>OZ007595.1:64008620-65349893 GCA_963931845.1 Maratus michaelseni
ATATCCTTTGTCATAGTATTAATAATAATATTGATGATAATAATTAAATAAAAGTAATTATTATTATTTGATTACTAGTTTACGAATACATTTAATAAAAAATTGCTTCTTTATCTTTACAAAACAATCAAGGAGACGAAAAATGTCAGAAATATTAAATAAAAGCTTATATTCATCAGAAGAAATAGTTTAATTTATTAATTTACATTTTTTTCTAGCATTGAAGCTACACAGAATAGAAAACAAGTTTTACAAACAAGAAAGAAATCTCACTATGTTATTTACCTCATTGTTTCTATCTTTTGCCGTAATAATAATAATAATAATAATAATAATAATTTTTATTATTATTATTATTATTATTATTATTATTATTATTTGTAGTAGTAGTAGAAGTGGTAATAGTGATAGTAGCAGCGGTAGTAGTTTAGGAAGAATTATTTCATTAGAAATCATGGCTTTATCTAAAACAAAATAGTCATGGAAAAGATAAATGTAATGAATTTTAAACAAAAGTTTTTATTAATCAGGAGAAATTGTTTATTTCTTCTTAGCATTGATGATAGTCAGAAGGAAAAACAAGTTTTACAGATAAGAAAGACATCGCGATTCCGCTTTTAGCTCATAGTTTCCGTCTTTTGTCATATTATTATTATTATTATTATTATTATTATTATTATTATTATTATTATTATTATTATTATTATTATTATTATTATTATTATTATTATTATTATTATTATTATTATTATTATTATTATTTAATAGTAGTAGTTGTAGTAGTTTAATATATTTTTTTTAATTTGAAATTATTTTCTTATCTTAAACAAAACAGTCAAGGAAATGATAAATATCAAACAAAAAT
Source organism: Maratus michaelseni (assembly GCA_963931845.1). NCBI lineage: Eukaryota > Metazoa > Arthropoda > Arachnida > Araneae > Salticidae > Maratus > Maratus michaelseni. Next base: position 64,009,486 of record OZ007595.1, read on the forward strand.
GATAAACAAAAGTTTGTATTCATCAGGAAAAATAGTTTATTTCTTCTTAGCATTGATGGTAATCAGAAGGAAAAACGAGTTTTACAGGTAAGAAAGACATATCGATACGCCTTTTATTTCATCGTTTCTATCCTTTGTCGAATTAATAATAATAATATTAATAATTTAAATTAAATTAAATTAATTAATATTATTAGATTATTAGTTGAGGAATACATTTAATTAGAAATTGTTTCGTTATTTTAAACAGAACAGAAAAAAATATATATGTTACGAATTCGAAACAAAAATTTGTATTCATCAGGAGAAATATTTTTTCCTTCTTAGCATTGGTGGTAATAAGAGGGGAAAACGAGTTTTACAGATAAGAAAGACATATCGATGCACCTTTCGTTCATCATTTCTATCCTTTGTCGTAGTATTAATAATAATATTAATGATAATAATTAAACAATAGTAATTATTATTATTATATTACTAGTTCATGAATATATTTAATTAGAAATTGTTTCTGTATCTTAAACAAAACAATCAAGGAAATGAAGAATGTCACGAATACTAATTAAAAGTTTATATTCATCAAGAGAAATAGTTTAATTTATTAATTTACATTTTTTTCTAGTATTGAAGCTACACATAATGGAAAACAAGTTTTATAGACAAGAAAGATATTTTACTATGCTCCTTACTTCATCGTTTCTATCTTCTGTTGTAATATTAATTATTATTATTATTATTATTATTTATAATCATTGTTATTTATTATTATTATTATTATTATTATTATTATTATTATTATTATTATTATTATTATTATTATTATTATTATTATTATTATTATTATTATTATTATTATTTGTATATTATTTGTATATTATTTGTATATTATTACTATTATTATTATTATTATTATTATTATTATTATTATTATTATTATTATTATTATTATTATTATTTTATATTATTAGTATTATTATTATTAATTTTAGGAATATATTTAACTAGAACTTCCATATCATAATTGAAACAATCCACAAAAGAGTAAAAATCATGATTTTTGAAAAAAAAAATTCCTAAAGATAAATAATTCAATTTATTTTTTATTTTTCAGCATAACCAGAAAGAAAAAAGCATCTGTCATCTTTCTCTGCTACATTATTTTCATATTCTTTCTATATAATGAGATTAATAAGAATTGTTAGTACAACACTTTTTTTATTTTTGTAATTTTACTATTATTCTATAAATAAATTGTATTTTTTTAAGGTTTTCTTAATGAGAACAATAAATTGAATGATGATTCTAATAAAGTATGAACAACATATTTTAACTACGGCAAATAAATTACACCTTTTTTTTTAAGCATTGGTAACTTTCAAACGTCTAAAGAAATAGTACACGAAAGAAAGAAATCACCTGCTTAATATTTCTCTCGTCTAAGATGTCATATCTGTCATTTGTTATTCATAATAATAATATAGATAGTAATATAACCTATGTTATTATTTTTCCAAAAATATATGTAATAAAAAATTGTTTTTAAGCGATATAGTAACATAAATCATGAATGGCAAATCATTATCTTTCTAATATGTCTCATATAATATATCATATTTGTCATTTATTTTTAATAATAACAGCAATTGTAAAAAACGACTGTATTATTAATACACGAGCATAGTTTTTAAAAAATGGTTTTCAGATTAGAAGCGAAAAAATAAAATATATCATGAATGTGAAGAAATCATCTTGTTTAATATCTCTCGTTTCGTATATCATAACCCTTATATGTTACTGATAATAATAGTAATAGTAATAACATACATTATTATTATTATTATTATTATTATTATTGCTGTTGTTGTTGTTATTGTTGTTATTTCCTATTCAATAATTAAAAAAAAATCTGGTTACATGATTTCTTGTTCCTCATCTCAATTTTTTGTTGACATATCTATTTTTTTTTTCACAAGTATGTTTAGTTACTTTTTTCATTATTATATTACCACAAATAAAGTGCATGATTAATGTAAGAATTTTAAACAACTTATCTCCAGATGAGCGAATAATTTAATTCTCTCTCTGTTTTTTAAGCATTGTAGTAATCAGAAGAAAAATGCATTTTTAAAGTACCTAGCATAAATGAAGTTCCTGGAAAGATATATTTTTCTACAGGGCGGTCCTTAAAATTGCCAATTTTATATATTTGCTAAAAACTTGACAACTAATGATTAACCAAAAATTTATTTTAGGGTCTGGTGATGCGTATTGTACGTGTAACGAAAAAAAAAACCCTGTATGTTCGCTGTATAACACGCATCCCTCCCCTCCCTATGCTTTTTGAAAAAAAAAAAAAAAAAAAAGCATGAACATGTAATAAAGAATGTTAAATTAGAATAACTAGCACGGACATAAAGAAAAAAATGAACAAATCTGGACAAATACTGTGCATATATTGCATGTCCATCTGTGTGCTTAAATCCCTCAAAATCTTTGGTGTCGTTCACTGATTATTCTAGCTGAATGAATGCCATTAGTTCAATCTTCATCTGTTTTTGTAAAATAAACCATTAAAAGAAATTTTAAGACGGCGGCGAAATACGTGAATGTTAAAAGTAAAAAGAAACATTTACTAAAGAAGGACAAATGCGTCAAACGCCTACATACTGAAAAAAAGAAAGAAAATGTTGATTTTACGGTATAATACTAGTATCCTACCTGCCAGTATTATACCGTAAACTTAACAATAATAAACAATAAAATAAGCAGTAATACGGTACCGTGAATGCACTGTAAAAAATGGGTCGATTTACTAAAAAATTTTTAGTTTTTCTCATTGATCTTTGCAATTACTAAAAATTTTTTTGTATTCTTACTCAGTTACAAGAAAATCTGTAAGAATTACTAGAAAACAGCTAGCAACGATTCCGGTTTATAATATCGGTTACTAAAAAAATCTGTGGAATACAAATATACTAAAAAATTTTAGTAACCTCAGGATTTTTATTTTACAGTGTGCGCGGCAGCGTATTACTGCTTATTTTACCTTTTATTACAGTTAATTGTACGGTATAATACTGACAGCTGGGATGCTAGTATTATACCGTAAAATCAACAATCTTTTTTGCAGTGTAGAAATAATGTGCAGAGTGTGTAAAGGTATGAAACGAAATAAAGCCAAAAGCCATTTTAAAAAGTGGTATATAAAATAGACAGAGTCGAAGATCATTATATATGGATAGATGATAATGATAACAAGACTTATGGTGAGGATGAAACAAAAATCGATGATGTGCCAGAAAATATAAGTTATCCGATAGTGAACATTATATTCTAATTATTTTGCTCACCTTTTCTCTATTTTTAATCTTTCACTTTTATACGTATAATGCGCACCTGTAAATTTTGATCATTTTTTCTTGTACCAAAGATGCATGTTATACACCGAAATATGTGGTATTTCTGTATATATATTTTTAATAATCGCATTATTAATTCCTGATATTTCAAAAAACAATTTGTAGCAAGATATGCATACGAATTGTGTTTAAGTTTTTTATGAAATGTTAAAGTATTGAAATTTATAAATTATAGTTCGGCGTTATGTCTAAATCTTTTTCTCTTTAATACTGTTTGGCTCAATATTCATTAATTTTTATCGCACTTTCTAATCATTTAAATTTGATGAAAGTTTTATACGTCTACAATTTTTGATATATTAAACTCAAATATGTCATAAAATGTTGGTGTTGTTACTAAACTTTTAAAAGTTAGACTCAATTTTAATATTTAAATAACGTTTATGACAAAATATAACCACACTCACTTATAAAAAACTTTTTATGCATTACTTTTTTTTTCTTAAATTGAAGTTACAGCGTTTTTTTTTTTTTTTTCTTTTTTTTTTTTTTTTTTTTTTAACTGTACATTAAGAAGAAAAAAATAGCTAAAATAACAATAAGGTGTTATTTATGCTGTGCAATAATATGTCATAAAATAATATGTTATTAATCAAGAAATTTTTTTACACATTCTGCCTTAGCTATTAAATAAAATAAGAGGAGTTTTGTAATTAAGTTTTAGGAAGAAATAAAGTTTAATTTTTTTTTTCTAAATGAATATTTTTTTACTATCCAAGCAAATACAAAAACTTTTCTTTTTGTTTTTCCTTTCCGGGAATTTTATAAGCAAATTTGAATAATGCTCTTACTTCTTTTATTTATATCTGACTTACATTTTTTTTTTTTTTCAAAACTTAACTTGAAGTCACCAACATCCCACTTAAAAAAAAAAAATTAATGACAAAAAAGAAGGACTTTTCAACAAGTTTTTTCACAAATCAACCAACCTTGCCTACATTAATTCTGCATCTCATATCGGATTCACCCAATAAACAAAACCAAACCGACCTGTCACTCCTTTATCAGGAACTTTTAAGGTGGGGGGGGGGGGGGGGGAGATGTTTTAAACATCCAGACCCTCCCCCCCTCCGCCCTCAAAAATATCTTCGGATCGATGGTAAGAGCAAGTGAGGATCATCCTCCCTCCAGCGCACCTATACTCGTAAAAGAAGGCGTGTTAAGATACCAGAACTCTCAAAAGCGAAAGATAGACAGATAGGCAGAAGTAGAGAGACAGAGTGAGACAAACGCGAGGACCTTGATCAATGAAGAGCAAAGAAGGTGAGGGGGGAGCATATGAGAGGGGGGGTATTCGGATTTCCTCGCCAGAAGGTAATTTTCATGCTAATGAGGGGGAGCTATTTTCTGGCTGGCCTCATCTATTTATGATGCATCCTTCCTTTTCCCGTCATTTGAATTTCCATACTGTCCCTTTGAAACTAAATGACTTTAAAACTATCCGTGCGTGTAGGAATTTTCTGCATATGCTATACCATGCTACGCCGTGAGCGCGCTCTTCTCCTTTCTTTTCTCTCTTTGCTATACCTGGGATTCATCTCATCTCTTCTCTTAGAAAAGATTCCGAAGGGGTGAGTGGAGGAGGAGAAAATAAGTCCGGGAGGGAGGGTGGAGTAGGAATGGAGGAAGCAATGCTTTAATACAAATGTTGCCCGAAGATTTGAGAATTCCTTGAAAAGAAATATGGGGTAAGAAAAAGGGGGGGTCGAGTTAGGAAATGAAGGCAGCCAGGACGTAATTGCTTTCCAGTTTTGGGGCGAAACTTGAGGATTTGAAGTCCCGCGTGTTTCAATGAAGATACAGGGAACTGTCATAGAGGTGTAAAGCCGCAAGTAGTTTTGTCCTTTTTTTTTCTGAATTTATCATATATATTGTCTGATGCGAAACAACTGATCAGCATATTTTGAGGCAGCAGGATTTGGAAAAAAGGAAAATAAAATAAACAAGGCGATCCGTTAAATTGTTTTCTAACATTCCGCTGGAGTCGAGATTAACTTGTAAGGAAATGTAATTAAGCGATTAGTGGGAAATGTTAATTGATGTAAAGTCCCACGGGTGATTTTCACTTTCTTATCGGAGATTATTTTGTGGATGTAAGGCTTAAAGCGTGTAGTTTAACGAACTTCTGACTTATCATATTGTTATAATTATAGATTTAATCTTGAATATGCTGCAGTTTAACAATAAATATAATTAGTATATAAATAATTTTAATCGTTTATGCATAATTTGAAGTGATGGATATGAATTTTTTTATATATAAAATTAACTTCCGGTGCTAGTCAAAACTCATTAGAACTTACCTTCAACCTTCCAAACACTCCGAACATACAGGTTCACATATTAATGTATAACAAACAGAACTTTCAACTTTAAAGAAATATATTTTACTCAATGTATGCACATCACAGTGTAGCAAGATTTTCTCCCCTTCCAAGTATAATAAGAATAACATGTAAATAGAGAATTATATGTTTAAAGTTCTATTGGTGTGTTAAATAAACTCATCTCGGTTTTCACAGAAAAAAAATCTAATAATGCACAAATCAAATTTCATTTTTATAATCGCAGATATTGCTCGCTTGAAAAACATACGGTTACCCCAACTGAGTTCGGACAACAGTTTATTTCAGTGAACAAAACCAAAATTTAATCAAAATAATTTTTAATAAATATCGTACAGAATTCTTATAAAAAAAAATGATAAATATTTTAAATTTGGTGAAATTTCAAAGCTATCGTAGAAGTGATAGAAAGCGCGGAACAGACGTGCCAACTCTTCCAGGAATATATATATATATATATATATATATATAAACCTAATCAGTAAAAATGTATGTCAAGGTGTAACTGAATATGAAATTTGATAAAATTTCATCCCACAGATGTTAAGATATTGCTACCACAAAAATCGTGAATAAAAAAGCATAACAGCGCCACGTGTTTAGCTATATGTACACCAAAACTTTAATGCCATATATATTTGCCAAAATCTAACTGAATATGGGCTCGGTGAAAATCCAACTCATAAATGTTGAGATATAGCTATCAAAGAAATCATGAAAAATTCAACATAGCATTGCTACCTTGTGAGCGATATACACCCAAACCTAATAGGTCAAGGTCTAACGCAGTATGAAGTCTGGTGAAATTCCGTGCATTAATTCTTGAGATAGAGCGCCTATAAAAAAATTGTGTCAGATACATGCAGAGGAAGAGACAGACAGGCAGACAGACATTTTCCAAAAATAGTTAAATCTTATCCAAGACATTTCAAAACATGTAAAACCATTAAAAAACATCGAAACTTTTCACGATTCCAATACTTTCTTCTTATGTATGTCGAAAAAAAATAAAAGGAAGTCAAGAAGAAACTGATAAAAGAAACGAAGCTAGATCATGGAAAACGTCACCGTTGGGCGATTCCCATAAAATATGAAGTTTTAGTCGTGAGACTAGCTATTTTAGTTTGATTTCAATCTCATGCCTATAATCCTATATGCATATGAGCAGAGCTTTTCGAGAAAACTTCATACTTGATGTTGTATAGATACTTACTTATCCTTTTTTTAAGTAAAATAAAAATATTTGAACTAGAAATTTTAATTAATAAATGAAATCAAATACATGTAACGTAGAAACAAGACACGTTTTGTTAAATAAATTTTCTGTATTTATTTGACTTTGTGGAAAAAAACAACAACATAAGGTATGCTACTATTGTGTAATGTATAGAATTGTTTCACGAAAATTATTTTCTTTAAGTTAAAGATATTTTGTAAATATTTTAATAACATAAATTTTTAACAAACTGTAAGCTAGAGCAAGACAAAGAAATTATAAATTATGTCAATTTCCTAATGTCAATGATACATAATTCCTTTTTCACAAATTCCTTGCTTATCCATAAACAGCATTTTTGGCTTGTCAATGAAAGCAAATAAGAAAAAAATAATTATAATTTAACAATCGCCAAGATCATCGCAAAGCTTATATATATGCATCCTATATACGCATATATATATATTCCAAACACTCCTATATGTGCCATGCCATGTGCGTCATTATAACACATATTATTTAAGTCTTATATGTCGTATATACATCCTATACACATGTCATATATATACATCATATATGCATCATATATGAATTATATATGACTATAATTTGGCCACATACGTCAAGAAATGTAATATATATATATATATATATATATATATATCATATATTATTATAATGTCATACATGCTTTATAATTTGGCGATGAATCTTGGTCGCTTGGCGATTCATCCTTGGGGGCCGCTATAACACGAAAGTACCAAATTTACAATATATTAATGTAAACAGAAACAAAAATATTTCATCCTTGGAGGGGGGGGGGCGCTATAACATGAGAGTACTAAATTTCTACTTTATTTTTCATATCTGATAATTTGCATCTATCCTTTTTGTAACTTTAAGATTTTTGTAACGATTTTATGCATTTCTATTGCCTGTTCAAAGAAAAATTCTTCTAAAGTTACAAAATTTCGTTAAAAATTCATATAAAGTTACAGAATTTCGTTAAAAACGCTTAAAAAATTAAAGTGAAGACGTCAAAAGGCCCATTCTCGACCGAAAACAACAACCATTTTCACAATGGTTAAAAACATCTGTATTAAAAAAAAAAAATAACTTAAGTGAATCATTTAATATCTCTTATAAATGTGAAAATATAAATGTAGAAATTAAAACACTTACATTCTAAATTCTCTGTAGTTTTATATTACAATGGCATACTTCAGGAAAGGCATTGTCTAGAGAACTGACTTAGCATAAAGAGCATGTTCATCACGCTCTGTGATTTAGTCAATGACTTTTCTGAACGTATCGCTGCGATACGATAAACTGTAAATAGGGATGTGTACATCGGAATCCCTTCTAGAGCTGATATTTATGCAAATCACGTTTGACACGGGAATTTTAAAGTATATCTATAAATTAAGAACACGTTCTGTTTCTCGAGTCCTACACTGCAAAAAATAATTGTTGATTTTACAGTATAAAACTGGCACCCCAGCTGCCAGTATTATACCGTAAAATTAACAGTATTAAACAGTAAAATAAGCAGTAATACGCTGCCGTGCAATGCGCGGTAGCGTATTACTGCTTGCGCGGCAGCGTATTACTGCTTATTTTACTGTTTAATACTGTTAATTTTACGGTATAATACTGGCAGCTGGGGTGCCAGTTTTATACTGTAAAATCAACAATTATTTTTTGCAGTGTAAGAACAACCGAAGAATGGAACAGAAATGGTGTTATTGAAAACTCAATCTAAAAAAGTCCAGCTGAATTTGAGTTATAAGTTACAGAATTTGAAATATTACTAATAAGAACGATAAATCATGCGTTAAGCATAGATTATGAAACATTTTCCAACATATTCGAAATAGTGTAACAAATCTTCACAGATTAGTAAGTTAAAAAATTATATTTCAGTTAACAATTTGGAAAACGCATAACACATTTAAAAATCCCATTTCAGGAATTACTATCAGTAGTCAAAAAAATGTACGAATTAGTTTGTACAGTCTGTATAATATATGATCTGTAGATTTGTATAGATAATACTTAATATGTTAAAAATTAGTTCAGTTAGGAAACGCATTAGCACAGTTGCAGATTCCTCTTCAACAATTTCCGTCAATTAACGGAAATGTGGTCGAGATCTTTTATGTGGCCCTGTATATGATCAATAGAATTTTTTCACACCCTGTAGTAATAGGAAAAAAATAGCTAAATTTAAATATGCGTACTACAACTGAAAACACAATTCCAGCAATTATTGTTCATAGATAGTACTGTAACCGAATTATTTTGTGTGTCCCTGTAAATGAAGGATGAATGCTATGCACAGCTTATTCTATAATAAGCCTCTTGTAGTGCAACTTAATGATACATATTAATTTCAATATGTTTGAAATAGTGTAACATCATTGAAATACAACGCAAACGATTTTTCCCCATAAACCGTAATGTAACGCAATTTTTTGAGTGTCCCTGTAAATAAATGATGAATCGTACGCACATCCTATTCTTTAGTAAGCCTCTTGTAGTGCAACTTAATGATATATATCAATTTCAATATGTTTTAAATAATGTTATCATTAAAATACACTAGAAACGATTTTTTTTCCATTGACCGTAATGTAACGAAATTCTTTTGAGTGTCCCTGTAAATAAACGATAAATTATATGCACACCCTATTCTATAGCATGCCTCTTTTTGTGCACTTCAGAGATTTATATTATTTTCAATATGTTTGAAATAGTTAACACCATTAAAATACACCGTGAACTATTTTTCTCCATAGACCGTAATGTAACGGAATTATTTTGAATGTCCCTGTAAACGAACTACAAATGGTACGCACTTCATTTTCAATACCGAACATGCCATAGTAAACCTCAATGACGTATATCGATTGCATGGTAATTCGAGTATATTTACGTAAGTTAGAGCACGGAGAGACGGCAGACAGACAGACAGACGGACAGACAAACCGAATTCATAAACATGTTTCAACTATGTTGGTATAGTGGTAAAAATAATAAAATTAATCAGTGCTTCATAAATGTGTATGTAAATACAAACTTTTTTGCTAAATGCGCCAAAAAAAAAAAAAATAAATAAATAAAATAAACCTAAATTATACGATAAGGTTAAAAAAACATTATATGAGCCGTTGATTTTGAAAGTGGGGCAAGTCCATTTTGTGAAATTAAAATAAAATTTATGTTTTTAATGAATTCACAACAAATATCTTTTAATATCAGTATACCTTTGTTACTAGTGATTTATTGGGTCAACGATATTTCAAATGAGTTAATTTTGAAAGGGAGGCACGTCCACTTTGAAAAGAATTATTTGTACCACAGAAAAAAAAAATGAAACCCAATTTGGGTCGAAAGATTCTTAGGTATGTGCCCAAATTGGGCCATGCCTGTTTTGGTTACCACTGTGTATCCATTTTGGGCACTGTTAAATACCTATTTTCAAAAAAAAAAAAAAAAAAAAAAAAAATTGGCGGGGGGGGGGGGGGGGTAGGGGGCCCAATTTGGCCCAATTTGGGTACATGCCTAAGAATCTTTCGACCCAAAATTATTTTTATTATTTCTGTGTATGTTGAATAATACACTGCAAAAAAATTGTTGATTTTACGGTAGAATATTGGTACCCCAGCTGCCAGTATTATACTGTAAAATTAAAAGTAATAAACAGTAAAACAAGAACGAAAAATCATGCATCAAGCATAGATTGTGTAACACTTTCCAACGCTTCCAAAATAATTTTACAAATCATTACCGTTTAATAAGCTGAAAGATAACATCTAAGTGAACAATTTGGTAAACGCATAACATATTTATAAACGTAATTTCAGGAATTTCCAAAATATACAATATTCGGAAAAAAATCCGAATACTTTTATTCAGCCCTGTATAGGATCTATAGATTTGTATATATACTACATAGGATGCTAAATTTTAGTTTAGTTAGGAAACGCGTAGCACAGTTTAAAATTCTTCTTCTAGAGTTTCTGTCAATGAACGGAAATGTGTTCGCGAACTTTTGTTATTCCTTGTATATGAGCTACAGAATTTATACACACCACGTAATAGACAAAAAGTGAGTAAAATTTAAAATCGCCTTCAGTAACTTAAAACGCACTTCCAGGAATTATTGTTAACAGACAGTAAAGAATTCTTTTGTGTGTCCCTGTAAATGAACGATGACTGCTATACACACAATATTCAGTAGTAAGCCTCTTGTAATGCACCTTAGTGATATATATAAATTTCAATGCGTTTAAAATAGTGAAACATTATTTAAATAAACCGCAGACGATTTTTCTCCATAGACGTAATGCAACGGAATTCTTTTGCCTGTCCCTGTAAAGTAACTATAAGTGCTATACACACCCTATTCCATATTAAGCTTCTTGTAATGCACCTTAGTGATATATATCAATTACAATGTGTTTTAAATTGTGTAACATCATTAAAATAAACCGCAAATGATTTTTCCCCATAGACCGTAATGTAACGGAATTCTTTTGAGTGTCCCTGTAAAAAAACTATAAGTACTACACACTTCAGTTGAAATAGGGAACATGCTATAGATGACGACAATAACATATAAAAATTGCAGGACAATCCGAGCATATTTACGGGAGTTAGAGCACGGACAGACGGCAGACAAACTGAAGTCATAAACACTTTTCAACTAGGTTGGAAAGTGTTAATAAGCAGTAATACGCTACCACGCCTGGGGTACCAGTATTATACCGTAAAATCAACATTTTTTTTCCCCAGTGTAATAACAAGCACAATTAGAATTGCATCATGAATAGTTTGAATATCTTCACTATCTAATATATTTATTTTAAATGCTAAAAGTTATAAATGAACAACATAATATACAGTAAAACAACTTTTATTAGGTTGCTGACATGTTTCGGTTCACTCAGAGCTATTTTCGAAAACAAATGAGAATATTCTAATCTATAATGATAGAATATTCTCATTTGTTTTTAAAAATGGCTCGGAATGAGCCGAAAAATGTCAAGAATCTAATAAAAGTTATTTTACTGTCTATTATGTTGTTAATTTACACCTTTTAGCATTTAAAAGAAATATATTATTACAAGGTGCTATAATTTATTATATTCTTCACATCTAAATTAAGAAATGTAATTATAGGGATGCAACTTATTACTGAACATTTTTTCCACATTTTTCTATAAAATTAATTTTATTTATTATTAACTTCTCTAAAGAAGAATGGCATATTGAAATAAAATAAGTAAGTAGATAAAATAAAATATTTTTTTTTTGTTGTTGTTGTTATAATTGTATTCCATTCGAAGAAAACCAACATTTTCAACAAATCATTGCTTTTGAAATTGAAGCAAATCCATTGGCGCATAACAAAACCATGATTGTTTTTTTCAGCTAACATGGATATCCGTTATTGCATAGTAAATTTAGATAAAATAAGACCACAAAAAATATAAAGTAAGTCTATCACTGCTTCCGAATGTTTATAAACACATTCAAATGCAAACCATTAAATGTAGCAATAACATAAAAATTACTTAACATAATAATTACTACCAGAAATTTTGAAAAAAAAAAAAAAAAAAGTTTCTGCAGAAACTTTTTTTTTTTTCAAAATTTCTGGTAGTAATTGAATAAAAAAAAATTGAAGTTTGACAGATATGCTTCTGCGCATGCCCGAATGATTCATTCGAATAATCAAAATAATCGTTATGCCCATCACTACATAAAATGAACTTGGCCCACTTTCAAAATTGACGGGTCATACGTTTAAATTCATCCTTCACTAAACAAATAAGAAATTAAATAATTGTAAGCAATTAATTGAATGTTTTATATAAATCTTTAGTTGAACAATTTTTTTTTTTAATTTATTATTTTTTTAATAGACCGATGTCAAGTGTAATCAATTATCAGAAATATAACTATAGAAAAAAGAAATAACTTACCTTCCACGTGTCCTGCAGGACACAGACGGAAAACTCGTTGAACTTGTGTAGTTTGTTTCACCACCGCCACTGGACGAGTTTAATGAGTTTACTTTGTCCTTTCTTTCTTTCTTTTTCTGTTTCATTCTTTTTTTCTGTTTTTTTTTTTTTTTTTTTTTTTTTTCAATTCCTACTATTAGGTCACACCCTCTATATATTTATATATCTTATGTTCAAATTTTCAATCGTTAATAAAATACTTTGTATTCATCCACTCAAGTTCAAATACATTTTTTAAAACTTGTAATGGATGACACTTGATGTTAATACAGTTTTTTCAAATATTAATTCATTAATTAAATTTAATTAATTAATTTTAGTTTTATATTTCATTTTTGTTCAAAAGTATAGACTCACTCCATATTTTAGTCTCCTTCGCCCGCGCGCCGCCTGATCTCCGTCCGTGAACAGCCCCATTATCTTTTTACGCGTGAAGGTTTCGCTATGGTACTTCATTGTGAAGTTTGGTAATTTTTGAAATTCAATATTTGAAAAATGGCATAATCATTAGATTTGAAATTTATATCAAGAAAAATACATTTTTTTTCCCTTTCTAACGCAGTTTGTCTAACAATTTTGTGAGAAATACTTTTCGAGCTATTAATTTTTGGTATTTTAGCTATTTATTTTTTATTTAATTTTTAATACATTTCAAAAATTTCTCTTATATAAGATATTTAGCAGGATATAAATGTAGGAATAAATACCGACAGTGGCGAAGCGTGTAGATCGCTGGAAAAAAATGTATCTTTGACCCAAGTAGGAATTGACTTTAAAAAAAAAAATTATATTACTTGTTTCTTTTATGAGCTCGAAGAATATACACATGCAACATAGTGATTACGGTAATAACGAATTTCATGCACTTGAGATTCAAAAACAGCGAATTAATTTAGTGATTCTAATGAGGTTAAAAAAAACAAGAACGAAAAATAATGCGTCAAGCGTAGATTATGTAACACTTTCCAACGCTTCCAAAATAATTTTACAAATCACACCGTTTAATAAGCTGAAATATAACATCTAAGTAAACAATTTGGAAAACGCATAACATATTTTAAAACATAATTTCAGGAATTTCCAACATATGCAATATTCGGAAAAATATCCGAATACTTTTATTCAGCCCTGTATATGATCTATAGATTTGTATATGTACTACATAGGATGTTAAATTTTTGTTCAGTTTAGGAAACGCGTAGCACAGTTTAAAATTCTCCTTCTGGAGTTTCTGTCAATAAACGGAAATGTGTTCGCGAACTTTTGTTATTCCCTGTATATGATCTACAGAATTTATACACACCACGTAATAGACAAAAAGTGAGTAAAATTTAAAATCGCGTTCAGTAACTTAAAACGCACTTCCAGGAATTATTGTTAACAGACAGTAGAGAATTCTTTTGTGTGTCCCTGTAAATGAACGATGACGGCTCTACACACAATATTCAGTAGTAAGCCTCTTGTAATGCACCTTAGTGATATATATAAATTTCAATGCGTTTAAAATAGTGAAACATTATTTAAATAAACCGCAGACGATTTTTCTCCATAGACGTAATGCAACGGAATTCTTTTGACTGTCCCTGTAAAGTAACTATAAGTGCTTTACACACCCTATTCCATATTAAGCTTCTTGTAATGCACCTTAGTGACATATATCAATTACAATGTGTTTGAAATTGTGTAACATCATTAAAATAAATCCTAAATGGTTTTTCACGATTGACCGTAATGTAACGGAATTCTTTTGAATGTCCCTGTAAAAAAACTATAAGTGGTACACACTTCCGTTGAAATAGGGAACATGCTATAGGTAACGACAATAACATATAAAAATTGCAGAGCAATCCGAGCATATTTACGGGAGTTAGAGCACGGCCATACGGCCAGACAAACCGAAGTCATAAACACTTTTCAACTAGGTTGGAAAGTGTTAAAAAAAGAAGAAGAAGAAGAAGAACCACACCTTCCTTCTCCCCAATCTCAAGTCTCCAATAAAAGAATGAAGTTTAACCAATAATGGTATGAGTATGGTTTTTGTTAAACTTTTATAAGATTGTCATTATCTCATGCTATTGCAATATTTTTAATATTTCATTGTATTTTACTAAACAGTGTATTGTTTGAAATAGGTAAATACGGGGAGTAACTTGAGAAATGGGAACAAATTAATCATATTTTCATTGTCTTGTAGATTTATAATCTCTGTATGTTAAGCTTGGGACCTCAACGAGATTTTTAACGCTTAATAGCATCATAAGACGCCCTAGTTGTCAGCGCTTCGTGCTTCCACGCTACAGGTCCAGAGTTCGACTCCGAATTTCGAACTGGAGAAGGTCCACTCAACATTTCATCCTTGAGGGATCGATAAAATCAGTATCAAGCTTGTTTGGGAACTCCGCATTAAGTTGACCATCTGACCAAGAAATATGCTGACAATGTACCACGGCCGATGGTCAAGAAAACAGAGTTGAATGCTGTAGGCTAAGATCCCTAGAATGTGTAGCGCACAACATGATAAATGTGGTCTATTTTAAAAACCGATTATTTCTTTTCAAAATGTTTTATTTACATAAAAAAAATGCATATAAATTAATAGAGTAAAGCTACTGAATGTTGTCAAAACTAAGAAAGTGATATTAATTATAATCTGTTCATCGCATGAATTTTGCATTATACCCAGAAATAGATTGCTATGCCATCTATCCCTACTTATGAGTACTATTATTTATTTGCACTACAACTCCTGAAGTAAAAGGTGCCCCAAAATAGACTAAACCCCCAAGGTGTCCCAATCTTCCCTATAAATACAAATTATTATGATATTATAAGGAATTTTGAAATTTAATTGAAAATGAAATTTTATGAGCAGATATTTAAAGAGGTAATTTTAACCGGTTTGCATATTATCTAGTGTTCATTTTATTAAAATTACATCACTCTGACATCGATTAAGTATACCTTCTGAAGATTTCTGCCAAAATTGCTGAAACATTGCTAAAGAATTCTTAAGCTAAATCCTCTAACATTCTTTCTACGCAGTAAATAAATGATAATAAGTTAATTAACCGTGAAACACCTGTTCGCTAGAGATCGGTATGTCAGAAATTTAAGCTTCGATCATGAACTCGTGCAAATCAAGTTTTATCAACTATTCGCCCTTCGATTACGCCTATGCAAAATTACTTCTTGATAACACACTGCCCATTACATATTAATGATCCCAATATCCCCATCTTCGACAAATCATTAAAAGCGCTGGGACCGAATAATACAGCCGTCTCCGTGTAAATTTTTACGGCAAGACCACCGATAAAATTTCGAAGAGGACGAATTCCATTTCGCAGATCAAAGTCATAAAATACTCATTAACCCCTCTGACCTCCCCGACTTAGCGAATTAATTGTGAAATGAAGAACGACACAGCGAATCAGCGATTAACTCCTTTTGGGCCACCCTCCCAAAACTCCCTTGGTGCTTCAGGAAGAATCGCTCAACTATTCCTCCATTCTTTGGCAAACAATTTGCACATCACTGGTCCTCCACTGTGTCACCAATAAACTCGACTGCAGCCCCAGCCATCTTTAATTGTGGGACTGATTAGTTTACCAAACGTAGAAAGGGAAGTAGCCAGAACTGGTTTGGTGTAATTGGTCAGTTTTTGTGTTCATCCCCAATACTCATTCACTGGAGAATGTGCCCGGAATTAAGCAGGGAACGGGCAGTTCTCAAGAGTTCTTCAGAATATTCGAACACGAAAGAATATATCGAATAAATAGTGGGGGAAATACACATCTGGACATAGATTAGGAACAAAACTAGTTTATACGTTTCTCATATTGTTGAGCATAATGAATGATTTTGATATTTGAATGAATCCTTCGGGCATTCGCAAAAGCATAGCCAACCTTCATATTCTTTTTAAGCAATTAAAATCAGAAATTTTGCTAAAAAAATTAAATTAAATTACGAGTCTGTGGCTCTTAACTTAATTCTTATTTATCTTTTTTACAAAATTTCTGGTTTTAATTGATTTGGTTCTTAATTTAAGTCTCTATTTAATTACTTGTTTATTTATTGGTATTTATTTATTTATTTATTTATTTATTTTACAACAATTCAGGTTTTAATTGTTTAACAAGAATACAAAAAGATGGACAGCTATGCTTTTGTGCATTCCGAATGATTCAATCGGATATCAAAATCATTCATTATTCCCATCACTAGTTTCTCATGTTTTATTTCTCATTTATACTTATTTTAAGTTCTAACTTATTCCAACCCAGTTAATTCTAATGATAAAACATTTTTTCATATGACACAGAAACTGTCCGTGCTCCAGCCTCTAGCTCTCGTAAATATATTCGGACTGCCATTTAATTTATATATGTGATTGAAGATTATTATGGCATGTTCACTATTGAAAATGGAGTGTTTAGCATTTTTAGTTCGTGTACAGGGACACTGAAAAGAATTCCGTTACATTATGGTCTATGGCGAAAATCGCTGGCGGTGTATTTTAATAATATTATACTATTTCAACTAGGGGGCCTGCCCCCTGCGAGCTACGCTCGCCAACCCCCGCACAGACTTCCAGGCCTCTAAAAACATGACAGCGTGCTTTGTTTTAAAAATATTGGTAAATCATCTGTAATTGAGTTGCCATGCTTTTAACGTTTTAATATGTCATTTTTTGATTATCATGGCCTGATACACAGCTGTTGCGATAACTGACGACTGTTTTCGGGACTGACGACTGTTTTTTCAATTACACCTTGAAAACCAGCTTGTATAAAATGGTTAGGTTTAAATTGTGGCTACCTCTCGGACTTTTATAACAACGATCTGTATTCTATTCTTCCTTTGCATTTAAGGATAAGAATAATTCCATCTGCTTGTGAAAAGCTTAAGAACCACGGTATTGAAAAGTACTATGTTATAGACATTTTCAGTAACACGTTTTAATTTTTTCTCTATTTTAGTGCACCATCATGCATATTTTCATGTTATTTCCTGCATATTTTCATGTTATTTTAAATATGTAAATTATTTATTTAAATTAATATGTATATAAGAATTTTCTAATAATTATTTATCATACAAAATTAATTAAATATTTCGTGCATGCATGCCTGCATTTATTCAGCATCAATTGATGAAATATTTAAACATATTTGCTATCCGCAATACTTTTACACCATGTTATGTCACTTGAATATTGTCCATAAGAAAATCGGGTACTTTTCCAGTATAGGATCCTTTGCTTTTAGATTTGGCGTAATTCGAACTTCAGATTTGTTGCCAAAAGTTATGAAAAGAAATCCAATGAACTTTTGGTGCTTTTCTATTATAGGGGTCTTGACGCTTTTTTAAAAAGATTGGCGCAATTCGGGCATCAGAAAGTGAGATTTGGTGCCAAATGACATAAACAGCCATGGAAACAAATTCGACGATTTTTTTGTTTACATGCGTATTTTAATTATACGTATATTATTATTATTATTTCTATAAAAATTACTTCTGTTAATATATAAAATAGGAAAAATGCCATTTTACGCTAAGCAAATTGTATAAATATTGAAGAAATGCTTCTGTATACGAAATGACAAAGTGAATAGGTTGACAGAAAGTATGTTGCCAAATTTCCTTTTCCACCAAGGCTATTTTCTCTGTTTCGTTAAGGCCCCATATACTGGAAAACCACCGAACTTTTATGCTTGTTTATACATGTATGTATATGTATATAAATAATTTATTTATAATTTTCTTTCAATTTACCTCTTTTTGTATATAAAAATAGATAATTGTCTTTATATTAAATAAATTGTATAAATATCGAAATAATTGCCTGTGTATATCAAAAAGCGAATAGATTGTTAGAAAACATATTGCCGAATTTCAATTCATCGCCAAGGTCACTTTCTTTATCTCGCGAAGGTCCCTAAATTGGAAAAGTAACGAAAAACATTTTAATATGTAACGCAATTTACACCTTAAGGGTGTTTCGAGTATAGTAATTTAATTATTTAAAGTTTTTTCTTCTCTTTGATATTTACGTGTAAACATATAATTCATTATTAAAAAAGCAATGCTACTGAAATATTCATTTGTTTTAAACTTTAATAGTATTTCTCTAATATATAGGAAGCATTTTTTTCCTTGCTGCCAATGAAAGAGAGAAAATAGTAAATGTCATTTTAGCATAATTGATGTCATATTCTCATTAAAATTGAAAGAAAACCAAGCAGGATATTTTATTCTCCTTGCGTTCAGTTGGACAATTATTATTTTATATATTCGTTTCAAATTTCCGAATTAGTGATTTTATAAATTCGTTTAATTAAATTTTACAAAAAAAATAACAAAATGATATCAATAAATAATAATTACTATTAATTCCTCCCCTCCCCTTTCTTTTGCGTTTACATAAATGACGTCATTTGGACGAATTTATTCAAAATATTTTCAGTTTATAAATTAAATTAAATGCTGACAGACGATTAAATCCTGACGATAGAAATGTGATTTTTTTTTTCAAATTTTCCTGAAAAACATAATTTAATCACAATATTTTCTTCATTATCGATTGAAATAAAAGATAAATTCAATTTCAATTTGAAAATGACGAATAAAAAGAAATCAATAATCCCTATCGGGATCCTTTTAAATTTTTCCCCTTTTTTTGTTACAAAAAACTGAGTAATTAGTTGCCATCATTACAGAAATGTCATTAAAATTAGAAAAAAATTAATATCTCGAAAACTAATTCCAATTTCAAAATTCTATTACCAGTTTTGATATCCGCGGATTTTTATGGACAATTGGTATTAATTTCACCATCAAGCGTTTAATATTTTATTAAAAATAGTCCTGAAACATAATCAGTCGTTTAATCAGTCGTTTCATAAAATCGTTTCATAAATTCGTTTCATAAAATCGTTTCACAAATTCGTTTCATTAGGATTTTATATATATAGGGTAGATTTAAAAATATTTGTAGGTAGTACAAGGAGCATCAGTATGACTAATTGGGTTTGCAGACAATTGGCGTATTTTAATGAACGTTTATTGATGTAAGCATGGCACAAATTTAATTTAATTGATTTAACCTGTTTTTGTTTTGCTTTCTGTACACATACAGTGTGAGGAACGTATTGAAACATGATTTTTAAAAAAGATTATGAAAATAATGGCATATTTTAACATTTTGAGATTATCTAAATTCGTTTTCACTATTTTTAAATATATTCTACATGTATGTGTGTGTGTATGCATGTATATTAGAATTTCCGCAAATTTTTAGTTCCCCAGATCTCATTCTTAATGAAGAATTGAAATAAATATTTCAGCTTTTTTTTCAATAAAATGTCAGGTCATTGTATGGGATGAATGCACCATATCACACAAGAATGCTTTGCAGGCCATCAGTAAGACGCTTCAGTTTTCAAGAGGCAATAATTTACTATTGGTTGGAGTCACTGTTGCATTGTCTGGAGATTTCCGACAAACATTGCCGGTCATTCTAAAAGGAAGAATGGCGGATGAAATTAACGCATGCCTTAAAGCGTCATCTTTTGAGGCATGTTCGCTGTTTGCGACTAACTAAAAATATGAGAGTTCATCTGTATGGAGGCATATTGGATGGGCAATTTACTGACCATTTGTTAAATATTGGTAATGGATTAATACAGCTTCATCCAGTATCTGGTCTGTTCAAAATTACAGAAGCGTTTTGTAACACAGTTGTGTCTATTGAAGAACTCAAGGCGGAAGTATTTCCAAATATTCGACAACATTTTACACACCATAAATGGCTTTGCGAATGTGCGATTCTTTCACCAAAAATATTATAATGTAAACAACATCAACTTGAAGATTCAAGAAGAGTTACCTGGAGAAGCAGTATTGTACAAATCAATACTGGCCCTCTCGGAATACCACCGTATAGTTTGATACTGATGATTGGATCAACCTATTATGTTTCTCAGAAATTTAAATCCTCCAAGACTTTTCAACGGTACAAGATTAGTAGTTAAGAAACTCCAGCCTCGTATCATCGAAGCAGCAATTTTGACAGGCTGTACCAAAAGTGAGAAAGCTTTCATTCCGCGCATACCCCTCATTCCACCTGAAATTCCATATCAATTCGAACGTCTACAAATTCCAGTTCATTTAGATTTTTCCATGTCGATTAATAAGGCACAGGGGCAATCTTTATATGTAGTTGGAGTCAACTTGGAATTATCTTGCTTTTCTCATGTACTTTTTTACGTTGCGTGCTCAAGAGTTGGCTCTTCAAAAAATTTGCACGTATTTGCCCAGAATCAAAAAACAAAAAATATAGTTTATGAAGCTGTTTTGAAGTAATTGTCTTTCAGTTTGTTCTATCATGTACAGTTAAAAGACAGTTTAACATTTTTCTTTTTAGCTTTTATTGCTTCCATGATGAAGGAAAGCAAGCTGATTTCTTTATATCTTTATTATGTAGTTGGAGTCAACTTGGAATCATCTTGCTTTTCTCATGCATTTTTGTACGTTGCGTGCTCAAGAGTTGGCTCTTCAAGAAATTTGTATATATTTGCCCAGAATCAAGAAATAATAAATATAGTTTATGAAGCTGTTTTGTAGCAATTGTCTTTCAGTTCGTTCTATCATGTACAGTTCAAAGACAGTTTAACATGTTTTCTTTTTAGTTTTATTGCTTCCATGATGAAGGGAAGCAAGCTGATTTCTTTATATCTTTATTATGTAGTTGGAATCAACTTGAAATCCTCTTGCTTTTTTCATGTACTTTTTTTACGTTGCGTGCTCAAGAGTTGGCTCTTCAAGAAATTTGTATGTATTTGCCCAGAATCAAGAAACAAAAAATATAGTTTATGAAGCTGTTTTGAAGTAATTGTCTTTCAGTTCGTTCTATCATGTACAGTTCAAAGACAGCTTGACATTTTTTCATTTTAGCTTTTATTGCTCCCATGATGAAGGGAAGCAAGCTGATTTATAGCCGAATTCTGACGAAACAAACATTTTTAAAATCCCGGGCAACGCCGAATACTTCAGCTAGTTTCAATTAAAATTTTAGAAGGTAGTCAAACAGAATGAAAAATATTGTTTATTACAGCTGAAATCAAGAGTACAATCAAGTACATAATTAATTCCAATGATCTCTTAAAACTTTTACTTTTTAATGTGAGATATCCGAAGTTAATGCCAACATTTCTCGCACATTTCACCCCTGATATTCTTAAAATATAAATTTTTACATTTAGCTGATTTTTCTGCCGTATATTTTTAATACAATTTTTGATCTTTCATCAGCATCTTCAGAAATTGATACTTATTAACTTAACTCATCTTCGTTAATGTCGATTATCTATAAATATCCTAATGGCAATTTCCTAAGACATCATGCATTAAGAATAAAGATACATTCAAAATGCGTATAAATTAATTTATACTTCTCCGAACATCTCTCGCATATTTCGTTTTTGATGTTCTAAAACTTTTATGCTCAGCTGGATAAATGTCTTAATTTATCTTTAAATATTGAATGGCAAAATTATTAAAGTGGAAATTTTCTTAATTCATATTTCAAGAGGTAAAAGATTTAGATATAGGAATTTTCCAATTTAACAATTTTTCTTCACTGACTTTTCAGTATGATTGTTCATCTTTGAGCTCTAATGGTTCAACAATCTCTTCAAAAGCGAATACTTATTAACTTAACGTATCTCCAATAATAAAGACTATTTGCAAATATCAGAATGGAAATTTTCTAAGGCATGCATTAAGATAAAATTCAGTGAAATAAGTTAATTTCCAAAATCCTCTCTCGCATACTTCGTCCTCAGTGCTCTTAACCATAAAAAAAATGATATAAAAATTATCTGATACATCTATTAATAACAGTAGGTTTTATATCTCATGCAAAATACTTTACTTTATCATGTTTAAAAAACACAATTTTTATGATGATATCTCTTCAAGAAAAATATTTATATCTTATTACATACTCAAAACAATAACTTATTTCGTTAACAGCAAATTTTAACTTTATTTTAACGCAAGAAACATCTGAAAAATACCAACATTTTAAATGAGAGAGGGGACTAACCTAAAATGCAATGAAAATCAGGTCACAAAAGTAAATATGCAATCACTGGTAAAATAGAAAAAAAAAATAGAAAATCTCACGAATTTGTTTTGTAAAAAACTAAAAATTAAGCAATGTTCAGGATAGCTACTGAATTTTATCACTATTTTTACTGTTAATGGGTTTGAGATAAAATTAAATTTGGACTGACAGAATATAGTAAATATTTCATTGCTCTAATAATACTCTTACAAGATCACTCTTATATTTAAAGTTTACTTTTTTATTTTATCTTTATATGTAGTCTATCGATTACTCAATGGAATCAATATTGAGTAACAGGAAGGTGTTTTTAAACTGTTTTTAAGCACTTTATAAAAGTCATTCCTGTAGGAATCGAGCAGTGCGTTTTGGATGACTATCTTGTTGAAATATATAGTAATAACTTTTTTTCAATTTTGATTGAATGGTTGGTTTGTTCAGAATTTTGAAATTGCTGTTAGATGGTTTAAACTTTTTAAATTTTGATTTAATGGTTGATTTGTTCTGGATTTTGACATTTCTGTTCGTTTTTTTGTATTACTATGAGGGATGCCTGATAACATTCCTAGCGAAACTTATAAAGGGGAGAAGTAAACATTCAGGATGTAGTAGAGTGTCGGTGAAAGTTCACAAATTTTCCCCTAAGTGTAGTAATGCAAAGCTATTTTTTGTGCAGCTTGAGGCGATTTTAAATTGGCCGGAATCTTAATTCAACCAACTAAATTTTATTATTTGGTAGGATGCTGAAACTTTGTCTTTTGCCTCCGATATTGTATGAGAAAACCGCCAAAGAAATCGTATAGCGCTCTTAAAGCACGGTTATTATCAGAATTTGAAGTTTTTGAGAATAAGAAGGTTAAGACATTGGTTGAAGATTTAGAACTGGGTGATAGGTCCCCCTCATTTTTGTTGCGTAAAATGAGAGAGTTAAGTAACAGCCATGTTGACAATGATTTGAAAAAAAATATATATATATGGCTTTGCAGATTACCGATATCGGTACACACAATTCTGTCTGTCAGCTCTTGCAGATTTAAATAAATTAGTGGAGATAGTGGATAAGATTTGTGAATGCACGCAGATTGGTGTTAAATCTCTGGAGTCGCGAGGGACTGAACAAACGCAGGTTAATCAGCAGAATGAACAGTTGGATCAGCTGCAATTGCAGGTTGAAGAACTTTCAAAGCTGGTTAGAGCGAGTTCCTGTCCTAAGTAGTCTAGAAAACCATACCGACGGAACTCATTTAATTCAAAGGAGAGGTTACATAAAGAGGCATGGCTATGCTGGTATTATTTTCGATTTAGGCAGGTAAATATATTTCTACGTACTCTTTCCAACCAAAAAACGACCAGCACTCGCAGAAGTAGCGACGGCTACTGCACATATGGGCTTGAGTCGCAGACTTTATGTTACTGATAAGAGTACACAATCCAGCTTTTCAATGGATACTGGAAGCGATTTTTCATGTTTTCGGAAGCCAATTTTAGTTAAAAATACAAGTAAGAGGGATTTTACGTTGTATGCCGCTAATGATACTAAAATCTGCGCTTACGGTACTAAGCTATTGACATTGGATTTGGGTTTGAAAAGATAACTAAACCGATTATTGGCGTTGACTTTTTACAGCATTTTAAGTTACTGGTTGAGTTAAGAAAAGCGTTGTTTTTTTATACCTGTGCCTAATTTTTCTGCTCGTGGTCGCGCAAGTCTGTGTATTGTCCCAGTGGTCAAGATTCTCTTTGGCGATGCTGCATATATGGAACTGCTAAAAAAATAGAAAGACATTACCCATTTGAATAATACTGACAAACGAATTGCAAAACATGATACAGTCTACTTTTGTCTTATCGTTGGGCACCCCTGTTACAGTTAGAGGTCGTCGGTTACATCCAGCGCAGCTCCGAATAGTTAAACTGGAATTTAATTATAGTCTAGAGAAAGGTGTGTGTAGACCATTTAAAAATAATTGGGCTAGTCCATTGCATATGGTCCCTAAAGACGCGTCAGATTGGAGACCAACAGGAGATTATAGGACGCTTAATCGAATTACATTGCAAGACAGATACCCCTTTCCTCACAGTCAGGATTTTACGTATATGTTAAGAGGAAAAAATATTTTTTTTTAAGTGGATTTAGTCCACGATTATCACCAAATTCCATTTCATCCCTCCGATATCCCGAAAACTGCTATTATAACTCCTTTTGGTTTATTTGAATTTCCATTTTTAAAGTTTGGCTTCTGCTCTGTGGCGCAAACATTTCATCGCTTCATAAATGAGGTACTACAAGGTTTGGAGTATTACTTTTCTTATCTGGATGGCTTCTTAATAGCGAGTGAAACTCACGCTGAGCACATGCAGCATTTTGAATAAGTTTTTAGGCGATTAGAGATTATGTGGTTTCAATTAATGAATCGAAATGTGAGTTCGGTAAAGAAACTATAGATTTTCTATGCCACTCTATAGATATCCAGGGTTGTGTTCCACACAAAGATAAAGTAAAAGCGGTTGTTGGATTTCCAAAGCCAAAAATTGTTAGCAATCTGGGGTGATTTTTGGGTATGTTGGAATTATTATCATCGTTTTGTACTCAATATATCAGCAATATTGAAACTGCTGAATAGGTTCTAATAGGACTGTGGAATAGATAGGAATGTTGGATTTATATTACAAATATGTCTTGCAAATATATACATGCAGTATTCGATAAATATAAAGTCACGAATAGTGAGGCAGTATTTCAGGGCAATATTGATCAAGATATGTCCCATTCATATCCAATATTGGTCAAGATACAGTCAATACAATCAATATTGGCCCAATATTGCTTTGTTACCAAGGATGATGCAATGGAAAACAATTTTGATCTATTTTTAGCATGTCGTGGAAGAAAAATAACGACTACTGGAAATTTTGTACAAAATCATCTTTACGATAATGAAATTATTCTTAAATACTCAAACCCTCGTTTGACATTATGAACATCCCAACGAGCAACGTCGACGAAAATTTTCCCATACTTCCATGGTTTAATTACTACTGCACTCGTCTTCCTTCCCCGCGTTAATTCCATTTGTACTCTTCACCGAAAACAATCTCTCGATAAAATTTAAAAGAACGGAAAGAGAGTAGTAAGTATGGAGAGGAATAAAAAATAAGAAAGAAAAGAATACATTTCGAATGATTTGAGAACGCTTCTTGTTATATTTCAGAATATATCGCTCCACTTTCAGCCCCTCTTTAGAATGCTTATCATTAGATAATGGAGAACGCGGGCGGCCCGGACAAATTCAGTTAATGCTGGGGCGTATTTCCTTGATTTGGTTTATTTGTTGATATCTTGCATTAAGGAAAAGATGTAAATAACTTAAGACTTCGTGTCAGGTACTTTTGTTCCTGGGGGAAATTAAGTTATACGCGTTTTGAATTTCATCTTAATGGCATGCCTAAGGAAATTGCCATTCGGATATTTATAGATAGTCGTTATTATTGGAGAGGCGTTAAGTTAATAAGTATCAATTTCTGAAGATGTTGATGAAAGATCAATAATTGTATTGAAGAGATAGTGAAGAAAAAGTAGTTGAACTTTGAAAATTCGTATCTTAAACATTTATGCCTTAAATTAAAAATTAATAAAATTTCTATTTTGATAATTTTTCTCTGTACTTTTCGAAGGTGTATTATAATATTTATGTACTAATGATGTAGAATTTAAACTGTTGAAAATTTGCAGCAAACAATCCAGTCATTCAAACGTTTTTATAGAAAATGGTCACATAACCGTAATTTATCTCTATTCTGAGTCTAACCAATGAAAACGATTTATAATATAGTCAAATAGCGGTTATCTATAAAAACTGTTGAATGACTAGACAGTTTATTGAAGATTTTTAACAGTGTCTGTATAATTTGCTCATTAAAACAAACTTATAAATGTGGTATCTATAACTTTTTTGTAAAATATTACCAATAATGCAAGGATTAATTAACAAATAATATTGTTTAATAATTCTCCGAACTACCTATTTTTACAGACATTATTTTATTTTTTCAACATATAGATAAGCATTGTACATGTTTCGAAAGTCATAAAATCATCTCTAAAATCACATAAAACCAGTCATATGTAAAAAGTTTCACAAAAGTAAAATATTTTCACTTGTTGTCCCAGGCATCCTCAATACTGATGTTATGGTTTTCTGCTCCGTCAATCGATTTGTTTGAAACTTCCACTCTGTCTTTTCCCAACAACATCTGGCGCCATCTGGTATCAATTTCTGCGTGAGCCATAATATTGTTTTAAAAATCTGTCGACTTTTGTAAAGTAATAAATTCTAAGTATGCTGGGTTTTTTTTTCAATCTGTAAACGATAGATTTTTTTTAAAAGTAAAATTTTCTATTATACATCTTTCAAAACAATAAAAGCTGTCAATCCGTAAATGGTTGAAAATATATCGCTCCATAAAAAGAGAGATAGTTTCGTGAAACAGACTGTGCTTTCAAACATGATAAAGCAAAATGTGTTGCATGAAGTCTGCAAATCTTCTTTTATTGATAGGCCTGTTAAATAAACTTTATATCACCTTTTTCTTTAATGGAACTTTAAATTCCAGTCGTGCATAAAGGGTTAAAAACACCAAGGACGAAATATGCGAGAGATGATTTGGAAAATGAAATTAAAAAAGAAATGATGTAAATAACTTAAGACTTCACGTCAAG
This sequence comes from Maratus michaelseni, assembly GCA_963931845.1. NCBI lineage: Eukaryota > Metazoa > Arthropoda > Arachnida > Araneae > Salticidae > Maratus > Maratus michaelseni. The sequence continues at coordinate 64,037,347 of OZ007595.1, forward strand.
TACTTTTGTTCCTGGGGGAAATTAAGTTATACGCGTTTTGAATTTCATCCTAATGGCATGCCTTATAAGGAAATCGCCCTTCGGATATTTATATACAGTCGTTATTATTGGAGAGGCGTTAAGTTAATAAGTGTCAATTTCTGAAGATGCTGATGAAAGATCAATAACTGTATTGAAAAGATAGTGAAGAAAAATTATCTGAATCTAAAAATTCGTATCTTAAATATTTATGTCTCAAATTAAAAGTTAATAAAATTTCCATTTTAATAATTTTCCTCTTTAGTATTCTAAGTTATACAGAATTTCGTTCGCACTTTATAGAAACGATATTAAAAGTTAATTTCTACACATTGCAACAATTTGACTTTGTTGGATAGCATTGACTTTTGGCAATAGCTCTGGCTCGAAATTTCTATGATAATAGAATTTCCCTGGTCATGTCAATTTTTTTCGGTACCTCTTGTAAAACTTTTCAAAGTCTTTTCAATTTTCGTGAATTCATTTAAACAATCCAAATGGGAAAAAAAAGCCATTGATAAGAGGGGAAGGGGGTGCGTCAGGTTAGTTTTCATGCATTTCTTCAATTGAGGCACAATTTATTTCCATTTGGGATTCTTTCTCTGCTAAATATGCGTGAGTTAAGTTATGGAAGAGCGTCTGGGAGACTTTATTTATATGAAGCTCAATCAATGTCTTTTTCATATAAAGCTGGAATTTCTTTTTCAAAAATAGGTTCTAAAATATTTTACTGATAACAAAGTGAAATCACCTAGCTTTGCTGCATTTTTTACCTTTAATTTAAGTTCATAACAAAATCCAGAAGCAATCATGAATTCTTTTGAAATTTTTTCTTTACATTCACAAACCCATTTCTTTTTTCTTTTTTTTTTTCTTTCTATTAGTTGATAAAAATCGCTTTTCTTTTGATACACTCACTTAAATAAAGCCATGTTTCATCCAGTGTTACGATAATTTTTGATGTATCATCATCGTTTGTTAAAGCGAGCGTTAGAAAACGCTATGCACAACATATTGGAAGACTTCGGAAAGTTTTCCAAGAGGTGTGGAAGAAAATTAATATGATTGGACTAAGAGAAAAATTGACTATGATGGAAATTTAGATCCAGAGTCATAATCAACAGTCAGGACTATACAGTAAAGTAAAATTGTAGCAAATAATATGGCATATATGTTCAGAAATTTATTGTGAAAATAGTTTCCATAAGATGTGAACGACCTTCTGTATTAGAAAATTTTTATAGTAATGATACGGAATTCAGAAATAACTCGTTCATAAAAACTAACTTATAAATACGGTAGCAATAAATTTTTTGTAAAATATTGCCAATAATGCATACATTAATTAACAACTAATATTGTTTTTTTTTTTTTTAACTTTTCAATTTTTGTAAAGTAATAAAAGTAAGCATACTATGTTTTTAATCTGTAAATGATAGATTTTCTTTCTATGTAAAATTTTCGATACTTTTCTGTTACACAAACACCATGCCAAAATGCATGCCAATGTGCTATTTATTTCAACCCTGGCCGTGCAAAGGTTTCTTTTATTGTAAACCGGGCCAAACATTGTGACTCGCTGCTTATACAACTTGGTCGTTTTTTAAAATATTTAATCGATACTACGCAGAAATAGTAATTTGCTATTCTTCGAATCAAAAATATTTTTTATTAAGTTATAAATTGCATTTTCCGCTGATGTTGAGAGAGATTTGACCATTTGGTAGATAATTGATGATGAGGAATCTGCAATAAAATTGTTTCAGAGATATAGAATGAATAAAGAAATTCAGAATGATGCATAATCCTTTTTTGCGGTATGCTACGTTCCGTCATTATTTACAATGCCATCTCATAGAGTTCATGTGGTGAAGTCTTTATTCAAAAAATGAAATGCTTACTATGATGCTACACTGAAAAAAAAAAAAAAAAAAAAAAAAAAAAAAAAAATGTTGATTTTACAGTATAATACTGGCATCCCAGCTGCCAGTATTATACCGTAAAATTAACTGTAATAAACAGTAAAATAAGCAGGAATACGCTGCCGCGCACACGGCAGGGTATTCCTGCTTATTTGTGTAATATTTATTGTGTAATATTTATTATTTTGTATTATCATTATTGTAATATATTTATTATTGTGTATTATTATTATTGTGTAATATTTATTATTGTGTATTTATTGTGTAATATTTATTAGTTCTTTTGTTGTAGGTATGCATTTGTATTGATATAATAAAATAGTTCGTGAAAGTCTGTGATTTTGAAATGTTATATTTTTGTAAAGGATAACTTTCGCACCAACAATGTCCATTTTTTTTCTCAAATGTTTCATTTGGCGCCAAATATTACGCTTAGCGACAATGGTGTTGGTACAATGGAAAAGTGCCAAATTTTCTAATACACATCTTTCAAAACATATCAATACGTAAATGTTTGAGAAAATCTCTCTATATAAACAAAGATACTTTCGTAAAATAGGGACATGCTTTCAAAAATGATAAAACAAAGTGTATTGCATGAAATCTAAAATATTCTTTCATTGATACACATATTAAATAAATTTTATATCAAGTTTTATTTAATGAAACTTTAAATTCCAGTCGTGCATTAAGGGTTAAAAACACAAAGGACGAAATATGCGAGAGATTATCGGGAAAATTGAATTAAAAAAGGAAATGATGTAAATAACTTAAGACTTCGTTTCAGGTAACTTATGTTCCTCGGGGAAATTAAGTTATACACGTTTTGAATTTCATCTTAATGTATGCCTTAGGAAATTACCATTCGGATATTTATAGATAGATAGTCGTTGTAGAGAGATACATTAAGTTAATAAGTATCAGTTTCTGAAAATTCTGATGAATCATTAGAGTTGAAGGATCAACAATTATATCGCAAAGATAGAGAAGAAAAGTTAATTAAATTTTGAAATTCGTATCTTAAGAACATGGGAAAATGGAAAATATACGAAAGATAACTTATAACATATTGAGAATTATAATTATAATGCATTTTTGGAATTATTCTTTGCATTTGTGTATATGTACACTTAATTTCAATTATAATAAAGAATATTTTTTTCCAATTTTCTTCTCTAGTAAATTTTTTTATAAACTTATATAATTAACTATTATTATTACTAGATGGAACCCGTCAAAATTTGACGGCAAACAACTTGATAGTACCATAAAAATAAAATTTATAGTTGCTTTAACTTGACAAATTTCATAGTGGGGAGCATAATATGATTAAGCGGTCACTGACCTTTCCATTGATATATCACATGAGGGGTGTGTGCAAAGTTTAGAAAAGTACCCCCTTGGGAGGTCAAAGTGGGGGATGGACATGGGAGATGCATAATATGATTAAGTGGTCACAGACCTTTCCAATGATATATAACATGAGGGTTGTGTGCAAAATTTAGAAAGTACCCCTTGGGGGGGGGGGGGCAAAGTGGGGAGATGGGCATCGGAGATGCATAATATGATATAAGTGGTCACAGGCCTTTCCAATGATATATAACATGAAGGTTGTGTGCAAAATTTTGAAAGTACCCCTTGGGGAGGGGGGGGCAAAGTGGGGAGATGGACAACGGAGATGCATAATATGATTAAGCAGTCACAGACCTTTCCAACAATATATGACATGAGGGGTGTCAACAAAATTTAGAAAAGTATCCCTTGGGGGGGTGGGGGGCAAAGTGGGGAGATGGACATTGGAGATGCATAATATGATTAAGTGGTCACAGACCTTTCCAATGATATATAACATGAGGGTTGTGTGCAAAATTTATAAAGTACCCATTGGGGGGGGAAGTGGGGAGATGGACATCAGAGATGCATAATATGATTATGCAGTCACAGACCTTTCCAATGATATATAACATGAGGGTTGTGTGCAAAATTTATAAAGTACCCTTTGGGGGGGGGGGGGGGGGAAAGTGGGGAGATGGACATCGGAGATGCATAATATGATTAAGCAGTCACAGACCTTTCCAACAATATATGACATGAGGGGTGTCAAGAAAATTTATAAAAGTGCCTCCCTTAGGGGGGGGAGGGGAGGGGGTGGCGGGATGGACCCTGGAGATGCATAACATGAATAAGCAGTCAAAGACTTTTCCAGCGATATATCACATGAGAGGTGTCTGCAAAATTTAGAAAAGTGTCCCACTTGGGGGGGGGAGTGGGGGGATAGACCCGAGATGCATAACATGAAAAAGATGTCACAGGTGTTTCAACTTGCAACTTTTTTCTCGAAGGCATTTGATAATATTAAATTTATTTTACCCAAGACAATTTAACGATATTCTTAATTTTTTTGCATAATTCGTCAAATGTTCATGGAAAAAATCATGAAATTCGCTAATCAATAGTTGATAAATTATAAAATTCAACAATCGATAGCAGTAAAATTGGTCAATCGATAATGGAAAAATCACAAAATTCATCAAATGGTCTCCTGTAAAAAAATTGTCCTGCACACTGATGATATGATCAAAAGGATTTTGAAGTATAGGACAAAATTAACACTTGCCAGCGAGTAATGCTGAAAATTTGGCAATGGACTTTATTGCCACCACTGGTCAAACATAATAGTCACACTCACCAATTGCGATGATTGAATGGAAAAAGATTTTTTTCTCTGCTGTCGCTCGACAAATTTCTAAACCATTTGGCGAATTTCACGATTTTTTCCCCGAAATTGACGGATTGTGATTTTTTTTTTCTCGAAGCCATTCGACGATATTCGAAAACTTTTCCCCCGAAACCAGTTGATCAATTTTGCGATTTTTCCGCTATCGATTGAAGAATTTCGCAATTTATCAACTATCGATTAATGAATTTCATGATTTTATCCATGAACGAACAAATTGCGCACTTTCTTTCCGCTAATGTTTGACACATTTCGCCCTTTACAATTCAGCCAATGAGTTGAACGTTGTTTCTTTCCAGAAATGTCAAGAATGAAACAATGATTCTTTAGGATGAATTTCCTTCGTTCGATGTCACATGGAAGAATGTGTGCAATGCAGCAACGGGCGTCACAGACTTTTTAGGGCACCTGCAGACTAAAAACATCTAACCAATCTTCGCGGGCGGGGGGGGGGGGAAATCACAGATTTCGTCAAATGATTGAGGAAAAAACACTAAATTCATCAAAGGATCATGGGGAAACATGACTTTCGTTAAAAGACAACAGAAAAAACATTAATTATGCAAAAGGATCGTGAAAGAAAAACAAATTTTGTCAAAGAATCGCAAAAAAGGAAAGTTCACCAAAAGATCACGCTTTTTTACTAAATTTCGTCTAAAAATTGCGGAATAAAATGTATTTTATCAAAGAATCGCTGGAAAATGCGAATTTCGTTAAGGATCACGAGAAAAATGCGAAATTCTTCAAAGGATCGCTGAAAAAACACGAATTTCATCAAAGAATTGCTGAAAAAACATGAATCTTGCCCAATAATAGAAAAATCATGGTTCATAATCATTATGTCTAGTAGTATATGTAAATACAGTTTGTGATATAAGACAAAATTAACACTCACCAATCGGCGAGTAATACTAAAAATTGGTAATTGATGTTATTGCCAGTACTGGCTAAACTTAATAGTCACACTCGCCAATTGCGATGATTGAATGTAAAATGAAATTTTTTTCCCGCTGTCAATCAAAGAATTTTGAAACCATTTGGTGAAGTTTTTCCCGAAACCATTTTGTGAATTTCCCGATTTTTTCTTCAAAATAATTTTTCAACAATATTCGACCCAATACGCATGCGTAAAAAAAATCACCAGCCAATGAGGTGAGGGTCTATTACTGTCTCTAGAAACGTGTTTGGGATCATCTCCTGTTTGTTTTTTTCTTGCACATTGCATTAAACCTAGGAAGGTATTTATATAGAACTCACTGTGGAGTGTTTAGAAGGTATTTATTTTATTTATTATAATTTGTATGAATACTTAGGTGTCCATTTCGGATTTACTGTTTAAAAATGAATTTAGGCTCATTTAACATTCGCGAAATCAATCCGATGGAAATTGTGTTTTTAGATCTCTATCATTTTGTATATATAGTACAGAAAATAATTATTAAAACGTACAAAAAATTTCGTAGAACACGTAATACAAAATTGGATCACTTATAGTCCGTTTATTATCAGGGATGAATCTTATGGTGTTCCGATTGCTAATGAAAACGATTATGTAAATATATGGTTCTTCATAGAAGTATGTGCTTCTTCACACTTCAATAGAAGCATTGTTTAAATTAATATAATTCTACAAATATGATGCAGTTTTAAAATATTGAGTAATGATTAATACTGTCAAGGAATCTACTCATATACGTAATTAAGTTTTGGTACTTCTCTATTATCTCATCGACCACTTTTCATAACAAAAAACTGTCGCCAAACTGTAACGCCAAATAAACGGGAGAACGTTGTAATTAATACGCGCAAATGTTGAATTAAAAACCACTTGACGACATAACAAACACGTATAATGCTTCCGACATCAAGTAAATGGGACTGCATTTTTGGCATTTATTCATACAGTTTGGCGATAGTATTTTGTTATGAAAAGTGGACGATGGGATAATAGAGAAATACCTAAGTTTTTTATACCAAGTTTGAAAATTTATCTTTTTTTGACATTTAAAAAAAATAACAGAAAAAACATTACAAATTTGCCCATTTGCTCAGCGGTCAAAGGATTAAGTAAATATTAATGATTAAGCGGAACTGGTTCTAGTTATGAAGTAATATTATTTTGCTCAAAAACCCCCAACAAAAAAAGAATTACAAAGAATAAGTAATCGTCTTTAAATATACAAAAAACAATGTGATTAATGACCAGGATTTTTTTACATATAACATTTTTTATATACAAAATAAAAACGGAAATAACCTCATTCATTTCACCAGATGTCAAAAATAGTTTTTTTTTCCACATTCCTGGGCAAAGCACTAAATCAATAAAATCACCAATTTGTGACAAATTATGAGTTTCTTATGAATCGCCAATGAACGGACATGCAAACTGGTAAAAAATGAATGTAATAAATTAAAACATTCAAGATTTGTATACATACAAACAATGTAAATATTAATATTGTTACATGATACATTGTTTGTATATATACTTGTTTGTATACATACAAACAAATATAATGTAAACATTATTATTCAAATATTAAGAGTTTGCAAATCAAAACATTCTAAAGATTTGTATACATACAAACAATATAATGCATACATACTCTTTACAAATAAAATAGCACACTTATGTAATGACAAAACTTTTAAATTGAATAGAGATAATATATTTCTGTTAAAAAATAATGCTAAAGTTCAGACTTATATATATTATACATTCACATAAAGCTAGTCACATTCCTGCATATTTATTAAATATTTAGTTGCTAAATACAGAAATAATATTTTATAATTTATATTCAGACGCTCAGATTCGCTTTTTTTGAACATATAAAAATAAAAATATTACTACCGTGCGTACTGTCTTTTGACATTATATTTACATAATAGTTTTAATTAGCAATCAGAACACCATAAGATTCATACCCGATCATAAACGGAATATAAGTGGTCCAATTTTGTATTACATGTTCTACTATATTTTATTTACGATTGAATAATTATTTTCTGTACTATATAAACAAAATGATTTGATTTCGCGAACGTTAAATGAACCTAAATTCATGTTACACAGTAAATCCGAAATGGATACCTAAGTATTCATACAAATTACAATAAATACAACAATAAATAAAATAAATACCTTCTAAACACTCCACAGTTTTTTTATATAAATATCTTCCTAGGTTTAACACAACGTGAAAGAAGCCATCAAAACAACATGATTTGATCTTGATCCCAAATACGTTTGGAGACAGGAATAGACCCTCGCCTCATTGGCCGGTCCTTTTTTGACGCATGCGTACTCGGTCGAAATTCGATGGAAATTTGACAAAATTACCAAACTGCTTTAAATAGATGGATTGTCATATAATGAAAACTAATTATTATAATTATTGTCCGAGCAATTGTTCCTTTTTATAATTTTTCCAACATAATTGTTCACACTTTCCAACATAGTTGAAAAGTGTTTATGACTCTTGTTTGTCTGTCCGTCTGTCTGTTCGTGCTCTAACCCGCGTAAATATACTCGGATTGTCATGCAATTGATATATATTATTGATATTTACTATGGCATGTTCGGTATTGAAAATGAAGTGCGTAAGCACTTATACCGCAAGGCGTTACTTTGTGACACATTTTGGGAGTTTTCTCACACCAGCCGATCTGTTTTATAAGGAACTCAAAACCGACTGTTGCTTAATATTGATATATCCTTTTCCGACATAACGACGCACTGTGTCAATCTAAATATTTACTATCAACTGAGAACTTTAGGTTTAAAGATGTCACAAAGTTACCCTATCGGGTGAGGTTACTTTGTGTCAAGTGGTGTTTTCGACTTGAAAAGCAAGATAAAAAGTTACTTTCGCAAAGACAATAACAAGTTTATTAAAACTTTTATTTAAACAATGTTTACAATTTTTTGGTAATTTTATCTACGTCTTTGATCGCAAACAGCCCTTGGTTGCCCACTGCCGTTGGTGGGTCAACGATGAATAAGGAAAGGGCATGTTTACAAACAAACACTTCCGTTAACCAATCTACCACTATATTTTTGTCTTAGCGATCACTGCAGGAGTCGTCATGGTGACGCAGGCCAATCATATCATAGACCTGTTTAATGTAGACCAATCAAATCTCCCCCATTTCATGTGTACAGTAGGAGTCATAATAAACGGACAAGTTTTTCTTGCTATCCAACAGTAATTTAACCAACAGTCAGCTGCCCTTTCCTTATAAAACATCGTTTATTTCATACAAAATTTCAATCGGTCCCCTATGATTGTCTTTGGACCGTTTTTACTTTTCAGAATAGGAAGCATAGGTGACATAAATCAGTCCTTAAAAACTTGGTGGTTGAACCAAGTTGGTGGTTATTCCAAACTTGGTGGTTGTTCGATTATATCTTGCTCTCCCTACTGTCGGTTCTCGGTCCAAGTGGACCACAATTTATCAGTTTTCTAGTTGACGTAAACTGATGCTCAGTCCCCGTACCGCACACCATTATTGAAGTATAAGCCTTTGACTAGTTTTGAATCAATTCAGGATATTTTGCTCCTCTTCGAGTGATCACATTTTTACTTCCAGAGTCGTCCGCCAACTTCTTTTCCTAGTTAGTAATAAAGGGCATGTCAATTAGTTCATGATCGGTCTTGGCCTGACCGTAACTGATAATTTTGGACGTTCGTTGAGAGATAATTGCTTTGTAATAATATCGATGTGGCACAAAGTAACCCCATCAAGTGTCTATATTTTGCTTATGTTATCATATCTCACATAAAAATAACTTGACAAAGGTTATATTACTCCACAATTAAGCTGATGTATTAACAACAAAGGATATTTACCTGTGTTAGCTCCTTCTCATAGGCATTAGGCTTCAGCACACAAAGTGTCCGGGTTCCGAGACAACAACGCAGAAGCAGGTTTGAACAATACACCGACCAGAGAAAAAAGGCGAGGTGTTGGAGCTTCGGACAATGGTCGTTAGATGATACGGCACATCGTACTATAAGGTGGCACTGATTTTTTAGGTGCGTTCGTAATTATATAAATACGTAGCACCTATTGTCGTCGTCTGGTCCGTCCGTCTGTCTGCCCGTCCGTCTGTTTGACCGTCCGTCCGCATATAACAACGCAAAAACTACCCAACCAAATGGTTTGAAATTTAAGATATATTATCTTTGCAGAATTTTGTCGGGACATTTCAAATTTTATGAAAATCAAATCAAAACTTTAGAAAATATTAATAAAAATATTTATTAAGAAATTATTATTATTATTATTTTAAATCGGTGTTTTCTTGTTATAGGAGCTTCCGAGGTTTAATCGTCAAGCGACAGAGATACTAATTAAATGCCTACTATTAGCTCACACTCTCTCTCTATATATCTTGTTCAAATTTTCAATCGTTCAAAAAATATTTTCTGTTCATCCACTCAAGTTCAAATAAATTTTTTAAAACTTGTAGCGGATGACACTTTATGTTAATACCGTTTTTTCAAATATTAATTCATTAATTAAATTTAATTAATTAATTTTAGTTTTAAATGGGAGAAAAAAATTCCTCCCATTGTTTTCATAAATGAAATGAAAAATTTATCTCAAATGAGTGATGCCACAGAAATAAAATACCGCAACGATGATTATAAAATAATGTTCAATAAAGATAACGTGGGACATTAATGCTGCACGGGTTTATTTTATATATTTATGATTAAAAAGTAGGAATTGACTTTAAAAAAAAATTATATTACTTGTTTTATTACAGAAATTAATCAGCAGATGATATAATTCATTTCACAGAATTAAAAATCATCAAGATCTGAATATTTATATAGCTAGCTATAGTACGAACGCACCTCATTTGTCACGTTTGACGTACAATTTCCAACTTGTTCTTTCCTGCCATCAAGAGCAGGGCGTGAGATTCGAAATACGAAAAATAGACGTGTCACAAAGTAACACCCTGCCTTACGGTAGTGCATTTACAGACTCAAAAGAATTCCGTTATACATTATGGTCTAAGAGAGGAAATCATTTGCAATGTATTTAAATGATATTACACTATTTCACACATACTGAAAGTAATATAGGAAAATGAGGTGATCCACATGTTCACTGTAGAATATGGTGTGATTTTATCTTTCATTTGCAGTACTGCCTATGAGTGATAATTGCTGGAAGTGCATCTTCAATTGTGGTATGGGGTTTTTAATTTAACCAATTTTTCGCATATTACTTGGTGTGTATAAATTCTATAGATAATGCACAGGGTTGCACAAAAAAAATCCGAGTACATTTCCGCTCCCTGGGCATATTGCTGAAAGGTAATTTTAAATTGCTTCTCAGGTGCACTAAATTTTAGCATACTATATAGCATACTATATTGGTCCCTCCGGGCATCGCTCCCTTGGCTGGGGCCTGGCCGCATAGTAAACAAACCTGCTGGGAGGAGCTAGTTGAGCTTAAGCCGAAAGGTAGGCCTCCCCGCTCAGTTTGACCTTTACCTTGTTTCCTTAGACATCATCTTTCCCATTATTAAACGTGAAGTTTTGTTATAGTATTCTGAATGTGTTGCATAATCTATGCTTAACGCATGATTTTTCTTTCTTGTTTTAGTTTTTGGCAAAGTTGGGTCAAAATTTTTAATTTCGGCAAAAGATTAATAAAATAATTAAAATGGAATCTCATAATAGAATAATAATAATAGAGAGAGTAATACAAATATGTTGATCATAACATGTTACAAATTTAAAAGGAATAATATACATAAATAACTTCATGAAAATACAGTATTTTAGTAAAGTTTTTAATCTTAATGTTTAATCTCACATTTGATGTAAAATAATGTCTCAAATCGTATCAACATTTATTTGTTTTATTTAACTTCATTTGGTTTTTTTTTTATGTAAAGATGAAATTTTGTAATCAACTTTTCGCTCACGTGCTGTTGTGCTAGAATTATAAAAAAAATAATAAATAATAATAAAAATAAAAATAAAATATGTACACAGGTGTATTTCCTATGACAATACAACATTGTAATATTTTTAGAACTTAATTTTAAATTAATAGATTAACTTTAAGACATTTTTTCGTTACCCGGTCGCAGATGATAAATCTCCAAATATTCTTTATGGAAACAACTGTTTAAGATTTACAAAATCAACGGAGTGAATTATTCGCCAACCCACTCTCTCCAAAATATGTCAATGTGCTGTGAAACTGCTACAACAAAATATTTTAAACACTAAAAACTAGAAAAAATAAATAAAAAATAAAGAGCGTAATAATATATATATATATATTTATTTAATATTATTTATAAATAGATTCATTAATAATCATATTTTTTCTTTAAATAGCCGTCTGTATACTGTATGCAAATGTTGGAACCTTCTCCATAAAATAGATTCCGTAAAAGACTCTATATACCTCATTATTAAGTAGGTCGGGCGCATTTTTCCAATTTTAAAGTGGGTATTATTACGCGAATTGCGAGACCAAAATTTCTCGGACTGGTTAAATTCAGGGCCTGATTACCAGCGGGGCAAACTTCCACCAGTAAAAAAAGAATAGAAATTTTTGGCTTATTTAAAAGCCTTTTTCATGCTGAATTTCTGTCAAAAACAATGCAAAAATTTATATTAATTTTTACTGGTGGAAGTTTGCCCCGCTGGTAATCAGGCCCTGGTTAAATTACCGCCCAATAGATGACGCTGAGGGGTCCGCAGGTGATGTCGACAGTACGACTACACTATGTCTTGTAAAACGGTACAGTTTCACATTGCTATCTGTTGTGTGATGCTGAGTGCAACCAGTTTATTTTAACAGCGTAACGTGATCATGTCGGGGCTCGCGAAGGTCGAACAACGAACGACCATAAAATTGAAGGTACTACTGTTCCTGGACGTTGTATTTGAAAGTGTTGAAGTATTTCATGGGCCGAATACGCAGAGTTCGTCCACGGTAGCGACAGCAAGGTCGTTCTTGCACAACAACGCACCAGCACACACTTCTATCTTTGTGCGAAACTTTCTGGCTTCTAAAGGAGTCGTCTTGCTCAACCACCCTTCTTACTCTCCAGATTTATTCCCCTGCGACTATTTCCTGTTCTCTAAGTTGAAATTGCATCTAAACAGAATCACCTCAAGCAACTGCGACCGACTATTTAATGCACATTGCAAAGGCGGATTTCCAGAAATGTTTTGATGACTATTACATTCGTTGTAAAAATTGTGTTGAATCCAACGGGGATGATTTCGAATAAACATAGGTCAAAATTTTCATTTCAGGTCTTTATAGGATCAGTCCGGGAAATGAAATTTTGGGACACACTGTGTTCAATTAAAATGTAATCACAAGTACTGTAAAAATCAAAGGAAAGATAATACAAAATTTTATACGGTAGAAAATATTTATAATGCACATCTTGAGACAAGTGGTAGTGCGTATTATTAGATCATTTCACACATCATTAAACTTACCTCGTAAACACAACCAAATATCTGGCTGGAACTTATCAATATACAAAAGGATACAAAGGGTGGTCATAAAAAACTTCCCCGATATATGAACCCTTAGCGGTCTAACCGCTCAATAAATCGAAAGGAAATTTCAGATATTGTTATTTGAAAGTATGCGCTCGAGATAGTGATGTTTTAAAACAATAAATCTCTCATGGTTATGGTTACAGTAAAACAAAATTGAAATTTTGCAATGGCAACACCCATTTTTTTCCCTACGAGATGCATTAGCGGATATAAAAAACATAAATGGCGTTGGAACTAAGGATCCTATAAGGTAGAGAGCTCTAGTTGGAACGATACATGTATGACGAAAATTGTCCAACGCAAAACGTTTGCAAAAAAGAGCATTGTAAAAAATCCAATGACAACACAGAGAGAAGGTGCATTGAACTACTTTACATAATTCACAGGGATAGACAGTATAAAACACCAATCACAAAACGCCATGTGCAAAGCATTGTGTGTGGAAAACCTTTAATAAGCAGCGTGGGAAGATTGCTTCTTCAATCTGGTGCTTTCGAACGTGCCAACAAGATGAAACTTACGGAGAAACAACGAGGTGAATTGATAAAACTGTTTTATCTGAAGAGAGAAAATGCTGCCGAAACAGTGCGAGCTTATCGGCGAAATCAGAAGCTACGACGAGGTGCATGTTCCGTAAAAACTGTACGTGATTTGGTAAAACAGTGTGAAGAAATTTGATGCACATGTGATATAGACCGCGATCTGGACGACCATCTGTTCTGTTGAAGTTGTTACGAAAGAGCATAATTCGATTACTGCAGGTCTATTTGCATACGGTACGAAGTGTTTCCTGCAATTTGGATATACCGAAAATAACAATCCTCAAGATTCTGCGCTCTATCGATTCCAGTGCGTCCAGTTGTTGCAACCTGGAGACGAGCAACAACGTTCCAACTTTGCGAATTATCTCCTCATCAGATATGATGAAGGTAGCAGGAGGCCTCTGCGGATATTATGGTGGGATGAGGCACATTTTTCTAACTGGGAATGTAAACTCCAAGAACTGCGTTCTGGGCTGACGAAAATCTTCACAATGTGGCACCAACGCCTGTAGACGACGCTAAAGTGACTCTGTGGTGCGGCATCGCAAGCACATTCGTTCTCGGTCCGTACTTCTCCGAACAGGTCACTTCCACAGGTATGAAAACGTGCTCCATTACAAGTGCTCATTATACAACAATGTTGCAGAATTACGTAATTTCAGAATTGCAGCAGCGAAATATCCTTAATGAACATTGTGTGGATGCAAGATGGTGCTCCTTCACTCGTCGTCACATGTGTTCGACAAGTGCTGCAACAGCATTTTAGTGATGGAGTCATCATCCGCAACTTTGCAGTTAGGTTGAAACTGCGATTCCCTAACCTCACTTCGGTGTATTTCTGGTTCTGGGGTTATCTGAAATCGAAGGTGTACACATCAAATACAAGATATTTGTTAGAATTGTGAAATACCATAAAACGTGATGTTATACAGATTCCTCCTACGATGTTACGTTCGTCCTTTTTGTCAACAATCTCCGCATCAAAGCGTTATCGTCTGCGAAAGTGGGTACGTTGAAAATTTCTATTTCCAATAAAAGCTTTTTTCCTTCTTCTTTTTTTGTTTTGTTATTAGTCTTTTACATTGCTCTTCTTTGCAAATGTTTTAAGCCGGCAATTTTCGTCATACGTATATCGTTTCAACGCCATTTATGATCTTTCAATACGCTGATGAATCTGCTCAGGAAAAAGGTGGGTGTTGCCATTTCAAAATTTCGAAAGTTTTTCACTGTAACCGTAACCGTGAGCCCTCTATTGTTTTAAATCATCGCAATCTCGAGTGCATACCTTCAAGTAACAATATCTAAAATTTCCTTTCGATTGGTCCGCTAAGGGTTCATAAATAGGGGAAGTTTTTTTTTATGACCACCCTGTATTTATATTGCATGCCTTGGGATCATAATTACAGATTTTTCCATAATGTACATCACTTTGCACATTGTTAAATTTAACTTATAAACATGGTCCAGATGTACACTCTCAAAAATAAAACACTCAATTTTGACGATTCCGCAATCCTCAGGCCTCATTTCCTTATTTTTGGCAATCATTTTGTCACAGAGTCACGTGGTTTTTGACGAAACGCGAATCCTCAAATATCTTGACGAAACTGTTTCCTCGCTGTCAAAAATAAAACTCTCACTTTTGACGATTCCGCAATTCTTAAGCTATATTTCGTCATTTTTGACAATCATTTCGTCTCAAAATTAAATGATTTTTAATGCAATGGAAAATCTCAAATATTTTACAAAAATGTTTCCGCATTCCCGGCCAGATTATTTTTGTTACAAAATCGTTCAAAAAAAAAAAAAAAATTACACGAAAGTTTTAAATTTACGATATATTAATGAAAACAGAAACAAAAATATTTCATCCTTGGGGGCCGCTATAACACGAATGTACCAAATTTCTACTTTATTTTTTATATCTGATAATTTGCGTCTATCCTTTTTGTAAAGATTTTATTCATTTCTATTGCCTATTCAAAGATAAATTTTTCTGAAGTTACAGAATTTCGTTAAAAACGCTTAGAAAATTCATCTAAAGTTACAGAATTTCGTTAAAAACGGTTAAAATAGTAAAATGCGAACATCATTTGGTCCATTTTCGACCGCAAGCATCAACATTTTCCCAATGGTTAAAAAAAAAAAAAAATTAGGTGCTTTTTTTTATTTAAGAAATATATTCATATAACAATCAAATTTAAAATATGTATAACTGACCTTTCCCCTCTATAAACAGTAATCTTATCCGCTGAAATTGATGAACTCTCCTCCAAAATATGCCCTTCAAAATTAATTATTTCCGATCAACAAATTAACTAGAGCATATTCATTGAACAAAGGAAATTTCTCTAATAAATTATATTAATCACGCCATTTTCTAATTATTTATTAACCATAGAAAAACCATAATAATAATCTAAGCCTTACTAATTAAAACATGCTGAAGTTATAACAACACCGATAAAAATACAACCTGCTTTCTAAAAATATAAACACACATCAACATCTCGTAAATACTTTTAAAATCAAATAATTCCGAAGTAGTCCCGCTAGCTGAGGGGTAAGACGCTGGGCTGTCAAGCTAAAAGTCGCGCGTTCGAACCCCACCGAAGGACGATCTTATTTTTCCCAAAGTCAATTAAAAAAGCTTCTAAAAGCTCCGATAGATGGAACCACCAACCTTTTTTTTTTTTGGAACTTTCAAAGAATCAATTTGACGAAACCACTTTCTTCGTAATTTTGAGGATGCAAATTTACTCGATTTGACGAAATATTTACTCGGAGCATTTCCCAAGAAACCGTTTCGTCAAAACCGAAGAAAATTTCTTGAAATCTGAGTATTCATTTTTGAGAGTGTATATGGAGCAATATTATGATTCTGAAAGTATTCGAAAACCATTTTTTAAAAGTAAGATTCGAAAGGAAATTAACCGTCAGCGGCAAATTCATTGGAACAATATTTAGAAAGGATGCGTAATAAAGCTCTTTACCCTTCAATTACAGATAGGTTAAACAAACAGATTTATAATTCGAGCAAATTAGTTCAAATTTTGTCAAGCCATGCAACGATTTTGTCAAGCCATAAACGAATATCTTTTAAAGTGTATAAACATGTCACTACAGACAAATATTCAAGTGGCTTTATCCAAAGTTTAAATAATACAATATGTACTTTATTTTTTCCCTTTTTTGAATCCTTATCCAGCTTCTTAGAACAGTTATTTTAAATGGACACTACTGGCTACCTAGCTTTAATAACGCTTTTAACAAAAGATTATTTGGACTTCTTTTTTTTTTTTTTTTTTTTTTTGGCATTTTATTTCAGGTATCCTTTTTTCGTAACCTGTTTAATGTTAAAAAATATATTCGTTTTATCTATGCGTGTAGTGTGACATTGTCACGGAGAATGTTAAAAAACATTAAACTTAAAATGAAAAATAAAAAGTCCTTCTGTGGCTTGTACCGAGACACCGGAAGAAGAAGGTAGCTTCCGTATTCCCTGTTTTTAAAAATTCAGCCAATTTTACTCGAACACACGAAGCTAAAATGCGTGGAACCCGATTATAGAAGATTCAATCCCAGTTTTTGTCAATACTGAATTTCAGTGACAATTTCTTCAAATTAGTCAGCTATATCCAAGTTGGCATCATTTAGAGCGATATTTTTTTTTGGCCGCCAAGTTTGGAGATATATCGCCCAGCATTGCCAAACTTGGGGAGAATTTGATGCTGACAGATGTGACTATGTGGTTTTAAGCGTATGAGAGTAGCAATAATGGTTGCAGCAATTAAAGTAAATTTGCAGCAACCACATTTTCTGTTGTTGGAGAGTCAGAGAAGGTGCCAAGGCACTTCTCTGAAAGAAGGGGTGCCAGAGCCTCAAGAGAGGTTGGACTTCTAACGCTGGTCTCCTAATTTTGAACCAATTCCAGATGAGAGACCTACACCTGGATTGGCACCCCAAAGGTAACGCTTACACTAAACATGGAGGACATTGGAGCCACGAACAGATTTTACGTGCACCAGCTCCCATTAACGTCAACGGTCTCACAGCAGCGGCAGTCGAGAGAGGTTGTCATCCTCCCAAGCACTGACCTTGGTTGATGCTGCTTAGTTTTCGGTGATCTTACGGGAACCGAGCTTAACCGTCTGCGCCACTGCGAGACACCGCATTTTCTAAAACTGATTATGGAAATATCAGATACCCTGAAATTTTAAACTGCCATATCTCAGCTGTTTTTTTAAGATAGAGGCGAAACAAAAAATGTTCCGTAATACCTGTATTAAGGCCGAATACTTAAGGGTGAAACCTTTTTAAATTTCTAATTTATTGTGCGTCTTTTTCAATTTGAAATCTTTAAGTGGGCGTCATTTTGAAACAAGATAGCGAATTAAGCTGGTCAGCGAACTCGGTAGAGACTTTGGTAAGTCCTGTACACATGTGCGCAGTCATATCTAAATCATTCTACAAATAAGAGTGCAATCGCATGGTTATTATTGTAAAAATTATATGCAATAAAATAAAACTGCAAATATGAAAAACTATGAATATCTGTTGGATTCGTCAGAGAAGTTTCATAAGAATAATTTACAGAGAAGATGTATTATTCAGTCGAATATTGTCCGCATTAAGCCTAAAATTGACAATATTAAGCTCCTTATAACATATCGAAAAAATATATATAAATCAACATTTGGACGGAAGATGTTTTTTGGAGTCTGGGGGTCATGATCGGTGAAAATATACTGACATTTTCCGGCATTGTTTTCCTCTGAACGGATGCAATAGCTAGATTTTTACTTTTTGTAATAAAGGCTACCTAAAAGGTGAATTGCAACTCTGTATTTTAGTGTGATTTTTGTTTGTTTCCGTATCTTTCATTCGCCTTTACATTGTTTCCAGATGTTTTAGAATCGTAATAATAGTATACAATATTATAATGTGGATATAATATTATAACGTGCCATACGTGATTGTATCATAAAGTTGTGTGGTTGTATTTAAGAACAATTTTTAAATAGATGAGACACCTTAAAATGACCCTATAAAAAATAATTCTCTTGCAAAACCAAGCCAAATCCATAGATATATCGCCAATCATGGATCATCCTTCTCCATAGAGTCCGGCATAGTAAAAAGAGGGGGGAGGTATTGATTGGGAATTGATTCTGGGCGAAACTCCATTTGTCCGGCTCAGTGTAGCGTGTAATGCCCCTGCCTGCGAACTCCGTACAATTACAACCGGGAGAACCTTGGACGAAGGGGCATAACACCCCCTCCGTTTTGCTGGCTGTCCGGGCGCCCCCCCCCCCTCTCAAAACAGAAAAAGGTGTGTGGGAGGGGGGGGGGGAGAAAACATGTCTAGGAAAAAGTCCGGCATGCGACGTTTGATAGAATTGTGTCAAATACAGATTGAGAGGTAACATAATAAGAAAAAAAATGGCGGTGGTCAATCTTTCTCTTGTGCAGCCGTCTGTCATTTTTTTGGCGAACTTCGATGTTTCACATCGATAAGTATGAAGGGAAAGTTAATAGAGTTTTCTTTTGGACAACCGATAGAGTAAAACTAGATATTTGAAATAAAAGTTTGAGTACGAGCGTTTGCGAGTTAGAAAGAGACTGTGCAGCGTGAAATCTATTCTATCAAAGAATTGATGGAATGAAAAAAGACATGCATACGTAAATTTTATTTTATTAAAGAATAATAAAAATTAATCGTGTAAAATCAATAGTTTAGGAGATACACTAGCCAACAATTTTCAATTTTTCCCTCCTTAAAAGGCTACTTCACTGACGCAAAATCACTCGTTCGCTAATGTTAATCCTATGGGAGAAATATTTTAAAATACCTCAATTGTATTTCAATAGTTTTAAATGATTTTTTTTTTATATAGTTGAGGTTGATTTCTACAATCACCATTTTTATACTTTATCGATTTTGTTTGCCGGATTTTTTTATGAGGATACTTTCACTTTCGGAACCAGTTTTGAAAGTGAAAGTGTCCTCATTATGAAAAAAGATGCAACCAATAAAGCCCAAAAACAAATTAAAAGCCCATTTTAAATTTATTTTCAATTAAATATTTTCAAACTCTTAATGTCTATTTCTGAAACTGACCCTTTTAAGTTTGTTTCTCTGCCCAGCATTTATTACATTCAGATATTAAATTTTAAATAACTTTAAGATTAAAAAATCTCTGACGGCTCGGCCTACAGGCACAGGTAGATTTAGAAGACGCAAACCGTGGGGTGCCTGTTTGTTGGGAATTGTGGACGAAATATACCTTTTTGCCATGATGCGGCAGTTGGGCAGCAGTTACTTCAAAACCTAACTTGTTTAAAGGCGAGCCGACAGGGATTTTTGTTGATTTTTTTTTTTTTTAATTTTTTTGCTATAAGGGTTCGTCCTATAAAAAACTTGTCAATATAAAAGTTTTAGATAATATTAAGAGAATTTATAATAAATTTAAGCGGATTTGATATCTTGTGAATTGACGAAGTTATGAATTTTTTTTTCTAAACCCCCCCCCCTTTCCCCCCTCCCCCCTTGGGCCATTTTTAATGATATCAAAAATCTGTCTTACATAAATTTTCGGCCCTTTTCTTAGAAGTAATAATAACTTTAAACGGATTCGATACGTATCATAATTAAGAAATTATAGGGTTTTTTCTGTTTTCACAAAAAAACTCACCATTTCCCCCTCATTGGTTCGATTTTTCCCATTAACGAACTTGACCGAGATTTTATGCCCCTTGATTTTGTGTATCAGTTTGGAAGAGATTTGTGCAGAATTATGGGAGTTATCGTGTCCATAAAAAAGTGACGTATATAGATAGATAAAGTTTTGAACTTGGGGTGGTTTTGGGTTCTGGGAGTCATGATCGGCGTAGATCTGCAAAATTTTTTCAAAAATTCCAACTTAGGGGAGAATGTAATAAGTAGTATTTCTTACGAAATCTACCTAAAATGCAAACGTTAACGCAATTTGAAAGAGTACAACCAGGTGTCTCCAGCCTTTGCTCGCATCACAGACATGGGCCATTAATCAAAAGCTATTAAGCCAATTAATGTTCCTTCACAATTTGACACTTTCGTTCTCTTTTGGAAAATATTGCATTCACTGGTCAAAAAGGGAAAACGCGTGAAAAAAATGACAGTTTTGAAGTGAAAACTTCTTTAGGCGCGTTGGGCATTTTTTGAGATGGGAAAAAACCATTGAATTCGCGACACTGTTATACCGTTACTGTTACACTGCAAAAAATAATTGTTGATTTTGCAGTATAAAACTGGCACCCAGCTGCCAGTATTATACCGTAAAATTAACAGTATTAAACAGTAAAATAAGCAGTAATACACTGCCGTGCAAGCAGCAATACGCTACCGTTTATGATTAACACCTTACCAACTTTGTTTGAACATATCTCTGAGAATTTTTATGATAAAATGCTAAAATTTTGTACATGACCTTATTAGTTTATGGAACACATTTTACTCATTGCAAAATTTTTTGTACGGGGATCGTATAAAAATTTAAATTTTGTATTTCTTCAAATTTAACTCCTTAATCGTTGCGCTCGATACTCTCACGGGTAATGTAGGCTTCCTTTTTTTTTATTCAGATTGTTTGATTCCCACCAGTAATTTAAAATAGTGTAATTGGCTTTTAATTTTCATATTATTGTATCTGCAATTAAATAAGGTATATATTTCTACTTCAAAAAATTGGTGGCAATCAAGAAATCTGAATTTTAAAAAAGTATCCTACAGATATCGGGCGCGAAGATTAAGTGGTTAATCCCCTGAAAATTGTAATCGATTTCATAAAATTCTGTACTTTTTCTTAGAGTTTCGTTCATCTCATACGAAACCCTATTTGTCTCACTCCTTTGTCTGTCTGTCTGTCTCAGAGTCCGTTCTGAGAAACTGTATAAGTTAGAGACTTGAAATTTTGTGTACTTACAGTTGAATACCTACTGTCACATTGAAAATCATAAAATTTTGAAAAAGTCTTAATTAACGTAAGATATTAATTAAAAACCATCGAAAATTAGCGAAAAAAGAACATTTTTACCGAAACAAAGAAAGAAGTTCAGTTTTTACTGAAATGGGACCCTGATACGAGGCTCGCAACCAACCAATGAGCTTTCGTCTTTGACCTGCACATATATATGTACATATTTATACATTTTTTTTTTTTTTTTCATTCTCCTTATTTTAGACTAAAGAATATTCTTTAAACCTAATCACTCTTATTGCAAAATAACATTTTCTAAATTTATAATTACTAGGGGATCCAACCCCGGTTACAAAATACAGATGAAAACCATTCTTTTAATTGAAAACTCTAACAGATTTTTTACATTTAATATACTTTTTTAGATTGCCCACTGACAATACCAAAAGTCATTTTTATATGAAATTATGTATTCAAATAAAGTTTTGAAATGTATTAAAAGCGATATTGGCTTCGTGCCAGGAGTTAATAGCCTGTTAATTCATGCTTGAAAATTATTTTAACAGGTTGGAAATTGTACATCAAACGTGACAAATGAGCATCTCATCGTGTTCGTACTATAGCTAGTTATATAAATATTCAGATCTTGATGATTTTTTTATTCTGAAATGAATTCTATCGTCTTCTGCAGATTCATTTCTGTCATAAAATAAGTATCTCGGTCGCTTGACGATTAAAACTCGGAAGCTCCTCTAACAAGAAAGCACCGATTTTTAAGAAACATTCAAATTTCTTAATAAATATTTTTATTAATATCTCCTAAAGTTTTGATTCGATTTTTATAAAATTTGAAGCGTCTCGACAAAATTCTGCAAAGATAATATATCTTAAATTTCAAACCATTCGGTTGGGTAGTTTTTGCGTTGTTATATGCGGACGGACGGACAGACCAAGCGACGACAATAGGTGCTACGTATTTATATAATTACGAACGCACCTAAAAAGCCATAATAAATCAGTCAATTAAGATATAGTTTTCAAATAAATTGCATTCGAAAGTAGATTTTTTTTAATATATAGCGGTGTAAAAATTAAAAATGTGCTATGTTTAGAAGTTTAAAAAAATGCAGTAGCAAAAGTCGCAAAACCTAAATTTCATTGTCAACTGTTGCCATTCGCAAAATGACGTTAGCGTTACGTACGGACACGTTTGTCCTTTATAATATAGACTAGGCAATCTGGATTTATAGATAAATGGAAACTTCATAGCATCACTTGGCTTATATTCACATCGATTGGCGATGTTTTTAGCTTGATCTTCCGAAAAAGCACTGGCAACCCTGGTTCTTTTCACGTGAAAGATCGCGTTTTTGTACTATACTGACTATTTAGCATGGCACACAAGCCTTCTAATGACTTTTAAACGATCCACTGTAGTTCTCCATTTAGCACTCCTTATACTCTTTTTCTCGGGCTATTTGATAAAATACGATACGGGGTTTGCTCAGTTGAAGGAGTTGAATTGAATAGGAGCGAGTTCGTTTTACTAGAGAAAAAAAAAAGAAGACAAGACATTATTGGTTACACATTCTGAAACCACACATATCATTTGATAATCAAAGCAGGGAAGAATAAGACGATCGCTAAATCCAATGTTAACATATGGGAAAAATTAAAAGAACAAATATTCATTACCTAATGTAATTATTGAAATACGGTTTTCGACAAGACATTATTGGTTATATATTCTGAAACTGTACCTATAATTTGATAATCAATACATGCAAGAGTAAGGGAGGAAAATCGTCCCCGATCCCGAAACCTCATGTTATCCAAATTAAAATCGCGATTACTCATTACCTAGTATAATTATTGAAATACATTTTTTATCGAAATACATAAAATAGACGTCAGATATGCCGACGAAGTGCGTTTATAAAAATTATCTCCTTAAATTTTAAATATTTAAAAATTCACTATCAACTTTGAAATTCCCGCTTGATGAAATTTTATCATTTTCTTAAAACTATTTGAAATTTAAGTAGACATTTTAAAAAAACATTGGCACCTAATGTCTTCTTTCCGCTGGTGGTGAAAACCGTATTTGAATAATTATTTTAACCCATTAAAACAGAAATTATTTTTCACTTTAAAATGCAAAAATTGTATTTCATACCAATTTTTCAAAGTAGCAACTTTGATCTCCTTTTATTACGGAGTTTCTGTCATCAGATAAAGAGAATATTTCACTTAAAATATTTCACAAACAACAAAGTGGATGGCAGCTATCCCGCTACCATATGGTACCAGTAGGATTTAATGGGTTAAGTAATGAGTAATCACGCTTTTAAGTTGTCTCTTTTCTTACATAACCTTTATTATACATACATTATTGCAGATTACATTAATATATATTAATAACCATTAATATTTACTGCTAACACTAAGAAATTCTAATTGTATATATTATATTTAAATTTAGCATGTAAAACTAGTTTTGGATTATCCTGTATTGATTCAGCCATTCCTGAGAAAAGACGGTCCTGACAGACAGAAGTTCTGGCGAGTTTGTCATGTAATGAATCAAAATAGAATTATACAGTGAGATTCATAAGTAAGTATATACAACTTTTAGATGCTGTAAAACAGGAATTAAGGGGCTACTTCACTCAGAGGAAAATACCCGCTCACTAATGTTAATCCTATGGAGGAAATTTTTGAAGATATCTCGTTCGCATTTCAATATTTTTAAATGATTTTTTTTTTTTTTTTTTTTTTCTGCATTGGATAGCTGAGGTCCATCTCTATGCACGCTTCTTTCTACTTTTTCGATTTTTGTTGCAGTTTTTTTAATTGAGGATACTTTCACTTTCAAAATCGGTTTCGAAAGTGAAAGTATCTTAATTTAAAAAAAAAAAAAACTTGTAATCAAAATCGAAAAAGTAGAAAGGAGCGTGCATAGAGATGGACCTCAGCTATCCAATGCAAAAAAAAAATCATTTAAAAATATTGAAATGCGAACGAGATATCTTCAAAAATTTCCTCCATAGGATTAACATTAGCGAGCGGGTGTTTTCGTCTGAATGCAGTAGCCCCTTAAGGCACGTTCCCCAAATGCTAGCCATAACGTAGGTGTACTCATAAAGTTTTTTTCCCGCTGCTGTGCGAAGTGACATAGGCGATAGCTAGCGTGTCACGCAAATATCAGTAGAAATGGCTATGCGTCTGCAGTAGAGAAAGCATTTTGTGTTCTTGAATTGAGCAAAACGGAATCTGTCAAAATTGTGCAACGGCATTTTCGAACACGATTTGGAAAAGGTTTTCAAATCAGAAAATCCATTTATGATTGGCTTAAAAAATCTGTGTGTGCATCCTTAGTCACATGACACACACCAAATCGGTAATCCATTTCAGTCCACTTTGCACAAACAGACCGTAGTTTCAAAATTCTTAAACTAATCATGCATGGATTTTCTGGTAAGAGGTTCTTTTCCAATCGCGTTCGAAAATGCCGTTGCATAATGGTGGCAGATTCCGTTTTGCTCAATTCAAGAAAACAAAATGCCTTCTCCACTGCAGACGCAGCCATTTCTACTGATATTCGCGTGACACGCTAGCTATCGCCTATGTCACTTCGCACAGCAGTGGGGGGAAAAAAACTTTACCTACCTTACGGCTTGCATTTGGGGAACGTGCCTTAAACGGTTCCTGTTTTATAGCATCTGGAAGTTGTATACTTATTTATGAATCACCCTGTATATTAATCATGATGATTTTCGGATTTTTTCCTTTACATGTGCTATAAGACCTTCCTTTGTGCCAAATTTCAAGATTCTAGGACAACGGGAAGTACCGTATAGGCTTTTAGAATAAGTTTGTATGAAAAATAAAACGTTGTTTTAAGGAAGTAACTTTTTATTCAACTGAAAACTAAAAGTTCAACATTTTTATAAGACAATGGGGCCGTGAATGTTATTATTTGACATTAATTTCAACTTGATACCTATAGCCGTTCCTGGAAGAAAAAAAAACGTTCTTGGCAGACAGATGGACAACAAAGTGATTCTATGGTCCGTTTTCAACTTTTGAGGTGTACAGAAGCCTAAAAAGAGCCCTATTGTCAGTGATAGACGGAAAAAGAATGGCTGCGACAATCACCACATGTATTTGACCCAAGGACAATCTAATCTTTTCAAAGTTTTCCATGATTTGACCACATGTGTCACTGTTGTTTCTTCTCCATCTCTCCTCTTTATCTTGCCCTGAAGAAGCTCCTCCTTTTTCAATTTATTTAATCTGTTTGTATACTTTTACTTTAAGTTTGTACCATCCATATTGCATCCATATCCTTATTGTATTTACTCATCATGTATTTGCAAAAATATTCTTATGCAGACACCTACCGTCTTTTATGCATTTTTCTTGCACTTTCCATGAGAAATGTGATTCGATACGCTTTTTAGACGAAAACTGTTTCTAGCTTAACGTTTACGTTAGATGCAGTAATCTTCCCACATTCATATTGTGATTTCGCATTCTGTGCGTATCCCACCTTACAAACAAGTGTGCACTGTGTTTCAATTTCTTTAATAGTAAATAATTTCGAAATAGCTCAGTGATAATTAATCAATTTTGTGATACAAACGTGATCATGCAATTTTTTTCATTACCAATTGCAGTTTGCTGATGTATTTTTACATTAATATTTTATGGTCTATATAAATATATAGTTTTGTTATTACATTATGATTTCAGTATCTGTTAAAAACGTACCGGTGATTTTGAATTCTTTTGGAATATTTTAAATTCAGTTAATGTAAATTAAACACCAAATATATAGAAGTTATATTCTTTAATTTCAGCAGGGAAATCCATATTGCAGCGACTTCACGGGGACGAAATAGGCAATCAGGCATACTTTTACTACTAATTAAAAAAAGTTTTTTGTCCTGTTTAATCACTGTGATTAATTAAGACGAAAATAACATTTTAAAATTACTGGTGGAAGTTTGCCTATTTTGACGCCGTCGCCGCCGTTAAGTCGTAGCCTATGGGCTGAAGATATCAAGTTGAAATTAATGTCAAATAATAATGTCCATAGCCTCATTTTTTGTACAAATTTCGACCTTTGAACTCAATGCAATAAAAAGAACAACGCTTTTCATACAAACTCACTCTCAAAGCCTATAGGGTACTTTCCGCTGACCTAAAATGTTCTAATTTAGACGATATGGAACACTTAGGGTGCGGGTCTTACCACGGCAACTATAATACCGGCTTCTGACGTCACTTTTTCCGTCGATGTTCTTTTCTGAGCGAACGCATATAAAAAAAGATTACGCGTTAAAAATGATTTAATGTGGGAAACACACACATATGTATATATATATTCTGTAGAAATCAAGCAATTCCATTTAAATAGATTTCCGAGAAGAAAAATATGAATTACGAACGAAGCAATTAAAATTATAAGACAGTAGCAAGAAATGCAATTAAGTACTCTGAACTTATTTATTTACTTGATTGAACTTGTCTTAACTTGTCTAATTGAACTTGTCTTATAGTTCGCCGTGGTCCTACATTGCTATTTTATAAATTTAGCACATATTTCGGCTTATATGTGCTTCATGACGGAAATTTGTATACTTCACGGAATCCTCATAACAGAAAGTTCTTCTAAGTGCTTTAGTTTAAAATTCTCAGAAATAGGCCTCAACCTCCCTCTCCCCTCCCTTTCAGTACACACTTACAAATATTGCTGCGCCAGTAACAATGATGATGTTACAATGCCTGAACAAAGCGGCAGACAATTAATTCGAAAAACGATTCAATGTTGTGCTTATGCAGCGTAGTTAGAACGGTGCATATTCTTAATTGAAATGCCAGTTCTATTTCCACCGGCAATTTTATTGCATCTCTGAAACTTATTTCCAAAATGACTAACACTCGTTTATTTCATCCCACTGCATTATTACAAACCCCTTCATCCTATAACACCTCCGTCCTGGCGGTGACCTACCGCTTGACCAACTTTTGTAACGAGATCGCTGTTTGTTCAGCTGTATGCCCCTCCAGGGGGGGCTTTTATAGATTCCTTTTCGGAAAAGGGGTGAGCTTTTCTCCTTTGTCGGTTCTGCCCTAGGGCGCTGTTTGCGCTGACCCCCACAGTATGTGTTCCCAGCACTCCACATTCGGAGTTACAAGTAAAGGGGTTTATATCGAACAACAAGGTGAGTATCTGTTTGAGTAGCCCGTTTACTGATGTCTAGGAGGACAGCCAGTGACCGGACGGGTTGAAATAACGGTCGAATGCTCCCGTTGTCTCAAGAAAGTAAATGGAACTTTTCTGAAGATGAACATTACTTTTGTAGCAGCTAATGTACGAAGAATTGATTGAAGAGCAATTGACATACTAAAATGCGATAATTATTACCGACTGACTGGTCACCATTATTTCCGTTTGCTTAAAAAGGGTTGTTACCAAAAATTATACGGTACTCCGATTATGGAATATTCCTCATTTTAAATGAAAATTTATTTACTTGAATCGGGCTTAATTTTTTTTAAAGTTTGTGTTAGCTTATGGAGATTTGAGATGTCTACAGATGTGTAGCTATAGATGCACAGATGTAAATATATAGAAGTAGATGTAAATGTGTAGGTACAGATGTATATATACGGATAAGATGTATTTCCAGCACTTCACAATTTGGAGTTACAGTTAAAGGGGTTTATATCGAACAAGGCGAGAATCTGTTTGAGTAGCCCGTTCATTGATATCTAGGAGGACAGCCAGTGACCGTACGGGTTAAAATAACGGTCGAATGCTCTCGTTCGTTGTCTCAAGAAAGTAAATCGATCTTTTTTGAAGATGAATACTACTTTTGTAGCAGCTAATGTACGAAGAATTGATTGAAGAGCAATTGCCATACTAAAATGCGATGATCATTACCGACTGACTGGTCACTATAACTTTGGTTTGTGTAACCGCTTCACAACTGAGTATTAATGTAATATTATTGATTGTTACTGAATTATTTCGACTCAAATGTGACTTCTTCGTATCAAGAGTTTTAATTTATTTGCATTGTTTTGAATCTTGGGCATCGAATCATATCATTCTGAGATGGGAATTTCATTTATGTTTGCGTATTCTTTATAAAACGAGAAGGAATTGAGTTCCACACATGTGGACCTGAGAAGTGAAGAAGTTAACCCTTTCCGGCACAGACAAAGTTTGTTCGTAAAATGAGAAATTGCTGACTGACACCGGAATTTACAAACGGCTTTTTTAGAAAATATGAACTCCTTATTTTTAGCTTTCATTATAGAAACAAAATTTTATTAAAATATTCTTGGTGCCAATTGCAAGTTTGGAATTGAAATTAGGTGTGCCCGGAGTGGGACCACAGTGCCGGAAAGGGTTAAAAGGGATTGTTACCAAAAATTATAGGACACTCCCATTATGGAAAGTTCCTCATTTTAAATGCACGTTTATGTACTTGACTCGAGCTTAATTTTTTTTTTTATTTGTGTTTGTTTATGGAGATGGGGGGGGACTTGTGTATGGTGTCATTCGATTCAGAATTTAAAAATACATGGACACTCGATATATTTTTAATGATTTTCGGGTAGTTTATTATGATGATTATTAGTAGTAGTGTAGTATATTTAGTTTGTCACCGCTTATTGAGACTTCATGTACCAATATGTATATCGGATGTAGATGTGTAGATGCGTAGATGTAGGTATATAGATGTGTAAATGTTGATGTGTAGATGTAAATGTGTAGATGTAGATATGTTAGATGCAGATATGTATATTCTGTAGATGTACATTTACAGCAGCAGGTGTAGGCTTTTAGAGAATCATGTGCATATTCAGATGATGTAGATATAGATCCAGATATAGGTGCTGTAGACGTAGATGTGTTGATATGTAGATACATATGTGTAGATATATAGATATAGATAGATGTGTTATATGTAGATATGTGTCATGTTTAAATGGGTATTTTAAATAAAGTTTAAACGTTATTTTTTTAATCTTAGTCATTTATATTCGTAAATAAAATTTGCCAATTTTTATTTCACTTATTTGAAATTAATTTTTTTTTCCTTTTTTCTTTATTTTTTATTTTTTATTAGTTTATTATTAAAAGTAAAAAAATAACTACTCCTTTAATATTAAATTTTAATTTAAATAATTTTATTTACTTATTAAAATTGCTTCGCCGTAAAAAATTAAAGTAAGTTTCTAAGAAAGGGAAAAAAACACTTAAAAGTTTTATATGGACTAATTCCTAACTCCTCTTATCTGCATTTTTATTTATTTATCATGTGATGTATTTTCGATAGTTTATTATTAAATTTTGATGCATTTTCAAATTAGTAATAAACTATCATTTTATTAATAATGTTATCTATCATCTTTCATTGTTTTCTTTGGAAGTTGAGTATTAAAAAAAATTTGATTTTCACTATTAGGCAAAATTTTTATGAAAAATAATTAGAAAAAACAGTTATTTGTAAACCAATTTAAAATGTCTAAAATTTCTACATATGAAGCGAAGAAAATTATTTCTCATATAAACTTTGATTTCAGAACATTTTAGTTTGAGCGATGAAAACACCGTTTTTCCATTTTTAGTGCCAGAAAACCCTGAGAATTCTTAAAATTCAAAATTTATTACAACACTGTAAGTTTTGGTAAGTTTTGGCAAAAATAAATAAATAAATAAATAAATAAAGCTAGTTACCACTGTGTATTTACTTTGCGCACTATTAAATACCCATTAAAAAAAAAAAAAAAAAAAAAAAACTTTTTTTTTTTTTTTTTTTTTTTTTTTTTTTTTTTTTTAAATGGGTATTTAACAGTGCCCAAAATGGATACACAGTTGTAACCAAAACAGGCACGACCCAATTTGGACACATACCTAAGAATCTTTCGACCCAAATTGTTTTTTGTTTTTTTCTGTGTACGAAAATGTAGTACACATTGTTTTACTCGTTAGAACATTTAGTAAGTTTTCCTAAATATAGCTTATAGGACACAGGGAGCGTATAAAAATTTAAATTTCGTAACTTTACAAAACTAACCAAGTGCAAATGGATTTTTATAGGATGAAGAACATTATTTGAAACATTTTTGCAATTGAAACTCTACCGCTAAATCTGTAACAGTTTTAGAATTATTTATTGGTCAACGATAATAAGGGACACTCTTTTCGGTTAACCCCTTGGGGACGAGTGTCACGTATACGTGACGCATAAGATGCTCAAAATCCTCGGTTATTCCCACCAGTTATTTTTTATTGTAAGCTTTGCCTTATTAAATCTTAGCATTTCTGCGATTCAATTAGGCGAAAATTTCTGTTTTGAAAAACCGGTGGTGAAAGATTAAAAATTCTGTAAAAGACGCTCGTCCCGAAGGGGTTAAAGTGAAACTTTTGACTGCATTAGAAAGCTCTATATTATGTTGCTTTCGGAGTATCATTTGTATCCATGCTGTAAAACTGGTTTTACAGGCAATGTTTTACAGTAATAACCATACAATTTCAAATTCTGGCATTTTGATTTTTAAATAAAGATTGCCTTAAATAATCTATTATTTTGTTATTTTTCATTACGTTGGTTTTTATAAAATGTAAAGATATGTTTTAATGAAATACCACGCATCCTATAGCAATACCGAATCAAGGTGAAGTCTTTCTGTTAATTGTTTTTCATCAATAACGACTTTTTTTTTAATTGTATGTTCTGAAATTATTATTTTAAATTGGTAATTATTTCAACATTTCTTTTTAAAAATACTACAATGACTGTAATAGAAAAAAAAGAAGTATTGAAAGATGAAGAGGAATTACTGTATTAATAATAATCTTTTATTATTATTTTATTTATTTATTTATTTATTTCAGAAATAAATTGAAAATAATTGTTAATTTATTATTTAAATTTCCCCTTAGAATAATGTAGAAGAAAAGAAAAAAGTTAAACCATGCATCATGCATGGCGTAACTTTCCACGTTAAGACCAACGACTTCTTAATAAGCTTTTTATAAGTAAGCACTTTTTTTCTTCCAATATACAACTTTAGTAACACATTTGCACTTTAAAATAATTCATATTAATGCTATTAAAAAGCATTTAAAAAAATAACTGATCGTAAACAATGAAGTATTTCAAGTATCTAATTAAAGCAATATTGCATAATTTAGGATCCTAAACATCCATAAAGAACTTTGTAATACGCCCCAAGAAATTAGATTGATATTTATATATTAAAAAAAATAACAACGGCATTGAAATATACTTTTAAAAAAAGTAATCCATAAAATTTGGTTCTGGATAAACATTATTTCTAATACAAAGCTTAATTTAGCAGAAAGTATTTGTTAGCCTATTTTAGTATTATATAGTCATTTAAGTGTTGGCAGTCTTTAATTCCGATGAATATCAAAAACTAAAGATCATTAAAATGCACTTCAAGTCAAATGAGATATTAAAAGATTATATTCTAGATATCATTAAAAGATCTAATTAAAATATGATATTTAATTGCAACCATTTTCAATAGAATACATATTTTAACACATAATTAATAACGAACATTTAGATTTATAATGAATATTTATTTTATTTATTTATTTATTTTTCTCGCAATCCTAGGATTCTTTTAAATTTAAAAATGCGGGTATTAGAAAAAACTTTATATCTCATTTCATGGGGAAAGAAATATCGAATCAAGGTGAAGTCTTTCTGTTAATTATCTTCTTTTAATTGTTTTTCATCAATAACGATATATAACGATACCCTCATTTCATGGGGAAAAACTTATAATATGTTTTTAAAAAGAAAAAATAATAAAAATATATCTATCTTTACAGAATGTATCTTAAAATAAATTTTCACGTTAAAAAACAAGAACGGAAAGCCTGCTTCATGCATTGGTTATGAAAAACTTTCCAACACTATAAGAATACACTGCAAAAAAAAAAAAAAAAAAAAAAAAAAAAAAGTGTTGATTTTACGGTATAATACTGACATCCCAGCTGCCAGTATTATACCGTAAAATTAACAGTAATAAACAGTAAAATAAGCAGAAATACTGACAGTTGGGATGTCGGTATTATGCTGTAAAATCAACACTTTTTTTTGCAGTGTATTGTTAAGAAATTAAGACTTTTCGTTCAGTAAAATGGGATATCTAAAAAAAAACATTTAATAAACACATAATGCAGTAAAAAATCACTTTCAGCAATTACTGTCGACATACCCCAATGTCTACGTACGTAACTTATCTTGTGTATATTATGATCTATAAAGGCTGTCCTCAAATCCAAATTGGGTACTTTATGACATATTTTTTAAATTAATTTTTGTTTGGAAACGCACAAATTGGCAGGAGTTTTTATTCAGAAACTTTGTAATCGAAGGATTTCTTTGGTAAAGGCAGAAGATCTTTCAGAAAATATCGTCAAAATCACTGAATTTCTGACGCCGCAGCGAAAAACGTGTTGTCACGTGACACGAATAGCTGATAACTGAATAAGCAATTTATTTATCAAATAAATAAATAAATAAATAAATAAATAAAAGAAAAGAAAGAAAACTCATTTCGATTCCAAATCGCTCCAATAGTCAATCCTGCCAATTTTATGCCTTTGCGTTTAACAATGTCAGA
The DNA here is from genome assembly GCA_963931845.1 of Maratus michaelseni. Lineage (NCBI taxonomy): Eukaryota > Metazoa > Arthropoda > Arachnida > Araneae > Salticidae > Maratus > Maratus michaelseni. Next base: position 64,070,773 of record OZ007595.1, read on the forward strand.
AAGTTTAGTGCTGTTGAGCAGGTCATTCGAGAACCATGTTAATGCTCATATATACTCAGTCCTGTAACGGCAATATTTTGTGCGTCTCCGTAAACGAGTTATAAATGCTATGCACGCTATGATCTATAGAAAACATGTTGTAGTGCACGCAAGTTATGTATATCAATTTCATTATGTTTGAAGTAGTTTAACATCAGTGAAATATTCTGCAAACAAGTTTATCCCATAAACCATAATGTAATTGAATTATTTTATGTATCATTGAAATTGAACTATAAACGCTGAATAATTCATTTTTAATAGCGAACATGCTACAGTAAACTTCAATAAGATAAATAAATTGCATGTCAGTCCGAGAAGAAATATGGAAGTTAGAGCACGTACAGACAATCGGCAGACAGACAAATCGAAGGAATAGACGATTTCAACTGTTAAAAAAATGCTAAAAATTCCCTTTTAATTGAAAATGTTAATTATGATAACGAAAAATTGTGCAAATTTTCTGATTGTGCTTATTGAAATAGAACATAAATACATTTTCGTTCTTAATACTATTATCAGTTATTACATATATATATATATATATATATATATATATATGTGTGTGTGTGTGTGTGTGTGTGTGTGTGTGTGTGTGTGTGTGTGTGTGGGTGGGTGGGTGTGTGGGTGTGTGAGTGTGTATTTGAAAAAAAAAATCGAAATAGTTGGTTCAAGGCGTACTTTTAAAAGTCCATATTTCTTGCAGTGAGATTCTCAGTGGGACATTGCTATATATTTTCTTAATTAATTATTTGATATTTTAAATTTTGTTTTACCTTTTCACTCTAAATTGTAAATTATAAATAAAACTAGCGCAAAAACTAATGCACAATATATATTTAGATTAATTTTAATTTAGTTATTTAGTAGTAATTTCTAATAACATCGAACTTTTATAATATAATAATGATAATAACTTTTCATAAATTATATTAACATTTTGCCGTCCGGCGACACCACAGTGGTGTCGTACGTAAAGTAACTTAATTGTAATCCTTAAATGCTACATTAGGCACCAGAATTTTGGAATGAAGAATTCCCTTTTATCAAGTACATGAAGAAAAGATTTTACTTATTTTTGAATAAATTTGCTTTTAAATTCTGGTGTCAATCAATCATTTCAACATTTTACGAATAGAAGTATTTTTACGAGACATGCGGACAGCAAAGTGTTAATACAGAATCTATATATTTAATTTGTATTATAATAAAGTGTATTAATAAAATAATTTAGGTGAAATTTCATTTGATAATTTAAATTATATGATTTATTACTAATAGATTTGTTTCTTAAGTAAAAATACATATGTAAAGACATTTAAAGATAAATAGGTATTTGGATAACAGATTATAATGCGGGTAGCATAACTCAAAACTTATTTGGAGGAATAAGCTGTAATTTTCTATTCGCATATTTGATTCATCTAGAAATCAATTTCTTATACAATTCATATTTTTCATATTATTCATAAATCGGTATAATTCATTTTTTTTCTTCGAAGAAGTATTTTGATTTTTTTTTTAATATTAATTGTAACTATGAATTTTTTTAAACATAAATCGGTTTTAAGAAGCTTCAAATATGAGAATTCAAAATTACAGCTCATTCCACTAAGCAGTTTTCGAGTTATGCTTAAAAAACTATCCGCATTGAAATCTGTTTTGAAAAGGATTAAAAATGACATATTAGTGAATTTAACACTAGGAGTTCCAAACTTTAATCCTGCATAATCCCTTAACTATTTCACCGTTTAGTATCCTTAGGTAAAAACTTCCGAAAAATTCAAATATAATACCAAATTTGTGTAATTATTGAACACTTACCAGTTTGATACAATTTCTATATGTAAACGACCCAGTAAAATTTACGTACAGCATTAATAATAAGACATTATTACTAATTGATTGGTTCCAGTCACGCTTTCATAGGATGATTTGAGGCTAAATATAAGGTATTCTTTCTCTCTTTTTTTTTTCTTTCTTTTTGGGGAGGGAAGTGGCGATTGAAAAAAATAGATTTTCTTATATTTTAGCAAGATGACTGCTTTTAAATTAAAGTTTAAAAATATCGCATATATTTTCCAAAAAACTAACTTAAATTTGCAGTTTATTTATGTTTTTAGGGTTTCATTGATCTCACGAAACCCTATTAGTCCCGCTTCGTTGTCTGTCTGTCACAGAGCCAAACTTTATAACTTACAATCATGAAATTTTGTGTACTTATAGCTGAATACCTACTATGAAGCTCAAAATCATAAATTGGAAAAAATCGTATTATTTTAATATATAAAGATAAAAAAACCCAAAAATCTAACAGCCTTTTCCTATTAAATTTAAACATTTTTCGTTATAGCAGTTGCCAACAATTAAAAATCAACAATAAAATTCTTTCCACAATAATTGATTTTCTATTGAAAGATTTCCATGTGAAAAATGAAAATGAAATAAAAAGTTTCACCAGTTGAAAAAAGATTAATATAACGTCATATTAATAATAAAACGGAAATTTTCAAACATTTCTCAATAATACAAGGAGTATAAGTATGTGTAAAAACAGAAAACAGCTTAATATGACGTCATTAGAGAATTAAAAAGAAATTAATCGGTATACAACATGTTTAATTTTGAAATTGATTTTTTTTTAATATCGCACTTAGTCTACATGACAGATTTTATGACAGGTTCAGATTTTCGAAAAAACGAGAAAAGTAGACCGGTAAATTTTTACTTTATAAAAAACATGACCTTTTTTTTTTTTTTTTTTTTAAGAAACAATAAAAAAAAATTAGTATCAGTCTTATGTTATATATAAGAAATAAGAAAACCAGAGTAGCTCACATAAAGTATTTCTTTTTAGTACAGTAAGAAAAAATGAAAAAAAAAAATCCTCATTAGATAGGAATCGATGCCCGAATCATTCCAAACACTAAGCCACCAAAAGCAAAAATAATCTCTTCTCTTCAACATTACTTCTGATATATATGCAGCAAGTGAAATCCCCAATCAATGTTTTCCATCTCTAACTGGTTCTCTCCTGCGCCGAGAAGATTCAACTTTCCCTTTATCCAAAAAGTGTTATGTGTATGTTTGTCCACAAGGAGGTCTGGCATCGCACCGATAAGTTAATCGGCCCCAAGAAAATTTCCCATCGGGCCCCCTCGCTCTTCAGGGCCCCACTGTAATGGCCAAGAGCGAAAGAAATTAATGAAGGGGGTCAATCCTTTGGCGCACAATTATTTCGGATTCGCAAATGAGAGGGAAGATATCTCTTATCTCCCAGGGTCAGGGGGGGATAACGGTCATGGAGATGACCAGAGGTCATTACGATAGTTACGGCTCATTGGCCGGGAGAGAGCAGGCCGCCCCAGTCACGTGACCCGCATGCATGTGTCCGTTTTCCCATGGCCGAAAGGGAAAAAGCAGGAGGGGCTGTAAGTGAACAGAAATTCATTTTTGTCGGTCGTAAATAGAATTTCCGCACAGTGTCTTCTTGTTGTCAAATAAATGACTCAACATTAGTAAACATTGGATAGATATGTGCTTAATACATTTCGTCGAAATTAGATTTTCGAGAACAATTGAAGGTTATAAGTTCCAAGCATTAGGTTGGTGTAAAAATAATTGAGGTTCCTAATTATCAAATCTAAAGCTCAACATAGACTTACTTAATTAATAATCAAGATAAGAAATTTTAGAATCTGTGCTCTTCAACAAGAAACAAGTCTATTGCTATAATTGATCCATTTAAAAGCAAATGACGTTTCGAAGATGTCGAAGACGTTTTTCGAAGATGTCGAAGACGTTTTTCGAAGATGTCGAAGACGTTTTTCGAAGACTTCGAGGACGTTTTCAGTTGCTGCTTGGATATTGAAGATCTTTCACCGGAAGATATCGTAGTGCTGGAAAACGTTACAGTCGATCGGAGAAAGGTCTGTTGAATATTTCCGCACAATGTCTTCTTGTAGTCAAATAAATAACTCAATATTAGTAACCATTCGGTAGATATGTGCTTAATACATTTCTTCTAAATTAGATTTCAAGAACAATTGAAGGTCATAAGTCAAAACATCAGATTGATGTAAAAACAATTGAGGTTTTTAATTATCAAATTTAAAATAATATAGTTCAACAAAGACTTACTTAATTAATAATCAAAATAAGAAATATTAGAATCTATGCTTTTTTCAACAAGAAACAAGTTTATTGCTACCTGTAGCCTATAATTGAGCAATTTAAAAGCCAATGGCGTTTAAGACGTTTTCAGCTGCTGCTTGGCTGTTGAAGATATTCTTATACAGGAAGATATTGTAGGTGCTGGAAAACATTACAGTCGATCGGAGAAAGGTCTGTTGAGTATTTCCGCGCAGTGTCTTCTTGTAGAAAAATAAATGACTCAACATTAGTAACCATTGGGTAGATATGTCCTTAATACATTTCTTCTAAATTAGATTTCTAGAACAATTGTAGGTCATAAGTTCAAAACATTCGATTGATGTAAAAATAATTGAGGTTTTTAATTATCAAATTTAAAATAACATAATTCAACAGAGACTTCTAGAATTAATAATCAAAATAAGTTACAATTTAAAAGCCAATTGCGTTTAGAAGATGATTTCAGCTGCTGCTTAGCTGTTGAAGATATTCTTTCAAAGGAAGGTATTGTAGGTGCTGAAAAACATTATAGTCGATCGGAGAGAGGCAGTACCGTCTCGAAGGGACTCGTATGTACTATCGAGACGGTTTTGAAAGAGGTCTGTTGAGCATTTCCACATAATGTCTTCTTGTTGTAAAATAAATGACAACATTAGTAAAACAATGAGCAGATATGTACTTAATTAAATTTCGCCGAAATTAGATTTTCGAGAACAATTGAAGATCATAAGTTTAAAACATTAGATTGATGCAAAAAGAATTAAGGTTTTTAATTATCGAATTAAAATAATATAACTCAACATAGAATTATTTAATTAATAATCAAAATAAGAAATATTATAATTTATGCTTTTCAGCAAAAAACAAATGTACTGCTGCTTGTAGTGTATAATTGAACAATTTAAAAGTCCGTGAACTCTTCGAAGACGTTTTCAGCTGGTGCTTGGCTATTGAAGACCTTCTTTTACAAGAAGATATCGAAGAATATGGATGTGGAAAAACAAAAACATGCTGGAAAACATAGCAGTTGATCGGAGAGAGGTCTGTTGAGTAACCTGGGTGAGGTCGAGTTTCGTATCATAGTTCGATCACAAACAAAACGTGTTGGAAAACATGGCAGTCGATCGGAAAGAGATCTGTTGAGTAAGCTGGGTGAAGTAGAGTTTCGTATCATAGTTTTTGCTCAATTTCTGTGCTGTCATTTGTGGGATATGTGGTCTCGTGCTGCTATAGAGAAAAATGAGTTCTTTTGGACTAATTAATGCTTGCTTGTAGCTTTCAGTGCATTTTGTGGATTTCTTGGCAATATATATCTAAACTGGCAATATATATCTAGGCGGGTTTCAATAAATGTACAATAACTGATGCGACTTGCTGATTCTCAAGAAGTAAATATAACTATCTTCTGCTGCAGTATTCGTTAGGAGATGTTGCTTCACCTGTGTTTATCCATTGCGCGAAACGCCAACCATTATCACATGGAAACCATTTTTCGTCACAATGCGATCCAAAAATGGGTCATTTTAGTTGAAAAGAAGAAATTCCGAGCTGCAGGGCCGTAACCCGATGGGGTTCAGGGGAATTTACCCCATCCTAACAACTTTTTTGGGCACCCTCTAAACTTCGTAATCATTTAATAATAAATTGCATTCAGATTATGATAAGTTGACTTTAAAGATGAGACGGGCTCATCCCGGGCCCGACACGGAATCGGGATCGATTTTTAGACCAGTATTCGGGCTCGATTTGTCTAGCACTTGTTAAATAGCCAATGAATTCAACAAGATGAACGTGCACAAGATGACGATGAATGTGCACGTTCCTCTTGACTTGTTTTGTATGTGTTCACTTGAATAATGATCTTCAGTTGATTGTTACATTCGTACAATGACATCAAAGAATCCTCTCATATTTTAGGCTCTCGTCCGATTAAAAAAATTTTTCTAAAACAACGTTAATCTGCACATTTTCTGACAGTTCTCTGGCCAAATTTTCGGTCGATACTGCAAGCGATTTCTGCCTCTTTACCCCTCATTTTGAACATAATAAAATCACTCGGATTTGCTTTCTTTCTATCATTACTTCAGCCTAAAATAAACAAGAATAAAACGTGAGAACAAAAACATTAGCAAAAATCGAAAATTTGAATTTTTTTCTTCAAAGTTATATAGTACATGAGATTAGTTAAGTAAAAGTGTATAATCATCAATGTTTAAAATTACAAAAATCGCAGTTATTTTTGGTACAAGCCTGATAATTATAAAATGAGTCCTAATTTTCTCAAAAGTATAGTAAAAAATAAATTTAGAAAAAGTTTTAATATGAAAGAATACTACCACGATTGGGAAGATTTTTTTTTATTACGTAGGACTAAAGCATTAAAAATGATTAATGCGCACGTTTATATATATATATATGTATATATATAATAATGCGATACTTATTAGGCTCGAAGCTTTTGGTTTGCTGACGCTACGAACATTGTTTCCACACACATACTAAACACACAGGGACTTCCTGTTTAAAAGGGATGCCGAGCCACTACTTACACTAATTCAGGACCAAAATTTCAACGTAGCATTTCTCGACAGGCAATCATAAACTTTATTAGTACACAAGGTCTTCGAGTTAGATGTTCGGATAGTAGTAAAATATAGTGGGTCTTATTCTATTCATTGGTTAAATATACATATCAGTTATGCTTGGCTATTCTTTAGAGTCGCCAATTAAGTAGCACAAAATGGTTGGGCCAACGTTGACTATTTCTTATCCCACGTTGGCCCGCAGTAAGAAATGTACGTTTTGCCGTACCATTGCCCAACGAACCATTTTCCAACAAAAGTACAACAGTGGTGAGACCGTTAGTGTTGGTCTCTGAGAATTTATTACTACATCACAGAAGCATCTGCATCTTCGCGACAAATCAAGGCCCCTTGCCTTCGTACCTACATCTTTTTGACAAATCTCCTTCTCCATCATGCGTATGTGGACATCGTGGAACAGTCTTACATTTTTTACTGAATTGCACTCTAACGTCAACATATCATATTAGAAAACATACTACAATACCCTTGTTCAATTGGCTCCAATACGTTATAACACGAACCAATCTCTTTCACAATATAGTAGACTATGTTAAACTGGTAGAAAATAACGAGCTATCGTTTCAAAATGTAGCATATTCTGCTCCCATAGAAGCTTAGTGATTTTGGCGACTCTCTGAACTTTAATTTAGACCTATATTGTAACTAATTTGATATTTTCATTTTGTTTCTGCTTTGTTTATATTTGTAGAAATATTTTAAAGATGGGCCGGCTTTCTTCGGAGGTTTGGCCGGCCCTTGTCTTTTGGTTAGGGTCCTTGGATAGTGGGTATCCCCTCTGAGCGGGGCTTGTAGAGCTTTAGTCGATCGGTAGTCCACCCCGCTCAGCTGAACCTGAACCTGAACCTGCTCAGATGACAAATGCACTCCAAATTGTAGGGGTCTCTGTATCTACCATTTCCCAACGCTATCATTCCCAACTCTACCATCTCCTAACAGTTTCCACAAACTGCCAACGATGGGCCAACAATCTGTGTTACTTTGGGACCGTGAAATCTTCTGTTAATCCATTGTTAATCCCACGCAAGATTGCTTAACATGGGATGAAAAAGGCAATTCTGCTTTCTTATGAATTTGATTCATCTTGATTTGCAGTCGATTTGCTAACAGACAACCACAATTCCGTCATTCCCATATTCTTAGTACGGTCTCAAAATTCCATCTTTGATCTCATTTTCTGAATTCGTTAAAAAAAATTCTGCACTTTCATAGGAAAACAAATATTCTATTCAATGTTTTAGCCTTTAAATAACAATACATGCAAATTTCATGTCTATTCCATTAAAAATGATTTCGTGAATGCTTCCGAAAGTAGCCAAATTAGATTTGAGAACAGCCTTAACGACTCCAACAGGTACTAAAACAGAACATGTCTTCCTATGTCAGATTTTCATATCTAGAGATAGAGACTCCCTAACGACTTTGAAGAGAGAGGGGGGGGGGACTTTGTCCATAAATGCAAATGAAGCCTCATGTTGGAGTTGTCACCGGACGTCTCGACACGCTGCCTCATTTGCATTTATGCTTAATTTACATTTAGAGGTCATGCCATAAGCATTAGGCAATCTGCCGGATAATGAGTTTTATGTATACATAGATCAACGGGGGATATTAAAGAGAAGTCATTTCTGAGGACATCAAATCTGTGCATGTTTACGATGCCCATTTCCGATCGGATACATAGTTGTTTTCGACGGGAAGAATGATGGCGAGCGATATGTTTGGCCGGCGTGAATTCATCTGCAATCATCTTGTTTGACAGTAAGTAAGTAGATTCAATAAGTTCGATGGAAAGAGGGCGGGAAAATTTTAAGGCGACTTCGCTCAAAATTGAATTATTTCTTATTTATTTACTATAAGACTTTTGTAATGTATTTTTGTTCCAAATATGACTAGCTATTTTAAAAGCACTTTACATATGGCATATTTTTCAAAAGTTAAAAATTTTATTTTGCTTTATTTTAAAATAGGAATTTTTAACCCCATTTAATTCCTGAGCCGGCTGCTCAATTTGCATATTTTTTCATTATAGGTCAAAAAAATGTTGGAATGCCACTTCTGTTGAAATAAATTTCTATTGTGAATATGATACTTTTTACTCTCCAAAAGACATTACGATTGTATTTTATTACTTACCTTAGTCACTAAATGTAAAAAGAGTCTTTTTAAAAGGGCCAGAAAGGTTCGAAATTATAAAAAAAATTATATTTATTATTATTATTATTATTATTATATAATGCACTTAGTTCTGTAGGAAAATTCCTAAAATTATGGTCGTACGTTGAGCCGCACACATCGGCGATGCTTGTGAGGTAAATCTGTAAACTCTTTTATCTCGAAACAATGTTTTTTGGTATTTTGCCACATTTTGAACTAATTTGTAACTTTTGAACAAATTACGATTTACATGTTTCTTAAAAAGAAAAGGAAGAAGAAACAAAGGAAATTAAATTTCCTACAAACGATACCTTAAAAACAAACAAACTTTTTTTTTCAGGTTATAACAAAAAATATTACCAGTTTTCATAGATTTTGAATTTTTTATTATAGTTTACAAAAGAAAAAATGTTTTAGGTATAATTGAGAGACAACGCACAACGTGCCGAAATGACGAATTTCCCCGACAGGTGTAAATCGTACGTATTTTGCCAAGGTTTGTAAACTATGTAGAGCTGTTCGATAAGTCTCACAGCATTTTTTCTGTTACATATATCGTCTAACCCCGTTTTTAGAAGGAAATGTATCGTAAAAGATGGGAAGGGAGAAAACCAAAAATGAGTAGTAACAGATGAAAAAAATTGCCATGGAAGTCCATTTTTTTATATTGTTGTAAATTATTTTTTTCGTCTTATGAGTAATATTCTGAGCATATATATATATTTTAATGAATTGGGTTTTCATACCTACGTATGTTCTTTGAAATTTTTACAATTTTTAACATTTTTATCTTGTAAAGTCAAAATATCGCTGTATCCCGCAAAATCGTTGGTACATTCCTCTTCAGTAGGCATTTAAGAAGTGAAAAACGTTGGGATTATCAGGGGCGACTTTGGCAGTTAGCGGTGTTTGATTGAATGAAAGTCCGTGTAAAAAAACATGTTTTTGCATCAACCGCATAATATATATATATATATATATACATATATATAAATACATTTTTTATTTAAAAATAACTAAAACTTGAGATTTTTTAATTAAAAATGCATAAAATGAACACTTATTAAAAATACATACAAGGCATATGGAAAATAAGTTTGGGCTTTCCCACATCATTTGCGGTCAATATGTGCAAAAAAAGCTACTTTGTCAGAATGCGTAACATAACAAGTAGTTTATAGAAGAAATGGAGGGGTCGAGGCAGAAAATGCTAAGTCACATTTGTAAACTTCTGAGATATATCAGTTTGAAAGTTAAATCAAATATACTCAAATCAAGTTATATAACATAAAGTTTCTTTGCCAATGTCTTAGTAACATTTGAGATATTCTGAATAACAAATGGTATTATTTTAAGGATATTTCTATTACGCTCTCTGGAAATTAGCTATCTTTATTGGGGGCATAAACGTCCGGGGCAAAAACGAAACCTGGGGACATTAGGCTGCCACCAAGTGACATTCGAAACAAATTATATATAGGATATTATAATTTACAATAATTAGCAACAGATTACAGTGTTAGATTTATTTAACCAAAAATGTGGTTTGGCACTTTCTTACCCCAATCCCCTCAAATGACTGCTCAAAAATAGAAAACCTGTTCTTGAAAATCGTGGCACAAATACTTTTGAAAGATTAATTTTGTCGTACAATATTAAAATTGTTGTTATTGTTTTGTAGAATTAAACAAATATGTTATTATTTCAATAAATATAACAAAAGAAGTATGTTTTTATTTCTATAAAACATAAATAGATAAATGTAAAAAGGAAGTAATGGTCTAAATTTTGCAGGTTCCTAATCCACAATCAAACTTCAGTCCTTTTTCATTATTTCAAACATTTTTAGCCGCTTTATGAAAAACGACACGGGTAGATAACCACTTATATTTGGTTCCCGGTAGAATTTTAAAAAAAAAATCCTTTTTCGAAGATGTTTTCCTTTTTTTAATAAATTTAGGATCTATATTTACTGATTGATTTTTGATCGGAGATTTTTTTAAATGTGTTACATAAAATCAGACGAAATAGGTTTATTTAGCAAATATTAATGTATTTAAATTATATCAATTTGGGTTTCTTTCGAAATGCATCGCTCATAACACCATCGTAGTTTTTAAACATTTCATTTATTCATATTTAACATACATAAAAGCTACAAGTGTTATGAACGCTTCATATCGATTCATTAAATCGATTCAATCATCAATTCATTAAAATTTGCTTGATAAAGTCATGTTTCTAATCTTGTATAGCAAGTCTAAACAATCTACAAACAAAAATCAGTCAGAGAGGAAGTAAATATAGATCCTAAATTATAATAAAAAGAAAAAATATATTAAACAATTTTGAATTTATAGAGGACGCCAAAAATCAATGCTTATCTACCACCTTTTATTTTTTTTTTTTTCTAGTCTATTATACGCTAAAAAATCTACGAATTATAAAATTAAGTCCTTTTTGTTTCAGAAAAGTTCCAATACTTCCAACGTCCAGTCATCTCATCCATATGCCAATCACCATCTGCGTTATGTAACTGTGAAAAATGGCAATTTTTTTTAAATTCAAAAAAGATATATTTACATATGTACAAAGATTTATTTTCTATCTTTATTGGATGTTTTATGAAAAATTCCTTAAAAATAAATTAAATAAATAAATAATAAATTACAAGTAAAAAAATGTTTTAAAGACAAGCTTTTATTAAAATGTGCTAAAAAATGTTGAAGGACAATTGGTTGAAATAAATACCTTTTTCAAACGAAATAAATTAAAGTTCGAGTTATTTTTTACCAGTTAGTTTAAAAAAATGAATAATGGATATACAATAGATATACAATTTTAAATCCAGCTTCCTGTCAAGAAAAAAATCGATCAACGTCCGCTTGAGAATCGAATCCACATCCATTTACCGCTGCGCGGAACTGAAAGAAGGTAAATTTACCGACCATGTCACGGTTCAGTTTATTTCTGAAACAATCAATGACATTTTCGTGATCACATACGTCATAACATTTACGTACCCTTATTGGACAAATGTTTGTGCCCCTAAGTGGTGGCAGAGGCAAATTTTGAAATATACAAATTACAAAAATCAAAATTCCACACTTCATTAAATTTATTCCATAATATTTTTTTCCTTCTAAATTCATCCTACAACCAGGGGTTGATTTATAAGAAAAAAAGTACCGGAGCCCTAATTATGGCTCCGGTACTTTTTTGGTACCGCAGAATATTATAATATTCTGCAGTACTAACATCCGTAGCGTACCTTTCCCCCTCCGTCGTCACTCCAATCTGCATATTTATATTTCATACATTATTTCCAAAATTTAAAGCGTTTATTTTTTTATTTAACAAAATTAAAATTTTAAATACTACATCTATCTGCGTAATACTTAGCTATCAACTATTCCAATTTTTAGTTATTACTACTTCCAAATAGAACTCTTTGCCTAATCTTAATGCTAATTAATCGCAGAATTCTGCGATTAAATAAGCTCAAGTTTATGGTTCGGAAATAGTGTTAACACAAAAAATGAATATAGTTCGCAGCTATGCAGAATAGAAAAAGACTATTTCTGCTTACTGTTTATTCTGATCAAAACAGCATTAAAATAATTTGAAATGAAAATAAATAAAATCTTGAATTTAAGACAGACTGAGCTCGAGCCTGCCCAAACCCGAAAACTGATATAAAATTTGAGCCTGTTTTATCTGCATCTCTTACGTGAGCGACACATTACGTTTTTGATACAAAACAAGCCAAAAGGTTGGAGATGGGAGGGGAAATTTAGGACTCGTTTTTCGGAAGCGTTATTGCACTGGGCTCCGGAGCGCAGTGTTTATGGGCTTCGGTGAGTTCTGTCTAATATTTAAATATTTACTAAAAACAGAGAAGTACCGGAGCTGAGCTCTGGTGGGCTCCGGTGCAAATTAAGCCCTGCCTACAACCCTAGTTTATTAAATTATTTACTATTTTAAACAATATTCCATTTATTCCATTTATTTAAATTCCTTTCTATCTAAAATGCCTATTAATATTCTCTTTTCCTTTCAAAATATTCAAAAAACGCGTCTCGTAATTATTTTTCCACAAAAACTTTTTTATTTCTCAATTCTTTAAAAGAAGAATTCATTCTATTAAAAGTTATGATTTTGCACCATTTTCTTTTCTACTATTCCAAAAGCTGAATTCGCACCGTTTCTCGCAAGGACCTACGAACGTCACTTTTCTGCTGCCATAAGAATATAGTTCGTACCTGTTTTCGGAATCGTGCTTGGCTATTCTGTACATCCGCATCAGCGTAGAAAAACCAGCACACCTGGATATTTAATGCTTGACATGGGTTGCGGAACGCAGATTTTCGTGACATTTGTTCTGTTTTAAAATATGTTACTGCTTTAAAGTGTGTCATCAAATTTCGAATTGTGAAATTAACATCGTTTATAACGTATTGAGTTTAAAGATATGACACGATTAACTGCTAAGTTTTAGCGGCGAACGTGTCCAACAATATGAAAGAATCGTGGAGAATGCTTTTCAAGTTCGGTCTAATAGAAGAAATTAATAAATTTTCTTCTGTTCTGAAGATTTGTTCTCTTCTTATTTAAGCGCGAAATCACCAAGGTGTTTCGATCCAATCCAAATAATATTATGATGACGACTGCACGGCCTTCATTTAGATAATGATCTAAATTATGTATCGAGATGGATCTTCACCTACCTAAAAATCATAAACAGATCTAATAAAAACTTCGGCAAGATTTCTCATTTTGTAACATTATATGTCACGCGTATATGCGCAGTAGTGCATTACTGCTTATTTTACTGTTTATTACTGCTAATTTTACTGTATAATACTAAGCAGCTGGGTGCCAGTATTATACTGTAAAATCAACTTTTTTTTTTTTTACAGTATTGAAAAAGTTTTTTATTATATCAGATGCAAAATGTTACGATACCATGAGAATGATGAAAATGGGCACCATCTGTTTCCAAAAAGTGCTGAGTTAGATGCATAGATTTTAAAATCATAAAATACGATGTCACTGGCCGAATTATTGTGCTCTTGCACTTTTCGGTATGCCATCTCACTTCGAACAAACACAAAGTAAGACTGTTGAAAAATGTGTTAAAATATCTTCATTATTGTTAAAGTCATGGACAAAGAGTACCGGGAAGGGACTGGAGTGAGCAGCGTCAATAAATATCATGATATTTTCGAAAATAGAAAAAAATATATTCCATATTTTAGTATATATCCAATATTTTATATATATATATCTGATGTTTTGAAAATAGTCAAATTACTGCTGAGTATAAATATTTCTAGACTTAGTATAAATTAGAAACTAAAATATATTACACCTAACATGAAAACGTAATAACACACTATTTTAAATATCTTTTTCTTTCTTTTTTCCCCTTACAAAACAAAATTGAAAATCAACTAATTGAAAACAGAAACAATTTACTTCTTTACATTCATCAAAAAACAAACTATTAGGATTCATCAGTATCAAGTTTGAAGAAAATTTTGTGTTTTATACAACAAAATTTTAAACACAAATTATTTTTTAATTGAAAAATTTTAACATAAATGTAAGTTTCTCTGATTTCTCATTCTCTTAACCTGTTCTGCAGTTTAAAATTGAACAAAAAACAGAACAGAAAAAATTATTTCTAATTAATCTGTAGATAACTTATTATCTAAATTAGACAGTTTATGTTTTCATAACTGTTCTAAGTTAATATTGTCCCTGATGATTATTGGTTCTGCATTTAAAAATTCAAGTTCAAACGTAGAGCCTTTAATGAATATATATATATATATATATATATATATATACCAATTTATAATTTTTTTTTTCCCTTTCTCTCTATTTCTTTTTTCTTTTTTCAGTATTCTTTAGGTATGAGTAAAATTTGGCCAATTACCATTGAAGCACAAGCTATGGTAATATTATGTTTGCACATGTTAATTATTAGCTATGTGGTATTCTGTATACACAGTATCATTAATTATCTCTTTGGAGATTTTAGTAGAATGATAATAGAACTTGATATGTTTTTTTAAATTCATAGATATTATAATTATATATATATATATATATATATATATATATATATATATATATATATATATATATATATATATATATATATATATATATATATATATATATTTGGTTGAAAAAAGCCATTTACAAAAGTATACTTTATCTTTTCTTTCTTTCTTTCTTTCTTTTTTGTTTTGTTTTCTTTTTTGTTTTGTTTTGTTTTGTTTTCTTTCTTTTTTTTTTCTCTTTTTTTTTTTTGAAGTACTTTGAATTAATATCGTTCATATATAAGTCTTTTTTCCTGGTTCTTTTTCTAAATTTAAACGAAGAGTTAAAAAAAACCATTTACCATGTTTCTAGTTGAAAAAGTTTTCTGACAATTTATTATATCAGATGTTTTCACTGTTATTCCGTTCTCATTTCGCTCATTACAAAGTTCCAAGTATAATTATTTGCCTAGATGTAGTTACATTAAAAACATGCTTTATCATCACTAGATAAAGCATGTTTTTAATCACTTCATTCTTCATAAAATTACATTTTGAGAAAGAATGACATCATAAGACTTAAAAATATTTGAAGATCTCTTAATTAAAAAAGTTATTAAGAATTCAAGGAAACATCCAAAAGTAAGTCTAGAGGACAAAGGATTTTCTGCTTGTTATAGTATTTTAAAAATATAATGCAAGAAATTTCATTATTTTATATTTAAAACATGCGCGCAAAGACATATAATGAAGAAAATTAACTTTATTTGATTCAGTTCCTTTTTATAGTTAGAGATAAGTTTTCTGTACGAATACCCTTTTTTCTGTTTGTTTAGCCTTCTTTTATTTTTCGTCTCGTCTGAAATTAACCTATTTACTTTAACTCTTTATATATAACTAATGTATTTTTTAATATGTGTAACATTGTATTGTAGCAGTATTATATTGTAACCTTTATTATCGTATATTGTAATAATGTAACTTTTTAAAAACCATTTTATTTCTTTGTAAATATTGTCTGTAACCGTATATGTGCGTGTCTCCATTCTAAAACAAGAACGAAATATCATGCATCTGGCATAGATTATGAAACAATTTCCAAAACTAACAGAATGTTATTAGGAAATTTAATTTTTCCATATGATGAAATGAGATATCTAATTAGGCAATTTAAAATATACATAACTCAGTAAGAATCCCTTTTCAGCAATTGCACCCCATATTCGAAGTCTTTCGCACAGCCTTGTATATAATCTACAGAATTTGTAAACAACGCGTAATACACTAAAAATTACATAAAATTGCATATCACAGCGGAAAGAGCACTTCTAGCAATTACCGATCATAGTCAGTCGGATTACTGGACATACTTTACATATAATTTAAGATATCGAGTCGTTAAAGTTGTGTTAAAAGTTTTAATAAAAAATACTTGTACAGTCATAAAATGAGACTTACTTAAATGTCTAATTTTTCGTGTAGTTCCAAAATATATTCTCATAACAGTGAAACCTCCCATGTTGGACACTTCCATAAATTGGTCAACTCTTTAAGTTTGGCCCTTTTTCTGGGAACAAAAGCAACTACAGCATTTACTTTATGACCAAACAACTATATAACTTAGAAGTTGGACATTCAAAAACTGCAAGTTAGACATTTTGCCCCGAGTCATTAAAAAAAAAAAAAAAAAAAAAAAAAAAACCAAGATCGAAAAGTCATGCATCCGGCATAGATTATAAAGCACTTTCAACAGAACATTATTAAGAAATTTATTTTTTCCATACGTTGAAATGAGATTCTAAATAAGCAATTTAAAAGATACATACATCTGTAAAAATCCATTTCCAGCAAACGCTGCTCATCTTCGAAATATTTCGTACAGCCCTGTATATAAACTACAGAATTTGTAAAAAGCACGTAATGCACAAAAAATTAAATAAAATTGCATTTCACAGTGGAAAGAGCATTTCTAGCAAATACCGACCATAGTCAGTCCTTTAACCGAATTCTCTTGTGCGACTCTGTACATGAACGATAAATCCTGCGTACTCCATAATCTATAGAAAATTAGTTGTATTGAACTAAGGATCCTTTTAAATTACAATATGTTTCAAGTATCATAACATGTTCAAAATGCACCGCAAACGATTTTTCCCCATCGATCGTAATGTAAAAGAATTATTTTGTACGCCCCTGTAATTGAACTATAAATGCTACACATTATATACTCCACTAAAAGCATGCTGCAGTCCACCTCAGTAATGAATATTAATTTCATTATGTTTGAAATATCGTAACATCAATAAAATGCGTCGAAAACGATTTTTTCCCCGTAGACCGTAATGTAATGGAAATCTTTTGTGTGTCCCTGTAAATGAACAACTAATGCTACGCACTTCATTTTCAATACCGAATACATTCTATAGTAAAATTCAATAATGTATACAAATTTCAGGACTATCCGAGTATATTTACGAGAGTTAGAGCACAGACAGACAAACCGAATTCATAAACACTTTTCAACTACACTGAAAAAAAATGTTGATTTTACAGTATAATACTAGCACCCAGCTGCCAGTATTATACCGTACAATTAACAGTAACAAACAGTAAAATAAGAAGTAATACACTACCCCGCATGCTCGGTAGTGTATTACTGCTTATTTTAGTGTTTATTACTGTTAATTTTACGGTATAATACTGTAAAATCAACAGTATATATATTTTTTTGCAGTGTATGTTGGAAAGTGTTAAAAAGTAACTAAAACTGTTGATGCCGTATTTGAATTTATTGTGACCTTTTCAGTTTCTCGGCTTATCCTACAAAAACTATTGTATATAAAAACACTAATACTAAATAGTTTTATAGAAAAATGTATGATTAACACATTAAAGTAGACATTTTTTAAATCGAAGGAATATTTTAAGAGCTATTTAATGTTGAAATCGGTCAAGGTAGTTCAGTTAAATAAGTTTTGTAGAACTAAAATCTATGTATAAGCAATTTAACCATCTTTTGCAGACTTACACTTGACTAGATTGTGGTGTGCAGTATCCAATTACTTTTTAAGTTTGTCTAGTTTTTTAAGTTATTTTTTCAAATTTTTATTTTAAATTTCATAATCATAATAAAGACTTAAATCATAGTTTTAAATAGCTTTTTTTTTACCTACTGTTGCCATATTTTATAAAGTCCAAAAAATAATATTTCCAAACACTTTTCAATTGAAAAATATATTTACAAGTGAACATTAAAAAAGAAAGAAATTTTAAAATTATTAAATTATTACGTGAGAAAAGCATTTCATGGTGAAAATTACGTCACATTTAAAACGTCATATTTAAAACGATTTTCTTATAGAGTCTAAAAGAAAACTTTTCTTCTAGACGTTCTAAAACTCCGGGAGGTCGCGTCATTTTTTACTGAACCATTTTAAACAAGCTGATTTTCAAATGTGTAATTTATCTTACTTAATCAATTACGAATTTTTTAATACAGAGAAAGTTAACGTGTTTTTAGAGCCTATGGGGTGTGGGCGAGGGTTTGGCAAGTGAAGCTCGTTGTGAGACAAAGCTTCTTAAGCCCCCTAGTGGATAAAATTAAAACAAGAAAGAAGAATCATGTATCAGTCATCCACCCTTAGATCATCGAAAAGTAAAATTTCTTTAATCTCGAAAACTAATTATAGGAATTTGCTGTACAAGCACATAGAAATGATTTCAACGACGCTGATTCTTTTTATGCCCCAATTAATACGGGTCATAATTTATATATTTTTTAAAAATATGAATTAATTAATAATTGTTATAATTAAATATATATTTTTGAATTAAAAAAATTGCTTATATTGTATTTGGTTTATCCAATGTGTCTCATTATAAAAGAAACATTTTATTCGGGCGATTTTGAGAGAAATTTAAATTAAAGTTTATCACGTGGATTAAACATTAGCCTACCAAACTTTAATCTTTGCTAACTCTTATAAAGATTTTTAAAAAAGAGCGTGAAATATATACATTTCTTTTTCAGGTCTATTTCGATCCAAGGAACTGAAGTAAAGTATCAGAAGTGGGTTTATTAGCATCTGAAATAGAAAAGTTTGTGCATTTTTTAATTCACAGGGAACCCTATATGATTAAAGAAATCAACATTTGAATGAATAACTTTATAGGAATTAAAATGACATTTTTCTTAATTTTTTCCTTTAGTTAAAACTATAAAAATTATAACGATCGTTTTTTTTTTTTTCCCTTGTGGTGAGATGGGTGTTACTGTACCTAATAAGATAGAAATCTGTCTAAAACTGACTTTTTCTATGGTGCCTTAGGATTCTGTCTTAGAAGGTTTTACTGAAGTATTTTGTTTCTAATACCAACCAGTATATTATAAAACATTTTCAACACTACCAGAATATTGTTAGGAGACTTCCTATTTTCACACAGTGATAAATGATATATAAATAAATAATTTAGAAAACGCTTAACACAGTTTCAAACATATTTTCAGCAGTCATCAAGAGAGGCGGCATATTGGGGGCAATTTGCAGCTTATTAGAGAGTATGAGACTTTGTGGTTTTGATCAAAGGGGGTACTTTATTAAGAGTCGACTGTATTTCTATTTCGGGCTTATGCATGATAATTCAGAAATGTTTTCCAATAAATATAATATATATATATATTTTTTTATTTAAGACTCTTAATTTTTTTTTTTTTTTTTACCCGTGATATTTAACGAGTTTTTCCCCTTTATATTTCCCTTCATATTCCTCTTTGTATTCCATATCTCCTTTAATGTTATTACAATGGCAACTAAAAAATTTCATTAATTTTCCTGTAAATGTTGATTTATCGTACATGCAATCTTTCGCAGTCAAATCCTAAACTTTGATTTAAAAGACAAACTTATCTCTGTTTTGTTGCTCTGTTTTAATACCACATTATTTTTACCGATATAAAATATATCCCCTTTAATGTTATTGCAATGGCAAGTAAAAAATTTCATTAAATTTTCCTGTAAATGTTGATTTATCGTACATACAATGTTTCGCAGTCCAATCTTAAACTTTGATTTAAAAGACAAACTTTTCTCTGTTTTAATACTAAAATTTATAAAAATATTACTATGAAAACTCGTAATAATTAACTATTTTTGCAACCACAAAAGTTTTGTTATGATAGTGTAAAGACTCCACGATGTTGTGTGTTTTTGAAATGGGGTAGCGTGGAACCGTTTCACAATGGATCACCTTCATTAAATATTTCAGAACAAATTTTATTAAAAAGCGTTCTTGAAATTTCTAGAGGTAAAAATTATTTACAACAACTTTTTTTAGCTGAGTTCGCTCGACTTGTAATTTATAGCAAATCACCAAATAGTCCAGTCTTTTACAGTAGTTTTAAAATCTTAAAGTCTTAACTAGTGCTACTTTTCACTCTCCCCGAAAGGTCAAATCCAAGGCTGTTGCGTTGACTTCAGAGAGATCGCACTCTCTCATTCAAAAATCTGTCAGCAAACCTTTCCTTCCCTACTAAGATGGGAATCCGTCCTGAGATGAGTGTTTTCCACCAACACTCGTTCTCCTGCCGAAACTCTCACTAATTTCCCCTCGATTCTCTTCTCCGGTCCGCTTGCTCGAACAAAAGATTCTCCGATCACCAATCAAAAAAGTTTTAGTTTACATCATTGGATAAAGCCTTTTTTAGGGAGGTCTTACTGAACTTTTAAATGTTCTCGCCGGAAATTTTCCCACGATCTGAGACCCCACATATAGACGGTCAGATCAGAGAAATATTTGCTGTCTAGCAATTTCAGTTTTACAAGATTGATCGAAGCGCATCTTTTCCTATTGTAGTAAACGGCATTCTTGTCACACCACAGCTAAGCATGAGAAAAGTTTTCCAACTCTTGGGAACTTCTATCTTTGATTACTCTGCCTAATTAGCAGACTGTGAGAGATTTAATGAAATTGTTACAATAGTTTTTCAACTGTATGTTGCATCTTGCTTGGTTGTTAATAAAATTGTTCGCCGGTAAGATTTTTTGGAAATTCCTCACCCATGCATGCTGAGTATGTTTATTTAGAAATCTCAACTAAAAATTTATTCAAAAATTAGTATTTTACTCTATTTTCAACAATGGGAAGGGAGAAACTTTCTCATAATCTATATATGTATTACGATATCGTACGTGACACAGAAATCGCGATTATTGTTTAATGGCAACGCCCGAATGAAACGTATCTCATTGGTTATTTTGTAAAAGTTCTTTGGCAGGATTTAGGCCGAGGTAAATCGAGTTTATTTACGTTTCGCTCTTTCGCTGCAATTATGGAGCTTCAAAATATCATTAGAAATGCCCGTAAAAGATCTCGGCGAATGCTTGAAAGTGAAGAAGAAGCCGAATTAAGAAGAAAAATTCGAAATAGATCGGCTGGAGAACACAGGGCATAAGCGATCGCCAAAATAGGCTTAATAACCGTCGCATCCATGAACGCGCGTTGCTTCTGAAATCCAAATTACTGATTTAAACGTTCCAGAGCATAACTATGGGACTTAGTGAAACGTGCAATTTCTGCCAAGCACTGTATTGGAAATGCGAACTAAACAACAGCAAGAAGTTTACAAAATGTTGTCGTGATGGTAAAGTAATTTTGTCTCCCTTATCAGAAACTCCCGATTTGATAACAGTAATAATTTTGACGTGCCGATTTGACGTAACTGTTATACTTTTGGAAATTAAGCTCTTATTTATTTTTTTTTACAAGTTTTTAAGTATAAATAAATATTATTCAGTCTTTTTCAATTCCTACTATTAGCTCACACTCTCTATATATTTATATATCTTGTTCAAATTTTCAATCGTTAATAAAATACTTTCTATTCATCCATTCAAGTTCAAATACATTTTTTAAACTTGTGGTGGATGACACTTGATGTTAATACAGTTTTTTTCAAATATTAATTCATTCATTAAATTAAATTAATTAATTTTAGTTTTATATGGTAGAAAAAAATTCTCCCATTGTTTTCGTAAATGAAATGAAAGATTTTCCTCAAATTAGTGATGCCACAAAAATAAAATAACGCAACGATGATTATAAAAAGATGTTCAATAAAGATAACGTGATAAACTAATGCTGCACGGGTTTATTTTATATATTTATGATTAAAAAGTAGGAATTGACCTTAAAAAAAATATATATTACTTGTTTTTTTATGAAGTCCACTCTACTGTTATATTTTGTCTGCCCGGGCAACGCCGAGCGGATCAGCTAGTACATATATAAATCTCTAGCTGAAAATAATTACTGACCTTCTCCGTTTCTCCTCATCCTTTTGTCACTTGCTAGTCCACCCCTCATTTTCCAAAAGTAAAGGAAGAAAAAGAGAATACTGTGTCCCCGTCTGGCAAACTCTTGGTCAGGTGATGGAGAGCGGTCCCCGTGTGGCCATGTCAGGACGATACCCCCCCCCCCCCCCAATCGTTATTGATAATTGTAATTAAAGGACTCCGGGTCATTAGGCGTGGGCCCCAGCCCGGGCGCAATCATCATTTGTTACGGGCGCTTCTTGTATGGCACACGCACACACACACTCAGACCATCACCCTTTTTTCTTCTTGTTGTTGTTCGCAATGGGAAATCTATACCACCGAAGCTCTGATTTATGGCGAATAGACATTCCATTCACATACACATACACGTACACATACGTTAGGAGAGTATTGACGTGAGAGCGAGGTGTTAGATGTCCACCGAAAATCCTTAAGGAGTAATAGTTTTGGTTTGAAGTGGGATTGATACGAATTGCTCTTTTAGCCTCTCTCATAATATAAGCCCCTCATTATATTGTCCATGCCGAAAGCAAGGGCGTATCCAGAAAAATATTTCGGGGAGGGATTTACTAATTCAAAATTTTCTATTTCAGAAATTTAAATTCTGGCAAAACAAAAGCTTTATATAATGGAATCTTACATTAAGAGGCTAATACAGTCACGAGAAGGCATCCGCACGCTAATGTTATCCTATGGGAGGGTTCTTTAAACTATCTCGTTTGCATTTCATTTTTTTTTCATTGAATAGTTGAGGTTAATCTCTACAAAGACGTCAAGTTTTTTTTTTTTTTTTTTTTTTTTTTTTTAGTAGTATAAGAACTGAGATTTTTGCCAGTGGTTGGGTATAGATAACAGGTTTACAATTTTAAACATGGGACGCTAAAATCACGAAACGTTGTCATGGGGGAAGTGTTTAGGATTAACAGTCATTTCTATATACACTATTAAAAATTTGCAGCAAACTGTCCAGTCATTTGACCGTTTTCTACAAAAGAAAAGGTCACATAACCGTAATTTAACTATATTCTGATGATAAAATGAGCAATAATACAGTCAGAATATAGTTAAATTACGGTTATGTAACCGTTTTCTACAAAAACGGTCAAATGACTGGGCAGTTTGTTGCAAATTGTTAACAGTGTAAGAAGAAGTTTTTAAAAGAGAAAATTAATCTTCAAACACTTTTAAAATGTTATTAACAATTTTGTAATGCGTACTTTCGGTATCAGGCTCGGATTTCAAATCTTAGAACTCGGGTTTAAAAAAAAAGAGCCCGAACTCATCTGTACTTGCGCTTGATAATTCGAAAATTTTAAATGACTGTAAAATACAGTTGAACCGTGTAACACGAAGATGAAGGGAAGAGGACATTTTATCTTTATAACTGAGTTCTCGTAAAAATGTATTACATTATGAAAAAAAAGGTAAAATTTAAATCAAAATGTTTAAAATACGTGAGCATACTCAATGGAAGATAAATTAACACCCAATACTGAATTAAGGGAAGGATCAGACCTAGACTGGTAAATAAAAAGATCAGTGCTCTACATGCAGTGCTCGCTATGCTACAATATCTTTTTATATGGATGTTTGACACGTTACAGTTATGAAAAATATCGTTTATTAATTTTTGGCTAAAATGGCTAAAGTAAAAAGGTTAGCCATCCCTGTCATGGGGACTTGATGGTGTGTCCAGCTTGGAAATAACCCTCTGTACAGGGGGCTTTCAGGCGGCTACCCGCTAGTAAAATGGATACCTCCTCCTATTATTTGTAGATGAAAATTAATATTTAAAAAAAATTGTTGATTAGATATGAAGAGTTTCCTACAAAATATGAAGCTACCGAGGAAGGTCAAACATTGGCTTACAATAGTCAATATAAAAATTAATTATTTATTTAGTCAGCGGAATTCGGATTGATTATGGAAATGTCTCAATCAGTATTGTAAGCAACGAGAATACGTGTGATTGCACTTAAAAGCTGAAATGAGTCTAAAACGAAAATATTTGAAAAGAGAGGATGATTCACATTTTGGAAAATTATAATGCCTATATGAAAAAATTAGAAATGTGTCCAGAAAAAAGTAAGCGAGTAAAAATAGATAACAATGTAGATTATCATTTGATAAGTACATAAATACATAATACATATATAGATAATACATTAATACATAAGACGCATTAAATATAACACATATATATATAATTATTTAATACATTTTACACAATAGTTAAGCTTTGAAAGTTATTCTTCATAGTAGTCATACAAAATTTTCTTTAAGACGGTGGGATGTCTAGCTCCACAGCAATAGATCTGAAAATGAAAAATAAAATATATTTAAAAACTGTTTTAAATTTCTGAGGCATTAGATTTAAGAAAGTTAAAAATAAATAAATAAGTAAATATGGCTTACGGGCTTGGACCGAGCCCGTCTCATCTCATATATCACCGGTAATTATATATCTAATATCAGTTTTATCTTTTATGTAGAAAAAATGCTAAAATCATAGTAGTTTTTAATTGACACACAAAAGCATGCTTACAACATTTTGTTTTATTATTACTAGGGCATGCAACCCGGGCTTCCCAAAATAGAGAAAAAATGTGAAAAACATTTTTTTTTTTTTTTTTTTTTTGAGAACTCTATTAGATTTTTTACATTTAAGAATTTTGTTTAGATTACCTATAACAACACCACAGAGTATTTTTATATGAAATATATCAATTATATATTCTAATAAAATTTTAAAATATATTAAAAGCGGTAATTTCGTATTGGCTTCGTGCTGGAAGTTAATAGCCTAAGAAATCACTAAAAATTTCGTTATCTACATTTTTTTTTTTTTTAGGTGCGTTCGTAATTATATAAATACGTAGCACCTATAGTCGTCGTCTGGTCCGTCCGTCTGTCTGTTCGTCCGGATATAACAGCGCAAAAAACTACCTAACCGAATGGTTTGAAATTTAATATATATAATCGTTGCAGAATTTTGTCGATTCATTTCAAATTTTATGAAAATCGAATCAAAACTTAAAAGATATTAATAAAAGTTTTCTCTATCTATTAAATCCTATCATTCGCAATCTATATAATAAAAGCGCAAGTCATGTGACTGAGGAAAACAAATACGGGCTAACCACATCTTTTTTCATATGCCAAGCGGCAATTTTTATTAAAAATTATTTTTTCGAATAAAATTGCATAAAAGTCTGAGATAACTTCAGTGATTTAGGTTAACAGCCGAATATCTCAATCCATTTAAGTAAATAAACAAAAGATATTCATTGATCGTGAGTCATAGAAATATTAAACCATGAAGGTAATCATTCGCAAAGCAAGATCTCCATGGCGAATTTTATACAACGCTGCCTAGTGTGGAAAAAAAAAATTGCATCTGTAAACATGGCATACGTAAGAAAACAAAAAGACTCACCCATTTCGCTCAAAGCAGACGATATAATTTATTTCACTGGAAATATTAACGATGATTTTTTTTACATTGTAAAACTAATTTTAGCACGAACGCACCTCATTTGTCACGTTTAACATACAATTTCCAGCTTATTTTGTTCTGATATAATTTCAGTGGTCTTAAGCATTTATTTCAATTACATGTCTGTTGCATTTGTGTTTTATTTATACCATTGTTTAATGCGGTTTTAATTTCGTTATTGAATATTAGCTGGAAACAAATGCTGAACTTTTATATTTTTTAAAGTGCAATCGTCTACAAGCGATAGGGGCAGATTTTTTTTTTTTTTTTTTTTTTTTTTTTAAATATGCTTGAAATTTAATGTAAATACTATAATAAATGAGTAAATTGCAATACAGTTTTCAAACAAATTGTATTTGAAAGTAGATTTTTTTCCCTATATAACGATGTAAAAATTGAAAATATGCGATATTTATAAATTAAAAAAAATAATAATAATGCAGTAACAAAAATCGCAAATTCAAAATTTTATCGTCAACTGTTGCCATTCGCAAAATGACGTCAGCGGTATGCACGGAGGCACATTTCTCCTTTTTAACCATTCCCAGCTACTGGTGCGTTTTCGCAACATTCAAAAAAAAAAAAAAAAAAAAAAAAAAAAAAAAACTGCCAAGCTACCACTATTTTAATATGTTAAAATATACTTTATTTAATGACAAAAACTTTGCTATTAAAGATACCGAATATTATTTTTCAGAATTTTTGGTGGCAAACGAATTTCAGTAAAAACATTGAAGACTCCGCTCATATAGTTTTGGCAGTTAATGGGATAATATAGATTTATTCTGCACATTTGTATATATATAAAAAAAAAATCTATATATAAGTTTAGACAAAATAGTCTATAAAAAAAGAAAACTAATATCAGGAACCATTTTTTTTTATCTTCATTATTAATATGTACACGCAATGTAGTAGATATAATAATCTATTCAATTAGACTGATAATAATGATATATTGGAAAACAATTTGAGAGTGGCGTATACGGTGGGGATAGATTCGATTGTTTTTCGAATTTCTGATGTCATAAGAAGATATTTGGATGAATTAATAACATGTTTGTGTATCGAAATATAGATTTTGCAAGTAGGAAATAAAATCTTTATAATGGAGTTATTTTTATGACGGACGCTTTTATATCATTCCAACCTCATTAAATTGAGAAAAATTAGTTACGAAAAAATAAGTGAGGCAACAATGTATCATTTATTTTATTTAAAGTTAATATACAAAACTGTTTCGTTTTATTCTTATAAGTCTCTTCGTTGTCTGTCCGCCACACAGCTGGTTCTCAGAAACTATATAACTTACATACTTGAAATTTTGTGTACTTATAGCTGAATATCTACTATGAAGCTCAAATAATAAAATTTGAAAAAATCGCATTATTTTAACATATAGAGATAAAAAACCAAAAATCTAACAGCCTTTTCCTATTAAATTTAAACATTTTTCGTTATAGCAGTTGCCAACAGCTAAAAATCCACAATGAAATTCTTTTTACATTAATTAATTTTCCATTGAAAGATTTCCACGTGAAAAATGAAAATGAAATAAAAAGTTTCGCCAGTTGAAAAAAAAGATTAATACGATGTCATATTGGGAAGAACACGGAAATTTTCAGACATTTCTCAATTATACAAGGAGTAATGAGTATGTGTAAGTACAGAAAGCAGCTTAATATGACGTCATTAGAGAATTAAAAAGAAAATTAATCTGACTTCTAACATTTTGAAGGTCTCTATACAACATGTTTAATTTTTAAATTGATTTTTTTTTAACTATCGGATTTAGTCCACATGACAGATATTATTATGACAGAGTATAATAGCGGGCTTCGACCGCTATTGGACTGGTTCAGATTTTCGAAAAATAGACCGGTAAATTTTTACTTTATAAAAAACATGACTTTTTTTTTTTTTTTTTTTTTTTGAAAATGAAATTTATTTGTATTTATTAAAGAAAATATAAAGTGTTTTAAAAGGAATATTAAACGAAACCCTTTGTGCGATCGTCGATCACACTTACCCACTTGTTCTCATTGATCATTACAAAATCGCACTTTCAATGCAATACCAAAAGTTAAAAACATGCTTTCAGTACTTTTATAACCAGATGTAACAAATTGTAATCCTGATTTTTTTTTTTTTAATAATAAAAAAGATAGAAATTCTAAATCTTTAAAATGGAGCAAAATCTCAAACAATAGCAATACACAACAAGTAATTTTTAAGGGGGGGAAAACGACTTTAAGGAATTGTTTTTCACCTTCATGTTTTTGTTATACTCCACACGTACTCGAAGCACGTCAAGCCGAAACCCGAAATAAAAGAAAATTAATCCTTATTTTAATGCAGTTATGGAAAATACTCTTATATTTTTTATCGCAAATTTAATATATATATTTATATAGAAAAATGAACACACACATATACATATATACATATCTCCTAATTTAATAGTTATATTATTACAAAAAGTTTTATTATATAGGGCAGAGTAGAGTAAAACTGAGTAGGCGGATCACACATCAGATGTCTATGATCACACCGGGTACCTGTTTTCTTGCTGATGAGTGCTGCCCTGGGGACAGCACCTGTCTTAACTACAGCCCTTAGCGTCCCCTAGCAATGTGCCATCGGATTTGGCACGGGTGCCACTTTTGGCACACGAAAGAATAATTCTGGCACGGTGTTGCTTACAGCTCAATTTAAGAGTTATGGCTCAACTTAAGATAGTGAGATTACACAAAATTCACAACTTAGATGAGCTGAACTAGTCTAAATTCGATTAATTAAAAATTGAAGAATTTTAATTGCATCTTATTAAATTCTTATTAAATTACATATGATCTCAAAAATTTTATCAAAGAAAGACAATATTTGAAAATTAACGAAACAGAAAGATTATTAGACATTTGTAAACATGCCGATGGTAAAATTATGACAACTTGGAATTTAATTTCAAAGCTATTTAAAGAAACTGGTGTTTGCCATTTAAAAAAAAATTCCGTCCTTCTATGCCTACGAGTCATTATTTTCGCAGATGAATAATGTAAAAAACTCAAATAGAAAACACTTGTCAGATGACTTCAGTTCAATTTGCATTCTGTTAAAGTTAACTGAGTATCGACCCCCTGATAATAATTATTTTTCATCCAAGATGCTGCAACAACAAAAATCGCATTTAATCGCTTTTTTTTTTTTTTTTTTTTTTTTTTTTTTTTGGTTAATGTAAAAAATATATTTCTTTCTATAATTATTACTATTTAATACCTATACATGTATGTTGTTACCCATACTTTTTAAACATTTTTTTAAAGTAATTTTGATTCATTATGTTTTAATTCACTATATTTGTTTTTCATTTGGCACGTCATGGCCATGTAAAATATTTAAAACACAAAATGGTACGCAGCTATAAAAAAAAAGGTTCGTCAACCCTGTTATAAGTCATACACTTTCATTTAAAATCAGAGCTTTCGCACTTGAAACAGAGATGCGTAATGCATAAAACATTAGCAATATTTCTCATGTCATTTTAAGACCGTTTACCCTAGAAATATTTTAGCATCTACTAGCTACTGATATTAAAAGCAAAATTTAGCAAATAGTTTTTTTTTAATGACTCGGCAGATAAACGCTTATAAGTACTGCCTATATAGGAAAACAAGTCACTGTAAATCTTCTGCGACCCATGGGTCATCAGCAAATAGGGGAAATTAGAGGGAAGAAAGACTGCTTGGTAAATCAGAGCACGTACATTTCTTTTTATGTTGGTGTTGGGACTGCGGATTGAATGCAGTTTATTTCTTTAATTGACATCTCAATATATCTTTGGTTTATGTAAGTTATAGATGGTATGAAATTATTGCTGAGATTTAGGTAAAATAGATAAGTGTGGTGTCATGTCATAAATCTGTATAAAATAACATGGTCAGAAATATTTAGAGTGCGGATAAATCAGCGGTTGTCATGTATACAGAAGGGAAATTGCTTATCCCAACATATTATCTAGTCTATATGACAAGGTTACAGATGTTATATGATTATTGATGTTATATGAAAGCTGTCACAAAGGATGCTGTTATCAAATTCATTTTATTTGCGGTTGGTTATATTATATATATATATATATATATGATTTATCGATTTTAAAAACTGACTGTTAAAAACCTAACTAAAAATATATGTTTACAGCAAAATAGTTTTAGATCTAACTCTTGCAATTCATCTCTATTAAATACAACGGTTTAGGCAATTTATTTCTTTAATTGGCGATTTATTTGAGTTATCGAGGGTGTGAAATTAATATTGAGATTTGTGCCAAATAGATAATTAGGATATCATTTCACAAATCTGTATAAAATAACATTGTCAGAAATATTTAGAGTGCGAATAATTCAGCCGTTTTCATGTAGATTAGACAGATAGAAAATTTCTTATTGGAAAATTGACGGTTGTAATTTAGACAGAAGGAAAATTGCTTACCCCAGCATATTACCTAGTATAGAACAAGGTTACAGATGTTATATGATTATTGATCTTATAAGAAAGATGTCGAAATGATGCTGTTATCAAATTAGTTTTCATTACGTTTGGATATAATTTATAAATATGATCTATTGCTTTTAAAAACTGACAGTTAAAAACTTAACTAAAAATTTATGTTTACAGCAAAGTATTCTTAGATCTAACTCAGTTGTCATGGAACTGAGTGCAACTTTAATCAATTCGATACGATTTAATTATATCTTTAAATATTATAAATTGTTACAGATATTATATGATTATCGATGTTATATGAAAGATGTCACAAAGGTTGCTGTTATCAAATTAATTTTTATTGTGGTTGGTTATAATTTATAAATGTGATCTATTGCTTTTAAAAACTGACAGTTAAAAACCTAACTAAAAATTTATATTTACAGCAGAGTATTTTTAGATCTAACTCAGTTGTCACAGAACTGAGCGAAACTTTAAACAATTCACTGTGATTTAATTATCTTTCTCTCTATATATATTTAAAAATATTTTACATTTTATTGCAATTCGTTGCACCCATGCCTATTATATTTTGTAATGTATACTTTTTAGGTGCATTCGTAATTATATAAATACGTAGCACCTATAGTCGTCGTCTGGTCCGTCCCTCCGTCCGTCTGTCCGAATAACAGCGCAAAAACTACCCAACCGAATGGTTTGAAACTTTATATATATTATCGTGGTAGAATTTTGTTGAGTCATTTTAAATATTATGAAAATCGAATCAAAACTTAAAAATATATTAATAAAAGTTTTCTTTATTCCATTAAATCTTTTCGTACGTATAATCTATATAATAAAAGCGCAAGTCATGTGACTGAGGAAAACAAATACGGGCAAACCACTTCTTTTTTCATATATGCCAGGCAGCCATTTTTATTCAAAATTATTTTTCGAATAAAATTGCATAAAAGGTACATTTTTCGAAAGATCGTTGAAAAAAAATGTTTGCTTGAGAGATGAGTTACATTAAAAAATGTATAGATTCTGAGATAACTTCAGTTGAAATTACGTTAGCAGCTGAATATCTCAATCCATTACAGTAAATAAACACAGGAGATTCGTTCATTATGAGTCCTAAAAATATTTAACCATGGACGTAATCATTCGCAAAGTAAGATCTCCATGGTGAATTTTGCAGTACTGTCTGGTATAGAAAAAGAAATCGCATTTGTAAACGTGGCATACGTAATAAGAAAAAAAAATCCCTGACGGCTCGGCCTACAGGCAGAGGTAGATTTCGAAGACGCAGACCGTGGGGCGCCTGTTTGTTGGGAATTGCGGAAGAAATGACCTTTTTGCCATGATGCGGAACCGATGAACCGCCCACTTCGAAACATAACTTGTTTGCAGACGGAGCCGGCAGGGATTTCTTTTGTTTTTATTTATTTTTTGCTATAAGGGTTGGTCCTATAAAAAACTTGTCAATACAAAAGTTTTAGATAACATTAAGAGGATTTATAATAAATTTAAGCGGATTTGATATCTTGTGAATTTACGTTATGAATTTTTTTCTTCGAAAACTCCCTTTTTCCCCCCTTGGAGCCATTTTTAATTATATCAAAAATTTGCCGTACATAAATTTTCGGCCCTTTTTCCAGAAGTAATAATAACTTTAAACGGATTCGATACATATCATAATTCAGAAATTATGGCGTTTTTTTCTGTTTTCATTCAAAGCCCCCCCCCCCCCCCCCCCTTGGTTCGAACTTGACGAACCATTTTGAACTGGGAGTGGTTTTGGGTTCTGGGAGTCATAATCGGCGTAGATCTGCAAATTTTTTTCAAAAATTCCAACTTAGGGGAGAATGCAATAGGTAGTATTTCTTACGAAATCTACCTAAAAGGCATGCTAATTTCGCTCATAGCAGACGATATAATTCATTTCACTGAAATAATAAGGCTGGTTTTTTTACATTGTGAAACTAGTTTTAAAACGAACGCACCTCATATGTCCCGTTTACAGTACAATTTCCAACTTGTTAAGATATAAAATGACAAAGATGGTCATTCTTTTTCACTTTTCAACATTTTAAAAGTCCTATTACCCTTTAATTAATTCGTAGTGATTTAATTATCATTCTATTTATTAGAAAATGGTCTATCTTTTATTGAAATTCGTTGCACACTATTAAATACCACAGTTTATGCAATTTATGTCTTTAATTGAAAATTTATACAAGTTATCGAGGGTATGAAATTATCGTTAAAATTGTATATATTATGTAAAATAGATAATTAAGATGTCACCTCTCAAATATGTATAAAGTAACACGGTCAGCAATATTTAGAGGTCGAATAAATCAGCGGCTGTCATGTATAGATTAGAGATATGGGAAATTGCTTATTAGAAAATTTACGGTTGTCATGAAATTATCGTTAGGATTGTATATATTATGTAAAATAGATAATTAAGATGTTACCTCTCAGATATGTATAAAGTCACACGGTCAGCAATATTTAGAGGTCGAATAAATCAGCGGTTGTCATGTATAGATTAGAGATATGGGAAATTGCTTATTGGAAAATTTACGGTTATCATGTAAGATAGAAGGAAAATGGCTTATCCCAACATATTATCTAGTATATTACAAGGTTACAGATGTTATCGGATTATTGATGTTATATGAAAGATGTCACAAAAAGGATGCCGTTATCAAATCGATTTTATTTGCGGTCGGTTATAATTTATAAATATGATTTATTACTTTTAAAAACTGACTGTTAAAAACATAATGTTTACAGCAAAGTATTTTTAGATCTAACTCAGTTGCACTTAGCCGAATTTTAATCAATTCGCCGTGGTTTAATTATCACCCTATATATTAGAAAATGTTCTATTGTTTATTGCAATTCAGTGCACCCATGTCTGTTAAATACAACAGTTTATGCAATTTATTTCTTTAATTGACGATTTGTATAAATTATCGAGGGTATGAAATTATTGTTCTGATTTATGTAAAATAGATAATTTGGATGTCATTTCACAAATCTGTATAAAATAACATGGTCAGAAATATTTAGAGTGCAGATAAACGAGCGATTGTCACGGAGACAGATGAAACTAGTCGTTGGGGGCCACCGTAATACTTACCCATCATGGATATGCATAATGTAAAATATTAAAACAAAAATGTGTAAACTACTTATAAAATGCATAGCAATTCAAATAAAATCGTGGCTTGATGACGTCATAACTTTATAGGCTCGATTACTGAATTGCTTGAAAGAGGTTTTTCCTTATAACTCCAAAAATAATAATCCTATTAACTAGCGGTTTATTGCATCTGATTAAGCGTCAAATTTCCAATTAAAATATATCTTTGAAGTGAAATTTGGATGAAATACAGGGTCATGAAAAATCGAAGAGTGTGGAAAATAGGATTACAAATATCTCGGCAACTAATTATCCGATCGACTTCATGCTTTATGCAAAATTTATATTTTTTTATTGTCTTTTATATTCATTTCTTAAAATAAACAATTTCGAAAATTTTTATATACCTTTTATCACAACGAATATTTCGAGAGTCCGAAAAAAATAGATCCGGTTAATCGAGGTTATTGAAATGAAATAGGCTTCTTCCCATTATTACATACTAAGTACGTACCAAATTTCAAGTGTCTATCTCAATTTTTTCGGGAGATAGAGCGTTTACAGACACACAGACACACACACAGACACACACACAGACACACAGACGGACGGCAAAAATTTTTTTTCTAAAAATATGTTTTTTGGAATCTCCAGTGTCTGAAACGTGTAAATCCGTCAAAAAAAAATTTTCGATTTTCAAAACGATTACAAGACTTACCCTATACTACGTATGATGGGTAAGTAAAATTGCTTATAACTCAACATATTATCGAGTATGCGACACGGTTACATATGAATTGATTTTATATGAAAGATGCCATAAAGGAAGCTGTTATGAAATCAATTTTATTTGCAGTTGTTTTTTATTATGATTTATAATACAGGGTGTCCCGAAAGTCCTTAACACATTTTAAAATTCAATAAAAGATCAAGCAATTGGCGTACGAGAGTGCGGTATGCACGAAAATGCTTCTTAAGATCTAAAATTGTGTTTAGGCAAATAAAAAAAATGTTCCAAATATTTCTCATAGATGGCGTTGCTTCTGGAAAGTTATCGAATAGGTAGAATGCCTTCATACATAACAATGGCGAAAGACACACAAGTTTTTGTCCAAACTATGGCAACCTACATTCCAGAACTTGGCAATAATCGCCCTCCTGAGTTCGATTAGACGAGTGAGGATGGATAGACGAGTTTTATTAACTTTTGGAATGTGGTTGCCATAGTTTGGACAAAAACAAAAACAGTGCATACGCACTGTGCGTCTTTCGTCATTGTTATGTATAACGGCATTCTACCTATTCGATAACTTTCCCGAAGCTGCGCCATCTATGAGAAATTTGTTGAACTATTTTTTTTTTTTTTTTTTTTTTTTTTTTTGCTTAAACAAAATTTCAGATCTTAAGGAGCATTTTCGTTCAAACCGCACTCTCGTACGCCAATTGCTTGATATTTTATTGAATTTTAAAATGTGTCAAGTACTTTTGGGATACCCTGTATTACTATATTGAAGCGAATCTCATTCCACTAAACAAATATTTTAAACTATACCTATCTAAAGACATTAAAAGTTAAGCAATTAAACGTATTTAAAAGATTTTTTTTTTCAATATATTTTAACTACGTTTAATTGTTTAATTTTTAATGTACGAGAGAGGTCGTGTTTAAAATATTTGTATATAATTTATTACTTTTAATAATTGTTAAAAATCTAATTTATAAAACCAATGTGCTCCCCCCACTCCTTAGAATTTACAAGGTGTCTGGCGCCACTTTTTCAGATTAGAACATTTGTATTTAATATTTAAATTATGGAATTTTTACACTGAAAAAAAAATTGTTGATTTTACAGTATACGTGGTAGTGTATTACTGCTTATTTTACTGCTTATTACTGTTGATTTTACGGTATAATACTGGCAGCTGGAGTGCCAATATTATACTGTAAAATCAACAGTTTTTTGCAGTGTAGCCGCTTTGTTTAATCCTAGAGTCTGTAATATTTTTCTGCTATTCTATTTAAACATTGTGATAAAACTGTAACTGTGTGTTGGAAAACACACAACATTTACAGAAAAATAACTTCGAATCTAACTCAGTTGTCCTGATATTGAACTGAAATTTAATTAATTCCCAGTGATTTAAATTTGACAGAAAATTTCTTGTTCTAACATATTATCTTATCTTAACGTGCAAAAAATTCCACAAACATTTCCTGATCTAGAAGAAACGTTTGCGAAAATTTAATGTGTAACCTCATAGTTATCCGTGATTTTCGAAACATTTCTCTTATCTTCAGAAACCATTTTAGCCCTTAACTGTTGTTAGCGGTCTCACAGACTTCTGCTTTTTTAAATTTTCACAATTTAACTTGTAATTTGCTGTTTAATTATAGATATTAGTAAAAATTTGTTTCCCTTAGAGCAGAGCCCTGTACTACCACTAGAGACTTCTGAATAGGTGAATTTTAATTATAATATGTACCGTACATAAAGTTTAGTGCAGAAACAGTATTCTATGAGTTAATCAAGTGGTCTCAGAGACCGCTGACAACAGCTATGCGACAATTTCGGTCACAGTAATTAAGGGTTATGACGAATCAATCACAAAAATTATAAAACAATAGGATTACGAGATTTATAGAACCTTTCTCTGATCTTCAGAAATATCATTTTAAGAAGGACTAATCATAAGATTTATTGGTTCCAAAATTTACAAAAACATTTCTAAAATTTAATTATTATATAACTGTGAATTACATGAAAATGTTTCAAGAAACCTATTGGTTTCTGAGGAATATGATTGCACAGAAAAAAAAATAAAACCCAATTTTGATCGAAAGATTCTTAGGTATGTGCCCAAATTGGGCCATGCCTGTTATGGTTACCACTGTGTATCCATTTTGGGCACTGTTAAAAACCCATTTTCAAAAAAAAAAAAAAAAATTAAAAAAAAAAAAAAAAATCTTTAAGGGTCTTCTTCACTCAGACGAAAACACGCGCTCACTAATGTTAATCCTATGGAGGAAATTTTTGAAGATATCTCGTTCGCATTTCAATATTTTTAAATGATTTTTTTTTTTTTTTTTTTTTTTTTTTTTTTTTTTGCATTGGATAGCTGAGGTCAATCTCTATACACGCTTCTTTCTACTTTTTCGATTTTGATTACAAGTTTTTTTTATTAAGATGCTCTCACTTTCGAAACCGGTTTTGAAAGTGAAAGTATCCTCAATAAAAAAAAAAACTGCAACAAAAATCGAAAAAGTAGAAAGGAGCGTGCATAGAGATTGACCTCAGCTATCGAATGCAAAAAAAATCATTTAAAAATATTGAAATGCGGACGAGATATCTTCAAAAATTTCCTCCATAGGATTAACATTAACGAGCGGGTGTTTTCGTCTGAGTGAAGTGGCCCCTTAAGGGATATTTAACGGTGCCCAAAATGAATACACAGTGGTAACCAAAACAGGCATGGGCCAATTTGGGCACATATCTAAGAATCTTTCGACCCAAATTGGGTTTTATTTTTTTCTGTGTGATCCTCTTTCATTTGATCATTTCTATACTTTTCAATGAAAAACCTTTTAGAAACATATTATGAAGGTGACCAGATTTGTCCTTTTTTCTTCTTTTTTTTTTTTTTAATCTTAGAGAACAGTGCTAAAATTACTAAAATTAGATGCAGGACACAGAGCATTTCTGAATAGAAATTACATGACATAATTGTTCAACTGCCTCCGTTTACAACCGCCTACCGTCGCAAAATCTTTTTTTTTTTTACAATATGACAACTAAATTCTAACAATTTTCCGCCAAGGAGCTATAAGATAATTTTTACATCGTTTTAGTGTGGAGGCCATGTCAAAATTTAGCACTAAAACTTTCAATTAAAATGTTTCTTTTTCCTCTTTTAGTATAATAGAGAAAAATGAAATATAGGTTTTCTGAATTTAATGTTGACTCTAATACTTCATACTGAGAAATCTTGCCTAACATTTAAATTAAATCTTATATAAGTGGGGGTAAAAAAAAACCTTTGTAAATATGAAAAATTAAAAAATTACTTTAAGGTGGTTTTCAAATGATCTGCTCAACAACGCGAAACTTTCTGACGCATTTTCTGACTCATTTTTAAACGCAAAAGCATAAAATGGGCAGACCTGATTATGGAAGCAATTTGGAATTAAAATGAGTTTTCCATTTTTTGATAAATAAATTACTTATCGAGTTATAAGCAATTTGTGTCACGTGATGACCCATTTTTCCCCTTTCTAGGGAGGGCGCGCCCAGAGGAATTCAGTTCAAAACGCAGACTTTGACATTATTTTTTGAAAGATCTTCTGCCACTATAAAAAAAAAAAAAAAAAAAAATAGATTTTTAGAAAGATAGATAGAAAGATAGAATTTAAAAAAATGTCTTAAAGTACACTGCAAAAAAAAAAAAAAAAAAAAAAAAAAAAAAAAATGTTGATTTTACAGTAACTGGCACCCCAGTTGCGAGTATTATACCGTAAAATTAACAATGATAAACAGTAAAGTAAGCAGTAATACGCTCGGAGCGTATTACTATGCTTATGCCATATACTAAAGTATTATGCCATATGCTAAAGTAAGCATATGCTAGCTTATGTCATATGCTAAAGTAATGCCATATTGTTACTCAGAACATCTCAAATGTTACTAAGACATTGGAGAGAAAACTTTATGTTATATATCTTGATTTGAGAATTGGATCAAATTTTCAAATTGAAATATCTCAGAAGTTCAAAAATGTTTCTTAGCACTCTCTTGCCCGGACCCCCTCATTTGAGAACAGCTTTAAATATTAGAAAAATCATTACTGAAATTATACCAACAGGTGCATGTGCTGCTGCTGCAGTACATTTCTGAATCGACGTTACATGACTCAATTATTCATCTGCCTCCATTTTACGTATTCGTAATACCCCGCCACCATTTCAATCAACGTGCCGGTCACCCGTAATGCGAAGTGGGACCATGAGGGGGGAGAGTGAGGGGGCACCTTTTGATTGACAGATCTTTTGACGGAGATTCAGAACAATCTGTGAAAGGGATATTTGAATTTATAAGCTTTATTAGCCTAATTGAAGCGCAAAATGATGTGCATAATTGAAAAAGGGGAAAGGGGTGAGGAACTTGAGTGCTATCGTCACGGGTTTAGACTAGACTTAATAAAGCATATTGAAAAGGTATATGAAGAAAACTTTCGATTATAGAGTGTGCATGCACACTCTATAATTAATTCAAAAAATAATTAATTTAATCAAATAATAATAAGCAAAATAAATACACTGCGGAAAAAAAAAGTGTTGTGCGCGGCAGCGTATTACTGCTTATTTTACTATTTATTACTGTTAATTTTACAGTATAATACTGGTAGCTGGGATGCCAGTATTACACTGTAAAATCAACACTTATTTTTTGCAGTGTATTAAAAAATATATACGATACAGTAAAACATGCGAAAACGGAACCTGTGCCTGTCTATTACGGAGTCCTATGTTAAAAGAAAATGTTTCATGATCCCAATAGAAGGAATTTGAGAACAATTATATCTGCTAAGATGGAATCCTGTCTAAAACGGAATTTCTTTCTCGGTCCTTAACGATTCCGTTTTCAGAGGTTTTACTTTAGTATGATGACTGGATTCTGACAATATTAAGGGGGGGGGGGGAGAATGTTTACATTATTCAAGTTTTAAAACCCTCTAAGCGTTTTGCTCGTATTTTTCCGTTTCCCAAAAACAAATTAAATCGGCTGAAGACATATTTGTAATAGAATTGTACTTTAAAATACAGGGTGTCCATAATTAAACGACCCTACTTTAAAGTTGTCTACAGACGAAACAATTAGTCAGAAAGTTGTGAAATTTTGTGAAGGACATAATAAAGGAATGGGAATTTGTTTAAGCGAAAAAAAAATTAGTTCCAAATTTCGCCACCAGAGGGCGTTTTTTTAATGAGTTACACATTTATGATTGGTTAAAAATTTTATTACAACAAAACATGTTGAATAAAACTTTTTTCGCGACATGTTTTTAGCATTTCCCAGAAAACACTGCGGTCAACTGTGGAACATGCTATCTTACGATTCTAGACGGTAGCTGAAAATGATAGCCATCATGTGGAACATGTTTTGTTGCAATAAAATATGTAAACTATCGTAAATGTATGCTAAATGTGTAATTCATTAAAAAAACGCCCTCTAGTGGCGAAACTTTGAACTAATTTTTTTTCGCTTAAACAAATTCCCATTCCTTCATTATGTCATTCACAAAATTTCACAACTTTCTGACCAATAGTTTCGTCTGTAGACAATTTTAAAGTAGGGTCGTTTAATTATGGACACCCTGTATATGTATGATAAAGAGATGTGAAGTGTATTTTAGAAACAAACCGTGAAAGAAAATTTCAATTAACATTAATTTTATGAGCATTTATGTGAAAATGCAGGAAAGCCCTCAGATGCTCAGAGAGTTAAAAATGTATCATGATTTTTAAAAGACAGTCTAAAATATCTTTGCTGTGAAAATATTTGAAAGAAATTTATAACAGAATTGCACCTTGCTTTATGGAGATGCACATGGCATTATGGAAAATGAGAGACGTGTACATTATTTCGGTAAATGAAACGATATGTACTGTTAATTACATTCTAAAACATGGAGTGTCTAGCTCAGCAATATTTGGATGTGGATGGCGGTGATTTCTTGCGATATCGTTAACATTTCGCTCAAAGAAAGGTAAGTCTGTTGCAAATTTCGTAAAAGTATATTCAGTTTTGCTAAAATTATGAAGAAATGTCCGAGTTCGGCTTGGAGTAGACAACCTGTATTTTTAAGTGAATAAATGGATTGTAATCCTGGTTTCTTACATTTAAGTTGTTCATTGTCTCTACCACCCCTTAAGAAGTCAAGTGGCTTTTAAACTGACAAATTACATGTGAAAGTGACCCTAATATGCATTGCAATAGCTCTGAATTTAATTAACTTCTGTATATGAAATTTTAAACACATATTAAAATACATAATACTAGCTGACCAGCCCGGCATTGCCCGGGCAGACTGTCATTGAAAAATATAACAGTAGGGTGGATTTCATTAAAAAAAGACCTCAATAATATTTATTTATACTAAAAGCT
This sequence comes from Maratus michaelseni, assembly GCA_963931845.1. NCBI lineage: Eukaryota > Metazoa > Arthropoda > Arachnida > Araneae > Salticidae > Maratus > Maratus michaelseni. The sequence goes on from OZ007595.1 coordinate 64,111,406, forward strand.
TATAAAAGAAATTAAATAAGAGCTAAAATTTCAAAAGTATAACAGTTACGTTTAAAAATTGGAACGGCCAGGGAAAATTATTACACTTACTTTCCCGTTTTACTAAAAATCCCTTTTTAATTTTATATTGCTAATTGTATTTTTTAAATTATAAATATTAAATACTTACTAAAATCAATATTTCAAATGAAAATGTATAAAAATATTATTTATTTAATTGTTAATGTTAACAAATTATATTTACAATTTATTTGCACTATAATCAATAAATCATTGTTTGTTTCGCTTTTATTCCTGTAGATGGCAGCACCAACCAATGAGATGCGTTTTATTCGGGAGTTGCCATTAAACAATTAACAAATAATCGCGATTTCTGTGCCACGTACGATAGCGTAATATAGATATAGATTCTAACAGGTAATGTCCTGAAAAAGAGTTTAGATACATATATAAAGTGTTTAAATTTAATTTGAAATTTAATGCTATTTAGGTGCGTTCGTAATTATATAAATACGTAGCACCTATAGTCGCCGTCTGTCCGCCTGTCTGTCGGTCGGTCCGTCCGCATATAACAGTGCAAAAACTATACCAACCGAATGGTTTGAAATTTAATATACTAGGGGGCTCAGCCCCCTACTCGCTAACGCTCCTCAACCCCCCCGTGAATTACAAAGCAATTCACATTGAGACCGCTACGCAGTCACAGCTCGCTTCGCTCGCTCGCCCCTTTTTATTTTTCTAGTAATTCTAGCCGGAATAAGTACTACAATAAATCATTTGAACATATGAAAATGACAATTTTTTTAATGTAAAAATGTAATTGAAAACTCCGTTGAAAATACAACTAAAAATGCATTTAGTTGATGCTACTAATGGGCATATAAACCATTTAAATACTATGAAAAAAGGATCTTGGAAACATAATTAGTTTAAAACTTATTGCACCTATAATATTGTACAGCACGGCTTAAATTCATTAAAAAAAAGAGAAAAAAAACATTACGTGGTAGGAAGATAGTATATCATCAATGATTGTTTAAATTTCATTCGACATTTTATTATTTTAATTGATTATAGATTTCTGCAAGTTTATCATCGATGATTGTTTAAATTTCGTTCGACATTTTATTATTTTAATTGATTATAGATTTCTGCAAAATAAATTATTTTTACTTCAATAAAACAGCAACAGATGGCGGCCATCTAGACAGTTGATATATTTTTTCCCCCGATTTTTGAGTGAGTGAAATTCATAAATAAATTTTAAATAAGAGTTGAGAATTCATTTGAAATTAACAATATTACTCATAATTAAAATGAAAAATCATCTCAGACGCTTTGGATTACGTTCATATTATTTTATTTTTAATAATTGTTAACTTGAGTTTCACTGCTCTGACACTGACCGCCATATTGGAGGCAAAGTTAACACAATCTTGTCTGGTCATTGGTCTGAGCTTTGGAAACAACGGTTGTTGCCAACGATAAGGTAGAAATTCAGCCCTATTTCCGCGCCACGTAAGACAAATATATATATAGATATTATCGCTGCAGAATTTTGTCGAGTCATTTCAAATTTTATGAAAATCGAATCAAAACATAAAAAGATATTAACAAAAGTTTTCTTCATTCTATTAAACCCTATCGTGCTTAATCTATATAATAAAAGCGCAAGTCATGTGACTGAGGAAAACAAATACGGGCAAACCCTTTTTCATATGCCAGGCGGCTATTTTTATTCAAAATTATTTTTTCGTATAAAATTGCATAAAAGTTGCATTTTTAAAAAGATCGTTCAAAAAATTGTTTGCTTGAGAGATGAGTTACATTAAAAAATGTATAGATTCTGTCTGAGATAACTTCACCGGAAATTACGTTAACAGACGAATATCTCAATCAGTTAGAGTAACTAAACAAAGGAGATTCGTTCATTATGAGTCATACAAATATTAAACCATGGAGGTAATCATTCGGAAAGCAAGATCTCCATGTTGAATTTTGCAGCGCTGTCTGGTGTCGAAAAAAAAATCGCATATGTAAACGTGGCATACCTAATTAGGAAAAAAAAAGAGGCATGCTCATTTCGCTCAGAGCAGACGCGATATAATTCATTTCACTGAAATAATAAGGATGATTTTTTTACATTGTGAAAATAGTTATTGTTGTGGAGTTTTGGGGTTCTTTCTAAAACACAACTTACTTAAACTTAAAAAGCTCATTTATTACTCAATCTTCACTTGACAATTAAATATTTAGAAAAAAATAAGTATACCCTGATTAGCTCCACTGAAATCTGTTGCCATGGAAAAGGTAGCAAATTATATTAAACTAATCAAAATATCAAAACTTAAGAATCCGAATAGGTTAATACAACAATGATAATTTTGAACTCATCATTTTAAGACAATATTAAATGTAGTAAGGGGCAACAGATTTCTAAATCAAGTAGCATACTGGATTGCATAAAGAACACCCAACTCCACTCCAACCCGATCAAGCTCAAATCTCCATACACATTAAATTAACAAAAGTGTAATCATCATATAATTTGGAAAAATGCAGACAACCTGAAATTCCTCCAATATGAGGACCAAAAGGGGAAAGAGTTAAATCCGTTAATAGAATAGGGATATGATGATGTACTAAAATTTTAGAACAACCATAGAGATTCTGAACAAGATCCGATCGGTTAACCAAGAATCGTATAGTGGTGTATAATGACTGGATATTTTTTTTTTTTTTTTTTTTTTTTTTTTTTACTTTTTAAAATAAAACAATTTTGGTGTATATTTTAGAAAAACAATGTTTCTGAAAGAGGAGAGTTAAAGCTTAATTTAACATTTTATGAAATTAAATTTAATATTACTGTTTCACTTATTAATCTATCCATCCTTAAATCAAGATCAAAAATACGATTGTATAACATTGAGTGAACTTCAATTTATGTTCATTAAAACAGTCAGTTATGAATTTAAACTTAAGAAATTTTAAAGTCCTAATTTAATAAAGTTGAATTTTCTCTCCCTTTTTTTTTTTTTAATTAATCACAGAAAGGTTAGGCCATTCTTATAGGTCTACTGTGAATATAAAAAATTAATTATTTAGAGATTTATACAAAGAAAAACATACCAACTTTGATAATAAACAAAAAAAAAAAACACAATTTATTTGAACATTTAAAATAATGAAGCAACTAAGTTATCAAAAATAATCTTAATAAAACAATATAACAGCTGATCTTTTAAGTTGAAACCACTCACTGGTTACTTTTAAATTACACATCATATTTTTAAAATTACCATCATATTACCATTTAATGGTCGTTCAAACATACAAACATTATATATTAACCTACAGACTATTTCTGTTCATAATGTTTATTCTTATTGAAATTATCCAAAGATATTCATTTCACTTTTAAACTCTGGTATAGCAAACATATTTTTTTTTTTTTTTTTTTTAAAAGAGGTACAAATAAATAAAAAGAAAAACTATGCAAATAGTACTTACAACAGGTAGAGAGTTCTACAATTTTAGTCAATGGGCACTTAGGAGCATTTCCTCCTTTTTCAAAATCTGATGAAGCACTTAAGCTGGAGTATTCAGGCTGGGGAAAAATTCAGACGTGGTTTCAAGCTAACATTCATCAATCCTCTCATCTCACTGCATCACTTGCCATCAACTACTAGGTCCATCATCTAGTCCGGAGGGGAAAATCGTTCTACGGTCCAGAACTTCACCGTCGGAGTCAGTAATTTCACCTTCCTGAAGCATGTGTTTTATTCGAAGATAGCCATCACCGTAACTCAGAACACTACGACTTCTAACGACCGGTTTAGTTCAATATCTATGATCACTTCTGATGGTTAAGAAGTCATAATCTTGGAGCGCCACTACGCCAAAAAAAAATAGGCTACACATATCTTCTTCTTAATTTCTCGTTAACAGTTATAGATCCGCAATTCGAAAATGCCCTTATAGCCTCTTTTCATCATAACATCATGATTTAGGATGGTTAATGTAGGGCCATCAATGCCCCACTCTCAAAAAAAAAAAATCTTCCAGAAACCTGTCCGCCTTCAACAACTTCGCGATCCAGCCCACAGGCCAATCTTCGAGCCCCGTAATAAGTCGAATTTTTTTTACGAGTCAAACGACAGGTCTCTTGGCCAAGCAACAAGTGTCGTAAACATTCATTCTCCCGCGCTGCTTGAAAAACGGGACCGATCCACTCTGCCAGGGGTACGGGAATGGAAACAAAAGGAAAAATGGACTCATCGTGAAGACTACAGCTTGCCGCTCCACTCTGCCGGCCGCTTCATGGGGGAAGGAAACCATGCATCACCCCCATGGCGTGTGCTGAAGGGGGGTCCTGTTAGCCTCTGTTTACATGGGCGCCAGCTATCCGCCTGATAGCAGAGCCAATTGAAGCCTGACGTAAACTTACAAAGCCTAATTGCGTGTATAGTACACTCATAAGATAACGTAATTCTTATACAGGGCGGTCGGTCATTCTTATATCAAAGTCAGACTAGATGACTCCAAATTTTCCACCTGTGCAGTCTACTGACAAAACATCCCTCCCTTGCTGTCTGCTTTTCGTATTTGAAAAACAGGAAGCTACGTTAGACTATAAACGTTGAAATTACTTTGCAAAAAGAAAAAGAAAGAAGAAAAAATAAAAACTGATTTTATTATAATTATTACAATTACTTTTATTTATTTAAATTTTTATTAGAAACAGAAAAAAAGAGTGCTTTTAAATAAATGTTGAGAAAGTGATTTAAATAATTAATGTAGATTAAAAAAAAAAAAAATTGTTGAAACCAACCGTAACATTATAAAACGAACGCACCTCATATGTCACGTTTAACGTACAATTTCCAACTTGTTTAATAAATGAATTCACCTGATATGCCTTGTGCACCGGATTTCTCATAATTGAATTGTTACAGTTAGCTATAATGTTTTTTTTTTTTTTTTTGAGTAGAGATACTGTATGTGTTTAAATTTTAAAATGTCTAACACTTGAAATGAAAATATTGATCTTAAGAAAAAATATTTAAAAGAAACCTCAAATTTTTAAAATAATAATTTCTAAATTTTCATAATTTCTAAATTTCTTACTTTATGAACATAATAGTAGGCCATCTCGTGCATCTATAAAAAGTGTATACCTTCAGTCAAAATTTCATGAAATTCTATCCAGCCGTTTCTTAGAAATCATGCGCGCAATGACCAAAATCACCATTTTGAGAAAATTTATTTTAAAAATAGAATTATCTTTTGTTCATATAAAAGTCCTTCCGGCCTGTACCTAGAGGAAAATGGACCTTTCATAGTCTATGTTTTTAAAAATTCAACTCAAACACCCAAAGCTAAAATGCTTGGAACCCGATTATAGAAGATTCAATCCCAGTTTTCGTGAATACTGAATTTGGATGCAAATTTCAGCATAAGAGTTACAGCATAACAAAAACCAGATTACTTCAAAATGTCACCCACCGTAGAATTTCAAATTGCCATATCTCAGCCATTTTTCAAATTAAAGTCAAAATAAAAAATGTTCCGGAATTCTTATATCACGATCTAACACTTAACGGAAACAACTTTTTCAATTTATAATTTTTTATACATCTTTCTTAATCTTCAAAAAAAAAAAAAAAAAAAAAAAAAAATTAATGTAACTTGCCGCCCGTTTGAAACAAGATGGTGCATGAAGCTGGTCAACGAATTCGGTCGAGACCTTGGCATGTCCCATGCACATACTCAATCGCATCCAAATCGGTTCATAAATAAAAGAGTAACAGCATGACATATGTCAGATATATATACAGGGTCATTCATAATTCCCTCCGGGGTTTCGAAACGTTATAGTAAAAAAACGAAGACGAATATGAAAAAAAGAAACATATGAAATTATTCCGAAACTATTCAAGTTTTACTTACATACATTACAGGTGTTCTATGTGTGAACCCTTGGTCACACGGCATACATCCATGCGATAGTCCAGTTCCTGCCATACTCCGTTTCTTTAAATCTGAATCAGTGGTGTCAGTTCAACGGGCCTTTCGTAATAAATATCGAAAACAGGGACCAACTGACAAAACAATTCATGTGTGGTACCGGAAATTTAAAGAAACGGAGTATGGCAGGAACTGGACTATCGCATGGATGTATGCCGTGTGACCAAGGGTTCACACATAGAACACCTGTAATGTATGTAAGTAAAACTTGAATAGTTTCGGAATAATTTCATATGTTTCTTTTTTTCATATTCGTCTTCGTTTTTTTACTATAACGTTTCGAAACCCCGGAGGGAATTATGAATGACCCTGTATATATATATATATATATATATATATATATATATATATATATATATATATATATATATATATATATATATATATATATATAAAACCATTAATGAAACATTACCGAAACACCAACAAAAACTATGAAATTATGAATTAGAATGTAATAACTAATTGACAACAATAGTGTTCCCCAACACTCTGAATATAGATTCCATATACATAGTAAAAAAAAAAAAAAAGAAGAAGAAGAAGAAGAAATTAAATTAAAAATTGAAAAATTGAAATTTGTGGAATTTAGACAGAATTTTCAGGTTCCAAATGCCTAAATACCACAAATAAAATGTATGGTTTCATCATCATATTAGCCATAACATTGCTAAAGAATATGATTTTGGACTACCACACCAAAATAGAGAAATAAAATGTGAAAAAAATCATAAAGTTCAAAAAATAAAAACAATATTAAAAAGGAAAGAAACCTTACCCATGCAAAAGAGAAAAAACTGTGAAATATAATCATAAAGTTCAAAATACAACAAGATTAAAAAGGATATAGGGAAAAGAAAACAACAGTTACCAGATAGAATACATGATCCAAACAGGAGCCAACACATAACACAGGTAATGAATTGCAGAAAATCATTACATGTTGCCAAAATAAATTTTAAAAGATGATTAACCAAGGAATATTTTTGTACAGCAAAGTCAAACACAAACCAATATAGAATCAGCTCCCTCTGTAGAAAATTTAAAATAGAACATCAAACATGTTTTAAAATGAATTAATAAGGTGCTGCCATCTATGAGAAAATTAGTGAATGTTCTATGATGTAATAAAAGCAGTTGATTACTATTATTAGTTAAAGATTAAAACAAATACTGTCTAAAGAATGATAACTGATAGCTAAATAATAAATAAATAAAATTAAAAATAAATAAAATTATGTTGATAAATGATTCAATTACATTAAAAAAAAAAGTAATGGATGCATTAAGGAAAAATTCTATGTAAAAAATGATATGTAAAATGGTGAAATTAATAATTATTGATTAATGCTTCAGATAAATATTTGTACCATGCAATGAATTAGACATAATTAAATAGCTTTGCCAGAAATGCAACATCACGTAAATTAATTTATAATCAAATTTAAATATAAATTTATAAGAATTAAGATGCTAAGGATTTAAAATTAATATTAATTAAATATTGAAATTAATTAGTTACGTATAATGTTTCTACAAACAATGTTAAAAAATAAATACACATGATTTAAGTGGAGAGGGTAGAACATTTAATAAAAATTAATACATGTATTATATCAGCATTTAAGAAAGTATACATTGTATCAGAAGTTAATATGATATTGTCCACAGTGGGCATTAATCTAAATACAATTAATCGGAAACATTCTTAAATTTTTGTGAATATAAATACATTAAAATGAATTAATGAATATGTAAATATAACTACATTAATTTGCATATAAATGTATCAAATCATAGTCCATTATAATATGTGTATTAGCAAACGTATTTGTAAATCAAAATGCTCCCCCCCCCTTTTTTTAAATTATTATTATTAATATAAATAAATTAACCATGCGTGTTTTCCAGACAACTCCGCCACACCTCCGTAAATATATATATATAAATCAACATTTAAACGGAGGGTGGTTTGGGGATCTGGGGATCATGATCGGTGAAAATATACCAAAATTTTTTGGACTTGCTTTCCTCCGAACGACTGCAATAGGTAGATTTTTGTAACGAAAGCTACCTAAAAAAAAGCTCAAACTGTTTTGGACATAACTTCTCTTCTAAACCGAATTTTGGCATGCGTTTCTTTTAAAATGTTCCTAAAGAATCAAATTTTCATATAAACTATTACAAAATATATTTTTTGACACTTTGGAAGGTACCCTTGAAGTATCTACGCTTAATTTTGAATCACCTTGTATATAGTACAACGATCTGTATAGCTTGTGGGTTCATAGGCATTTTGTCGAACCCTATATTTTATGAAACCGCCTGCCCCTTTTATTAATTGTAGTACCTCTACATTTATTTAATCACCTGACTATTCTCAACTCCAGATACTCTAATACACTTGCAATAATAGAGAAAATAACAATATGTTCTGCCTATCTCCTTTTCCTTCTGCTAACTTATATCCAGTGCCTGCAGGGCAAGATACGGCAACGGTGGGAATTAAAAGAAAAAGGCTCCAGCTATAAAGAGAGCTGCCTGATTAACAAACGCACAAAGATCTTTATTATACCCACTAGTTATCGGTAGAGGTGCCGAAAGTAGGGGAAGGAGGGTGGTTCAGCAACTCACCCCTTCGATAACGAGTTCTGATGGATTTCTTTTCTGCAAGGGTAGGGGGCCTAGGGTGGCCCCACTGATCGATTGCTCGCGAGATTCAGTTATTTTCGGGGGCACCCCATTAAGACGGTGGCGAAGTTTGTGTTTAGGCTGGGAATTAGGATATGGTGAATAGAAGTCTCCCCCCCCCCTTATTTTTTTTCTTCTCTGTGACTGTAATGAGAAATGCTTAAGTGGAATTACGTATGTGTTATGTACTTAGAGGCCATGGGTTTTGGAGCGAAAAGAAAATAAGGAAATGAATATATTCGGCGGAGAAAAGTTCCGATTCTATCTCCGGAATGATTGAGTTAGCGCTTATGATAAACCGTTAGGGGTAATTAAACGGCTGACTACAGTATTTATGGGGAATATAAAAGTTAATCATGAGTGCATTATATGGATTTCATTCGTTAAGTAAAGCAATCCGTTGAACCTGAGGTTAATTGCATTTTGCATTTTTAGGTGCGTTCGTAATTATATAAATACGTAGTACCTATTGTCGTCGCTTGGTCCGTCTGTCTGTCTGTCCGTCCGTCCGCATATAACAACGCAAAAACTGCCCAACCGAATTGTTTGACATTTAAGATATATTATCTTTGCAGAATTTTGTCGAGACATTTCAAATTTTATCAAAATCGAATCAAAACTTTAGGAGATATTAATAAAAATATTTAGTAAGAAATTTGAATTTTTTTTAAAAAAATCGGTGCTTTCTTGTTATAGGAGCTTTCGAAGTTTAATCGTCAAGCGACCGAGATACTTATTTTATGACAGAAATGAATCTGCAGACGATATAATTCATTTCACAGAATTAAAAATCATCAAGATCTGAATATTTATATAACTAGTTATAGTACGAACGCACATCATTTGTCACGTATGACGTACAATTTCCAACTTGTTGTGTTAATAAGTGTCAAGACCCAAATATACTAAAAAAAAAATGTCAGTTTAAGTTTATTGTACTTTTAACCGACTTAAAAACAAGTAATATAAAAAAAAAATTTTTAAAGTCAATTCCTACTTAGGTCAAATAGAATTTTTTTTCCAGCGATCTACACGCTTCGCCACTGACGGTATTTATTCCTAAATTTATATCCTGCCAAATATCTTACATAAGAGAAATTTTTGAAATGTATTAAAAATTAAATAAAAAATAAATAGCTAAAATATCAAAAATTAATAGCTCGAAAAGTATTTCTCACAAAATTGTTAGATAAACTGCGTTAGGAAGGTAAAAAAAAAAATGTATTTTTCTTGATATAAATTTAAAATCTAATGATTATGCCGTTTTTCAAATATTGAATTTCAAAAATTACCAAACTTCACAATAAAGTGCCATAGCGATGTTACAGTTAGCGATAATACAGTTTTTTTCTAATATTAATTAATTAATTAAATTTTATTATTTAATTTTCGTTTTATACTTCATTTCTGTTCAAAAGTATAGACTCACTCCGCATTTATAGTCTCCTTCGCCCGCGAACAGCCTGATCTTCGTCCGTGAACAGCCCCATTATCTTTTTACGTGTGAAGGTGAGACTATAAATTAAATATGGAGTGAGTCTATACTTTTGAACAGAAATGAAATATAAAATTAAAATTAATTAATTTAATTAATGAATTAATATTTGAAAAAACTGTATAAACATCAATTGTCATCCAGTACAAGTTTAAAAAAATTTATTTGAACTTGAATGGATGAATAGAAAATCTTTTATTAACGATTGAAAATTCCAACATGATATATAAATATAGAGGGAGTGTGAGCTAATAGTAGGAATTTAAAAAAAAGGGGGAGATTAACCGACTTCAGAAAAAGGAGGAGGTCATCATTTCGACTCGTATATATGTATGTTTTGGACCGGTTCACGTATAACTTTACTAAATGCGCACAGATTTTAATCATTTTTTGTTTGTTTAGAAGTGTAAGGCACCCTGGTGGTCCCATTTCAATTTCGTCAAAATCTGATGATTAGAACAAATTTGTTTTTACAAAAACTTCAAAATTCAAAGCTTAACTCAAAGTAAGATTGACATAACTTCTGGAAAAATGCATCAATTGCTATATATCTATTCATTGTTGGATTTTTCATACATGATTACTTGAGAAATTTTGCAATAATATGTGAGAATAATGAATTATAAACTAAGTCGGTTTTACTTTTTATTTAAAAAAAATTCTTGTATTATTAAATTATCTGGTTAATTACATTAAAAAACCTTATTTTCAATTCGGCGATAACAAGAAGCAATCGTTGTTTTTAATTCATTGCAAATGATAGACGCTGTTCGTTAAAAGGCACAAAAAAATTCATTTTTCTCAAAACGTGATTTTTATAAGAATTCGATGCTTTCTTTTTTTTCAAGAAACTATATACAAACTATAGAAACTATTCAAGAAACTATAGGTACAGCGAAGAAGTTGGTTGACCTATACATCAAATATTAAACAAAATTCCATTGTAAAAAGCAACGCTTTAAGGGAAAAACAGAAATCTTTACCAAATAAGTGTTCGCAGCCGAAAATATTCTCCAATCTCTAAAAATGTGTGAAAGAGCCGAATGAAAATAATATCAAAATTCGTACATATTATATTTCCTATTTTCGGCTCGTATATATGCATTGTAATTGAATACAATCTTAATTTCAAGGAGTTGTTAGAATAAAAATATCAAGTAAAAATTCAATTAAATTTCTTGCGAAAATTAAAACCTAGGAATTTTCTAGATTTTAACTACAAATCATCCTTTTTTTTAATCCAGTTTATTATTATCTTTCCATTTCTATACAGTTTATTATTATCTGTTCAATTAAACAGTTTATTATTATTCTTCCATTTATTTTTTGAGTCCATCGTGCACATTTATAAACTATAATTGGATATTTATATAATATACAAAAGCTTGGAAACAACAAATCCTAATAATTGCGATTGCTCGTTAAGAAATTGTTATATAAATCAATGCGCATATTCAAAATTCAACATTAATTAACAGCTATAATTTTATTACATACCATGTATTCAGACAGCATATTTATATAGGTTGTGACGGAGGCCGATATTGTGTTAAAGTGGTAGCGTGGTACTTCAATGGATCCACTCTCATTTAAAACAAAGATGCGTTTAATATTTTCAAAAAAGCAATAAAGTAATACATTTTCTGGATTATTAGAGATTTTACAACGTAATAAACTAAGTTCTTTATAGCTGACAAATCAATTCCAATTATTTCACAACTGAACTCATGACGCAACAAAGTGTTAAAAAGTTCCCTTTGGCGTTTAGGAGGAAAGAGCTTTCTCGTAACAAGACCCTTCACAAACTGCTCGAAGTGAAGATATGCTTTCGAAATAACGGGAGATCCGTTTACTTTCTTTCCTAAAGAATCAGGGAAGACTTCGCAGTGCTCGTACCAGGTTGATAACTTCCTGATAACAACTTCCAGGTTGAAAACTTAAAGCCTACCTAGGCTTACAGTTTTGAGGTTGAAGTTATCAACCTCAAAACTGTAAGCCTAGGTAGGCTTTTCACAACGGGAACCTTTTAAAGTCGCCCAAAGCATTCACTTTCCCTCCTAGAGTAAGGACTCCGAGTATTAAGTTTTAAAAAAAAATCTGCAAAACTCTCTCATTAACTTACTAAAAAGTCTGTGCACACTCGTATATGACTTGTGTTTTCGTCGCACAGAACAAAAAATATTTCGCCAGCCAGTTGCAGTGCTAAAAGGTGATATCACGAAGAAGGTTTTTTCTCATAGGAGAAGTTTTTTCGTGATGTCACTGTAACTCGAGTTTCACTATCGCCTTGTGCGGTCTTGAGGTAAGATGAAAGCTACACCTCTCAACTTGGTCCATTGTAGTAGATGTCACTGAAACTTCAAAATGGAAGATGGGTGAAGATGAATCGGAACGTTTGATATTTAGCGGCAGATTTCTAGACTTAGTCTAAAATCTGAGCAAAGTAACTTTTACATGGGAAACCCTATGCTTGTTTCTGAAGGACTGAAATACAGCGGTTTTGAGTGAAACGTTGTGGATTTCTCACAAGGTCTGCAAAACACCCAGCGTCTAAACAGATTATTTTTTAATTGCATTATTTGCAAGCATTTTCAAACATTATGAATCACCCTGTTTGCATGTGAATTTTGTATAGGCTAATGAAACACCCTGTACTGTTATTCATTAAAGCACCTTTAAATTTTGCTCTAAGAATTGTCATATTGAATTATTACAAGTTCATGAAACATTTCCAATCGACAACAATACAATCAAATACATTTTAATTTTTTAACTTTCGAAAAAACTATATTGTACTTAGATTTGGCATTCTTATAAATCAACAAATTTAGAATCTTATTTTTTGTAATCAACTATTTTTTTGTTAAAACTACCATAGAGTGATAAAAATGTGTTATAGCAAAAATGAAAAGATAAAAGGTAGATGAAAACTTGCGAATTAAATATCTTGTTAAGTTTAAAAATACCCATAGGGACCCATAGAGAAAAAGCCTGGGCAAGGTTGTCCAAGAGCCCTGACGGACAATGAAGATCGCTATTTGTCCATTACAGCGAGGCATTACAGGAGTGCAACAGCTTCTTAGCTCTCTCGTGAACTTTATGCGTCCACAGGAGGCCGAGTTTTAAGAGTTACTGTATCCAGAACGCTACATGACAGAGGGATGTTTGCAAAAAGACCTGCTGTTTGCGTTTCTCTCACTTCTGCACACAACAGAACCCGTTTAGCATGGTGCAGAGATCATCTACTTTAGACCAGGGATCAATTGGGGACAGTTCTATTCACTGAAGAGTCTTGGTTCAGCCTAAACACTGATTCTCAACGTACTTTCATCTGGAGAGAATCAGGGACCCGCCACCTGCTCTCCAACGTCCGAGAAAGATACCACTATATGGTAACGCAGGTTTGATGGTCTGGGCAGGCATCATGTTGGATGGGCGCACATCTCTTCATGTGTTTGGCAGAGCCTCTGTGACTGGTGTGAGGTACAGGGATAAGATCTTGGAGCCCTATGTTTGCTTTTTCAGGGGTGCAGTTGGCCCTGATTTTATTTTAATGGATGAAAACGTGCGCGCCCACATAGAGCTCATTTGGTTGACGAATTTCTGGAAAGTGAAGATATTCGCCGGATGGACTGACCAGCCAGATCTTCAGACTTGAATCCCATAGAGCATGTCTGGGATGCTCTGGGGAGGGCAATTGCAACTCACATTCCACCTCTCAGAACCACCCAGGACCTGAAAACAGTGTTGCTTGAAGAGTTGGACCAACTACCACAGGGACTCATAAACGGTCTGATTTCCAGTATGAATTCACTTTGTGAGAGCTGTATAACTGTAAGAGGGGACCATACGCCCTATTAACCCATTTTTTTGTTCAATAGTGTGAGCTCTGTTTTTTACCTTCCGACGCTGGTGTATCTTACGCACCATCATGCATTTGTAGTATAACTGTTGAATGGTTGTTATTTTTTTTTAATTAGATCAACCTATGTACGTACCCAATTTTATTAAAATCTGTCCAGTAGTTCTGGAGATAATCGACCAAATCTGAAAATTCTCTTACTTTCGAACATGAGTCTACATTGGCATTGAATTTTTAATCGTATCTCCTACATTTCTTCGAAATACGAACTCTAACAACGAAATTTACCCCTAGGGGGCACTACAATGTGCCTCATATTTTAGCGCATATACTTTTACAGTACCTAGACAACACATTCGTAGCTAACTCGATTCATTGGCTGTTAAAGACGAAACGGGTTAAAATATTCACCCGGTACCCAAAGTAGCACAAAAAAGTTGGGCCAACATTGGATTATTGCTGGTTAATTGTTGGCTAATTGTTGTCCCACTTTGACCACAATAAGAAATGTACGTCTTGCCATCTCAGTGGAAAACGACAATTTGCCAACAAAGGCCTAACAGTGACCAAACCGTTAGTTGTTCAGATATTCTTACAATTCGATGTGGCCCGGTGGAATTATTTTTGGTTGGCCGGCAACACAACGACAGCCAAATTAGAGGACCTTTGTTATCATATCAACCCTACCATTTCCCAATGGTCTCCGCAAACCGTCAACGATGGACAAACAACTTACGCTACTTGGATATACATTTTTTTAAATGGGAAACATGTTTAAATCTAAATGCACAATCTAATGCACTGGTTTCACGTATTTCTTAAACACTTCAGCTGCTTTATGGGATTTTTTACCCCCGTTTTCTTTCACACGAAGAACGGATATAATGTTGTTCGTAACCCGCCACGGATCGGGTCAGTTTGACACTAATTTCTTTCGTTGCGGGTCAAGTTGACTTTAAATGTTTTGGTTTCGGGTTTGGATTTCACTTTTACGGGTCGGAGTCGGGTTGCCCTGTAATAGAATTTTTAGCTTCGGGTCGAGTTATACCCGATCCGCGAAGGACTATAATGCGGAATAGTTATAGGAGGATGGTGCATGAGCGGACATTCTCTGTTCAGTTAAAATACACTAATGAATTTCTTGCAGCGTTGATAGAATTCATTTTTAAATGCACAAACGTCTTTTGCAGCTCTAATATTCAGATACGGAACGTAAGTGATAATGAATACTAACAAAATATCATATCGTAATTCGGCACTATTTGGATGAAAAGATACGATACATCCTGTAAAAGAATGATGTAAAACTGAATAAAAAGTAAATCGGTTGAAGTTATTCTTGCAGGAAAATAACGTGGGAAGTCGAAAATTTCTTTACTAAGCTTACTTGTTTTAATTCTAAATATCAACAACTCCGAAATTTGCCCCTAGGGGGCACTACAATGTGCCTCATATTTTAGTGCATAGACTTACCTAGTACCTAGACAACACATTCATGGCTGTAGCTAACTCGATTCATTGGCTGTTGAAGACGAAACGGGTTAAAATATTCACCCGGTACCCAAAGTAGCACAAAATAGTTGGGCAAACATTGGCTAGTTGCTGGCTAATTGTTGGCTAATTGTTGTCCCACTTTGACCACACTAAGAAATGTACGTCTTGCCATCTCAGTGGAAAAGGACAATTTTCCAACAAAGGCCTAATTTTAGAAATTCATTAGTGTATTTTATCGGAACAGAAAATGTCCGCTAGGCACCTCCCTCCTATAACTATTCCGCATTATAGTACTTCGCGGATCGGGTGTAACTCGACCCGAAGATAAAAATTCTATTACAAGGCAACCCGACCCCGACCCGTAAAAGTGAAATCCAAGCCCGAAACCAAAACACTTAAAGTCAACCCGACCCGCAATGAAAGAAATTAGTGTAAAACTGACCCGATCCGTGGCGGGTTAGGAACAACATTATATCCGTTCTTCGTGTGAAAGAAAACGGGGGGAAAAATCCCATAAAGCAGCTGAAGTGTTTAAGAAATACGTGAAACCAGTGCATTAGATTGTGCATTTAGATTTAAACATGTTTCCCATTTAAAAGATGTATATCCAAGTAGCGTAAGTTGTTTGTCCATCGTTGACGGTTTGTGGAGACCATTGGGAAATGGTAGGGTTGATATGATAACAAAGGTCCTCTAATTTGGCTGTCGTTGTGTTGTCGGCCAACCAAAAATATTTCCACCGGGCCACATCGAATTATAAGAATATCTAAACAATCCTGGAAGAATAACTTTAATAGATGTTCTTTATAAACGTTCAGTTTATTTTATCCGTCTTCTATGCATAAATACACACGTACGTATGACTTTGTAGTGATCTTAATAAAATATCTCCCAGACTGGCTGATTGTAAAGATCATTTACAATTTATCGATTGATACCCACGAAAAAAAAAATTAATAATCAACAAAAGAGGAGGTCGAATAGAAGATTGTCAGAAACTGTTTCGGAAAATAAATAAAATAAATGAATAAAAAAGAAACGCAAAAGAAAGAAAAATCCCGAGAAAGCCTTTATTATGCCGAGTAGTTATCGGAGGACGGTGTCTGAACGGTCACTCTCTGTTCAGATAAAGGACACTAATGGATTTCTTGCAGCGTTGATAGAATTCACGATTAACTGCATAGGACGCCTTTTGCAGCTTGAAAATACAGATAGGGAACATAGCAGTGACTAAGTAATATAATTATTAATATATCGCAAATATTTACGAAGTTATAAAGAAATGTTTGAAAAAAATAATTTTATACAGGCAAGAATCGTGATTATTTAAATCTAAGTAATCTTATATATCTGACTACACATATGTCTTTATTTCTCATCCACTCTTCCGAAAATATAACGAATTATGAACTGAAGCAAGCATCAATTTCAAATTCGTAAAAATCCGAGAATGTTATAATCGTTCTTAAAATTTTGAAAATTATTGTTACTAGTTTTTCTTTTTTCTTTAAAAAAAAAAAAAAAATATATATATATATATATATATATATAAAATTATTCACAAAATCTCTAATAACGTAATGAATTTATTTCACATTTAAAAACTGATTAATTAACATCTAAATTCATAATAAAATAATAAAATAATATAAAATAATAATTATTAATAATAATGAAATATGTTATAGTAAATTAGTTTAAATTATCGGATTTAAAATAAAATTTATCACTGGTATGGCCCTTTTTTTTATCAGCCTTTCTTTTCTCCCAATCTTTCTTTTTCCATTCTCCCTATTCGTATACTTTTTTCAATTCCTACTATTAGGTCACACTCTCTATATATTTATATATCTTGTTCAAATTTTCAATCGTTAATAAAATATTTTCTATTCATCCACTCAAGTTCAAAAACATTTTTTTTTAACTTGTAGTGGATGACACTGGATGTTAATACAGTTTTTTTTTTCAAATATTAATTCATTAATTAAATTAAATTAATTAATTTTAGTTTTATATGGGAGAAAAAAATTCCTCCCATTGTTTTCATAAATGAAATGGAAGATTTTCCTCAAATCAGTGATGCCACAAAAATAAAATACCGCAACGATGATTATAAAATAATGTTCAATAAAGATAACGTGGGACATGAATGCTGTACGGGGTTTATTTTATATATTTATGATTAAAAAGTAGGAATTGACTTAAAAAAATGTTTTTATATTACTTGTTTTTCCCTTTAATTCTTGAATTAGAATAGTGTAATGATTTGAAAAACTTCCCCTATGAAATTGGAAAATTAATATTGTAACGCAACGTGTTCGCTTTTCCCGCCGTTTCAACAGTCATCACAGAAGCACTTATTAGTGAAAAATCCACTCTGTAGATGAATTAGTGTTTTATATATATGCACAACTGTTTGATCAAGTGGACAATGTTATAATGTAGCAATTTATCCTCAAACGTTCCCCGCTGACTTCGGCTCCGGATAATCCCTTTATTTGCACATCGAATTGTATAAACCTCTAAACAAACGAACTTCCGACACGGGTCCCCGCTGCCTTCGGCACCGTATAGCAGTCGTGGTGCGCACGCTCAAGTTCTATCTTCCACCACCAGGTAGCGCAATCTGTTTTATATGAACCTCGGGCACTGAAATCGTTAAGGCTATAGATGTCGAGTCGAATGAGCTATACCCTGTCGTGATCTAGCCCATAGAACCAGAGATAGGAAAGCGCCCACAGGTGGTGAAAGCTAATCGCGTTTGCGGGGCAAATTGGGGGGGGGAATTCAGAAAATACCCCCCCCCCTGCATAATTTGATTAAGCGTTCACAGACCTTTCCAACGCTATATCACATGAGAGGTGTCGGCAAAATTTAGAAAAGTGCCCCCTTTGGGAGGGGTGAAAGTGGGAGGATGGACCCCGAAGATGCATAATATGAATAAGCGGTCACAGGCCTTTCGAACAATATATCACATGAGTAGTGTCGGTGGGGCGCAAAATGTGGGGGTTTCACCTGTGGTGCATAACATGAATAAGTGGTCGCAGCCCTTTGTAACGATATCTGACATGACGGATATCGTTAAAATTTAGAAAAGTGTCCCCCCCCCCTCCCTTGTGTAGGCAAAACGCGCTCCGCCCCTCCCTATAATTTTTGACGCAGCTTTATTTTTAAAATTTATGCTATGTGTTATAAAATATCGTAAAGTTTCAAACAGATAGCCTTATTATACTTCCAAATTTTGTTCACGCCCCTCTCCGAACTGTGATGCGCCATTCTTTTTTATAAATTTTTTAACATGTGTTATAAACTATCTTAAAGTTTAAAACAGATCGCATTGAAATTTAATATATTTGCTGAAATTACTATTATATGTAGAATAATATAGAAATAAACCCTCCTTTAGATTGTAAGTAAGATACAGGGTGATTTTTTTTAAAGTTGTGAAAGTAAAACCCTATAACAAAAAAATTACTGATCTAAATCACCTGAAATTTCACCAGTATGCTTTCAAAGCAATGGGGATTTTTTAGGCGTGGTTAAAAAAACTTAAAATCGCACCGACAGATGGCACTGTATATGCAGTAAAGTCGGGAGACGAGCTAGCGAACGGAATGCTGTACGGGTTTATTTTATATATTTATGATTAAAAAGTAGGAATTGACTTAAAAAAATGTTTTTATATTACTTGTTTTTCCCTTTAATTCTTGAATTAGAATAGTGTAATGATTTGAAAAACTTCCCCTATGAAATTGGAAAATTAATATTGTAACGCAACGTGTTCGCTTTTCCCGCCGTTTCAACAGTCATCACAGAAGCACTTATTAGTGAAAAATCCACTCTGTAGATGAATTAGTGTTTTATATATATGCACAACTGTTTGATCAAGTGGACAATGTTATAATGTAGCAATTTATCCTCAAATGTTCCCCGCTGACTTCGGCTCCGGATAATCCCTTTATTTGCACATCGAATTGTATAAACCTCTAAACAAACGAACTTCCGACACGGGTCCCCGCTGCCTTCGGCACCGTATAGCAGTCGTGGTGCGCACGCTCAAGTTCTATCTTCCACCACCAGGTAGCGCAATCTGTTTTATATGAACCTCGGGCACTGAAATCGTTAAGGCTATAGATGTCGAGTCGAATGAGCTATACCCTGTCGTGATCTAGCCCATAGAACCAGAGATAGGAAAGCGCCCACAGGTGGTGAAAGCTAATCGCGTTTGCGGGGCAAATTGGGGGGGGGGGAATTCAGAAAATACCCCCCCCCCCCCCCTGCATAATTTGATTAAGCGTTCACAGACCTTTCCAACGCTATATCACATGAGAGGTGTCGGCAAAATTTAGAAAAGTGCCCCCTTTGGGAGGGGTGAAAGTGGGAGGATGGACCCCGAAGATGCATAATATGAATAAGCGGTCACAGGCCTTTCGAACAATATATCACATGAGTAGTGTCGGTGGGGCGCAAAATGTGGGGGTTTCACCTGTGGTGCATAATATGAATAAGTGGTCGCAGCCCTTTGTAACGATATCTGACATGACGGATATCGTTAAAATTTAGAAAAGTGTCCCCCCCCCCCTCCCTTGTGTAGGCAAAACGCGCTCCGCCCCTCCCTATAATTTTTGACGCAGCTTTATTTTTAAAATTTATGCTATGTGTTATAAAATATCGTAAAGTTTCAAACAGATAGCCTTATTATACTTCCAAATTTTGTTCACGCCCCTCCCCGAACTGTGATGCGCCATTCTTTTTTATAAATTTTTTAACATGTGTTATAAACTATCTTAAAGTTTAAAACAGATCGCATTGAAATTTAATATATTTGCTGAAATTACTATTATATGTAGAATAATATAGAAATAAACCCTCCTTTAGATTGTAAGTAAGATACAGGGTGATTTTTTTTAAAGTTGTGAAAGTAAAACCCTATAACAAAAAAATTACTGATCTAAATCACCTGAAATTTCACCAGTATGCTTTCAAAGCAATGGGGATTTTTTAGGCGTGGTTAAAAAAACTTAAAATCGCACCGACAGATGGCACTGTATATGCAGTAAAGTCGGGAGACGAGCTAGCGAACGGCACAGGCACATTGTATACTCGCCACTCTGTTGTGGAACATGCGGTTTCAAGTTTCCAACTTCTAGCTGAAAACGGTGGACAGCACATTTAAAATCTGTTGCACTAGTTACGCAGTTCCGTACGAATGCTTTACTCCATATTTTTTTTTTCGTTCTGTTTCTCCGAAGGTGTTCGCAATTCCTTTTCCCAATTACTGCGTTCTGTATGTTTTTGATATGTGTAATAAAGTTTTATTTTTCTCAAAGTACAGTCCATTGTTTTCCTCCCACTGGCGATATTCGTTGTTTCTGTTAACTTACAGCGCCATCTGTCGGTGCGATTTTCAGTTTTTTAACCACGCCAAATAAATACCCATTGCTTCGGGAGCATAGTGGTGAAATATCAGGTCATTTGGATCAGTGATTCTTTTGTTATAGGGTTTTACTTTCACAACTTTAAAAAAAAATCACCCTGTATATGAACAATTTTTATAATTTCTGAAAGCTGATTTTTGTTTATTTATTTATTTATTTATCTATTTATTTATTTATTGTTTATTTATTTATTTATTTTGCATTGCCCTGTGCATGTTTGTAATTTCTTAGCAAGTTCTTAGATTTACATTATTTTATTCAATTAAACATTGTACTGTTACAATAAATTAAAGTGGAAACTTCACTTCTAAAACAAAAATAATTTAACAACTGGATTTCATTAATTTATAGAAAAAGGACGTAAAAGGTATTCCTGCGAACGAAATGCCTGTCCCTTACCGTGTTTTCTTTCTTTTTTTTTCTTTTTTTTAAATAAATGGATCACTTTTAATTAATTAAAAAAATTTTGTTTACGTTTGGAAAGAAATTTTAAATGCCGATAACTATTAATGTATACATTTTAGAAGGTACACCTTCCCTCAAAAACTAATTTATTTTTAAAGATCTTTCTAAAAACGCAAATTATATATTTAAAATATTTTTTAAAGCATAAACACTACGTCTGATTACTTTATTTTACAATATTATAAGAACACGCATTTTATCAGACAATTAAATGCACTAAACAAACACGAGTGAAAAATTGACCTGGGCCAGGACTCGAACCTGGGACCTTACGCATAGCGTGCCGACGCTCTGCGACCGAGCTACCCAGATCGATGCGCTTGACGGGAATTTCTCATACTTATTCTTGTTGGAAACAGTCATCTGCCACAGTTTGCAGTCATATTTAATTATTTGATAAAATGTGTGTTCTTATAATTATGAAGTTTTATTTTTAAAAAAATATCTTCAGAAGAAAATGGCTGACTTGCAGATGAAATTTGATGTTGTTATAACTTGTAACTGATTTGTGCTATTATAATACAGATGGTACATGTTCGTTGGCATGTTTTATCTCTGTTTTGGCATATTTTTTTAATCGCCATGTTAATTAACAGTTTTTTGCTAATTAAGGATAGAAAATAATATTTTTTTACACTGGATTTTATAAAAGCACATAGATTACGCAATTACTTGTCCAAAAATGTAATCCTTTTTTTATTCTGCCGATTATTAAGGTCTGTAGGTTGTTTGAAAAAAAAAGTTTGACGAAGAAAAAAGTGATCATTTTAAGTAACTCGACGTTTTTTTTTTTAATCTATATCTCTGTTTATAAATCACTTATGAAGATGAGTTTGGTCTTAAATTGAAGAAATTCTTCATTAGATTCTTCTAGTTTTCGTTTTCTTTTCTGCGACGCTTGGTTTATTTGATATCTGATATTTTAATCTGGCATGTTTTGTCGATTTAACATTGCGAAGTTGATTTCTGTAAGTAAGCAGTAGCGGTCTAGTTCAGTTCTTGGCGTTGTTTGTGTGGCGTTTTTTTTTTAAGCTTGGCTTGGCAGAGCGACCGCCCTGCTTGATTATATATATAGAATAATATAGAAATAAACCCTCCTTTAGCTTGTAATTAAGATATACGAACAATGTTTAGAATTTCTGAAAGCTGATTTTTATTCATTTATTTACCTATTTATTTATATTTTGTTTATTTATTTATTTATTTTTATTTTTATTTTTTATTTATATATATATATATATTTTTTTTTTTTTTTGCGTTGCCCTGTGCATGTTTAGAATTTCTTAGCAATTTCTTAGATTTACAATATTTTATTCAATTAATTAATTACAATAAATTTAAATGGAAACTTCACTTCTAAAACAAAAATAATTTAACAACTGGATTTCGTTAATTTATAGGAAAATGACATGAAAGGTATTCCTGCGAAACGTTTGGAAAGAAATTTTAAATGCCGATAAGTCTTAATGTATACATTTTAGAAGGTACATCTTCCCTCAAAAACTAATTTATTTTTAAAGATCTTTCTAAAAACGCAAATTATAAATTATTTTTTAAAGCATAAACACTACGTCTGATTACTTTATTTTACAATATTATAAGAACACGCATTTTATCAGACAATTAAATATACTAAACAAACATGAGTGAAAAGTTGACCTGGGGCAGGACTCGAACCTGGGACCTTGTGCATGCCGTGCTGACGCGCTGCGACTAAACCACCCAGGCCGATATCCCTGACCGGCAATTTCTCATACTTATTCATGTTGGAAACTGTCATTTGCCACAGTTTGCAGTCATATTTAATTGTCTGATAAAATATGTGTTCTTATAATTATGAAGTTTTATTTAAAAAAATATCTTCAGAAGAAAATGGCTGACTTGCAGATGAAATTTGATGTGGTTATATTATAACCTGTAACTGATTTGTGCTATTTTAATACAGATGGTACATGGTCGTTGGCGGGTTTTATCCCTGTTTTGGCATAATTTTTTAATCGCCAAGTTAATTAACAGTTTTTTGCTAATTAAGGATAGAAAATAATATTTTTTTACACTGGATTTTATAAAAGCACATAGATTACGCAATTACTTGTCCAAAAATGCAATCCTTTTTTTATTCTGCCCTATATTAAGGCCTGTAGCTTGTTTGAAAAAAAAAAGTTTGACGAAGAAAATAGTGATCATTTTAAGTAACTCGACGTTTTTAAAAAAAAGCTATATCTCTGTTTATAAATCACTTATGAAGATGAGTTTGGTCTTAAATTGAAGAAATTCTTCCTTAGATTCTTCTAGTTTTCGTTTTTTTTTTTTTTTTTTTTCTACGACGCTTGGTTTGTTTGATATCTGATATTTTAATCTGGCATGTTTTGTCGATTTAACATTGCGAAGTTGCTTTCTGTATATAAGCATTAGCGGTCTTTATTCCAGTCCTTGGCGTTGTTTGTGTGGCGTTTTTTTTTTTTAAAGCTTGGCTTGGCAGAGCGACCGCCCTGCTTGATTAAAAGTTTAGTGGTGAGAATCGGTCCATTTTTTAAAGTAATGAAAAATGAATTTTTACTCATGCGATAGTTTGACATGGTAACGACGATGTAATGACAGTAAATGTTCTCTTGCTCATAAAACACAAACAAATAACCCTATCCTCTTTAATAAAAAGCTATGCGTTGCTGACGACTGGGATTTTCGATAATCGTTGCCACAGATTAATCTCGAAAAATGAAACTTAATAAAATTGCTGAAAAAATTAATAGCTCGAAAAGTATTTGTCAGAAAATTGTTAGACAAACTTCGTTAGAAAGGTAAAAAATTGTATTTTTCTTGATATAAATTTCAAATATAATGATTATGCCATTTTTCAAATATTGAATTTCAAAAATTATCAAATTTCACAATGCAGTATCAAGCGAAATCTTCACGCGTAAAAAGATAGTGATAACGGCCACGTGTCCTGACGTATACCGGCTATAAGCACGAGTCACAAATTATAGTAGCCTTACTATTCTGTTAAAATATAAAAGTGAATTATGATGCCACGAGTGCATGATTTTTATTTAATTTTAATATAATCATCTTAGAAACAAGGTTTTGTAATTTTTTTTTCGAATGGGACTAATAAATTGACAAATACTGTATATTATTTTGAATTTAAAAGAGGAAAGCTGGCGGAGCGCTTTATATTATTTAGGTTTCCTCAGAAACTTTTGGTCAGAATTGAAAGTTTAATATATCAAAACGTCAGAAATTAAACGACATTAAATTGGCAATAACTATAACGATTGTCCTTCATTTCGTTTGGATAGATTTTTATTTAAATATATAAAATCATTCAACATTGATTTTAGGTATTTTTAAGGTTATTATCACAGGTCCGGGCAACGCCAGGCATGTCAGCTAGTTTTTAAAATAATTAGGGTCATGTTTGGTAAAAGAGTTTTTATTTTATCATTACAGGGTGATTATATATATATATATATATAAAAGCTTTACAAAAATATGAGTTTTTAGTGACCATACCGCTCAAGGAAACTGAATGTCATTTGGGAAGTGGTTATTTTATGGTATGGGCTTTAGAATGAGGTGAAGGGCAACAATCAAGTACTCATAGTTAAGGCTACTGTGACAACATTTTAAAAATTTAAAATGACAACACCTATCCAAATGACAACCCAATTATTTTCATCGAAAAGTATCTTCAAGGAAAAATAAAAATAAAAATAAAAACATAAATGGCAATAAAAAGTTTAGCAGTGTAAATGGAGACATAAAACAAACGCAAAGAAAAGCAGTGCGAATAACAAATGCGTCCACTTGCCGACAAAAAAAAAACAGATAATTTGACTTGTAGTACAAAACTTTTAAGTGTTTATGTTCATAGACAATGATGCATCGCATGCGGTACACTATGCACTGTAAAAAACAAATGGGTCGATCTACTAAAAAACTTTTAGTATTTCTCATTGATCCTTGCAGTTACTAAAAAATGTATTGTATTCTTACTCAGTTACAAGAAAATCTGTAAGAATTACTGGAACACAACTAGCAATGATTCCGGTTTATAATACCGGTTACTAAAAAATTAAGTGAAATACAAATTTATTAAAAAAAATTTAATAACTTCATTTTTTTTTTTACAGTGTGAGCAACAATAAATCACTACTTATTATCGTATTTTTTCATAGTAAGAATACATTCCTTCAGGGGGTTCCGCCCCCCCCCCCTGAACCCCCCGTTGTCGCTTTAATTTTATATTCTCAATCTCCAGTAATTGTGATAGTTCATTACTCGAGTATTTGTCTGAATGCATTTACTGTTGTAATTTCATTAGATTAAGCATCTACTTGTACAGGAGATAATTTCATACTTACTTTTAAACCACTAAGAATTACCATATGCTGCTAAAATTGATACAATGTCGTGTACTAAATATATTTATATACAAATGTAAACTCCTCTTATGATATTTATATTCAATTTACACATTCAACGTTTTTATAATTTTCGTTTGGAAAACCGATTTGGTCATCTTTCTTTAATAGTTAAAATAAAGCCTCATCTATTTCATTAAAAAAAGCATATTAAAAAGTAAAATCTCCCGAAAATTAGCTATTTTGTTAATAAAAGTTTGCATCAAAGCAATGCGATTTACTCAAATTTTCTTTTTTCGATATTCTTTGAAATACTGAAATACGTTGCTAAGGAAACCATTTAATGAAAGAAAGGGGGAAAAAATGCATTGGAAATTTTTGTAAAAAATGATAAATTAAAATCATTTTACATCTCTCCAATTGATGCATAAAATTTTCCAATAATTTATACAATTAATTTCGAGATTCTGAGAAATTATTGGCAAATTTTAAAGCGATAGTATTCATTCCGGAAATTCAGCATCCATAATTTCATATATCAACTATCTCAATGCATCATTTTCCATTTTTTTAATGTTAAAATTAAAAAATCGTCTGCATCCCCATAGGAAAGTATTATGACCTAAAAAGAAATGTTCTATATTTTTCGAACGAATGAACCAATTTTAGCCAAAAACTATACAGCTAATTCCGGGTATCTCACCAACATACCTACCAAAAATCAACCTAATCAGATCATTTTTGCGGTAGTTATCGTGAAACAGACAGACAAACAGACAGATAGAAAACAAAAACTTTTCGCGTCTCCACAGAGAGCCTCAACTGACGTTCCGGTAACTAGTCAATCTACAGATCAGGAGCCTCAACGTCAGCTATATGAGTCAATGTTTTTTAATCTCATTTCTCATAATATTTAACATCTTATAATACGCAATGTAATATTGTTATTAGTTCGAGTGATTGAATGACGAAATATCCAGGAACGTATTTAATTAGCAAAGAAAAACTCCAGTATATCTTCAGAATTTTATTTTGTAGACATATGATGTTCCAAGGCAGAAGAGGGTAAACAAGAAAGGCCGCTCTTAAACAGCCATTATTATGCGAAGACAGAAAGCGAAGTGAGTTGTTTCCACAACACAAGTTGGAATTGCACTGACAAGAATCTCGCCAAAATAGGGTTGCTACAGAGTGTCTAGGCGAACGGACTTTCAGATGAAGCTGTCGCATAACTAATGGTATTTAGCGAGCCGGGGTTACCAGATTATTGGCGACAGGACTAATTTTGATTCACAAATTAATATCACCACGGCGACTACAACCGACAAATATCTTTCTCATGAGAACGGATTTTCGACAGACAAAACAGTATATGCTTTTAACAATGAGAATATATTTTTAGACCTGGGTGTGAGTGATTGAGTTATTACCACTACCATATAAGGGCATGCATTTGGGCCAAATGGAAGATTCGCATAACTTTTGTGGCCACAAAAATGCGTTATGCACATATTGTGTTATAAGCTTGGTTACGGAAAGTAAAATTACGAAAAGGCATCTGTGCTGATATAATTCTTTTCTTTTTTTTATTTTAATCGAAAAGCCATGAGATATTAGTGATCGAGCACAAGTGAAAATGAAAAAGGGAAAGGGTATAAATTACAGCGGGATTATTGTTTGTAGTTAAAGATAACTCAATTAAATTTTGAAAAAGGAAAGGGAAAAATATAATTTAAATGAAGGATAGGGAAGGTTAAAACTTAATATATGATTCTCATATCATACGCAAATTAAATTTTTTAAATTATTACATGTATATTTATACGCATATAAAATAATTCGAAGGTTTCAGAAATTAGGAACATTAAATTAAACACGGTTTATGCAATAATATTCTGACATTCTTATGAACTTCTTATTTTATTTTTTAGGTAAAAAAATACTTTTCTTCAGGGGGGCTCTGCCCCCCTGAACCCCTTGTAATCTTATTAAATTTATATTCGTGGTTTCCTATTGTTTGTGTGAATGATTCTAGTACATATTGGATTTCGTTCTACACATTGGTTTTATTATGAAAAGCAAAAATTTCGAAAATAATTTCATGTAATACCTAAATAGCAATATTTACTTACCTTCCAACCACGAAGCACTCGCATCTGATAGATAAGTTGAATAATATCTCGTGTACAAAATCAACTTATGGAAATGTAAACTGAATCTACTATATATTCACTTCAGAAATCTAGTATTATTACAATTTTTGTTTCGGAAAAACAGTTTTGATGGCCATTGTACAATATTTATTTGACCTTAGTACATCCTGATTTAATTCGATGGCAATGGCATACTAAAATCTCCCCAAAATAGGCTTATTTGGAAACTTTTAAACCTGAAAACTTTTATTGTGCAATCCTTCATAATCGTGCCCACTGCCAATTCACTAAATAGCAATCTTGATTTGGCGCTATAAAGCATTTTTTGTGATAACTTTTTATGATCTCAGTTACCAATAATTGTGCTATTTCAGGCTGTAGGGATTCGTTTTACTACGCTAATTTCTTTAGATTAACTACCTCGTTGTATGAGATATTACATTATATTTTTAAAATAATACTAATTTTCAACCACGAAAAATCCGCATCTCTTCCAGAAAATTAATAATATCTCATATAAAAATGTTTCGGCTATCATTCTATAGTAGTTAAAAGGTAACTTGTACCAAAATAAATTCTCATTTATTTCAATAAAATATAAAATCACCCAATAATATTTTATTTTGCGAATAAAATATTGTAGCAAAATCGTCTGAGTTACTTGAATTTTATCATTTTGATATTCTTTAAACATGGTTGCTAGGTTACGGTTAAATTGAAAAGGAAAATAAAAATGAATGCATTTTAATATTTGCAAAAAATGATAAAATAAAAGTATTATATTATTAGAACAGATGTATAAAATTGCACCAAAAATTATACACCTAATTTAAAAAATCTGACGAATGTATAAACAAAATTTCAAATTAATTTGAATAATTTAACACCTGACTTGATAAATTTTAGCCTTCATAACTTACCGTTTAAATACATTAATCAAATGCGACATTTTATTTTCAACGACTGAAAAATTTCAAAATCGTCTGAAATCCCATAGGAAAGCATTATGATCAAAAAAGAAATGTTCTATATTTTCCGAACGAATGAACCAAATGTAACTAAAAACTATACAGCTAATTCCGGGTATCTCACCAATATACAGTGTCTCACATAAGTGATGGGACACTTGTGCTTTACAAAAGGAAACTAATCAAATAAATTAAAAAAACATGTACACATTATTTTTGTGGGTGTGTTTCATACTTAAATTTAGTAAAGATTATTACATAACATACATTTTGTCAAAATATTAAAATATTAATTTAATAAAAATACAAATGTTTAGAACGGAGCAAAAAATAGCTCACATAAGTGATGGGACACCATTATATATGCAACAAAAATCGCCTGAAATAAGCAATAAAAATATTTTTTGGGGTTTTATTTTTACTTAAAAGCAATTGGCAATAATTTATAAAATCGTCTGCAGTATTTCTCTCCAGTTTGTTTTGGAATTTTTGTGTTTTTTAGCTCTGTGTAGTCATGAATGCTAAACGAAAAGAAACTTCGCCTGAAATTCGAAAATTAGTTATTAATTTGCATATTGAACGTGGAAAATCTATTAGAAAAACTGCTGAAACAGTTAACTTGAGTCGTTCAACAGTTTTCAATATCATTAAACGATATAAAAAGAATCATATGATTCAGGATAAAAGAAGACCTGGCTGACCATCAAAGCTATCCAATGGAATAAAGCGAATTATTGTTCGAAATATTAAAAAAAATCCAAGAATTAGTGCTTCAAAAGTTGCTGCTGATTTACAAGCATTATATGGAATAATTGTTAATCCTGAAACTATTAGAAGGGTAATTCGATCTGCTGGATATCACGGTAGAGTAGCCAGGAAAAAATTCTTCGTAAGTGAAAAGAATAGAAAACTCAGACTAGCTTTCGCAAAATCCAACATAAATAAGAATTCTGATTACTGGAATAAAGTTATATTTGCTGATGAGAGTAAATTTAATATATTTGGTTCTGACGGTAGAATCTTGGTGTGGAGAAAACCCAGGGAAGAACTTCGCAAACAGAACTTGGTACCAACAGTAAAACATGGTGGAGGAGGAGTTATGGTATGGGGGTGTATGTCGTCCGCTGGAGTTGGTAATTTTGTTTTTATTGACAGTATAATGGATCAGTACAAGTATATTGATATTTTAAAGCAAAATTTGAAATCTTCAGCACGAAAATTGAACCTTCATAACGATTTTAAATTCTACCAGGACAATGACCCCAAGCACACTGCTCTGAACGTTAGACTCTGGCTGCTATATAACTGTCCTGAAATAATAAAAACACCACCACAATCTCCAGACTTAAATCCCATAGAGAATATTTGGCAAGAATTGGAATCAAGAATTCGCAAACACACCATTTCTTCAAAACAACAACTAAAATCGGTGCTTCAAGAAGAATGGGGTAAAATCACTCCAGAAATCACAAAAAAAATAGTCGAATCCATCCCAAAAAGATTAAATCATGTTTTAAAAGTAAAAGGAAATCCAACAAAATATTAAAACCTTTTAAAAAGTAAAATTTGTGGATAAATATTTGATGGAAAAGTAAGTGTCCCATCACTTATGTGAGCCATTTTTTGCTCCGTTCTGAACAATTGTATTTTTACTAAATTAATATTTTAATATTTTGACAAAATGTATGTTATGTAATAATTGTTACTAACTTTAAATATGAAACACACCCAAAAAATTTTTGCACATGTTTGTTTATTTATTTTATTGCAGTTTCTTTTTATAAAGCACAAGTGTCCCATCACTTTTGTGAGACACTGTACCTACCAAAAATCAAACTAATCGGATCATTTTTACGGCAGTTATCGCGGAACAGACAGACAAACAGACAGACAGACAGACAGACAGAAACCAAAAACGTTTCGGGTCTCCACAGTGAGCCTCAACTGACGTTTCGGCAACTAGTAAATCTGCAGATCAGGTGCCTCAACGTCAGCTCAAGTCACTATTTTTTAATCTCACTTTTCATATTATTTAGCATCTTACAATCCGCAATTTAATTTTTTTTCTATTGCATATATATTTATAGGCATATAAAATTCTTCGGAGGTTTCAGAAATTAGAAACGTTCAATTAAACACGGTTTATACAATGATATTTTGAAATTCTTATGAATTTCTTATTCATGCAACATTTTAGACTAAAACAAAAACTTGTATTAAAATAAAGTCTTCATTTATGTCAATAGAATACAAAAATAATTTATTTTGCTAATAAATTATTGGAACGAAATAGTGCAAGTTACTTCAATTTTATTATTTTTATCTTCTTTGAAATATCGTTGCTAGGCAACTGATAAATTAAAGAGCAAAGTAAAAAGAAATGCATTTTAAAATTTGTAAAAAATAGGAAAATAAAAGTTTTATATTTCCGGAACAGCAATATTTCGGAATAATTTAAACAATTAATATCTCAATTCTAATAAATGTATAGGCAATTTTTCAAAATTATTGGATATATTTAAAACCTCCATATCGAAAATCAACATCCATAATTTTATGTTGAAATCCATTATTCAAATATGCGATTTCCATTTCAGTTAAAAATGAAATTTGAAAATCGTCTGCAGTCCCATAGGAAAGCATTATGACCTAAAAAGAAATGTTCTATATTTTTCGAACGAATGAACCAAATGTAACTAAAAACTATACAGCTAATTCCGGGTACCTCACCAACATACCTACCAAAAATCAACGTAATCGGATCATTTTTACGGCAGTTATCGCGGAACAGACAGACAGACAGACAGACAAACAAACAAACAAACAAACAGACAGAAACCAAAAACTTTTCGGGTCTCAACAGTAAGCCTTCACTGACGTTTCGGCAATTACTTTGCCAGAAAGGTATTTTATAGTTTACTTAAAACTTAAATATACATATGAATTCAAAAATATTCGGAAATTTGCTACATTTCCTAAATATTTATCCTTTTGTGACCATACAAAACACCTTTTCGCGAGAATGATTCAAATATACATTTGTCGTTGAAATGTTAAGTATAAATAACTCTTAACTGTAAAAATGTCTACTAATAAAATAATGAATTGATTCAAACATTCTGTAATTCCTGATTATTAAGGACAACACATTGTTCGTTAAGTATGTGCGCCCTAACCTTTTTTCGGCCGCCCTAATCTCTTACTTTCTGTATATTTCTTTCAAGTGTTTCCTCTAAGTGAGCGTATATATCTCTCCGGAGGTTTGGCGAAAGGGTCCAGTTTGATCCTAACAGGAAATTGGAAAAGTGGGGGTATGCAAAAAGGGGGGAGGGCTGACCAGAGCGCGTGCCTAAGAAATGGATGATTAAGAGATTAAGACAAATAACTGGGCAGCCAAAGTGGAGGACAAAAGTCCTACTCATTAACTTCGCGCAAAAGGATTTGGAGGGTGGGTGAATCTTCGGCAGAAGTGAGGGGTGAGGAGAAGAGGGGTAGGAGAAATGTTTGTGGTCAAGCCCCCTGATTACGAACCCATGGAAACAACGTCCCAACTTAATTAGAGGAAAGGCTCCATTAAAAGTTGGTGAACGCATGAACTGGGCAAAATGATTCAGAGGCTTAGTTAGGAATAGAGGAAATTGTATTAATCTGATAAAGAAAAAAATACCTTTAAATGAAATTCATATCTATGTATGAAATCTGACATTTTCTTTTATCTTGATGGTTTGAATAGAGCAGTAAAACAAAAAGTAAAAACGGGGAGGAATTTGATGCAAACTTACATGTTAGTCTGAGCATTCTTACAATTTGAGATAGCGCAGCTCCATCTGTTGACTAAAGTTTGAACTATTTTTAAAATTACCTTATTCAAAATTTATGAGTTACCTCATATATCACATATCTTATTTTTACCCTTATTAATTAAGTCCTACTCATTAACTTCGTACAAAAAGATTTAGAGGATGGATGAATCTTTGGCAGAAGAGACGGGGGGAGGGGAGTAATGGGAGAAACATTTTTGGTAAACCCCCCTTGATTACGAACTTGTGGAAAACAATGTCTCAGCTTATTAAGAGGAAATGCCCCATTAAAAGTTGGTGTACGAATAAGTGAATTGAGCAAAATGATTCAGAGGCTTAGTTAGGAATAGACGAAATTGCATTGATCTGATAAATAGAAAAAAGCCTATAAATGAAATTTATACACTCTCAAAAATGAATACTCAAATTTCAAGAAATTTTCTTCGTTTTTGACGAAACGGTTTCTTGAAATATGCTCCGAGTAAACGTTTCGTCAAATCGAGTAAATTTTCATCCTCAAAATTACGAAGAAAATGGTTTCGTCAAATTGATTCTTTGAAAGTTCCAAAAAAAAAGGTTGGTGGTTCCATCTGTCGGAGCTTTTAGAAGCTTTTTTAATTGACTTGGGGCAAAATAAGATCGTCCTTCGGTGAGGCTCGAACGCGCGACTTTTAGCTTAACAGCCCAGCGCCTTACCTCTCAGCTAGCGGGACTTCGAAATTGTTTGATTTTAAAAGTATTTACGATATTTTGATGTGTGTTTATATTTTTAGAAAGTAGATTGTATTTTTATCGGTGTTGTTATAACTTCGGCATGTTTTAATTATTAAGGCTAGATTATTATTATGGTTAATAAATAATTAGAAAATGGCTTGATTAATATAATTTATTAGAGAAATTTCCTTTGTTCAATGAATATGCTCTAGTTAATTTGTTGATCAGAAATAATTAATTTTGAAGTGCATATTTTGGAGGCGAGTTCATCAATTTCAGCGGATAAGATTACTGTTTATAGAGGGGAAAGGTCAGTTATACGTATTTTAAATTTGATTGTTATATGAATATATTTCTTAAATAAAAAAAGCACCTAATATTGTGATTTTTTATTTATTATTATTATTATTATTTTTTTTTTTTTTTTTTTTTTTTTTTTACCATTGGGAAAATGTTGATGCTTGCGGTCGAAAATGGACCAAATGATCTTCGCATTTTACTATTTTAACCGTTTTTAACGAAATTTTGTAACTTTAGATGAATTTTCTAAGCGTTTTTAACGAAATTCTGTAACTTCAGAAAAATTTATCTTTGAATCGGCAACAGAAATGCATAAAATCTTTACAAAAAGGATAGACGCAAATTATCAGATATAAAAAATACAGTAGAAATTTGGTACATTCGTGTTATAGCGGCCCCCAAGGATGAAATATTTTTGTTTCTGTTTTCATTAATTATATCGTAAATTTAATAATTTCGTGTATTTTTTTTTTTTTTTTTTTTTTTTTTTTTTTGAACGATTTTGTAACAAAAATAATCTGGCCGGAAATGCGAAAACATTTTTGTAAAATATTTGAGATTTTCCATTGCATTAAAAATCATCTAATTTTGAGACGAAATGATTGTCAAAAATGACGAAATATAGCTTAAGAATTGCGGAATCGTCAAAAGTGAGAGTTTTATTTTTGACAGCGAGGAAACAGTTTCGTCAAGATATTTGAGGATTCGCGTTTCGTCAAAAACCACGTGACTCAGTGACGAAATGATTGTCAAAAATAAGGAAATGAGGCCTGAGGATTGCGGAATCGTCAAAATTGAGTGTTTTATTTTTGAGAGTGTAACCTATATGTTGAAATCTGTCCTTTTTTTTTTCAATAGTTTAATAAAATACAAAAATAAAACGGAGAGACCTTTGGTGGAATCTTACATATGTTAATACGAACATTCTTACAGTTTGAGATAGCGTAGCTCCATCTGTTGGCTCAAGTTTGAACTATTATTTTAATTACCTTATTCAAAATTTATGAGCTACCTCATACACATGTCACTGATCTCTAAATTAACCTCTATTCTAAATATATGGATGCCTGAAAATTTCCCACATATAGACAGAGCATGGCATTTAGCAAATGTATCAAGTTGGTCAAGCGCAGAGAAAGACAAAAATGAAAAAATACATATCCTGTGAACTGCTGTATTACGGAAGCTGGAGAAAACAAAGGAGAATGATCAGCTGACTTTAAAATATTAAACAATCATAAGGAATATCTCATGCCTTCAAAAATTATGAGGAATCTTAGTATTTTAGTTTTACCATATGATTACCTCAATGAGAAAATGAGAAGTGGGGCTGCCAAGGTTTTTTTTTTTTTTTTTTTTTTTTTTTTTTTTTTTTGTACATAACTGAACTAAGAAATGAGCACAAATGACATTTTTTTCTCTCCTCTCGTAATTCTTAAAACATGTCTCAGGAGTGATGTTGAAAAATTACAAAATATTAAGGAAAAAAATAATAACTTTTTCCTTTAATTTTACAAACACAAGTTCATCAAATGCAAATTTTATAATAATAAATTTGAATTATTTGACTGACTTCGGCAGGAAAATAGGCAAACAATTCTTTTGCTGCTTCACTATCATCAGTGCTTCCATCATCGGATATAGATTTTGTAGCACTCTATTACTCTCCGGACATTTAAAGCATTCGGCAATCAGCATTTCCTGAACATGCCGGTGAATTCAGCCTTTATAGTATTTTTTTGTTCAGAGATTTATAATTTTGTTAAGTTTTATTATAAAATTTAGTTTATGTAGTTATTTTTCTAAATCATGTACTATTCTAAACTATGTAACTAATAATTTTAAACTATGCTTCTTATTACTTTTTCTCAATTAATTCATGAAAAAGCTTATGTCGTTTTTGGAAATCAATGATGAGAGGGGGTGACGGGGGAAAGGGATATTTTTTACTGGCGACTAATTTTTTTTTTTTTTTTTAAACAGATTTTATCTAATTTGTAAAACAATTTTTGAAAAAAAAAAAGTAACCTAACACCGCCTTCCACCCGTATTTTCAGTTATTAAAAAATAACATTTCCCTCTTCCGAAAAGAAAGTTTTTACTTTGACCCATTTCTGTCAATACAATGCTTTACAGCCTAACTCCAACTGAAGAACTTACTATTTAACGTCTTCTTACTTGTAACAAGACAAGAAATTTATTGTTTTCGATTGTGTCACTTCGTCCACTTAAGTTCCTATTACACACTACTAACTTTTTTCTTGGCTTACAAATTCTACAAAATCTCCTTCATAATTTAGTAACCGTACTATTTAGAATCGGAAAGAATCTAGCTTCACTTGAATCACGAACGATTACATTTGATTCTCAGGGGAATGAATACAGTTCAGAAGCAGACGAGAACCAATCATTAGATTTCATTGCGATCCCAGGTTAGTAAAGAGAACATTAAAATTTTAGGTGCAGAAGCAACAAGCGCCCTCTATTATTCAACATTCTTAGCAGGAAACGTCGAATTTTAATCTTATTTTTGTTTTTGTTTTGATTCTTTTTGAAAGATGCCTTGCAATGAAGTATTTTTTTTTTTTTTTTTTTTTTTTTTTATCTTATTAAGAATGTTCTTTTCTGCCTTTGAATTTCTATCTGGTTTATATATTTGGACTTTTGCGTAGGTAATAAAATAATAAAGCTCACTGTTCTAAAATATTGTTGTTGTATGTTTAAGATAAAAGTATTTTGAAATGATTATCAAATAATAAATTTTAATTAGTAAATACTTAAAATATTTCTTGCCGAGGATTTTTAAAAATAATGCAGTTTCTTAAGGTTCTAAATTAATTACCTTTTCGGCATTATTTTAGTTATTATATGAAGAAAGTTATTAAGTATTCAAATAATACGTATTCCTTTTTTTTTTCCAAAATTAATATATATATATATATATATATATATGGTTAAATTTTACTTAAAGTTATATATATATATATATATATATATATATATATATATATTCCAAAATTAATATTTTCTTTTTTTATTATTTTAAGTAGCTTTTGAGTTTATAAAACAAAATACTAAAAAATAATTATTCACTCTACTAAATTTTCCTTTATTAAATATTATACAGTGAAACCTTTCTAAGTTGCTTACGGTTCCAGAAAAATATGGCCAACTTGGAAGGTATCCAACTTATAAAGGTGCTTATGATTTTTCGGTTTAATAAAAAATGTATTGCACGTTTCAGACATTAGTTACATTAATCACTTCTAAATAATAATAAAAGAAATCATTGACTGATTAAATACATAAAATATATATATTTTTAAATCTTAGAAGCAGTAATAAATATTAAAAGAACGTTGTTCTTTATCTATTTCTAGTACACACTAAATGTAAAAACAATTATTGGCATGTTAAATATATGATAATTTCAACTTACAATTGAATCCTTTATTTTAGATAGGGCACACAAGTCACATTTTTCAAATTTTACACCAGACAAAAAAAAAAAAAAAAAAAAAAAAAGCTGTTTATATGGCGAAATTTTTTGTTTTTGCGAAATTCTTTGGATTGCATTTTAGGAAGTATAATAAAATACACTTTGCACACGCTTTTCAGATTATTTGAATGCAAAGGGTGATTTCTGTGATGTTTGTTTAGTTTCGGTTCTAAATTAAACACAAGTAAACTGAGAGTTCAAACAGTGACTATATGAACAATCAATGCTTTACTTAATTGCAGAAAATAATGAAAAACATTGAAATATGCATATTTTGTTACTTTTGCCATTGAAAACTGTGTTCAGTCTAGTGTTGTAGTCGGTCAATATAATGCTGTCCTCTTCACTTACATATTTCCAAAATCTTCAGTGTTTTTTTTTTTTTTTTTTTTGTTTTTTTTTTCTTTAGTAAGGTTTCTGGTTTCAAAGACTCGTTTATTGGGAAAAGTGATACAAAAAGTGAAAGTGATCGGGAAAAGGTCACATAAACAGATTATTTGCCTTTTCTTAAATAAACGTGCTTTTCTAACGTCCATAACAATGAATGGAGTCGAGTTAGCAATGTGTACTTTTAAAACATAATGCGGTTACTCCAGTAGAAAATATTTTTATCAAAACATTGATTTAAAAAATATAAATAAATAAAAGTGACTTATGCCCTTTCTAAAATAAAGGATTCAATTTTTGTTTGCTTTTTAAACCATTATTTGGTAATTTTGTTTCTAATTTTTAAATATCTAATAAAGCATCTATAATTTTGCTATGTTTTTAAGCAGGATAAGGTATTTAAAACATCAGAGATAAAGTTTTAAGGTATTTAAAACATTATTGAAATTAACAGTATTGAAAACAAGGCATAGATTTAAGGTATTTAAAATATTGTGGGATTTGAATTGTAAATCCCTTAATTTAAAAAAAAAAAAAAAACGATTTTTTTTTTTTTTTTTTTTTTTTTTAAAGATAGAATGGAGTAAATTTATTGATATTATAAAACTTTTAGGTATGATTATAAATATCAATATCTGATTCCAAGTTGGATAAAATTTAATAGCATGATTTTTTGACTAG
Organism: Maratus michaelseni; assembly: GCA_963931845.1. NCBI lineage: Eukaryota > Metazoa > Arthropoda > Arachnida > Araneae > Salticidae > Maratus > Maratus michaelseni. The sequence continues at coordinate 64,149,747 of OZ007595.1, forward strand.
CTCGTAAAACGTAAGCCGGAGATTTTTCTCTTAGAAAAGAGAAAATGGCCAACTTAAGGAATTTTTTAAGAGTGTCGAACTTATGGACATAATGCTAACACATAATGGATTGGACATGACGCATGCACTTAGTTTTCAGCAATAAGCAGTAATACACTGCCGCGCATGCGCGGCAGTGTATTACTGCTTATTTTACTGTTTATTACTGTTAATTTTACGGTATAATACTGACAGCTGGGATACCAGTATTATACTATAAAATTAACACATTTTTCTTTTGCAGTGCATTTTCTCAAAAATGTCTCAGAAAGTTCAATATATATATATATATATTTCTACTTTTTTAACTGACCATCCCAGAGCAACTAACTGCATTCCCCAGAGAGACAGCCGTTTGAAAACTGGCCTTCCCTTGGAAATCCCAACAGGAAATTAGAAAAGGTGGAAGAGCAGAAAAGTGATTAAGAAATGGATGACGGGAGGATTACGACTTGTAAGGAGGCGAGAAAGTTTTCTTCCATCTCTTCAAAAATTTCTGTTAAGTAAGTTGGAATCTTTAACTAGACGAATTCTTTTATGGTATCTTAAGCGAGCATTTATACGGAGATTGTTGGCAAGATTTGGTATATTTGCGGCAGCAGTTAAAGTGTATTGAGATGTGATATAATTTGATTAAGTTTCACAAAATATAACAAATTTTATGTTTCTATTTCTTTTTCTTTTTACTCTTATTTCATTACTATCAACATTTTGTTTCACTTCTCAAGCTTGAAAGTCTTTTTAGGTGTGTTCGTAATTATATAAACAGGTAGCACCTATATTCGTCGTCTGGTCTGTCCGTCTGTCCGCATATAACAGCGCAAAAACTATCCAACCGAATTGTTTGAAACTTAATATAAATAATCGTTGCAGAATTTTGTCATTTCAAATTTTATGAAAATCGAATCAAAACTTAAAAATCTATATATATAAAAACCGTTCTTGTGGTATGTTCGTTCCTTATACAAATCTACAGTTTTTGTCCGATTTGAACTAAACGTGATGTACATACGTTTTAGAACACGAGTAAAATCACTGTCAACTTAAAAAAATTCTCAGACCATTCTTTACCATTTTTTTTTCAAACATCTCCCATAGTTCATCGTCACAGAAATCTATTTTTTTTTTTTCTTAATGTAATTTCTTTCCCGTTGCCATAAAATAAATTGCGTATGGACAATATTTTTATAAACCAATAAAAATTCAAATCATCTCACTATAATTTGAAATAAGAAACTGGCGTCATTTTGGGCAGTTAATGTGATTTTTCTCGCACATTAGAAAGGTTATTATAAGTGCGTTTAAACGACATAGTACGCTTATTTAAATATGTTTGGAGATAGAAATGAATAACTTAGCTCCTAATTTTACAAAGGCAAATTGTTTCCACTGGTTTGTTAATATTAAAGTAAATTTTCTAAGAAATAAAAACATATTTTCATGATTCAATTTATTCTACATAATCAAAAATCGTCTGTCAAATATTGACATTTAGCAATCATTACATTATAACTTTTTTCAGCTTGAGCTTCAACCAAGGAGGCATATTTAAGTTCTTTGGATGCAGATGCCCACTATTCATAAAAATTGGATTTAAAGAAAACAATACAGTATTTTCCATTAATTTTTATTCAAAAATGGGTGTTAAAACTAACGGGATTAAAAGTAAAATGGTTTATGGGGAAAAAATTACGTATTTTTTTAATGTAAAACATTTATTTTAATTTTAAAAAGTCCTTCCGGCCTGTACCGGGAGGAAAAGGTAGCTTTCCTATATCTTCGTTTTAAAATTTTAGCTAATGTTACACGAAAACAGCAAGTTAAAATGCAAAGAAACGTTTACAAAAGATTCGTTAATACTGAATTTGAATAAGAAATTCGCCAAATTATTGAGCAATAGCCAAATTGGCTTCATTTATGAAGACTTATTTTGGTCGCCAAATTTGGTGATATTTCGCCAAATGTCGCCAATTTTGGCGCTAACGGATATGAATATATAGTTTTATGCGTATGATTGGGAAAATTATTACAACAATGAAAGAAAATAATTTGCGAGTAATCGCGTTAATGTGCTATTTTGTTTCAAAATGTCAGCCACCCTAGAATTTCAAACTGCTCTATCTCAGCCATTTTTTAAGATAGAGGTAAACCAAAAAATGCTCTGGAATCCTTGTATCAAGGCCTAACACGTAATTAAAAAATAAATTAGAATTTTTAACTTTTTTGTACATTTATTTTAGTTTTAAATTTTTAAATGGCCGCCATCTTGAAACAAAATGGGGGACCAAGCTGGCCAACGAACTCGGTCGAGAGATTGGGTAGCTTAATACATACAATTAGTTTCATCAAAATTGATTTATAAATACGAGCGTTATCGTATGACATAGGTCAGATATATATATATATATATATATATAATATATATATATATATATATATATATATATATATATATATATATATAATATATATATATATATAATATATATATATATATATATATATAATTATAATATCTTTTAATTTCAAAAAACATATCAAGTTCTTGCAACATTCTAATTAAATATCCTAAGAGATAATTAGTAATAAAGTGTAGACAAAATACCACATAGTTAATTAATTAACAAGTGCAATCATAATATTACCATAGCATTTGCTTCAATGGTAATTGGCCAAAAATACTAAAAATATGAAGAATATATAAAAAGAGAGAGAGAAAAAAAAATTATATAATAAACCATAAAATGTTAATAATTTGAAGTTGATATCAAGTGAATACATATGGATTTTGAAATGAAATATGAACCAAATATAATGGAAAATTGGATAACAAGAGATTTAAATTAGAATTGGATATGAAAAAACACTTGTAGATATAATCATCAGCCTGGATGTATCCACACGTGTTTTAAAAATAATACAGTATTTCATAAATATACTGGCATTTATGCTAAGATCAGTGTATTCATTCAGGTATACTGTATTATTACCAGAAAACAATTGGAAATAGTAAAATTGGAAATAAAAAACTTGTAAAGAATAGATAAAACACCTATATATATATATATAGATAATAATATATATATATATATATATATATATATATATATATATAAAGATGGAAAAAGATAGAGATTTATTTAATTATCAAATTTAATATAACATAAACAAGCTAAAATAGAATAACAAAGAAAAAAAAATGTTAAAAATGTAAAAAAAATGTTTAAAAAAATGTAAAAAATGTAAAAAATAATTAATCTTAGTGAAAGAGTATGAAATTTCAAGTTAATGAAAGAAATGTAAATGATCATATATACAGGGTGGTCCTAAAATATATATGTTAAAAATGTAAAGGCAGGTAGAGGGGACCTAAATAAGCAGATTTCGTACAGGAATGTGGGTGCGGAAATCCAGCGTTGAGGCAGTAGAGGGCGCTGTTTAGTTCGGTGGATAAAAGCGTTTCGCTGGCTTGAATCGTCATTCCCCGCACGGATTTTGAGCAACATGCATCGTTACACCAATGCGAGGCTTGCCGACATGCATATTATGTATGGGGCTGCGCAAAGAAATGGAGCGGCTTCTCAAAGGATGCGCACGTTCAATGATTCTCGAGTTTGTCGAAGGAAGTATCCTCTACTGTGCGTAATACTTCTTCTTCTACTTCTGGAATTCTGCGATATCTTCCAGTGCCTGTATCACGCCTGGAAGAATAAAACGATCCACTCGGGCATAACTCCCGATGAAGACGCTCATATGTTCGACGATCCGGCAGATTCTTACCCGGGAATCGTTCCATGTACATATTTTGAGCAGCCGCTCCATTTACGTGCGTAGCCACATGCATGAAATGCATGTCGACAATTTTCGCATTGGTGTAAGCATCGTTTAGAAACTACACTGGAATCCTGTTTCAATCCGCGTCGATTCCATCATTGTATTTCCGAACCCATTTACAATGAACAAGCCGGTTTGAAAATGAAAATGAAACTAGCCTAGGTCATTTTCACCCCTGCTAGCTCCTAGGGCATTAGTCCAGCATTTACCCATGATTCCTGTCTGTTAAACAAACAGCGCCCGTTCACCCGTCAGTGTGTTGTTGTGTCCATCGTTTAAAAGTTTTGTCAGTGCTTTTATTTTTGCGCTAATTATTGTTTTTTTACAACTTTATTTTAAATTCTTTTTTGTTTTCAAAAATGCAAAATTACGTCAATTCTTTGCGATGGACGGTCGAAAATTTTGCTTTCTGCGATTTTTGAATTTTTAGCTTTTTTAGCGTACCGCCGCGATTTTTCTGATCTTCATGAAAATAATTTGTTTTTAAACTTTTCGACTAATATAGTAAAGTTTGCCCCCAAGTTTTTTGATTTTTTACCGATTTTTAATAAGATTTTCAATACGATTCTTGGCGGGTTTTTTCCGTTCTGCTGCGATTTTTTACAATCGTTAAGAAAAAAAATCAGTTTTAAACTTTTAGCCTAATATACAGTCGACGCTCGTTATAACGACCCCTCGCGTGCCAAAGAAAAGAGTCGTTATAATGGGAGGTCGCTATAACGATAGTGAACGAAAAAAAACCTAATCAAGTGCAGTAACATTAAGGTTTCAAAGGAAATTCTATAATACAATCCTATTATAAATTTTTGTTTACTTTTGTATCAAATAAACATTGACAATGAAAAATTATGAAAAATTAATTTAAGAGAATAATTATGTATTTCTAAAATAAAATTTTAAATTAAAGTTAAATCACAAATAAAAAAAAGTTACTTATGTATTAAAATTTATTTTCTATAAAAATAATTCAAAATTGCTGTTTGTTTTTTGCGCATTTGATATTTTGTTGAAACAAAATTTTCCATCTCAGTTAGAGATGCTAAGTAACTTTCTGTGTTTTCTTGTCTTTCAAAAAAAAAAGATTTTAAAGTGTCAAAAGCATTTGAAACACTTTTTACATTAGGTATCGGCGGTACGGTATACTTTCTTCATCCGATGACTGTATTTCTTGTATAGAATAGCGAGAAATTATGTCATTTTCCGTCAGATTTTCCACACAGACTACATCACAGTCAATCAAAACATTATCATTAAAAGTCAGTTTTTCCTTCAAATCCATGTTGTCACAAATTTCTTACAGTATTCTTTCTGATTATTATCTAACGTTCCATCGGTCAATTTCACAGGTTAGGATTGTACTTCAAAACCAGCATGACGAAAGCAATTCTTAATGCTTTCCTCTGTAACTGCATTCCATGCTGCTTTGGAAAGGTGTAATGCTGAAAGAATATCCACTTTATAAATTTTGTCTTCGTCTAGTGCAGAAACAATTGTTCTCAAAAGTAATTTCCTGAAATTGCGTTTGAAACTTAGGATGATGCCTTGATCGAGAGGCTGCAGAACAGACATGATGTTGGGCGGAAAATATTCCACTGTTACAGACTGCAAACCCGTAATCTGAAGATGGTCAGTACAATTGTCCTTTCGGTCGCTGTATTGGGACATAAGCCGCTGGCCGGTCGTTATATTGGATGTAAAAATAACATAGCATAAAGGGGATATATTTCGGGACATTTTGCATAGGTCGTTATAATGGAACGGTCGCTATAATGGGTGGTCGTTATAACGAGCGTCAACTGTAGTAAATTTTGTCCGCCACGATTTTGGAAGTTTTTGCATTTTTCAATGCAATTTTTAGCACCCCCCCCCCCCTTTCTTTTTTCTTTTCGCGATCATTTTTTGATAACCACAAAAAGAATTCTGTTTTAAACATTTAGCATAATAAATTAAATTTTGTTGATTTTCAATACAATTTTTTGCGTTGTTGCGCTTTTGCGCCAATTTTTTTTATATTAAAAAACGAATTCCTGTTGGAATGTTTTAGCTCTCACTGTTACTGTAGTAAATTTCAAAGTAACTGTAGTAAATTTAACTAAAGTAAAATTAAAGGGTTTTTTTCTTTCTTTCTTTCTTTTCGTTTTCTCGGCTATTTTTTAACATTAATAATAAGGAATCCGGTTTTAATCTTTAAGTTTAATTAAAAAAAAAAAAAAAGTTCTCTTTTCAATAAAGTTTATTCGCAATTACGCATAGGGATTTTTGGAATTTTATTAGCATGGCAGAGATCTGCAAGGGCCGAACTCGGGCCAGGCCCGGCCATACTTTTTCTGAAAGCTCGGGCCGGGGCTTACTGTTTTCCTGAAGGATTGGGTCGGGCCTGTCTAACTTATTTTTTCCGTACTGAGCCGGCACTGGTTTCATTCTTCCTACTCTTCACGGGCCGAAATTTTATGTCCCGGTTTTGACCCGGCCCGTATAAAAATCATTGTCTCGGCGTCCGTTCAAAAAAAAAAATAAATAAATAAACAAAGCATACATTTCTAAATCGCCATTATTCTGTAATTAAACATTAAAATTTATTCTTTTTAAAGAATAGTGGATTTTTAGGCTTATTAAAATATAACTAAATTAAAATATAGTAAAACGTGTGAAAAAAGAACCTGCCTATGAGGAAATCCTGTCTTAAACTGAAAACTGTGTTGATCCATGCAAAATGAATATACTAATACGTAAGAAAAGAATATATAATATATTTACACCTGCGAAGAAGGGAACTTGTCTATAACGCATTTTTTTTTCTTTCCTGTGCAATTCTGTCTTAGAAGATTTTACTGTACAGCATTTTTCAGATTTTTAAATCTCCAATACATGGAATATGGATTAACAGTATTAATGATAACTGGAACATTTACATACAACAAATAGAAATTCATTAAAAAAATAAATATCGCAGGTCACAACATTTCTATACAAATGAAAAAAAAAAAAAAGCTAGATAAGTGCTTTTGGTCAGAACTCCCCGTACGAGACAAATTTTTAACCAAGTCGACGTAAAAATTAACATTTAGTAGAAATTAGCTCGGGCCGGGCCGATGAAATTTTAACTTTTTTCTAGTCCGGCCGGTCTCGGGACGAACTTTTAGCTATTACACCGGGCCGAACCAATAATTTTTTCTACGGACCAGGCCGGTCACGAACCAAACTTAACTTTTATACTGGACCAAACCGGGCTTCGGCCGAACTTTTAATTTTTATACCGTGAATATATATATATATTCTTTCTATGGGTCTGTTTGCCCCGTGCAGACCTTTATAACATATTATATAAATTAACCTATAATGGGATTTTGTTTTGTGTATACGATTTCAAAAAGATATTTAACTTGTTACTGATATCATTATTTAGCTATTTGAAATTCATACACAAATTTTAATTGATTTGATTGATTAAATGTTTGACATATTTTGGCTCAATACTGTTTATTAAATTTAGCCACAGCCCTCGCTAAGAGGGGGGGGGGTAGCCCATCCCCCACAAACTTTCGCGAATGCTGTTACACTTGACAAATTTACAAACTTGATTGGCAAATTTGTTTAAAACTTTAATAAAAACTATAATACACTTTCTATTTCTCATAGACTTGGCAAAAATTAGAAATATAATTGTGAACGTTATTAAGCTTTTTACAAATAAAAACTGTTTATATTTTCTAATTGTGGTAACTTGGCAAAATTATAAAACTAATTGGCAAACGTCAAGAACTATCTATCTTTGTTTGCCAATGGGTTGGCACATACTGAAATTTCACTTGCTAATTTAAGGTCCCCTCCCCCTCCATTAAAATCTCGTAGCAATGGCCCTGAAAGGGCCGTAGCGACCCCATGGGGGGGAGAGTCGGGCAGAGTCAGGTCCGAAACTAGAGAGGGTCAGTTGGGGCTTGTGCCCCAGGCGCCAGAATTTCATTTTCACAGATAGTGAAAATGAAATTAGTCCAAAATGCTCCCACAGTTTTAACATTAGCTTGCCATTAACTGTCTTCGCTTAACATTATGTGTCCTCATTTAGATAGATAATGTTAAGCATGTAGATAATGTTTTATAATTCAGATGAAAATGTTTTATTTGTAATAATTAAAATTCTAGTTTCGGTTTAAGAAATAAAATGGAATTTTAGTCTTTTCTGGGACCCCCTAGAAAAGGGATTTTGAAGTGTAAGTTTTACTCTTTGTAATGAGGCTTTCTTGTAAATACTAGTAGAATATGATTTATTCCTTTAATGCCAAGTTAGCAGTATTAGTAGTATTTTTTTTAATGCAAAATATCTTACGTAGTTTGATTTTTTTTAATTTCTTAAATGTAAACAAATTTTATACATATTTGTTTTCTATTAAAAAATATATAGTTATCATATTATTTACTTATTTTTTAAAAAAAGTTTCAGTAATGGTGAAAAAACGATTGCGTGATAAGGGCGGAAAAATAATGTTCGCCTCAAGCAGAAAATTGTCTAGCGTTGGTCTTGGCTCTGGTGTTACAAAGATGTCAATCAAAGTTTGCATTAACAAAAAGCGGCCAGACATTTTAATTCTCAATAAAGCAAAAGAACGAAGATTATCACACGCGAAAAGGACTGTAGGCGGTTTCTGTTTATGTTTACACTGGAAGTTTGTACCGCAGTTCCCTAATTAGCCAATCATAATTCAGAAGGAAAAATTACGCAGTTTCCGGTTTTTTGCAGGGGAGGGGTTTTATTCTTGCGTTTGTAAATGGGTGCAAAATGAAAGCAGGAACGATAGCGGCATATTAACACGTCCTTTGAATCCGGTTTGATACCAAGTGATATTGTAAACGCTGCTAATGCATGTTGCTCGAAATCCGTGTGGGGAATGACGATTCAAGCCAGCGAAACGCTTTCATCCGCCGAACTAAACAGCGCCCTCTACTGCAACAACGCTGCATTTCCGCACCCACTTTCCTGTACGAAATCTGCTTATTTAGGTCTCCTCTACCTGCCTTTACATTTTTTACATATATTTTAGGACCACTCTGTATAAAATTAAAAATACGCAAATTGTAATTATCAGGAGTATTATCTACTGTAAAATATGATAAAGAGTTTGTTATTTGTATATGTTGCTTAATTAATGTATTAATTTTGTTTCAATGTTACGTGAACTAAGTCGCGGGTAATAGCTAGTATATTAATAAAAATATTTATTAAGTAGTTTGAATTTTTTAAAAATCGGTACTTCCTTGTTATAGCAGCTTCCGAGGATTAATCGTCAAGGGACCGAGATGTATTCCAAAGTTATCTGACATGTATGACGTTATAGTCATACATGACGTATACGACATTTTATAACCTCAATGACCAAGTTATAATCACATTTTTCATTCTATTAAATCCTCACAACAGCATGTCACGTCTTTTAATTAACATCTTATGACGAGTACAGCGCGATCTATCGGTCAACTTTTGAACATTTTTTCTTTCGCAAAACAAATTCTTATTGCTTCACGTATACTCAGATGAAATATCAGGTCAATCTGACCAGTGGTTCCTTTTTACAGCCTTTTGAAAGTACAATTTTAATTATAATCACCCTGTATACAGGATTAGCATAAATGAATGACAAGATTAAAAAAAATATATATTTTAAAAACTATATTATACATATTATAGTAAGTAAGGGATACATAAAAATAAAGAAAAGATTCCAAAGGTTTTTTTTTTTTTTTTTTTTTTTTTCTGTTGATCAACGCTGGATTGGACGTGCGCGTAAAGATGACTTCCCCTTATTCACATGGCCACCAAATTCCTCGGATCTTACGCCATGCGATTTTTTTTTTTTTTTTTTTTTTTTTTTGTGTGGTTTTACACCAAAGGACTTGTTTACGAACCACCATTGCTTAAAGCACTCAAAGAACTTAAAGAATGCACCAATGCTGCATTAAGAACGGTTGACAGTGTAATACTGCAAAATATGTGGAACGAACTTGGTTACAGATTAGATGTTTGTCGTGTTACGAAAGGTTCACACATCTAACAGTTGTAACAGGAAAAAAAAAACTTAGAATGTTTTTCTTTATTTTCATGTATTACTTATTATAATAATGTGTAATGGTTTTTGAAAATATAAATTTTTAAAATACGGTTATTCATTTATGCTGACCCTGTATAATAGAGTTTACTCCGATTCTAGTTATGTTCGCAATAAATCAAAACCTTCAAATTCACATATTTATAATAATTCATCCTTTTCGTATAAAACACATATCTAGCAATCATGTCATTTTTTTTACCGTTAATATTATTATTACTATTATTATTATTATTATTATTATTATGCAGCTTATATTCATTATCGTATTCAGAAAATAAGGCAACTTAAATCGTTCATGAATATATAATTATACATTTGCCAAGTCTCCCGATTTTTTACTGCCGCTAATTTATAATAGAAATGTTCGCTTTATTTAATCGCAGAAAGCTGCGATTATGTAAGGAGAATAATATTTCGTCACGGAAAAAGTGGTAGTCAAAATTCCGGAGATTTGGCAAGCGCATGTATAATAAATATGTAACAGAATATGTAACATTTAAAAAAATTGTACTTCTATTTGTTTAGCGAAAAGCATTAAACTTCAAACTTACACGAGTGATTTTTCTTTTTCTTTTCTTTTTACATTTTTTTCCCCCTGTCGAAAATACCTGACTTAAATCAATTATGAATCTTCAAAGAAGAATGGAATTCTAATTGTTTAAAAATGAACACGAAAAACAAAATTCTAATTATTTCTTCGAAGTTATTGATTAGCCATTTTTATATATCCAACAGAGATTATACAGGTTCATTAGCTATGTCCACGTTGTTCACAATAAATCAAAGCCTTCAAATTCACACGAGAATTTTTTAAATGCACCTTTTTTTTTTCCTTCAGCAGAGCATACTCAAAAGGCAATTTCTCTTTCATTAAACGCTGTTTTTGCAGTTCACTTTTAAAAACATTCCAGAGAATGAAAAGAAGAAAAAATTTAAACAAGCGCGCTTGTTGTGCACGTCTAAAGCGTAGCCTAGCTGTCATGTATAATTATGTCTTGCGAAAAACCGACACAAAATTTAACGAAAAGAATTTTTAAAAACCTTTTTTTTTTTTTTTTTCTTTTTACTTCATCTAATACTTGTTCCTTATTCACAATTATTGTTGGAGTCTTGCATATACGGCACTTTCTTTTTGCTCGTTTTTTTTTCTTACTAACTTTTTTTTTTAACATCGTTCTTCTCCCCCCCCCCCCCTTTAAAGCCATTATAAAGAATCTAATTCTATATTTTAAGTGAATTATTTCCAACGCGAAGTTGTTCCTTTTTAGAACACTTTCTTTTGTAAGTCAATTAGAAGGCCCTTTTAGATGAATTGACGTATGCTTAAGTTTCCTCTTGTTTGGGCAGAAATAAAGGCGTTGCCATCTTACTTTAAAAAAATAATAAATTTAAGTGGGTAAAATTCGATAAAAAAAAGTAAAAAAAAAGAAACTTCGACTTTTTAGATGCATATGTAGAACTTGTTGAAATATATAGAGACAAAATGCTTATCTGTCACAGATGTTATACTGGAAACAAACTAAATGTGTTTTAAGATGCTAATATAGTTCTTTTTTTTTTTTTTACCTTTTCTTTTATAATGAAAATGACATGGAGGCATTAAAATGGAGTGAGCGAACAAGCAACGACCTGCGTGTACACTCATATATTTCAAATTAAGCTAGTTTGTTTTTGTGTTGCATCTTTGAAGCGAATGGATTTTTCATTAAATTAAGTAAAAGAATATGAACCCCGTGTTTTTATTCTTTAGTAAAGTCTTCTTTAAAAAAAATAAATAAATAAATAAAAAGAGTAATTTGATTTGAATGAAGCTTTTTTTTCTTGATGCAATTAGACAAGAAATATAGGATAAAACAAAGTACTTGATACATTTAAAAATGCAGGGTGCGTTTCTTTTACGCCGGTAAGATAACAAGCTGAATTTCTTAAATTAAAACTTTAAAAACGTATTCTGTTTTAGCATATAAAAAAGTATTTTTAAACATATTCTGTACAAATAAAACTTTTAAAAAAGTATTACAAAGTGAAAATAAATGAGAAAAATTGCTTTTTAAAAACATTCTGTTGGTGAAACAAACAAAAAAAAAACGTACTTGAAATTTTCAAATTTTGATTGTATACAAGGTTTAATTATCTTTCCAAGTTTTTTTATTGTTTATGTTAAAATTAGTATAGATTTCTGATCGGAATAAAGTTACTTTAAATGAAGATTGTGACTTTAATTTAAAAGCGAGGCTTATATTGATTTTTTTTTTATATATATAAATGTTTTCTAAAAGCAAGAAATTACGAAAAAAAATGAAACAATAAAGTTATTCTTTACATATTTATAGCTATAAAACTAAATTTTCAGAATCAAAAATCAGAATATTTGTTTAAAAATTGGAATAGGATTGGAATATTTTAATAAATAAAAGAAAAATACCTGAAGAAAAAGAGTGGAAATCGTTTATATAGCGAAACTGAAACAAATTTGAGAATTTATCGTTATACGCGGATTTTATTAGACCCAATTTCTAAAAAAGATTAATAACTATTGAAAAATTCAGACAAGAAAAATAAGATAAGACAAGAAATCAGACGAGAATTAAAAAGTACGAGATTAAAAAAAATACTTGATACATTTAAAAATGCAGAATGTGTTTTAACATGCTGAATTTCTTAAATTAAAATTTTAAAACCGTATTCTGTTTTAGCATATAAAAAGTATTTTTAAACATACAAATCAAACTTTAAAAAAATAATACAAAGTGAAAATAAAGGAGAAATTGCTACTTAAAAACACTTTGTTACTGAAAAAAACATGGCACTAGAAATTTTTAAATTTTGATCGTGTATACAAACTTTAATTATCTTTGAAATGTTTCCGATATTTGTTTGTTTGTTTGTTTGTTTGTTTATGTTAAATTTAGTATAGATTTTTGATAGGAACGAAATTGTATTAATGAAAGTTCTGACTTCAGTTTAAAAGGAATTGGGTAAAAATTATATTGAATCTTCAATAAACGATTTTTTAAAGTGAAAAAATTTATTATGCGACCGTAAAACTGTAATAAATAACAGGCTATCTAAATTTTCCAAAAATCAGAATGTTTTTGTATGAACTCGGAAAATTTTGTAAAATATGAAAAATTGCTTAATATTGATGTAACATATTTACATATGTGTATACACAGGGGTCGATCCAGGAAAAATTTGGGGCCTATTTAGGGCCCCTTCACAAAAATCTATTTAATAAAATGGGTCCCTTCACAAAATTCAATTTGCTAAAATGGGACCCTTCACAAAATTCAAATTGCAAAAATGGGACCCTTCACAAAATTCAATTTGCTAAAATAGGTTCCTTCACAAAATTCTATTTGCTAAAATGGGGTCCTTCACAAAATTCTATTCCATAAAAACTGACTATTTATTATTTATTTTGTGATGTTTTAAAATGTGTAATTTGTAAACAAACAAGTTCACCAGAGAGGAAAACTTCGGCAACAGGATTTAAAAAAGTTTTTCTTTATAAATGCTTGGTTCGAATTTGATTAACTGGATTTCAACTTTCATTACAAAATGTTATTTTTCACAAAAATAACCTTTACTTTTCACAAAATGGGCCCCAAGAAAAAAAACCTGCATCGACCCCTGATACAAGAATCGATCCAGGCAAATCATGGGGCCTATTCAGAGTCCCTTCACAAACATCAATTTGATAAAATGGACCGCTTCACAAAAATCAATTTGATACAGAGGGCCCCTCATAAAATTCCTTTTAATAAAACAGTTCCCTTTCACAAAATTCCTTTTAATAAATTAGGTTCTTTCACAAAATTCTATTCCATAAAAACATTTCAATATTTGTTACAAAATGTTATTTTTCACAAAAATATTAATAAATTTCTGAAAAATATAATAAATTTTACAAAAATAACATTTAGTTTTCGCAAAATGGGCCCCAAGAATAAAAATCTGCATCGACCCCTGATATATATGTATTTTAATTTACTTTCGAAAAAATATGAAGTGTAACCTATGATTTTTTTAAAATTAGAAATCGATTTCTGGAAGCTTCAAATATGCAAATCCAAAGTTACAGCTTATTTCGTCAAGTAGTTTTTGAGTTATTCTTAAAACAATATGCATTTCAATGTCTGTTTTGCAACGATTAAAAATAAATTTAACATTAAAAGTTCCAAAGTTGCATAAATCCTAAACTACTTGACTAAATTATTTCTCTTTTGCTATCTTAAGGTAAAATTTACTGACGAATTCAAATATGGTGTTAAAATTAAGTGCTAGTATTGAAAATTTTAAACTTTAGTGCAATTTTTATGCGAAGACGACCTCTCTAAGCAAAATTTAAGTATAGCATTAATTAGTATAGACGTTATTACTAATCATTTGGTACCAGTATATAGCGGGGTATCACTTTATTTCCCCATAAAGATTGGATATAAAACGTATAAAGGATGTTTTCAAACCCAAAGGAGCTACTTTCTGATACATTTCTGAATTCATTTTTGTTCGGAAACACATGAAACTGGAAGGTGTTCTTATTCAAAAACTATGTAATCAAATGCTGTTATCCATTTTTTCGTAAATTCAAAATATCTTTCAGAAAATACTGTCAAGTGGGTGTTTTGAACCGAATTTCTGGACGCGTCAGCGCGAGAAAGAGGAAACATTTGTTTTCCCGTGGCAAGAATCACTTATAACTCAATAAATAATTGATTTATCAAAAAATGGAAAACGCTATTCGATTCGAAATTTCAATTGCCGGTCCTGCCAATTTTATGCTTTTACCTTTAAAAAATTAATCAGTAAATGTGTCAGAATGTTCCGCATTGTTGAGCAGGAAATTTGAGATGCTAAAGAAAAGGGGATGTGTTTAGTTTCGTGTCAATTGCAAGATTTTTTTAAATGACACAATTGTCTCATCGTTTCTCCTTGTTGTTCTTTAAAACTTTCATTAAATTCTATGAATTTTGCATATTTTAGATTTATTTTATTTAAAGTGCCTAAAGAAAAATGGTCAAATTCTTAATATATTTTTATTGCTATTATGATTTGATAGATGTTTAATTACAAGAGGCTTTTCTAAACATGTGATGTTTACACATATTTTTTTAGCTACGTGCATAATTTGCTTAATGATTTATTTCCAATGGACAACTCCCGTGGAAATTGTATACTTATTTGGCTGGCATTTTCATAACATGATAACAGCTCAGTTAAATTAAAAAAATAATGAATTTTTATAAATCCTACATAGTGTACTTTTGTTGATATATAACGCTGATGTATTTCTAGCATATATATAGGTTCATTTATCCCTGTGAGTGCAATGTAGCTCATTTCTAACATTAGAGATTTTATATGTATTATACATACATAGAAATCTTTTAAATACGTGCTTGCGCTTTGTGTCTGTAAGTCGCTAAACAAACTTTTAGTCTATTACTTTAAATGCTAAAGGTGTAAAATTAACAACTATAATATAAATTAAAATAACTTTTATTAGTTGTTTTACATGTTTCGACTCTTCTGAGTCATTTTCAAAAACAAAATGAGAATATTCTAAAGCTGCACGGGCTTTGAAGTTATTATTTACACGTACTTTAAAAAAAAAAAAAAAAAAAAAAAAAAAAAAAAATTACGCACGTTATCTATTATTTTTTACTTGATTGTTTATTTTCATATCTTTCAGCATGGAGTAATTCTAGCCACAGTTTCGGTAAATTAAAAGATGCCGCATCGTTACATATTGTATTTTTGCGCGTGAGTATCTCTATGGTTTCTCTTATTATGGATGGATAGTGTAGACTGGAGGGAAATATTATTTTACTTTCATTGAAATTTATTTGGATGGTTTCTTCTTGATATAATCTTGCTAGGGCTGTAGTTTTTCTATTGTATTTAATATCAGCTATATGCTCTTTTTTTCTGCAATTAAATTTCCTGCTGGTCATGCCTATGTAGTAATTCTTGGATCCGTCTTCTTTAATAAAAGGTATTTCATATACTCCTGAATAATTCTCAAAATTAATTGGGTCAATTTTACTGCAAATGATATTCTTTAATTTCTTAGGTGGTTTGGCTATTAAGCAGATATTGAAACGTTTAAGGCTGTGTTTTAATTTTTCGAAAAAGCTTGGATAATATTGCAGAGTATAAAGTTTGTATTTTTGTGAATCAAATTTCTTTTCTGAATACTTATTATTGGTGATATCTATGATTAATTTATTAATATGGTGTACTGTAAAACCATTATTATAGGCAATTTTACGAATATTATCTAATTCATTATTCAATTTATTTTCAGTACATATTATAAAGGCTCGTTTTATGATGTATAATTGATTGAGAATTATTCAGTAGTATATGAAATACCTTTTATTAAAGAAGACGGATCCAAGAATTACTACATAGGCATGACCAGCAGGAAATTTAATTGCAGAAAAAAAGAGCATATAGCTGATATTAAATACAATAGAAAAACTACAGCCCTAGCAAGATTATATCAAGAAGAAACCATCCAAATAAATTTCAATGAAAGTAAAATAATATTTCCCTCCAGTCTACACTATCCATCCATAATAAGAGAAACCATAGAGATACTCACGCGCAAAAATACAATATGTAACGATGCGGCATCTTTTAATTTACCGAAACTGTGGCTAGAATTACTCCATGCTCAAAGATATGAAAATAAACAATCAAGTAAAAAATAATAGATAACGTGCGTAATTTTTTTTTTTTTTTTTTTTTTTTTTTTTTTTTTTTTTAAAGTACGTGTAAATAATAACTTCAAAGCCCGTGCAGCTTTAGAATATTCTCATTTTGTTTTTGAAAATGACTCAGAAGAGTCGAAACATGTAAAACAACTAATAAAAGTTATTTTAATTTATATTATAGTTGTTAATTTTACACCTTTAGCATTTAAAGTAATATACTATTACAAGGTGTTATATTTTATTATAAACTTTTAGTCATAGTTTTTTTTTTTTGTTATTTGTTTGTTTGTGTGTTTTACATTTTTATGAAAAGTGTGGTGTGAAGTTTAGTGATGGCTTTCTAAAGTACGGGTTAAAATTTTAAATAATAGTATGTATTCAGGACGTTTAAAAAATGTAGGAACTTTTAAGAAATGATAGAATACAGTCGCTTGTCATCATTCTTCTTTTTAAAAAAAAGAAATTAAGTTGATATATATGGATGTCTGGCTCAAATCTTGCAATCGAATTTTGACCCACTTACTTTGAACTAATTTTTCTCAAATGTTGTACACAAGTTCAATACAATATTCGTTCAGTTTCAGGACCTCCTCTTAGGGGAGAAAACATTCTTTAACGATTTTGATTGAAAACACATATTTTACGGACAGTTTCTGCTCAAATTTTGCACACTAGTTCATTGTCGATGATAATGCATATTAAAGTGTTTTTGTGACTAAACCTCATCAAGACCAACAACATTCTTTAACGTTTCGGATTGAAATCACATATTTTACGAACCGTTTTTGCTCAAATTTTGCACACAAGTTCATTGACGATAAAATGCATATTAAAGTGTTTTCGTTACCAAACCTCATCAAGGGTAGGGTCCAGGTGAAAAATTGTTTTACGTTTTTGATTGAAATCACATATTTTACAAACCGTTTATGATAAAATTTTGCACACTAGTTCATTGTCGATGATAATGCATATTAAAGTGTTTTTGTGACTAAACCTCATCAAGAGCAACAACATTCTTTAACGTTTCTGATTGAAATCACATATTTTACGAACCGTTTTTGCTCAAATTTTGCACACAAGTTCATTGACGATAAAATGCATATTAAAGTGTTTTCGTTACCAAACCTCATCAAGGGTAGGGTCCAGGTGAAAAATTGTTTTACGTTTTTGATTGAAATCACATATTTTACGAACCGTTTATGATAAAATTTTGCACACTAGTTCATTGTCGATGATATTGCATATTAAATTGTTTTCGTGACCGAAAATAGGGTCCAGGAGCAAAATTGCAAAAACATTTTTTATTTAAATCCCACATCTAAGGAAACGATTTTGTTCAAATTGTGTATGGTCGGTGGTGATGCATATTTCAGTGCAAATATATTTTGGATTAAAAATGTGTTAATTATTATTTTTTTTTTTAGTTATAGTTTTTGCTTAGTCTACCATTTAAAAAGTCTAACAATGATGATCCATACACTAGAAACCTTTTCTTATTGTCTTCTTTCCCACCAGGTGTCTCCTTTTGATCTCTTTCATAACTTCTCCATCGCGCAGTCTCAAAAATTTATGTTATGACATCGAATTGTTTTCTTCTCCCCCCATAATCCAACGCCCCTTTCTCTTTCATCTTGCAACCAGAATCCAGAACATCCCCAATTCATAACTCCGCTGCTTTTCATTGGATGCCCCCAAATTATGATTGGGCGTGACCAACCCAGTTATGAAATCAAAAGATGATGAGAGACAAACTTTCATTGGTTGATCTTTGCTTCCCTGCGCAAAATATACTCTGATAAAAAACAAAAGAAAAAGCAGTATTAATGGTAATAAAGTATAAAAGAAAAGATGAGATAAAAAGGGCAAAAAAGAATATTATTGTTAGAGGAAAAATCGATATGTTTTGTGTCTATAAAGAAAGTGCAGTTGAGTTCAACGATAAGAATTGTTCACAGCATTTTTTTTTTTTTTTTTTTTTTTTTTTTTTTTTTTTGCATGCGACATTTTAAAGATTTACATCAAAATTTAGAAATATAGCATACTATTTAACCCGTTTATATATATATATATATACATATATATATATATATATATAATTAAATTTGTAATTTCCGGAAAATGCATATTGCTAACGTGTATAAATTTCCATAGTCGCATCAATTATTTATTTATTTTTTTTTTTTTCAAAGTCAGGTAATTATAATTTGGACCGGAAAAAAATATTCGATGATATGTTTCTTCTTTCTATTGTGGCTATTTATTCACTTCTTTCATTTAATTTTTTTTATTTTTTATTTTAATTGATTTGAAAAGAAAAAGAAAAGAAAAAAAGAAAAGAAAGAAAAGAAAAGAAAGAAAGAAAAAACGCGGAAGGTTGGCAGCTATGCATTTCTCTTGTGAAAATAAAGAGATCATGCAGTCAGACGAAAAGCAATAAAAATCTAAATATTTTTCGTAAACAATTATGTCTAGATTATGTCATGTATAATGTCATGTATGATGTATACTCATACACTGTTTATTTTCTACGAAAACTTTTTATTGTATGAGGGGAGGGGCTGTGCTTCCCTCAACCCCCTCCATTGTTTCATAGTTTGATAATTGTTATTCTCTGCGATTTTCACTTTTCAGTATATTATATCTTTTATCTAAAATAAATAAAATAATTATTTTGTGATTAATAATTAGTTTGGATGTATAGTTATTCGTATAATTTTTTTATCAGTTACTGATAATTCTAAATGGTCAGTTTATTAGAAAATAACTACTTAATGTTACAAATTGACATTCTTTCAGTAGTTTTTGTCACATTTTTCGTTGTTCTCTATCAGGGATCCTGTCCATTCCCTATGAAGTAGCATGGGAAATATAAGTTTTACAACAATTTGGAAAATCATCAATTGCAAGAAAAGTATAAAATATCTTTATAAAAAAATCATTAAAATTAATTTTTTGAATATTACTTGGTGTTTATAAATTCTATAGATCATATACACGGCTGCACAAAAAGAATTCGAGTAAATTTCCGCTTATTGACGAAAATTGCTGAAGGGGAATTTTCAACTGCACTTATGCGTGTTTTCTAACTGAACAAAATTTTTGCATACAATGTAGAATATATACAAATCTAAAGTTCCTATACAGGGCTGCACAAAAGAATTCGGATAGTTTTCCGACGATAGATGGTAATTGCTGAAACTGGATTTTCAAAATTGTTTACTTAGACATAATTTTTCACGCTTATTAAACTGTAAAGTTTAAGTTATACAGTATTCTGATTGTGTTGGAAAGCGTTTCATAATCCATGCTTGATGCATGACTTTTCTTTCTTGTTGAAATTTACATTGCCTACTTATCTCCAACAGGTAAAAAACTAGAACGCGTTACGTTTTTGTGTCTTACCCTGTATACATTTAAAGAAGGAATCATTCCATAATCAAAATATCCTGTAATTTTTTATTACAGTTATTTTCCATTAAAAGAAAATTACAGCTACTGTACCGGTAATAATAATAATAATAATAACACTAACAATAGCATGTGGTTATAAATTATAAGTCAGGAGTATAAATGTTATAAGAAAAAGAAATCCATTGAACCGAAAAATAATCATTTTCATTCAACCGACATTTTCTTTGTCTATTCTCGTATTTACTTCGTTTCCATAGCCGTGAAATTTCCTTTTGGATATCGAGAGGAGTTGCCACAAAGATTTAAGCCTATATTATAAGACAAGAAACTCTTCGATTTCACAGATTTAAATCTTATATCCCATCACATTCTTCGACAAAAAACTGCCTCTGAGACACATTTGGGCCCTAACACACGATGACCGTATCGCCCCATTTTGCGTCTGGACACTGGGGACTGGTTATAAACTACGAGAGTAGAAAAAAAAAATCTTCACTCGGTTGCCTTAGTAACCGATACCCTGGAGACCACGAGCTTTATAGGAAGGGGGGTATCTCATCCTAAATAGGGGGCAAGTGCCGATCACCCCAAGGGGTGCGATAGTTAAAGAGCAGCCTAGTTTTTCCCGCATATAAAACGTGTTTTTACGAGAATGGCCAACTCCGCTATGGTATATCCGTAACACGTATTTTGCATTATTGTGAATGCAATCTGGGAGATGGTTTCTTGGACGGTACAGCAGCAGACAGCGATTTTCAAACTATTTTGTCAACACTAAAATATGGGAGCCCATGCTTTTCAGAGTTTGGGACATGAGATGAGGATTTATCGCTTTTACGTCGGATATTTTAGAAATGGTTTCTCCAAAGAAGAGTTTTCGTAACTTAGTTCAGAAGATGAGTTCAAGATGAGGTTTTTTTCTTTTATATTTTTATAGTGTGACATAAATAAAATTTCGAGGGAAACTATAGATGTAAAACTTGCAGATAAAATTCAGTCTCAAGCACTTATTATTAATGTTCTTGTTCGACTAATATATAGATATATATATTGCATAAGGGGCCAAGATTTACGGATTTTAAATACCAATATTTCCGAATATAATTCTACGCTTTATTTAGTCGCAGAAATCTGCGTTTATATAAGGCGTATATTTCTATTCGCCTTTTTCAAGCGCAGAAAAATGAATGAGAAATATAATAATGCAAATAGAAAGATGCAAAATAGAAAAATTAACGAATTTTTTTTTTTTTATATTACAAACTATTTTATATTTAAACTATTTTATATTTAGTATTTTTCTTCAATACATTTTGCACATTGTGATTTGGTTACTTTTGCATTATTGTGAATGCAGTCTGCGATATGGTTTCTTCGGCGCTACAGAAGCAGTCAGTGATTTTCAAACTATTTTGTCAACACTAAAATATGGGAGCCCATGCTTTTCAGAGCTTGGGACGTGAGATGAGGATTTATCGCTTTTACGTCAGATATTTTAGAAATGGTTTCTCCCCAAAAGAGTTTTCTTAACTTAGTTCAGAAGATGAGTTCAAGATGAGGTTTCTTTTTTTTTATATATATATACAGGGTGTTTCACAAAGGACCCCTAACTTTAAAAATCAATACACGGAAACGGTGATAGATAGAAATATGAAACCAGTGGTATGTTTATTAAAAAAATCGTAAGAATCTTATCCATAAATCTCAAAATTTAGTTAAAAATAGCACCGATAGATCGCGCTGAGAGTGTTAAGAATCCTTCTAAAGAGAGTTCAGAAGCATCGAAAGATTAGCCGTTGAAGGTTTCGCCATTGAAATCTGACAGCTATTAGCATATAGTTAAAATAATCCCGAAAGTGATGTATACCGTGGCGGAACGTGTGTTTATTGTGTTGAAGTATCACCGATTAAATCAGAGTCCTAGTGGCACAAGAGAAAGTTTTCAAACGCGACTTTAAGTCGCAAAAGGCCCAGATGGGAAAACAATTCGTGAGCTTTTAAAAAATTTCAACAGACAGAAAATGTGGCCGATGCGAATTATTTTCACTATACGCTAATAGCGGTCAGATTTCAATGGCGAAATCTTCGACGACTAGTCTTTCTATGCTTCTGAACTCTCTTTAGAAGGATTCTTAACGCTCTCAGCGCCATCTATCGGTGCTGTTTTTTACTAAATTTTGAGATTTATGTATAAAATTCTTACGATTTTTTTAATAAACATACCACTGGTTTCATGTTTATATGTGTCAGCATTTCCGGGTTATTGATTTTTAAAGTTAGGGGTCCTTTGTGAAACACCCTGTATTTTATACTGTGACATGCATAAAATTTCGAGGGAAACTATATACATGTAGAACTTGCAGTTAAAATTCAGTCTCAGGGATTTATTATTAATGTTCTTGTTCGACTAAAATATACCATATATTGTAAACGCATAGGTGCCAAGGATTATTGATTTTAAAAACAAATATTTCCTAATAGAATTATACGCTTTATTTACCCGCAGAAATCTGAGTTTAGATAAGGCGCGTTCGGCTTTTTTCAAACGCAGAAAAATGAATGGTAAACAGAATAATGGAAATAGAAAAATAAAAAATAGAAAAATGAACAAAATTTATTTTAGAATATGGAATATTTTATTTGATTATATATTGATATGTTTCTTCAATATACATTTTGCATATTGTGATTTGGTTAATACAGTATTTTGCATTATTTGAATGCTATCTGGGAGATGGTTTCCTGGATGGTACAGAAGCAAACAGCTATTTTCATACTATTTTTTCAACACTAAAATATGGGAGCCCATGCTTTTCGGAGTGTTTGGGACATGAGACGAAGATTTATCGCTTTTACGTCGGATATTTTAGAAATGGTTTCTCTAAAAGAGTTTTCTTAACTTAATTTAGAAAATAAGTTCAAAATGAGGGTTTTTTTTTTTTTTAGTGGTACATAAATAATTTTTTTTTTTTTTTTTTTTTTTTAGTGGTACATAAATAAAAATTTTGGGAAACATTTAGAACTATAGATATATAACTTTCAGAAAAAAATTAGTCTAACAGTAACTATGCGACAATTTCTGTCACAGCAAGTTAAGGGTTAAAACTGACTTTCAAGGATTTATTATTATTTCTGTTCAACTAAAGTGAAAGTATTGAAGTATATATGAAAGTATTTTTTCTGATAACTTCTTAACGGAATATTTGCTATTAATGTTCTTGTTCGACTAAAATATATTATATACCGGGTGTCCCAAAAATGACTGATGGATTTTAAAATTCAATAATTTGCAAACGGTGACAGATATTTAAAAAATTCTTGCAGGAGTGTTATGTATGATGTCAGGAGTTTTTTATTGTGATTCTTGATTTTAGTTCGAATTTCAAACAATAGATGGCGCTGACAGCGATTGGCATTCAATCGAGGCCGAAACTGACGCCACTCAGCATTGATGCATCGGCCGCTGAATACTAGATGGCGGCAGTCGCAGGCGGATTTTTTTTTCAGCGTTTGAACGGTCCCTTGAACTTAAACACCAATAATATCTAAGAGTTTCCTTTGACTTATTTGATATCAGAAAAAATAGGCGAAGAAAACTTTTAGAAATTATTGGTGTTAAAGTTCGAGGGACTGTTCAAATGCTGAAAAAAAAAATCCGCTTGCGACAGACGCCATCAAGTATTCAAGGGGCGGTACATCAATGCTGAGTGGCGACAGTTTCGGCCTCGACTGACGCCAATCGCTGTCAGCGCCATCTATTGTTTGAAATTCGAACTAAAATCAAGAATAACAGTAAAAAAAAACTCCTGACATCATACATAACACTACTGCAAGAATTTTTTAAATATCTGTCACCGTTTGCAAGTTATTGAATTTTAAAATCCATCAGTTATTTTCGGGACACCCGGTATATGAGACCATCAGTGCAAAGGATTACGGATTATAAATACCAATATTTCCTAATAGAACTCTAAGCATTATTTAATCGCAGAAATCTGTGTTTAAATAAGACGAATATTACTATTTGCCTTATTGTTGTAATAATGGTATTTCAAAATTCATAATCTTTAACACTTATACGAAAATATTTTTTCTTTAGATGATTTCCTTACGGCATAACTCCTTACCCTCTCTTTTTTCCTAAAACTGAATTGCGATTTTTTTTATACTATATGATATTTTATTTGATCTTATATTGGTATTTTTCTTCGATGCATTTTGCATTGTGATTTGGTTATATCGTGATTTACATTATTGTGATGAATGCAATCTGGGAAATGACTTCTTGGACAGTAATAAATGCAAACAACGATTGATTTACAAACTATTTCGTCAACAAATAATATGGAAGACTATATGATGCCATGCAGAGTTTAGAACATGAGATGTGGATTTTTCGCTTTTACGTAAGATATTTTAGAATTTAGTATTTCTTAATTTAGTCAAAAAGATCAGTTCCAGACGAAGGTTTTTTACATTTTCTTATCGTGTGGTAGAAATAAAATATTAAGGGACATTTTAAACTTAAAATACTATACATAGAACTTGCAATTAAAATCGAATCTCAAGGATTTATTATTATTTCTGTTCAACTAAAATGGAGTATATATGAAAGTATTTTTTCAGATAACTTTCTAACGACATAACTCCCAATCCCCCTTTTATCATGAAAATGAACGACATTTTAAAAATTATTGTATAAACACGCTAGAACCCCAGTAACATGGGCAAAATAGAAGTATCGAATAAATCAAAATACCGTATAAAATCGAAGTATCGAATAATTCGAACTTTTTAAAATTACTTACAAATCGCAACATGTTGTGAAGAAATGCAGAAAGGAAAGTATTCCGGTAAGGGATAGAAACATATTATGCCAACAGACTTTCCGTGAAGTTAGCAACAAATCAAAGAATTTCAAATATACTGTAACCCAGGGTAAGCATGCAACTACAAGCGAAATATATTTTCTTACTTCTCCATATAATGATTAAAGATCACACAGCTACAGTTTCGAAAATAATTAATTATCAGCTCTGATCATCATGCGATTAGCAGCAGAGGTTACACACTGCGATACTGTCCATCTATTCTCTGAAACTAATCGCCTGATGATGAAAGCTATTAATTAATTACTCCCGAAACTATAGTTGTGTTCTTTAATCATTACATGCAAAAGAAAGAAGACCTGTTTTTCTATTAGAACTTTTAATTAAAGCTGAAACTTAGTGACAAAATGTTATTTCTTTCAAAAAACAGTTAAAGCGTGTTACCGAAAAATACAGAACACTCATTAAAATTACATAAACATGTTAAATTAGAGGTTTTGACTTGATTTTTTATTTTAAGTTGTCAATTAAAAAGTTTTGTAACAAATCAAAGAATCTCAAATATATTGTAACTCAAGGTAAGGAACTATAAGCTAAATAGATTTTCTTGCTTGTCCATGTAATGATTAAAAAGCACAACTACCGTTTCGAAAATAATTAATTATCAGCTCTGATCATCATGCGATTAGCAGCAGAGGTTACCCACTGCGGTACTGTCTATCTATTCTCTGCAACTAATCACCTGATGATGAGAGCTGATAATTAATTGCTCCCGAAACTGCCGTAGTGTTCTTTAATCATTACATGGAGAAAAAAGAAGACCTGAGCTGAAACTTAGTGACAGACAGAATGTTATTTCTTTCAGAAAGCAGATTAAATTAGAGGTTTTGACTTTGAGGTAATTATGTTTTTTTAAGTTGTTAATTAAAAAGTTGTGTCATAAACTAGTATTCTGTTATATTCTTGAAATTTTAAATTTAATATATTTACTTCAAATGAAATACTTATAATCACTTATGATGTTTTATTATTATTTAAAATAAATTTGGTTGATTAATCAGTTTTAATTCCAAACACCAAAAACTGATTTGAAACTTACAAAAGAAGTTGAGCATTTTTTAGTATTGTAGCACATTTCAGATGCCGCAGAGCTGGATTGACACTATTATGTACTGTTTTATTGACCCCCCCCCCATTTTAATGACATACTAGCTAGCTAGAGCGAAAAGAGTGGCGTTTTCTGAGCATGAGATGAAAAATGTCTTTTAAACTTGGTTCTTCCATTAAAAGTACGAGAGAAAAGGAAGATCATTACTTGCAGCGCACGAGTAAGGGTGAGAGAAAAAATGCCGTTTGTGATCAATATTCGTACATCAGAAAAAAAAAAACATACAAAAAAGCCTGATTAAATAACTTGGTCGCCTAGAAAAACTTGAGCGCCAGTGGCGACCTGACGACCGCATTTGTCAAGCCCTGTATGTATGTATTAATTTTAAGTACTCTGTCGCGTAAATAAAATTTGCTAATAAAGCAATTTCTTTTAGTAAATAGTAAAAATGCGATGATAAACTGGAAGAACTTTGTATAGGAGCACCATAAATGTGATAAAATAAACATTACGGAAGTTTTGGATCATATAAAACTGATCCTTTACAAGTAGTAAAGCCTTCTATCCCACGGGTCGTTTAACATGTGATGAAGGATCTATTTTATTTGACTCGAAACGATTCCATATTATGTTTATTTTATACCTCTTATGATGGTGTTCTTATATAAAATTTTTAAACCTTCATTTCTTTTAGTCTCGCAACGCATGATTATACTGTACAGATTTTAATCCTTAACTACTGCTATAGAATTTGTTGCATAACACCTGTGAACGGTCTCTGAGACCGCTTGATCGAAAGATGAATAAAAGGCTCGATTAACTCATAGGCTACTGTTCCTGTACTAAACTTTATATACAGGACTATTATAATTAAAATTCACCTATCCAGAAATCTTTAAAGGTAGTATAGTAAAAGCGCCAAATGAAACAAAATTTAAGCTAAAAGTTATGTTTGACTGTGAAAATTGAAAAATGCAGCAGTCTTTAAGACCGCTAACAGCAGTTAAGGATTAAAATGCAGTTTAATTTTTTAAATAAATTATATGATGCTTGGGAAAATAGTACCTAGCAATAAAAAGAAGCAATAAACTAATGAAGGATCAGTAATAATATTTTTCAAATTGAAGAAGACAAGTCTAAAAAATATTTTAAAATGCTGCACCCAATTATCAAAATAAGAATACTTCATTTAACTGCAAAATCTAATTTCCACTTGTTAGATTTTTCCTTGGAAAATACAGAATTTGTAACAGTTGAATATCTAAAACTTTCGACATTAAAGACAAAACCCAGAGATCATTGTCTCACGCAGCTTCATTTTTTTCTTTCTTTGTTTTAACAAGGGGCGTCGAAAGATCCCAGTTCGCGGTTGAAGATTAATGCGAAATTGATGAGAGACATTGGAAGACATTTGCAACGAAAGAAGGACTTTAATTGCCCGAGGCCTTTGCATGAATAAGAGACGAAGTATACTGAAATATATTGACTCTAATTTATAAATTCCCACCACCCCCTCTTAAAGTGTCTCTGTTGATTATATTCTTGGGATGAAGAAAAAGAAAAGTTGGTTGGGAGAGGAAGAAGCCGAGACAGATACTTTAAAGACCGTAATGAACGAATCTTTCCAACGAATTCATTGATTGATTATTTCAAGATGCAAATCCATGAATTAGGAGAGACTATCTTCATATGTATTTTCATTACAAGCGATAATTCAAAATTGAGAGCTGTTGATGAAATGAAATTTATTGAAGAGGAAAAAAAAAATCCTTGAATATTACATACAAACATGATTGCAAAATATAAAAACCCACATATTATCAGAAAGCGTGGGAAGAAAATAAATCAGTGTTCTTCGTTTTTGTTGCAAACATTTTTTAACACTGATCAAACAGTTATAAACAACTATATAATATTTTTCTATTAGTAGGAATATAAATTATTATTTCTTCTTAGTTTATTTAACTTTTGAGAGTGATTTTTTTAAGTAACTACAGAAAGCCTTGTATGAATTGGAGAGGATAAAAATGAAATATATTAATTCTAATTATTTATAACCCCATTTCACACACACCTCCACTACATTGCAAAAAAAAAATTGTTCATTTTACTGT
Organism: Maratus michaelseni; assembly: GCA_963931845.1. Taxonomy (NCBI): domain Eukaryota; kingdom Metazoa; phylum Arthropoda; class Arachnida; order Araneae; family Salticidae; genus Maratus; species Maratus michaelseni. The sequence continues at coordinate 64,177,908 of OZ007595.1, forward strand.
ATAATACTGGTAGCTGGGATGCTAGTATTATACTGTAAAATAAAAATAAAAATGTGCTGTGTAAAAGTGGATCTTTTGATTATATTCTTGGGATGAAGAAAAATTTTAATTTGTCAGTAGGAAAAAGTCGACACAGATACTTTAAAGATCGTCATGGACAAATTTTTCAACGAATTTATTGATTGGTTATTTCAGAATGCAAATCTATGATTAGAAGAGGCTATCTTAATCTGAATTTTCATTACAAGCGAAAAGCGACTTTTCAAAATTGAGAGCTGTTGATGAACTAAAAATTACTAAATTAAACAACAACAACAAAAAAAAAATCCTTGATTCCTTGAAAAAATCCCCTATAAACAAAGTTGAAAATAATAAATAAAAACTCAGATATTATCGGAAAACATGAGAAAAAAAAAATCAATGAAAATAATGTAATGTATGTCGTTTTCGTTGCAAACATTTTATAACATTGACTAACTAGTTATAAAGAACTATAAACTATATTTTATATTAGCAGGAATATAAAATATTATTTTTAATTTATTTAAATTTTATGAGTTAAAGTATAATTTTACATAATTTAGAGAGAGAAACAATGAAGTATCTAATCATTTATAAATCCCCACCCCCTCCACACACACACACACACACACCTCCTACACTGAAAGTGGCTCTGTTGATTATATTCTTGGGATGAAGAGAAATAAAACTTTGTCTGAAGGAAAAGCCAAACAGATATTTTAAAGATCGCCATGAACGAATCTTCTAACGAATTTCAGTGATTGATTGTTTCGGGATGCAAATCTATGGTTAGGAGAGACTATCGTAATCTGTAGTTACATCACAAGTGCTTACAGATGAAAACTCTTGATGAAATGAAATATCACTAAATGAAAAAAAAACCTCATTTATTTGTATGCATAACTTCAAAAAATTAAATCCTTGAGTTTATTAGAAAGAGCAGAAAAATATTTGAACGTAATTCAACAATCGTTTTCCTTGCAAATATTTGTGAATATTTTAGAATAATAATAATAACATTTATAATAATAATATATCCTAAGCTATATTTTTCTGCATAAAGATAATTAGTATATACAGCAGAAAATAATTGAACAACAATCCTTGTTTTTAATGAAAATTTTTGAGAATATTTTGAGGAACATTTTGCTGTATATTAAAAAACAAAATGTTGTTACATACAAGCAATTATTACAATATTTTTTATCAATAAGAATCGCAATTACTATTTTCGTAATTTACTTAACTTTTACACTTTTCACCGTTAGACCCATGTTTTTCCTTTTCTAGAAATCATGTTAAAATGGCTGTAGACAAAAATATGTTCAACCGAATTCTGTTTTTAACCGTATATACACAGCAAAAAAAATTGTTGATTTTACAGTATAAATACTGGCAATACTGTTAAATACCCATTTTCAGAAACAAAAAAAGTTTTTTTTTTTAATGGGTATTTAACAGTGTTCAAAATGGATACACAGTGGTAACTAAAACAGGCATGGCCCTATTTGGGCACATACCTAAGAATCTTTCGACCCAAATCGGGTTTTATGTTTTTCTGTGTACTTAAACTGAAAATTACAAGTTAAACCATGAAAATTTAAACAGCGGTAAGTGACACCGATAAAAGCAATTAATGGTTAATCGAGAATCCACTTTATAATTGTATTTAATATTGCATATTACATTGCAGCAAATGAAGCATTTCAATTTCCGGAGACCTTACATGCATAAAAGATACAGAATAGAGTGAAATATATTGACTCTAATTTATAAATCCCCCCTCCCTCTTAAAGTGGCTCTGTTGATTGTATTTTTGGAATGAAGATAAAGAAGAGTTGGTTGGGATAGGAAGAAGCAGAGACAAATACTTTAAAGACTGTCATGAACAAATCTTTCAGAGAATTTATTGATTGATTATTTCAGGATGCAAATCCAGGATTAGGAGAGAGGGTATCTTAATCTGTATTTTCATTACAAGCGATAATTTAAAAATGAGAAATCCCAGCGAAATGAGATTTTACTAAAGAAAAAAAATCCTTCAATTACGAGGATAATTCATTAAGTAAGTCACAAAAGATAATTAAATAATAACTTACAATGATATTCAGATTTAAAAGAAAACAAAAAAAAGAAAAAACACAGCGGTAAGTGACACCGATAAAAGCAATTATAATGGTTAATCTAGAATCAATTTTATAATTGTATTTAATATTGCATATTACATTGCAGCGAATGAAGCACTTCAATTTCCGGAGACCTTACATGCATAAAAGACACGGAATAGAGTGAAATATATTGACTCTAATTTATAAAAATCCCCCCTCCTTCTTAAAGTGGCTCTGTTGATTGTATTCTTGGAATGAAGATAAAGAAGAGTTGGTTGGGGATAGGAAGAAGCAGAGACAAATACTTTAAAGACCGTGATGAACACATCTTTCAGAGAATTTATTGATTGATTATTTGAGGATGCAAATCCAGGATTAGGAGAGAGAGAGAGGGTATCTTAATCTGTATTTTCATTACAAGCGATAATTTAAAAATGAGAACTCCCGGCGAAATGAGATTTTGCTAAAAAAAAAAAAAAATCCTTCAATTATTTACAAACATAGTTGCAAGAAATACAAATGTCTAGATTATTAGAGTGTATAAATAGAAAATAAGTGATATCAGTTTAGTAAATCTTTTTTCCATTTTAAACTTTTTATAACTTTGAGCAACTAGTTCTAAACAACTTTATTATATTCTTTTATTGGCAAGAATCCGTATATTTAAAGCGCATTCTGTCAAATTCTACATCCTTTTTCCGACACATAAATGGTCGCATTGCGCATGCTTCAACCTTTTTAAGGCTTCTCCCCTCAGAAACGGGAAACCTGTTTGGTCTAAGGGGGGTTTAAAAGGGTTGATTAAAAACGGATGGAGGCGTGCCATTGCATTGAAAGCATAGACCTTCTCATATATTTTTGCTCTGAGGTTGAAAGCTAAAGCTTTTTTTAAAGAGCTTACGTTTTCACTTCTAAATATGCATATTTTTTCGCAAAATTTTAAAGAGAGCTTGGATACAGTTATATTTATAACCGATTGAAATTTCAAAGAGTTCGGAAGATGAGAACTATTTTTTTTTTATTGCTATGTTAAAGCAGTCGATGCGGAAACAAACAAACAAACAAAAAAACGAGAAGATAACATTTCTTTTACAACTAGATAACAATATTTTTTCACGAAATTTTTACACGGGCTGTAAAACCGTTTTATTTATAACTAATAAAGATTTAAAAGAGTTCGGACAAAAAGAACTTTATATTTTAAAACGATGAAACGACCCTACATGGAAAACAAGAAAATGAGCGCTTTTATCACTAAATATCCATATTTTTTTAACAAAATTTTCATTTTAAAATATAATTTCATACAAAATAGGGTTAAATATATAAAATAATAATAACTTGATATTTTTTTATTTATCATCACGGGCCGGGGAAACACCGGGCGAGTCAGCTAGTATAAGTAATATTTTCTTAGTTTATTTAACTTTAATTGTGATTTTTGAAGTGACTACACTGCAAAAAATAATTGTTGATTTTGCAGTATAAAACTGGCACCCAGCTGCCAGTATTATACCGTAAAATTAACAGTATTAAACAGTAAAATAAACAGTAATACGCTGCCGCTGGGATGCCAGTTTTATACTGCAAAATCAACAATTATTTTTTGCAGTGTATGAAATTTCAAAGCCTTGCATGCATTAGAAGGAAATAGTCAAATACATTGTGTCCATAAATTATTGCCGAGATTTCCTTATCTCATAACTTTTGATTTAAGAACATGACGAAAAATATTATTACATATTCGTAAAATACAACTCAAAATTGTTTTAATAACACAAACAACGTTATCTATGCGTAAATTTGCACCTCAAGACGTTCTTAATCAAATAATAATTAATATTGACATTTTATCAATTTTATCAAAAGTTATTAATAAATTCTGAGCACAAAGTTGGATAGATCGATATTACATAATTCATTAATAAGTTTTTGATAAATTTGATAAAAAATTAATGTTAATTATTATTTTATTATAATCGTTGTATGATTAATAATGTTTTGAGTTGCAACTTTACGCATGTGTAACTACTTTGTTTGTGTTATTAAAAAACTTTCTAAGTTGTACTTTACGAATATATATAATAAAATTTTTCATCAGGCTCTCAAATCAAAAATTATGTGGTAAGGAAACCCGGACAACAATTTGTGGACGTCCTGTATATTGATTCTAATTTATAAATCATCTCCCCTCCCACCTTCTCTTAAAACGGCTCTGTTGATTTTATTCTTGGAACTGAGGGGGGGGGGGGGCAGTTGTTTTGGCGAGAAAGAAGTTGACACAGATACTTTAAAAACTGTCATAAACGAATCTTTTAACGTTTTCATTGACTGATTATTTCGGGATTCAAATCCAATGATTAGGAGAACTGTTTTAATCTGTAACTTTATTACAAGCTTTAATTTACACCACAAAAATTTCTTTTAAAAAAAATTGTTATTTTACAGTATAATACTGACACCACAGTGCCAGTATTATACTGTAAAATCAACATTTTTATTTATTTATTTATTTATTTATTTATTTATTTTATTTATTTATTTATTTATTTTTATTTTTTATTTTTTTTGCAGTGTATTTTCGCAATTAAGTTTTATCGAAAAGTTTATCGGCCAATGAAAATTTATTGCTTGTTGTATGTTCCAATCTGTTATGTATAAAGGCACTGTAGTCAAAGCAGAATCTAAATCTTAAACAATGATTTGTTAATGTAATCAGGGCTACACTAGATACCGGGCTTGCTCATTCATTATCATGACGTCACAAATGGTAGCTGCCCGCGGCGAAAGACATACAGCGATTGGCACAAAACGATGGGCGCGTCGCTTTGTACCAATCGCTGGTCGCGGCCAGCCACTATTTATGACGTCATGAGAATGAATGAGCAAGCCCGGTATCTAGTGTTGCCTTGATGTAATGTCACAGGTACGGTGCCTTTATATGAGAGTGGCGACATACACATATAGAGCGCATGCTCAGACTGTGTTTAGACAGACTCTCTTTTACAAACTATGGCAAACCTAGGTATTTTCAAATCCAAAATTTGACGATACTCGCCTGGACGAGTTACTGGATACAAGTTAACAAGTATTAGCTTGGCGATAGTGGATAATGGCAGGCTCGCCAAGATGCTTGGCAGGTGATTCTCAACCTGGGGTACATCATTAAAGTAGGATAGTTTAAATAGACGAAAAACAACACTGTTTTAGGCTAGAAGTACGCAGAGACTCGGTGCCACCGGATTTTTTTGAGTTCAGGAGCCCATTTAACCTATCAGCTCCAGCGCGCTTCAGAGCTGTTCACAGCATTATTTTCCTTCTAGTATAATCCAACTTCTTTGGGGTACGTGGCAGAACCGTTAGAGACTAGGAGATACCGCGAAAATCATATTAATAATGGAAGATAACACAAAAATTAAAAAGTTACATTTGAAAACACAAAAACAAAGTTGCAGAGTTTTGTTTACAGTTATACTTATTTGTAATTTTAAGCGAAATTGGCTACTCCTGAAATGGAAGGAAAAGCTTAGTTACTGATTGAACAACGTTTGAACTTGATCTAAAATTTGATTATCTTGAACGTGACCTAATATTTATCATATCTAAATGAAACATTGTTACGAACTTTCATAATAAACTAATGTGGTCAAAAAGTTTCTCCAGGCTGTTTTTACGTGTTTCGATCTTAAGCTGTCATTATAAAATAGATAAATAAACTGTAAAATGTAACTTAAAAAAAAAAAAAATGAAAGTCTATAAATGTCGTTAAATTAATTTGAGTTGGTTGAATATTTAGCTAACCAAAGAACATTATTAACTAACAAAAGCATTCTTGCGTGGAGTTATGCATGGAGGTGGGTTTCTGTAAAAAAGAGTACTCATATATGAAAAGCCTGAACAAGGAGCTTAAGAAATGGGGGCGTACCCAAACTTGGGACTGGAGGGGATACAGCCCTCCGAAATCAACGAAAAACAGTATTGTTCACCCAATCATGAGCACAACTTAGCCCATTTCCATAGCCAACTCCTCATAAGTTCGTCCCTGCTTAACCCTCGACCTCACCATCGAAATAAAATCGGGATACACCTCTGACAGGAGAGCAAAAATGTTCGCAAACGCTGACCTAGAGCTTTTTCATCACTTCTTATTTCCTATATCTGTTTACACATACAAACATATATATATAAATATTTTCATATGTGTTTATGTATGCCATGTGAGTTCAAAAAAGTTCTTACTAACTAGTCCCTTTTTGAGTATACGTCATTTATCTTATCTTAACCGTAGTTATGGAAAATATTCGCTCTGTTTATTATATACACGAACAAGTAATTAAGATGTCTAAAACTCGATCTTCCTCTAGTATCGTCCTCTTGTTTCCCCCCTCATCAAAATGTCATTAATCTTTGTCCATTAACTGTTGCCCCTCTTCTGCGTTCCGCCATCTTGGTCGTCCACAAGAGAAGTGAGTGGCCCCGCGAGAGTCTCTCCATGCCAAACGACATCAATCACACACATCTTGGGTTTCCCAATCAGAGTTAATTCAATATTCATACGCAACAGCCAGTGCGCATGCCCTAGACATGTTCCGCAGGTGACCATAGATAGCCCTTTAAATCCACTCCAAGACATGACAGCACAATTCTGTACTTATTTATGCATTGCAGTTCATTAATATGCTCTTAGATTTGTAATTAGCACTGTTATCTCACAAAAAGTGAATGTGATTAAGGCATGTCATAAGGAGATAAAGTTTATATTAATAGAAAAAAAAAAAAAAAAAAAAAAGCTTTTAAAGAGTTGGTCACAAAAAAGTGAGAAATTATACAGAATACTACATAAGATAAAATATAAGCATCTATATTTTTATGCTTTCGTCCCCACAAATACAATTTCAAATAATTTTGAAAAACTTATACCAAAAAAAAAAAAAAAAAAAAAAAAAAAAAAACGAATATATTGTTTTCAGTAATTTTTCAAATTACTTTACAGCCTCAAGTTCATTTCACAGTAGTTTCATTTGCTACTTCTAGCGATTTTCATCATTTCAAAACGATTTAAGTTTTCTATCTATTTTAAAGGAACGGTTTTGTTAGATAAAACATGGAAGGAACAAGCCTGTCTCATCTCAGTGGAATATTTCTAAATTTTTACATTAGTTTGAGAGAATTATTTATATAATATAAAAAATAGTAAAATAGTGTAGTTTGAGTAAAGCAAGTTTCCACCAAAATATGTCAAATTAGTGAGGAATATTTCTCACTGAAGATAACATTATGATCAGGGACCAATTTGCAAATTTCGGGGCCCTGGACCCAGATGCTCATGGGCCAATGCTTGCACCAATGCTTGTGTAAAAAGATATATTAATAAATAAATAAATAAAAACATGTAAACAAAATGGAAAAAGAAAAAAACGTCTTTTGTAGAGATTGACCTCAAATATCCAATGAAAAAAAAATCATTTAAAAATATTGAAGTGTAAACGAGATATTTAAAAAAATGTCTCTCATAAGATTAACATTAGCAAGCGGGTGCATTCACTTGAGTGAAGTAGCCCCTTAAAAGGTTATTTTTAAATGAAATAAACGATAAACAAGATTTTTCCATATTACTATTTTTAATAGTTAAAACTTCATCAGAGTTTCGCCAATAATTGAAAAAAATTCAGTAGCATTTTGGGGCCCTGGTCTCGTGCCCCGAATGCCCTTCCATAAATCAGGTACTGATTATAATTGTCACTTGATTAATATCAAATTACCAGAGGCTACCAAATATCAAATTCAAAGTACACATTGAATCTTTCTGCTCCTTCAAATAATCTAAACATTCTTATTTTTTTGCAAACATGCTTGTAAATTGATAGAAGGATTTTTTTCCCCTTATGCAATATGTAATTTACTTTTGCTAGAATTTTATTAGTGGATACAAAATTTGCAACAAGCATGTACCCAAAATTTTTAGTACCGAATGATAACAGTTTAATAGCTACTTCAGAAATTGCCCTAAAATACATGTACATTGCTAAAAAAATAATTTATATACCTACCTACCATACCAATAAAAAAAAAAATTTAAAGTTGCTTATAGTTACCAAAAATTTTTTTTATTCATATTCAGTAATTATGTTTCTTATTAGTTGTTTTTATGCAGCGAAATATTGCATACTGTTATCTTCAAATATTCTCAAATATTTGAAACTAGAACAACGATTGTTGATTTATGTTCACAGATATTCCTTGTACTCTAACCTTTCGCCCTCTACCCCCCCCCCTCTCCAAACAGTAATTATGGATAAAACTAATATAATTTTAAAAATAGGATACTTTTTTTTCTTTGGTGTAATTTTATTTCCCAAAGATCTCTCATTTACACACTAAAAAAAAAAAAAAAGGAAAAAAAAAGTTGATTTCACTGTATAATACTGGTACCCCAGCTGCTAGTATATTTATTGAAAAGTCTTGGAAATTATCATAACGATATAACAAGAATAGCTGAAAAAAAATATTTTTTAGACAATGTATTTCACTCAAAGATACCGAAAGTAAATCTCTCATCAGAATCTTCTCAGAGTTCACAACAAACATAAGCAATATTGGCAAGAATGTGTTTTAAAGATGTTGCAGTTCCATATAATACTGTAATACACAGAAAAAAATAAAACCTAAACTGAGTAAAAAAAAACAACAATTTGGGTTGAAATATTTCTAGGTATGAGGTTACACAATTTTGGTTCATACCAAATTGGGTCATGACCCATGTCTGTTTTGGTTAACTCTGTGTATCCATTTTGGGCACTGTTACATACCCATTTTGGGTGGTGTCCAGGTCTTAAGATACCCAAAATGGGTATTTAATAGTTTCCAAAATGGATATACAGTGGTAACCAAAACAGACATGGATCATGACCCAATTTGGTATGAACCCAAATTGAGTAACCTCATACCTAGGAATCTTTCAACCCAAATTGAATTTTTTTTAACTCATTTTAGATTTTTTTTTCCTAGATAATTAAGAAAGGTAGTTCTCAAATGACTTGCTCAACAACGCGAAATTTTCTGACACACTTTCTGACTCCTTTTTAAATGCAAACGCGTGGACTTGACAGGCCTGGCAAATGAAGCGATTTGGAATAGAAATGAGCTTTCCACCTTTTAGGTAGATTTCGTAAGAAATACTACCTATTACATTCTCACCTAAGTTGGAAATTTTGAAAAATTTTTGCATTTATATATCTAAATTGCTTATCCAGTTATAAGCGATCTGTGTCACGTGACGACAAGTTTTTCCCTTTTCTCCGCTTCGTTGCAAAACGCCGATTTTGACAGTACTATCTGAAAGATCTTCTGCCTTGACCAAAAAATGGGAAAATGCCATTCAATTACACAGTTTCTTAATAAGAACACCTGTCAATTTCATGCGTTTCCGAATAAAAATTAATTCAGAAAGTGGCTTTTTTGAATTTGAGAACAGCCTTAATCATCGTAACTTTGTCTTTCAACGCCCTTTTTCCTTGAAGAAAGTAAAAGGATAAAATAATAGAATAAGTACAAGGCTGCTAGAGGAGATAAGTGGTTCTCCATCGTTTATAAGATTTGTAAATTAGCTCATAAATTCTGTATACTTTAATTTAAAAATATATCATATTTGAATCAATAGATGACGATACGTTATCTCAGCCTGTAAGAATGCGTAAAGTTGAATGAAAAACCACTCAGTTTTTACCCATGTTTGCACAGAAAAAAATAAAACCCAATTTGGGTCGAAAGATTCTTGGGTATGTGCCCAAATTGGGTCATGCCTGTTTTGGTTACAACTGTGTATCCATTTAGGGCACTGTTAAATACCCATTTTCAAAAAAAAAAAATTTTTTTTTTTTTTTTTTTTTTTTTAAATTGGTATTTAACAGTGCCCAAAATGGATACACAGTGGTAACCAAAACAGGCATGACCCAATTTGGGCACATACCCAAGAATCTTTCGGCCCAAATTGTGTTTTAATTTTTTTTTCTGTGTGGGTTCAAAAATTTTAAAGTTAGTTTCAACATTCATGCAGATTTAGACAGTTCAATGCCATCTATCGACTATAAATTACACTAGTTTTGAAAGCACTGTATATAAAATCTACGAGCTATCTTAATAAAATGTGATTTATCTCACCTTTATATTTATCGTAGTCAATGAATTATTGAATGTTCGTACATTCTCGGTTTTGAAAACTGTCACATCCCCCCCACCCACCCACCCACCCCCCAAAAAAAAGAAATAAATGTCAATAGATCTAGGAAACTCAACTAAGGCTGATGAAATAAATCAATCTTCAACAATCAAATAAAAAAAATAAAGGCAACTCTCTAAATAAGCGCAAAAGATTAAAATGAAAATAGAAATGGGAGGTAATTCACTGCTTACTCGAGAAAAATTACAAGATTCTTCTACTTCAATTTTCCGTGATCTTAAATCCAAAATAGCTGATACATAATTTGCGAAAGTCTTCTTCTAATCCCCTAGATGCCAGAATTGTATTCAAAGGTAGAAAGCGCGCCTATCAACCTCTGATGAAATGACGTATCTTTACTCTTCCACGGACCTCATAAATTAGGGACCTGTCCCCCTCCCCCCCCCCTCAACCATCCTCACTTTCACTCTCTCCACCATCTTACTCTCACCCCCCACACCCTCCCATCTCTTCTTGATGAAAGTAAAGGCATAAAAGAGAGTAAGTAGAACGCAGCTAGAAGAGATAGGTGGAATTTTCTCCATGGCATTTTATCCCAAAAACTATAGGGAAGGGGGAGGGAGAAGGGAAAGAAACAATGAATGTGATAAAACTAGGGACGAATGTCAGTTCAATAACCCAGATAGATAGATAGTAAATACCTAGCCCACCCACCCCCCGTTCTTTAGGAAGAAAAAGCAAAGAAAATTAAAGAAGAAAATCCCCGCAAAATTTGGAACTAAGAAACTTGAAAGCGAAGGAGAGAAATTAAACTCTACTATGATCTATCAACATAGCAACAAAGGGAGAGAATTGAAAGAGGGAAAGCAGGATCCGGAGGTGGGTGGGAGGGGAAAGGGCATAAATGAATGGAAGAAGGAAATAAGGCGGCGGTATTTGTTTTATCCACCATGTTAAGGGGGGGGGGCAGTGCAAGGGGTGTAGCTGTGTCCCCCACCCAAGGTTGAGAAGCGATGAACGTCTAGGATTAGGGTTAAAAAGACTTACGGCCCAATGAGTTTTTCGTTTAAGATATTACATCGTTTTGTGGCCTCTCTGCTTAGTAGAAGGAAAGGCAATTAAGTATTACAGGTGTGCGTCTGTGCACGAGACGGAATTTTTTTTTTTTTTTTTGTGCCCTCCCTACCTTCTTTTGTGGGTAAGTCTTTTAACGAAGATGACGAATTAAAAGTTTTAAGAATAAATGGGACGTGGCTGTTTTATTAAACAGCGAATTAAGGCGAATGATGATAATGTGGATTTTCATCTTAAGTTTGTGTTTTAATGCTTTGTGGGGATTTTTTTCCCTTCCCCCCTCTTGCGAAATGTCTGTAATGAGGTAAATGTAGGCATTGAAAGTGCTATTAATGAAGCAACATTCCAATTATTTATTTAAGGAAAAATAATGCTTCGGTAGTATTTCTCAATAGCCTGTCTTGAAAGCTTTTTTATGAAAAATAATTTGCATATGCATATATTTTCCTAAATAACTAAAAAAAAAAAAGGTTTTACAGCTTATTATTCAGTAGAAAAGTTCTAAAAAGGATAATACAAATTCATTTACGTCAGCTAAAAATGTTTTAAAAAAAGTATTGTTTTCCGAGATGTAAAGACAACATTAATTAAAGGATTTTCTACAATTAAAAAAAATAAAAAATAAAAATAAAAAATCTTGTCTCAACAGGCAAATGGAAATAAAGCTAGCAGATAAATGGCATAACTTTTAGCACCAGGGGAAACGCTTTTAAATAAATAAATAAAAAATTATAATATTAGAAATTCACTGATTGGTCAAGTAACATTATGTGATATTTTTTTAATCACATTAATTGGAAAACACATTTCTTAAGAACATAATCCATTTGGTAAACAAACGTTGAATTTTAATCCCAAAAATGGCTTTGAAGAGCAAATGTTTTTCCAAGTATTAACAATACCCACTTTGGGCATAAAAGAAAATAAAGAAGAGAAAAAAACAAAAAACAAAAAAACACAATACGATCAGATTTTATTTATAAACCAGAATAGTTAGAATTAAGTTTATTTTTATTTTTATTTCCATGCTTAATATATCATGCTTCGCACATAATCTCCATAGTTAACCCTTAAATGCTGTTAGTGGTCTCACAGATCGTTACTTTCTTCCATTTTCACAGTTGAGCTTGTAATTTTCTGTTTAACTATAGATACTAGTGATTTTTTTTTTTCGTTTGGACTCCTACTATCGTTAGAGGCTTCTAAATTGGTGAACTTTAATTATAACAGTCATGTACATAAAATTTAGAACAGAAACAGTTCCTTCGATCAACCGGTTTCAAAGATTGCTCACAGTATATATGCGGCAATTATGGTCACAACAGTTAAGGTTAATACATCTTTTCTTTACTTACATGCCACAACTTTTAAAATATACAATAGAAACAGCAAACTTTTCTTTCCAATAAATGAAAAACGAATTCAGAAAATGATACAGCAAAAAGGTTTGAAATTTGACTATATATTTTTTTAACAACATAAAAACAAAAATTGTGTTAAATTTGTAGTGCACTGTATTCTTTCAATACATCAGAAATATAAGCACCTCCCCTCCCCCCCCACACACACCTAAAAAATTATTAACAACAAGATTTTATCACCAATATTTAGAGATATATATATTCATGTATTTCGAATCCAATATATTGAAGCAAATTATACGTCTATCATACAATCATGGTAAACGTATCTTTACAAAATGTCAAAATATCTTTCTCTGCATCAGTACTCTACTTGTTGGAAAACCTGTTTTACAGGAATAGTTGTACTGTCTTTTGAGCGGGTATTTCTCCTCTAGATTAATTACTGTCTAAACTTCAAACGAAATTATGATGGCAATAATCTATGATCTGAAACATACGTATTCCCCTTCACCACCAAAAAGTCGTTTTACTGACCATGATTTTATCATCAATATTTATATCGACATTTTCGAACCGAATATTGGTGCAAATCATTCGTCTATCATACCATCATGGTAAAAGTATCTTTACAAAATGTCAAAATATCTTTCCCTGCATCAGTGTTCTACTTGTTGGAAAACCTGTTTTACAGGCATAGTTGTGCTATCTTTTGAGCGGGTATTTCTCCTCTAGATTAATTACTGTCTAAACTTCAAACGAAATTATGATGGCAATAATCTATGATCTGAAACATACGTATTCCCCTTCACCACCAAAAAGTCGTTTTACTGACCATGATTTTATCATCAATAGTTATATCGACATTTTCGAACCGAATATTGGTGCAAATCATACGTCTATCATACCATCATGGTAAAAGTATCTTTACAAAATGTCAAAATATCTTTCCCTGCATCAGTGTTCTACTTGTTGGAAAACCTGTTTTACAGGCATAGTTGTGCTATCTTTAGAGCGGGTATTTCTCCTCTAGATTAATTACTGTCTAAACTTCAAACGAAATTATGATGGCAATAATCTGTGATCTGAAACATACGTATTCCCCTTCACCACCAAAAAGTCGTTTTACTGACCATGATTTTATCATCAATAGTCAGATCGACATTTTCGAACCCAATATATTGGTGCAAATCATACGTCTATCATACAATCATAGTAAAAGTATCTTTACAAAATGTCAAAATATCTTTCCCTGCATCAGTGTTCTACTTGTTGGAAAACCAGTTTTACAGGCATAGTTGTGCTATCTTTAGAGCGGGTATTTCTCTTCTAGATTAATTACCGTATAAACTTCAAACGAAATTATGATGGCAATAATCTGTGATCTGAAACATACGTATTCCCCTTCACCGCCAAAAAGTCGTTTTACTGACCATGATTTTATCATCAATAGTTATATTGACATTTTCGAACCCAATATATTGGTGCAAATCATACGTATATCATACAATCATGGTAAAAGTATCTTTACAAAATGTCAAAATATCTTTCCCTGCATCAGTGCTCTACTTGTTGGAAAACCTGTTTTACAGGCATAGTTGTGCTATCTTTAGAGCGGGTATTTCTCCTCTAGATTAATTACCGTATAAACTTCAAACGAAATTATGATGGCAATAATCTGTGATCTGAAACATACGTATACCCCTTCACCGCCAAAAAGTCGTTTTACTGACCATGATTTTATCATCAATAGTTATATCGACATTTTCGAACCCAATATATTGGTGCAAATCATACGTATATCATACAATCATGGTAAAAGTATCTTTACAAAATGTGAAAATATCTTTCCCAGAGCATCAGTGCTCTACTTGTTGGAAAACCTGTTTTACAGGCACAGTTGTGCTGTCTTTAGAATGGGTATTTCTCATCTAGATTAGTGTCTCAACTTCGATGAAAGTTATGATGGCAATAATCTATCAATGCATCTGAAACATACGTATTCCCTTAAAATATAGTTTAACTGACCATGATTTTATCATCAATAGTTATATCGACATTTTCGAACCCAATATATTGGTGCAAATCATACCTCTATTATACAATCATGGTAAAAGTATCTTTACAAAATGTGAAAATATCTTTCCAGCATCAGTGCTCTTCTTGTTGGAAAACCTGTTTGACAGGCACGGTTGTGCTGCCTTAGGTATTTCTCCGTTAGAATACTGTCTGAACTTCTGGCGAAATTATGATGATAATAATTTGTTCATGTTCAAACATCTGAAATATCCGTCTCCCTTCTACCACCCCTCCTCCAAAAAATCTTGCAACTGACCATGATTTTATCATCAGTAGTTATATCAATATTTTCGAACCCAATATATCAGCACAAATCGTACCTCTATTATACATTGGTGGTAAAAGTATGAAGTTATGAAATATCAAAATAATGGACGCTAAAGTGATATAACTCTTCAATTGGAGTTTTCCAAAAAAAGCAAAAAACAATCTAAAGCATGCAAATAACATGATTTTTATTTATAATGGAGTCAGGATAAAATGCAATTATTTTATATCTAAAGTCAAAAGTAAGGGTTTAGTTAAATGTGAGCCACGTTACTTTCGATTATCAGAAGATTTGTAGACATTTAGAGTCGTGATCGCAGAATTGTGCAATTAAATAAGGCCAAGAGTATTATTCTGAAGTAGGGGTGTTCTAGATTTGCCCCTCTGTCTATGCTACAGGTTAAGGTTATGTAATTTCATAAGCAAAAAAAGGGGGAAACTGCTCAGATCGGTCATATTTTAAATATGACCGATATGATATATGGGTCAGTAACTTATGATATTTAAACTTGATTTTAGTGATAGATAAACAACTATGTGGTTTATTCATATTAATATATCAAAAATTGCGTTTTTTGAGTGTCCCTTTACGGGTATATGTGCATCAGAGTTCTTGTTATTGTAAATTCTCTTTTGAAGGCATAAGCTGAGTATAAGTGCTGTCTTTTGATAAAATATTTCTGTTACATAGTACTTTCTGGACCGCTTCAGAATTTTTTTTATAGAAATTGTCTGTCGATAATTTGAAATATTTTCCCCTATCTCAGTGTTTTTGTTATTGGAAAATCTATTTCACAGGCATAATTGATTTTTATGAGTTCGTAGAGTAGGTATTTTCTCTAAAGAGTGCTGTACAAATCATTTCAATCAAGTTAAATTTCCGCCTGGAGAAAGTTTTTTGAACTAAATAATACGTGGTTACTTCTGAACGATTGGGTCAGTAACTTATGAATTCTATAATAACTATTTTTCCACTGTTGTCTGCATTTCCCTTCAGTGGGACACATACATTCCGGTTTTACTCTAAAAGTTAGCCATTTTATTATCATTAATTCTTACTAATAAATTTTCATGTAATAAATCCAATACTGGCTTCTATAGTAAACACTAAGTATTGAATATTTATGTATTTAATGATTCTTACCTTTGCTCTCAACATAAATTTGCCTAATATATTTTTTTTTTTACCTAAATATTTCTTGCTTATTGAAAACAATAGCGCTATCATGCTAAAAATCAACCGTCTGATGTTCGCTTTTAAAATACCTTTATCTCTTTCGAATATCTTGAAACTATTTTAGTCTTGAAGTTTTTAATGCATCTCAAATTTTTAGTTTTAATTCTCTACTATGCAAAAAATGAATGTATTTGCAAGAACGCAGAAAGGAAAAAAAGAAGAAGAAGAAGAAGATAGTTTTATTTTATTCACAAAGACCTTCATTCATTTAAAAAAAATAAATTTTAAAGATATTTATCTATTTTCTTCAAAAGAGATAAATATCTCTAAAGCTCTTCCATTTTTTCCTTAATCTAGTAAGAAATCAATTTTTTTTTGCTACGCATTTCTTTAAGCTTCATTAACATCAGATCAGCAGAAAAAAAAAATATCCCACTATGTTTATTTAAATAAGTTTTGTAACCGCCATGAGGATACCTTAACTAGAATGATCAATGCATTACATCGGTCGATGAGATAGCGTAACAGGCCGACTTCTTCGACCCAAGTGAAAAAGAAGAGAGAAAAAAAAGAATAAAGAGCGAACCTTATCATGATCACCACGATGACCGAAACAGAAAATATTCGAACCTTATAATCACCCCCCGACATTCCGCGTCTTGGATGCTCCAAAACACTTCTCCCAAAACTGCAGCTCTCATTAAATTCCATCAAAAAATAAAAATAAAAAAAGGAACGCTCACTTGGCGCGGAATAAGATATGCCAACCCCTTCACACTCCCACACCTCCCCCATTCCAGTTTTAAAACCCCCAGTGACCCACTCCGCCCTCCACCGCCTCCCACATCAACCAAAATCTACACGCTCGGATAACTCCAACGTTTCTCGAGCGCGTTCCCCCTGTATAGAATCTTTTGCACTACCCTCCTCTCTCCGAGTTCTCCATCGTTCTTAGCAGGCTTGTGCCGCATTAATCTTTAAATTGAGTCGCAACGTTGATTAAAAATATTCTTGAATAATTCGGATAGAGCGTGGTCCATTCAATAATTGAGTTTGTTGCCCCTGGGTGCTCGGGCCCTTGTCTTGTCACTCTTCTTCGTGAACAGGAAAGGGGGGGGGGAGACTTTTCTTTCCACCTGTATGACCTTCTCTTCCTCATCCTCTCCTCTTCTGGAAAACTCTTTTAACGTTTTCGTTATTCTTTTTCACACCCCGTGAATGTCCCCCGCGTAAAAGTGGGTTGTTCATATTTCATCATTTATCGCCTGAGACGGATGCTGTTTGGTAAAGAAAAATTCATAGGTGGGGCTCCTTCGTGCAATCTAACCAATGGTGGCTTTGCGGTGTAAAGATGATTGATGAGAAAAAATATTTCTGGAACGTGACTCGATGAAAGATGATTTTTGGGGGAGTTTTATTACTGTGACTGCGCATGGAGAAATAAACATGAATAAGTTATGAAGATATCGATGGATGAAATGGCATATTTGAAGTAAAAGGAAAAGGATAAAACTTTTTTTCTATTAAACTTTTACAGATTTTTTTCTCCTTTTTTTTTAGTTTTTGTTCGAAAAAATTATTTTATAATAAACATGAAACAAAAAATAACATGGAAAGCTTCGTTATAAAGAATTATCAAACAAGGATTTCCAACTCCAATAGCTGCAAAGTTCAGCAAAATCCTGCGATTATCGTCTATTGACTTTTTTCCCCTTTCTTTTATTTTCCATTTGAAATAACATTTTTTTTTTCCTAATTGCCATTGGCAACATGAGAGAAATAGCCATGTTAAGAGTGTTCTGAAATCCAAACTGGCTACTTTATAACATATTATTTAATTTATTTTTGTTCCGAAACGCATGAAATTTGCATGTGTCCTTATTCAGAAACTAAGTGATAGAAACACAATTTTCATTTTTTGATAAAGGCAGAACATCTTTCAGAAAATACTGTAAAATCGGTGTTTTGAACCAATTTCCCGCCGTAGAATTTAAAGAAGCAGGAAAAACGAGTCGTCACGTGACACGAATCGCTTATAATTCGACAAGTAATTTATTTATTAAACAAAGGAAAACTCATTTCGATTCCAAATCGCTTCCATAGCCTGTCAATTTCCATTCCTGCCAATTTTATGCCTTTGCGTTTAAAAATGAGTCAGAAAATGTGTCAGATAGTTTCATGTTGTTGAGTAGATCATTTGAGAAACACCTTAAATAAAATAATGTAAAAAGAAATGAGTAATCTTTTCTTTCTATTAAACTTAAACAGAGATTTTAGTATTATTATTATTATTAAGGTTTATTATTTTATTTATTATTATTATTTATTATAATAATAGGTTTATTATTTTATTTATTACTTATTATTTATTATAATAATAGGTTTATTATTTTATTTATGTTCATTATTATTATTATTATTATTATTATTATTATTATTATTATTATTATTATTTTATTTATTATTTGTTGTTCATTATTATTATTATTATTATTATTATTATTATTATTATTATTATTATTATTATTATTATTATTATTATTATTAAGTTTAATTATTTTATTTATTATTTTTTTCATTATTATTATTATTATTATTATTATTATTATTATTATTATTATTATTATTATTATTAAGTTTAATTATTTTATTGATTATTTTTTTCATTATTATTATTATTATTATTATTATTAAGGTTAATTATTTTATTTATTATTTATTGCTTACTGTCCATTATTGTTATTATTGAGGTTTATTATTTTATTTATTATTTGTTGTTCATTTATTATTATTATTATTATTATTATTATTATTATTATTATTAAGGTTAATTATTTTATTTATTGTTTATTGACCATTATTATTATTATTATTATTATTATTATTATTATTATTATTATTATTATTATTAAGGTTAATTATTTTATTTATTGTTTATTGACCATTATTATTATTATTATTATTATTATTATTATTATTATTATTATTATTATTAAGGTTAATTATTTTATTCATTGTTTATTGACCATTATTATTATTATTATTATTATTAAGGTTAATTATTTTATTTATTGTTTATTGACCATTATTATTATTATTATTATCATTATTATTATTATTATTATTATTATTATTATTAAGGTTAATTATTTTATTTATTGTTTATTGACCATTATTATTATTATTATTATTATTATTATTATTATTATTATTATTATTATTATTATTATTATTATTATTATTATTAAGGTTAATTATTTTATTTATTGTTTATTGACCATTATTATTATTATTATTATTATTATTATTATTATTATTATTATTATTATTATTATTAAGGTTAATTATTTTATTTATTGTTTATTGACCATTATTATTATTATTATTATTATTATTATTATTATTATTATTATTATTATTATTAAGGTTAATTATTTTATTTATTGTTTATTGACCATTATTATTATTATTATTATTATTATTATTATTATTATTATTATTATTATTATTATTATTATTATTAAGTTTAATTATTTTATTTATTATTATTTTTTTCATTATTATTATTATTATTATTATTATTATTATTATTATTATTATTATTATTATTATTATTATTAAGTTTAATTATTTTATTTATTATTATTTTTTTCATTATTATTATTATTATTATTATTATTATTATTATTATTACTATTTTGTTGTTAAAATTATTTTCTAATAAAAACAAAATAAAAATGATTAAAAAAAACACAGGTTGATAATTTATTAAACAGGAAATTTTATTTATTAATCGTTATTCATTGATTATTATTATTATTATTATTATTATTATTATTATTATTATTATTATTATTATTATTATTATTATCATTATCATTATTATTATTATTATTATTATTATTATTATTATTATTATTATCATTATTATTATTATTATTATCATTATTATTATTATTATTATTATTATTATTATTATTATTATTATTATTATTATTATTATTATTAAGGTTAATTATTTTATTTATTATTTATTGTTTATTGTCCATTATTCTAATAGTAATAATAATAATGAAAATAATAACAATAATGTATCAATATTATGTATCAATATTAATGTATCAATAAATAACAATAATGTCCATTATTGAGGTTTATTATTTTATTTATTATTTGTTGTTCGTTATTTATTATTATTATTATTATTATTATTATTATTATTATTAAGGTTAATTATTTTATTTATTGTTTATTGACCATTATTATTATTATTATTATTATTATTATTATTATTATTATTATTAAGTTTAATTATTTTATTTATTATTATTTTTTCATTATTATTATTATTATTATTATTATTATTATTATTATTAAGTTTAATTATTTTTTTTCATTATTATTATTATTACTATTTTGTTGTTAAAATTATTTTCTAATAAAAACAAAATAGGAATGATTATTAAAAAAAAAAAAAAAAAAAAAAAAAAAAAACATAGGTTGATAATTTATTAAACACGGAATTTCATTTCTACGAAATTCAACAAAATATTTAGCAGTGGTAAACTATTAAATATTTATTAACTGTTATATATATATATGTTATCAGTTTCCAAATAAAAATCAACAAATATTATCAAGGTTTATATTTGTTAGTATATATAGTATGAATAATATATTTATTATATTTAATATATTACTTTATATAATAACTAATGTAATTTATGCATTGTAAATATTAACATAATTCATACTTAAACATGTATATTTTTTATTATATATTAAATTTTAATATAAATATATCACATTTTAGTAAAAATGTTTATTATTTTATAATTAAATTTAATTTAATGTATTTTAAATTTCAAAATAATTTCCAATCCTTTTTTTGTGTATGTCTTTTTTGTCTTTTTCCTGCTTTCCACCCATTAAGACAATCGACCTTCTTATTATTTTTATATTTTGTCTTATGTAATTTAATCTTATCTTCTGTCATCTTATATAAGTTTAAACATTTTTAATTGTTATAATTCTATTATAAGAAATTTTGATATAAAAATATTCTTAAATGTCAGTTTAGTGTACTTTAAATATCACAATTACTTTTCAGTGCCTTTTTTTTTTTTTTACTTTTCTCCAAACAAAACAGTGCATCTTTCCATTATTTTGATTTTCCTTTTTAATAATAGACACATATAAGATAGAATTAAACATTGCTTCGTGTATCATTAGTATTATTAGTATCATTAGTATCATTAGTACCTTTTCTCCTTAGAAAAGATATTAGATTGTTCATGGATTATCTCTGAAAGAAGTAAAAAACGGTTGAAAACACAAATTTTCGTTTATGTTTTGTTAACTTGTTAAAATTAAAAATTAAAGACATAATATCAAAACGTTTTTGCATACTGAAAGGAGTAAAAATCAACTAAAAGCACGGATTTTCGTTTATGTGTTTTTAAATTATTGTTAAAATTAAAAAATAAAATGTATTTCAATAATATATTATTATATACTATAATTATTTATAACGCAATCAAATGATCGGTAAATAATTCATAAGAGTTAGTCATTTTCTCATCTGAACGAAAATGTGCGCAGATGGGAAAATTACTACTCATATTGTTATATACTTGACAAAAAATGTGTTTTCATACTTCTTAATTGTATGATGAAAATAATATATCATGATGCAGTTCCACTACATTGTTCTCAAAACATCTATACATCTACAAAAATTATTGGGTTTTAAGCTGTGAACTCTACATCACAAGTGCAAATTCGCACCGACAAATATTTCCAATGTCGGCGTGTTTTGAATACGCTTTACTCTTTGATTACGCTTTAATTTTCATTTTTCATTAACAAAATAATTAATTTAGCATAGGACTCGTGTGTTACATTTCATTATCACTATATTACTAAGCAAAGTTAAACGCAGTTGAAGTAAATTTTGTCCTCCGCGTTTTTTTAATTTTTAGCGATTTTTAATGCGATTCTTGGCGTTTTATCGCGTTCCGTGGCGATTTTTTGACATTCCTAGAAAGAATTCGGTTTTAAACTTTTAGCCTAATATAGTAAATATGGTCCTCCGATATTTTTGAAGTGTTTCCGCTTTTTAATGAAATTTTAAATGCAATTTTTAGAACTTTTTTGCGGCCGATTTTTTGACATCCATGAAAGAATTCCCGTTACAATGGTTTAACCTATACTGTAATACATTTTATCTTCTGTAATTTCTAAATTTTTAAAATAAAGTTTTTTTTTTTCTTTCGCGGTGATTTTTTCATTTTAGTAAAAGGAATCTTGGTTTTAATATTTTTGCCCAATATAGTATATTTTATCCTCTTTTCAATAATGCTTTTTTAGAATTCGTACAGCGAATTTTGAATTTTTAGCGAATTTTTTTAATCTTTTTTTGCGTTCTGCGGCAATTTTCCTACATTCGTAAAAGAAATCTTGTCTTAATATTTTAGCCTAATATAGTAACTTTTATCCTCTGCGATTTTTGAAATAAATTTTAGCGACTTTTTATGTTACTTTTAGCATTTTTTCGCTATTCGCTGCGATTTTTCTACATTAGTAAAAGGAATCAGGTTTCAATCTTCTGCCCCAATATAGTACATTTTATTCTCTTTTCAATATAGTTTATTCATAATTCGTACAGAAACAGAAACCTCCCACTCGTGGACAGCCAACCTCTCGGCATAGGACTTATGAGTCCACGAGGGGAAAAACTATATCTACCAGGAACCCCAGTGTCCAAGGACCCGAAGTCCCCAGCAAGTTTAAAAAAAAAAAATAAAAAAAATAAAAAATCACAGAGCTACCCAATATTGCTTATTGCTGGGTGAGCCCAAAGTTATTACATGTATATAAGTTCTATATGAATATACTGATAATATTACATAATATTAAAGATAAATATTTACAGATATTTACAATAATAATATTGTACTGAAAATTTTTCAATTGCATTATGCACTAGTCTAATAAGTCTTTTAAAACATAGTTTTTAAAATCTATAGATCTTCTTTGATATATGAAAAGTTTTTATTTAGGACATTATAATTTTTATCTAACTTTTCGTAATTGGAAGCGTCTAATAGCACACATTGTAGGTTTCTCTTTAATGTTTTATTTTTATTGAAGTTAAAATGGTATTCCATAAGAGGGCAGTTACCGAAGATGTAGTGTATATGAGTTTCAGGGTTTTTGTCACAAGGACATCTATCCGTGGTTCTTTTACCAATTTTATATAAAAAGCTTGGGAAACTTCCATGGCCGCTAAGATAATATGCTGCTGATTTCTGAACACATAAAAATTTAACATCTACCTTATTAAGAATTTTATACGTTTCTCTTCCTTTCGTTGAGTTGGTCCAATCATTTTGCCAATCTGTGATGATTTTGTTTTTAAAATAACTCTTTAGAATGGATTCTGGAAATGGTAAGACAGAGATGTCATCATAATGGTCTTCTGTAATTGCATTTTTCGCGAGAAGATCTGCTCGCTTGTTACCAGTTGTGCCTACATGTGCTTTAATCCACGCTATTTTGATGAATTTATTGGGGTTTTATAGTAAACTACCGTAGATATTTAAAATTATGGAGTTTTCGATGAAAAATTATCTTGAGTGCATCTAAGGATGAGTGACTATCTGTCAAAATAAGGGCTGATGTAAATTGTGATTGTGTTAACCAAACTATTGCTTCCTGGATCGCATATAATTCGGCTTGGTAAATTGAGTTAATTGGGTGTAGTCTTACTGCATGATCATGGATGAAGTTATTATTAAGAGAGACTGTATATGCACTTGCCACTCCATTTCCCATAGATGATCCATCTGTAAAAATTTGTAGATGATTTTCCAATATTATGTTTTCTGTCAGGTTATCTATAATTTCTATATTTTTCAACTTGTAATATTCTGGAAATTTATAAGTTGCTTCCCGCTGCATAAGATTATTGTATATTATTGTATTGTTGAAGTTAAGTAATCTGTTTCCTTGCTTTATCTCATAGACTTAATTAGAATTCGTTTGGTATTTTGATGGTAATTGGAGGCACTCCAGTTAAAATATTTAATGCGTCATTTGAAATACTTCGGTAAGTTCTTATGATGTTTAACAATGCTATTCTCTGAAATGATCTAAGGATTCTGATGCCGTGGCAATTCAAGTTTGGATACCAGAAGAAAATTTTCGCGATATTCCATTGCGATTTTTAGAGTTTTTCGCGTTTCGTGCTATTTTCTGACGGGCCCGAGCAACGCCGGGTGGGTCAGCTTGTTAATAATAAAGTCTATATTAACATGTGAATTTTTAATGAAAATTCAGTTTCGAACGATATTTTAAAAATTCGAACGCATACAGTTTCAATCTTTTTAAACTATTTAATTAAATTAATTTATTGATTCATGGTAAAGAGCATTTCTTTAAAAATTTATTTTTTAAAATAATATCATAAATAATGAAAAATAATTTCTGAGGTCCACTGTCCCCTTAATATAATCATTATGTGTAGAATGATTCAGGCGAAATGGCGAAGTTTTATGCCCGTTCTACTATAGTCATTCAGAGGAATTATCCTTCTGAAAGTTGCTTCAGTTTGTCTATTTTAATTGAAACCATCTGGAAGCAAATTTCGCTCTCCAAATAAAACTGAGTCCCTTAATTTAAATGTAAATTTGGTAATACCATTCTTCAGTGCCGTCTTATAAAATTACTCAAAATCAAACTTTATTCCATTGGATTTCCTTAGAAATATACACAAAATAAATGTCATTGACCCATTTTTCTGTCAGTTTGTTTGGGGTAGTTCTTCTGGAAGAAGCAATATTGTAGTGTAAAAATATACATGAAAATTTAGAAAAGTAAATGAAAAAATTGTTAATTATTTTCTTGATTTTTAGTTTTTAGAAACTTTCATTATTCAATAGTTCAAAATACAACGTTGACCGGAAAAATTGTATCGAAAATATTCTTAAATAATTTTAATCTTTTTTTTTTTTTTCTCCTCTTTAAACATTGTATTTGAGAGATCTTTTATGAAATAGAAAAGTCATATAGACAGATTATTTATATTTATTCATTTTAAAAAGTTTAATCTGTTTTATATTATTTTCTAAAAATCTAATCCTGGGTGAATGGATGATCACATCTTAGGCAAACACGAGAATGGTTCAATTTTAATTTTGTTGAGTAAAACCCATAAATTACTACATTTACTTCGCGGAAAGAGTGGTGTGGCGCCGGAATTGTAGGTTCCTTTCCTCAGTTACTGACCGGAACGGTAGTAGGCCCGATCACGGATGATGCCACCGAAAAAGTTTAAAAGCTAAAACCAATAAATTTAAGACATCGACCAGCGGTTACGGGCTGGAAAGGGTGTAGTAATTTATTCTATTTATTTAACTGACCTCCAGGCCGCTACTCTCTGAGCAGGTGGCGCGCGAGACCCTCGAGAGCCCCCTTCCTTTTAACATTAAGCGGAACGGTAGTAGGCCCGATCACGAAAGATGCCACCGAAAAATTTTTAAAGCTAAATTCAATAAGTTTAAGACATTGGCCAGCAGGTTCTGGTATGGGGCGTTTCCTACATTGGGCGACTCTGCGGCTTCGAGCTCATTATAGCATTTTAATTTTATTTTTAAACATGACATTATATTAGGCTGTATCAAAAGTATTTTCGTTTTCTGAATGTTATTATACCATAGCCTGTGGCAGGTACTTTATCACCCCTATTGTTGAACATAAGATGTTATTTAAGAGAATACATGTCCCTCTATATTCTGTAATCATACAGACTTCTTTCTCTCCTTTTTAGGTTAGTAAAGAGTGATACAAATGTTGAGATTTTATGCATCTTAGGGCATGATTTTAAACTAGGCCTTAAAACCAATGAAGCTGTCTTCAAAACTCGTGCAGTTGGACAAGAGTAGTGTCCGAACAGTTCAAAACAAATCCAAACGTTTTAAGGAAGGGGACTTCAATTTCCCTGTCACTTCTGGGTTTGATTTCAAGGCTGAGATCGGATTTGTTTTGAATTGTCTAGAAGTCTAGATACTTGCCCTGGCCTCTAACTGTACGAGTTTTGAAGACAGCTTCATTGGTTTTAAAGCCTAGTTTAAAATCATGCCCTACACTACAAAAAAAAAAAAAGTTGTTGATTTTACGGTATAATACTAGCACCCCAGCTGTCAGTATTATACTGTAAAATCAACATTTTTTTTTTTTTTTTTTTTTTTTGCAGGGTAATAATACATTTACGAAGAAAACCCATTTATAACCGAAAAAGGTTAGGGATCATCCATTAATTGCGTCACACTTCAAGAGGAGCGGGGGGGGGGGGGGGGTGCTCACGAAGTGTAACACAGTGTGGTAAGGGGGGAGGTATGTTAAAACGTAATGACATCACAACTAAAATATAAAAACAAGTGGGTCGGCATTATTTGCACGCACGATAATCAATGTTTCAAGTTTACTTTTGATTAGTAAAACCATTGATCAATATAAATACAGAAATTATCAATTATAGCTTCTAAAGCAGCCATTCTTTTTTAATCATTCTTTATGCACTGAATAAACCTTCTTAAACATATTTTTAGAAACTTTTATTTAAACTTAACACGATATTTAGTAAGAAAAATTGACTTCAAAAGTAGTTTAAAATAGAAAATGTTAAACAAAGACTATTTCTACAAGTTCTTTAATAATCTTTCAAACAAATTGTTTTAAATAAACAAGTGCCTGACCATCTGTTCAATCTTTTCTACATGTATTTGAAAATTTCTGTCATATTGACAATATTTTTACGTACAACTCAGCACTGGAAAGTTTCTGTCATTAGCTCTTGTTTAATTTCAACAATTGAAAACAGAGATGTGTTGTTTCCTGTGCAGCTTTGATTCTTTTAGACGTTTCATCTGGAAACGGGATATCAGAGAAGCTATTAATCGTAGAGCATGAACTTAACTTTGCCATTCTGTAAAAAAAAGTTATATTTAACACAGATGTGTCATTTCAGTTAACAATACAATAATTTTTAGATCTTTAAATACTAGATATTGTAAAATGAGATTATCTGAAGATTTTTTAATATTCTTTATATATGGCAAAATATATGGTATTTCTTACAAGTGACGTCATTCGTTTTGACCTTTTTTATATACTTACCATACAAGGCTTCCATTCAGGTATATCATAGGAAATCTCATGTAAATAATTTTGAAGGGATCGAAGCAAATAAAAATCAGATAATGTCTGAAATGGTAAGAATGGTAAAGATGTTAAAGTATCCCAACTTTCAACTCAATGAAAAATTGTGATGGCTTTTCGGTTTGGAATGTGGATTTTAAAAGTTATAATGCTCGGAAAGGTTTCCGAAGTGTTCTGACACTGTCAGTACTTATAGAAAATAATAAGAAGAAATCGGAACTTTTATTGAATGCCATGACGCTGGACATCCACTTTTCATCACTAAATATGGATATCGAAGACTTTGACAAAATGTCTTTAGTTTAGCTAATTGTTGCTAATATAAAAGATATCGACTTACA
Organism: Maratus michaelseni; assembly: GCA_963931845.1. Classification (NCBI taxonomy): domain Eukaryota; kingdom Metazoa; phylum Arthropoda; class Arachnida; order Araneae; family Salticidae; genus Maratus; species Maratus michaelseni. Next base: position 64,205,735 of record OZ007595.1, read on the forward strand.
AATGTTTCTAAACACATAGAATTAATCAGAATCCGCTAGAAATGTCCTCAATCCTGTATAATCCAGATATCCTTAGTTTCAATCCATAGTTAGGTATATTGGAGCCCAATATTGTGCCACTATTTCGTTGTTCGGAAATACTTCCAATGAAATATAATTGCTATGAAATGCGACTATTAGAGAAATACTGGTTTTTCATTGGAAAAATTTGCTATGAAACGACAACTTGGTAGAAATATTGGCTTTATGGTGGAAATATTGGCAAATAAATGGCGAGATATTTCTTAACAACATTGCTGCAATATTGAGAAAATGCAAGCAAAATGTTTTTAGAACAACATTTTGTACCAATATTGGCAAGCTAATAGCGGAAATTGGCCAAGATATAGAAAATATAACCAATATTGGCCCTATATTGTTTTGGTTTTAGAGATATATTCCTATGGTCGCAATATTGTTGTGTCTTGAGACTCCTCTGCCTTTCATGGAATCAAACATTTTAAAATTAAAAAGTCTTTCTTGAATTATTAATGTTTTGAACTGTTAGATTCTCATAAATCTGGTTAGATAAATTCATGTCATATCCTTTATTGTATTATTTAATCATACAATTATAAAATTTCACTTAGAAAATCTATGTGAAGTAACAAATTTGTTCCTCTTCACAAACACACCAAAAAAAAAAAAAAAAAAAAAAAGGCATATCGGAAATCAGAACAGACTGTAAAACGTGAACATCTTACAATGACTTCACAGCAGAATAGTTTCCGTCCTATACTTTAATGCTATTTAAAAGAGCTTTTTCTGTCCTCTTGCCTACTCACTGGATAATTAACTTTTCAAGAAGTTGCAAGAAATAAGTGTTAGCTCATCGATAGTTTAAAGCTTTTCACCAAGTGTGACTGGCTAAATCCCTCGAGTAGCTTCTCCCAGCGCGAATCACCATTTACAAATATATCCTTAAAGGTAGCTTTACTTTATGTTTTATTCTGAGAGACTTTCCCTTGATTTTCAAACCGTTATTCACCTTACACTTGAAATTTTTCGCATCCGCAGGAGGTAAAAGCAGATTAACCGTTGGCGACAAAAAGCAAAACTTTCCGTTGACTGTTGCAAGTTAATCAGCAGCACAAGATCCCGGCAACCCCACATGACACACCTTTTGTGAGGGCTGCATGTTTTGCAGCCTAAGACACAGCATTTCCATGACAAGGAAGTCCCAGAGCCTCGCAATTATTCCATTCTTAATGGATAATTCCTTCGCTCATTAATGGAATCTAAAATTTGGAGATGGCGGGGGAAGCGGGAAAAAAAAATCGCGCCAACCTCCCAGGTGGTTTATCGGGTTGGCTTCGAGAAACTCTCTCTCTCGCAAAATTTGCATTTTTCGAAAAGAGGCGCTTATCTTTTTCCTTACCGATTAATCATGGTCTGACAGTTAAGCGATGTACCGTAATAATGAAAAGCGGTAGTTCCTTGGGCGGTCGGGTGTGGAGATTGCATCTTTATTCTTCGAGAAAAGATAAGCGGGATGGAGTAGATCTGAACGTGATGAAGATTGCTACCTTGGAATGAGATCGCGGATGAGTCATTGTTGGGAAGGGTTTTTGACAGCATAATGTTTATGCAGAGGGGGAGAAGCAAAGACTTAATATTTCCTTATGCGAGAGATAAAATCATTTGACAGGTTATTGACAGTTTTACCTATTTCTATTGTATAAATCTAAAATTAAAACTGTAGATTAAGATAGGATATAGCTCATGAGACACTGTTGAATATTTTCCTTTCTTTTACTGTAGCAACAAACTTTTATAGAATGAGCATCAAATGATTATTTAATTTATTAGATTTTTATGAATTCACAAATTAGATTATCTGGTTTTTGACAGCATAATGTTTATGCAGAGGGGGAGAAGCAAAGACTTAATATTTCCTTATGCGAGAGATAAAATCATTTGACAGGTTATTGAAAGTTTTTCCTATTTCTATTGTATAAATCTAAAATTAAAATTGTAGATTAAGATAGGATAGCTCATGAGAGACTGTTGAATATTTTCCTTTTCTTTTACTGTAGCAAATAACTTTTATAGAATGAGCATCAAATGATTATTTAATTTATTACATTTTTATGAATTCACAAATTAGATTATCTGGTTTTTGGCAGCATAATGTTTATGCAGAGGGGGAGAAGCAAAGACTTAATATTTCCTTATGCAAGAGATAAAATCATTTGACAGGTTATTGAAAGTTTTTCCTATTTCTATTGTATAAATCTAAAATTAAAATTGTAGATTAAGATAGGATAGCTCATGAGAGACTGTTGAATATTTTCCTTTTCTTTTACTGTAGCAAATAACTTTTATAGAATGAGCATCAAATGATTATTTAATTTATTAGATTTTTATGAATTCACAAATTAGATTATCTGGTTTTTGGCAGCATAATGTTTATGCAGAGGGGGAGAAGCAAAGACTTAATATTTCCTTATGCGAGAGATAAAATCATTTGACAGGTTATTGAAAGTTTTTCCTATTTCTATTGTATAAATCTAAAATTAAAATTGTAGATTAAGATAGGATAGCTCATGAGAGACTGTTGAATATTTTCCTTTTCTTTTACTGTAGCAAATAACTTTTATAGAATGAGCATCAAATGATTATTTAATTTATTAGATTTTTATGAATTCATAAATTAGATTATCTCGTTTTTGACAGCATATGTTTATGCAGAGGGGGAGAAGCAAATACTTAATATTTCCTTATGCAAGAGATAAAATCATTTGACAGGTTATTGAAAGTTTTTCCTATTTCTATTGTATAAATCTAAAATTAAAATTGTAGATTAAGATAGGATAGCTCATGAGAGACTGTTGAATATTTTCCTTTTCTTTTACTGTAGCAAATAACTTTTATAGAATGAGCATCAAATGATTATTTAATTTATTAGATTTTTATGAATTCACAAATTAGATTATCTGGTTTTTGACAGCATAATGTTTATGCAGAGGGGGAGAAGCAAAGACTTAATATTTCCTTATGCGAGAGATAAAATCATTTGACAGGTTATTGAAAGTTTTTCCTATTTCTATTGTATAAATCTAAAATTAAAATTGTAGATTAAGATAGGATAGCTCATGAGAGACTGTTGAATATTTTCCTTTTCTTTTACTGTAGCAAATAACTTTTATAGAATGAGCATCAAATGATTATTTAATTTATTACATTTTTATGAATTCACAAATTAGATTATCTGGTTTTTGGCAGCATAATGTTTATGCAGAGGGGGAGAAGCAAAGACTTAATATTTCCTTATGCAAGAGATAAAATCATTTGACAGGTTATTGAAAGTTTTTCCTATTTCTATTGTATAAATCTAAAATTAAAATTGTAGATTAAGATAGGATAGCTCATGAGAGACTGTTGAATATTTTCCTTTTCTTTTACTGTAGCAAATAACTTTTATAGAATGAGCATCAAATGATTATTTAATTTATTAGATTTTTATGAATTCACAAATTAGATTATCTGGTTTTTGGCAGCATAATGTTTATGCAGAGGGGGAGAAGCAAAGACTTAATATTTCCTTATGCGAGAGATAAAATCATTTGACAGGTTATTGAAAGTTTTTCCTATTTCTATTGTATAAATCTAAAATTAAAATTGTAGATTAAGATAGGATAGCTCATGAGAGACTGTTGAATATTTTCCTTTTCTTTTACTGTAGCAAATAACTTTTATAGAATGAGCATCAAATGATTATTTAATTTATTAGATTTTTATGAATTCATAAATTAGATTATCTCGTTTTTGACAGCATATGTTTATGCAGAGGGGGAGAAGCAAAGACTTAATATTTCCTTATGCAAGAGATAAAATCATTTGACAGGTTATTGAAAGTTTTTCCTATTTCTATTGTATAAATCTAAAATTAAAATTGTAGATTAAGATAGGATAGCTCATGAGAGACTGTTGAATATTTTCCTTTTCTTTTACTGTAGCAAATAACTTTTATAGAATGAGCATCAAATGATTATTTAATTTATTAGATTTTTATGAATTCACAAATTAGATTATCTGGTTTTTGGCAGCATAATGTTTATGCAGAGGGGGAGAAGCAAAGACTTAATATTTCCTTATGCGAGAGATAAAATCATTTGACATGTTATTGAAAGTTTTTCCTATTTCTATTGTATAAATCTAAAATTAAAATTGTAGATTAAGATAGGATAGCTCATGAGAGACTGTTGAATATTTTCCTTTTCTTTTACTGTAGCAAATAACTTTTATAGAATGAGCATCAAATGATTATTTAATTTATTAGATTTTTATGAATTCACAAATTAGATTATCTGGTTTTTGGCAGCATAATGTTTATGCAGAGGGGGAGAAGCAAAGACTTAATATTTCCTTATGCGAGAGATAAAATCATTTGACAGGTTATTGAAAGTTTTTCCTATTTCTATTGTATAAATCTAAAATTAAAATTGTAGATTAAGATAGGATAGCTCATGAGAGACTGTTGAATATTTTCCTTTTCTTTTACTGTAGCAAATAACTTTTATAGAATGAGCATCAAATGATTATTTAATTTATTAGATTTTTATGAATTCATAAATTAGATTATCTCGTTTTTGACAGCATATGTTTATGCAGAGGGGGAGAAGCAAAGACTTAATATTTCCTTATGCAAGAGATAAAATCATTTGACAGGTTATTGACAGTTTTTCCTATTTCTATTGTATAAATCTAAAATTAAAACTGCAGATTAAGATAGGATAGCTCATGAGACACTGTTGAATATTTTCCTTTCTTTTACTGTAGCAACAAACTTTTATAGAATGAGCATCAAATGATTATTTAATTTATTAGATTTTTATGAATCCATAAATTAGATTATCCGGTTTTTGGCAGCATAATGTTTATGCAGAGGGGGAGAAGCAAAGACTTAATATTTCCTTATGCAAGAGATAAAATCATTTGACAGGTTATTGAAAGTTTTTCCTATTTCTATTCTATAAATCTAAAATTAAAACTGTAGATTAAGATAGGATAGCTCATGAGACACTGTTGAATATTTTCCTTTCTTTTACTGTAGCAACAAACTTTTATAGAATGAGCATCAAATGATTATTTAATTTATTAGATTTTTATGAACTCATAAATTAGATTATCTGGTTTTTGACAGCATATGTTTATGCAGAGGGGGAGAAGCAAAGTCTTAATATTTCCTTATGCAAGAGATAAAATCATTTGACAGGTTATTGACAGTTTTTCCTATTTCTATTGTATAAATCTAAAATTAAAACTGTAGATTAAGATAGGATAGCTCATGAGACACTGTTGAATATTTTCCTTTCTTTTACTGTAGCAACAAACTTTTATAGAATGAGCATCAAATGGTTATTTAATTTATTAGATTTTTATGAATTCATAAATTAGATTATCTGGTTTTTGACAGCATATGTTTATGCAGAGGGGGAGAAGCAAAGACTTAATATTTCCTTATGCAAGAGATAAAATCATTTGACAGGTTATTGACAGTTTTTCCTATTTCTATTGTATAAATCTAAAATTAAAACTATAGATTAAGATAGGATAGCTCATGAGACACTGTTGAATATTTTCCTTTCTTTTACTGTAGCAACAAACTTTTATAGAATGAGCATCAAATGATTATTTAATTTATTAGATTTTTATGAATTCATAAATTAGATTATCTGGTTTTTGGCAGCATAATGTTTATGCAGAGGGGGAGAAGCAAAGACTTAATATTTCCTTATGCAAGAGATAAAATCATTTGACAGGTTATTGAAAGTTTTTCCTTTTTCTATTGTATAAATCTAAAATTAAAACTGTAGATTAAGATAGGATAGCTCATGAGACACTGTTGAATATTTTCCTTTCTTTTACTGTAGCAACAAACTTTTATAGAATGAGCATCAAATGATTATTTAATTTATTAGATTTTTATGAATTCATAAATTAGATTATCTGGTTTTTGGCAGCATAATGTTTATGCAGAGGGGGAGAAGCAAAGACTTAATATTTCCTTATGCGAGAGATAAAATCATTTGACAGGTTATTGACAGTTTTTCCTATTTCTATTGTATAAATCTAAAATTAAAATTGTAGATTAAGATAGGATAGCTCATGAGAGACTGTTGAATATTTTCCTTTTCTTTTACTGTATAAAATAACTTTTATAGAATGAGCATCAAATGATTATTTAATTTATTACATTTTTATGAATTCATAAATTAGATTATCTGGTTTTTGGCAGCATAATGTTTATGCAGAGGGGGGGGGGAAGCAAGGACTTAATATTTCTTATGCAAGAGATACAATCATTTGACAGGTTGAGATATTGACAGTTTTCTTATTTCTGTAGTATAAACTTTAAAATCAAAGCCGTAGATTAAGATAGGATAGCTCATAAGAGACTGTCGAATATTTTCAATTGTTTTACTGTAGTAACAAACTTTTGTAGAATGAACATCAAACGATTATTTAATTTATTAGATTTTTTTAGAATTCAGAAATTTGATTATCTGGCATTATTTATTAGAAAATATGGTTCTGTATTTTTAATGCATGACTTGCTTTTAAATAATAATTACTTTTAATCAAATAGTAATGCATTCTTATAGTAATTTTTCATTCGTAAATGCAAAACACTTGTATCAGCGCTTACTCAAATACTAAGGAATCTAATAGCATTTTTCATTTTTCTAAAAGCACAAATATTTTTTTTCAACAAATGTTGTTAAAACGTTGGCGTTTAAAGCCAAATTCCAAACATAACAATCCGGAAAATGTTGTCATCAGGAAGCAATTGATTTTCGTAATTCATAATGAAAAAACGCTAGATATCAAGTTTCGCATTGTTTAGCAGTCTTAAAACGTTTATTCTCATTATATGTACGTGTGTGCGTGTTTTTTTTTTTTTTTTTTTTGTTAGTGCATTAACATTAGAACGGCCGACAATTTTTACATCCTAAAACAGACGTCGGTGTCACTTCAACACCACTAATTTAATTATCAAAATGGACGCGATAAATTCTAATTTAACACTGGATTGCGTCATTGTACTTTAATTAAGCTTATATTTTTACATTTTCACAAAAGAACGATGATTGATTTTACATAAAAATACATTAAATCAAAACGGCTGACAATTTCGACATTCTAAAACAGCCGCCGGTGTCATTTCGACACTACTAATTTATTTATGCCAAAATGGACGTTGTAAATTAAAATTTAACACTATATTGCGTCATTGTACTTTAATTAAGCTTATATTGTTACATTTTCACAAAAGAACGATGATTTATTGTAAATTTTGCTTGGTGCCGAAATAACACTAACGGACGTTCTACGGTGAATTTGGTCGTAATTTTTTTTTTATTTTTTTTTTTAAATCGAATCACATAACAAACATTTTGACAGTGTGCTTATTACATAAAATGATTAAAAGTTATAAAATTTGAAAAAATGGGTTAAAAAATGTGATTGAGAGATAAGACTAAGTTCGGTTTGTTGTCCAAGTGACACCAACGGACGTTTTGCTGTTACATTTTGAGTTATAATGTCTTATTCCCGATGAAAACTTTTTCACGACCGCCGCGCGCCGTGTCTCGAAAACAATACAACACGCCAACTTTAATACAATTTTCCGGAAAAACTTTTGCTTTCGTAGAAAAATGGGAAACACTATTTTAATTTTCTTATACTTTTTGTACTTGAATAACAATATTGTGCAAATTTGATACGTTTACTATTAAAATTCAGTTTTGAATGAGTCAGAAAATATTATCCGCTTTGGATTGAAGAACAGCCTTAAAAAAAATACTAAATTAGATATAATTTAGAAATTATGAATGATTGCTTGAGAGCTTCTTATGGAAAATGGTATCCCATTTTCAATATGTAACCGCTCCCCATATTCGTTTCAATAAAAACAGAAATTATCACATCCCAAACTTCGACAGTTTTTGCGCGCATTAAACTAAATGCCCTGCTGCCATACTTATTTTTTTTCACCCCTCTCTTCCCCCCCCTTCTTCCTTTTTCAATTCCTTCAACCCAATTTTTATACTCTCCTCCACAGCTCTTCTTCCCCCCCCCCCCCTCCTCCCACCAAGATTCATTTTCAGCGTATTAATGTACCACTAATGATGATTAATGCAGCCCTTTGGGGGGGACGGGAAAGTGTTTTTGGGGGGGAAACATTTACCACCGGGGGGAATACAAAGTTTAAAAGCGCAGCATCGCTATGACACCTCAGTGATGAATTAAACTGGTTTTGTATTTCGAAGTATAAAAAGAGCGAAAGCAGCGGAAAAATTGGGAGCATCATTATTTTTGCAGCTCCCGCGCGGCACTAGATGGCGCGAACAAAAAGCGGAGAGAAAAGGTAAAGCTGTTGCCAAGTTTTTCAAACAATGTTTTCTTTTGTTCTTAATGTCTGCTGCTGGATGGATGCCACAGGGAGTTCTATTTGGCAGGCGTCCGCTAAACTTTTCACTTATTTTTTCCGAACTGCCTTTAAATAGATATTTGAGATATAGGAGTGAATTTTTCCAAGTTCCAATTCCCATGAGAAAAATGGGCGTTTTTTTTTTCTAAAAAAAAAAAAAAAAAAAAAAAAGAAAGGTTAGGAATATTTGTAACCGTTAAAAACGCCAAAAGGTAAAAAGAAAAAAAATATATATGCACTTCGAGGTGTAGCTTGTAGAGTTATGCTGATAAAATGCATTGATTATGTAATTTCTAAACCCTTTTTTTTTTATGTTTCCTCTGTTTTTTATTCGAAATTTACTGGATTGTATGCTTCGCTTGTTTAAATTTACATACATCAATACTGTAATTTTTAAATTTAAAATTCACACTCTGCAATGTTAAAAATAAAAAATAAAGATAAAATTTGAAGATAAACACATTCGCTAATCTTGTTTTTCTCAAGGTTTTTTTTTTTTTTTTTTTTTTTTTTAGCAACACGAACGAAGGAGCATTATAAACTTCCCGTTATATCTGCAACCAAAGAATTTTTATGTAGTGTTACCATATTTCATGAAGTAAGTAACAGGACATTTATTTTCAAAGTATTAGCAAATTAGCAAGTATATCTGAAAACTCATTTGTAGCCGTTAAAAAGTCAAAATGTAACGAAACAAAAATATGCACTTCAAGGTATACAGCTTGTAGTCTTATGTTGATAAAATGCATTAGTTAAGTAATTTTTAAATCTTTTTTTTTTTCCTCCATTTCTTTATTTAAATTTACATGCATCAATACTATAATTCTTAAAATTAAAATTAAAGCGCAACGCAAAAAAATAAATAAATTAATTAATTTAAAAAAAATAATTAAAATTAAAAAATCATAATAATTTGGTGATAAATACATCTGCTAATCTTATTTTTCTCCAGTCCTTTATTTATTTATTTATTTATTTATTATTATTATTATTATTATTATTTTTGGCAACATAGGCGAATGTTCCATGATGAACGTTTTGTGATATTTGTGACAAAAGACAATTTAGACAGGATTGCCCTATTTTATGAAGTAAAAAAGATGATATCTCGCATAAATATTTATTTGGAAAGTATAAGAAAGTATAAATGCTGTTGTATCTTTTAAATGAGTTGTACATAGAAAAAAATAAAACCCAATTTGAGTGGTAAGAGTCCTAGGTATGTGCCCAAATTGGGTTATGCCTGTTTTGGTTACCACTATGTATCCATTTTCGACACTGTTAAATACCAATTTAAAAAAAAAAAAAAAAAAAAAAAACCGCACTTAAATTTCTCAAACCACTTTCAAAGTGTGTCATCTGAAATAGCACTTTGTCCATATACAGCACAAATTTTACGAACACTCTGACTAGCATTTTTATCTTTCTTGAAATAAAAGAACGTAGTATGACAAAATGAACTGTTTGGTTCTCCATTCTTAGCACTGCACTGAAACAAAAATTTTGCTAGAACACTATCTAGAATTATACAGCGCAAGCACAAATGAAAGAATGTACATATAATTCATATGATGGGTCATTCATAGTCGCTCTTCATCAGCAATAGCAAAATAACTAGACGAAACCGCCCTTCGCTTTGAAAAACCGCAGAACTTTCCGCATGACTTAATACCAAGTTTTGCATCAGTCTAATAGATTTATTAAGTTTTAGATATTATGGAAAATTATTCATTAGTCACTATTATATTCATTTGTTAAAAAAATATTTGTTATACCTACTCAATGTATTGAAAGTTATTGTAAGTATACATGTATGTGTGTATGTTATAAGATGTATATAAGTACATAAGAGTAGATCAAGTATGTAAGATGTATATAAACATGCGAGATGTATCTGGTTTCCAAAAAAGAAGGAATCCTTTTTAAAATTAAATAATATGAAAACGGTTAACGATAGAAATGTCCCGTTTGTTGCATCTTTATTAGAAAAGCAATAAAGTTTTAACCATACGATTTTAAAATTAGTTTAGAATTTTGACAATAGGTGGCGCTGACAATATTTTTGAAATGTCCGCCATTTGCAGTAATGACATGACGTAGACGTAGTCTCATAGCAAAACTAGCCAATACCCGAGAATATGTCTCATCAGGAATTTCCGCACGTGCCTTACAGGTGTAATGTCCCAGTTTTAACTGAACTTTGTGGGTTTTGTATGTAAACTTTGTCTAAGTGTCGCCACAGAAAGAAATCACAAGGATTCAAATTCGGAGAATATTCTCATTTAGTTATTTTAGAGATCCTACATTAGAGAGAGATTGGACATTGACGAAATGTCCGCCATGTAAGTTCCAAAGCAGGTGGAACGTAGTAGAACGCAATGTATTTTTTATCCCCGTCTAACACTTTTTATTGTATTAAAATCATAGAAAATTCGTTTTATATGCCTTCAAAGAATCATGAAAATACATTCCGTTCTACTGCGTTCCTATCTGCTTTGGAACTTACATGACGGACATTTCGTCAATGTCCAATCTCTCTCTAATGTAGGACATCTAAGTTATTTTAGCTTACAGCACCACCTATAGGAAAATTTTCAAACTAATTTTGAAATCGTACGGTTAAACATTTACTGCTTTTCAAATAAAGATGCAACAAACATGGCATTTCTATTGTTAACTGTTTTCCAATTATTCAATTTTAAAAAGGATCCCTCCTTTCTAAAACACCTGATAAGCATAAAATGCATGTAAGTATCGAAATGATATACACTGCAAAAAAAAATTGTTGATTTTACGGTATAATATTGACACCAGCTGCCAGTAATTATACCGTAAAATCAACATTTTTTTTTTTTTTTTTTTTTTTTTTTTTTTTTTTTTTGCAGCGTATATAGTTTGAAGTATTCCATAAAGGTAATTAAAATAATAAAACATTTAAAAAAAATCTGTAATTGCGTAGATAAAATCTCTTAAAAGGGTAATTTCTTTATATTCTTTTTGTATGATTTTATTTCCTAATCGACTCTGTCTTTTTAATTCATAAGAATATTCTGCGCGAGTATATATAATGGCAGAGAGCATTTAATACTGCATAAACATCTCTCTGCAGTAACCAATAAACTACCTTATCAGAAACTCAAGTGAGAATATGTTAGTTAATCAATAACGACGGCATGTTCGGTATTTACTCTGCTGACATTAGTAATGCCAGAGCCGTTACACAAATACATGGAGAGTTAGAGATGAGTTATATTGAATCAATGTTCTGTGGTACTTCTCCACATCACTAAATAAATGCAACAGAGAAAGCTACAAATCCACTATTATTATTAAGCAAAGATTAGAGGTTAATGATAAAATTTCATAATCTCATTTTTACTTCTTTTTCATACTCATTTTCGTAAAATTATTATAAAAGAAAGAAAAATCATGCATCAAACATAGATTATGAAATATTTTCCAACGCATTCAATTATAACAATTGATTCCAACACATGTAACAAAAATTCCCCTTTTAATAAGGTGAAAGCTGATGTCTAAGTAAACAATTTGAAAAACGCATAGTACATGTGAAAACTCAATTTCAGCAAATTACCATCTATACTCGAAAAAAATATCCGAATTCTTTTGTCTAGCACTGTATATGATCTATGTAATATTTGTATAACTACTTAGTTTACAAATATAGGGTGATTTTTTTTTTAAAGTTGTGAAAGTAAAACCCTATAACTAAAGAACCACTGATTCAAATAACCTGAAATTTCATGAGTATACTCCCAAAGCAATGGGTATTTTTAGGCGTGGTTGAAAAAAAAATTAAAATCGCACCGACAGATGGCGCTGTATATGCAGTAAAGTCGGGAGACGATTTTGCACACGACACACGCACATTGGCGGTAAAAACGTGAAGCACGCACACCTAGTGTTCATTATTCTACTGATATCCTCGCAATGACTGTGCCATTGATAGACCCTGCGTCGTTAGTGAAACTGTATTATTAGAATAATGACAGCGCAGCAACTGCTCTTAGGAGATTCAGGAAACTTAAGAATTTAAGAAAAGTTCCAATGGCGACAGAAGGCCTACGGAAGATGGTTTCTCAAAGTATCGTCCATTGTTTTCCTCCCATTGACGATATTCTTTGTTTCTGTTAACTTACAGCGCCATCTGTCGGTGCGATTTTAATTTTTTTTAACCATGCCTAAAAAATACCCATTGCTTTGGGAGCATACTGGTGAAATTTTAGGTCATTTTGATCAGTGGTTCTTTTGTTATAGGATTTTACTTTCACAACTTTAAAAAAAATCACCCTGTATTTAGTTTAGTTCATTTAGGAAACGCATAATACATTTGAAAAATCCCCTTTAGGTATTTCTGCCAATAAGCGGAAATTTACTTGAATTCTTTTGTGCAGTCCTATATAGGATCTATAGAATTTATACACATTAATTAATATGCAAAAAATTAGTTAAATATAAAAACACCGACCACAATTGCAAACGTATTTCTAGCAATTATTATAAAGGATCGAGTGTATGTGCCTCCACTGCCAGCTGACCTACCCAAACTAAGAAACAGAATTGAGGCAGCTGTTGCAACAATTACCCCACAAACACTAATTAACGTTTGGGAAGAACTGAGTTATCGACTTCATGTGTGCTGTGTGGCGAAAGGTGTTCACATTGAACACTTGTAAGCTTGTAGGTAAAACTGTTGGAGTTGCTCTTTCATTTTATGTATTAATTATAATTTTAAGTTGTATGTAATAAATACTGCCAAGCGTTAAAACCCCGATATTCATTTAGAAACACCCTGTATTTAAAGAAACGCGAGATATGCGTTAAAGTGTGTTTAGGAAATAAAATACACTGCAAACTATTGCTATGACTAGTGGGAAATGCATTATGAAAATTGCGTGATATTAGTTCTAAATGTATTAAAATAATGATGTAACAATAATTTCTTAGAGAGAGTAGCGATTCTCAAGTGAGAGAGAGTATAGAAATCCATAAATTAACGTTTACTTGCCATTTTTAGCATGTATGAAGTAGCAAAAAAGATATTTTTAACTTGAGTCAAAGTTGCCGATTTTACAGATCTACTGATAACTTGGCAACTATACAGTCAGAAGAGAAAAAAAAAGTCATATTGCGGGTTTCCGACCATACAAATTATAGGTAATTAAAAAAATATATGTTTCTATTTATAAATTTATAATAATATCATTCTTAATTACTAATTAATATTGCAAAACATATTTATACAAAATATGCATACGTATTACATTTGTGATTTTACAAAGTATCATAAAAAAACAAAAAGCAATTAAATGCATTAATTACTGTCCCAGATATTTCTAAATAACAGACGTTTAACACTGATTGGTTCATTTTTAAATGATTTATATATCATTCAAAATTGATACCAATTGGCATTTCCACATGTTTTGCTACTGGGAACTTAAATATGCAAAAATAGTTTAACGTTGCTATTGAACTTTTAAAAGTTATTTTAATTTTAAACTGTAGATCACCCCTTATAGCAAAATAAATGTGATTATTGTGATTCTTCGTATTGTCATTTTTAGGTGAAGAACTTTAGTCCTGTCTGAACTGTAAATTTGTTTCTCTGCTGTAGGATGCTTTAGTACAGAAAACGAAGACTGGAGTATAATTTAAAACTAAAATCTATTGAATGACAGAAGTAATATTTATTTTTCATATTCTTAAATTTAACCATTTATGAGATTCAATTTTATTGTTGCGAGATATATCTGATTCTTTGTGCAATGCATTATGATTCCTCCGTGAAGAACTTTACTCCTGTCTCAACCGTAAGTTGATTTCTTTGCTGTAAAATGTTTAATATAGGGTCATTCCATGCAAAATGAGCAAAAATTTAAAAAAAAGTCGTGGCCACATAGTAACCGATTTTAATAAAATTTGGTACACAGATTCAATTCATATTTAAATAGAGCTATTCAAAATATCTTGACAAAAAATAAAATATTTTGGAAGTTCTGGACATTTAAAAAACTTGTGATATAGAATGGCTTGCATGGAATCGTTCAAAGTTGCAAGTTTAAAGTTATCGTATCTTGAAAACTATTTAACATAAATAAAAAAATTTCATAATATTGTAACCCGTGGACAGTTATTATCATATTTATTTAGTAATAATAATTTCGTAACACCATGGTTAACGTTAAATTGGTGGTAAAAATTGAAAAATTGAAAATTTTGAGAAAATTAAAAGCGTTATAAAAATCAAAGGAATTTAAAAACATATGTGAAATTGATGTATGATGTAATGTTACATATGAAAACCAAATTTCTCAAATTTGGAAGTTGCCATTTATTATCTTCAAAAAAGCTTAGAAACTTTAAAAAAAATTACAAAATCACAATTTTTCCTCTTATGTATACTTAAAAAATCAAATGAAGGAAAAACCTGACATCAACAATATTGCAGAAGCATAAATTTCAAAAAGCCCATGATATGCTGAAAAAAAATTCAAGATTGCCTTTTGATTCCTAACATAACAGAAATGAGTTCAAAAAGGTAATATTTGTTACGTTCTATGGGATATTTCACTTCAAATTTGTGCGCTTTTCTGCCATCTTGCAAAAAAAAATGTAGTGCTGCCATCTATATGGAGCTTTGATTACTATATAATTGTTTGTTACACCACTGCCCCGTTTAAATCATCAATTTATTTTACTCTAATTTAAAATATTGTTGAGGAAAAATAAACTGAAGGCAAGAATGGAAGTTTCTATATTTAAAATATACACTTTTATCTATAACGTCCAATAATTTAAAAATTTTAAGATGTTTCCTTCACGTTCAAACAAATAATAGAAATATTGAATTTTTCCCTCAAATTTTTTCATTTATTTTTTTTCCTCATTAAGGAATAAAAAGGCAAGAATGAAAGTTACTATATTTAAAATATATACTTTTATCTATAAGGTCAAACAATTTTAAAATTGTAAGACCTTTCCTTCATGTTCAAACAAGTAATAGAAATATTGCATTTCCCTCTCAAAATTTTTCATTATTTTTTTTTTCTCATTATGAAATAAAAGGACAGTTACTAAATCACTCCAATCTGTTACTTATTATTCATTTTTAATTATAAATAAGTTTGATAAAGTCTTTCCACTCCTACGGCAAATAATGAAAACTGAAATTTCAAGCATGTAGACAAAACCTCGATCTTATATCAACTTTTAATGTAAGTTTTATACTTAAATAAACAATCCTGAAATCTATTATTTTACATTTACTCATAAATAAATATGATCTACTTATGTTGCTGATTTTCATTAAAATCTATGACATGTCAGCCACAGCTGATTTGCTCATTTAGCATGGAATGACCCTATAGGAAAAGGATATTTACAATCAATTGGAAAAATTAAATGCTTCTCTATAATTTAATGACAGAATTCAAAGACTAAAGTAGTGATAAAAACTAAAATCCATTTAAGTGACTTTAAAATAATATTTATTTTTCATAGTCTTAACAATAACTCTTTTAAGACATCGAATATTATTGTTCGGAGATGTTTCTGATTCTTTGTGCAATGCATTGTGATTTAGCACAATGCATTGATGAACTATCTTGGGTCAACATTTCCCCCTGACTGAACTGTAAGTTTGTTTCTTTGCTGTAGGATGCTTAGCGCAGGAAACTGACTTTTACAGATAATTGGAGAAATTAAACGATGCTGTAGAATTTAGTGGCAGAATTCAAAGACTGGTGTATAATCTAAATCTAAAATACATTGAATGACAGAAGTAATATTTACTTTTCATATTCTTAAAATTAACCATTTATGAGATTCAATTTTATTGTTGCGAAATATACATTATTCTTTGTGCAATGCATTGTGATTCCTCCGTGAAGAACTTTACTCGTGTCTCAACCGTAAGTAGATTTCCTTGCTGTAAAATGTTTAATATAGGAAAAGGATATTTACAATCAATTGGAGAAATTAAATGTTTCTCTATAATTTAATGACAGAATTCAAAGACTAAAGTATCAATAAAAACTAAAATCCATTGAGTAACTTTGAAATAATATTTATTTTTCATATTTTTAACAATAACTCTTTTAAGACATCGAATATTATTGTTGTGAGATATTTCCGATTCTTTGTGCATGCATTGATGAACTATCTTGGGTGAACTTTTCCCCCTCACTAAACGGAAAGTTTGTTTCTTTGCTGTAGGATGCTTAGTGTAGGAAACTGACTTTTACAGACAATTGGAGAAATTAAACAGTGCTCTAGAATTTAGTGGTAAAATTCGAAGACTGGAGTATAATTTAAAACTAAAATCTATTGAAAGGCATAAAAATAATATTTATTTTTCCTATCATTAACAGTAACCTTTTTATGACATTCATTATTATTGTTGGGAGATATTCCTGATTTTTTTGTGCAGTTCATTGTGATTGTTCGGTGCAAAGCTTTACTCCTGTCTCAACAGTAAGTTTTTTTTCTGTAAAATGCTTAATACAGGAAAAGGATATTTACAATTGGAGAAATTAAACGGTTCTCTAGAATTTAGTAACAGAATTCAAAGACTGAAGTATACTGCAAAAATTCCTGATTCTTTGTGCAAAGCATTGTGACTATTAGGTCTAGAGCATTACTCCTGTCTGAACTTTAAGTTAAATTATTTTCTGTCAGCTGATTAGTGCAGGAAACTGATATTTACAGGTAATTTGAGAAATTAAACAATGCTCTTAAATTCAGTGACAGAATTCAAAGACTAAAGTATACTGCAAAAATTCCTGATTCTTTGTGCAAAGCATTGTGACTATTAGGTCTAGAACATTACTCCTGTCTGAACTTTAAGTTAAATTATTTTCTGTCAGCTGCTTAGTGCAGGAAACTGATATTTACAGGCAATTTGAGAAATTAAACAATGCTCTTAAATTCAGTGACAGAATTCAAAAACTAAAGTATACTGCAAAAAATTCCTGATTCTTTGTACAAAGCATTATGACTATTAGGTCTAGAACATTACTCCTGTCTGAACTTTAAGTTAAATTATTTTCTGTCAGCTGCTTAGTGCAGGAAACTGATATTTACAGGCAATTTGAGAAATTAAACAATGCTCTTAAATTCAGTGACAGAATTCAAAGGCTAAAGTATACTGCAAAAATTCCTGATTCTTTGTGCAAAGCATTGTGACTATTAGGTCTAGAACATTACCCCTGTCTGAACTTTAAGTTAAATTATTTTCTGTCAGCTGCTTGGTGTAGGAAACTGATATTTACAGGCAATTTGAGAAATTAAACAGTGCTCTATAATTAGAGATAGAATTCAAAGATTGAAGTATAATTTAAAGCTAAAATCTTTTGAATGATGTAGGAATAATATTTTTTTTTTCATATTCTTAACAATAACCCTTTTATGACATTTAATATTATTGTTGCAAAATATTCCTGATTCTTTGTGATTTAGCACAATATATTGATGAACTAGCTTCGGTGAACTTTACTCCTGACTTAACTGTAAGTTTATTTCTTTGCTGTAGGATTATTAATGCAGGAAACTGACATTTACAGACAATTCCAGAAGTTAAACGGTGCTCTAGAATTTAGTGATAGAAAGTAGGTGGGAAAGGGGGGTTTCACCCCATGAGGCGGTGCTGCGGTGCTAAATGAGGCGGTGCTGCGGTCCGGCGGTGGTGCTAAATTGTTGTAAAAGACTACAATGATAAAATTCAAACTTAAAATCGAGGGTGGGGCGAAAGGGTGTGCTATAGGAGAGGGGGTTTTAGGAGGGGGCAGCATGTTATAGTAGGGGGGGTATTTTTTTAAGGGGGCTTAATTTTAAAAAATTTAAAATTGTCTTATATTACGAGGTATCGGCTATGATAGAGTACGAGTACTATTCCCTTGCCCCCCCTGCCCCCTCCCCCCCATTTTTTTTTAGGAGAGATAACGTTTAAAGTGGTGTCGCCCTCTATCGGTAAGTATGAAAATTATGGAATTTAAAATGACTGCTTCTGAATTTTAAGTTATAGCATAGTATAAAATAAAATATTCTAAAGTATCTCACCATACTGCTTACAATGGAAATTTAAGTTATAGCATGCTGTAAAATGGAAATATATAGTTATAGCATAGCACTTAATAAATAATTTTAAAGTGTCTTAGCAAACTGCTTACAATGGAAATTTAAGTTCTAACATAACGCTAAATAAATAATTTTAAAGTTTCTTAGCAAACTGCTTACAATGAAAATATTTAGTTAAAGCATAGCACTTAATAAAATATTTTAAAGTTTCTTACCAAACTGCTTACAATGGAAATATTTAGTTATAGCGTAGCACTTAACAAAAATTTTAAAGTGACACATGTAAATAATTATAGTTATAAACCGACATATAGGCAGATAGGCAGGCACACAGACAAGCAGGCAGGCAGGTAGGCAGACAGACAGACACACAGTGAACTATTTGTTACGTACACAAGCATGCATATACGAAGTGAACTAATTGTAATAAAATACAAGACGTGCATACGTTTTAAAACATTTTTTTTTCTTCACAGAAATTAAGAAAATATTAAATTTCGACTACAACTTTCACTTTGAAATAGCGTACTCCCTTGTTAAAAATTATTAGCTTTTAACAAACATGTAAATGAAGCGGGGTTCGAACCTCGAACTTGACAAAATGATCTCATGATGTGTTGATTTGCAGTAGGTTTAAACGAACACACCATGAGACCATGTTTATTAGACGCGATTTAAGATATATAAGAAAAGGTGTCACGTGACTGAACATATTGGATTATTACTATACAGTACTAATGATATTATAAATTTTGTAAAATAATTTAAGCTTTACGATAAACTTTAATGTTTAAACTTACAAACACATTGGAATGTATTTATAACATATAAAATAACCTTATAAAAGGTTGGTTGGTTTGTTGGTTTTATAAACTTGCAAAGCAAAGCGTATCTTACCAATTTGCATACAAGAGATTTTGTAACATAAATTATATAATACAGCAAATTTTAACTTACCAAGTGGGGTTTAAGGATACTGTAATAGAATTTTTAATTGTATACTTTAAAAAAGAAAGTTTAACTTACCATTATGTTTATGCTCGGATTCAAACTGTCAACCTTTTGGCTAGCTTTCCAATGCGCTCCCAATTACGCTACGATGGCTCCGTACAATTAATATAAATAATGAAACCTAACACAATGTTACTTTTTTTTCCTAAGATTTTCAAGTTAATAAAACAGGATATGACGACATTTATAGAATAACATCCTGTTTTACAACGATAAGAATAGCAATATAAGAAGCTTGTACACCATAATGAATTTACTGTTTAAAGTTTTGACTTAAACGATTATTCTTCTAATTACTTAAAACCTTGCTGTATATTTGCTTGATCACCTATCTGTTTACCCTGCTTTTTGGATACTTCTAAACCTGAAAATGACTACTTCGCTTAACACATCTTTCTATGAAATTTCAGAAATCAGCGAATTTAGTAGAATATTTCAGTATTTTGACGTTTTTACCCATACCATTGGGACTTAGGGGAGGATATGATTGTCGAAGTGCAAATGAATAAGGACTGTGAGTTAAACGTTCACATTCAAAAATATAAAGAATTTGAGAATAGTGGTAAAATGTACCCTACAAATGAAGGAATTACAATATCGTGCGCAACCTTTGATAAATTTGAAACGAGAATGACAAAATTTAATTTTGACTCTGCAGAAAAAGAAACATTCGTATCTAACAACGACTTACTAACGATTTATGTGGATAAGGAATCATGCATACTGCAAAAACTATTGAAACCTGATTGTTTACTACTTACAAAAGAACAATTTCTCAAACTAGAGAAAAACTGTATTGAAATTAGTGAATGTCTTATTCAAACTTTTTTAACAAAACTTTTACCTGTTTACGTTTTAAAAAACGTAAAAATATGTAAATGTTCTCACTTTACAGAGGAAGAGGCGATGGACTATTTTTTAGAATGCTTCGATCATGAATTAGAGAGATCAGTATATCGCACGTTTGACTGTTAATTATGTTCAATCGGCCAACCAGTAGAAATGGATCATGAATGTATGAGATATAATTTAAGAAAACAGTTTAACTGGTGCGCAGACAGTGCTTTGTTAAATTTCAACATTAAGGAATTTGTGAAAAACCTGCTAGAGAAATGTACATGTAATTATACTTATTTATTTTTTGAATCTATGAATGTAGACTTTTATAATAAGCATTTGAGCAATGTATTTATAAATTAACGTAGAAATGTTTTATATTTATAAATATTTGTTTAGTTTTTCATCATGTGTCTGTTTTTTATTTATGTATAAGGAATAAATAAGTTTAGTTTTCGGAAAGTTTTACAATTTTTATTCAGAAAATGTAGAAACTTGTTTTATTTTTCTACAAAAATTAAGGATTTTATACTATTTCATTAAACATGTGTACCATTATTATAATATAACTTACATATTGTATACAAAATACTACCCTTTACTTGATAAATTATTTAAGATTTTAAACCAAAACTGAGCGAATATTATAAAGATTATCGAGTTTGAAAATAGATCTGTTGTCTACCAGAGCAAAAACAGGAAACTACTTATTTGCGGATAACATCCCTGTTTTCTTACTGATAACGATACTTCTTGTATAGTTTAAAGTATAAAAATTCTTTCACTAAATTGAATATTATGTTTTTTTTTTTTCGTGATATGTAACTTAATTAGCAATACCATATAATGAACGAGTATTTTCACACATTTAAATTTGCATTTTAAGCCATGATGAATACATAATAAAACATTACTTGTATACTTTTACATAAAATATGGAAAATAAATTTGTACTTAACGAAATCACCCACTGTATAATAAAAGATACTTTGCTAAATTACTTATGTTTAACATACAGACTAATTTCTGTATACGATATATAACACGTGACACTATTTTTAATTATTTTAAGCATGCGCGCCCTCTACAATTAAATAAATATTCATGAAAAGTTTTATTTGAAATAATATTCATACTGTTTCTGTACCGTTAAGACGTTCTAATTTTTTCTCCGTTTAAGTGATCTGCGATTTTAATTGATTTAAATTAAATAAGTGCAATGCAACACATGGTGTTAGACGAACCAACCAAGATAAGAAAAGCCTTGACATCGGAGTTTAAGGAGCAAATAGACTGTACTATTTTAATGAAACCTGTTTTGAATAAGGAACCAATGGCCTCTTCATCAGATCAAGTCGATCAAAAGTTTCCTTTTACATGTGATACGTGTAAAAAAGTATTTACTAAAAAATATATGTTATTAAGACATATGAACTTACATTTAGAAAAAAAACCCTCTAAGTGTGATAATCTGTTTACTACAAAGAGTGCTTTACGGGATGATATGCTAATTAATCCCAAGACATCTGCCACATATAAGTGTGAGAAATGCAGTAAGACTTTTTCGCGAAAAAATGTATTAGTTAGACACATGAAATTTCATTTAGAAAAGAAACCTTTTAATTGTAAAATATGTTCGAAATCTTTTGTGCAGAAAAGCGACTTACAAAAGCATAACTTAGTACATTCTAAACAAGGCGTTATGCATAAATGTAATGAATGTGATAAAAAGTTTTTACGGGAAAAAAATTTAATAAATCATACTATGATTCATAACACCCCTCAGAAAAAGCAAAGGAATATTGAACCATTTACCAGACACTATAAATGTGTCGATTGTTCTGAAATATTTAATCACAGATTTGACTTAGTGAAGCATAGAAAAATTCATCTCTCGCCCAAAGAACATATATCTGAACAGCGTACTGAACTTTTAAACCATTTACAGAATTTATTACTACGTATAGACACTTTACAAAATGCTATAAAAAATGAAACTATTCCTATTTGAAATATTGACTTTACCAATTTATTTGAACTATACATATTCTTGTATATACTAATGTATGTGTTTAAATAATTAAATAAATAATAGATAAGTGAAAAAGTTTTTGTGTTTTATTTTTCAATATGATTATATTATATCACTATTATGTGAATGAATGGACTTGTAAATTTTTACACTATGTATAAAAGTAAATTTCTTGGACTTTTACAAGAAGTAAAAATTTAATACAAATATATTTCAGATTTTTTAAATATATTATTTTTTAAATATATTAAATATATTACAAAATAAAATGCTTTTAAAACAATAATTTAGTGCTTTTACCTTACGTTTGCAATATAAACGTTATTTAAATTAGATCTTCTTAATAAATTGTAAAATAAAGTGTAAAATAAAGAATACAGGACATTATAACTTACCAAACAAGCCTCTTCTATAGCAGAAGTGAAAATGTCAAACACGTTGTGTTTAATTCTTATCTTCATGATCACGTGACTTTAAAGGAAATCACGTGGTACGACAAAAACATCCTGTTGCTAGGATAGTAACAAGCATAATGTCTGAAGTAACTATGTAAGATGGACGTGCTATTATAAGTGGGTTATATTTGTAAGTATAAATTAATCTATTTCTTTAATTTAAAGCTAATTGTTATTAATTATCAGAATATAGGGTTTCTAATGACAAAGTTTGAGAATTTCTAGTACTTAACTAAAGTTCCATATGTATATAGGTACATACATACATATATATATATATATGTATACATAGACACAATTTATTAAAATTAAGTATTTTAAAACATTTATAAAATAATTTTGATAACTTTTCATTTTTGTTAATTTATTTTAATTAAAAAAATAATTATTTTGTTTACTTATAATTTTTTAATTTAATTAAGTTAGTTTGTAATTTTTAAAAAAAACTTTTACAATAATATAACATGTTTAAATTATTTTTATAAGTATATGTAGTAACATAACAACTATATAGTATGTTACCATTATATAATATTAACATACAAGACGAATCAACATTGATAAAGTATGAAATACTTTTATTAAGTTTTAAATTTATAAAACTTTTTTAACTGAAAAATAATTTTGCTATCTTGTAAAATTTTAAAAACTTTTATAATAGTTCAAAAATACATTTACTAACATGTGTAGTATGTTACTAACATTTAGTATACATACTATGTTATCATGTTTCTGTTATAAACATATAAGAGAAATTATTAATCTTAAATTGCAAGTTAAACAATATTAATAAACACACACACACATTTTGTTTAAATAAACACACAGATTTAAAGCAAAATATTTTATTTTCAGGACTTAAATAATACATTTCGAATAAATTCCACATTAATGTTACGTAAAAAGTTTTCACTGATACATTCAACTCCGTTTAAAAACCTTGAAATAACATAATCAAAATTTACAAGCATTAAAATCATATCCCCTAAGTGATTAAATCTTTCACGTTTATTAAAGGTGAAACATGTATGTAGACTTTGGGATTGGTGTCTAAATATACATCCTACACATTCATAAATTTGGTTTAATATTGTCAGTACATTATCCTCAATAGAAGAGATAAGTTTCGTTAGTAAAACACGCTCGATTTCAGAAGGTAAATTAACGAGTGTGCATTTTTGCTTAATTAACTGCGGTAGATGAACTGTATACAAGTGTTTAATAAGATTGCTATTAAAATCAATAGCTTTTTCTTTTAAATTTTCTAACTGAAAATCGTTTAAAACACAATGTGTATAATTCTTTAAATTTTTTATTTGCATAATAGAATTATTATAATTTAACACTAATACTGTATTGTTAGCAATAAACGATGAACTTTTATATTTTTAATTAAATCCAAAAATTTTATATTGGAATTCATACCATGTTGAAATATCCATAAAAATTCTATTTGTTGATGAAATTTCTTCATTTGTAAATACATTGTGTTTGATCTCTTCAATATGTACATAAAACTGTTTATAATGTCGTTTTAAAGTTAAAAATATAAAATCAGCAAGTTTAATCCGAAACATGACAAAAATGCGAGATTTACCATGTTTGGTTTTGGAAATGTTATTCACACATGCGATGGGAGGGGATATGTCATATAATTGTTCACTATTATGTGTAATGCTAGTTGATGGTTCATTTGAAGAAATTAAATCGCTTGTAGTCGGTGAGGTAAGGTATGTTTCCAAATTTTTAAAATCTAGATCCTTAAACATTGTATCCATAAAGCTTTTAGCAGAGGTAGACTCACAACAGGTGTCGGGGAAAGACGTTTCGTCATTATCACAGTTAGTAAATATTGGGGTTGTAGAATCCTTGGTAATCTTAGGCTCTGCTGCATACAAGTCCATGGTAGGTGATAGTGTTTCATAGTTCTCCTGTATATTAGATTTGGGTAAAAATTCATTTTTATAAAAATCAGAATTTTCCATAGGTTTATCTAAACGTTGAAACTTTGTTGAAGAAGCCATTTCTTCACACGACCGTTTAATCCCATCTAATTCACAAGCCATTTTTAAATAACAAACAGTAAAAGGTTCAGTCACGACAAAAGTCAACAGTAAACTGATTATATTATATCTAAACAGTTACTAACATAGGTTAAAAAAGAGTGATGGTTACAGTTAAAAGCAAGTTTAAAAGTAAATATGACGTTATAGCTTAAAGATTCAAATTGTTCATTTAATGAATATTGCTTGTTTATATGAAATCCGTATGCTTTATACTATCTAATTATTTATAAAAGCGGGTATGGCAACGCTTATTAAATGTATAAATAGTTAATCGCGTACGATAAAAAGTATAATCATGTGTATGTAAATAATAAAAATTAATTATCGATACGTATATTTAGTAAAATAAGTTTGTTTAATTACACAAATGTATAATTAGTTAAATCGATTTATTGTAAAAAAGTAATATGTGTTAAAGATAATTAATAATATAGATTATACAAAATTATATGTTTAATAGCATATTAATTTAACTATCATATGTGAATCAACAATATATTTAAAAAATCTGAAATATATTTGTATTAAATTTTTACTACTTGTAAAAGTCCAAGAAATTTACTTTTATACATAGTGTATAAATTTACAAGTCCATTCATTCACATAATAGTGATATAATATAATCATATTGAAAAATAAAACACAAAAACTTTTTCACTTATCTATTATTTATTTAATTATTTAAACACATACATTAGTATATACAAGAATATGTATAGTTCAAATAAATTGGTAAAGTCAATATTTCAAAAAGGAATAGTTTCATTTTTTATAGCATTTTGTAAAGTGTCTATACGTAGTAATAAATTCTGTAAATGGTTTAAAAGTTCAGTACGCTGTTCAGATATATGTTCTTTGGGCGAGAGATGAATTTTTCTATGCTTCACTAAGTCAAATCTGTGATTAAATATTTCAGAACAATCGACACATTTATAGTGTCTGGTAAATGGTTCAATATTCCTTTGCTTTTGCTGAGGGGTGTTATGAATCATAGTATGATTTATTAAATTTTTTTCCCGTAAAAACTTTTTATCACATTCATTACATTTATGCATAACGCCTTGTTTAGAATGTACTAAGTTATGCTTTTGTAAGTCGCTTTTCTGCACAAAAGATTTCGAACATATTTTATAATTAAAAGGTTTCTTTTCTAAATGAAATTTCATGTGTCTAACTAATACATTTTTTCGCGAAAAAGTCTTACTGCATTTCTCTCACTTATATGTGGCAGATGTCTTGGGATTAATTAGCATATCATCCCGTAAAGCACTCTTTGTAGTAAACAGATTATCACGCACTTAGAGGGTTTTTTTTCTAAATGTAAGTTCATATGTCTTAATAACATATATTTTTTAGTAAATACTTTTTTACACGTATCACATGTAAAAGGAAACTTTTGATCGACTTGATCTGATGAAGAGGCCATTGGTTCCTTATTCAAAACAGGTTTCATTAAAATAGTACAGTCTATTTGCTCCTTAAACTCCGATGTCAAGGCTTTTCTTATCTTGGTTGGTTCGTCTAACACCATGTCTTGCATTGTACTTATTTAATTTAAATCAATTAAAATTGCAGATCACTTAAACGGAGAAAAAATTAGAACGTCTTAACGGTACAGAAACAGTATGAATATTATTTCAAATAAAACTTTTCATGAATATTTATTTAATTGTAGAGGGCGCGCATGTTAACACTATTTTCAAACTCGATAATCTTTATAATATTCGCTCAGTTTTGGTTTAAAATCTTAAATAATTTATCAAGTAAAGGGTAGTATTTTGTATACAATATGTAAGTTATATTATAATAATGGTACACATGTTTAATGAAATAGTATAAAATCCTTAATTTTTGTAGAAAAATAAAACAAGTTTCTACATTTTCTGAATAAAAATTGTAAAACTTTCCGAAAACTAAACTTATTTATTCCTTATACATAAATAAAAAACAGACACATGATGAAAAACTAATCAAATATTTATTAAATATAAAACATTTCTACGTTAATTTATAAATACATTGCTCAAATGCTTATTATAAAAGTCTACATTCATAGATTCAAAAAATAAATAAGTATAATTACATGTACATTTCTCTAGCAGGTTTTTCACAAATTCCTTAATGTTCAAATTTAACAAAGCACTGTCTGCGCACCAGTTAAACTGTTTTCTTAAATTATATCTCATACATTCATGATCCATTTCTACTGGTTGGCCGATTGAACATAAATAACAGTCAAACGTGCGATATACTGATCTCTCTAATTCATGATCGAAGCTTTCTAAAAAATAGTCCATAGCCTCTTCCTCTGTAAAGTGAGAACATTTACATATTTTTACGTTTTTTAAAACATAAACAGGTAAAAGTTTTGTTTAAAAAGTTTGAATAAGACATTCACTAATTTCAATACAGTTTTTCTCTAGTTTGAGAAATTGTTCTTTTGTAAGTAGTAAACAATCAGGTTTCAATAGTTTTTGCAGTATGCATGATTTCTTATCCACATAAATCGTTAGTAAGTCGTTGTTAGATACGAATGTTTCTTTTTCTGCAGAGTCAAAATTAAATTTTGTCATTCTCGTTTCAAATTTATCAAAGGTTGCGCACGATATTGTAATTCCTTCATTTGTAGGGTACATTTTACCACTATTCTCAAATTCTTTATATTTTTGAATGTGAACGTTTAACTCACAGTCCTTATTCATTTGCACTTCGACAATCATATCCTCCCCTAAGTCCCAATGGTATGGGGTAAAAACGTGAAAATACTGAAATATTCTACTAAATTCGCTGATTTCTGAAATTTCATAATAAGATGTGTTAAGCGAAGTAGTCATTTTCAGGTTTAGAAGTATCCAAAAAGCAGGGTAAACAGATAGGTGATCAAGCAAATATACAGCAAGGTTTTAAGTAATTAGAAGAATAATCGTTTAAGTCAAAACTTTAAACAGTAAATTCATTATGGTGTACAAGCTTCTTATATTGCTATTCTTATCGTTGTAAAACAGGATGTTATTCTATAAATGTCGTCATATCCTGTTTTATTAACTTGAAAATCTTAGGAAAAAAAAGTAACATTGTGTTAGGTTTCATTATTTATATTAATTGTACGGAGCCATCGTAGCGTAATTGGGAGCGCATTGGAAAGCTAGCCAAAAGGTTGACAGTTCGAATCCGAGCATAAACATAATGGTAAAACTATCCTGCGCCGTCAGGCGCCCACGGGGGTCGCCGACGCGCGTAAACGACCATCGCATCCAAGCCTCTGAAGGGCTTTTAACGCACCAGGGCTTTGTCTCGCCCGGCGCTGCGATCGGCCTGAGGCCGCTCCTCACTGCGGACCCCCAGGTCATTTTACCAAGGTTGGTGACATTGGTCGTCACGGTAGTAACCCCACATCTCGGAGGAAACTTCCGCAGAGACGGAACCTTGATGAACCGCCATGGAACCCCCGACGACTTCGTTCGCGAGACCCCATAGGGGGAGACGGTCGCTAGGTCATATGTCGAGCTACCACGACGGCTCTTGCTTTACCACAGCTCGAGGGGTGTGAGCAACTAAACATAATGGTAAGTTAAACTTTCTTTTTTAAAGTATACAATTATAAATTCTATTACAGTATCCTTAAACCCCACTTGGTAAGTTAAAATTTGCTGTATTATATAATTTATGTTACAAAATCTCTTGTATGCAAATTGGTAAGATACGCTTTGCTTTGCAAGTTTATAAAACCAACAAACCAACCAACCTTTTATAAGGTTATTTTATATGTTATAAATACATTCCAATGTGTTTGTAAGTTTAAACATTAAAGTTTATCGTAAAGCTTAAATTATTTTACAAAATTTATAATATCATTAGTACTGTATAGTAATAATCCAATATGTTCAGTCACGTGACACCTTTTCTTATATATCTTAAATCGCGTCTATTAAACATGGTCTCATGGTGTGTTCGTTTAAACCTACTGCAAATCAACACATCATGAGATCATTTTGTCAAGTTGGAGGTTCGAACCCCGCTTCATTTACATGTTTGTTAAAAGCTAATAATTTTTAACAAGGGAGTACGCTATTTCAAAGTGAAAGTTGTAATCGAAATTTAATATTTTCTTAATTTCTGTGAAGAAAAAAAAATGTTTTAAAACGTATGCACGTCTTGTATTTTATTACAATTAGTTCACTTCGTATATGCATGCTTGTGTACGTAACAAATAGTTCACTGTGTGTCTGTCTGTCTGCCTACCTGCCTGCCTGCTTGTCTGTGTGCCTGCCTATCTGCCTATATGTCGGTTTATAACTATAATTATTTACATGTGTCACTTTAAAATTTTTGTTAAGTGCTACGCTATAACTAAATATTTCCATTGTAAGCAGTTTGGTAAGAAACTTTAAAATATTTTATTAAGTGCTATGCTTTAACTAAATATTTTCATTGTAAGCAGTTTGCTAAGAAACTTTAAAATTATTTATTTAGCGTTATGTTAGAACTTAAATTTCCATTGTAAGCAGTTTGCTAAGACACTTTAAAATTATTTATTAAGTGCTATGCTATAACTATATATTTCCATTTTACACCATGCTATAACTTAAATTTCCATTGTAAGCAGTATGGTGAGATACTTTAGAATATTTTATTTTATACTATGCTATAACTTAAAATTCAGAAGCAGTCATTTTAAATTCCATAATTTTCATACTTACCGATAGAGGGCGACACCACTTTAAACTTTATCTCTCCTAAAAAAAAAATGGGGGGAGGGGGCAGGGGGGGCAAGGGAATAGTACTCGTACTCTACCATAGCCGATACCTCGTAATATAAGACAATTTTAAATTTTTTACAATTAAGCCCCCCTTAAAAAAATACCCCCCCTACTATAACATGCTGCCCCCTCCTAAAACCCCCTCTCCTATAGCACACCCTTTCGCCCCACCCTCGATTTTAAGTTTGAATTTTATCATCGTAGTCTTTTACAACAATTTAGCACCACCGCCGGACCGCAGCACCGCCTTATTTAGCACCGCAGCACCGCTTCATGGGGTGAAACCCCCCTTTCCCACCTACTATAGAATTCAAAGACTGAAGTACAATTTAAAACTAAATTCCATTGATTGACAGATAAATAAATATTTATTTTTCATATTCTTAACAATAACACTTTTATGACATTCAATATTATTTTTGCGAGATATTCCTGATTCTTTGTGCAATGCATTGTGATTTAACTGAGAAGAACTTTTACTCTTGTTACCACTGTAAGTTTGTTTCTTTGCTGTAGGATGCTTAATACAGGAAAAGGATATTTACAATCAATTGGAGAAGTTAAACGAGACACTGTTTCTTTCCAACTGATTAACAGTATTTAAATTTTCTTTGGTGAATCTTTATCTCCTTCCTGATCTGCCATTTTGTTTCTTTTCAGAAATATGCTTAGTGTAGGAAAGTAGCATGTATACAGTCGGTTAAAGAACAGAAAGAGGGGTGTCCATGTAATGCCTGTTATGTTAAGATAATTTTTATATAGGTTCTGGGAGGAGAAGGGCGATGGCAATTACGAAAATCAGCATTACATTAGACAAACTTTAAAAAAATTCCTTAAAAATAAAATTTATCAGTTTTTCAGGAAGTACAGAACAAGGAAACGATTAGTAGCTTCTGACATTGGGGCATTGCTGCTTGGTAGCGGGGGTTGTGCAACAAACACACAAGGGTTTAAAAATTATAACCTAAATATAGAAATTTGACAAAGTTTTAATTTTTGCTTTTTAAAAAATTATATTATTTGTATTCTTGGTTTTTTTAAGTGAAATTTTGTAGGAAAAAAATGCAAAAAAATTTCTTACGAACCGCTTTTGTTAAAAAAAAAAAAAAAAAAAAAAAAAAAAAAAAAAAAAGATGATTATGAAGACAAATTGACAAATGGAATAGAAAATAGAAAAATACTTATTAAAATTCCTAAAAAGGTGCATATTTTGTTTTTAACCGTATGTAAAATATATTATCTTACATACTTTAACCCCGATATCTTTCAATCATAAACGGGATCATTTTTAAGGGGCATTTTGTAACACATCCCCCATGATTGAAATATCTCGGGGTTAAAGTATGTAAGATAATATATTTTACATATGATTTAAAATAAATTTTATAAACCTTTTTAGTAATTTTAATAAGTATTTTTCTATTTTAACTACAAGGTGAATGTGTCGTTCCATTTTAAACTCTTTTTGAGTTTTTCTATTATTATACCAAATTTAAGGGTTTATCAGAAATGCACATGTCTCATGTAATATAGCTTCGCTCCAGATTGGAAGTCGATATCCTAACTACTAGATTTTCTGAAATGACTAAAGTTAACAGTAATAAACAGTAAAATAAGCAGTATTACGCTACCACATGCCAACGTAATGCTGCTTACTTTACTGTTTATTACTGTTAATTTTACGGTATAATACTAGCAGCTGGGGTGCCAGTATTACACTTATAGTAGGCGGGTACACAAGTGGGGTACACTATGTGAAAAGGCATATGAGAATGGCCGGGACTTCTCAAACATGACGTAATATAGAGAGTTTTATCCAGGTGACTTACTAACGAGATTTAACTGTACTTATATTATAAGAGGACCTTATAAAAAACCGCACCACGTCATCATCTGACGTCTACTTTCTGACGGCGAAAGCCGTTTTTCGATAACTGTATTAAGTAAAGGGTAATCATCTAATTAAATTTTCCCATAAGTAAACATAGGATTTTTTGAGATCAGCTAGGAGAAAACCTGAGTCGATGAAAGCATTATTGAGCAAATGAAAATAGCACAATTTATGTAGCACCCCTTATGGAAAAATCTGTAACGGACAGAGACCCACAGTATTCTCTTTTAGCCCCCCTCCCCACCATAGTAACTGAAATATCCGCACCGGAAATTAATGTTCCTGTGAGTAATGGTTAACAGGCCTCCGATTCGACCAGACGCCCACTTCCGGAAAAAAAAGGAAAAAAAACTTCTACTACTCCTTCTTGGGCCGAAGTAAATAACACTACAGAAGAATCAGTCGCATAACATTTGAGGTGATGGCTGTTGCTGAAGAAAAAAGCTCCATGAATGGGAAATAAACTAAGTTTATGTTTTAACATTTACCTGTCTAAAAAAGATAAGTTCTTTATGTGTGAAAAGATACTGGAATTTTGAAGGTTTTTAAAAAATATATCTGGTGCATACATTTATGAATATTATTATTATTTTTTTAATGTATGCGTTAAACTTACATTTATGTAACTAAAAATTTGAAATGCTCTTTAATTTTTTATCTGTTGGAGATTATTAGGTAAAATAAACTGCAAAAGTGTTCAAAACGAAATAAGAAATAGGATTATATTAATGATATAGTCTTACGATTAATTTTCAAGAAGATACGCTTTTTAAATTTTTATATGATCCCTCTAAACAAAATTGGTCAGTAAGTTAGTTTCTTTTTTTCTGAAACATTATCATTGCAAAAAACTACATATTTGTGTCTTTAAAATTGAATGAGTTATACTTAATTAAAAATTAACATTGTGAATGGGGGACCATATATATATAATTATACGTGCAAATCTGTAAGATATTACAAGAAAAAGAGACAAGGACGATAATACCCCATACGCAGTTAACCTTAAATAAAAGTTAATCGATGGTTCTAACAATATTAGTGTCTATTATAATTATATATAGGACATGATCGAAAACACGTTCAAAATACTTCCGCGATTTTTTTTTAAATTATGTTTCTAATATTTAAAACTGCATTTGTCTCTTTACATGATCTCTGCCTGTGTAATTATTTATTAAGATTGTATCTGTGATGGAATTTTTTCACTATTGTTAACATATTTTTGTTCTAAAGAATGCTTTCGTCTATTTGTAAACTATTCCTTACTTTTATTGATACTTATAGCATTTTAAATGATACGAAAATATAGTATAAATCAGCTCTTTTCCGAAACACTCTGTTGTGCCAAAGCATTCTTGCCAAAATATGCCAACTGGTGTGCAATAAATGAATAAAATAATAGGAAATGTTAATTACATGAATGATTTTGCACACTAGTAAACGTTATAGTTTATAAGAAATAATCACTTGAAGTCTTTCTTACTTTTTCTTTTAAGAGGCTACTTCACTCAGACGAAAACACCCGCTAGCTAATGTTAATCCTATGGAGGAAATATTTGAAGATATGTCGTTTGCATTTCAATATTTTGAATTTTTTTTTTTTTTTTTTTTTTTTTCATTGGATAGCTGAGGTCAATCTCTATGCACGCTCCTTTCTACTTTTCCGATTTTTGTGGCAGTTTTTAACACTTTCCAACCTAGTTGAAAAGTGTTTATGACTTCGGTTTGTCTGGCCGTATGGCCGTCTGCCGTCTGGCCGTCTGCCGTCTGGCCGTCTGTCCGTGCTCTAACTCCCGTAAATATACTCGGATTGCTCTGCAATTTTTATATGTTATTGTCGTTATCTATAGCATGTTTCCTATTTCAACGGAAGTGTGTAGCACTTATAGTTTTTTTACAGGGACACTCGAAAAATTCCGTTACATTGCGGTCTATGGGGAAAAATCATTTGCGGTTTATTTAAATAATGTTTCACTATTTTAAACGCATTGAAATTTATATATATCACTAAGGTGCATTAGACGAAGCTTAATATGGAATAGGGTGTGCATAGAACTTATAGTTACTTTACAGGGACAGTCAAAAGAATTCCGTCACATTACATCTATGGAGAAAAATCGTCTGCGGTTTATTTAAATAATGTTTCACTATTTTAAACACATTGAAATTTATATATTTCACTAAGGTGCATTACAAGAGGCTTACAACAGAATATTGTGTGTATAGCAGTCATCGTTCATTTACAGGGACACACAAAAGAATTCTCAACTGTCTGTTAACAATAATTCCTGAAAGTGCGTTTTAAGTTACTGAACACGATTTTAATTTTAACTCGCTTTTTGTCTATTACGTGATGTGTATAAATTCTGTAGATCCTATACAGGGAAGCACAAAAGTTCGCGGACGCATTTCCGTTTAGTGACAGAAACTCCAGACGAAGAATTTTAAACTGTGCTACGCGTTTCCTAACTGAACTAAAATTTAGCATCCTATGTAGTATATATACAGATCTATAGATCCTATACAGGGCTGAATAAAAGTATTCGGATATTTTTCTGAATATTGTATATGTTGGAAATTCCTGAAATTATGTTTTTAAATATATTATGCGTTTTCCAAATTGTTTACTTAGATGTCATCTTTTAGCTTATTAAACGGTATGATTTGTAAAATTATTTTGGAAGCGTTGGAAAGTGTTACATAATCTATGCTTGACACATGATTTTTCGTTCTTGTTTTTATTGAGGATACTTTCACTTTCGAAACCGGTTCCGAAAAAGATCTTAATAAAAAAAACTTGTAATCAAAATCGAAAAAGTAGAAAGGAGCGTGCATAGAGATTGACCTCAGCTATCCAATGCAAAAAAAAATCATTTAAAAATATTGAAATGCGAACGAGATATTTTAAAATATTTCTTCCATAGGATTAACATTAGCGGCGGGTGTTTTCGTCTGACAAGGAAGGTCTCCTTAAAGCGCACACTCTGAAAATTTTGAAAAAAATGCTAATGAAGCTACTCATGTATGTGATAAAGGATCAGTCAAATTTAGCTGCGGAATCCCAGTAGAAAATCTGCAAAAAAATAAAAACTTTCGAGTATTTGGCGGAAAAAGACGCAATTTGGCTTAGCAACATTTTTTCCTCGCCAAACGCAAACGATCGTTTGCATTTTGAAATTGCTTGCAAAATTATTATTCGAATGCGCAATACGTAATGAATTTAAACTTAAACTATGAAATAGTTTATTATTTTTTTTATAATATATACAACATATATTAAATTTCATTATACATACATATAGATGTGTACACAAAATTGTAGCTATAAAAATTTACTTATTATGTAAGTTAAACTTACATAAACAAGTTCAGCAAGAAAAAGTCTTTCCTTAAAGATTATTGGTCATAACAGCGTATTTTTTGAAATTTCATTCCGTCGCCAACCAGTGATAAATCGCCAAATAAACGAAATTTCCATAATTTTTTACGGACGTTATATCGAGGTTCCGCAAAAAAAAAAAAAAATTTATAGACGTATATACACTCATGAGAAGAACATTCTGTAATCTTTTCAAAATTTTCTGAGTATGCGCTTATGGAGACCTTCCTTGTGAGTGAAGTAGCCTCTTAATGGGGGTTATACTTACCCCTAAACATTCAAAAAATGTTTTTTTTTTTTTTTTTTTTTTTGTATTTTATGAAAATACATTAAGTAAAGAATATTCAGTTATATTTTCAAGCCGATCTGATAAAAATTAAGAAAGTTACGCCGTTTTAATTTACTTTGTTCTATCACACATAAATCATAACTTGAATCTTTAAACGTGATTATCTCAAAACTGTGTTCTTAAAGTCGGTGATGACGATAATTCGAACAAATCTCAACCAATCTTCTTCAACTTTTGATTAATTTTTAGCATCACACTGAAAAGAAAAAAAAATGTTGATTTTACAGTATAATACTGGGCGCGTGCGCGGTAGTGTATTACTGCTTATTTTACTGTGTATTACTGTTAATTTTACGGTATAATACGCAGCTGTGATGCCAGTATTATACTGTAAAATCAACATTTTTTTTTTTTTTTTTTTTTTTTTTTTTTTTGCAGTGCAATATTATCTAGAGAGTAATCATTCCTTTTGGCAATCTGATGATTTTTTTCTATTTTTTATAAACAATCGAAATAATTTTTTTTTTTTTTTTGAAAATCTGTACCTTAAACTTTGAACGAGCGCCATTTTGTTCAAAACCGAATGATTGCTCTCTAGTTTTAAGTGTTCGGAGTAAAGGCATTATGCTTTTTTATAATTTCCGATAACATGTGTCAGAGTTACGATAATCACCGTAGACGACTACCTGAACGACACCATCTCCGGGGAGCAGGTCTGCTCCCAACTTTATTTTGTTATTAGAAAAATCAATTTATTTTCTTTAAAATGTATAATAAAACACAATACAAACATATCACACCGCAAAACAAACTTCGAATATCTTGTTTCATTTTCTTGAGAACATTTTCCAAAAATACACATTTTTTTTTTCGACATTTCAGGTAAGTATAACCCCTTAAAATGTATTCCATATTTCATAACAAATTTAAACCTCAACTACACGGGCTAAAAATAATTACGAAACTACTTGCGTAAGCACTACTTAAAGACCATGTGAATTTTTATGATTTTCACATATTTTCATAGTTTGTTTCAATTTAAACATAATAATCCTTGATCAGAACTAATCCACATATTTTAAAATTAAATTAATTTGTTTATATCCGGCAAAACGCATTCTAATGAAGAAGTATTGCTACCTCCAGGATTTTCCCTCTGGTGTAAACGCAGTACGTGCATTTGAAGGTTACGAGATTATATCAAACAATAATATGGAGTGAAAAAAGATGTATAATTTAAACTCATCATTGCCAATTTCATTGTTTACAATGATATATGAGGGAACCGTGACTACCTCTGTAGGTTTTCACACCCCTCGAGTTGTGGTAGAGCAAGTACGGGTTGGAACATCCCGACTTAAGGCATAGGGCCTGGTTCCCTTTTGGGTTTCCAGCTCCGAAGCTGTTGGGGGACGCCGGTCCGTCTCCAAGTGTCTCGCGGTGACTCCCCGTGGTTTCACCACGTATCGCAACGGCCTACGTCGTCGACACGTGGGTTCAAGGTTAGAGGGTCCGTAGGTGACGGTCCTCTGGCCGGCCGAAGCGCCGCAGGGTGATAAACCTGCTGGTACGATAAAATTCCCTCAGGACTTGGGATCGGTGGTCGTCTGACGTGTAGAGTGCTCCCTCAGGGCCTTACTTTTATATCATGGCCATGACAGAAATGGAACAGTTATTGAAAAAAAAAAACCATTTCTAACTTAAAATGATAAATCCGTAAAAATTTTTATTGTAAATCTAAACCTGCGTCCTCGAAGAAACAATTCTTCTTGTGCGCAAATTACAGCCATTTACAAGATAAAGAAGAAAGTTGCCTAAGCACCTGTTATATAAACTATTGACTTTTATTTATCAGAGCAATTATGTATACTTTGAAAATTTTCAACTATAGTTAATGATTACCTTTTTCTTTACTAAAAATAAAGTCTTTGCTAAGTTTTCTGCAGTCTTATCACTGAAAATTGATCCGAAAAACACAACAACAAGCTAAAATGCCTAATAATTCACTCCATACATCAAATATAATCCTTTAATGCACTCCCCAACTTCCTATCCCAAAAGCAACAGCGAACTAAAAAAGATAATTTTGCAAAAATAAATAAATCATCTACTTTCACACCGAAAGAATAATGCATCTTAATCCTTAATTAGCGTAATTATTTTAATTAGGTCTTTCAACGATGAGTAGCAGTTATTACGTGAACATTTTACGAAGCCCCTTTCATAGCAAATTCAATTTAATCTCAAAATAAATTTTAGCGCCGTTATTCTTGCAACTTTAGGGTGGGGGAAGGAATAAAGACTTTTTTTCAAAAGTCTCTTGAACTAGGTTCCTTAATTTCAGCGCAATTATTTTTGGGATTAGCAGTTAATGTATAACAACTTTCTGCGTTGGCTTCGATAAGGCAGATAATCTATTTTTCCGTAAATACGAAAGACAATTAACAACTATTCCATATAAGGTAATAGAGTGACGTGTTGAAATGGGAAAGATTTAAAAGACAGCCCCCTCTCGGAAAAGTTAAAATATAAACTTTTAAAATGGGAAAGAAAGTTTGTGATAAGTTTGCGTCATGTGCAGCATAATTATGTTAAATACTTTTCGCCATCCTCAGAGATACATGGCTCCGGGGCTTTGCTTGTGAGTCCCTGGGATTACAAATAAAGCTAATTAGGAAAATATCTGCTCGAAAAAGCGAACCATTTTGAAGTGGATGTGCGTGAATGTACTTAAAATTTGTTAAAAGTCTCGAATTCATTTTATTTTCAATCAGCAGACGATAATGTAATTGAACTATTTATTGGTGATGTTTCTCGGCTTTCACTGGCAATTTCCAAATAATCAAATCTGACATTTAAGCAAATGTTAATTCGGCGTAATGGAAGAAATGTTTTCATTTATTTTATTACTCCGCAGAAGAATTGTTCCTTCTATGTACCTAATATTACGCGGTGACGTGTAATTATACGTTTTACGATATATCTTCAACTAACTTTATCAAGCAATTGTGCATTAAAAAATAAATGAATGATTTACAGAATTTTATTAATTGTTAAATAATGTTTCAGCAATTGCTTCATTTATTTTATTACTTCGTAGAATTGTTCCTTCTATGTACCTAATATTGCGGCGACGTGTAATTATACGTTTTAGGATATCTTCGATTAACTCTATAACGCAATCGTACATTAGAAAATAAATGAAAAATTTTATTAATAGTTAAATAATGTTTCTGAAATTGCTTCATTTAATTCACTCTATGCTGCATGGTTGCCATGTTGGAATTTTTATTTTAATTTAGAAAGTCCGAATTCATACAGGAAATTCCAAAAGAAGAATTTTTACTTTAAGTAATCACGGAACATCTGAAATTAAATAAAGCAAAATATGCTACTGAGAATTCCTGGTATGAATTCAAAATTTCTGAATAAAAAAAGGCCAAACAGGCAACACTGCTCTGCAGAATTATTCCTTCTATGTATCTAATATTGCGGTGACGTGTAATTTACGTTTTAGGATATTTTCAACTAACAAGTCAATTTTTATACAGTAACATTCGTATGGCTTTTTGGTTTAAAATCAGAAGAGAATTGTTTTGTAGGGTGTTAATCACTGAGATCTCAAATTCCCCTTACTAATGTTAATCCTATGAGCGTAGGATGCATTCGTATATTTAAAATATAAGGGTGGATCACATGAAGACAGAACAATGGTTATAATTTAGTTTATTTTTGTATGAGTGTGGTGAAACTTTTTGTGTAGAGGCAAACCGGGAAGTAAGGAAGAAAATCCTTACTGCGGAAATGGACTTGAATTAGATAGTCACGCAGAAGCACGTGATATGCGCTGGCGGTCGGCCAACAGTACCGTCCAGCCCGCAATCGGTTGTTGTTGTTATTCATCTGCATCTCTGGAATGTTTGCGAGTAAAAAAAAAAAGCAACGCAGTGTCATTCTTATTTAGTAGTGCACCGGCGAATAAAGGCAGTGTATGGAGAACATGCACTGTCATTCTGCAGGACGGACGCAAGCACTTCCCCGAGGGAATCAGGTAAAGTTTCGGGGGATAGCGTTAGAATACCAACCGTACTGCCTAGATTTTTCGCCATATGACTTTGCCATCTTTGGCCTGCTGAAAAAGGCATTGAAGGGTTGCTGTTTTTTCTCGGACAGCGTTCAAAACTGGTTTCTATTTCAGCCAAAAGACTTCTGCGAGCACGGTATTCATTATTTAGTGAAACAGTGCGACAAGTCCTTGTGTAGCTTTGGAAATTTTGTTTAAAATAAACTATGTAATTTCATTCTGTAGCTACACTGCAAAAAAAAAAAAAAAAAAAAAAAAAAATGTTGATTTTACAGTATAATACTGGCACGCCAGCTGCTAGTATTATACCGTAAAATTAACAGTAATAAACAGTAAAACAAGCAGTAATACGCTGCCGCGCAAGCAGTAATTACGCTACCGCGCATGCGACACACAATTTGGGACAGTTTGAATATACTATAAATGCGGAATAAATGCAAGAATCCTATTTTAAGGAAACTTTAACTTCAATCATTTTAGAGAAAATTATAAATATTATCAATAAACCCTCCTTTGAAAATAAATTCCACATAAACTAATGCATTCAAAAGATGTATACTTTCACGGGTTTTATAATTAACTTCATGATTTTATTTGTATAACAAATATATCACATCAAAATCTAGATCGTCTACGATTTTTCATTCAATATTTATAGAAAAATACACTAATGCAACACTTTTCAATCCTATATTTGTATCTTTCCCTTGGATGACGAATTTCATTAGAATATTTCGAAAACATAACATTTCATGTCCTTAATTTAATTAAATTTATGTTTGTTTGTTTACATAATTGTTATTGATTACATAAAATTTGAATGAATTGGTAAAGCAAGCAGCGATTACAATCTAGATTATGGTCTTTTCACAAGATAATTTTTAATATAGTCGTATTATTCTGACAAAATTAAATTTTCGCATTAATATCAGAGAAGTGTTGTTTTAAATAATTAATGACATAATCTTCAAACCTAATTAATACTAAAACTTTAATTCTTTAAATAATAGATTAAAAGAATATAATTAATTAAATTATGGATAGCTTTTAATTTAAAATTTTAATGGTGAATTTCGGATTTCTGTTATACTTAAATTAACTTCATCTAAAGTTCAATAAATTATTATTATTTGCATTTTTACCTATAATTGTGTCCTCTATGGCAACACATATAGATATTCTTTTTAATTAAATTTGCAACCCATGGGAAAACCCCTTGAATTAAAAATTATTGGTAATTTAATAAAATTGTAGTCAAACAGAGGATTTTCATTTATAATTTGAAATTATAAACGAATTTGCATATTTATTTGCTTGTAAAATAAGACAGTTTCATTTACGTTTGTTGACAGTGTTTCTTTATTGTTGTTTCTTTTTTTTTGGGGGGGGGGGGTTATTAAAACTATTGGGTTCAACCCGAGCTTCTAAGGTTACAGAATACAAGTGAAAACTATATTTTTTATATTCAAAATTAAATAGAATTTTTACATTTATTATATATATTTTTTAAATTGCCCACTATCAACAAGAAAAAGCATTTTTATATGAAAATACCAACAAAGTATTTAAAAAATCGTTTTGAAATTTATCAAAAGTTAGCGATACTTTGTATTAGCCGCATGCCAAGAGTTAATAACCGAAGAAATCGCCAAAGATCGCGTCTTACAGAAGCCTTTTTGATTCTGATAATTTTAGTGGTTTAAGCGCAGACTTCGATTACATGTCTTTTGAAATTTGTATTTTATTTATATTATCTTATTATTTTATTTATTTATTGATGAAGTTTTAATTTCATATTAGGTGGAAACAAATGTTGATCTATTTATATCGTTTTAAGTGCAAATGAGTTAATCTTTCGTAATCAAGCTGCAAGCAATAACGATAGTTTTTTTTTTTTTTTTTTTTTTTAATCATGCTTAAAAATTATTTTAAAAACCATAAAAAATCCGTACATTTAGGTAGAGTTTTCAAACAAAATGCATTTGAAAAAACATTTTATTTTCCTATTCGACGGTGGTAAAAAACTGAAATTGTACGTTGTTTAGAAGTTAAAAAAAAATTGAAGTAAAAGGAGGCTGCCACCATCAATATGACATCAGCGTTACTCACGGATATGTTTTTCCTTTCTAATATAGATGGGGTGACAAGACAGGGAAAATTTGCATTTACTATATTGTGGCATTTCCAGAAACAGCAATTCAAACACTATTCTCACACATAGAAATAATTAAACAAAACAACTCGTATATATCCCTGTTGTCAATAGATTTTAAAAATGCATTTGATAATCTTCCGTGGAAGCAGACATTAATCCTACTTCAACAACTAAATATTGAACAGCCCTATATTAACACAAGGTCCTTCCGAATTAAAAGAGGAGCATATCCCAACTGGCTAATGGATGAAATACATTGGTTCTCCAAAGGCTGTCCACAAGGCTCGTGCTATGGTCCTTTCCTGTGGAAAGTGTTTAGGCAGCAATTAATTGATCTTCTCAGCAATAAAAATATAAAAGTCATAGCATATGCGGATGATTTAATGTTAATCATTGAGGCAAGAACTAGAGCCGAACTGGTAAGGAGAGGAAATGAAGCTCTTCAAGTAATTAGCGATTGGGCTCAAACTTCAGATCTGAAAATATCTTATCACAAGTGCCAATGTCTGAATCTCAGACGAGACATCCAAAGTATTTAAAACGGCGTCGAATCTTCAAACTTGATTCACATAATCTTAAAACTGAAAATACTATGCTATATCTAGGAATACATTTAGATTCAACCCTATCATTTTTGCCACATCTTAGAATCAAACGGGATGAAATGTCAGCAACAATACAAAACTTGTTAAAATTCGCATCAACCACAAATGACATTTCCAAACAAATCATAAAAACTTGGTACACTTCCATTCTAGAAAAGAAAGTTTCATATGCAGCAGCTACATGGTTTCCAAGATTGCAAAAGTCACATGGCTTTCGCCTGCTCTTATCTATTCAGCGTCGTTGTCTGCTACTAATCTCTGAAGCATATAAAAAATCTCCTACATCGGCTCTAAATGTCCTGACAGGAATTTCTCCACTACCTTTAAAACTGAAACAGATTGCAGACCAAGGAATGATACTGAGACTGGGAGTGCCATCACACTCACATCACTCTGATACATTTCAAAACAAAGCTTACAAAAAATATATAGATACCTCAAAAGAATATCTTAATATACTGGATGCACAAAATAAAATAAAGACAGATGTGCAAATATACACGGATGGCTCAAAAACTGATATCGGCATGGGTTATGCCTACTGTGTATTTAAAGAAGAAGAAATAATATATACATATCAGCAAAGAATACAGAATGAAAACTCAACGTATCAAGCAGAACAGCTGGCGATCTTGGACTCAATACAATGGTCAAAACAATCAAAATATCGCACAATAGTTATAAAATCAGATAGCCAATCTACAATATCAGCACTAAAAGATATATCTACAAAAAATATAATAATCAGCCAAATAATCCAATCTCTGCAAGGAGCAACACAAAAAAATTTATCTACAATGAGTCAAAGGACATTCAGGCATAACAGGTAATGAATTAGTGGATCGGTTAGCAAAGGAAGCAACTGACCCAAATTCATTAATACCAGAAAAAATTATACCATATCTATCCTCATATCTTAAGAGAATATTAAAGCAAACTTTACATAACTCATGGCAACGTGATTGGGACTTATGTCCCACTGGGCGATATACCTATGCATTGAAGCCAAAAGTTTCAGAAGACTATCTTCTAAGTCATCAATACCTATCTATATTCGCTATCAATCATAGCCCTTTCCCGGCTTATTTAATTCAATTTAATAAAGTTTTGTCTTCAAGATGCACTTGTGACGCAAGAGGGGATTCGCTACATTACGTTCTCACATACCCATTGACAGCTACTCTACATTTCAGGAAAACAGACACCATCTCTCTGTCGAATTGGTTCAAATCAATCTCGGCGAATTTCCTCATTGCTTCAAAAGATAATTAGTTGCATGTCCTTAATAGAAAAAAAAAACAATTGTTATTCCAAATGCCACCAGTACACATCATTGGTGGTGATGATGATGATGATGCTTTTCCTGATGATGAAGAAGTTTATTGAAAAAATACACTGTCTCTACTTTTAAAATATTTTACGCTAAAAATCTGACAATTTCAAATAATTTTTAAACTCTTACTAATTGTGACTTTTCTGCTGAGTATGCTTTTGAGTATGACTTTTTGAGTATGACTTTTCTGCAAATTAAGCTGGGTAGCTTTGTCAAATACAGTAAAACCTCCAAAGTTGACCACCTCTCTACGTTGACCACCTCTCTATGTTGACTGAAATTTATTAGTTTGAATGGTCACAACGCATTTTCAATGGAGATTTACCTCTCTATGTTGACCACCTCCGTAAGTTGTATGTTGGCCACTTTTTAGTAGGTTTTACTCTCTGTAACTTGACCACAGATGTTTTCTCGAATTTGATTTTTCCTCCGTTTGTTCTCTATCTGGTTTCCAGGAATTTCTTTATCAGTCATTTGGCTTATCTGAGCAACACTCGCCCCCCTTGTGGTGCTCCATTCATTGTTCACTCCCAGTATGATAAAATGAGAGGGAAATGACAGAATTCCTGAATCTGTTGAAAAATGTCAGGGGAGTATTTGATGTGCGTAGCGGTGTAGCTATACGCAGAATTGGAAAACAACGTGTATCACTCACATGTGAAACAC
This sequence comes from Maratus michaelseni, assembly GCA_963931845.1. NCBI lineage: Eukaryota > Metazoa > Arthropoda > Arachnida > Araneae > Salticidae > Maratus > Maratus michaelseni. The sequence goes on from OZ007595.1 coordinate 64,249,875, forward strand.
ATACCGTTCTTTTTCTCTGCATGTCGCGTCATGACGGGACCGGTTGTTTATTTGCGAATTTTCCTTAAAAATGGCGCAAAGAAAAGCTCTAAAACACTTAAATTAAAGGAGAAAGTGGATCTTCTTAATTTTCTGGAAAGCAGCAGCCAAAAAAAGACGGCGGAAAATTTTGATGTGAGCATGCCAACTGTGAGCAACATTTTAAAACGCAAGGAAGAATATCTGGAAAGAAATCCCCGTATTCTTCCGAAAACGGGGGACTCCAAAGAAAACGCAAAAAAACGTGCCTCGACGCTGTGAACGAAGCCACGTTTCGTTGGTTTAAAGAGATGAGATCAATCAATGCAAGAATATCGGGACCTATGAGGAAAGGGCATGTTTACAAACAAACAGTTCCATCAACCAATCGACCACTGCATTTTTGTAGTAGCTATGATTTGCAGGAATCATCGTGGCGAAGTAGGCCAATCATATTATAGACCAGTTTAACGTAGACCAATCAAATCTCCCCATCTTATGCACACAGTAGGAATCGTAACGAACGAACAGGTTTTTCTTACTAACCAACAGTGACGTCAGGGGCCCTTTCCTTATGCTTCAGGAAGTAGCAAAAAAAAATTGCAAAAGAATTTGAAATAGAGGACTTCCAAGCGTCAGTAGGTTGGCTTGAAAAATTCAAACTACGATACGAGATTTCTCAAAAAGTTTTGTGTGGGGAATCGAATGAGGTTTCAGCTGAAGTGGTGGAGAAGTTTATTGAAAATTCCCAGAGTTTGATAAAGGTTTTAAAGAAGAGGACATCTTTAATGCTGAGGAGTGCGGTCTCTTCTTTAAAGCAATGCCTGATAGAAGTCTAGTAATGAAGGATGACACTTGCAAAAGAGGAAAACTTTCAAAACAGCGATTTACTGTTCTTCTATGTGCTAGAATAACTGGAGAAAATTTGAAGCCTACGGTGATCGGCAAATCCGCAAAACCTCGTGCATTTAAAAATGTAAAACCTGAAGACCTTCCTGTTTTTGGAGAGCGAATAGATCCGCTTGGATGACCAGTGCTTTGTTCGAAGAGTGGGTTAGAGGAATTGACGCAGAAAGGAGGAAAAAGGAGTGGTCTATTCTACTTACCGTGGACAACTGCCCCAGCACCCCGAAAGGGAATAATCTCACAAATGTGAAGCTAAAAATGTTGCCTCCACACACAACTTCAAAAACCCAACCCTTAGATCAAGGCATTATGCAGTCCTTCAAAGTGCACTACAGAGCTCAACTTCTGGAATGAGTGATCATGAAAGCACAAACCTGCGGTCCTTCTGCATTGGCATCGTCAACAGCTGCGTCAGTAAATGCTTTGAATGCTGTTCATTGGATTAATTCTGCTTGGAATAAAGTTGCGGAAACCACAATTTAGAACTGCTTCAAGAAAGCTGGATTTGTTACAGTTACAACATCGGAGCAAAAGGATGGGCTTCCTCTATCTCCCTTGCCAATTTTCTATGGAGTTGATTTTGAAGATTATGTTACCATGGACGACGAGTTAGTCACATGTGTTGAACCAGACCCCTAGACAATCTTCAATGAGATATTCTCTGCAACTAAGCACAGCGAGGACTCTAAGGTACAAGAAATGGATGGGGAAGAGGATGATGATCCAAGTGACGACGAAACTGAAAAAGACCCAACTCTGAAGGAAGACGATGTAAAGCGCATGATGGAGCAACTTAAAGATTTCGCTGTAGAAAAATACCCAAGCATGCTTAATTGACTTGTAAACTGTGAAAGTGTTTTTTGCAGTTAATTACCTAATGAACAAAAAGAGGTCTCAAACAAAAATTGAATTATTCTTTCAAAAATTGTAAAAATGTGCTGTACTTCAGTAAAAATAAAAATGAGTAAGTGCTAATTTTTTTCTAATTTTTTCCTTAAAAAATACTAAAAACGTTTACTACATTTTTTCTAATATTGCACTAAATATTTTTTTTAAATTCTCTAAGTTGACCACCTCCGCATGTTGACCACTTAGTTACAGTCCCTTGGGTGGTCAACTTATGGAGGTTCTACTGTATGTAAATTTTTTTTTCTTTTTAAATAAACTTGTCAAGCGGGGCTTGCAGGGGCTAAAGCCATATTGTAGGCCTCCTTGCTTGGTTGAATCTGAATCTGAATCTGAATCAGGGTTGAGAAATGATGCACATAGCCATAAGCAATGATTTCTGTACCGCATCGTTACTAGCGACGAAAAATGCGTATTTGCGTCCACACAGAGCAAAGATAGTAAAATCACACAAAACAAGGAATATAATGCATGAAACGAGAGCTTCATTCTCGGAAGTCCGAGTATAAAGTGTGAGGTTGGGTTGGAAATGTGTATGAATTGAAATTAGAAAGACGTTATGCACTTTGAAGTTCTTGCGAGAACAACGGGACGATCAGTGAGATCTGCACGTTCAACAAATACACTGCAAAGAAAAGTGTTGATATTACAGTATAATACAAACATATTTTTATTGAAAGAGTTTCACAAAACCTTTTGAAAATTGAGAAGAAGTCGTCAATAACAACGCAGAATACACTATTGATTAAATTGCTTATAATTTTTATATTTGATAAGAACGGAAATGGTCATCATTCCTATTTTGACATTCTATTTTAATGGTCTAAAAGAAAAAAAATATATATTAAATCAACCATAAAATAACAAAAACATTCTAGAAACAGAAATGAATGACAATGACATAATTCTCAATCCAACATTAATTGATCAAAGAGACAACTGAAAATTCGATTACAAAATATTACATGCACGACTTCTATGAATAATTTTAAAAACACATGTGAACACCCATACATCTTAAATTTATAATCCTACGCATCAAATTACAAAAGCTGTTAGTTTGATAACCAATCAGATTACTTGCATTAGTTTAATATCAATATTTATTATCATTTTCTCTGTGAGAGGCACTTCAATTATACCAGATAGGGAAACTTTATTACCGGATCCGTCCCCCTTTTCATCGCTACCTTCATTTCATTAATTCAGACAATAATTATCACCCATAATGCACCATCTCCATCCCCCCCTCCTAACACGAGACCTACGAATACATTCTCTCCTCCATCGTGCGTTCGTGCCTCCCCCCTTCAAAAGCGATATCTCAAAGCGAGATAGTAGACAAAGCGCCAAGCTACCCTTCTACCGTTTCATTTGCATGTGAATGATGCTCCCGCGCTTATGAACCTAAATTGGATTCCGACGCACCTTACCAAACTCGTCCCCGGTAATTCTCCGCGATGCGAGTCGTTCCGTCGGCTCCTTCCGGCCTGAACCACTCCACCCGGATTCCCCAATCGCATTTACATGTGTCGCGCGGGTCAATTCTTGCCTTTGAATACATCTACCGGTATTATATGCGGACTGTATATGTACGAAAATTCGTTTTGCAACACCAGTCTCGCCTCTCTCAACGTCGTCGCCTTTTAATACCTGATGCATTAAATTCTAGATGCAAGAATTTGTTGTTTATTTATTTATTTTTTTCTCGTTCGAAAGGGTATATTTGGAATGAAATGTTTTTTCAGAGATGCCCCTGTTAAGTATATTTTTTCGAACCCCTTACACACTTCATTCTGAGAAAATCTTTTTATTCGGTTTATTTTTGAGATGTTTTGTGGGCGCTTCTTCATTTGATGTTTTTCTTTTCTTCTTTTTTTTCTTTTTTTGTTCGTTTGGAGATGAAATGTTGTGCATAAAAGGTGAAAGAGATTGAGAAAAATTTAATTCACCTGGGTTGTTTGTGCGTGCTCTCATTGGCACAAAAAATTTACTCGCCAAATACATCGAGCCAAACTACTTAGAAAATATATTTTCATTCATGAAATGCTGGTTATGAAAATAATATAAACCTCCAGAAATAAAACATACATCTTTATAGATACGTCATAGGGCCACACCTGTTAAAAATCTGTAGCAAACTGTCCAGTCATCCGACCGTTCTTACAGATAACGGTTGCTTGACCATATTATGAAGCGCATCTGACAATATTTTTGACCATTTTAGGATCAGAATATAGATAAAGGGCGGATATGTAACTGTTTTCTATTAAAACGGTCGAATGACTGGACAGTTTGCTACAAACTTTTAACAGTGCTCCTTTAGCATATAATATGGCTAGAATAAATCCAGTATTTGATTTGTACATATCTTGGATAATTGTTAACGGTCAATCGTCATGCAGATGTGAAAGTTCCCGCAGATATGTTGGTAGAGGATATCAACATCAGCTCCAGGACTCTCTTTTCCAAAACTGACCACAGTGGCTCAGTAATACTAAAAATTGAAGACCACGGTGGCTCAATATTACTAAAAACTGAAGACTACGAGGACAAGTAAGATGTCGGACTTCGTTGTCCTATGCTCTTCAAAACCCAACTTGACAGGGGTATCAGTTGTACTCTTGTATCTTTAGCATATAATATGGCTAAAATAAATCCAAGAATTGAATTGTACATATCTTGGATAATTGTTAACAGTCAATCGTCATGGAGATGTGAAAGTTCCCGTAGAGATGTTAGTAGAGGATATCACCATCAGCTCAGGGCTCTCTTCTCCAAAACTGACCAAGGTGGCTCAATAATACTAAAATCTGAAGACCACGGTGGCTCAATAATAGTAAAAACTGAAGACTAGGAAGGCAAGCAAGATGTCGGACTTCGTCGTCTTATGCTCTTCAAAACACAACTTGACAGGGGTATCAGTTGGACACTTAACTTATTATATGAGAACTGCATATCTATGAAAATTCTTTTTGCAACACTAGTCTCGCCAACGCCGTTTCTTTGTAATAGCCGATGCATTAAATTTACAGATGCAAAAATTTGTTGTTTATTTTCTATTTCTCATTCAAAAAGATATATTTGGAATGAAATGCTTTCCAGCGATGCTCTGTTAAGCATATTTTTGCGAACCTCTTACACACTTCATTCTAAGAAAATATTTTTATTTCGGTTTATTTTTTGGGCGCTTCTTCATTTGATTTTTTTTTTTCGGCGATGAAAAGTTGTGTATAAAAGGTGAATGAGACTGAGAAAAATTTAATTTATCTCGATTGTTTGTGCGTGCGTTCATTGGCATAAAAATCTTACCCGCCAAATACTTCGAACCAAACCTGCCTATAATTAATCAGATGAGAAAAACAACTAATTTATACTTTAATTAAATAATATATAAACAACAATCTGTGGTTATAGTTAATATTACAGAAAATAAAATCTGAATATATATATATACGCGTAAAACCCATACACTGATAATGAAAAGATTACAATTTCAAGGCAATAAAATTCAACAGTGGCAAGCAGTTGCATATCGAATGTTCAAATCATTAGCTGGTGAGATTTCCCCTGCCTGCAATGCACTGCAAAAAATAATTGTTGATTTTACAGTATAAAACTGGCACCCCGGCTGCCAGTTTTATACTGTAAAATCAACAATTATTTTTTGCAGTGTGGGTGCTTGTTTTCTTCGAGGTAAAAAATGGTCCCAATGTCTTGATGACATGGGTTGAGAATTTTGAAGGAACGGGTTCATCTCTAAAAAGAAACCACCCAGCGGCTAACGAACCCCTATAAAATAATGAAGCTGTGGAGTTACCAGTCGTTAGAAGCACGCAACGTTCTGAAAGTAAACACACGTAGCAGCATTGAAACTAAACCGAACCACCGTCCGCCGAATACTCCATCCATGGTAATTTGAAGTTTCACCCATACATTTCGCCCAAAATTTAAGTTGTGCAGGAACTAAAACCAACAGACTACGTGGTCATAAACTAATAGTCGTTATCTTATGGACATTGTTTTTAAAAATTGAAACTTTTTGTCTTGGGACGTTTAATGGCATGTAATTTACATTTTGTTTTCAACCATAAAACTTAAAAACTCAATTTTTTTTTTTTACTTTAGTGCGAGTTACTTCAAAATTTCCTGTTTCGCTGTATTTTCTGCCAAAAATTTGGCAGGTCTTGCTTAATTGTTTCGATATTTTCGATAGCTCGAACCTGGCCTATCATGTTCCATAAATATACAATTGTCAAAAACTCTGGTGACATTGCCAGTAATGTAAGTTTTAATCCTGCGGTGGGATAAGACCAGATGATTTCACTTTTTATAAATAATCATTTATTAGTAAAAATGTAATGAACAAATCGTATATTTAAAATGATATTATGGTGCAAGAATAAGTGCAGAGTATGTACGCAAAATTACGTTAAATTCTGTTAGAAATACTGGTTTCAAGAAACAACTAATAAAATGTGTCTGATTTTACCCTAATTTCTTCTACACTGACTAAGTTTTAAATATATAGTTTTTTCACTTAAAAGAATATTTCGATCTTTTATTTCAGAGGTTGGACATGCATACATTCGAATCCGACTCGCAAAACCAAGTTCGAAACCGACCTGAACCTGAAACACACAGCCAACACACTAGAATCAACCCAACCCGCAGCAAAAAAAAAAAAAAAAAAAAAAAAAAATTAAAATTAAAAAAAAAATATATATATATATATATATCCAACCTGACCCAGGTCGGGTAAAATCAGGTTACCCGACCCAATGCAGGACTCTACACTGCAAAAAATAATTGTTGATTTTACAGTATAATACTAGCACACCAGCTGCTAGTATTATACCGTAAAATTAACAAATGCGCGGCAGCGCGTATTACTGCTTATCTTACTGTTTAATACTGTTAATTTTACGGTATAATACTGGCAGCTGGTGTGCCAGTATTATACTGTAAAATCAACAATTATTTTTTGCAGTGTAATCACCTTATCAAATAACTCTGTAGAGTTATTTCGCCAAAAGTGATCATTTTTCACTTTCTCTGGCAACCCCGTTTTTCGAAATCATCTAATTGCGGATGCGTCTCGGCCTCGCTCTTGTAAGAAGCTACTTAGATGTGTGCGTTCTGGTGACAGGTCTTTAACGGAGAGAAGGGAGAAGCAAAAATATAATCTTTAGCCGAGATCAACCTTTTAGAAAAGATCTTCTGGGACTACCTCGAAAGGGGAAAAAATTGAAAAAGAAAATGATGTAGAGGGATCGTTTAGAAATTTTGAACATTCTTTAACTCCACTGGTTTCATTACTGATAAAACTATGTCTTTAAATTTATTTATAGGAATGAAAGCAATATATCGATATATCAGAAATACAGATATCCGTTATTACCACCGCTCAAACAAATATCGAAATTAAACAAGAAAAATTTTTTAAGTAACACGCGTTTAATCCAAAATTTAATGCATTGATACAGCGAAGAAGAGAAGGGGGAAAGGGATTTTGGAGCTAAACCCCTTCCCAGGGCATTTAAAAACAGATAAGATGCATACAAAACCTTTTGTGTTAAGATAAAAATATGATATGTAAGAAACCAAAGTATAGAAAAGCATAAACAGCGTAAAATTGTTATTTTTTCAACTGTTTCGAGATATCAAGGTAAGAGAGAGAACGTTGAGAGCAATAGCAGCAAAGTAGTACGTAAGTTCTGGTACTGCTGCTCTTTTTCCCTCTCTCCTTTTTTTTTCTTCCCTGAAGATTAAAGATCCTCTTTTATGAAGCTTTTTAACACAAAAAGGCTAAATTTATTATGGCTGGTTGTGCTTTTCTTTACGTCGATCACGATACGTGTCACGTATTTACTAAACACTACCTTATAGACAACATAATGAAATAGCTCATTTTATGAATAACAATGGTTCGAGATTCCTCCCATATGAGGATCCTGGCTGCGCCATTGTTTAACGCATTGAATATGAATTGTCATCGATAATGAACTTATGTACAAAATTTGAACACAAAATCTGTTCGTTAGATATATGATTTCAATCAAAAACGTAAAAGAGAATTTTGCTCCTGGATCTTGCCCCTGATGAGGTACGTCTCTAAAAATACTTAAATAAAGGTTGTCATCAACTATGAACTTTTGTACAAAATTTGAGCAAAATCGGCTCGCTAGGTGTGGGATTTCGATCAAAACGTAAAAAAAAAATTTCTCCTGGATGTTGCCCCTGATGAGATACGGCCCTGAAAATACTTAAGTAAAGGCTGTCATCAACTATGAACTTTTGTACAAAATTGTTTGTTATATATGTGATTTCAATCAAACACGTAAAAAATAATTTTTCTCCTGGATATTTCCCCTGATGAGGTACAGCCCTGAAAATTCTTAAATAAAAGTTGTCATCAACTAATATGAGCTTTTGTACGAAATTTGAGTAAAATCGGTTCGTTAGGTGTGGGATTTCGATCCAAAACGTAAAAGAGAATTTTGTTCTTAGATCTTGCCCCTGATGAGGTATGGCCCTGAAAATACTTAAATAAAGGTTGTCATAAACTATGAACTTTTGTACAAAATTGTCCGTTATATAGGTGATTTCAATCAAACACGTAAAAAAGAATTTTTCTCCTGGATCTTGCCCCGGATGAGGTACGGCCCTGAAAATTGTTAAATTAAAGTTGTTATCAACTATGAGCTTTTGTACAAAATTTGAGTTAGGTGTGGGATTTTCAATTATGCATTTCATTTTCATTATTTATATATTCTTAGAAATACTTAAAATTTAAGGAGACGATTTTTATAAACGCACAACTTCAGCATCTGATGTCTACTTTCTGATGGTGAAAACCGTATTTTAATAATTATATTAGGTAATGAGTCATCAATCGCGCTTCTAAGTTTTCCCATAGTTTCACATGGGATTGCGTGATCGGGGAATTTCCGTGAAGCGGCCCCTTAAGTAAAATTTTACACCCAAGAATATTTCGTTTTAATTACTAAATTTATATTAAAAGTATTTATATTAAAAGATTATGCATGTAATTATAGATTAAATAAATTGAACTGGTCTACAATTTTTGTTATATTTAATATGACCTTTATCAAGGTGTCATATATATACTAACAAGGAGAGTGCCAAGCTTGGTAATCACAGATTTTGATTATTTTTAAATATGTTGTAGGGTAGAAGACCCTTAGTCTCAGGTTCAATGGATTTTATACAATGCTCCTTAGTTCTAGAGAAATGGGGGTCTAATATTATAACACAACTTAAATACTTACTTTGTAACGAAATAACTGCGTTGGTCATAGCTTAGTTGGTATGGCGCCTGCTCGTTGTTTCGAGGGCCCAGGTTCGACGCCGGAATGCGCTACGTTTGTTTTTCTCTCCTTTTTTTTTTTTTTTTTTATAAATATACTTGTAATTATAATTTAATAATCTCAATAAAAAAATTTGTTAGCATAATTAAATTTTAATTTAGCATTTTTGATTTTTAAACAATTATTAAACATTTCTCATCATTTAAAGAGCATTATAAAAATTGGATCTATTATTGACTAGTAAAAATTCAAAAATTGTTCCAAAATCAGCATATTTACTATCGAATTATAGAATTCTTCTCCCATCGCAATAGAAAACGAAGATATTTCAGATGCTGGATATTTGTTAAAAATCCATTGTTTTGCAATAACATTTTACAGTGATTCAACGCATTTGTGACATCACTTTTCTGATTTTCATCGAATACCGACACTTCAGATTGATCTTCTTGTGAACTACAGCTTGCTTCTTCCATTTTTATACGATTATAAGCTGTTATAGAATGATACGTATTTGTGCGATAAAGATTGAAAACAAAAAACCACTTAACTGCACCAAACTAAAAAAAAAAAAAAAAAGAAAGAAAGAAAAGAACAAAAAAAAAGGAAATAACCAAACTCTGTTGTGGCGCCCTCTAGTTACAATAAAATAAAACATAAATATGTTGTAATTTAATTCTTATGCTAAATTTTAATATAATTATGCTCCTTACTTTAAAAACAGAGTAGTATTATCATCATCGCATTGACTTTAAGGCGTTTCGTTAAGGCAATTTATAAAGGATGTTTATTTACAATCAGGAATTGACACAATTTTTCAACATCGTTGCATTGATAAAGCATATATGGAATACATTTTAAAAGAGATTTTTAAACAAATCAAAAAATGCTAAATTAAAATTTAATCATGTTAACAATTTTTTTATTGAGATTATTAAATTATAATTACACATATATTTATTAAAAAAAATGAGAAAAACAAACGTAGCGCGTTCCGGCATTGAACCCGGGCCCTCTGAACAACGAGCAGACGCCAAACCAACTGAGCCACGATCAACGAAGCCACTTTGTTACAAAGTAAGTATTTAAGTTGTATTATAATATTAGACCCCCCCCCATTTCTCGAGAACTAAGGAGCGTTGTATAAAATCCATTGAACATGACACTAAGGGGCTTCTACCCTACAACGTATATAAAAATAATCAAAATGTATGATTACCAAGCTTGGCACTCTCCTTGTAAGATAAATATGTGATTATTTTTCGTAAAAAAAAGAAAAAGAAAAGGAAAGAAAACAAAGAGAAGGAAAAGTATTTATACAGGAACTCGAAATTATCTTGATATCCATGATATAATAATTAAACAATGTATGGAAATGTAAAATAAAATTTAAGTAATTAAAAAATATGTGTCATAAATCGTTAGCTGTAAACAGCAAAGTTTAAATTCAGGGTTTCAAAATCAGACTGATAAAAATTAATTTAATAAAAATTTTTAAAAGTCGCGTAGTTAAAAAAATAATAATAATCAGAAGTAAATAATCACATACTTTATTAATAGAAAATAATCATATGCTTTTCTTAGTTATACAAATAACTACATGCAAAATCTTTCATGTAGAAAATATGTTAACATGTAGATTTAAAGCTTTGATCGGTTACACACATAATGTTATGTAAAACATTATGTGTGTCATATTGTTATATTTTCAAAATATTGGGACTGTGGTAAATAAAATTTAACAACTGACAATATATATTTTTAATTACTTATTTTATATTAAAAAGATTTAAATTAAAAGATTTTGCATGTAGTTATTTGTATAGAAAAGCATATGATTATTTTCTATTAATAAAGTATGTGATTATTTTTCGTAAAAAAGGAAAAATAAAAGGAGAGAAAACAAAAAGAAGGAAAAATATTCATACAGGAACTCGAAATTATCTTGATATACATGATTTAATAATTAAACAATGCATGAAAATGTAAAATAAAATTCAAGTAATTAAAAAATATGTGTTATAAATCGTTAGCTGCAAACAGCAAAGTTTAAATTCAGGGTTTTAGAATCAGACTGATAAAAATTAATTTAATGAAAAATTTTAAAGGTAGCGTAGTTTAAAAAATATATATATAAATAATTCAGAAATACTAAATATTGTTATTTTTGAAAATATTCGGACTGTAGTAAATAAAATTTAACAACCGACAGTATATTTTTTAATTACTTATTTTATATTAAAAATTTTTAAATTAAAAGATTTTGCATGTAGATATCGATTAAATAAAGTGATCTAAACTTTTATCTATATTTTGCATGACCATTATCAAGAAGATATATTTGTATAACTAAGAAAAGTATATGATTATTCTCCTTAAAAAAAAAAAAAGAAAAAGAAAAGAAGAAAAAAAAAGGAAGCAAAAATATTCATATCAGAATTATAAAATAAATCACCTTGATATCGATGGTTTTGTTTAATATATAAATAATGTATGAAAATGTAAAATAAAATTAAAGTAATTAAAAAATATATATTATAAATCGTTAGGGGCAAACAGCCAATTTTAAGTTCTGGGTTTTAGAGTCAGGCTGATAAAAAATAAAATTAATGAAAAGTTTTAAAAAATCGCGTAATTAAAAAAAAAGATTAATATATATATATATATATATATATATATATATATATATATTTAAAGAGAGTCTGTAGTAAGTAAAAATAAATCATTCAGTTAATATTTGTAGTTAAATTATTGCTAAATTAATTCAAGCATGTAAGGATGTAAATTAGAAGTTTAAAATTATTTCACTTCATCAATTAAGTAGGCTGGACAGACAACACCATCTATCGTCTTATATCTATAGGAATCGCTTAAAATAAGTTACAAACTCGTTGCTTTCAAAATTTACATTTTTGTATACCATTTCAGCAATTTAAAGAAATAATAACATTATTTATCTCAACCCTCAGCCACTTTATTTTTCACATTATATATCAAGAATCAAACATGACATCTGTCTAAGCTTTAAATCTAACGGCATTACGAATTCTCTATTTCATACTGAAATTAACGTCATAAAATTCATCATCTGCAACTTCTCTAGCTTTTATTTAATCCCCGTTCCTCATTTTTCTTGATAATTTCTTTCCCTATATACTATCTTCTACTATATCGGACTTATTCTTATAAGTAGGTCTGCCTTTAGCAAGTTTAAGTTCTTCCTCTTAGAAGATCGCATGTAATATTTAATCAATAAAACAAGTTACAAACTCGTTGCATTCAAAATTTACAATTTTTTTTGTACTCCTATTTCAACAATTTAAAGAAATAATAGCATTATTTATCTCTACCCTCAGCCACTTTATTTTTCACATTATATATCAAGAATCAAACATGACATCTGTCTAAGCTTTAAACCTAACGGCATGACGAATTCTCTATTTCATACTGAAATTAACGTCATAAAATTCATCATCTGCAACTTCTCTAGCTTTTATTTAATCCCCGTTCCTCATTTTTCTTGATAATTTCTTTCCCTATATACTATCTTCTACTATATCGGACTTATTCTTATAAGTAGGTCTGCCTTTAGCAAGTTTAAGTTCTTCCTCTTAGAAGATCGCATGTAATATTTAATCAATAAAACAAGTTACAAACTCGTTGCATTCAAAATTTACAATTTTTTTGTACTCCTATTTCAACAATTTAAAGAAATAATAGCATTATTTATCTCTACCCTCAGCCACTTTATTTTTCACATTATATATCAAGAATCAAACATGACATCTGTCTAAGCTTTAAACCTAACGGCATGACGAATTCTCTATTTCATACTGAAATTAACGTCATAAAATTCATCATCTGCAACTTCTCTAGCTTTTATTTAATCCCCGTTCCTCATTTTTCTTGATAATTTCTTTCCCTATATACTATCTTCTACTATATCGGACTTATTCTTATAAGTAGGTCTGCCTTTAGCAAGTTTAAGTTCTTCCTCTTAGAAGATCGCATGTAATATTTAATCAATAAAACAAGTTACAAACTCGTTGCATTCAAAATTTACAATTTTTTTGTACTCCTATTTCAACAATTTAAAGAAATAATAGCATTATTTATCTCTACCCTCAGCCACTTTATTTTTCACATTATATATCAAGAATCAAACATGACATCTGTCTAAGCTTTAAATCTAACGGCATTACGAATTCTCTATTTCATACTGAAATTAACGTCATAAAATTCATCATCTGCATCTTATCTTAGCTTTTATTTAATCCCCATTCTTCGCTTTTCACGAATATTTTTGCTCCCCCCCCCCTCCTCCCCCCCAAATATCCCCGAACATCCCAATTCACGTAATATCTTATCTCGTTCCACCCCCTTTGATATTCCAGTTAACGCACAAATATTTTTATCAATTTTCTCTCGGATTTATCCCTCCTCCAGCTGCATAAATTAGCTTTTACGTTTGATTAAAGTTTCATAAGATAAAAGTCATTAAGAACAAAGGCGCGTGCTAAGATGGAGTTCTCAGACTCCACTAACCGCATCCTGTAACTCTTACGATTTGTTTCTACAACGTTTTAACGTAGGCTTCATTTCTCTCTTTTCTGCATAAAAGTAAAATATTCTTCAGCAACCCTTTCCACCCTCCCCCCCCCCCCCCACCCCCCAATCATACCACCCCTTTCTCGATTATTTTCCTTCTGTTTTCGCCTAAATACAATCAGCAAACGTGCAATGACAGTCATATGAGTGCATTCACTGCATGCAACAAGCATTTCCAGCGAATTAAAGATATTCGGCGGTAAAGGAATGTCACGGGGAAACTGGTGCAAGTGATAAGAAGTTGTCGAGTTCTGTAATAATTTGTAATTTAATTTTATATTATAAAGCAAAAACATGTCCGTGAGTAACGATGAAGTCATATTAATGGTGGCAACGACCTGACCGATAATTTTTGCTTTCCCATAATTTCAATTTTTTACACCGCTGATTAAGGGGGGGTGGACGGGGGTTGGTTTGGTTTGTCACACTAAGGTCATGTCAGCACACGAGGTCTATTAGACCGATACTTACTGCTTCAAGTGGATTCCGAACCACTACGAACATCCATGCCTTCATCGAGATTCAAACCTGGAACTTCTGGACTGGACGTCAGTACGCTACCCACCAGGCCATCTTGCTTAGGAGATATGCTACGTAGAAAGGTACAAAATTACGTCAGAGGCGATAGCTTGTTCACGCTCGACGCGTTTCGACTTTACTCTTTTCTTCTTCTCAGAGTGGAATGCGATCATATGTTCCATGGTAATTATTGCCCGTCTAGATGGATACTATCCTCCTCTTATTTTGTAAAACAATTTAGACTCGCCCTGTATATACATATGTGTGTGTGTGTGTGTGTGTGTGTGTGTGTGTGTGAATAAACGTTTGAACAGGGGGTATGATTTAGGGGTGCCTGGGGGTTATGATCGGGGAAGACATACCGAAATTTTCCAGAATTGCTTCCCTCCGAACGGCTGCACTGTTAACAAAATTTTTGCGAAATTACAAAGAATCTACTAGTAATCCATTTCCATTATCTTAAGTCTTACGTAAAATTATGGAGATTAGGAAAACAGATTCTATTAAATAACAGAGAAATTATTCGGTAAATTTACAGTAGACTGTAAATTTATAATATATTATTATTTATAAATAATAGATAAAAAAGTAGTAGATTTCTTATCGTGGGTCCTTATCTTATAAGAGGAAGGGGAATATTTTTTTAATGATAATGGATTTTATATATTTTAATTTTCAAACTATGGTTTCGACCATAGCTGGGAGATGAACCCGAGTCAGCCGGCTAGAAGATAAACAGCATAACCACTATACGAAATGGGTAGTTACTGTAGCCCCCCAAGGATGTATTTTATGATTCAGTGGCAAAAAATTTGTTGTATTTCTAAAGTTTGTCATCGCTTTTTAACAATTATGTATGATTAGTCATAAGTATGTTGGCTTAAGAGAGTTTTAATTTTTCTAGTCTTTAAATAGATTTAGCTGATATTTGTTGCTTGCATCTTCCCGATTAACATACGTTTAACTTAAGATATGTTTCCTTTTCATGAATAATGAAAATAGCGAATTACGCTTTTTAAAAATTGTACTTAAAATATATTATCTCTTTTTTTTTTTTTTTTTTTTTTGTTGCTGTTTGTTTTTAAACTCGTATAATATATAATTTAGAATTCCTTTTAAAACTTTTTAAAATATGCATTGCAAATGTGTGTAACATTATATATTTTTTCTTTCTTTCGAACAACTGCAAAGAAAGTTATAAGAAAAGGGAAATGTCTGTAAAATGATAACCTAAAAAACTCAATCGAATGCATTTAACCAAGAACTAGTGTAAATTTACAGAGAATCTCAGTTTTCTTTCTGTGTTTTTACAGAAATTTTTAACAGTGTGCAATAGGTAGCTTCTTACTTTTTGTAATGGAAGTTACTAAAATGATCAGTACAGTGGTATCAATTCTTTTGTTGGTTTGTTTTCTACAGCGTTGTAATATTTGGAATTTTTCGTATTGAAAAACATAGTGGCAGTTTGGTTAAAATTGAGACACGGTCTTTGGTGTTTTTAAAAATTGAATCGGCATTTTACAAACGTTATTCCTCACTACCTTAGTATTTGTCTAGGTCTAGACGCTGCTAAAGATTTGTCGAAGAGATTGCTTTTATTTATTTAATTATTTATTTGTTTACGATTACCAATTTACAGATAGTAAGGCTAAATTCTAATAGCAATACCTAGAAAGTATTAAACGGAGAAATTATTGAATTAAAAGTCATTATGCAAATGTGAAATTACTAAATTTATTTATTTATTCATTTATTTTTTAATACTTGCAAAACAAACCACAATGCGGGTACTTTTTTAGGAATATCTCAAAAACTTCTTGATGGAATGGGCTGTAAATTTGGGTTTGAATATTTAAAATTATATATGAAATTAATTTTGGAAGAAAAATGTATTGTAACACTGTTAGAGATAAATGATTTCCTGAACTATAAATATTTATAAATTCTCGTTTAAGTTGTGTAATCAAGAATATTAGCCATTAACATTTCATATCGGATTTTCAAAAAAAAAAAAAAAAAAAAGGACGAAGAAGAAGAACTGTTTTTTCCACTGATGTCATGAGTGTTTCAATATGTGAATATCTAAAGGGCTCGTGAACGATAAACTTTTTCTTTGGTTAGTCTCTAAAATACTCTTAAAGCCATAAGGTGGCAGGATATTTTTCTGCATTTAATATGTCATTAATTCTCTTTAATGCAACAACTTTTGAATTTAAATTTAATTTAACATTTTCTTTCTATTAAAGATAATAGTTCCAGATATGAATGGATCTCCTAAGTGAATTAATCTGGTCTCCACATATCAAACTGGATAAAAACACATCTAAATTAAAGCTGGATACTTCCCCACCTGGGACACCGATGACGTTATGGACCAATGAAGGTAAGAGAAATTTCCTTACTTATATTTATTAAAGTATTTATGTGATTTAAGGAGAGAAGCTAATAAGGCTATAATTCCCAAATTCCATTAGTAACCTATACAAATTTTGACAGAAGTCGATTTCTAGAAGCTTTAAATATGCTAATCTAAAATTAGAGATAATCTCATTCAGCCAATAAAAAAATATCTGCATCATAATTTAATATATTCAAATTTAATATTCGAAAAGAAAGTATATATATATAGCAGCAGCAAATAAATATTTTGAATATTTTACTCGATGGAATATAGAATACAGGTGATAATCTTTATGATATAATTTTAAATTATCCAGTAATATAATATATATTTTAAATTTATTAAATTAAAATTAAAGTAATTAAATTAATAGATTTTATTTTTTATTTATTTTTATTTATTTTTTACATTTTTAACTTAGTAAATGTTGTAATCTCTGTAGTTAAAAATAATAACTGCAACTGTTGGTAACAACTTATGATCTGAAAGATATTCCTTAACGGTTAAATTAACCTTTTCCGTTAGATACAATTATTTGACCATGTGCTTGTGAAATAATGCTTAGGAATATGGGTAAATAATTAATGTAAGTTATATATAACTTTTCTTTATCTTCCTTTTTATATATTGCCCCACCAGTGGCTGAGAGGTTGTGCTCTCGAAGCTGGTAGACGGGAGGTGCTGGGTTCGATCCCAATCGCGCCCGTCGGCCTAATCGTTCGGAGTTTTCGTGGTTTTCTTCGAGCCGTGGATTTATCCATGCGTAAATACGGATTAGGTTCCCTTAGAAAAACCCCCACGAAGGGCACTCCCCCCGGGCCTATATCCCTAGTGTAGATAATTGGCCGTCAATAATCAACCCAACCCAACCCTTTTTATATATTTATTTAATTTTTCCCCCTCTTATTCAAATTGTTAGTATGATTTATAATATTCCATTTTCAAAGGTCTCCTTGTTTTTCAATGATTGTTCGGGTAGCGATATGACATAATTTTTGGCATTAAGCTGGTGTCATATACAAAAAACAATTATTCTTTGCTTATAAATGTAGTTTCCCTGCCCTTAAAAAAGTGAATTACATTATAAGCTTCCATATGTGTTTATACTCTAGTTTCCTTTTTTTTTTTTTTTTTCTCATTTGAATTAATAATATTTCATTTATTAGGACTACATTTTTTATTTTGTAATTTGACATTGCAATATGGTATAGTAATTTCATGGTGTATGGTCAGTTTCTTATGTTTCAATGGTTAAATTTTACATTAAGTTTATATACGTTGATTAATTAGCCTAACAACTTTTTACTTAACTATCTTCATACAGGGATTTCGCAAGAGGGTAAAGTTTGGGCAACGCTGTTCTAATTTAAACAGTCAGCGCAATTCATATTTGGCCATGTTATACATACAGAATGAATAATATGTATAACATGTTTAGACATTAAAATGTTCAACACGGGAAAAAAATCCGAACAATGGTTATAACTTCTCTTCTAAATAATATAATCAAAAAAGAAAAAAAAAAAGCAGTTTTCGTTCGTATAAAATATTTTATGTGCCTTATTTTGCCCAAAACGGCCATCTACATATTAAAATTTAACCTAACTTTAAAAGTCATCAACATCATATTTTTTTTACATATTTAAAATACATAACATTGTTTTATTACATATTTTTATTACATGTTGTTCAGCATCCAAAAAAGTTAGAAATACGAATTTTCGTTAGTTTTGAAAGATTTGGTTATATATAAATTATCAAGAAATGAACTAATAAATGTTACAGCGAAGCGTCTGTTATTTAAATACAACTCGAACAATAATTTATGTATTTTAGTATTTTTTATTTTATATGATATTTAAAATATATATATATATATATATATATATATATATATATATATATATATATATATATATATATATATATATATATATATATATATGTATTATTGGATTAAACTGATTTTGTATTATTAATTACATAATACTTTATAAAGGGATTATTAAAATTT
The DNA here is from genome assembly GCA_963931845.1 of Maratus michaelseni. Classification (NCBI taxonomy): domain Eukaryota; kingdom Metazoa; phylum Arthropoda; class Arachnida; order Araneae; family Salticidae; genus Maratus; species Maratus michaelseni. The sequence continues at coordinate 64,268,578 of OZ007595.1, forward strand.
TGAAAACTTGAAATATATACAGTGTGTCCATAAATTATTGTCGGAGTTTCTTTGACTCATAACTTTTGACTTAAGAACCTGACGAAAAATTGTATTGTATATTTGTAAAATACAATTCAAAAAGTTTTTTTTAATAGCACAAACAAAGTTACATATGCGTAAAGATATAACTCAAAATGTTATTAATCAAATAACGATTATAATAAAACAGTAATTAGTATTAAAATTTTATCAAAAAATTATTAATGAATTATGAGCACAAAGTTAGATAGATAGATATTACATAATTAATTAAATACTTTTGATAAATTTGGTAAAATTTTAATGTTAATTATTTTTTAAATTATAATCGTTATTTGATTAATAACGTTTTGAGTTGCAACTTTACGCATAGGTAACTTTGTGTGTTATATATAAAAAAAAAAACTTTTTGAGTTGTGCTTTATGAATGTGTAATAATGTTTTTCGTCCTGTTCTTAAATGAAATGTTATGAGGTAATGACAAGCTACGGCTGCCGAAGGCAGTCGTACTTCATCGTCGAATCCAGATTCTCGTGAATCCATGCGAGATCACGACCAAGGAGGGCCGGTTTACCCGGACACCTCCCGGACATATCCGATTTGCTTCACATTTTGTATATAGGTTCATACTGATAAGGCGCTTCCCTGGTTAGTTTTGGGTGTTCATTGGTTAAGTATATAGGGGGGAGGCTACCCCTCCCCTTAATTTATATAAATGGGTTTTTCTTGCAGAATTATCCGATTTGCTTCAAATTTCGTATACCGGTTTATTCTGATAGGGCGCTTCCCTGATTAGATTTGGGGGTTCATTGGTTAAGTATAAAGGGGAAGAGGGGGTGCTAGTCCCCTTTAATTTAGCTAAATGGGTATTTCATGAAGAATTATATAATTGTGTGAGTATAATATACAATTAGTGTGAATAGCCTGTGAGCTCAATGTCATGAGTTTAACTAAGCGCTTTTCTTTTTATTATCTTTTTGGCGCAGTGCTATTGTAATTACAGATATTTTAAATTTTAAAAACAAATATCTGTAAAATTGTATATAGATATATATGAAAATCAACCCACGAGAAATGATTTATGTACACTGCAAAAAATAATTGTTGATTTTACAGTATAAAACTGGCATCCCAGCTGCTAGTATTATGCCGTAAAATTAACAGTATTAAACAGTAAAATAAGCAGTAATACGCTGCCGTGCAAGCAGCAATACGCTACCGCGCATGCGCGGTAGCGTATCAATAACCATACAAACTAAATATGCTTAATGACCTAAAAAGACACTTAATCCAACGGTTCCATATGCTAATATTTCTAATGTGACTCTTATTAACAGAGTTTGCCGGTGACTCACGCCATTCTACCTCTGCCCAGACTCAAAGTTAGCTTCACAATAGCATAAGCGGAATGTTCCTGCTAGACATAACTCCATTATCGCTGTAGCATTCCGAAAACTATGCAATCTAGAGCTAACGACGACTTCTTATTAATTTAAAGGCAACGCGAAATCGACTTTACAGAAAACAGGCATTCCGTCCTTGATTTTAATCGAATTTGTTTGCCCTTCTCTCTCCATTTCTGTACATACTCTCCTTCCTCCCCCCCACCTCCCCTTCCCCTTTCCCCAAGTTCACCCTCTTATGCTTTCGTTGATGCCTTTTGTATAGAAGGAAAGTTTCACCTACACAAAATATGAGGTACTGAAAATTTTCAAAATTTTAATCGTAGATTATATTTTAAGTATGATTTTTCCAAGTAAATAAAAGTAAAATTAAGGCGGTATTAAAAAAAAATATATTTTTCCACGCTCAACAACTCAAAATTTTCTGACATATTTTCAGACTCATTTTTAAAAGTAAAAACATGAAACTTGGCGGCGTGATTTATGAAGAGATTTATAAGGGACCTGTGTTTTCATTTTTCGTTCAATTAATTGGAAATTGACTTACAAGCAATTATTTTCACAGTACGATCAATTTTCTTTTGTTTCCAGCGCTATCGCTTCGGGAAATTCGGTTCAAAATGTCCACTTTGACAAAAATTTTTTGAAATATATTCTGCCTTTATCAAAAATTGATCAATATGGACATTATCTTTAATAGACCCATCCATTGAAAATTGTTCATATTTTGTTGGCGTTGGCTTTGTCCGGACCTTTTTAATTTGTTATATCGGGCCAGTGTGTCCGCTTAATTGTTTTTTTATCGGCCCGACTGGCTTGTTTGAAATTTTGCCCTCATTTTGCCGGCCAGATTTGAATTGAACAGGCCTCGGGTCAGACCGGGGCCTGTTCATATCTTTACCTTCCTATGCTTTCGTTGATGCATTTGTATAGAAGACAAGTATTATATGCACAAAATATGAGGTACTGATATTTTTCAAAATTTTAATCCAGGTTATCTTTGAAGCATGATTTTTCCAAAGCATATAAACGTATAAATGCCTGTTTTTTTTTTCTTCTTTTTTCTTTTACGCCAACTAGCGTATTTTATTGAGTGGTTTTGCTTGGCACAAAACGGTGTTTTCTGTGACAACTCTTTATTGGTAACCTCAGTCACTTTAACGCTCTCACTTCACGTAGACCTCATACCAGTCTCATAAATTTAAGTTCATAAAAACAGTGATTTGAAAGGTCGACTAACCTTTTTCTTTTAAAACTAAGACTAGCTGACCTGCCCGGCGTCGCCCAAGCCCGTGATAATTAAAAAATAATCAAGTTTTTATTATTTTATATCTTTAACCCGATTTCGTATGAAATTATATTTTAAAATGAAAATTTTGCGAAAAAATATTGATGTTTAGTGATAAAAGGCGCTCATTTCTTTGCTCTTTTTGTCCGAACTCTTGGACATCTTTATTGGTTAAAAATAAAACGGTTTTACAGCCCGTATAAAAATTTCGTGAAAAAATACTGTTATCTAGTTGTAAAAGAAATGTTTCCTTCTCGCTTTTTTGTTTGTTTTCGCGTCGGATCCTTTAACATAGCAATAAAAAAATAGTTCTCCTCTTCCGAACTCTTTGAAATTTCAATCGGTTATATATATAACTGTATCCAAGCTCTCTTTTAAAATTTTACGAAAAAATATGCATATTTAGTAATAAAAAGATGAGTTCTTTACAAGAAAAAAAAAAAACTTTTAACGCAATGCCCATATTACGCCATCCGTTTTCAACCAACATTTTCCGTTTCTGAAGGTAGAAATCTTTAAAAAAAAAAAAAAAAAACGTTGAAGCTCGCGCAAAGAGACGATATTCGTGTGGAAAAGAGAGTGTATTTGACAGAATGCGCTTTTCGCTTTAAAGATGTAGATCACAGCAAAGGGAAGATTTAGTACTCGCTTTGAGAAAGTTTTGTTAAAGAATGGCCCACTACCTGGCCATTTAAATCGGAATTTCCACACTGCAAAAAATAACTGTTGATTTTACAGTAATGCGCGGTAGCGTATTACTGCTTGCGCGGCAGCGTATTACTGCTTATTTTACTGTTTAATACTGTTAATTTTACGGTATAATACTGGCAGCTGGGGGCCAGTTTTATACTGTAAAATCAACAGTTATTTTTTGCAGTGCATTCCCGGATTCCATTTCCATTTCCGGAATCCATTTAAATCGGAATCATTACTTTCGGAAAGATTGGGGCTTCTGAATATGCTTAAACAAAATAGAAATGATAGACAGATTTTATTTTGGAATGAATAACCTTATAAATAAAAAAGAAAACTGCCCACTTAAACTGAGGGCATTGAGCTCACAGGCTATTCACACTAATTGTACATTATACTCTTATTTCAAAGAATTTGAAATAAGCCCCTCGAAAAATAAAGAAATCAACAATATATTAAAGGGGGATCATCCCCCCTTATAATTAACCTAAGAACACCCAAAACTATTAAGGGAAGAGCCTTATTACAATGAACATATATACAAAATTTGAAGCAAATCGAATAATTCTGCATGAAAAATCCACTTATCTAAATTAAGGGGGGATTAAACCCCCGTATCCCTCTTTATACTTAACCAATGCACCCGCAAAACTAATCAGGGAAGTGCCTTACCACAATGAACCTATATACAAAATTTGAAGCAAATCGTATAATTCTACATGAAAAACCGATTTATCTAATTTAAGGGGGTGGGGGTAGCCCCCCCCGTTTCCCCCTTTATACTTAACCAGTGAACCCCCCAAACTAATCAGGGAAGCGCCTTAACACAAAGAACCTATATACAAAATTTAAAGGAAATTGGATAATTCTGCATGAAAACCCCATTTATCTAAATTGAGAAGAGGGGTTAGCCCCCTGTTTCCCTCTTTATACTTAACCAATGGACCCCCAAAACTAATCAGGAAAGCTCCTTACCACAATGAACCTATATACAAAATTTAAAGGAAATCGGAAAATTCTGCATGGAAAACCCATTTATCTAAATTCAGGAGGTTACCCCCCTTTATATTTAATCAGTGAACCCCCCCCCCCCAAACTAATCAGGGAAGCGCCTTATCACAATGAACCTATATACAAAATTTGAAGGAAATCGGATAATTCTGCATGAAAACCCCATTTATCTAAATTGAGGGGGGGTTTAGCCCCCCGTTTCTCCCTTTATACTTAACCAATGAACCCCCAAAATTAATCAGGAAAGCGCCTTATCACAATAAACCTAAAAACAAAATTTGAAGCAAAACGGTTATTTCTGTCAAGAGTTATCGCGTTACGTACATACATACGTACATACATACATACAGAACGGGCGGGCACATTAGCTCTCAGGCTTTGATAGCCTGTGAGCTAAAAAACGTTCTGCATTATAGGTCAGGAACCCCAACTTTAACTGATCCCCCCCAAAATGAGTTCGCTTTGGATTGACTTTATTTTATTTTATTTTATTTTATTTTTTATTTATTATTATTTATTATTATTATTTATTTTATTTTTGTTATTTATTATTATTATTATTATTATTATTATTTATTTTATTTTTTATTTATTATTATTATTATTTATTTTATTATTATTATTATTATTATTATTATTATTATTATTATTATTATTATTTTGCTGCTGGTTGAATTCAAGTCGGATTGACTTTATTTTATTTTATTTTATTCATTTATTTTATTACCTGTCGATTTCGGGGTGAGTTCACTTTAATTTTCTTTTGTTTTGAGTTTAAAACAGTTCAAGTTCGGGACGGTATCGATTAAAGAGCTTTGTGTTTCGGCCTGGTAGTAGATCCCCGGTCACTTTCAAACTAAAAACAATTTACCAAAATTGACACATTCATTATAAAGTTATGTAATAACATATATTGTGAAAGAAAAATTTTAAAACAAGAGGGGGAAATTCTGCTATAAGGCCGAATATAGATTGCCACACACAGCTTTTATTTAAAAAATAAATAAACTAGCTGTAACTCAGAATAAAAACGCAATGACAACAAACAATTTTAAAATTTCTAAATAACAAATAAAAATTCCCCTGTTAAAGTGTTGAGTTGTTCAATAACCATTCGATTTAGAAAAATATTTTTCTACCACTGAGCAATTTTTTTTAATGAAATTTAATTCATGTTGCTATGGCAGCAGACGATAAAACGATATCTTTGGAATAAGGGAATAAATAGAAGAAAAAAATTTGTTGATGTTTGTGATAAAATGTTTTTCTTTATTTTTTAAAAATGTATGTACATAATTCACTTTTATATTTTAACAGAATAATAAGTTTACTATAATTCGTTACTCATGCTATGGCCAGTATACACGATACACGTCGAGCCACAATGCCTTTATCATTATCTTTTTACGCGTAAAAGTTTCGCTACGGTACTCCATTGTGAAGTTTTGTAATTTTTGAAATCTAATATTTGGAAAACGACATTATCATTCGATTTGAAATTTATATCAAGAAAAATACAATTTTTTACCATTCTAACGCAGTTTGTAAAACAATTTTGTGACAAATACTTTTCGAGATATTAATTTTTTAAGTAACTTCAAATGTTTCATTTTCCGAGATTAATCTGTGGCAACGATGGATTGCTGTGACTTATAAACATGAAAAATGATAGAGATTGAAAGAATAAGCCACCCTGTGTGTGGCTAAAAAGTGTACCGAATTATTATTTTATTTTTCGAAGTAGATTAAAAATAAAATGGAATTCCATAAATAGAAAAAAAGAGGATGAAAGTATAAGAAGAATATTTTTAACATAAAAGTTATAAGCAGATATTCCTAACGGATTAAATTTCCACACTTTAACTGTATTAGGATACAATGGGTTGTAACAACTTTTATTTTTAATTTTACGTGCCTATTCGCTCAAAACGCTTTAGTAGTGCCATCTATTGCAATAATTTAGAAACGGTCTTTTTCAATGCTCTTCTGATTCAACAGATCTTACTACGTAACTAAATGTAATCCCCTGCCGTGGTTTAGAAAAAAAAGAAAGAAAGAAAGAAAAGATTCATACTCAAAGAACGTTTGTTGTTTGCCTACAATTTGCTTCTATTTGTATATTTATTTTTACTCAAACTTTCAATTTTTCAATACAAACCTTTTATTTTATTGCCCTAAATATGAATATTCCCACTTCTTGAAAAAAACAGTTACATGTGAGCTAAAAATGAATTTGGGGATTGTATCTATATTGAAAAATGCACTTTAAAATCTTATACAGCACTTTAAAATCTTATCTTAAAATACATATATATATATATATATATATATATATATATATATTTTATTTTTTGGGGGTGAGGGGGGTGGTTGGGGGATATTATTTTCTATGCATTTAAACATATGAAAAATTATTATAAATGCCATAAAAAATGTCAACAATTTGTTGTTTCCCTTGTTCAACGTAGAATAAAAAAAATTAACACCCTATTCGAAAATTGGGTATAACTTTGATGTCTATCATAGAAATGGTCCAATATTGTATTTATTTATTATTATTATTATTTCAACTATCTTATTAATTTTTGTTGCGGTTAATTATTTCTAAAGTATATGTTTCCGGAAAGATTTTTAGCCATATTTGACTAAAAAAAGCTTAACAGTTTCACTCATTTTTGGTTGGTTGGTTGGCTGGTTATTTGTTACGGCCGATTATCTGCGCTAGGGGTATAGGCCGGCGGTGGGAGTGCCTTCCCTGGAAGTCTCTCTAAGGGATCCTAACCCGTATTTACGGTAAGGTTCGAAGAAAACCACGGAAAACGCCGAACGGTTAGGTAGACGAGCGCGACAGAGGTTTGAAGCCAGCAACCCCGTCTACCAGCTTTGAGAGCAGAACCTCTCAGCCACTGGTGGGGCCTCACTCATTTTTGGACATAATCGATCCATTATTTTCCGAAATATACAACTTTATTCCAATTTGTGAGAGTTTTTTTTTCTTTTTGGGTCTACGTTTTAAGATTTAACAGTCCGATAAAGTTGTTAGACATGATTGGGAACAAAATAATTCAATAACATTAGCTTTAAAAAAAAAAAAGAAAAGAAAAGAAAGAAAGAAAAAGAAGAAAAACTGATGAATAGTTTTCGAGATGTTTGACTTCCTTCGCAAATTGTATGGTTTTGTTAGTGCATATTCCTTATAGGTTAATCACCCACCATGTTTGATTAAAATCTCATAAACTGTACGAGAGGATTTAAGAATGAAAACTTGCTCTCCCTAGAAATTTGAATTAAATTCCTGTTGCTATTATAAAGAACTTCGACAAAGAAAACTCTTTTATCTTTAAATGGAAAAATTTGATAAAATAAAAAAAATATATATTAGAATGTCCCAGGTCAATATTAATTTAGTGTCAAACATGATTTCTGTTTCCAATACAATAAAAGGCTTTTTGCGAGGCTGAGAATGTTATCGAAGCTTAATTAAAACCTGGGTACGCCAATACAAATTTGGGAATTACTGTTGAAAACTTTACAGTTTGTGTTAATTTTAATATATAGATAACACCTTAATAATTTTTAAATATTAAATAAAAGTAGACTTTAACCCCAACCGATTGGAACCTTTATTTTTTTTCTACGAAAAACGATGCTCAAATAGCATAAGGCTATAGTGGGATCCTCCCCTTCCCCCGCGCTTAACTGTACAATTATAAGGAATATTTCATGAAATAAAAATAGTAATTCTTTTTAATTTCTTTAATCTACAAGACTAAAGTGTTTGATTCCTGAAAATTTTCGACTTCCGGTTTTCGACGAATTTATACGTTTTAGAAGGTTCTGAACACGATTTGACTATTTTTAGACAATGTCTGTCCGTAAGAGAGTCTGTCTGTCTGTATGTGGCACAATTTTTGTTGGCGCTCTATCTCAAGAACTATAATGCACGTAATTTTGTCAAATTTCATATTTTGTTTAGACCATGATATAAATAACAAAGTCGCTGATTTAGGTTTGGGTACTATATCCGCCCAACAAATATGTCTCTTTTTCACGATTTCCCCGATAGCTGTATCTCAAAGAACGAATAGATTGTCGTTTAATTTTTGTTGCAGACGATTTGATTTATATAGAAGAAAATTTTCGTAAAGTCCACAACATACTAGTTTCCTCTTGCATTAATTAAGGTGACTCTATATTCAAAAAGTACTACTACTTGGGTTTAATTCAAAATTTTCGGCCTCAACAGTGTTCTTTTCTATTTTTTCCGTTTTAATTTTTACCTGAATTAGAAATAGAGATACAACATTAAAAAAAAAAAAAAAAAAAGGTTTGGGTACTATATCCGCCCAACAAATATGTCTCTTTTTCACGATTTCCCCGATAGCTGTACTCAAAGAACGAATAGATTGTCGTTTAATTTTTGTTGCAGACGATTTGATTTATATAGAAGAAAATTTTCGTAAAGTCCACAACATACTAGTTTCCTCTTGCATTAATTAAGGTGACTCTATATTCAAAAAGTACTACTACTTGGATTTAATTCAAAATTTTCGGCCTCAACAGTGTTCTTTTCTATTTTTTCCGTTTTAATTTTTACCTGAATTAGAAATAGAGATACAACATTAAAAAAAAAAAAAAAAAAAAGGTTTGGGTACTATATCCGCCCAACAAATATGTCTCTTTTTCACGATTTCCCCGATAGCTGTATCTCAAAGAACGAATAGATTGTCGTTTAATTTTTGTTGCAGACGATTTGATTTATATAGAAGAAAATTTTCGTAAAGTCCACAACATACTAGTTTCCTCTTGCATTAATTGAGGTGACTCTATATTCAAAAAGTACTACTACTTGGATTTAATTCAAAATTTTCGGCCTCAACAGTGTTCTTTTCTATTTTTTCCGTTTTAATTTTTACCTGAATTAGAAATAGAGATACAACATTTAAAAAAAAAAAAAAGGTTTGGGTACTATATCCGCCCAACAAATATGTCTCTTTTTCACGATTTCCCCGATAGCTGTATCTCAAAGAACGAATAGATTGTCGTTTAATTTTTGTTGCAGACGATTTGATTTATATAGAAGAAAATTTTCGTAAAGTCCACAACATACTAGTTTCCTCTTGCATTAATTAAGGTGACTCTATATTCAAAAAGTACTACTACTTGGATTTAATTCAAAATTTTCGGCCTCAACAGTGTTCTTTTCTATTTTTTCCGTTTTAATTTTTACCTGAATTAGAAATAGAGATACAACATATAAAAAAAAAAAAGAGTGTCAGCTATGTTTTTACTACATTTTAAATACACTCTTATTACTTTCTTCTATCTATAATTAGAAATAAAGTATTGTAATGAAAAAATTTTCCGACTTCCGGTTTTCAACGGATTTACACGTTTTAGGGGTCGGAGATTCGGAAAAACTCGTTTTTACAAAATGTCTGTCTGTCCTATTTGAATCATCGAAAAGTGTTTGAAGTTATGCAATGAATTGAACCACATTTTATATATTATATATATATTTTTTTTTTAGGCTATGGTTTGCAGGTCCTAGTTGAATTTGGGGGATATTGCCGGAAGGGGGCGATGTGATAACGATTTCTGTGCGATTTTCTCGATTTTTCGTAGTTCTGTTGTACATCGGCTGTTCGTGCAGCTAAAAGTGCTTCGCATACTGGTAACCCGGCGATTCGCAAGCAGCTGATGTGCAACAGAATGACAAAAAATATTCATGTTATTGGCGCTGTAATAGCAAATTTTGAAGTGTTAACATGTAATGAGATGGAAGAAAGTTTTGGGATTGGCAAATCCGATTAGTTTTTTTTTTAAATTGAATAAATATTTTTTTAACGCTTATTTTTTACTTTCTTCTATTTACAAGAAGAAAATATTCAATTCTTAAAAAATTTGACTTTTGGTTTTCGACAGATTTATACGTTTTAGAAAGTCCTGAAGGCACGATTCTACCGTTTTTAGAAAATGTCTGTAAGTGAGTCGTTCTGTTTGTATGTGACACAAATTTTGTGAGCACTCTATCTCAAAAACTAATGCACGGAATGTAATCAAACTTCAGATTCAGTTCGACCTTGACATAAATTGGTGCTGATTAGGGTTTGGCGTAAATCGCTCAACAGGTAACACTGCTATGATGCATTTTTCACGATTTCCGCGATAGTTATATCTTAAGAACTAATGCACAGTAGTTCATTAAACTTCATATTCTGTTAGATCGTCATATAAGTAAACACTTATTAGGTTTTGGTGTAAATCTACCAACAGGTGGCGCTGCAATGCTGCAAGTTTCACGATTTTCGTAATAGCTTTGTCGTGACCTCGGCGGACACCTCTGCCATACATCTTTGAATGCTTGATATGTATACGTTTCGTGGGTGTATAAATAGCCAAACAGCTGTTGGTGCTGTGCTCTGTATTTCACGATTTCCGCATAATTTTGGTTACAGACGATGTGATTTATATAGAAGAAAGTTTTTTGATGACCATAATATACCAGTTTAATATAAGTTTGAAGAATATACAATTCCCAGTGCGTTTTGCATTTTTCTGCGACAATTTAATTTCTCCCTATTGAGCAGGCCTTCCATCTTTCAAGAAGAAAGGTCGCACCTCAGCTGGTGGTAAACAGTTAAGGGCTTCATTATTTTATGACTGAAATACGCAACGATATTATCTGGTAGTATACAGGTATGCCTTCATAATTTACACTGCAAAATTTTTTTTTGATTTTACAGTACAATACTAGCATCCCAGCTGCCAGTATTATACCGTAAAATTAACAGTAATAAACAGTAAAATAAGCAGTAATACGCTACCGTGTATGCGCGGTAGCGTATCTATATGATAAAAGCGCAAGTCATGTGATTGAGGAAAACAAATACCTGCTAACCACATCTTTTTCCATATGCCAAGCGACCATTTTTATTAAAAATTAATTTTTCGAATAAAATTACGTGAAAGTTACATTTTTAGAAAGATCGTTCAAAAAAATTGTTTGTTTGAGAGATGAGTTACATTCAAAAATGCATAGATTCTGAGATAACTTCAATGAAAATCAGGTTAGCAGCCGAATATCTCAATCCATTAAAGTACATAAACAAAAGATTCATTCATCGAGAGTCAGAAATATTAACCATGGAGGTAATCATTCGCAAGGAAAGATCTCCATGGTGAATTTACAGGTCTGTCTGGTGTCGAAAAAAAAATTAGCATCTGTAAACATGGCATACGTAGAGCGCGTTCAGAGACCGAAACACGGGTTACTCGTATAATTGGGGAATGAAGTCATCTGATTTTCTCAGGGTAAAGTTGGGTTAAAACGACTGTGAACGCGTTTGGGTAAAGTTATAAGCATGTTTACAATCAAACACTTCCGTCAACCAATCTACCATTATATTTTGATTGTACGGACATTGCAGAAACCATCCTAGCCGACGTTGGCTCAATTATATCATAGTCCTGTTAAAGGTAGACCAATCAAATGGTCAGGACTCAAGTGTACAGTAGGAATAATAAAGAACAACAATTAACAGTTGCAGTTAGCTATAAAGCAAACAAACAAATCACATTTCCCAACCACGTGATCACTTTACCCAACAAATTTCTCCAGGTAATGTGGGTTACCCGAAGTCTGGGTAATTTTCGGCTCTGAACGCTACGAGAAACCCGCAAAAAGTCACGTGATATTGGTCTCTGAACGCTTCGGGTTACCCATGTGTTACCCTATGTAACTCGGGGTTCAGTCTGTGAACGCGCCTGTAATAAGAAAAAAAAGAGGCGTCCTCATTTCGTTCGTAGCAGACGATATAATTAATTTCACTAAAATAATAACGATGGCTCTTTACATTGCAAAACTAGTCGTTGGGGACCACCGTAATACTTACCCATCATGGATATGCATAATGTAAAATATTAAAATAAAAATGTGTAAACTACTTATAAAGTGCATTGCAATTCAAATAAAATCGTGGCTTGATGGCGTCACAAACTTTAAAGGCTCGATTACTGAATTGCTTGAAAGAAACATCCTTATAACTCCAAAAATAATAATTCTATTAACTAGCGATTTATTGCATCTGATTAAGCGTCAAATTTCCAATTAAAATATATCTTTGAAGTGAAATTTGGATGAAATACAGGGTCATGAAAAATCGAAGAGTGTGGCAAATAGGATTCCAAATATCTCGGCAACTCATTATCCGATCGACTTCATGCTTTATGCAAAATTTATGTTTTTTTATTGTCTTTTATATTCATTTCTTAAAATAAACAATTTCGAAAATTTTTATATACCTTTCATCAGAACGAATATTTCGAGAGTCCGAAAGAAATTGTTCCGGTTAATCGAGGTTATTGAAATGAAATAGGCTTCTTCCCATTATTACATACTAAGTACATACCAAATTGCAAGTCTCGATCTCAATTTTTTCGGGAGATAGAGCGTTTACAGCCACACACACAGACACACAGACGGACGGCAAATTTTTTTTTCGAAAAATATGTTTTTCGGAATCTCCAGTGTCTGAAACGTGTAAATCCGTCAAAAAAAAATTTTCTATTTTCAAAACGATTACAAGACTTACCCTATACTACGTATGATGGGTAAGTAACTAGTTATAGCACGAAACGAACGCACCTCATTTGTCACGTTTAACGTGAAATTTTCAACTTGTTTAAATTAAAATATTTAAATAAGTTTATCACAACATATTTTCTGTGATTATGTTGTTTAAATTATTTCCGTAAAATATCTTCATCCACGTTATTAAACTTTGAAGTTCTGTTACGGTATTCTGGAGGTGGTGGAAAATGTTTCACAATCTATGCTTGACACGTGATTTTCCTTTCTTATTCATTTAGTCTTCTCATAAAACGTGCTAATAAAAATTAGCACTACGGAAGAGAAGATACATTGTTGAAGACGAAAATAACAAATCGGTAAAGCCAAAAAAAATAAGCATAATCACCCTTGCTTGGCTGAAGTCTTAATTTTCTTCATTATTCTGCTCTTTTAGACAGCTTTTGTTGATATGGTAAAAGTGAATGCCAGGAGTAAAAAAAAAATCACATTTGTTTTTTACCTGCTAAAAAAAATCGAAAAGAAAGTGGAAGAATTAACTTCGTATACTCGCTGCATTACAAAAAGAAAATAGAGTCAAAACATCTTTTCATGGATTTCAGATGTAAAGTTAAACTAATTTATATGAATTATTCTTTTAAAAAAGGTGATAAATAATATTTTTTGTAACTTTTTGTTTCAGATGTCTTATTTAGTTTATGGCTTCGTTGGCTTTCTATGGCCATCTAGGTACAAAGTGCTTAAGAAGTGCAACGAAGTTGAACTATTAAGATGAAAGCATGTATTTAGCATCTTTAAACAGGTCTTAGAGAAATTTTATTTTAGGAACACAGACGAGGGGGGAAAAAAAAGCCCTTCCGGCCTGTACCGGTAGGAAAAGGTAGCTTTCCTATATCTTCGTTTTAAAATTTTAGCTAATGTTACACGAAAACAGCAAGTTAAAATGCAAAGAAACGGTTACAAAAGATTCGTTAATACTGAATTTGAATAAGAAATTCGCCAAATTATTGAGCAATAGCCAAATTGGCTTCATTTATGAAGACTTATTTTGGTCGCCAAATTTGGCGATATTTCGCCAAATGTCGCCAATTTTGGAGAGAAGTTGGCGCTAACGGATATGAATATATAGTTTTATGCGTATGATTGGGAAAATTATTACAACAATGAAAGAAAATAATTTGCGAGTAATCGCGTTAATGTGCTGTTTTGTTTCAAAATGTCAGCCACCCTAGAATTTCAAACTGCTCTATCTCAGCCATTTTTTAAGATAGAGGTAAACGAAAAAATGCTCTGGAATCCTCGTATCAAGGCCTAACACTTAATTAAAAACTTTTTAACTAATTAATTAACTTTTAATTAATTAATTAATAACTTTTAATTAATTAAATAACTTAATTAATTAACTTTTTTGTATATTTATTTTAGTTTTAATTTTTTAAGTGGCCTCCATCTTGAAACAAAATGTCGGACCAAGCTGGCCAACGAACTCGGTCGAGACATTGGTGAGCTTAATACACACAATTAGTTTCATCAAAATTGATTTATAAATACGAGCGTTATCGTATGACATAGGTCAGATAGATATATATGGATATATCTATATATATAAATCAACATTTGAACGGAGGGTGGTTTTAGGGTCTGGGGGTCATGATCGGTGAAAATATATCGAAAATTTCCGGAACTGCTTTCCTCCGAACGGCTGCAATAGGTAGCTTTATACTTTTTTGTATTGAAAGCTACCTAAAAGCTATTAGGTAGCTTTCATTACAAAAAGCTACCTATTCCAGCCGTTCGGAGGAAAGCAATTCTAAAAAAATTTTGGTATATTTTCACAGATCATGATCCCCAGACCCCAAAGCAACCCTCCGTTCAAATGTTGATATATATATATAAATCTTTCTGTACAATTAATCGATTGAAACATAAGATATTGACCAAATACAATGAAATCAATCAATATGTATATATGTATATATATATATATATATATATATATATATACAAATCTGACATTTGTCATGCTGTAACTCTCTTATTTATGAACCGATTTGAATGTGACTGAGTATGTGTATAGGACACACCAAGGTCTCGATCGAGTTTGTTGACCAGCTTGATGCGTCATCTTGTTTCAAAATGGCAACCAGTTAATTTTTTTAATTTTTGTAAAAAAATTCAAAAAAATGTATAAAAAATTATAAATTTTAAAAAAAATGAAAAAATTATAAATTGTTTCCGTTAATCGGGTTCCAAGCAATTTAGCTTAGGGTGTTTGAGTAAAATGAGTTGAATTTTTAAAAACATGGACTATGAAAGCTAACTTTTCCTCCCAGGTACAGGCCGGAAGGCCTTTCTTTTTTCTTGATGAGATTATACAGAGCCCTATCTATACAATTTGGGGCCTAATATGGCACATTATGAATTTTGCCTTCTTCAGTGGCGTTCAACAATTTCAACAATTATGGGTATGACTAGGATAGTCATCTTCAAATAATTTCAGCAATTGGGTTTATCAATAATTAATAAAATATTTGTGAGGAAAATGAATCGTTCAAACAGAAATAACGCTTTTTCAAGCTTATTTCACGCATTAAAAAGCAAAAATACTCCTAAAAAATTTAATCATGCATATTTTAACGCTTTATACACTGCTCAAAACAATTAAAGGATATTTGAAGTTTTATATGAAATAAAGATATAAACGAAATTTTTTTGCCGAAAATAGAAGAAGAGAATCACAAATGCAAATTTTTCTGGTTTTCAAACTGTGGAGTATGGAAATTTTGAGTTCGACGTCAAAAACGTCGCTTCAGCGGCAGCGAATGAAATTTGACTTTCAACTGGATAAAAGAGAATGAAGACAAGGATGATCGGCATTCAGTGATTGCTTTGTTTCGATGAGCACGATGTCTCAGCGAAGTCATTTGACAGATTCAGAAGCTTGGAGAATTGTTGATAGGTTAGAAGGGGGCCAAACTCAAGCCGAAGTAGCGCAAGCCATTGGAGTGTCACAAAGTGTCATTTCCAGGATCTGGAACCGTTTTTTGGAGAGTGGATGTGCAGGCCGAAGACCAGGGCAAGGTCGTAGACGGTCAACAACGCCCAATGAAAATCGGTATTTAGCGTTAACAGCTCGGAGACACCGAAACATGAACGCTACTCTTCTCCAACAACACCTTCGCTCGGCTACAGGCACCACGATTTCAACTCAGACTGTGCGAAACCGGCTCCATGCTGTAGGTCTGTATGCTCGCCAACCGTATATGTTAGATTAACATCAAGGCATCGTCGCGACCGCAGGGAGTGGGCAACCGAGCATGTCAACTGGAGGAGAAATGAATGGAGCAATATTCTGTTTTCTGACGAGTCCCGTTTTTCTGTGCATCCGGATAATAGGCGTATTTTCATCTGGAGGGACCGTGTCAGTAGGAATAATCTTGCGTTCGTGCACGAAAGTGTCAGATTTGGCGGTGGAAGAGTGTTGGTGTATGGTGGCATCTCCATTGACGGGCGCACTGACCTCTACATCATTCGAGATGGAGCTCTGACTGGTCGCCGATATAGGGATGAGATCCTCAGACCTATTGTAGTCCCTTACGCTGCAGCAATCGGAGATAACTTCATTTTAATGGACGATAACTGCAGGCCACATCGTGCAAACCTGGTGGAGGATTTCCTTTTCGAGGAAGGAATCGTTCGAATGGAATGGCCAGCGTGTTCTCCAGACATGAATCCAATCGAGCACGTTTGGGACGCTCTAGGAAGACGAGTTTCTGGCCGCCAACAACCCCCACAAACTCTCCAAGAACTGGAAAGAGCTCTTCTGGAAGAGTGGGGCAGAATACCCCAACTCGTCATTAATAGCCTCATTGAGTCCATGCCTCAAAGGTGTTCAACGTTGCTGGCCGCCCGTGGAAACCATACCTCCGACTGAAAATGATTTTCTTTGAAGAAAACACCTTTTCTTATTCTTTTTTTCTCATATGCACAAATTGTGTTTTTTTCCTTTTGTACACAAATGCGCAATAAAATGCATTTTTTTCTGCCAAACATGTGTAATTTATTCTCATATACCCTACTATGTCTGTCGACCATGTATCAATCAGCTAAAAAGTTTCCCAGATACAAAATCCACCTAAAACTGCAATATCCTTTAATTGTTTTGAGCAGTGTATTTTTAAATTACAATTGCTTTAATTTTTTTACATAAAGTAAGTAATTAAAAGTGATTCTTCCATCTTATATAAAATTATAAGGTGACTGGTAAATAACCCTTAATTGCCCCTAGTGTATCAATTTTAAACACTTTTTATTTAACTTTTAATAAATAAATCAAGTTCTTCGCAACCACTATATTTATATAGAAATTTTAATCCTGTAAAATTCACATAAAACGTACATTCTACTAAATAAATTAAAAAAATTATCTTAAAATTTCTGGTGTCTAATCCTTGATATAAGTAAAGACTAGTCGGATGTGCCAATCCCAAAACTTTCTTCTATCTCAGTCATGTTAATACTTCGAAATTCACATCGCCAATAAAATCAATATTTTTCGTCATTCTGTTGTACGTCAGCTGCTTGCGAATCGTCGGGTTACAGGGATGCGAGCAACCGATGAATACTAAACTACGAAAAGTCCTTCTGGCCTGAACCGACAGGAACAGATAGCCTCCCTATTCCTTGGTTTTATGATTTTAGCTAATTTTACTGGAAAACACGAAGCTCAAATGCGTGGAACCTAAATAAAGAAGATTCAATTCCAGTTCTCGTCAACATTGAATTTGAATGAGAATATCGCCAAATTAGTCCTCTACAGCCAAGTTGGCTTCATTTATGGCAACTTATTTTGGTCGCCAAATTTGGCGATATTCCGCCAACTGTCGCCAAGTTTGGCGAGAATTTGACGTTGGCGAATATAAATATATAGTGATAAGCACGGAGGAAGATAGATGGAGGGGAAAGTAACGTTGAAATTTTACAATACAGTTTTTCTCCTCATAGATGGCGCTACGGTAAACTGACGGCTGTCTTAGCCTGCTTCTGCAATGCTTTTCAATGCGAAAAGCATTCATTTTTTAAATGTTTTTGATTGAAAATTTGAACTTTAAAAAAGTCAAACAAGTAGAAATTTTATTAAATAAAGTTTTTTTCTCAACATGCATATATTTTAATAGATATTTGGCGTTTCGATTGCTTTTTATAACTCTTTAAATAAGAGTTCATCCTGACAAAAACATCTGAATAGTCATTTAAAAATAAATATCACGGATATTGTACTGCGAAGAAATACGGAATGGACGTATAATTTTTACAGATTAAAACTATTATTCAAATTTTCTGAAATAAGTTTTAATCTTGCGTATATATCGATAACCTTTGAATAATTTAATAACTCATAACTTTTTATAACTCATAACTTTTTATATCTATGCAATTAATATTATGTACATTTAAAAACAAATTTTTATCTTAATTATTTGGGAAATAAAACTTGAATAAATAATAGGGTCTATTAACTAATTTTTGCAAGAATCGTAAATTGTGACTTTAATATAATGTTAGTTATAAATGGTCCAAAAACTCTTTTTTTTTTTTTTTTTTTTTTTTTTTTTTAATCATACATAAATGCTTCCTCTTTCATACACACTTACACACTGCTACAGATAGAAAAGGTAACATACTTACCTTACAATTTGAAAATTATACAGTTATTAAAAACAATATATACTTAAATCTTTTTTTTTCTTTGTGAATATTAAATTTGTTATTTAAATTAGTTCTTTTTCCTAATTTACAATCAATAAATTTTTTTATTTAATTGAACAGTCAAGTAATGAAATTAAATTTTTAAATTACACTTATGAGAGAGGCAAATATATATATATTTTTAAATGAGTTCTTGCATTTGCACTTCTGAATGAAGCCCCAAAATACTTTTTAGTATAATATATTAAAGTATGATATAAAGCACTCACCTTTGGAGCTCTAAACGTACTTAAATTTTTTTTTCCTTCGATTTTTCTTTTTTTTATCTCATCATCATAGCCCGATTTACATCCCGGAATAAAACATTTATACCCCATCTTAAATTTATGACATATAATTGCTATAATTAAAAATAATCGAGTAAAATACTTTCAGAATTTAACATGTAATCTAATGAGATTCTGCTTAAAGACAGCCGCCAAAATTTTACAGCGCCCTCTTTCGTTAAAAAAATCTGACTTGCATTTTCGATATCCTCGCCTATTCTAGTTTCCCCTCCAGGTTCTTTCTCCGTGGTGATAAGCATATAATAGGATTAATGGTTACAACAATGAAAGAAAATTTGCCGAAACCATGTTAACTAAAACTCATAAATTAAACCCGTTTATGGATGAATTCTGCTGTCTTGTTTGAAAATGTCAGCCACCCTAAAATTTCAAACCGCTCTATCTCAGCCATTTTTTAAGACAGAGGCAAAACAACAATTGTTCCGGATTCTCCGGATCAAGGCCGAACATTTAACGAAAAAAAGTTTTAGGATTTCTAGTTTTTTTTTAATTTGCACATCTTTTTGAATTTGAAATCTTTAAATGGCTATCGCAGCGCCCCATTTCGTCGAAATATCCCCAAATTCTAATAGAACCTGCTTGCCATAGCCAAAAACATAGAAAAAAAATGTGGTTCAATATGAAGATAACTTCATACACTTTTAGATGGTACAATAGTGAAAATGGAACAAAAATATCGATCACAGCGCCCCTTTCGTCGAAATATCCCCAACTTCTGATAGAGCCTGCTTGCCATAGCCAAAAGCATAGAAAAAAATTAGGTTCAATTTGAAGCATAATTTCATACACTTTTCGATGGTACAATAGTGAAAATGGAACAAAAATATCGATCACAGCGCCCCCTTTCGTCGAAATATCCCCAAATTCTGATAGAATCTGCTTGCCATAGCCAAAAACATAGAAAACAAATTAGGTTCAATTTGAAGCATAAATTTATACACTTTTCGATGGCACAGTAGTGAAAATGGAACAAAAATATCGATCACAGCGCCCCCTTTCGTCGAAATATCCCCAAATTCTGATAGAATCTGCTTGCCATAGCCAAAAACATAGAAAAAAATTAAGTTCAATTTGAAGCATAACTTTATACACTTTTCGATGGTACAATAGTGAAAATGGAACAAAAATATCGATCACAGCGCCCCCTTTCGTCGAAATATCCCCAAATTCTGATAGAATCTGCTTGCCATAGCCAAAAACATTGAAAAAAAATTAGGTTTAATTTGAAGCATAACTTCATACACTTTTCGATGATACAATGAGGACACACAGACGGACGGACGGACAGACGGACAGACAGACATTTTGTAAAAACATGTTTTTCGGAATCTCTGACCCCTAAAACGTGTAAATCCGTCGTAAACCGGAAGTCGAAAAAAATTTCGATTACAATACTTTCTTCTATTATAGATAGAAGAAAGTAAAAAAATACAATTCTAAAAGAAAAATTCAGATATTTAAGGGCTAAGCATATTATATTATAAAAATATAGATTGAAAATAACGTTATTATTATAATTCGCCACTTCCTGTTATATGATTTATATATGATAACTTATACATTTTCAAATAACTAAACATTTTTACTTCTTATATATAAATTGAATTTTTAAAAATTATCACATTTAATCAGACATTACAAGACTAAAAACACACAATTACATAAAACAATAAAATAGCCAACGCAAACGTTTCAGGCTATGACCAAGCCCCTGCTCAGTGCAATATCATACGATAATCAGACTATTACCAAACATGTTTACAGTCAAAAGTTTTGCCAGTTAAATTCATGAAACAATACATAGTTTACGTTAAAGAAAGACTGTATATTCAGGTAGAATTGTACAAGACTCGTTGTACAGTGATGAGGGGATCGATCGTAGCTTGAAACGTTTGCTTTACTATTTTATTGTTTTATATAATTTTGTGTTTTTAGTCTTGTAATGTCTGATTAAATGTGATAATTTTAACAACTTATACCTTTTGTTTGATATATTATATGTTGTAGGCTAATTGATAAATCCGGCTCTTATCAAAGAGCCAGGCTAATTGGAATCTGTCTTTTTCCAATCAGTCTGATATTTTTCAGGCCTATTGCAAAGAGCATGTGCAGATCTGGGTTAATTGGAAAATGACCATTCGATTATCACGCCTGACATTTTTCAGGATTAATGCACAGAGCTCATACAGCTTTAGGCTAATTAGAAAATGATCAACTGTTTTTCTAAATAGCCTTGTTTTATCCAGGCTTATTGCAATAAATCCAAAGTAGTAAATATTTATGCATAATTTTAGTATAAAAAATAGGAGCAGGAACTTAAAATGCTTATAAAAGAAACCGTCTTATTGATTGATTTGATTAACGCGCCTGAGTGTTTAAAGTTAGTAAATACTTCGTTTGTATTTTAAGGCTATATTTTTCGCAAACACCCCGTGCAAATCGGACTAGAAAATTTTTTTTTCGACTCAAAGCTCATATTATACACTTATTTTATTAGTTTTTATATCCGTTAATCGAATTTAGATCAATAATCATTCTGAAAACAATTACAAAAAAATTGACACACATATTTAAAGGAAAAATAGAGTACGTAGGGGAGTTTAAAAAACAATTTTACAATCGGTGTTTCACGGCGAATCTAATTACAAACGTTATTTGAATTTGGCTATAGTTTTTCTTTAATGATTAGCCAAATTGCTAAAGTTAGTCAAAAGCAGTGGTTCCTAACATTTTGTTGGCCACACCCCATGCACCGAATAGAATCTGTAAATCTGTAAAATCACGATCAGATGCAATAAACCGCTAGTTAATAGGATTATTGTTTTTGGAGTTATAAGGATGTTTCTTTTACGCAATTCAGTAATAGAGCATTTAAAGTTTGTGACGTCATCAAGCCGCGATTTTATTCGAATTGCAATGCATTTTATAAATAGTTTACACATGTTTTATTTTCATATTTTATATTATGCATATCCATGATGGGTAAGTATTACGGTGGCCTCCAACGACTAGTTTATTAATTGCGTTGGAGATCTGCATTAAAACCATAGATATTTACTATTTATCCATTTCCTTTTCTATTACTATTTAAGATTAATAAATTGTATAATGTTGGTTATATCTCGTTTAGATATTTAATTTTTTTTTTTGTGTTAAATATGTTCAAGACAGCCAGATTTAGATATACCTTAAGTTGTTTGACGTGTGAAAGTTTCTTCATGTGACATATAGCAGGGCGAATTGGAATACAAGACTCATTCAATGAATAATCAAACAAGTAATATAAAACAAAATTTTTAAGTCAATTCCTACTTTTTAATCATAAATATATAAAATAAACCCGTGCAGCATTAATGTCGCACGTTATCTTTATTGAACATTATAATCATCGTTGCGGTATTTTATTTCTGTGGCATCACTCATTTGAGATAAATCTTTCATTTCATTTATGAAAACAATGGGAGGAATTTTTTTCTCCCATTTAAAACTAAAATTAATTAATTAAATTTAATGAATGAATTAATATTTGAAAAAACTGTATTAACCTAAAGTGTCATCCACTACAAGTTAAAAAAAAAATTATTTGAACTTGAGTGGATGAATAGAAAATATTTTATTAACGATTGAAAATTTGAACAAGATATATATATATATAGCGAGAGTGTGAGCTAATAGTAGGAATTTAAAAAGTTGTGAAAAATTATAAATACATTATTAACCAGAAAAATTATAGAAATTTTTATAAATAAATAAAAAAATATTGTCAAAATATATTTTAAAGATTGTTCATATAATTATTCTGGTTTGGAACTATTTTAAACTTTTGATTGGAAAATTTTTAAAACTCAACAAAAAAAGCTTGTTTTATTTAATTTTTTAATTTTTGCACGTATTACTTTTATTTTTTGTCTACAACATTACTTTTCCGAACACAATTGACATCGAATGTGTGAGTAACAGATTTGCAATTGCCCCCCCCCCTCCCGCTAAAAAGTTGAATTGTCCCACGTTAAGGACCACTGGTCAATAACTAGTCAGAACCCTACTTTTCTGCATTTGTGATATTTTATAAATATAATAAATTGCCTCTTTGATGTATCAAAATACTATTTTCACAGCTCGCCAAAAATCCATTTGATACAAATAGCAACCTTAAAGATAAAACTCAGTTGAACATGTTCAGGCTTTTGACTTTTTAATGATTTCGTTTTTGCGCCCCCATTCCCCTACAATTTTTTATATAAACTCTCTTTTATTTAAATATGATTCTATTTCTTAATTATTCTGAATATCTTTATTGATTGACAGATAAAAGTAGAAGTTCTGTAAGGTTTTAAAAAATATTTTAAAATGTTTTTTTAAGAATTCAGCAGACCGAATATTGTTATATTCGACCAAACCGAATATTCGGTAGTATGGACAAATACCGAATAGATACCGAATATTCAGTGTATCCCTAATGATTAGCCAAATTGCTAAGGTTGGTCAAAAGGCAGTGAGAACCTTGCTTCATCGTATTGCTATATTTTCTAAATATAATCTATTGCCTCTTCGATGTATCAAAATACTTTTTTTACACTTCGCCAAAAATCCATTTGATACAAACAGCAACCCTAAAGATAAAACTCAGCTGAACATGTTCAGGCTTTTGACTTTGTAATGATTTCGTTTTTTGCGCCCCATTCCCCTACGATTTTTTATATAAACTCAAATGCCGGATTGGATGGTCAGCGAATAAAGAACGATTCCTGGACTCGTCTTCGCTTTCATTCTTCATTTTATTTTATTTTTACCTTCTTTCCAACGTCACCCCCCTCCCCCGCCTCCTCCTCCTACTCTTTGCTCAAACGTTTAAAAAGAATTGCTTTTCAGGCTTTTGGCAACGGGGCTCAAATTTCACACTTATTCTCCTTATGAGGGTGGGCTTTGAAAAAAATTGTAATTTTTGTATGCCGAGCATAAAAAGTTTGCTCCTTTTCCACGCTTGAGTTATTTTTCAAGTTGACACGTGAAACAGAAGATGAAGAGGGGCTGTTGAAATTAAAGGGGAAAATTGTTGGAATTTTTATAGTTATGGTTACAGCAGTTATTCTAGAATGTCAGTAAGGGGAAAAAAATAAAAAAAGAGTAATTCGTGAAATTGGATATAAAATTCTTGGTGAAATAAAGGAAAATAAAAATTAGAACTTCTCAAGCGTGCTGTTCATTGTAATTGAGGGACGATTAAATCGATAGTATATTAAAAATGTAGTTATTTTTAAAGAATATTTTAGTTTTTCGATATTTACTCTTTTTAATTTTGAAAGATTGTAAAAAAGTTATCGATACAATCTAACTCTATACTTCTTTTAATTGTTAAAAGGCATAAAATAAAAACTTTATAAACAGTAAAATAAGTTTTATTAGATTGTTGACATGTTTCGGCTAATAACCTTGCTTCTTACAGTTGATTCTTTTAACAATTAAAATCAGTATATTATTACAATATGTTATAATTTGTAATATTTTTAGAATATATATAAATAAATAAATATATATCCAGACTTATTTACAATACTCTAAATTTAATTTAGTAATATTGGTTTTGGTGTTTAAAAAAAAAAAAAAAAAAAAAAAAAAAAAAAAAAAAAAAAAAAATGGCACTCTTGGAGTGCCGACAGAAGTGAAAACTTGAACAATTACGTGTGTATTTTTTGAATCGTCAGGAAATGTTTTATTGTGCAGGAAATACTTTTAAATGAAGTGTTTTTTTTTTATTCATTATTATAAACTACTACTACAAAAATTATATTACAATTTTTATTTAATGCACTATTGTACATGAAAAATAATGCATATTATTTTACATACAAAAATTGCAATCCATTGCTTAAAACGTAAATTTACAAATACATAAAATATGAAATTTAATTATTTGGTATTCTTTGAAATGAATACCAATGAAACTTATGAATTTTCATCCACAATTTTAACAACTCTCAATATATTCATTATTTCTTCCATGAGATGTAGTTTCTTATCTTTTGTAATAACATTTTTCTGCAAAATAGGGTTCCCGCTTCCTATCACTCCAAACATTATTACTTCTTTGATGCCTGTCTTGTTTACGGTATTCGTGAACATTATGCTTTTTTTCTATCTTCATACTGCGCGTATTGTTTGCGGTATCTATAATTTTTATCAACAAACTTTTCTTTTCTATAAAATGATTTCACTTCATTTCCGTATCAGTAACCACGTTTCTTAAAACTTTCGTGAAATATTTCCTTATTTTAATTTTTACTTTTTATATTACTTCCGTCTATTTCTTTTCTCGTGCTAGTTAAATTATAATATTTTCCGTGTTTTGTTATTTCATTTTCATCTTTTGATTTGGTCTCGCGAGTTGAGTCACTTTTACTTTTATCTGTTTTCACCGCGCGTGCTAAATTTATCTTGAAATAATTTTCTGAATTATTTTTATTCATAATACCAATCATTTCGTTTTCTGCACGTGAACTATTTCCTTTTGGTACTTTCGCTTCATTGTATGAATTGGCAACATAATTTAATTTGGTGTCGGTAACAGTAACGGTGACGGGTCGCGAATTCAATGTTTTTTTCCCATCTCAAAAATGCCCAACGCGCCTAAAGAAGTTTTTACTTCAAAAAAAAAAGAAAGGAAAAAAGAAAGAAAGAAATTAATAATAATAATAATAAAAAGAAAGAAAGAAAGTTTAGATCATGAATTTTATGTTTATGCTTTTACGTTTTTATTCTATTATTTTATTTTCATTCACATATTTACTTCATTGTATTCATTTCATGTTATTCATTAAATATGGCAGTTCTCAGTAAATTATTAGCGATTGGCAATTTAGTCTCTGTTAACACTCAGCGTAATGTCCAGTATATGGTACATTATAGGGTTAGCCATGGATTGACATCCCACTACCTATTCTCTTCTCCCTCTTCACATCTTCAATTTAGTAAATGCTCTTCTCCACGTTGTTTAACATACCCACTCGCTGAACAGTCGCAAATTGTTCATAATACCTCCCACATCAATTTTTGTAAAGCTTACAATTTTATTTATATAGGATTAATGCGGTATTCAAAAAAAATATATTTCCACGCTCAACAACTCAAAATTTTGAGACACATTTTCAGACTCATTTTTAAAAGTAAAAACATGAAACTTGACGGCGTGATTTATGATGAGATTTATAAGGGACCTATGTTCTTATTTTTCGTTCAATTAATTAGAAATTGATTTACAAACAAATATTTTCACAGTACGATCATTTTTGTTGTTGTTGTTGTTGTTGTTGTTGTTGTTTTGTTTCGTTTCGTTTCCAGCCCTATCGCTTCGGGAAATTCGGTTCAAAATGTCCACTTTGACAGCATTTTTTGAAATATATCCTGCCTTTATCAAAAAATCGAGACAATACGGACATTATAAAGTTTCTGAATAAGAGAACCTGCCAATTGGATGCATTTTAGAGCGAAAATGAATTTAAAAATGTGTCTCAAAATAAGCAGTTTGGATTTGAATACACCCTTAAATGTAATTCATGTAATATGCAATACATTGGTCAAACTAGTAACCCTCTACATAAACGCATTAATGGACATCGTTCAGCTATTTGTAACTATAAAATTGCTCGCAATCCTCTTAACTGCAATGTTGAGTATACACACTTCAAAACACATAGCTTCAACAATATTGCCATTATAACATCCTCAACATACAAAACAAATTCCATGAAAGTCTTTTTTTAGAATCTACCTATATTAAACACTACAATACACTCTATCCATATGGACTCAACCAACTCTCAAACCATAAACCACCCACTGTATATTCTACATTATCTAACACAATTAATTATAATTCACTCTATTCATCAATTAGTCACCAACCACTTATGCAGGGTGTTTCACAAAGGACCCCTAACTATAAAAATCAATAACCCGAAAACGGTGATAGATAGAAGCATGAAACCAGTGGTATGTTTATTAAAAAAATCGTAAGAATCTAATACATAAATCTCTAAATGTAGTTAAAAATAGCACCGATAGATGGCGCTGAGAGCGTTAAGAATCCTTCTAAAGCGACTTCAGAAGCATAAAAAGACTAGCCGTCGAAGATTTCGCCATTGAAATCTGACCGCGTCTGAAACCTGATCTGATAGTGAAAATAATTCGCATCGGACACGTTGCCTGTCCGTTGAACTTATTTGAAGTGCTCACGAATTATTTTCCATCTGGGCCTTTTGCGACTTGAAATCGCGTTTGAAAATTTCTCCTTGTGGCAGTAGGACTCTGATTTAATCGGTGGTACTCCAACACAATAAACACACGGTCCACCACGGTATACATCACTTTCGGAATTATTTTCACTATAAGCTAATAGCGGCCAGATTTCAATGGCGAAATCTTCGACGGCTAGTCTTTCTATGCTTCTGAACTCTTTTTAGAAGGATTCTTAACGCTCTCAGCGCCATCTATCGGTGCTATTTTTAACTAAATTTTGAGATTTATGTATAAGATTCTTACGATTTTTTTTAATAAACATACCACTGGTTTCATGTTTCTATCTATCACCGTTTCCGGGTTATTGATTTTTAAAGTTAGGGGTCCTTTGTGAAACACCCTGTACAAACAAACTACGCGTACACAAACAGGTCACTCTTTTACATCTAAAAAATGATCTTCCAAATCAACTAACGCTCAAATTAAAAAATCACTACGTACCTTATAATCTTCTTATCACAGTAATTTTTGTTGGAAAACTCGTCGTAAATTTAAATTTGCAATTCCAAAGTATAATCTCACTCCATTTTTTAAAGTTTTCACATCTAATACATTCACCACCCATTTCAGTGATATTTTCTTTGACCTACTCCATTTTAGGTTAAAAGTTCTCAATGTTAACATTAATTTAAAAACAAAAAACTTAAATAAAAGTAATTCACACTTAATTATTACATTTTCTAACCCTGTTTTTAAGAAAAATTAAACTTAATTATATTTTTAACATGAACAATGTAAATTTCCACTTCATAGTATAAATATTAAAAGTACTTTTAAATACCCTATTAATATAGGGCGTAGAATATTTAACTATAATAAATTTTCAAAAACCATCAAACATAATGACACACATACATGTAAATGCAATGAACCCCAATTTTCAAAATATATTAATGCCTACCATGAACACATTATTACTGGTAATTTAGATATTGTCACAAATCCTCATTTAAGATATGTTATGTGTTTTGGTACTAAGTATCGCATTCCTTCACAATCATTTCCTAAGTCCATCATACAACAACTCACTTATGATCTAGATTTCTTTATTTAGAAAATTGCTATCAACTATAATAAACCTATTGAATTCTTTACAGAATGGAAACATAATGTAATTTCTCTTTTACAACAATATTTACAGAAAACACATAATCATAAAATTCCTGTTTCTTCCTCCACCCTTAAACCACACATTCGTGAACAACAAAACAATTTCATCATCACCTATGTTGACAAGGCTGCAAATAACTATGCCATCATCTGCAAACACTACTACCACCACCTTCTTACAAATGCAAGCTCTTCCAATAATATTTTCACACTACACCGTGTCCCATTAGAAGAAAACAATAGACATATGTTATTAGACTTAAAAGCAAAAACTTCAACTATCTCTACATTGTTATAATTCTTAAGTTTAACAAAAATCCTTTAAAAGTCCGCACTGTTACTGTAGGATGTAATACTTAAAACACACGCGATAATCACTCTTGAATATTCTCACACAAATGTACGATTTATCTATCAAGAAAGATAACACTCATTGTATACAAACAGTTATGTGCTAGTGAATAAAATTAAGGCACTTACCAACGTCAACAATATTTATCAGTATCACATATGATTACAAGGACCTTTTCAACAATATTCTTTTGGCAGATTTACACTCTACTATTAATTTACTTTTTACAGAATATTTCTCATCATTACAATTACCTGACAACATCGATATTGACTACTTCAAAACTTTAATTAATTTTTTTACTTTTGCATAACTATATCTTCCAAAATAATGCTATTTTTATTCAGACACGAGGGATTCCACAAGGCTCAGCAAATTCCAGTATGCTTTCAGATTTATATCTTTATTTCTACGAAAGTAAGTATATTAATTGTAATATATAGATGACATAATTATCTTTTCCATTAATGATGATCATTCTATTTCTCTACCTGTAGCATATCCTTCTAATCCTGAATTTAGTACTACTTATCTAAATAATTCTACTATTAATTTTATGGACATTAATATCTCTATGCTTACTAATCATACTTTAATATTCAATATTTATGATAAACGTAATGATTTTTCTTTCAATGTTATTAATTTCACTAACTTTCATTCATGTCCACATATTTCAGTTTACAGAAATATTCTTCTAAACCACTGCAATCGTATTAAACGTTTATGCTTCTCACATTTCATTAGGCCTAATTTATTACATTTAAAACGTACAGCTTTGTCTTATTATTATCCCTTTGCTTTTCTTTCTTCTTGGATTAAACATTAAAACATTCATCTAATTTTACCAGTACGGGCATTAAATAGTGTATAAAAATTATAAAATTGAAACAATATTACGGAGGCAAGGCGTGGATTGTTAAAAAAAATATTAAAACTTATTATTTTTTTTAATTACCAAAAATAAATCACCAAATAACAAAATTTTCCCCCCAAAAAATTATAAAATCAAATTTATATTAAGGAGGGATGAGGCGGGACTGCTAAAAAAAGATTTTTTTTTAAAATCTGGTTTTATGAATTTAACAAAATTATTTACACAACATAAATAATACACTCTTCATTTTACTTACATACAGTCTCCTCATACATGACTAATTATTGTACTATTATCTTCCCATTTCATCCTTATAATATTTAAATTAGTTTTCATCACATTCTAAATTTTAGTTACATTAATTACTACTTTGTTTTAAATTTATTTATTTTTATTCCATCGTGTTTTTTAGTAGCCATTTTGGGTTGTCTGGTGATCTGAAAAGTTACAGTATTTGTTATGTACTTTTAATCCAGCTTCATCTTCCCCAATTATAGTTTTTTTTTTTTTTTTTTTTTTTTTTTTTTGTGAGTTTTGTACATTGTTTTGTGATCTAATTTCTATTTATGTTGAATAATAATTTATTTATTTATGTATTTTGTCATTTGAACTCCAGTAGGTTTTATTTTTATTTTGCTTCTTATATATGTTATTAGGAGCTTAATATTGTCGATTTTAGGCATAACGCTGACAATATTTGATGAAATAACATATATTTACGGTGAATATTCTTATGAAGCTGCTCTGGAGATTCCATAAGATATTCATAGTTTTCCATTTTTGATTTTTCGTTTTTATTAAGTTTAATTCCTGCTGTATCCTTTCCATTACTTTTTATAATATCTTATCCTTTGTGTTTTTCACATGTGGTTTTATTTTTAAATATATATAATAATAAAAATAAAACCTTTGTTAATAATAACCATTAAACCACAGAAATAATCGATAATAGATAAATAGATAATTATAATACAATACATATATATATATATCGAAAAATGTAAGATTCTCAATATATATATATATATATATATATATATATATATATTTATATACAATCTAATGCGGTTATAACGAGCGGTTATAACGTCGGGACTATTTGCTAGAAATACTCGTGTTTAACTAGTCAAATTACTTATTGGAAATATCTATACTATTTTAGAGTTAAAAATAGATAAAAATAATTATTTTAAATTTTGAAAGATTATATATATATATATATATATATATATATATATATAATATCTTTGAATTTCAAAAAACATATCAAGTTCTTGTAACATTCTAATTAAATCTCCAAAGAGATAATTAATAATAATGTGTAGACAGAATACCACATAGTTAATAAATTAACAAGTGCAATCATAATTTTACCATAGCTTGTGCTTCAATGGTAAATGGCCAAAAATACTGAAAATATGAAGATTATTTAAAAAGAGAGAGAGAAAGAATATATATATATATATATCTGCAAATTACCCAAGTTTATGCACCAACAATTAGCTATACTGATGAAGAAATTGAGGATTTCTATGAAGAAGTAGCTTCAATGCATCAAAAAGGAAAATGCTACATAAAAGTAATAATGGGAGACTGGAATGCTAGAATTGGGGAAAAAAAGAAAGGTGAGTTCTCAGTAGGAATTCATGGATATGGGGTGCGTAATGAAAGAGGAAACAGATTGATTGAATTTGCAGAATGTGAACAGATGTATATCATGAATTCATTTTTCAAGAAAAAGCCACAAAGAAAATGGACATGGCGTAGTGCAAATGGCTCAACAAGTGAAATCGACTACATCTTGACAAACAAAAAGCATCTTATTCAGGATTGCAGCGTTCTCAATAACTTCAATACAGGAAGCGATCACAGGTTAGTTAGATGCAAACTGCTTTTAAATACTAAAGTGGAAAGAATGAAGCTTTTGCAATGCTCAAAGAAATCAGTCGATATTATAAATCTCCAGAAACATAAAGAAGAATTTAATTTAGAACTTAAAAATCGTTTTCAAGTACTTCAATCAATCTTAGAAGAAGAACAAGATGTTACAGTAGTGAACAAGAAAATAACAAATACTCTACAAGAAATTGCAAGGACGATAGCTGGTGAAGCACAAGTAAAGCAAACAAAGAAAATAACAGAAGAAACAAGAAGACTGATGAAGAAACGCAGAGAATTTAAAATGAAGAAAAACTATCCTAAATCAAGAGTTGAATATGCAGAATTATGTAAAACGGTAAGAAAATGTGTTACAGAAGATATCAGAAAATTTAACTGTGATCTTGTCAAAAAAGTTCTAGAAGATAACAAAAGTTTAAAATCAGCTAAGCGCAAACTGTGTGTTGGAAGAAAAGGTATTTTTGCACTGAAGACAGCAGATGGAACAATCACCAAAATCAATAATGAAATAGTACACATTGTCGAAAAATTCTATAACGATCTATATAAATGTGAAGATCAAAGGGAAATCAACCTACGTGATCCACTAGTAAACATAACAGAAACTGAAGAGATAATCCCAGTGATGACAGATGAAGTTGTACAAGCCATTAGAGGCATGAAAAAAGGTAAATGCCCTGGCGAAGATGGAATTACAATTGATCTTATCAAAGAAGCAGGAGAAGAATTTGCAAAAATGCTAGCCTTACTGTTTTCCAAATGTCTCGAGAAATCAGATGTACCAGAAGATTGGAATAATGCTGTGATGGTGTTACTTTATAAGAAAGGAGAAAAGGAAAACATTAAAAACTACCGTCCAATCAGCTTACTGCCAGTGATTTATAAAATTTTCACCAAAGTTTTAACGACAAGACTTGAATCAGCTCTGGACTCAGCTCAACCTAGAGAACAAGCAGGATTTCGAAGTGGATTTAGCACAATGGATCATATTCAAACAGTAAGGGAAGTTATAGGAAAACATAAAGAATATAATTTACCTCTCTGTCTTGCCTTTATTGATTATGAAAAAGCATTTGATTCGGTCTACACATCTGCAGTAATTACTTCTCTGGAGAACATTGGTATAGACAAACCTTATATCAATATCATAAAGAAGATCTACAAGAAAGCAACAGCCACCATCCGTTTGGACAAAGGAAAAGCGAAGATCAAGCTTGAAAGAGGAGTAAGACAAGGAGACACCATTTCGCCTAAGCTTTTTACTGCTGTCTTAGAGAGTATTTTCAAGAAGCTGGATTGGGAAAACAAAGGGATTAGAATAAATGGGGAATATTTAAGCCATCTCCGGTTTGCTGATGACATTTTAATTTTCAGTAATAGCCCTGAAGAATTGCAAAATATGCTAAAAGATTTGGCAGAAGCTAGCATTAATGTGGGATTAAAAATAAATTTGGAAAAGACTAAGGTGATGTTCAATTCATTTGCATCAAAAAAGAAAATCGTCTACAACAACACTGAGATTAAAGATGTTGAAAGTTATGTGTACCTTGGACAAGAAATACCTTCAGACAACAGTATCATGAATGAAATCAATAGAAGAATAAGAAATGGATGGAGTGCTTTTGGGAAGAACAATATTATTCTGAAAAGTAACATGCCTCTTTGTTTGAAAAGAAAGGTGTTTAACCAATGTGTTTTGCCTGCACTAACTTATGGAGCAGAAACTTGGACACTAACAAAACGGATGGTACAAAGATTACAAACAACACAGCGAAGTATGGAAAGATGTATGCTAGGCATAACCAGAAGAGACCGAAAGAGAATAACGTGGATAAGAAGTCAGACGAAAGTTTTTGACATTATCGAGAGAATTAAATGGCTAAAATGGAAATGGGCTGGGCACATTGCAAGAAGACAAGACAATAGATGGAGCACAAACACCCTACAGTGGTATCCCAGAGATGTAAAACGACCAAGAAGACGACCTCAAGTAAGATGGAGTGACGAAATCAGAAAAGTGGCCGGTGTTAATTGGATGACTAAAGCACTAGACAGGCAACAATGGAAAAATCTGGGGGAGACCTACATCCAGCAGTGGATTGAAAACGGTTGATGATGATGATGATGATGATATATATATATAATCTAACTCGATTATAGGAACCCCTAAGTAAAAGGAGTTTTTTTTAATAAAAGCACAAAAAAGGTGTTTGATCTAAAAAGATACAAAAAACTCCGTTATTGCGAAAAATACTCAGGTATAACTAGCAAAATTACTTATAAAAAATAACTATGCTATTTTAAAGTTTAAAAATTTTTTTAATGTTTTATTATTTTAGATTAAAAATAAAAATATATTAAAAATATAAAGTTGTTTTTTAGAAATAATGATTTTAAATTTTGAAAGATTGCAAAAAGTTATAGAACTCAGTTTGTAGCGACCTCCGATGTAAAGAGAATTTATTTTAATAAAGAAACAACAAAGATAGTCTAAAAAGATGACAAAAACTCAGTTATTGCGACGAATATTCGAGTATAACTAGCAAAATTATTTATAAGAAAAGACTATACTATTTTAGTGTTAAAAAATAGATTAAAAATATAAAAACAAATTTTAGAAATAATTATTTTAAATTTTAAAAGGCGTATTACTGCTTGCGTGGCAGCGTATTACTGCTTATTTTACTGTTTAATACTGTTAATTTTACGGTATAATACTGGCAGCTGGGATGCCAGTTTTATACTGTAAAATCAACAATTATTTTTTGCAGTGATACCATAGAGCATTGGGCATGACGGTAAATTATACAGCTTCTTTAAAGAATATTTTAGTAATCTCTTTTGAGTTAATTTCCGAAACGTCAGTTGAGGCTCACTGTGGAGACCCGAAAAGTTTTTGGTTTCTGTCTGTCTGTTCCGCGATAACTGCCGCAAAAATGATCCGATTAGTTTGATTTTTGGTAGGTATGTTGGTGAGGTACCCGGAATTAGCTGTATAGTTTTTAGTTACGTTTGGTTCATTCGTTCGGAAAATATAAAACATTTCTTTTTAGGTCATAATGCTTTCCTATCGGAATTCAGACGATTTTGAAAATTTTCATCCATTGAAATAAAATGGCGCATTTGATTAATGTATTTAATGTGTAAGTTATGAAGGCTAAAATTTATCAAGTCAGGTCTTAAATTATTCAAATTAATTTGAAATTTTGTTAATACATTCGTCAGATTTTTTAAATTAGGTGTACAATGTTTGGTATAATTTTATACATCTGTTCTAATAATATAATACATTTTATTCTATCATTTTTTTGCAAATTTTAAAATGTTATTTTTATTTTCCTCTTTAATTTAATCGTGACCTAGCAACTACATTTTAAAGAATATCAAAATAATAAAATTCAAATAACTCATTGCTACAATATTTTATTCGCAAAATAAAATAGTTTTGAGTGATTTTAATATTTTATTGAAATAAGTGAGAATTTATTTTGAAACAAGTTACCTTTTAACTACTATACGTAGAATGATAACCGAAACATTTTTACATGAGATATTCATTTTCTGGAAGAGTTATGGATTTTTCGTGGTTCAAAATTCGTATTACTTTTAAAATAGGATATAATATCTCGAACAACGAGATGGTTAATCTAAAGAAATTAGCTTAGTAAAACGCATCCATACAGCCTGAAATAGCACTATTACTGGAAACTGAGATCATACAAAGTTATCACAAAAAATACTTTATAGCGCCAAACCACGGTTGCTATTTAGTGAATTGGCAGTGGGCACGATTATGAATGATTACCCAATAAGTTTAAAAGTTTCTAAATAAGCCTATTTTGGGGAGATTTTAGTATGCTATTGCCATCGAGTTAGATCAGGATGTACTTAGGTAAAAGAAATATTATAGAATGACCATCAAAACTGTTTTCCGAAACAAAAGTTGCAATAGCACTAGATTTCTGAAATAGATATAAGTGAAAAGATTCAGTTTACATTTCCATAAGTTGCTTTTGTACACGAGATATTATTCAACCTATTTATCAGATGCGAGTGTTTCGTGGTTGGCAGGTAAGTAAATATTGCTATTTAGGCATTAGGATAACATGAAATTATTTTCGAAATTTTTGCTTATTCTAATAAAACCACTGTATAGAACGAAATCCAAAATATACTAGAATCATTCCCACAATCAATAGTAAATCATGAATATAAATTTGTTAAGATTGGGGGGGGGGGGGTTCGGGGGGGTGCTCTGCCCCCTGAAGAAATGTATTTTTTTAATCTAAAACATAGAATAAGAAGTTCATACGAATGTCAGAATATTATTGCATAAACCGTGTTTAATTAAACGTTTCTAATTTCTGCACCTTCAAATTATTTTAAAAGCGTATAAATATGTATGTAGTAATTTTAAAAATTTAATTTGCGGATTGTAAGATGTTAAATATTATGAAAAGTGAGATAAAAAAAACATTGACTTTCAGAGCTGACGTTGAGGATCCTGATCTGTAGATTTACTAGTTAGATTTAATCAGACAAGCTTGACATAAAACATTTGCTCATTTTCCACGCTTGAGATTTTCAAGTTAATACGTGAAATAGAAGATAAAGAGGTGCTGTTGAAATTAAAGGAGGCATTTTCTGGAATTTTTGCCGAAACGTCAGTGAAGGCTCACTGTGGATACGCGAAAAGTTTTTGGTTTCCGTCTGTTTGTCTGTCTGTTCCGCGATAACTGCCGTAAAAATTGTCCTATTAAGTTGATTTTTGGTGGATATGTGGTGAGATACCCGGAATTAGCTGTATAGTTTTTAGTTACATTTGATTCATTCGTTCGAAATATATACAGTGTCTCACAAAAGTGATGGGACACTTGTGCTTTATAAAAAGAAACTGCAATAAAATAAATAAACAAACATGTGCAAAAATTTTTTGGGTGTGTTTCATATTTAAAGTTAGTAACAATTATTACATAACATACATTTTGTCAAAATATTAAAATATTAATTTAGTAAAAATACAATTGTTCAGAACGGAGCAAAAAATGGCTCACATAAGTGATGGGACACTTACTTTTCCATCAAATATTTATCCAAAAATTTTACTTTTTAAAAGGTTTTAATATTTTGTTGGATTTCCTTTTACTTTTAAAACATGATTTAATCTTTTTGGGATGGATTCGACTATTTTTTTTGTGATTTCTGGAGTGATTTTACCCCATTCTTCTTGAAGCACCGATTTTAGTTGTTGTTTTGAAGAAATGGTGTGTTTGCGAATTCTTGATTCCAATTCTTGCCAAATATTCTCTATGGGATTTAAGTCTGGAGATTGTGGTGGTGTTTTTATTATTTCAGGACAGTTACATAGCAGCCAGAGTCTAACGTTCAGAGCAGTGTGCTTGGGGTCATTGTCCTGGTAGAATTTAAAATCGTTATGAAGGTTCAATTTTCGTGCTGAAGATTTCAAATTTTGCTTTAAAATATCAATATACTTGTACTGATCCATTATACTGTCAATAAAAACAAGATTACCAACTCCAGCGGACGACATACACCCCCATACCATAACTCCTCCTCCACCATGTTTTACTGTTGGTACCAAGTTCTGTTTGCGAAGTTCTTCCCTGGGTTTTCTCCACACCAAGATTCTACCGTCAGAACCAAATATATTAAATTTACTCTCATCAGCAAATATAACTTTATTCCAGTAATCAGAATTCTTATTTATGTTGGATTTTGCGAAAGCTAGTCTGAGTTTTCTATTCTTTTCACTTACGAAGAATTTTTTCCTGGCTACTCTACCGTGATATCCAGCAGATCGAATTACCCTTCTAATAGTTTCAGGATTAACAATTATTCCATATAATGCTTGTAAATCAGCAGCAACTTTTGAAGCACTAATTCTTGGATTTTTTTTAATATTTCGAACGATAATTCGCTTTATTCCATTGGATAGCTTTGATGGTCAGCCAGGTCTTCTTTTATCCTGAATCATATGATTCTTTTTATATCGTTTAATGATATTGAAAACTGTTGAACGACTCAAGTTAACTGTTTCAGCAGTTTTTCTAATAGATTTTCCACGTTCAATATGCAAATTAATAACTAATTTTCGAATTTCAGGCGAAGTTTCTTTTCGTTTAGCATTCATGACTACACAGAGCTAAAAAACACAAAAATTCCAAAACAAACTGGAGAGAAATACTGCAGACGATTTTATAAATTATTGCCAATTGCTTTTAAGTAAAAATAAAACCCCAAAAAATATTTTTATTGCTTATTTCAGACGATTTTTGTTGCATATATAATGGTGTCCCATCACTTATGTGAGCTATTTTTTGCTCCGTTCTAAACATTTGTATTTTTATTAAATTAATATTTTAATATTTTGACAAAATGTATGTTATGTAATAATCTTTACTAAATTTAAGTATGAAACACACCCACAAAAAAAATGTGTACATGTTTTTTTAATTTATTTGATTAGTTTCCTTTTGTAAAGCACAAGTGTCCCATCACTTATGTGAGACACTGTAGAACATTTCTTTTTAGGTCATAATGCTTTCCTATGGGAACGCAGACGATTTACAAATTTCATTTTTATCTGAAATGAAAATCGCATATTTGAATAAAGGATTTAAACGTAAAATTACGATACTAAATTTTCGATATGGAGGTCTTAAATATATGCAATAGCTTTGAAAATTTGCTGATACATCTATTAGAATTTAGAAATTAATTGTTTAAATTTTTGGAAATTTTTGCAACTGTTCGGGAAATATATAATATTTTATTTTCCTATTTTTACAAATTTTAAAATGCATTTCCTTTTCTCTACTCTTTATTTTATTAGTTGCTTAGCAAACATATTTCAAAGAATATCAAAATAAGAAATGCATTTTTTTTATCTAAAAAATTACAAGAATAAGAAGTTTATAAGAATTTCAGAATATCATTGCATAAATCGTGTTTAATTTAACGCTTCTAGTTTCTGAAACCTCCAAAGTAGTTTATATGCCTATAAATATGTATACAACATAAAAAAAAATAAATTGCGAATTGTAAGATGCTAAATTATATGAAAAGTGAGATTAAAAAACAATGACTTTCAGAGCTGACGTTGAGGCTCCTGATCTGCAGATTTACTAGTTATAGTTATGGTTACAGCAATTGTTCTAGAATATAAGGGATTAAAAAAATATCAAAAACTCGGTTATTGCGAGAAATACTCGGGTTAAACTTACTAAATTACTTATTAAAAATAACTATGCTATTTTAGAGTTAAAAAATAGATTAAAAATAGATTATTATTATAGATTAAAAAGATAATTAGTTTTAAAATATAAAATTATTTTTTGGAAATAATTATTTTAAATTTTGAAAGATTTAAAAATATAGATAGATAGATAAATACAACCTAACTAGGTTATAACGAGCTCCGATGTAAAGAAGAAAAAATTAATGAAGAAACAACAAAGATGTCGGGTCTAAAAAGATATCAAAAAGCACTGCTCGTTATTAAGTGAAAATTAAATCAGTAATATAGAGTTCTCAAAAAACCTTCACACATTTTAGAAATTACAGTGAAAACCAAACTGTTATAACAAAACTGAAGGGAGATTAAAAATTATCCATTATAGTCTATTACTTACCCATCATACGTAGTATAGGGTAAGTCTTGTAATCGTTTTGAAAATTGAAAAAAAAAAATTTGACGGATTTACACGTTTCAGACACTGGAGATTCCGAAAAACATATTTTTAGAAGAAAAAATTAGCCGTCCGTCTGTCTGTGTGTATGTGTCTGTAAACGCTCTATCTCCCGAACAAATTGAGATAGAGACTTGAAATTTGGTATGTACTTAGTATGTAATAATGGAAAGAAGCTTATGGAATTTTAGTAACCTCGATTATCCGGAACTATTTTTCATCGGACTCTTGAAATATTCGTTCTGAAAAAAGGTATATACAAATTTTCGAAATTGGTTATTTTAAGGAGTGAATATAAAAGACAATAAAAAAAAAAAAAAAAAAAAAAAAATGCATAAAGAATGAAGTTGATCGGATAATGAGTTGCCGAGATATTTGTAAATATATTTTCCACACTCTTCTATTTTTCATGACCCTGTATTTCATCCAAATTTCAATTCAAAGATATATTTTAATTGGAAATGAGACGCTTAATCAGATGCAATAAACCGCTAGTTAATATAGGATTATTGTTTTTAGAGTTATAAAGATGTTTCTCTTATGCACTTCAGTAACAGACAATTTAAAGTTTATGACGTCATCAAGCCACGATTTTATTCGAATTGCAAGGCACTTTATAAATAGTTTACACATGTTTTATTTTCATATTTTATATTATGCATATCCATGATGGGTAAGAGTATTATGGTAGCCCTCAACGATTAGTTTTCTTATAGCATTAATAGTTTTATTAAGAAATTTAGTTTCTTTGTTTTTTTTTTTTCCTTTAGGGTGGACGGGGTACGTTTGAAATGGCAAAAAGAAAAAAAAAT
Organism: Maratus michaelseni; assembly: GCA_963931845.1. NCBI lineage: Eukaryota > Metazoa > Arthropoda > Arachnida > Araneae > Salticidae > Maratus > Maratus michaelseni. The sequence continues at coordinate 64,308,694 of OZ007595.1, forward strand.
GAAATTTTATGAACGGAAGTTAAGAGTTTCAGCAATCTTTAATTTGGATGGCACTAATATTGATACATATTAATTACAGTCTGTAAAAGAGCAGCGCCATGATAAAAATTAGAATTAAGCATCATTATAAACACTAGAATTTCACTTAAGAAAATGTCACAAAGAAATTATCGTAGGTTTATTTTCTTGGAAATCTTCTGACGTTTTTATTAAAAAGTTTGATATTCGATGTCTTTTACGTGGATATGCATTTATTTATTTACTTATTAATAATTACCATTTACATAGTTAGTATTATACCGATAAATACTAATATGGAATAAATCATGGATATAAAAGAAAAGAAAACAGAGGCTTAGTCGCGGGATTGCAATCACACACATAATATGAACTTACGTATTAATTACAGTCTGTGAGCGAGGGCAGGTCGAAATCTCAAGATGAGAAGGAAATTCTGAGATTATTTTGAATAATTAATGTATTCATGAATTAGTGAGTTTACTTACGAATGATTCTTTATGTATGTTTATTACCCATATAAGCTTTATTACATAAATGAAAAAAAAATGTATAATATTTATTTCATAAATGTACAGGGACAAGGACATTCCGAAACAAGATCCCCAAGTATAATTAAGATTTATGGGGTGACCTTCTAGATTGGGAAAAAGTACCACGGAAAATCTACTTTAACCCCTTGCCTGTGGAATATATTTGAGAAAAACGTACCGAAAATGGATTTTTTTTTTCTCTAACTCTTTGTCTGTGGCGCCCGAACTCAATTTGGGTGACGAAAAGGCAGATATGTATATTTTCCGCAAGTTAAAAGTTACTTTGCATTGTTTTTAAGCATTGGACGACTTGAGTTCGAGCTTCACGGAATTGAAACACCGATTTTTCTCTTTCCCGAACTCGGGTCGGGTATTCCAAAATTGGCGCATTTGCGCTGCCTGAACTGAGTTCGGGCACCACAGGTAAAGGGTTAAGAAACTTCCCATTTATGACAGGTAAAATGACGGTTCCATAACGAACAATGATGATTAACAATGACGGCTACATAGTGAAAAAATAAAAACAAAATAAAAATGATAAAACCGAAATGAAAAGTTGACAACGACATATCGCTTACCCACAAAAAAAGTGACACAACTCAAAAATATTACATTTCACAGGAGAGGCAAAAGAAGATTCGCATGTTTTTAGTGTAAAATAAAATTATACCATTTAGCTCTGCATGTAGCTGTAAAAGTGTGCATAAAAGTTTAAAACCCTTTTCACTAAAGACGTAGAAGAGGTTTAAAGGTTTGAGTAAATTTATCTTCCTACACAATTTGTCCTACTTCTGCAGTGGGAAATGAACATATAGCAGTATAATCCAGGGATTTTCCGGATAACTACGCTTATGACACTTTTCCTGTAGTTAGATGAACCTATATCATACCTAAGTTATGTCACTTTTCTTGCGGGTGAACAATATATACGGGAAGGGCATGTTTACAAACAAACGCAATCTACTTACTACATTTTTGCCTTAGCGATCATCTCAGGATATCGCCATGGTGGCGTAGACTAATCGTATCACAGACCTGTTAATCCTAGACCAATCAGATCGCCTATTTGCTTGTGCACATTAGGAGTCATAAAGACGAACAGGCAAAAACAGGTATCCTACCCCACAGTGTTTTACCCCACGGTGATGTCAGCTGCCCTTTCCTTATAGTCTTCATCGGAGACAAAGTCTACGCTGAGTCATAGAAATAGAGATTATGGTATGTAAAAAAAAAAAAAAAAAAAAAAAATCATTCTTTCCAGTTAGATGCGTATACTGGATAACATAGTTTAATAAGACTGTATGATCTAAGATGTAGGTCAAATTAAAGAATTAACAAGAAATTTCGTAAGGTCTATTGTATTGTGTTCATTAAGTATAAAACCGGACAGCATTTTTACTGTATTTCTCTATCTCGCGGTCCCACGCTTCAGAACTAATCACCCTGGTGTACGCTGGCTGTGGGGGGCTAATATTTCTAATTTTCCATGCTATCCTACATTTTATTTACTATTTTTTTATATGTTTTTCATTGTTTTTTATCCTCCGGCAAAGAGCTATTGGTCGCCTCTGTAGGCTTTCCATGTTCCGAAATGGTGGTTAGTAATTTGCAGATACTGACTTCTTTCTAGTTCCTCGGCCGATGGTTCACTCCTATGGGCTGCTATTCGTAACCTGGGGGTGATAATGCGACGTGCGTTGCTTATCTTTATTTTTTATTTTTTTAATACTCGGCGCATAACGCGCATCTGTAAATTTCAATCAATTTTCTTGCTTCAAAAGTGCAGGTTATACGCCGGAATATACCATAAATGAATTACAGCACGCAATTGATCGGATGCGGTTTGAATTATCCAACAGAAAGAGCATTATGTTCCATCATGACAATGCTCAACCACTTGTGTTTTTGACCTCCCGACACAATTTTTTACAACTTGGTTTCGATGTTGTGATTCCTACACCGTATTCTCCCGACCTTGCGCCAACTGATAACCCTTTATTTAGACAATCTCAAAACAATTCAGCTAGTAAAACTTTGCTTTCTTGGAAGACTTATTAAAATATCACCTGGATAAATTTTTGAGCCAGAAACTTCAGATATTCTATAAGCATGGTGTTACGGAGGTACTGGTAAGATAGAAAAAGTTTACCGAACAAAATAGTGTTGGTGATGTTTATTACGGTCGATTATCTACGCGAGTGATATAGGCCAAGGGAAGGGGGAGGGCTGCTTTCTAAGGGAACCTAATCCGTATTTATGCAAGGTTACACAAGGTTCGAACAAAATGGCACATACTAATAAATGATTAAATGTAATAGATTAAATGTAATTTTTATCACATAAAATTTTTCTTTGATTTTTGTCAAGAAAATGAGACGAACTTTCGTATTAAGAGCCTACGCTAGTCGAGCGAAGAAACGCTCAGGCTAATGTTAAGTCTGTGGGAAGGTTCTTGACAGATTTCTCGCTCACATTTTAATATTTTTAAATGATTTTTTTTTTTTTTTTTTTTTTTTTTTTTTTGCATACGATAGCTAAGGTCGATCTCTAACGTTGTTAGTTTTTACTTTTTTGATTTTGGTTACAGTTTTTCAGTTTTTTTTATAAGCGGACATTTTCAATTTTGGAACTGGTTCTGAAAGTAAAAGTACCCTTATATAAAAAAATAAAAAAAACTGGAACCAAAATCGAAAAAGTAAAAACTAACAACGTTAGAGATCGACCTCAGCTATCGTATGCAAAAAAAAAAAAAAAAAAAAAAAAAAAAAAAAAAAATCATTTAAAAATATTAAAATGATAGCGAGAAATCTGCATAGACTTAACATTAGCTTATGCGTTTTTTCGCATGACTGATGTAGGCTCTTAACCCAGTATAACTTTTGCTGATTTTAATGCCTAGAATCAATTTATTTTAATTATTTATCGTCAATATTTTACGTTCTTTCAGTAGAAAATAAGTAACAACAAAATAAGTAAATAAACAAAGGTATATTTTCCTATTTATTTATTAAAGGCTATTATCTGAACTGTTATTATTATACGAATAATAATAATAAAGAAAAAATCTCGAAATAACAGAAAAGACACAAAGGCTCAGTCACGGGATCCCACACATACACACATATATGAACATACATATTAATTACAGTCTGTAAAGGAGGGCGGGCCTCAATCTCAAGACGAGAAGGGATTAGATTGACAGCCATATAGTTGACAACGCGCAATCTCGGATTGTCCAAGTGACAGAGATAATAATAACCGTGGCGGAAAGATAATAGGTGTCCCCGTGCTTCGAAAGGAGCTTTAGCGAGTGACGGTGCGAAAAAGATTATACGCCACGAGATCTCAGGCCTGCAGTCACTTGGCGGTTGTGGCCTTCGCTGTCGCTTCATTCCTCTCGATGCTCCGATGAACACGACAGACGAAATCTGAGAAGAGAACTTATAAAAAAAGAAACGCGATAGCTCGGAAGTTATGGGGGGAAATAGTAATTTCCGCTGGGTGGCGCCGCGATGCTTGACCTGACGGTGTTAAAAGATGCGACCGAAAATCGGGAAATTGGAGCGCTCACGATGGGAGATTTATTCATATTAATTTCCACGCTGTTGTTGTTATTGTAATAAACTGGGTGATTCAATGTTTAATCTGGAATGATCCTTTCCGATTTTAAATGATTCACTGTGAAGCTAATTTCAAATTGGATTTAATTTTAGAGAATGGTTTAATGAGAGAACATTAGTTATTCGTTTGATGATGGATACACATAGTGTCTATTTAGAAAGTTTCCTTTATTTTATATTTTTAGGTCACCCAGCCCAGTGGTTAGCATGCTGAGCACGAAATGTAGATCTTGGGCCGATGTTCGCGAGTTCGATACCAGCGTAGTCTGAGCGGGATGAGCTGCTGCAACGTTTTCAGGATTTTTCTTGTGCGAGAGCGATAATTCGGGTAACCTTCCCGTAAAAAGTCCTCCCCGAAGGCTTTCCTCCTATGGCCAATTCGACGGCCGATGCTCAGTAGCAATTTCATCCCATCTCCTTTATGTTTTGTTTTAAGCAGTGAAAATTTACGCCAATCACGCAGTGTCGCGCGGACCTTCGAGCCATCTAGAAGAAAACTAAGTCTACAGCTCAGTGTCAGAGGAAATCAGTGGATCTTATATATACAAAACTGTATTTAGTGTAATATCATCCAGTGACATTTCTTTTCGATAAGGGCTCAAAACTTTCTATTTGAATAAAAATCCCTTCAATTTTATTTTGATAAGATGTGTTATAGAAATAAGTCTTAGACAAAACACGAAATAGAAATATTTACGATATTGTACTAGGATTTCTATGTACGTAAATTGCCATATACAAATCAACTAGTAAATTGTGCAAAAAAAGTTTTTTTGTTCGTTCGCGCATGAGCAATTAAAATTTATTTCATTATTCGATGACTTCGGTGTAACGGGGCTCGTTTTATCCGGGTTCTACGGCATGTTTAAAATACGAAAAAAATAAATAATAACCAGCTATTAGAAAAAAATGATGTTTAATTTTCCCTCTAGTAAAACAGAGTGTTTAACGATAACCCACGATATTGTAAAATTAATAAAGAGTAACACCACTTTGACGCCCTGAAATGTAAGGCATTTCCGAGAATTTTTAAAAAAAATAAATGCGAAGTCTTTATTAAAATTTATTTACTCTAATTTATTATACATAAATTAAAGTAGAAAACTGTACATTTTTTAGATGATTTATTTAAAAATGGCGGCTTGCAGCTGATGGACGTGAACACTCTGAAAAAAAGAGTTTCCAGCAGTGAGTACGAAAACTCATCATAGACTTAACCTAGAATAATAAAACAACAAAAAATTAGGTTATGTTGTTGTTTTTGTTTTCTTTTTTTCTCTGTCCGAAAGCTGCTGAAATGCGTCGCCGTTTTTAAAAAGTTTAATGAATTTTTTCAAAGTTTAGTTTAATTTTTTGTGAAATACCAGCGATTCAAAGTAAAACATAACTTTTCAACAATAGATTTAGCTACTTAAATCTTATCTAGAAAAACGAGATATAAATATTTTGAAAAAAAAAATCATGCGTATTTCACTAGAAAACATAATGGCAATTAATTAAAAAATATATATATCCAAGTTGATTGATTCAAAAATAGCAGAGCTAGAATGCTCACAAATTTTGAAAATGCTGTTCTCAGAAAAAAAGAGTTTAAAGTTTTCGATACTGTGGCGCACTGTACTTTTATAGCTCCAAAAAGAGCACTTTAAGCAAAAATAGTACTCTAAGCGAAAAAAAAAAAGAAAAAAAATCAAAATTTTGAATCGGTCAAAGTGGTGTTGTCCTCCTAATAAGAGAACTATTAAAATAAATTATTAAGATATTAAAGATTTTAAAAATATTTAAAAATTATTCAGATATCTAAAAAACGTGTTTAACGAGGGAGGTTTTGTCCCTCTGATCAAAACAAGGTGTATTTTTTTTTTCAATTCTCCCTTTTGCAAATGAGCTGGTATACATTTATTTTTGAATAATTTAAAATATTTATTAATTCTTAAATTTCTGTATTGCTTTTTATATTGATATGTCTAAAAATCCTTAAGCGTTATATGACCGATTTTTTTTCTTTGTGTAGGTAATGTATTTCGCAATCTATGTATACGTATAGTCAAATAGTCGCCGACACGTTATATGGAAAATTCGTTATATAGAGATTCGCCTTTTAAAATACTTTAAACTACATAAAGACAAATTTTAAAAGTAATTAATTACACTTTTTTATAAATTATATTGTTTGTTACACACTTGTTATACACTTGTTTTAGTTATTTCCAATCATTAAAAAAAATTGTAGAGAAAATGAGAAGAAAACTACATTAGTGTCCAAGAAAACACTGTATTTCTAGTTCAAAAAAATAGTTTTATATTTAAAATTAAGGGATTATTTTTTTATGATGTTACTGTATTCTTATAGCAGAGTATTTTTTAAGTCCTTTCGTTTGAAAAGTTTTTCTCTCACATGTATCGCATCTTTGCAATGCTCTATAAAAACATCTTCAGGCATATTTTCTTCAAACTAACAACCCATGTGATAGATATATTGAACCTATTTTTGAATAATTAATATTTTTGAACTATTAAATTTCTGTATTGTTTTGTATGTTCTTATGTTTAAAAATCATTAAGAAGCCGCTTCACTGAAACTCCCCGATCGCTAAATCCCATGCTAACCTATGGGAAAGCTTAAAAGCGCGATGGACTCATTACCTAATATAATTATCCAAATGCTCTTTTCACCATCAGAAAGTACACGTCAGATGCCAACGATGTGTGTTTTTAGGTGCGTTCGTAATTATATAAATACGTAGAACTTATAGTTGTCGTCTGGCTAGTCCGTCTGTCCGCATATAACAGCGAAAAAACTATTCAACCGTATGATTTGAAATTGAATATTGTCATTGCAGAATTTTGTCGAGTCATTTCAAATTTTATGAAAATCGAATCAAAATTGAAAAAGATATTAATAAAAGTTTTCTTCATTCTATTAAATCCTATCGTACGTAATTAATTCAATGATATCCCGTGATAGGTAATGATTCTACACTGCAAAAAATAATTGTTGATTTTACAGTATAAAACTGGCACCCCAGCTGCCATTATTATACCGTAAAATTAACAGTATTAAACAGTAAAATAAGCAGTAATACGCTGCCGCGCAAGCAGTAATACGCTACCGCGCATTTTACGGTATAATACTGGCAGCTGGGGGCCAGTTTTATACTGTAAAATCAACAATTATTTTTTGCAGTGTAGGGTGCCATGGTGATTAAGTCCTATTTAAAATAGAGTGATATTATTTCCGTATTACTGAATTTATGAACCGAATTTGTATACTAAATTTGTTTAATTCTAGCAATCCTATAATCTACCGACAGTTTTTTGGATAGATGTTTCCGGAGAAATAGATATTAAATGAAAAAAAAAATCTAAATATGGATTTCAAGTTCTGAAATTTTCAAAGCTAGGCTTAAGTTTCTCATTGGAATTTTCAGTAAATGTTACCAAAACATAAAATGTTGCCAACATAAAATGTACTTATTTTATTACGGAAATTAATTATATCATATATAATAACAGACGATATAATTCATTTCACTGAAATAATAACGATGACTTTTTTTTTTTTTTTTTTTTTTTTTTTTTTTTTACAAAATCTTGTATTGGATATTTGCGCATAGTATAACTTTAATGTAACAGAATTGTAATTAATTGTTTGTAAAAGTTTATTGAAACTTAATTTCATAAAATAAAATTAATATATATAACATGAAAATCTGCACATGAAATAAATTTTGTATTCAAGCATTTTTGCAGAAGAGTGCAACAGCTATTGCACCGAGATCTGAATATTTATAAAAACGAGTTATAGTACGAACGCACCTCATTTGTCACGTTTGACGTACAATTTCCTACTTGTTAAAATTGTCTCCGTAAACTTTAAGTATTTTTAAGAAGATGATAAAATTTCATCAAGTGGAAATTTCAAAGTTTGTAGGGATTCCTTAAGTACTTAACATTTAAGGAGACAATTTATTAAATCGTCGGCATCTGACTACTGCTTTCTGATGGTAAAAACCGTATTTTAATAATTATATTAGGTAATGAGTCATCGCGCTTCTTCTAAGTTTTCCCATAGGTTAATATGGGATTTCGCGATCGGGAAGTTTCAGTGAAGCGACCCCTTTATACGACCGATCTTTTTTTCTTGTATGTAGATAACGTATTTTGGAATCTACGTATGCGTATCGCGATAATCAAATAGCCCGTCGACACAAAACACGCTTCTTTATAAGCGGAAGCTACTTTTCGCGGCAGATTTCCGAATCGCTCTTTTAAAACTCCGGAATTCAAATATTGAAACCGAGTGTACATTCCTTAGAGAGAGAAAGAGAGAGAGAGACAGAAATCGAGAGTAGTATGGAGTTTAAAGGAGGGGGATCAGATTGAGAAGTCGACCGTATTGTGATTTAAAAGTGCGCAAATCCAGATGTCAGTATCTTTTCAAATAGAAATGTCTCCCACCATTGAATCGACACACTCCTCTCTCCCCCTCCAAGCTATCCAAAAGAAGACTCTGCTCTATTATTTCGTTCTCCGAGTGTCCATACTTCGGAGAATTGCCTGTGACAACACTCGGGAGTGAAAGTGGAAGAGGGGGATGAAAGATGCTAGGGATCTGAGGGACAGAGCTGTAGGAGGATGTTCTCTATATCGTCTGCCCATCCCGGGCATTAATAAACGCATCACGCACTATTAAAAAGGTCCCTTCATAAGGTCGGGGGGTGTTCGGGATCTCTCGGGGTTACGGTTGGAGAGGGAGGGGGGAGAGGAAGAGGGGAAAGGTGTTGGAGTTGTCGGAAAAAGCAAATATTGTAAGACCATGGCTTTCACTAAAGAGGAATTTTGACCAGGAGTATGGACTGGGCGATATTTGCTGCGCGATGCGTTAGAGCAGTGCTTTTCAAACTTTATATGCCCCCCCCCCTCCCCCTCAGGAGGTATGATATTTTTTTTATCGCCTACTATAATTATCGAAGAATTACATTTTTTTTTTTATTATTAACGAAATAAGTAAATATTATATGGCCGGATTCGTTTTTCAAAGCATAAGTTTAACGAAATCAAAATAAAATTACAATATTTGGTCAACGATAAGACGGTTGTATATATTTGAATTAATCATTTATTTCAGATGCAAAGTACAATATTTAGAAATATACAGGGGAAAAAAAACCGCATATCTTACAACTTCTAAAATAAACATTATGTGATATTAAAACACTAAAATGCGAGAACAATTAATAAGATAGATGGTTAACCTTTTTTTAATGTTTGGTTCATGGAGTAACTTTTTTTAACGTTTGGTTGTTATAATTTTTGAGTAATGTGGACAGCAACAGCAAAACACCACGTTTGCACTTATTTCGTCAAAAGATTTGAAACTGCACTAAAATCTCTTTCAACTAAATAATAAAATGAAAAAATTATGAAAAATTTTAAACAGTTTTTCAAATTTAGAATACAGCGTATATATTTCACTTTATAACCAAATTTCTTCCATAAATACATGTGTATTTTTATAAAAGTTATTCTTCTTTTCTGTTTTCCATCTTTTCCTCTGTTTTTAACAATTTTTTTAAATGCCCGCATAATTTCCTCTTTTTTGAATGCTTGCTGTCTTTAACAAAAATAAGCTTACTTTCAAGTAAGTAAAGTTTGTGATTCTGTTAAACCTTTTATTTTTATTTTTATTTTTATTTATTTTTTACTTTATTTCTCATTTGATAGATATATACCTAAAAAAAAAAAAAAAAAAACTTTACGTGCTGTAGGAAGAAAGCTCGATATATCCGAATTCAGCGTATCGGAAAACATTAGAAACAGCTAAAATACAGTAGCTTAATGTGATCACGGTTATTGTTATCAATCGTTTAATATTATCGAATTCAGCCGGTACCGAGTGCCTATATTCAATTCCACACTAAACTCAATCGCTTTGTGTGATCAATTTTTGTTTAACCCTTTCAGGGACAAGTAATTGAGTTTCTGTAATGCTGAACTCAGACCAGAATTTTCAAAAAAGTTTACTTGAAAATAAGGAAATGCAATTTTATAGTTTTTTTCACAAAAATTATAAAAGTAAGATTTTATATACAGTATGAAGTTATTACTAATCAGGGTTTTGTTCAGAAAAAAAATGGGTCCTTTAAAGGACCCTTCATAATTTTTTTTAATCTTAAAAAAGGACCCTTCACAATTTTTTTCATCTTAAAACAGGACCTTTCACAAAATTATTCGTCTTAAAATAGAACTTTTCACAAAACTTTTTCATATCAAAAATGAACTTTTCATAAATTTAATCCTCTTAAAATAAAAGCGAACCTGTCACAAAACATCTTGAATCACCAAAGACCCTATTATGTAGCTATATTTATAAAGTATATATGTATACACATATAAATTTATATATATATCTAAATGTAATGTATTTATGTATGCATTTGTTTGTTAAAGAAGGACCTTGTTACAATTCAATTCTCTAAACCGGAACCTGAATATAATAGTAATTTAAAATTCGATAAATTATGCTTAGATTTTTTTACAAGTATAAAACACCATTCACAATTTCCACAAAAGCAGGACCCAGTGTGAAAAAGGAAGACAGATCCCTGCTAATTCTTACTAAAATGCTAAAAATTCATCCATGCTTTGCCGGCTTTTCAATTCAGAAATACCACTTAACTTCTTGACCCATCTGTCATCCGCCAAACTTTCCCGTCATATTAAAATAAACAAGTTTAAGCTATATTTGCCAACTTCATTCTAATGGACTTGGCTATGTGCATAAAGCATATTCCACCCTCGGCCAGCCTAATCGGCACTTGTTACACCCATTCCCCGGAACATAACGCCATGGCAAACACAATCGTGTAACCCTTTACTTTCAACAGGCGTCCCTTTACATTTTCCTGCAGAGCCAAAAAACTAATTAAATAGGATCGTGAGTAAACTGAATATTAATTGGAGAGACAACCCTTTTAAACTCTTTAACACGCTCATAAAACTAGTTCGGTCCGCCGAGGCGAAATTTTTCTTTCTTACTCCCCGACAAATATTGACAAATGGTCGGCAATGGAATATTTTCCCAATACAAACATCATCTCACCCCTTCTAACCCCCCTTCCCCTCCCGGTGAGGCATATACACAGTATTTCGATATCTTTGTTTGGTCTATAAAAGCGTTTAAATTAAAGCGCTCTGAAATCGATAGAACAAATACACCGAATTCTGTTCATTAATTCTTTTCTCCATTTTGAAAGGAAGAATTTTGTGATTATGCCCGTTATTCTTACAGCGAGGGATAAACAAACGCAGTCACGGTTACGGAGAAAGCGACGTTTTTCCTTTTTAGAAATTTTCCGCTCGAGAAAGTATCTGAAACATGACAAACGAAACGAGTTAAATGGTCGAGATGAATTTTGATATTTTATAAAGAGTTTTCTTTTTTCTTTTTTTAAATCTCTCGTTCTCATCTTTATTCTACGGTGAGCCAAAAATAATTTATTTCTTTCTCGTTATTTGCATTACTGTCGTGGCATTAGGGAATCCATTTAATTTAAAATTTATTTCCGGGCTATTCTTCCAAGAAAGATTTTATTTTTTGTGGTTGCTTACAACATTAACTTGTTGAAAATTTATTCTTTTCACGAATTCAAAGCTAAAATTAATGAAATATTTAAATGAAAACATAAATCACTTAATGTTCTAGTATAATTGAATAAGATTTTAAATTTAAAAATAGAACTTTCCATTTAAAAAAAGGGAAGAGAAATCATAACCGGGAATTCTTGCACGGAAGTATGAACAAACGCAGACGAGAAAGTATCTGAAACAGAACAAATGAAATGAGTTGCAAGGTCGAGATGAATTTCCATTTTCATAAAGATTTTTTTCTACTCTTCATTCTTCGGTGATTCAAAAATAATCTAGATCTTTCCAGTCATGTATTACCGCCGTGGCATTAAGTAATCCATTTAATTAAAAATATAGTTACAACTTATTCTTCTAAGAAATAGTTTTTGTGGTTGCTTACCGCATTAACCCTTAACTGCTGTTAGCAATCCCACAGACGGCTACTTTTTTTCAATTTTCGCAATTTAAGGGGACTTAAAACTCTTAAAATATCGAAAAATGAAAAAAAATTTTTACCATTTATGTCATTTTATATTTTAAAATGTATACATTATAAAAAATACCCGTTTTAAAGTCAGTAATAGATATATGTTTTTTTTTAATTATTACTTCATTTTTTTCATATCATAATGGGGAAATTAGTCTTTATAGGGATTTTTAAACTTGTCGAGCTGAAAATTGGAATCATAGGTTGCGCGCATGATTACAAAATCGTTTCTGCATGTAAAACAAAATGTTTCAAACCTAATTACGCTTGATAGTCTTATGCTTACACTGAACTTAAAAAATTGTCTACTCATAGCATTTTTATGATTTAAAAACCAAACTGTATCTTATAATTTTTTTTTAAATTTTAGCAATATAGCACCAAAACAAAAACAAAAAAATATTTTTTCAACAAACAAAGATGAAAATTTAGGTTCACTTTATAGAGTCTACCATACACTATATATATTGAAAATTTCATAAAAAAATATTGATTATTATTATTATTATTATTATTATTATTATTATTATTAATTTGTGCGCAATGCCCCAAAATCACAGTTTAAGGCAAATTAATTTAAAGTTTTCTCTTTCAAAATATTCCATATTTAAAAACTATTACGATTGTCATTTATTTTGTTTTAAAGTGTTCAGAAATTGTTACTGTTTAATATGTATTTTATTTTATTTTATTATTATTTTTTTTAATTCGATTTAAGAGCCCCAAGTTGCCTTAACGTGTAATTTTCAGTATAACTATAAATACTAGTAAAATTTTGTTTCATTTGGAGCTCTAGTATAGCTAGAAACTTTTGAATATGTGAATTTAAATTATAATACTCCTGTATATAAAGTTTAGTACAAGAACAGTATCCTCTGAGTTAATCGAGTCTTTTATTCATCTTTCGATCAAGTGGTCTCAGAAACCAACCACCCACAGTATGCCACAATTTCTGCCAGAGTAATTAACTTATCGGTAATCTGTCCATTTCACTATTTTAAAGCTAAAATTATAAAATCTTTAAACGAAAGTGTAAATTACCCATTGTTGTAGTTGTAATTGAATAATATATCCCATTAAAAACAATACCTGTAAAAAATATAGCCAAATGTCGCGACTCTTTTACCGTAAAAAGTTCTGAGATAGTGTAAAGTCAAGTTCAGCTATCTTATTAACTCTGAAATTCTCATTCACAAATCACTCCTAGTCTCTACATCTTTACTTAATGATTATTTTTTGACTAAGCAATTACGCAGCACTGGAATGTGACGTATATAATTAGCCTTAATCAAATAATACCATCCCATATCATAATTTAGTATAAGGTGTAATAACTTCCCTGTGCGTATATAATTAGCATTAATCAAACTATCCCATCCCATAACATAATATAGTGTAATAACTTCCCTGTGCATATATAATTAGCATTAACCAAATTATCCCACGCCATCCAATAACATAGTAAGGTGTAATAATTTTGCTGTGCTGCGTAATTGCCAAATCACAAAATAATCATTAACTAAAGATGTAGAGACTAGGAGTGATTTGTGAATGAAAAATTCAGAGATAATAAGATAGCTAAACTTTTCTTTACACGATCTCAGAACTTTTTACAGAAAAAGAGTCGCGACACCTGACTACATTTTTACAGGTGGTGTTTTTGATGGGATTTCACTTCTTTAGGTAAATAATCCTACTTTTCTTGACTTTGGGCTCTTTTTGGACACCGTCCACTAGTTTTTGCCAAGCCCACACCTTGTTACTATTATTTAAAGGTACCAAAAATTTGAAGCTTTAGTTCTGTTTGCAAAGTCCTCTAGATAAAATGAAATTTTATGTTCCTAGGCAAGCACTAAGTTATTGGGGGGGTGGGGGGGGGGGCGTGGGGGGATTCAAAACTCAGTTGTTTCCAGGAAAGGTGCAATCCATCTCAGCTATTACTCGCATCCCTACTTGATATTTGGTATAAAAGTACTGTTTATGATAAAAAGAAAAAATTAAAAATTCCAAAAAATCAAACTATTTTCGATTTTTCGATTTTTTTTTCGAATTTTTCGATGTTTTGATTCTCTTTTTCAAAATTTCCGGATTTTTTAATTATTTCTTTCTTTGTGTCCTAAACTCTACCTTTATACCAAATTTCAAGTTTCTAGGACAACAAAATCGAATTACTTTCGAATTATTATTTTTTTACAAATATTTCAATTTTTTTTTTTTTTTTTTTCAAATTTTCCGAATTTTTTAATTTTTCCTTTTAATCGTAAACATCACCTCTACACCAAATTTTAAGTTTCTAAGACTACAAGATCGAATATTTTCAATTTTTTCGAATTTTCGATTTTTTTTTTTTTTTTTTTTAATTTTCCGGATGTTTGAATTTTTCTTATTTTGTATCTTAAATACTACCTTTATTCCAACTTTCAAGTTTCTAGCACTACAAAATCGAATTATTTTAAAATTTTCATTTTTTATTTTATTTTCGAATTTTATTGTGTTTTTAATTTTTCCTTTTTCTGCATTCTAAACACTACCTTTACGCCGAATTTTAAGTTTCTAAGGCTACGAGATCGAATTGTTTTTGGTTAATTAGTATTTTATTCATCTTTCGATCAAGCAAGTAGTCTCAGAGACCACGTACAGTATGCCACAATTTCTGCCACAACAGTTAGCCTATCGAGAATTTGTTCGTTTCACGATTTCAAAGCTAAAATTATAAAATCGTTAAACGAAAGTATAAATCACCCTTTGTTGTAGTTGTAATTGATTAATATATATTTTTTAAATATAGCTTTTCATTTTTAAAATAATGTCATATTCCGTTATTCTTGCACCGACGGACAGACTAATACAGTTGCGGTTATAGGGAGAAAATTATTATTATTATTATTATTATTATTGAAATTTTCTGATCCAGAAAATATTTGTAACATAACATAACAACCGAACTGAGTTAGATAATGAGGATGATTTTTCATATTTTAGAAATAACGTTTTCTATTCATTTTTATTATGCGTTGAGACAAAAATAATCTTAGTTATTTCGTGTTATTTGCATTACTATCGTTGTACCAGGGATTCCATTTATTTTAAAATTTATTTCTGTCCAATTCTACCGAGGAAAAGCTTTTCTGAAGACGAGGAAGTCATCGAACTCTCCCCACCCCATGTCCTGGATTTTGAAACTTTATCTAAATGTTCTTTATCTGTAAAGATTTTTTTTTTTTTAAGAGAGGGGGAGGAAGAAAATTTCCAAGAACTTAAAATAATTACACATTAAGAGAAAAAAATATGATTAAGGGTAGAATTGTTTTCATTTATTATAAAGCATTGGCTTATCACATAATTCCGTCAAAAAAAAAAAATCATGCCCTCTTCCTCCTCCTATATCTTGTTCTTGCTCGCACCCTTGCACTATAATTACTGTGTAATACTTTTATTTATCTTATGTATTTTTTTTACTTACCATTTATCTTATATTGCTTTTCATTAAGCCGCTGTGTCATCCTTACACAGAAGATTTAAAAAATATAAATTAATATTTTAATGGTTTCTCATCATTATTCTTAAAATGAAGGCCAAATATTTTTTACTATGTATCATTAAAGTCTTTGTTGTTGTTGTTGTTTTTTAAATAACAGAAGTCTGACGCAAGGGAAAAAAAAACTTAAATTTTATTAAGGCCTTGTTTACTTATATTTTTTTGAAAAAATAACCCCCCCCCCCCCTCTTGCATTTTTCGAAAAGTATAAGTGTGTAGAATGCGCTGCTGAAAAGCCTTGAATCCATTCATTATATGTACGTTGCTATTTCAGCCTGTCAAACGTATTGGCTAGAACAGTTTAGTCTAAAGAGTTTACGAAATGTTTTCCCGAAGCAAGATTTTTCAAATCTGCCTAGGTTCTAGTGACTCAATTGTTGAACTAATTGACTTAAGATTTTTATCCCATTAAAGTAAACATTTTTGACCATGGAATGAACCTATAATACGTTAAAACTGTCCATATTAAATATTTTTTACAACATGTCAAAATCAAAAATAAATAAATAAATAAATAAAATAAATAAAAATAAAAAATAAAACTAAATTTTAAAAAATCAACATTAATTTCCATTGTCCGGCATTTTGTCATTTAAAAAAAAAAAAACTTTTTCAATGTTTTTTAGGTTTAATCCATAAGAAATTATGTTAACTATAATATAACGAAATACATTTCTGATTTCAAACCATGTATTAATTGGAACCTACGCAGATCGGCCGTGTTTTTCAAACCAGAGATTCTTCAGACCGCCATATTGGACGTTATCTTGATTTACTTTTTTCATAAAAAAATATGATTTAATTCTTAAAAGATTAATAAACACATATGAAAAAACGGAATGTTTATAAGTATTGTTTATTGTCTAAAAAAAAAAAAAAAAAAAAAAAAAAAAAAAATCCCACAGAGTGCCTATGTTAAAGGCAATTAATTATAAGTAAGAATATTGTTTAAAAAATTAGTGAAGACAAAGCGGATACTTTTATTTTTTATTTTAAAAAAATGTGTTGATTATTTATTTTTTATTTATTTATTTATTTTATTTTTTTTTTTTTTTTGGGGGGGGGGGGGGGTTGTTTACTTATATTAAAAGTATATTACATGGAGGTAAAGAGGCGCTAAATATGTACGAAGATGGAGGGAATGTAATTTCAAATGCAATTTATCTAAAAACTGTATCTCAATGTACTGATTCTTTATGGTTTTAAAATAATTTTCAAGCATGAGTATTTTTAAATCTGCGTGCAATCCCATCACGGAAGATTAATCCGTTTGCACTTAAAACAATGTAAATTATCCAGCATTTGTTTGTTTCTGCTTCCGCGTAATATTCCATAACTATATTACTGACAAACAAAATTTAAATTCCAGAAATTAATAAATAAACTAGCTGTTTAACCCGTTCTACGCACGGGAGTTCATGAATTTAATTCTAAAACCAAAATTAAAAATAAAAATCAGTACAACCAAACTAAAGTTTATCAATATAAAAAAATTTTATGTCTATTTGTTATGTCTAACCAATATGAAACAAGTATGTATACAAAAAAAAAAAAAAAAAAAAAAAAAAAAAAAAAGAAAGAAAGAAAGAAAGAAAAACAGTTATATCTTAAAAAAATAAATGAAAGTGAATATTTACACAACCGAATTAAAGTTTGGGAATATAAAAATAAGTTATAAAGTCAATATTTACACAACCAAAAAATCGATTTAGAAAAATATTTTCTACTGCTTTTAATTTTGTTAATGACATTTAATTTATGTTGCTATGGCAGCAGACGATAAAACGATATCTTTGGAATAAGGGAACAACCGGTACAGGCCGGAAGGACTCTTTTTTTTCGGTCTCACTCTTTTCCTTCTACCATGTAGTTCACATTTTATAATGATTTTCGATATGTTCTGGTTAGAATTCATTCTTTTGATGTGCAATTTTCTTTCATACTTAAAAAAATAAATAATAAAATAAATAAATAAAAAAGAGCAAATTTTAGTTAGTTTTTACTTTATTTTAGTTTACAATTTCATTTTTATATGTAGACTAATAAAAAAATATATATACTCGAGCATTTTTTAGCATTGCATATCAAATTTTAGTTGTGACAGATGCTGGATTGACACTATTTCTTACTGTTTTATTGAAATATCCCCCTACATTCTAATCACGTGGCATATACTAGCTGGCTATAGCTGAAAATAATGGTGTTTTCTGTGCATGAGTTGGAAAATGCCTTTTAAATTTAGTTCTTCATTAAAAGTAGGAGAGAAGAGGAAGATCACTGGTTACCGCGCATGAGTAGGGGTGGGGGGAGAGAGAAAGCGCCATTTGTGCTGATTTTTTATGTCAATTTTTTTACAGAAATCACTCTGAAAGATTAAATAACTTGGCCGCCAGATCAAAAAAACTTGGTAGCCAGTGGCGACCTGGCGACCGCATTTGTCAAGCCCTATATTTTATATACATATCTGACATATGTCCTGCTGTAACTGTCTTATTTATGAACCGATTTGGATGTGACTGTGTATGTGCATAGGACATACCAAGGTCTCGACCGAGATCGTTGGTCAGCTTCATCCGCCATCTTGTTTCAAAATGGCGGCCAATTAAAAAAAAATAATTTTTAAAAATTCAAAAAGATGTACAAAAAATTATAAATTGAAAAAAATGTTTCCGTTACGTATGTTAGAACGTGATACAAGAATTCTGGAACATTTTTTGTTTTGGTTATATCTTAAAAAATGGCAGAGGTATCGTAGTTTGAAATTCTAGGGTGACTGAGATTTTGAAACAATCTAATATTTGTTATGCCGTAATTCTCGTATTTATGAACCGATATGAATGTGAATGATCATATGTACAGAACATACCAAGGTCTCGACCGAGTTCGTTGGTCAGCTTCATGCGCCATCTCGTTTCAAAATAGCAGCAACTTAAATTTTTATTTTTTTTTTAATTCAAAAATATGTATTAAAAAATTATAAATTGAAAAGGTTGTTTCCGTTAAATGTTAGATCGTGATAGAAGGATTCCGGAACATTTTTTCTTTTGGTTATATCTTAAAAAATGGCCGGGATATGGCAGTTTGAAATTCTAGGGTGGGTGACATTTTGAAATAATCTGATTTTTGTTATGCTGTAACTCTCATTCTGAAATTCGTATTCAAATTCAGTATTAACGAAAACCGTGATTGAGTCTTCTATAATCGGGTTCTAAGCATTTTAGCTTCAGGTGTTTGAGTAAAATGAGTTGAATTTTTAAAAACATGGACTATGAAAGCTACCTTTTCCTCCCGGTACAGGCCAGAGGGACTTTTTTCTTTACCATGTAGTTCACATTCCATAATGATTTTCGGTATGTTCTGGTTAGAATTAATTCTTTTGATATGCAATTTTCATTCATACTTAAAACAAATAAATAAATAAATAAGAGCAAATTTTAATTAGTTTTTTTTTTTTTTTTAATTGTTATTATTTTAGTTTATAATGTCATTTTTATATGTAGACATTAAAAAAAATTTCCAATCTATCTATACACATTTGGTTCAAAAATGTTTAATGGACTTTTCAGAAAGTTAGTATGAAGTTTTCTATAAAATTTTAAATTCAACAAACAACTATAATGGTTAATCTCATGAAAAATTGGACGACATAGGAAAACTCTCACGATCTCCAAGAGATAGTTATGCCGCCCAAGTCTCCCTCTTCACCAATGAACTACTATTAGAAGTTCCATTATATTTTCCGTTCAATTCGAAATTCGAATCAAGATCTTCTCCCATTGTGTGTGTACTTATATCTTCCTCCTACTGTTCTTCCACTATTTCAAAAAAAAAAAAAAAGTTTCTACTTTCCTAATTGTACGAGACGTGTTCGCTGACCCACGCCTTCAATACGGACCGAAATTTTCTCCGCAGAAAATAACTTACGTGGGGAGAATTTGCCCCCCGAAGGCCCTACCAATTGCGCATCGTCCATTCCTCGCTGGCGGTCAAACAAAAGAAAAGAAGAAGAAAAAGTTATAAAAATTCCTCCAGCCCTCGAATTCCAAACAGAAGAAAAGGGAACGAAGAGAAACATAACAAACTAAAACTCTTCTCTAAAAGCCGATAAACACAAGAAAGTCATCTTTTCACTTGAAGCCACCCCCCCTTCCACCCCGCCACACGCCACCTATCTCTTAAAACTTGAAAAAGATGGGTGGGGTGCGGAGGGCAGAATGCGAGTGTGTGTGGAGACACAGAGAGATTCCGTACTTTTAGTTTTGGCGGATTAGAAGTGAAAAAGAAACTAGTGCCAGCCCAGTTTGAAGATCTCGTAATTAGTATTCTCCCGTGTGCCCCCGCGGTAAACAGTCGCCTTCGAAGTCTGTTGACATTAAATTCAATTTGAAGCCCCCAGGGGGAATTGGAAGAAGTGTCCCTCTGGGAGGGGGAGGTTTCTGTCCAGAAGTTTTTCCTTCTTAAAAAAAAAAACGGAGGGGGGTAGGGGTGATTTTGAGGGAAGAAGTCAGCGTTTTTCTTAGGGTTTATTACTAACACCCAGTAAGAATTGTGAAATGTTTTAAAAAGCAGGAGAAACTGAGTTACTGAACTGCCCTTTATTAAACTTCTGAAATTTTAGATGACAAGAGAGACAAATCATGTATTTCGTATTGGCTTAAAGTCAAGTAAAAAGTCCATTGGTTTCAGATTCCCTTCGAAATAAAAAGGTAAAAATTTAAAAAAAGAAAAAGAAAAATCATGCATCAAGCATAGATTATGTAACACTTTCCAACCCATTCAGAATACTACAACAAAACTTCACCGTTTAATGGGGTGGAAGATGATGTTTAAGTAAAGAGTATGGAAAATGCATAACACATATGAAAATCCAATTTCAGCATTTACCAGCTACAATCGATAAAGTTGTAACAGCCATATCGCTGTTAGAGATAGTGAACAAGGCTAATCGTAAGAGAGAGCACAAGATGTAAAATTGAAAGTCAATTTTATTAAAAACTTAATTGGGCAAGGATTTTGAGAAAGCTTTCCACTAATTTTCTTTATAACCAAAATAAATCAGCTTCTCCGAAACTTTACTCAACAAAATACAACTTCAATATCAATTCTAAAGAACTCGAAACGCAACTTACAGCTTTGAAGACACAGTAAGTCAAGAATGCCTTCATCAAAATCTAAATCTCCACAATGCAAGCTAGTCGAACACTGATTGCAAGATCTCCACCTAGATTACTACTGAAAGTGGTACTCCGTGAGCACCAAACTAACTTTATTTAATTAGCAGTAAATATCGTATTAAACGCTTACCAACTGTGCTTATTCTCCTTTTCAGCTTATGATAGATGAGCACGACAGCTGGATCTAACATCAACTATCATGGAGGAGAAACTCGATCCAAGTTCCAATGCCACAACGCATGCCGAAGCTTAAATACTCAAACATCGATTGACCAGATGTAAAAATTTGCATAAATATCGATGCAAAGCAGAAATTCACAAGTTCCGAGGTTTTCACACTCATTCGTCGAAAGTTAAAGAAAGATAGCCTTGATCACTTTTACGCACATGGACAATTACCGGACAAAAACTACGTTCACAATCAAAACTTCGCCTATTCTTATGATCAGAGTGGTCGATACATCATAAAGTATCCGAATTCTTATGTGTAGCCCGGTATATAAATTATAACCTTGTATATGTTCTGCATAGTACTGTAATATTTAGTTCAGTTAGGCAACACATGACACAGTTGAAAATTCACCTTCAGTAATTTTCGTCAATAAACGGACTGAGTAATAACGGTACTCGAAATCTCTTGTTTAACCCTGTATATGATTTATAGAATTTATAAATATCAAGTAACATGCAAAAAAAATAGTTAAATTTAACAACGCATATCACAACTGAATACGCGCTTCCAGCAATTATCACTCATAGACATAGTACTCTGAAACCGAATTATTTTGTGTATCCCTGTAAATGAAGGATAAATGCTATGCACATCATATTCTACAGTAAGCATCTTGTAGTGCACCCCCCATTATGAATTTTAATCTGTTTGAAAATTTGTAACATTTTTAAAATAAACCACAAACGATTTTTACATATAGACCATAATGGAACGGGATTCTTTTGATTATCCCTGTAAACGAACTATAAATACTACATGCATACTTAATTTTCAATATAGAAAGTTCTATAATAAATATCAATAACACGGCAATCCGAAAATATTTACGCGATTTAGAGCATGAACAGACAGACAGACAGAAGGCAAAGGCAGACTGACAAACCGAAGTAATAAACGATTCAACTATGTTGGAACGTTTTAAAAAGATAAGCTTTTTTCATAGAAATGTTTAAAACTTTATTTTTATTTGTTTTTAATTTGTATATACAAATAATGTTATTGGCGGTTTTTTCTAACCAAGTTATTTTAAACTAAAAATTGTATGAAAGGGTTGGTAACCCCCCCCCCCCCCCCCCCATGTTTTCTTTAGCCAATAACATTTGAAATTGCAAAGTGTTCCATGTATTCTGGTCGTGGATGTGTTCAAAATACACATGCATGCCTCATATAATGTCTGAAATGATTGTTTGATGTGTTGGAAAATATGATCTCAGAACTTTGGTATCGAGTAATAAATAATCCATTAATCAAATAGATTAATCAAGGATGACTACGTAAACAAGTAAAATCCATCTGTTTCATCCACGCAAAGCAACAGAGTAATTACTTACGCTAATGAAATCAAGTTGAACTTTCACCGGGATTATCCATAATAAAATAAGGACATCAATAAAGAACTATATAATGATTATGTCTAATGAAAGTTTTTCCCCATATAGTTTAAGAATTCTAATTTTAGTATAAATGATGATGTTTTTCCTGTTCTGACAGCTCTTTGTCTCACTCCGTAAAATGTAATACAGTTAGAAGGAGCAAAATGTATACGCTCCTATTAAATTTAAATAAATTAAATGTATTTTTTTAATGTTAAAAATTAATAGTTTTGTAATATAAAATGGACTGCCGACAATTATTTAACTCTAAATTAATCATGAATAATTTTTCTCTCCATACTGAATAGTGAAAACGTGTACCTATGGATATATACAGCTACTTGGATTATTAAATAAACGGGATTTAATAAGTAAAGGATTACCTGACCACTGAATATAAGAAGGTAAGTGGAAATTTCCTTACCTCTATTTTAATATTGTTCTTGAGATATAAGAGATAATAATAACAGCAAATATTTATAAACAAATATTTCCATCATGATGTTGCTTGAGTAAGCACAATAAAGAGCTTTGCACTGAGTGACCAGAATATTATGATCACTCCTAATTGAAACTTCGATTTGTCCATGTACACTGCAAAAAATAACTGTTGATTTTACAGTATAAAACTGGCACCCCAGCTGCCAGTATTATACCGTAAAATTAACAGTATTAAACAGTAAAATAAGCAGTAATACGCTGCCGCGCAAGCAGTAATACGCTACCGCGCATGTATACGCTCATTATATACGCTACCGCGCATGCGCGGTAGCGTATTACTGTTTGCGCGGCAGCGTATTACTGCTTATTTTACTGTTTAATACTGTTAATTTTACGGTATAATACTGGCAGCTGGGGTGCCAGTTTTATACTGTAAAATCAACAGTTATTTTTTGCAG
This sequence comes from Maratus michaelseni, assembly GCA_963931845.1. NCBI lineage: Eukaryota > Metazoa > Arthropoda > Arachnida > Araneae > Salticidae > Maratus > Maratus michaelseni. The sequence goes on from OZ007595.1 coordinate 64,332,200, forward strand.
TGTAGCATGTGCGCTGATGCAATGAACTGGATTTCCCGATAAACAGTGTGCACTTGGTAAGAGGCACCAGTGATCTTTGCATTTTGCCTATCCATGGAAAAAATGACAGATTTGAGAGACGGACGTTGAAGGAGACATTATTGTGGGCACCAGAAAGGCCGATTCCAGTTTGTCTGACTTTTCTAATTTTCTTGGTTTTTCTCATACAAGAATGTCTCGAGTCTTCAAAGAACTGCATCTAAAGATGCGTTTATGGATTTCAACAACCCTCCCCCCCCCCACACACACAAAAAGTGGTAAAGGTGAAAGAGGCGGTGATAAACATGTCAGGAATCTCCTTAACTGACCTATGACCTCTAGATCACAAGCTGCTGAAAACTAACTACGTGATAGGTACCGCTTAGCTAAAACGTAGTCTAAAGGTTTGAAAGGCAGTTTAGGAAATATATAACACATTTAAAAATCCAGTTTAAGCAATTACCTTCCATAGTCAAAAAAGTAGTGGAATTATTTTGTGAGTTTTGTATATGATGTATAGGTTTGCTTTTATACTGCATAGGATGATAAAATTTAGTTCAATTAAAAAATTACCATTTTCGTCAATCGATGGAAATGCACTCGAAATCTTTTCCTAATCCTAATCCTAATCCTAAAAATATAAAAATGTGATTGTGTGTGTGAATGTGTGGCTGAAGCCAGCGTTAAAACGCTGCTACATCTTTGCATACAGATGGATTATAACCCAGAATAATGAACATAGACTACAGTTTGTTTGTTTTATTCAAATATTTTTCTAAATAATTCAAAATATCATTATTTTCATAGAGAATATAAATGGAGATTTTTTCGTATAAAATTTTTAAATGATTAAATTTATCGTTGCTAATACTAAATCAAAACCCGGAATAATAACTTTTACTTAACAATTTACTTTTAATTGAAAAATTTCCATGTAAAAAATGAAAGTGAAATTTAAAAAAAATTTAAAGTTAAAAAGAAGATGAAATAACATTATTTTCTTATTAAAATTTATTTTACTTATCATATTTCATATTTATTTTATTTATCATATTTCATATTTATTTTATTATCATATTTCATATTTATTTTATTTATCATATTTCATATTTATTTTATTTGTTATAAAACGCATATTTGCAAGCATTTCTTAATAATTCAAAATTTCATTATTTTCATAGAGAATAAATGGACATGTTTTTCGTATAAAATTTTAAAATAGTTAAATTTACTTTATCGCTGCTAATACTTTATCGTTGGAAATACTAAATCAAAACCCGTAATAATAATTTTTACTCAACAATTTATTTTCAATACAAAATTTTCCACCTGAAAAATGAAAATGAAATAAAAAAATAAGAATTAAAAAGAAGATGAAATAACATTATTAGAAATAAAACACAGATTTTCAAGCATTTGATAATAATACAAGATGCATGAATATGAGTATATAAGTACGAAAAGCAGGCGAATATGACGTCATAAATATCCAAAATGACAATATGCTTTGATGTTGAAATAAAATTATCTTGGGTTATGAAATTATTTCTTATTATTTTGTTTCTTTTAGGTAGCTTTCAATACAAAAAAGTCCTTCCGGCCTGTACCGTGAGGAAAAGGTAGCTTTCCTATATCTTCGTTTTAAAATTTTAGCTAATGTTACACGAAAACAGCAAGCTAAAATGCAAAGAAACGTTTACAAAAGATTCGTTAATACTGAATTTGAATAAGAAATTCGCCAAATTATTGAGCAATAGCCAAATTGGCTTCATTTATGAAGACTTATTTTGATCGCCAAATTTGGCGATATTTCGCCAAATGTCGCCCAATTTTGCCAATTTTGTCGCCAATGTCGCCAATTTTGGCGTTAACGGATATGAATATATAGTTTTATGCGTATGATTGGGAAAATTATTACAACAATGAAAGAAAATAATTTGCGAGTAATCGCGTTAATGTGCTGTTTTGTTTCAAAATGTCAGCCACCCTAGAATTTCAAACTGCTCTATCTCAGCCATTTTTTAAGATAGAGGTAAACCAAAAAAAGCTCTGGAATCCTTGTATCAAGGCCTAACACGTAATTAAAAAATAAATTTGAATTTTTCAATTTTTTGTATATTTATTTTAGATTTTAAGTTATTTTACATCTTTAAATGACCGCCATCTTGAAACAAGATGGCGGACCGAGCTGGCCAACGAACTCGGTCGAGACATTAGTGACCTTAATACACACAATTAGTTTCATCAAAATCGATTCATAATTACGGGCGTTATCGTATGACATAGGTCAGATATATATATATATATATATATGGATATATCTATATATATAAATCAACATTTGGACGGAGGGTGGTTTTGGGGTCTGGGGGTCATGATCGGTGAAAATATATCGAAATTTTCCGGAACTGCTTTCCTCCGAACGGCTGCAATAGGTAGCTTTATACTTTTTTGTATTGAAAGCTACCTAAAAGTATAAAGCTACCTATTGCAGCCGTTCGGAGGAAAGCAGTTCCGGAAAATTTCGATACATTTTCACCGATCATGACCCCCAGACCCCAAAACCACCCTCCGTTCAAATGTTGATATATATATATATATATATATATATATATATATATATATATATGACCTATGTCATACGATAACGCTCGTATTTATAAATCAATTTTGATGAAACTAATTGTGTGTATTAAGCTCACCAATGTCTCGACCGAGTTCGTTGGCCGGCTTGGTCCGCCATTTTGTTTCAAGATGGCGGCCATTTAAAAATTTAAAACTAAAATAAATATACAAAAAAGTTAAAAATTCAAATTTATTTTTTAATTCAGTGTTAGGCCTTGAAACGAGGATTCCAGAGCATTTTTTGTTTTACCTCTATCTTAAAAAACGGCTGAGATAGAGCAGTTTGAAATTCTAGGGTGGCTGACATTTTGAAACAAGACAGCACATTACAAAAATTTTCATTGTTGTAATAATTTTCCCAATCATACGCATAAAACTATATATTCATATCCGTTAGCGCAAAATTCTCGCCAAACTTGGTGACATTTGGCGAAATATCGCCAAATTTGGCGACCAAAATAAGTCTTCATAAATGAAGCCAACTTGGCTATAGCTCAATAATTTGGCGAATTTCTTATTCAAATTCAATATTAAAGAATCTTTTGTAAACATTTTCTTTGCATTTTAACTTGCTGTGTTCGTGTAACATTAGTTCAAATTTTAAAACGAAGATATAGGAAAGCTACCTTTTCCTCCCGGTACAGGCCGGAAGGACTTTTTTCTTTTCTTTTTTTCTTTTGTATTTCACTTGAAATGAGTATATTTCAAATGTATATAATATATGTATTTTAAATGTATGTAATATATGTAATGTGTTTTAAATTAAAGCTCTGTATTTTAAATGAAATGAATCCAATAAGAATGATTGCAAGTTTTATTTACTGCGCGCAGCTAACATAAATATACCGTATTTTTTATTAATTTTCTTTTAAGTTTAAAAAGAAAATAGATAACAAATGTCAATAATATGCATCGCAAAATTATCCATGTTGAAAATAACATCATGATTAGCGGGAAGTAGTTTTTTTCATTCATATAGAAACAACAAAAAAAAAAATAATAACTCGATTGCTTGAAAAAAAAAAGTCCTTCCGGCCTGTACCGGGAGGAAAAGGTAGCTTTCCTATATCTTCGTTTTAAAATTTGAACTAATGTTACACGAACAGCAAGTTACACAGCAAGTTAAAATGCAAAGAAAATGTTTACAAAAGATTCGTTAATACTGAATTTGAATAAGAAATTCGCCAAATTATTAAGCAATAGCCAAGTTGGCTTCATTTGTGAAGACTTATTTTGGTCGCCAAATTTGGCGATATTTCGCCAAATGTCACCAAGTTTGGCGAGAATTTGGCGCTAACGGATATGAATATATAGTTTTATGCGTATGATTGGGAAAATTATTACAACAATGAAATTTTTTGTAATGTGCTGTCTTGTTTCAAAATGTCAGCCACCCTAGAATTTCAAACTGCTCTATCTCAGCCATTTTTTAAGATAGAGGTAAACCAAAAAATGCTCTGGAATCCTCGTATCAAGGCCTAACACTTAATTAAATAATAAATTTTAATTTTTAATTTTTATGTATATTTATTTTAGTTTTAAATTTTTAAATGGCCGCCATCTTGAAACAAAATGGCGGATCAATCTGGCCAACGAACTCGGTCGAGACATTGGTGAGCATAATACACACAATTAGTTTCATAAAAATTGATTTATAAATACGAGCGTTATCGTATGACATAGGTCAGATATATATATATATATATATATATATATATGGAGATATATATATATATATATATATATAAATCAACATTTGAACGGAGGGTGGTTTTGGGGTCTGGTGGTCATGATCGGTGAAAATATATCAAAATTTTCCGGAACTGCTTTCCTCCGAACGGCTGCAATAGGTAGCTTTATACTTTTTTGTATTGAAAGCTACCTAAAAGCAATATTTGACGAGCGTTAATTCTTAAAGGAGTTCATCTGAGGAAATCAGAATAAAAATGACTTTTATTTTAAAAGAAATTGCCATTTTCGTTCATAAAAACCTAAAGATTTAATATTATTGCATCGCAGTAACATCATTTTCCCTCTACAACTTTAAAATTAAGGCTCGAGGGCTTGAAATACATTGGTACAATCGAAACACGTTTGTTGATGGTGGTTTGTCAACCGGATTTTAATTCCACGTTTCTTTCAGTTTTAAATAAGTAAAAAGTTTATTGTCATTTTTTTTTTACTTTTTTTTTTTGTAAAGTTTTATGGGATGAGAAGAATGGCATAGATTCCATTACAATGTTTAAATGTGTATTTGCAATGCTTTTAAAAACCTTTGATAAACAACGATATTATCGAAATGAAATTAAAATTTATCGAAAAATTCACTTAATGCAAGAGCAAAGAAGAAATAAAAAAATAATGAAAATTTTCCTCATTCCGAATTGCGTAGACTTGAACAAGCCGATCGTGCCATCTCCTAAAAATAAGCAAATTTTTAATATTATAAACGTAAAAGCGTTTTGTATATAGTAGAATTTCTTTCATATATAGGAGTAAAAAATAGCCAAGAACATAGGATGGCTAGGCTCTGTAATCGGGTCCGTAGCCGATTTTCTTTTTTTAGCCAGCGAAAATTGTTGCAAAAGTAAATACCTTTTTGTAACCAGGTTTTTTTTTTTTTGGTTTTTTTTCGTGGTAAACACTTAATGGTATTCTAGATGATCATTTCTTCTCTCGCCTTGGACTCCTTTTACTTACCCATCATACGTAGTATAGGGTAAGTCTTGTAATCGTTTTAAAAATCGAAAAACAAAAAATTTTTGACGGATTTACACGTTTCAAATACTGAAAATACCGTAAAACAGATTTTTTAGAAAACAAAATTTTGCCGTCCGTCTGTGTGTGTGTAAACGCTCTATCTCCCGAACAAATTGAGATAGAGACTTGAAATTTGGTATGTACTTAGTATGTAATAATGGGAAGAATCTTATTGAATTTCCGTAACCTCGATTATCCGGAACTATTTTTTTCGGACTCTCGAAATATTCGTTCTGATGAAAGGTATATAAAAATTTTCGAAATTGTTTACTTTAAGGAGTGAATATAAAAGACAATAAAAAAAACATAAATTTTGCATAAAGTATGAAGTCGATCGGATAATGAGTTGCCGAGATATTTATAATCCTATTTTTCACACTCTTCGATTTTTCATGGCCATGTATTTAATCCAAATTTCAATTCAAAGATATATTTTAATAGGAAATGAGACGCTTAATCCGACGCAATAAACCATTAGTTAATATAATTATCATTTTTGGAGTTATAAGGCTGTTTCTTTTACGTGATTCAGCAATAGAACATTTAAAGTTTATGACATCATCAAGCCACGATTTTATTCGAATTGCAATACATTTTATAAGTAGTTTACGTATGTTTTATTTTCATATTTTATATTATATACATGAGGGGTAAGTATTATGGTGGTCCCCAACGACTAGTTTCAATTGGTTGCAGTTTCATTTTCGCGATTGTTTATATTATTTGGCGCAAAATTTCACTTTTTTAAGACGGAGTTATATTAATGCCCTTATAAACAAACAAATGCCGTATTGTCTCCTATAAAACGTGATAAAGCGTTAGTTAATGTTATATGTTTTTAATTTTCAGGAGTGAAATTATTTTCTGAATTAACGCACTTATTATTCTTTTAATGTTGCGTGAACGAAGTCACGGGTAACAGCTAGTTTATAATTATAGCGGTATAATGGATTATAATATAATGGATTCCCCAAAATTTGAAGAAAAATTGGTTGAAAAAAAAATCATTTTAATTTCTACATTATAATAAGAATTCTGAGACTTGAATCATTTTAGCGCAGACATAAGTAAAATACTTCAAACTCCTGTATGAAAATGCTTGTATTCTAGACTTAATTTCAACGACATATTTTGACATTTAGCATTTTTAATTGCTTCGCATCTTGGTTTATACGTGGAAATTAAACCGCTTTGTCTTTGTGAAGTACACTACTTTCTATCATCTTTGTCTAAACTGAAAATGAAGTTGCAAACTGCATCTCCATTAAACAATCATTGTAATATATTTCCCTCATATGGATAAAAGTTGCCGATATACAAGGCGCAAGTATGGATCATTATACTTCCACGCGCAGATAGGTTTCTTGCTGTAAAAGTACTTTTACAGGCATATGAGCGAAAATCTCATCAGTGTCATTTCTCAGCCCCCAGTATACCTCTTGGCATTTCTTTGCGATATAAATTCTCATTTAATGTTAAAACGTTTCTCTCTGATTGTTCTATAATATTATATCTGTTTTTTTTTTTTGTTTTTTTTTTTTTTATGGAATTTAAATATCTCAAATGTCATTACTGTTTCTTGTCTTCAACCCATAACTTGATCATTAAAACCAACAACAAACAATAATTATTAAAAAAATTTGAAAAAACAATAGATTTATTATAAACTAGTGTAAATGCCCGTCCTTAGGACGGTACGTAGAAATCGTGGTTTTCACTTAAAGTTTGAAATAATTGAAAAAAAATATTCATATACTATTCATCGACAATAAAGGAAATTGACATGAAGCGCTAAGTTCAGAGCCTGATTAATGCATGGGCCTCTGGGATTTTAACAACAAATTTGTGATCTGATGTAAATAAGAGGACAAAACATAGGAGAAATTACAGATCTATCTTAATTAATAAAGAAAAACAGATATAGTTTGAATGCAACATCAGTGCAAATAGATTTTACTGACTCATACTCTAAAAAACCGAAACATGTTAATTGAAAAATCAGTGAAAATTATGTCATGTAAATTACGTGAATGGCACAATCATATAATTTCTTTTTTTTTTTAGTTTTATCAATGTAAAAATACATTTCAAGCTATGCATAACGTCGTTTTCACCGGCGCAAACTTTTCACGCGTAGGGGAAAGTCGGGTAGCCGCGGATGGCGGGTCACCGCGGACATTTCAATTTCTAAGAAATTCAAAGTGTTGCGTAAATAAAGAGTTATTGTAAATGAACGCCCTCTAGAGTCGAAACAAATACAGTTTAATTGCGACGTGGACGCCGAGTAAGTTAGTCATGAGTGAGTGTTTTGTTTTCGTCAATAAATTTTCGAAAAAACGTGTCAGAATGCATCCTATGCGGAGAAACATTTGAAGAAGACTGGATTCGCTCAGTCAGATCTCAAATTCTGCTCTCCAATGCTAAACCAATGAGCATGGAATGCGTTTGTATATTTCAAATTTCTGATCAGAAAATGGAAACTTTTAATATATCTCTCTCTCTCTCTCTCTCTTTTTTTTTTTTTAATCTCTCTTAAAATAATAATAATAATAATAATAATAATAATAATATTCTTTGTTTCTTTTTTTTTAATCTCTCTTAAAAAAAAAATAAATAAATAAATAAATAAATAATCTCTGTCTCTTTCTCTCTCTCTTTTTTTTTTTTTTTTTAATCTCTCACCTTTTTTATTTATGTATTCTCGTTTAAGGTTCTTAGTCATTGAGATCTCAGATGCCCCTCTCTATATTGTTAAACCGATGCGCGTGTAATGAATAATTATTTTTAAAATATCTCATCAGGAAATTAATATATTTAACTTTTTTTTTCATCGTTCTTTTCTTAAAGAATGCCTCTCTTTATTATTATTATTATTATTATTATTATTATTATTATTATTTCTAAAATACATAATTCGTTTTATTTGAAGTATTGAAATCTCACTCATAACTTTTAACACATAAATATTAAATTAAGTATATATTTAAACAAGATCGAAAAATCATGCGTCAAGCATAGATTATGAAACATTTTCCAACACAGCCAGAATATACCTTAACAAAACTTCACTGATGAATAAGGTGAAAGTCGATGTCTAAATAAACAATTTGGAAAACGCATAACAAATTTTGCATAACCCAATTTCAGCAATTACCATCAATAGTCGGAAAAATATCCAAATTATTTTGTTCAGCCCTGTATATGATCTAAAAATTTGTATATATACTACATAGTATGCTAAAATTTAGTTTATTTAGGATACGTATGGCAAAGTTAAAAATTCCTATTCAGCAATTTCCGTCAATAAACCGAAATATATTCGATATGTTTTCTGTTGCCCTGTATATGATCTGCAGTATTTATACACACCAAGTAATGTGTAAAAAATTAGTTAAATATAAAAACACGTACCACAACTGAAAAGGCACGTGCCAGCAATTAATTTCCGTATGACAGTACTGTAACCGAATTTTTTTGTATGTCCCTGTAAATGAACAATGAATGCTATGCCCACCATATTCTATAGTACGCCTCTTGTAGTGTTGTAGCGTACCTCAGTGATGTATATCAATTTCGACATGTTTGAAATAGTGTAACATCATAAAAATACACCGCAAAGGATTTTTTTCTATTAACCATAATGTAACGGAATTCTCTTGAGCGTCCCTGTAAATGAACTATAAATGCTACATACTTCATTTTCAATACGGAACATGCCATAGTAAACCTCAATAACATATATCAGTTACATGGCAAACCAAGTATATTTAGGACAGTTAGAGCACGGACAGACGATAGATAGACAGACAAACCGAATTACTAAACACTTTTTAACTTGTTGGAAAGTGTTAAAAAGCATATATTAAGTTAAGCAAGATCAAATAGTTATTGTACGAACGCACCTCATTTGTCACATTTGAAGCACAATTTCCAACTTGTTTTGGTGTTGTTTTTGAAAAAAAAAATGCTCAAAAAATTATATCACCTAAATTTTGACACAAAAATAAAATTTCTGTCCGTTTGATAAATTAGGAGACATAACATATTAGGTTACTGTATAGAGAGCACTATAAATAGGGCACAAGAGAAAATGTTCTAACCGACGTGTCTAAGGATAGAAGAGACATTAGAATGGTTTTTGAATTTATGGTATTAGCCATGGCAAATATAGCAAAATATTAAAATATCATATACAGTTTTTTTTTCATGTTTTATAAACAGGGTTGTATACACACTGCAAAAAATAACTGTTGATTTTACAGTATAAAACTGGCCCCCAGATGCCAGTATTATACCGTAAAATTAACAGTATTAAACAGTAAAATAAGCAGTAATACGCTGCCGCGCAAGCAGTAATACGCTATCGCGCATGCGCGGTTAAAAAGCGTTACAAATTCTACGATAAATAGCAGAAAGATTTTTAATCTGAAGAAAAATAATAGCAGGCAAAGATTTCTAATCGGAAATAGTGGTGCCATACTCCTTGGACATTCTAAGAAGTGCACGCACCTTGTGTAAATCAATGTTTGTTAACTCAACAGTCTCGAAACATCTTAACTCAGCGTATCGAAAAACATTAGAAACATCTAAAATTTTCAGAATTGTATAACTCTTTCGTGTGATATTTCTTAAACATAATACAGTAATACCTCGGTTTTCGTTGACTTCTGTTATCGTCGATTTCGGTTTTCGTCGATTTTTCCCGTGAAAAATTTGTTTCGGTTTTCGTCGGTTGTCTCGGATTTCGTTTATTTCCAGTGTATTTTTGTGCTTTTTTTATTGATTGTGAGTGCTCAATCATGGGACCAAAGAAAGTTTTTTCTAAGCAACTTGTTTAATGATAATGTCTTGCCCCATTTTAGGCAAATCTTAAAGAGGCGGCAGAAACAGATCACTTTTTGACATCTTTTTTGAGGGACATAGCTTCTCTGACTTTAAAGCTATAGTCAAACGGCCAAAAGACCAACAAGTTGGAAATTGTACGTCAAACGTGACAAATGAGGTGCGTTCGTACTATAGCTAGTTATATAAATATTTAGATCTTGATTATTTTTAATTCTGTGAAATGAATTATATCGTCTGCAGATTCATTTCTGTCATAAAATAAGTATCTCGGTCGTTTGACGATTAAACCTCGGAAGCTCCTATAACTAGAAAGCACCGATTTTTTTTTTTTAAATTCAAATTTCTTAATAAATATTTTTATTAATATCTGCTAAAGTTTGAATTCAATTTTCATAAAATTTGAAATGTCTCGACAAAATTCTGCAAAGATAATATATCTTAAATTTCAAATCATTCGTTTGGGTAGTTTTTGCGTTGTTATATGCGGACAGACGGATAGACAGACAGCCGGCCGGACGGACAGACAGACGGATGGACCAGACGACGACAATAGGTGCTACGTATTTATATAATTACGAACGTACCTAAAAAGGGAAGTGACCCCAGATGTCGTGCCTTCATATCCCGTCCAAGAACACTTTATTAATTTCTTTGTGTTTGTAGTTGTAAACGCTATACTTATTCTCTATAAAACGTGTTTTTGGTACTTATTTTGGAGTGTTTAGAACGAATTAATTATATTTACATAGATTGATATGGAAAGAATTGCCTCGGTTTTCGTCGGTGTCGGATTTCGCTGATTGTTTTCGGACGGATTATCGACGAAAGCCGCGGTATCACTGTATCTGGATAAGAATTATTTAAAAGATTACAATAATCTGAAATTATGATTTTAACAGATTTGAACTTTGTTAAGCGTATCTGTGTATTGCCGGATAATCTAATATCTCGTGCTATAATCTAGCATAATAATTTATTTTGGCAAAATGGCTATTCCAATCGACTGTGATTTGTTCTGTAAATCTAATTAATGACCGAAAAACTCACAGCAAAAAAAGGAAGAAGAAAAAATTTTCATAAAAACAAATTACAGTGTATGAGGTTCACAATAAACGCCAAGATTACATCCTCCGCACGTATAAGCAAGTATCTTGACCTCACACAAAACAACCAGTTTCGTCTTCTTCAGCTTCCTTTTAACGAGATTAACGATGAATATAAGCCTCCCCCCCACCCACTTTTCGTATTCTAATAACGCAAATGTCTTTCGCGTCCAAGAAGGACAAAACAAAAAACGAAACAAAACTGAGAATTAAGGACTTCGGTCTTCCCATTTAACCACGTACTGTCCATTCACAATCCCGTCTACATTAGGAACTGGCGATGTTTATGCCGGGTAGAGACATTAAGTTAATCACAGGGTGTTGGAGGAGAGAGAGCAATTCCATCACGAGAAGAGTCAGCAGTTCTCGAATTCAGGCCTCTGGACCCTGTTCTAGATGAGCAAGAAGAAGAGATACGCTAGCTCTTCCTTCAATTAAGAAGTGAGAAAAAGAGGGGACAAATGAATTGGGGTGCCAGTGTCGGAGAAACACAGTAATTGAAAGGAAAGGGGTGTTGGTATTGCAGTTTGGTTATTCTTTCGGTTTTTTTTTTTTTTTTTTTTTTTCCTGGTATTTCGCCTCAGAAGACAACTTTTGTCAGCGAATAGTGTTGTTTTTTTCCTGCTAACAGGAACGAATTTTGTGAGTTACGCGAGATAGAATCCTGCATTGGGTCGGGTAACCCGATTTTACTCGAACAGGACCCGACCTAAGGGTGCAAAAATCTAGGCGCTAATAGGCCTATTCCCACCACTAAATTTTTAGTATTCTTTGCCTAATAAGAATACTGATGAAATTTACACGAAGTATACTAATAAAATTTGACGAAGAATACTAATAAAATTTAGTGGTGAGAATCAGCCCATTTGCGCCTAGATTTTTGCACCCCTGACCCGACCTATAGTTCAGGTCGGGTCAGGTGAGTGCTAATATTTTTAGCTGCGAATCGGGTTGACTTTATTTGTTTCGGGTTTGGATCGGTTTCGAGTTTGGTTTTGTCTTTTTTAAGGTCGGTTTCGAGTTAACCCGATTTTTCAGAAGAAAGTCAAGAATATTTTTTCGTATAAAGAAATGTATACACGGTCCGCCAAAAGTCCTCAACCTCCCCCTTCCTCCCTCCCCTCTATCTCTCTCTCTCTCTCTCTATCTATCTATCTATCTCTATCAGGAATATATTGGGATTTCAGAAAACTATAAAACACACGTCCAATGAATTTGAGAGGTACCTCATATGGCTAAAAAAAAAAAAAAAAAAAAAATGGGGCAGGAGGTTTTAGGAATCGTTGTGGCAAGGGGAAGAAGAATGCAACTATGAAATTTCAAATGGGAAGGAAGGTCTTGTGACATATCGTTAGAAAAGTCTTCTTCCTGAGTCCTACGAGGCTTTTCAAGGTAGTTAGGACATTAAAATATTTTATCGAGTACTGCAATGTTTCAGTTGTCATGGAAACTAATCAGCTGAACTCCTAATAGAACTTAAAAGGAAAAAAAAACACTTCTAAACCAATTTTACGTCAAAGCTTAATTTTCTATAATAATAATCCTCTTTAATAAAAAGGTACGTGTTGCTGTCGACTGGGATTTTCGATAATTGTTGCCACAGATTAATCTCGGAAAATGAAACGTTTGAAGTTACTGAAAAAATTAATTGCTCGAAAAGTATTTGTCAGAAAATTGTTAGACAAACTGCGTTAGAAAGGTAAAAAATTGTATTTTTCTTGATATAAATTTCAAATCCACTGATTATGCTCTTTTTCAAGTATTGAATTTCAAAAATTACCAAATTTCACAATGGAGTACCATAGCGAAAACTTCACGCGTAAAAAAATAATAATAACAGCAATGTGTCAGCACGAGTCACAAATTATAGTAGCCGTATTATTCTGTTAAAATATGAAAGTGTATTATGGTGTCATGAGTGCATGATTTTTATTTAATTTTTCGACAAATACTAGATGCGCCATTTCTTTTTAGTTGTGAATAATACAGGTTAATTCACGTTATTAAAAAATGTAGCTATAAAACATATAAATCAATGGAAAACAGTAAGTAATAAATTGTAAACGTAATAATAAACCGTATTAAAAAAACACAACTTAGTGAAATAAGTATCCGTTTTTATGTTATTATAGGATATTCCAGGTAAAGGTACAGATTACTTTAAAATACAAGGTTAAATTCACCGATATATTTCGTTTGATTATCTAACCGATATATTTACCGATATATTTCGTTTGATTCAAGGTTCTTTTGGAGAAACCGACCAGCGCAGCGGGCGTAGTCTGCTAGTACATTCGTATATATTTCGTATCTAACCGATATATTTACCGATATATTTCGTTTGATTCAAGGTTCTTTTGGAGAAACCGACCAGCGCAGCGGGCGTAGTCTGCTAGTACATCTATAATATCTATAATAATAATATGATGACGCAGTAAATAGTATAAGCAGTAAAGTTTCAAGTCGTTCATCTGCTTTAATTTTAAGTGTTAGAAACGACCTACACAGTTAAAAAATGTGCAAACTACTCTGTCATTCAACTGTTTTTGTAAGGTTACGGTTACTTGGCCACAATTTGTAGCATTTCCATTGGTTAGAATTGAGATAAATTATGGTTATGTAATCGTTTTTTCTAAAAATAGTTGATTGACTGAATAGTTTGCACGTTTTTAACACTGTACATATACCCCTCCCCCCCACCCCATTGTTTGCAAAAAGCGATGATTTGTTTGGTCATTGCGATCATTAGTCAGCGTTAACCCCTTGGGGACGAGCAACACGTATACGTGACTCATAAGATGCTCAGAATCCTCGATTATTCCCACCAGTTATTTTTTATTGTAAGCTTTGCCTTATTAAATCTTATCATTTCTGCGATTGAATTAGGCGAAAATTTCTGTTTTGAAAAACCGATGGTAAAAGATTAAAAATTCTGTAAAAGACGCTCGTCGCGAAGTGGTTAATCAGTTTATCAAGTTTTAGTATGGATCGCTATTCGTAGTAATTTTTTTAGTCTAGATCTAAAACGATGAAGGCAATGAAATAGAAGTTTTCGCTCGGGTTAGTGTCAATTGTAAGCAGTCTGTGGCTCACAAGGAAGGTCTCCATAAGCGCATACTCAAAACAATTTGAAAAAAATTACAAAATATTCTTGTCATGAGGATACATACATCTGTAAAAAAAAAAAAAAAAAAAAAAAAAAAAAAAAAATTCCTGCGGAACCTTGATATAGCGCCCGTAAAAAAAGTAATGAAAATTTCTATTTATTGGCGATTTATCGACACGATGAAATTTTGAAAAATACGCAAATCACGTTGGGAGAAAATCGCAAAAATATTTATGAAGGGTGTGACGACGAGTGGAACAAAAAGGGCCAATAATAAGTAGAAAAACATTTATATGACGTCAAGCATGATTACAATACATTGCAGTTCAACGTCAGAAAGGAATCGACGACACATTTTTATAGAAATTATTTGAAGTTGCGGCCACGAAGGTCATTGCACAGCCAACACCGACGGACGAAGGATTGCCGGACGCGTTAAAACATATTCCTATAAATATGTCTCGTCGTCTCCTTCCTGACGTTGAACTATAATGCATAGTAATTATGCTTTACGTCAAATAAATGCTTTTTTTTTCTATTTATTATTGGCTTTTTTTGTTCCACTCGACGTCACATCCTACATAAATATTTTTGCAACTTTCTCCCACTGAACGTGGTTTGCAACCCCATCTTCTATGGTAAGTTTTCATCCTCTTGATGCCTTCTATCACCCCTCTTAATTTGTCGGTCGAACTTTGGAACACTCTGTATAAATGACGTAATTCATAGTTAATACGCAGCACGTTCGATTCTGGTGCGATTCTAACCTACATATATGAGGGAAAGTCATTAAGTAAGTCACAAAAGATAATTAAATAATAACTTACAATGATATTCACTTCAAAACTATTTTTATTTCTCAACATACTCTCCACCAATATTTATGCACTTGTATCACCGTTTTATCAGTGCCCCAACACCAGCTGCATAAGATTATTTGGGTTGCTGTCTCAGCCCCATTAGGACTTCAAGTTGAACACAGAAGACAGTACAAAAGTTTGGTTGGCAACTTCTTCAACATCCACCATATAGCTTCGACTTAACCCCAACCGATTTTCATCTGTTTAGTCTACTAAAATTCTATCTTGGAAGCAAGACGATGTTCACAGATGATAAAAAGATTCGACTTTTGTGGCTGTGACAGCAACCCAAAGAATGTTGTGCTGGTGTTGGGGCACTGATAAAACGGTGATATAAGTGCACAAATATGGGTGGAGAATATGTTAAGAAATAAAAATACACTGCAAAAAAAAACTGTTGATTTTACAGTATAATACTGGCATCCCAGCTGCCAGTGTTATACCGTAAAATTAACAGTAATAAACAGTAAAATAAAAAAAACAATCCATGCCCATCATTTTGTGCAACCCGTAATTTTACAGGGCAAAGTAATACAGCATTATAATGCACAGGATATAATGCACTTTAAAACACAATAACACTTTACTTACTGCTCCGTAGCACGTTAGATAATCATCACAGAATCGCTTTTTTGGCGGGTTAAAATTTTCGAAATACGAGTAAAATGAAGGGTTACACCCTAGCGGAGGACAATGTATGGGGTCGTACCGTACTTTTGCTAACATATGGGCTAGAACTGTTAGAATATGTGGATTGCTCTTAATTTTCTAAGTATCTAAGGGATAAGGCCGCTTATTTAGTGGATAAGACCGTTTTTCATCAAATAAGGCTGTTGCCCGTGAAAATTGATGGGCAAACGCTCATAAATTTACAGTTTTTTCTGAGAGTGTATATACTGTTATTGATCCCCTCATTTTTTTTTTTTTTCCTACCAAAAATTTGACTGGCAATTGTTATTTAACAGGATGCAATCGAACCAATGATCACAGAAGTCGTTGAAAACTCCGTTGACTTCTTTCTCTCTCAGCGGCCCTTCCAAGATGGGGCAAAATTTTGGATTCGAATAATTCACTAGTGTTCCGCGATCAGTTTTTTTAAATGGAGAATATAAAGATCAAATTGACTAAACTAACAATTTTTGTCAGAACTTCCTCTGCAAGACAATCTTTAAAAGATATCAATATGAAAAGAAACACAGAAATTTAACATTTATAATAACATTATTAATAAATACGAACAATTCAAAAATGCATTTCCACCAGCATTTTTCAAAATTCATAAAATAAACAGGAAATAGCCCTAAACGCTCGTTGTTGTGTTTTTCTGTTATGGAATCCCTTTCCCAGTTTAAGACATTTTTTAAACATAAAAAGCAATGCAGAAATGCAACAAATAAGAAATATTAAGAATCCAAATATAAACTTCTACCGTTTTTTTTTTTTTTTTTTTTTTTTTTTTTTTTTTTTTTTTTTTTCAAGATCCAGAACTGACACACCCTCCCCCCGCACCCCACCGTTAGTTGGCGCTGTATCCCTAACAAAAAAAAACAAACAAAAAAAAAACATATAAATAAATAAAAAATTCCTTGTACGAGGAATCAGGGGCAGAGTTTCCGTGAAAAAAATTTCTTTGATTATTTTTCTTTTAGTTTTTAATTATCTTAAATCATTTGGGAAAAATAAATTTTTCCCTCTTTTTTTTCCCCTTAAAATCATCAGTGATAAAGAAAATTTAGTTAGTTAAATTTCAAAATCCAGGGAGGGGTCACGACTACCTATGAATTTGTTATTAATAACTCGCCAGTTTTTTTTTTTTTTCTCTCTATATGCATAAGAAAGTATCGGAATCGCAAAAATTTTCGACTTCCGTTTTTTGATGAACATACACGTTTTGGCATGTCCTGAACACGATTTGACTAATTATATTTTGTCACTTAATAAATAGTATAATAAATTAATTCAATGCCAAAAAACCAAGCCATATCGGGAAATCCTTCCTTTAATATTTCCAATAGAGTTAGTGGCGCCATCTGTTATCAATAGGTTGAATCTGCTTGTGCTCCCCGAGTAATAAAATGATATTTATGTCGTGGAAAAGACATTGCTACGTACAAAAAAAAAAAAAAAAAAAAAATGTAAAGACAACTCATGTAAGAAAATTATCCAGTAAAGGAATTGTTAGAGAATCGTACTAATTCAGCCAAGCATAGGTGGCTTAAAAGAAAAAGCTATTTTCAAGTTCTAAAATCGATTTATAATTCTTTAAAACTAGAAGCACACCTCTGGTTCTTTTTATGAGAAAGCGTCATTTTCTCGTAAAAGAATTTTATTAAGGCGATTCTTTTCCCCACTCAACAACGAAATACTTTCTGACGTATTTACAGACACATTTTTAAACGTAAAATCACGATACTTTCAGGCAAGAACAGTCATCGAAGATCCAACCCTTTTTTTTTCTTTTCATTTTTCGATAAATGAATTACATTTTGTGTTAAAAGCTAATGTAGTAAGATGACAATGTTTTTCTTCTCCCGCGCTGTCGCATCCATATATTTCGTTCGAAACGTCAACTTTGACAGCATTTTCTGACAGATCTTCTGCTTTTACCAAAAAATTAAAAAATAAATAAAAATAAAAAAATAAATAAAATAAAAAAAAAACAGTTCGATTACATAGTTTCTGAATAAGTGGACATGCTAATTTCATGTGTTTGAGAACAAAAATGATTTGCAAAATGTGTCAGAAAGTAGCCAGTTTAGATATGAGAACAGCGTTAAGACAATTCTCAGAACATTTCCCCCCACTCAGCAACACAAAACTTTTTGACACATTCACTCTCTCATTTTTAAACGCAAAAACAGACAACTGGCAAGCACGACTATTGAAATGTTGCGGGATCGAATAGCGTTTTTCATTATTCAATAAATGTATTACATCTTAAACTAATTGTAATTAATTGCTATTTCATATAACGGGCGTTGTTGAACTGCGCAAAATGCCAAAATTCATTTCAAAATGATAACTTGTACAATCCTTTTTTTTTTATCCTTGGCCTTTAACTCCTTGAAGGGGAAGGGAGAAATGGAAAAAGTGTTTCGATTGCACAGTTTCTGAATAAGAACACCTACCATTTTCATGAGTTTCCGAACAAAAATGAATTAAAAACATGTCAGAAAGTAGCCAATTTGGATTTGAGAACAGCCTTAAAAATATATATAATATCACTGTTATTTTTACAAAAAATGCGGAAAGAATTAAGTCTGAACCTAGCCCGAGACGAACCCAAGTCTGCCGAAAGAAATAAGCCTGGTCCAGGTTAGAATCTCGTACGGGTCGGGTTGTACCCGGCCAGAACCCGAAAATTCTGCTTAAAGTCGACCCGACACATTTCAACCCGAACCCGAAGTAAAGAAAATTAATCCATATTTTAATACAATCATGGAAGAGTAGTCTATATACAATTATACCTCTAATACCAATTTTATTTTTGTTAAGGTAAAGCTAGGAGAGTCTGCGCACAATTCAAAAGAATAGCAATAAAAAATCTAAATATTAATTTTTTGCTAAACTATCCAGGAATAATTTTTACTTCATTTGTTTTTTATGCATTTCCATTGCTATTTTGTTGTTATGTTGTAATTTAATAGAACAGTTGTAATAAAACCAAGAACGTTATTTTGCGCAATCTGTCCTTACAGGGTTGGTGTGATTGCGCACATAGGTAGGAGAGATTGTTACTAATAATAACTACAATTAAATTGTTAACAATAATAATTACACTTAAATGACATTCCTGTAAGGTTTTTGTGAACAAATTTTATTGTATTGGGAGTGAATATTTCAACCTAATGCTTAAAGAATCAGAAAAAGGAAATACTTTTAAAAACGATTAAAAATTTTTAATTAAAGGGAAAAAAATTAAAGAATCAGAAAAAGCAAGTCCAGATAAGATTACAAAATAAATTATGTAACTTAATATCACGTTTAACTTAAAATTAGTCCATTTTCATTTTTAATTTTTTTATGCAAATTTACCAATAAGCTGCGTAATCTCTCCCAGCATGGAAACTAATGGGAACAATGCGCCATCTCTCCTAAGTAGCAGATGCGCAAACTCTCCAATCTCGGTAGGAGAGATTGCGCGGCCTTTTATTTAAACATGGCCGCTACTAAAACGAACCGTTGATGTTCACATTGTTAAGTCTAGATTAGTAGCTTATGAGAAAACGTTTAAGTTAAAAATATTTTGTACTATTGACATTGTACAGAAATTCTGATGAATAGCTATGAAAATTCAAGCACTTACTTTGGGAAAACAACACAAAATAGCAATACTTTATCTTAGACGCTCAAAGCAATCAACGTGCACTTTCAAGTAGACACTCCACTACTGTTGTTGTACAACTACCTGGAGTCTCTGCGCTCTCACTCTACTCATCTCTCCGACCGCGCCATCTCTCCTGGCTTTACCTTATATAAAAATGAACACATATACAATCATTAATATTCAAGTCACGTTTTTTTTTTTTTTTTTTCATTTTTAAAATATATAGCACTTTTTTTTGAAAAATCGGCTCAACCTGAACCCGATCCGAAAGTGTCAAAACCCAAGCCGAACCCGAAACATTTAAAGTCAACCCGGACCATGTCCGACCCGCGACGAAAAAAATTACCGTCAACCCGACTTAACCCGAACCGTGGGTCTGGTAGGTTTCGTATAAAATCGGGTTCCCTGACCCTATGCAGGACTTTAGGCCCTGCGGCCTGTGCAGATTTCCAGTCACCTCTGTGTTCGAATTTTAAAGCTTTTCCTGAGAAGATGGGGATATAAATAATCGATTCAGAACACTTTTTTATCGTCTACTCTCTATTCTCATGTATTCATTTCCCATATTAATGAAAATTGAAATTTATGGCAGATTTGATATGAAAGTTGGTGGTATCACAAAGAATTTTTTTAGCACTTTCCAACATAGTTAAAAAGTGTTTACGAATTTGGCTTGTCTGTCTGTATATTTGACTCATTTTTTGGATCCGTCTATCTGTCCGTGTGCTAACTCTCGTAAATATACTCGGATTGTCATAAAATTTTTATACATTATCGAATTTTACTATAGAATGATCTGTATTGAAAATGAAGTGTGTAGCATTTATTTACAGGGACACGCAAAATAATTCAATGCATTATGGTCTAAGGGAAAAAATCGCTTGCGGCACATTTTATTCACTGCAAAAAATAATTGTTGATTTTACAGTATAAAACTGGCATCCCAGCTGCCAGTATTATACCGTAAAATCAACAGTATTAAACAGTAAAATAAGCAGTAATACGCTGCCGTGCAAGCAGTAATACGCTACCGCGCATGCGCGGTAGCGTATTACTGTAAATTGCGTGCGCAACCGCTGCTACGTCCCGTGCATTATACTCTCTTGCGCGAAGCGCAGCCGCTACCAAGCGGACAAGAGCTCCATAAAACAACACTACCTACAACCCGAATATTACACTCTCTTGCACGAAGTGTTGCCGCTGATAAGCGGCCAAGAGCCCCGTCAAACATCCCTGCGTGCGAGCCGTATGCCTCAGACTCTAAATAGAAAAAATAAACTACAAAAATTGATTGATACCGGACAAATTTCAAAGTAAAAATACATAAATTAAAGACACCAAAGAGCGTGAAGGGGAGTTTAATTTACAGAAGGACCTTATGTACTTCCCGAATATATATATATATATATATATTGTCAAGCCCTGCATATAAGTGAGTCTCATTTTATGACTGTGCAAGTAATTATTTAAAAAATCTTTTAAAACAACTTTAACGACTCGATATTTTAAATTATTTGTAGTCTATACATTAGACCGCATTAGAGCCTTGCATTGGGTCCAGTAATCCGATTTTACCTGAACCCGAGGCGATCCGCGGGTCGGGTTGCATCAGGTTAACGTTATTTTTATTATTATTATTATTTTTTTTTTTTTTTTCGTTGCGGTTCGGAAATGTTTTGACTTTATAATTGTTTCATGTGTGAGTTGGGTATCCACTCTTTCGTGTCGGGTTGACCCGATTTTTGAAAAGAAAATCCTGAATATTTTCAAATGATAAAAACTAAATATTTGAATATTAATGATTGATTTTGAATTATATATTTGAATTTTTTTTTCTAAGGTTTAACAACAATATATTTTTGAATTAACTGCGGCATTTGAGATGTAAGAGTACGATCTTTCTGAATATGTCTTCCAATTTTAACTGTACGGACTGGTTTGGTAGATTTAAGCCGATTTAAAACTACGAAATAACATTTAAAAAAAAAAAAATTACCCGTTTCGTTCTTCCATTTCCTCGCGATGCATAAATTGGTTTCTGGGCATGCGGGGGTGCTAAAAGCCGGCTCGCAAAGAAAAAGATGAGTTATTGGTGAGTTTTTAATGCTATTTGGGCTAATTATTAAAATATTAATATTCTGAGTCTCAGGTGCATCAGGGCAGACCTTGGACTACCCTCACCTAAATTTTCAGACTTCTAGGTGCGCTAGATTTCGATAGCCATCGCACACCACACACACAGAGAGACAAGCACACAGTTCAAATGCGTTCATTTTTATCCAAACTAGTCGTTGGGGGCCACCGTAATACTTACCCATCATGGATATGCATAATGTAAAATGTTAAAATAAAAAATGTGTAAACTACTTATAAAATGCATTGCAATTCAAATAAAATCGAGGCTTGATGACGTCACAAACTTTAAAGGCTCGATTACTGAATTGCTTGAAAGAAACATCCTTATAACTCCAAAAATAATAATCCTATTAACTAGCGGTTTATTGCATCTGATTAAGCGTCAAATTTCCAATTAAAATATATCTTTGAAGTGAAATTTGGATGAAATACAGGGTCATGAAAAATCGAAGAGTGTGGAAAATAGGATTCCAAATATCTCGGCAACTAATTATCCGATCGACTTCATGCTTTATGCAAAATTTGTTTTTTATTGTCTTTTATATTCGTTTCTTAAAATAAACAATTTCGAAAATTTTTATATACCTTTCATCAGAACGAATAGTTCGAGAGTCCGAAAAAAATTGTTCCGGTTACTCGAGGTTATTGAAATGAAATAGGCTTCTTCCCATTATTACATACTACGTACATACCAAATTGCAAGTCTCTATCTCAATTTTTTCGGGAGATAGAGCGTTTACAGACACACAGACACACAGACGGATGGCAAATTTTTTTTTCTAAAAATATGTTTTTCGGAATCTCCAGTGTCTGAAACGTGTAAATCCGTCAAAAAAAAGTTTTCGATTTTCAAAACGATTACAAGACTTACCCTATACTACGTATGATGGGTAAGTAATAAAATCGAGGCTTGATGACGTCACAAACTTTAAAGGCTCGATTACTGAATTGCTTGAAAGAAACATCCTTATAACTCCAAAAATAATAATCCTATTAACTAGCAGTTTATTGCATCTAATTAAGCGTCAAATTTCCAATTAAAATATATCTTTGAAGTGAAATTTGGATGAAATACAGGGTCATGAAAAATCGAAGAGTGTGGTAAATAGGATTCCAAATATCTCGACAACTCATTATCCGATGGACTTCATGCTTTATGCAAAATTTGTTTTTTTATTGTCTTTTATATTCATTTCTTAAAATAACATATTTCGAAAATTTTTATATACCTTTTATCAGAACGAATATTTCGAGAGTCCGAAAAAAATAGTTCCGGTTAATCGAGGTTATTGAAATGAAATAGGCTTCTTCCCATTATGACATACTAAGTACATACCAAATTGCAAGTCTCTATCTCAATTTTTTCGGGAGATAGAGCGTTTACAGACACACAGACACACAGACGGACGGCATTTTTTTTTTTTTCTAAAAATATGTTTTTCGGAATCTCCAGTGTCTGAAACGTGTAAATCCGTCAAAAAATTTTTTTCGATTTTCAAAACGATTACAAGACTTACCCTATACTACGTATGATGGGTAAGTAAAAAGATAAAGTTGATGTTAGAGATGCAATTGTAAGACTATTTTCCATAATTTTATTAAAATATGGATTAATAATCTTTCACTTCGCGTTCTGGTTTGAATATTTCTGATTCGGATTGACGTCTGTCGGGTTCGAGTTTGGTTTCGGGTTGACATTTTTTTTTTTTTTTTTTGTCGGATATACGGGTTGACTTTAAGCAAAAAATGTCAGGTTTGTGCAGGGTACAATTCGACCGCCCGTGCAGGACTTAGTCTACAAATTTTGCATTTTATCTGAAACTTTTAACTCATTTATATATTGCTTTATGTTTTTTTTTTTTTTTTTTTTTTTTTTTTTTTTTTGGGGGGGGGGGGGGGGATTTTACTACCACAATCTCAATTTTGAAATGACATTCGTCAAAAACAATAAAAGCAGCGTAGGTTCAACTTGAAATTTAAAACGCACAAATTTTGTTTATACATTTTGAGAAACAAAAGCGAAACTGCTTTTGGTTTCATTCCCATTCTACATCTTTTAGAGAAGATTTTGTTTATCTTTTCCTCATGGCAATGTCTGGATTTAAAAACATTATGTGATCTTTAGTTGATACCTATCCAAAATCAGGACTACATTCTCATAGCAGTCATCTTTAGAGACAAAAGGATCATGCCATTCCAGATATCTAAAGACTGAGCCATTTTTCGTGTTGAAACAGAAGAAAGCGAGTATTGTTTTTGTTTACAATTACTTCTTAGCGTTGTTTTGCCAAAGTGTTAAAACAGCACTATGATAGAACAGGTTAAAATCTTTTTGAAAGACTTTATTTCTCTTTGTAAAAATTAAAGTCTTTGTGGTTATCCTATCCCATTTAAAAACAATTGTTTAGCCTTTGTTTAGCATTATGCAAAAACAAAATCGTCTGCGTTCACAAAAAGTTATTTTAGTAATTCGGGAGGATAGCTGTTTGGACTGGATTCTAAAAAGCGTTATTCTTGCTTTAATCCTTTGAAGGGTAATAATATACTATTTATACCACTTAATTTTAATACGTAACTGCCAAAACTGTATTAGAAGTTTTGAAAAATGTCCCCTCCCCCAGCCCCCACACAAAAAAAAAGTGGGTAAGTGTGATCGAAGATCGCTCAAAGGGTTTCGTTTAATATTCTTTTCAAAACAGTTTATCCTTTCTTTAATAAATCAAAATAAATTTCATTTAGCCAAAAAAAAAAAAAAAAAAATTACCGGTCTATTTTTCGTTTATCCAAACCAGCCCGATAGCGGGCGAAGCCAACTATTATATTCTGTCATAATAATATCTGTCACGTGGACTAAATGGGATATAAAAAAAACAATTTCAAAATTAAACATGTTGTACACCTTCAAAATATTAAAATATGCAAATATTTCCGTAATCGGATTTTTATCATGATTCAATATGTTTCTCAAACTCATATATTTACTATTCTCTATTACTCATATTGATACTCGCTTTCTATTATTCTCAAACATCCGAAAAATTCGCTAAACTTCCAATATGACGACAGATTTTCTTTTTAATTCTTTAATGACGTGATATTAATCTGCTTTGTGTACATATACATACTCATACTCCTTGTATTATTGAGAAATCTTTGAAAAATTCCGTTTCATTACCACTATGACGTCAATCATTTTTATTTCATATTTATCTTTTTTTTAATTGGTGAAACTTTTTATTTCATTTTCATTTTTCACGTCGAAATCG
Organism: Maratus michaelseni; assembly: GCA_963931845.1. NCBI lineage: Eukaryota > Metazoa > Arthropoda > Arachnida > Araneae > Salticidae > Maratus > Maratus michaelseni. The sequence goes on from OZ007595.1 coordinate 64,357,246, forward strand.
TCTGATAGAAAACTAATTATTGTAGAAAGAATTTCATCGTGGATTTTTAATTTTTGGCATCTGCCATAACGAAAAATGTTTAAATTTAATAAGAAAAGGCTGTTAGAATTTTGGTTTCTTTATCTCTATTTATTAAAACAATACGAGTTTTTCAAATTTTAATATTTTGAGCTCTTCACAGCTGATATTCTGCTATATACACAAAGTTTCAACTCTGTAAGTTACATAGTTTCTGAGAATAGCTCTGTGACAGACAGACAACGGAGCGGGAGTAATAGGGTTTCGTGAGATGAACGAAACCCCCCAAAAAAAGAGAGAGAGACAGAACACACCAATACATTTTATTCTCTAAATCGTCGCAGAAAAAGAATCGAAAAAGCCATTCGACTCGAAATTATTTGTCTTTTTCCAATTTATGTTAAAAAAAGAAACTTTGTGGATCGTCTTTATATAGAAATGGTAACAAACTTTAAAATTTTCAAAACGAACACTTACTTGCATTTAACATCGGTTTTGGATTCTTCGGAGAATTTTACCTTTGAGTACCAATCAGTTAGTCATTCAATCGGTGAAGTAACTTTGGATGTATGCCGATGTAAAGTTTTAAACTCCAAATTTTAAACTCATTTTAATAGTTGAAAAAAAAACTGCAATTTTTGTCGTTTTTAAGCATAAAACTTACTCTGAGGAATGTTCTGAAATTTTAGTTTCGTATATTTGAATTTTGTAGAAATCTATTTCTATTTTAAAAAAAAAAAATGTATAGGCATGTTATTTTCGAATATTAATTTCTTAATGCAATGCTCGATGAAGTAGTTTTGGAATCAATCGGTGAAGTAGTTTTGGTTTTATGCCGATATAAAGTTTTGAACTCCAAATTTAAACTCATTTTAATAGTTGAAAAAAAAAACTGCAATTTTTGTCGTTTTTAAGCATAAAACTTACTCTGAGGAATGTTCTGAAATTTTAGTTTCGTATATTTGAATTTTGTAGAAATCTATTTCTATTTAAAAAAAAAAAAAAAAAAAAAAAAATGTATAGGCATGTTATTTTCGAATATTAATTTCTTAATGCAATGCTCGATGAAGTAGTTTTGGAATCAATCGGTGAAGTAGTTTTGGTTTTATGCCGATATAAAGTTTTGAACTCCAAATTTAAACTCATTTTAATAGTTGAAAAAAAAAAACTGCAATTTTTGTCGTTTTTAAGCATAAAACTTACTCTGAGGAATGTTCTGAAATTTTAGTTTCGTATATTTGAATTTTGTAGAAATCTATTTCTATTTAAAAAAAAAAAAAAAAAAAAAAAAAAAAAATGTATAGGCATGTTATTTTCGAATATTAATTTCTTAATGCAATGCTCGATGAAGTAGTTTTGGAATCAATCGGTGAAGTAGTTTTGGTTTTATGCCGATATAAAGTTTTGAACTCCAAATTTAAACTCATTTTAATAGTTGAAAAAAAAAACTGCAATTTTTGTCGTTTTTAAGCATAAAACTTACTCTGAGGAATGTTCTGAAATTTTAGTTTCGTATATTTGAATTTTGTAGAAATCTATTTCTATTAAAAAAAAAAAAAAAAAAAAAAAAAAAAAAAATGTATAGGCATGTTATTTTCGAATATTAATTTCTTAATGCAATGCTCGATGAAGTAGTTTTGGAATCAATCGGTGAAGTAGTTTTGGTTTTATGCCGATATAAAGTTTTGAACTCCAAATTTAAACTCATTTTAATAGTTGAAAAAAAAAACTGCAATTTTTGTCGTTTTTAAGCATAAAACTTACTCTGAGGAATGTTCTGAAATTTTAGTTTCGTATATTTGAATTTTGTAGAAATCTATTTCTATTTAAAAAAAAAAAAATGTATAGGCATGTTATTTTCGAATATTAATTTCTTAATGCAATGCTCGATGAAGTAGTTTTGGAATCAATCGGTGAAGTAGTTTTGGTTTTATGCCGATATAAAGTTTTGAACTCCAAATTTAAACTCATTTTAATAGTTGAAAAAAAAAACTGCAATTTTTGTCGTTTTTAAGCATAAAACTTACTCTGAGGAATGTTCTGAAATTTTAGTTTCGTATATTTGAATTTTGTAGAAATCTATTTCTATTAAAAAAAAAAAAAAAAAAAAAAAAAAAAAAATGTATAGGCATGTTATTTTCAAATATTAATTTCTTAATGCAATGCTCGATGAAGTAGTTTTGGAATCAATCGGTGAAGTAGTTTTGGTTTTATGCCGATATAAAGTTTTGAACTCCAAATTTAAACTCATTTTAATAGTTGAAAAAAAGAACTGCAATTTTTGTCGTTTTTAAGCATAAAACTTACTCTGAGGAATGTTCTGAAATTTTGGTTTCGTATATTTGAATTTTGTAGAAATATATTTCTATAAAAAAAAAAAAAAAAAAAAAAAAAAAAAAAAATTGTATAGGCATGTTATTTTCGAATATTAATTTCTTAATGCTTGAATTCTGAAATCAGTTATTCTTAAATATATACAGGGTGTTTCAGTTAAAGGTTTCAGAACTTCTAAGAGGGGTAGGGTACATCCTGACAACTCGAAATCATGGGGTCGGAAATGCTTTCCTTAACCCTTTGCGGCGCAGAGAATTTCCATTGCTTAATTATTGAAATTAATGAATGACACCAGAATTTGAAAACGAACTTTCTTGTAAATATGAAAAAGCTATATTTCGCGCAACTAATAAACCGTATTTTTTTAACAAAAATTAAGTGGTTTCATAAACATACTTAATTTTAATTCCCAAAACCCTCACTGATACCAGAATTTTTGTTAAAAAAATTACGGTTTATTAGTTGCGCGAAATATAGCTTTTTCATATTTACAAGAAAGTTCGTTTTCAAATTCTGGTGTCATTCATTAATTTCAATAGTTAAGCAATGGAAATTCTCTGCGCCGCAAAGGGTTAAGGAAAGCATTTCCGACCCCACATTGCTATATGATTTCGAGTTGTCAGGATGTACCCTACCCCTCTTAGAAGTTCTGAAACGTTTAACTGAAACACCCTGTTTATATATATATAATATATATATGTATTTTAACCTATAAAATTTTTAACAAAAATCTATTTCTAAAAGCTTTTAATGTGAGAATCTAAAATTTCAACACATTCCGCCAAGTATTTCTTGAGTTATGCTTAAAAAAACTACACAAATTGCAATCTGTCTTGCAACGATTACAAATGAATTTTACATTAGGATGTTCACCACTTCAAACCTTAATAATTCCTGAACTACTTGAGTGAATGACTTTCCGTTTAGAATCCTAAGGTGAAATCTACCCCAAAATAAAAATAAAATTAATTTAATTTAATTAATTATGATGTAAAAATTAGGTATATGTATTTAAAATTTCAGTTTAATACAATTTCAGTATGAAGACGACTCCTAAGCTTTTTTTTTTTACACATAAATGAAAAAAAGACAAAATTTCCAGTCGAATGAGGTTTTTTTTCTAGGATAATTTGGTGATTAAAATGTATGGGGTGCTGTTCTCTATCTCTCTCTCTCTCTTTTATTATTATTATTATTATTATTTTGCCCGACTGTGAAGAAAAAGCATTTATCTATTTTAAAATCAATTTGTTCACAAATTATAGTGACATTTCGAAATTTAACAACAGAATTCAGGGATTTGTTTAAGAAGAAAGTGTGTCCTTTATAAAGGACCCTTTACAAATATTTCATCTCAAAACAGGACCCTTCAAAAAATTCTTTGTCATAAAAATAGACCTTTCACAAAACTTTTCTATCTCCAAACTGAACTTTTCACAATTTTAATCATTTAAAAGTAAATTCTGACGTCACAAAACAGCTAAAATTTCCAAAAATGTAAAAGGATCTTATTAAAATTGTATAAACAAGAACCAGAGTATAACGATCATTTCAAATCCACAGCATTGGGACTAGATTTTTCATTTTTATGAAAAGCTGTTCACAATTTCACAGAAACAGGACCCTGTGGGAAAGATCTGGACAGACCCCCTAGAATTAATTTTCCCCTGAAAGGATTAAACAAGAACGAAAAATCATGTGTCAAGCATAGATTATGAAACATTTTTCGACCCATCCAGAACACTGTATATCGAAATTTGACCGATAAATAAGGTGAAAGAAGATATGTAAGTAAACATTTTAGAAAACATATAACACATTGCAAAATGCACTTTTTGAAATTACCTTCCATTGTCAAAAAAATAGTCGAATTATTTTGTGCAGACCTGTATATGATCTATAGATTTGGATAACATAGCATGATAAAATTTTCATTTAGAAAATTCACATTTAGAAATTTTCGCCAATCGATGGAAATGCACTCGAAATCTTTTGTGCAGCCCTGTATATTATCTGAAAACTTTCGTATTTTTGTAAAACTTTTTGTAAAAAACTCATTCAGGTAAAAAACGCATAAGGCAACTTAAAACTCACTTCCAGCAATTACCAACCGTAAACGACAATATATCTTGTTCTTTGCGTATCCCTGTATATGAATTTATTTATAAATGACACAAACTTCTATTAGTTTACTAAATGTAGTTCAGCAGGAAAATGCTTAACGCAATTAAAAACTACCCTTAACCCTTAACTGCTGTTATCGGTCTCACAGACCACTGCATTTTTCACTTTTCAGAGTTTAACTTTTAACTTTCAGTTTAACTACAGATACTAGTGAAAATTTGCTTCGTTTGGATCCCTAGTACTATCGCTAAAAATTCTGAAGGGGGGAATTTTGATTAGAAACAGCTTGTACATAAAGTTTAGTACAGAAACGGTATCTAATGCGTTAATCGAGCCCTTTATTCATTTTTCGATCTATCAGTGTCAGAGACTGATTCACAGTAGTTATGCTACAATTTTTGTCACAGTAGTTAAGGGTTAAGCAATTCACTCTCATAGTCTGTAATGCTTACAAATCCAATCGTTTGGACTTTTTTGTTATTGTTGTTGTTTTTAAACAACATTCAGCGCTTAGATTTAAAAAACATTGTGTGATCTTTAGTTGATATCTATCCAAAATCAGGACAGGCTTTCTCATAGTTGATCATCATAGTTTAAGACAAAAGATAAAGTCACTCCAGATATCCTAAAGACTGAACCACAGGAGAAAATCAGTATTGTTTTTGTTTAGAATTTCTCTGCTAAGCTGTGTGTCTGTGTTTTGGCAAAGCGTATGATGGAATGAATAGAAATCTTTAAGAAAAGAAAAAGATAACTTCTTTGTAAGATTTCAATCTTTGTAGTTATATAATGTCATTTAAAAACAAGAATTCGAAAAAGTTGTTTTTGAAACTCAAAGGATTGTTGTTTTGACTAAATCCTAAAAGAGTGCAAAAAATAAATAAATAAATAAATAAATAAATAAAATAAAATAAAGAAAGAACGCTTGATAAATTTGTGCATAATTGAATCGTTCATTTTAGAAAGAGCACAAGTCACTTTTTTTTTTTTTTTTTTTTTGAAATCTTAATTTTATTTTGATAAAAATATATTCTAGTGGTAGCCGCATTATGTTTCAAAAGGGCACATCTCTAACTCGACTCCAATCATTGTTATGAAAGTTAGAAAAACACGTTTATTTAGGAAAGGCACATAATCTGTGTATGTGTCCTTTTCCCCAATCACTTTTTGTATCACTATCACTTTACCAATAAACGTGCCTTTGAAGTCAAAAACCCTGTGTTAACGCAAAAAAAAAAAAAAAAAAAAAAAAAAAAAAAAATGAAGATATCAAAAAGTTCTGAAATATGTAAGTGGAGAGGCAAAATCCTTCTACGACAGCATTGTAAATTGACCGACTGCAACACTGTAGAAGCGTCGTAGTCGGCTAGCGTTTTTGTTTGGGCGGTGGTGGTGGTGGTGGGAGGGGGGGGGATGTAAGTGTCTTGGCCACTAGACAACCTTAATTGAACTCTGAAAATATTGGCTTTCCGTTAGAAATATTTCCAATAAATTGAAATGAAACGCCAATATTGTGGCAATATCAGTTTATTTTCGGCCAATATTGAGCCAAGATACAACCAATATAAACAATATTGCTAAATTTTAACTTCTAACATTTAGAGTTTACAAAGTGGACTCCGATTTTTTTCAGACTTTGGTGCTTTGAAAGTCCTTCCAAAGTTTAAAAAAACAACATGAAATTTTGGGTTAATTTGTATAAACAAAAAAAAGTTTTAGCTGATTTAATTTTGCAGTATTTTAGAGACTTTATAAATACGCCTTAACTTTTTTTCACTGAAATCATCTTCTGTTATAATGTGTCACATAAGTTTGCATCGCTGTTCCTTCATTAAACCTGTTATTAATTATGACTTCTCTAAATTCTTTTACGCTATATACACAGGATAACCCAAAAAGATTGAAACGTGGTTTGATTTTCTACCTGTTGGAGATAACGTACGCAATGCAAATTGCCAAAGTGTTCAAAATAAAGTAAGAATTAAACTTTAAATGCTGTTGTCAATTTTCTCAGCTTAACTTGTAATTTTCAGTGTAACCAACTGCTGTCACAAAAATTCTCGCATAGCTACTGTGAGCTGTCTCTGAGACCGCATGATCGAAAGATGAATAAAAGGCTTTATTAACTCATAGGATACTGTTTCTGTACTAGACTTTATGCACATAACAATTATAATTGAAATTCTTCTATTCAAAAGTCTCTAGTGATAGTACTAAAGTTCCAAATTAAACAAAATTTAACTAGTATCTATAGACAAACTGAAATTTGCAAGTTAATATGTAAAAATTGAAAAAAGCAGCGGTCTCCTAGACCACTAACAGCAGTTAAGGGTTAACCCTTAACTACTGTGACAAAAATTGTAGCATAACTACTGTGAATCAGTCTCTGAGACCGATAGATCGAAAAATGAATAAAGGGCTCGATTAACGCATTAGATACCGTTTCTGTACTAAACTTTATGTACAGGATCTTTCTAATCGAAATTCCCCCCTTCAGAATTTCTAGCGAAAGTACTAGGGATCCAAACGAAGCAAATTTTCACTAGTATCTGTAGTTAAACTGAAAGTTAAAAGTTAAACTCTGAAAAGTGAAAAATGCAGTGGTCTGTGAGACCGATAACAGCAGTTAAGGGTTAACTATAGAAACTAGTGAAATTTTGTTTCGTTTGGAGCCCTAATACTATCACTAGAGTTTTAATTATAATAGTCCTGTTAATAAAGTTTAGTACAGAAACAGTATCTTATGAGTTAATCGAGCCTTTTATTCATCTTTCGATCAAGCGGACTCAGAGACCCGCTCACAGTAGCTATACAATTTCTGTCATAACAGTTAAGGGTTAAGATTGTGTTGATTAAATAGTCCTACAATTTATATATTTTAAAAAAAATCAATCACTTTTGAAATTTTTATACGGTCTTTGGGTTTTATAGTTACATTTAGAAAACTTTTCTCCATTCTCTGAAAGGTGCAATAGTAACATTTCCATTCTTCTACGACCAAAATTCTGCGAGTTATGATACTTTGAATTTTATCAAAATTTAGAGTTTCCCTACACTAAAAACGATCAGACGATGTTTTAGATAAAAATATAAATTTCTTCTGTGCCCTCTCAACCACCTTTTTAGGAGGGGGTGGGGATCAATTATAATGTCACTTACAAATTATCAGAAAACTTCTAAACCTATTTAGGCGCTTGATGGTTTGGTGGAAAGGGCATCACCCTCCCCCATTCCTCCGGGTCGGAAAAATATATCTCTCCCTGACCCCTCAAATTAATTTTGAAAAAGGGCGGTGCGGGGGGTGGAATCAATTTTAAAAAAAATATTTCCAAATTTAATAGAATTTACTAAATCGATTTGGACGTTCAATAGCTTGAGGCTTCACTATCAAGCTGGGATTGGGTAAAATAAAAAAGTTATTCCCTGATCCTCGAAATTCTTTTGAAGGATCATTTTAAAAAGTTACTTCAAAATTATGGGAAAACTACTGAACCGATCTAAGCTAGTCATCTCTAAGAGATAAATAATTATGTCTTGCCAAATAAGGGTTAATTTTACTTACAAACAAATTTTTAAATTTTTTATTTAAAAGAAGTATTTTTTCTGATAGAGATCTTAATCCTTTAATGAAACTATACATTGTCCGTTTCTAAACTTTCATATTCCACGAAAAAAAATTGCACCATCTTTTTAGCTTCTCCCCAATACTTGTATCTAATCCGCGCATTCAATCTTTTTCAGGGATCATAAAACCCAAACTTGCAGAAAATTTCTTGGCTAAACCCGAGAAGGCACGAGTTAAGCATTTCCGAACTTCCCATAAAAACGCCTTCTCGCCGAATCTCCACGATATGAGCTGCGAAGTCGTTAAAAGCACGGCATGTTGGCTTTACGACCTTCCCTCTTCTCACATGACTGAATTTTTGTAACCTTCATTTCGGCTTTTATTTCATTTTCCAGCCACACGTCATTGTTTTATTGTGGCGGGAGGAATGGAACAACTAAACATAACATAGCTAGTTCATTCCGGCGACGTCCGCTCAAGCGTTGAAGTAATTGCTTTCCAGCTCAGCTTCCACTACGGGTGTTGGTATTTTTCTCTACTTACTGTCTTTACCCACCAGTAATTTATATTAGAAATGAATTGGTTCTAGGAATGTTAAACAAAATGCTTAGGTTTTTTTTTTGTTGTTTTTTTTTTTTTACCCTGCAGTATTTAAACAACACGATAAATGGTGACAACTATAAAAAATTAAATTGAAAAAATAATCATAGATAGTTGTCAGATGAAATAAGACAATAAAGAGGACAAATTGGATTTTTTTTTTTTTTTTTTTTTTTAAAGGTTGCAAACTGCAATCGGACGATTATTGTTAACATAGGACCAAACTAAACTGTAAATAGAGGACCTTTTTATGTAGTATCCCCTCTATTCTAGAAAAGGTCGCTGCCATAAAAGATTTTTTTTTTTTTAACCAGATGTCTTTCTCGGCTTATTTTAAGAAAACTAATGCATATAAAAATATGAAAATTGGTAGTTTTATAGAGAAATTCTCGATAAACACGCTGAAGCAGGCAGTTTGTAAAACGAAGAATTACTATAAGTACAGATAAAAAACTATGCATAACAATATCCAATGGTTGGAGTATCCTAGTTGAAATTTTTTCCAACTGAGCGAAAATATGCCGTTGACCAGGACAATTAGAAGATTAACTAAGACTTTCGAAGATTAATTAATTAGAAGTAATTTTCGCTCTGTTGGAAAAAATCTCAACTAGGATACTCCAACCATTGTATATTATTTACCTAGTTGAATAAACCCACGGAAGATGAGCCCAGATGCTTGCCCCACTATGCATGTTGTCGATCGGACGCCATGGGAAAGCAAGAGCCGTCGAGATGTCGAGCATACGGCCGAGGGACCGACTCTCCTTCTGGGGTTTCGGCGACGGAGTCGCTCGGCAGTTTCGACGGTTCATCGAGTGTCTGTGTGGAAGTCTCCTCTAAGATTTGGAACTTCCGCGTGATCGCAATGACCTTCGTCGTCGCGAGCTCGGGTAAAAGGTTGGGAGGCTCCGCTGGATGGTGGTCCTCTGGACCGGCCGGTAGCGCACTCAGTGATCGCCGATGTGCGCGTTAAAAATCCATGAGGATTTGGGTCCGGTGGTCGAATGCCGCGCCGGGTACCCCGTCTGGGCGTCTGGCGGCGCATCTTAGTTTTACCTAGTTGAATATACTTTTCTCTGTTCATTATGCATAACAATTTAACCATATTTCGCAAACACAAACTTGACGAGTTTGCGGTGTGCAGTGTGCAATCATCTTATAAATTTGGCTAATTTTTTAAGGTGTTTTTAAATTTTTTATTCAAAATTTAATAATATGAATAGAAATTTATTTCATATTTCGAAAAAGTCTTTTTTTTTTTTCTTTTTTTTTTTTTTTTTTACTTATTTAATTTTAAAACAGAGCAAATAACAATATTTCCTTTCAATTAAAGAAAATGTATTTACACATAATTAAAAGCAGTAAATGGTGAAAATTACATCATTTTTTTAAAAGCTCAAATAATAACATTGTCGAACATTTTAAAATATATATTTACACGAGAGATTTGCTTCATATTTCGAAAAACTCATTTCTTTACATATCGTTACCAAATTTTAAAACAACGCAAATTATTATAATATTTCCTTTCAATTAACAAACGTATTTACACGTGAATATTTTTTTTAAAAAGAAAGCTTTGGTGAAAATTACGTTATATTTTAAACCTCCATTAAAAAAAAAAAAAAAAAAAAAAAAAAAAAAAAAAAAAAAAAACTGTCGTCAAACTGTTTGCCAACGCACAATAAACAAATGGAAGAATGTTTCCATTGTAATTTTTTAATTAATTACAGATATTAAAATTAATGAATTTTGAGATAAAAACGTCACAATAATATGTATGTCTTTATATGAGAGTAGCGACATACCGGATACAAAATTTGATTTGTTCAGACGATTTTGGACAAAAGAATGCTTTGTTTTTAAGCAATAATTATAAGAATTAATTTAAGTAATTATAAGAAGTAATTAATTTAATTAGACGTAAGAATTTATTTAAATGCATAATTATTTAATTAAATCATAAACAAACAGAAGATTTTTTTTTTTTTTTTTTTTTAGAGATTACATTTATGAGCAGATATAAATATTTTATTTCACAAATTTAATAAGATGAGCAGTATGAAACAACGTTTTAATGCACATTTCATCAATATTACAAAAAATTTTAACGATCATTGAAAAAAAATATTATATTAGTGTTCGTGAATATACGTTTAAACGTATACGTAGTTAAGCCTTTTTCCCATATTAAACCTATCCAAAATCGTTACCGGTTACAATACGTTTTATACGTATATTCGCGAGCACTAGATTGTATGTACATGAAATTCGTTAAATATGCAATCGTTATATCGCATGTAAGAGCGCTTCGTGCATATTAAAAAAAAAAAAAAACATCACCGGATGCAACGACCTCACAGTATTGGGAATCCCCCAAAAATACATGAAATTCGTCAATGTCGCGATCACTATTTCGCATGTATGACCTTTTAGTGCGCATGAAAACAAAACAAAATAACTGGACGCAGCTTTCTCGATGTATTAAAATCCCAAAAAACTCGTTAATGCCGTGATCACCATTATAGCGCACGTATGAGTGCTTCGCGCACATGAAAACCAATATAAAAGCCTCCCTATATTGAATTCCCAAAAATTCATGAAATTCGTTAATGCCACGATCACTATAGCGCATATATGAGCGCTTATCATAAAAGAAAAAAAAATTACTAAATGCAGCAAGCAATCTTGTTGTATTGGAATCTAAAAATAAATAAATATAATAAAAATACAAGGAATTCGGAAAATCCCCGATCACTAAAGTGTCAATTATCAGTAATTTTTAACAATAAAATTTACAATATATTAATAAAATTAGAAAAATAATCTTTGATAGTTATTTACATTTTTTTTTTAAATTATCCCTCCCAGGAGGTGGATAAACACTTGTGACGTCAGTTCAAACTGATCTATTGTACGTATATGCATCGCAGCATTTTTCCAATACTTTTCTCTTTTAATATCATGACGTCACCGTTTAATGACGTAATAGTTATTTCAATTAAGGAAAGAACTAAAAAATCAGAAAAACATCCTTAATAATACCTATAAATGTCGAATTAAAAGTCACTTGATGACGTAACAAACAAGTATAACAAATCTGACATCATTGGAATTTGCGTCACGAGCACGCATTTTTCGCCACACAGCGCACAACACATCTAAAACGTAGCAAATGCGCCTGACTTCGACGTTGTGATGTCCCATTCATGGTCTCACATATGTTCTGAAGATGTACGAATGTCTCTACCCAGCGACATCGCGCTGTAACGTCTGCAGAACACCGCACAGAACATCTACAGGGTGTCCAGCGAATAAGACCCTGATTTCAAAATTAAATATCTCAAAAACAAAGATCAATAGAATTATGCGATAAACGGTTTCTTTATTAGCTAAGCTGTAAAAATATTATGCAGAAGTTTCGAAAATTTAGTTTTAAAACAGTTAACAGGTGGCGCTGTAATCGTAATGCCTATAAATTGTGTTTCGAAGTCCAGAGCGATCAGTTCAACCGTTGAATCGTGAAAGGAGGTTAGCGTAGAGGTTAAAATCATGGATTCCATTGAACAACGTGTTTTTTCTTGTAAAGGAATATTACAGATTAGAACGCAGTCCTATGGTAACAAGGCGCAACCTTCACAAAAGATTTAATGTTCCGAAAGGATCCAATGCGAAAGTCATTCGCAAGCTCTTTGCCAAATTCGAACGAACCGGCAGCGTGGATGATAATCGAGTGGGAAACGTTGGACCCAGGCAAACTGTAGTCACTTCTGGAAATATCGCCAAAGTTTCTGGAATTGTTCAGGGAAATCCAAGGAATAGTGAAGAATTGCATCAGAGACTGGTTTAAAGCGTTCCACTACGCAAAAAATATTGAAAAACAGCCTACGAATGTTTCCATATACAAAATCCAAAGTCATCAGACTATACCCAGAAGAGCTTTAGAACAAAGGGTTGAGTTTGCGAACCAGATTCTCAAAATTATTGATAATGAAGGGTTTGATGTTGGCCGCATCTGGTTTACAGATGAAGCACATTTCCACTTGAATGGATTCGTAAATAAACAAAACTGGAGATTTTGGGGTTTCAAAAATCCTCATTTGTGTGAAGAGACACCACTGCATTCGCCTAAAGTTACTGCTTGGGTTGCGGTATGCACCAGAGGCATTATCGGCCCCTTTTTTTCATGCGACAAACGATCACTAGTGAACGTTACCTTACAATTTTGGAACAATTTGTCAGCACACAACTAGCGTTAGAGGATCGACCAGGTATCGATTGGTTCATGCAAGATGGGGCTATACCACATCGTACAGAAAAGATGTTTTGCCTTCTTGATGAGTACTTCGGGAATAAAGTAATTGCGTTGGATTATTCCACATTTCCTGTCACAGGAATGGATTGGCCTCCATATTGGCCCGATCAGACTCCTTGTGACTACTTTCTGCGGGGCGCATTGAAATACACTGTCTACTGGAACCATCCCACTAACCTGGATGAGCTTGAATTGTCGATTTGTGTGGCATTTCCGTTGAGACATTGCAGGATGTGATGTCAAATTTCATTATTCGTTTACGCCTCCTCATTGTTTCGAACAATGAACATTTTAAAAAGATTGTGTTCAGATTGAAAAGAATGCTTGACTTGACTTTTTTTGTTTTGGATTGCTTGCAGAGAACGAGTTTTTCGGCGTACAGCGCCATCTGGTAACGGTTTTTGTAACTAAATTTTTGGAACTTCTGTATAACATTTCTACAGCTTACCTAATAAACAAACCGTTTACCGCATAATTCTATTGATCTTTGTTTTTGAGATATTTAATTTTGAAATCAGGGTCTTATTCGCTGGACACCCTGTATGAAATATCGCATTGCGACATCTATGAGACCTCGCACTGCAATGTCTATGGTACATAAAGAACATCTTTGGTATCCACTGTAATGTCTATGATACATCACATTAATTACAGTACAACACTAGTGCACTTATATGATATGCAGAGTCGAGCAACCATATATAGACGTCTGCACGGGCTCAAGGCCCGTGCCCGGTCCTGCCCGCGAGTTGAAAAAAAAAATATATGCGGGCCGATTGGCCCGATATAAAAAAATTAAAAGGGTCTAGCAAAACCAACAAAATATGAACAATTTTCAATGGACCTCGCTGTGTCAAGAATAAATTATAAATGTGCTGCACTAGCCGATGCTAGTTTGACAACATCATCACGGAAATTTAACGTGTCCAGCGTAGATATCTGCATCGGACAGTTACATCGTGTCTGAGCCCGGGCTTAATTATTTCAGCAGACTCGGGTGGGGTCAGGTTTACATTTTTTTTACATACTTGGGCCAAGCCGGTACTTATTTGTTCCAAGTACGACCATGCATTCAATTTTTTTTTTGTAAAAATAATAAGGATAATGAACATTTGTTAACGGAATCTTTGAAAATATACTTTAATAAATAACAAAGATATATATTTTTTAAATCTACAATTTTTAAATATACAGCTTCAAATGTTGTGATGTTTTAACAATCTTTTTTCTTTCATTATAAACTAGCAAGCTACGCCCGCTACGCTGGTCAATTTCTTTTAACGAACCTTTAATCAAACAAAATATTGACATTTCATAAATAACTTTTATATTTTAACAAAATAATAAGGCTACTATAATTTGTGACACGTGCTATAGCCAATATACACGTCAGGACACGTCGCCCTTATCATTATCTTTTTACGCATGTCGGTTTCGCTATGGTACTCCATTGGAAAATTTGGTAATTTTTGAAATTCAATATTTGAAATACGGCATAATCATTAGATTTGAAATTTATATCAAGAAAAATACAATTTTTTACCTTTCAAACGCAGTTTGTCTAACAATTTTCTGACAAATACTTTTTGAGCTATCATTTTTTTCAGTAACTTCAAATGTTTCATTTTCCGAGATTAATCTGGTGCAACAATTAGCGAAAAACCCAGTCGTCAGCAACGCATAGTTTTTTATTAAAGAGGCTGTTGGAGCAGGGATTGTCACCACCAATTTGCCACCATCACTTTTGAAATCGGTTCCGTGGTTCCAGAGATTCCATAGAAATTGTAATTTAGAATGACTTCAGAACGCTTTTCGCTCATTTCACCCATTTCAATTTCGATTTTTTTAAAAATTTATTCTTAGAGAGCATTTACATCTTATAAGTAACTACAATGCTAAATTTCAAATTTCTTGCCCCTTCAGTATAAAAAAGTCGCAATTTTCGAACATTTTTCGATCCTGCACCCCATTGATGTTAGTGGCACCGACATAAAATATAGCCTATGTTGAAGTAGGGATTGTCCCCATCAATTTGCCACCATTACTTTTGAAATCGGTTCTGTACTTCCAGAGATTTCATAGAAATTGTAATTTAGACTGTTTCTAGAACGCTTTTCGCTCATTTCACCCTTTTAAATTTCAATTTCTTTTTTATTTTGTTCTTAGAGAGCATTTACATCTTATAAGTAACTACAATGACAAATTTCAAATTTCTAGCTCCTTCAGTATAAAAAATAAAAATAAAAATGCCCAGTTAAACTGAGGGCATTGAGTTCACAGGCTATTCACACTAATTGTATATTATACTCTTATTTCAAAGAATTTGAAATAAGCCCATCGAAAAATAAAGAAATAAACAATATATTAAGGGGGGGGGGGTCATCCCCCCGTTACCCCCCCATCATAGTTAACTAATGAACCCCTTAAACTAATCAGGTAAATCTCTAATTACAATGAATATATATACAAAATTTGAAGAAAATCGGATAATTCTGCATGAAAAACCCATTTATATAAATTAAGGCGGGATTAGCCCCCTCCGTTCCCCCCTTTATACTTAACCAATCAATCCCGAAAACTAATCAGGGAAGCGTCTTAACCCAATGAACCTATAAACAAATTTTGAAGCAAATAGAATAATTCTGCATGAAAAACCCATTTATATAAATTAAGGGGGGGGGGGATTAGCCCCCCCTTTCCCCCCACCTTTATACTTAACTAATCAATCCCGAAAACTAATCAGGGAAGTGCCTTAACACAGTGAACCTATAAACAAAATTTGAAGGAAAACGGAATAATTCTGCATGAAAAACCCTTTTATATAAAATAAGGGGGGATTAGCCCTCCGTTCCCCCCTTTATACTTAACCAATCAATCCCGAAAACTAATCAGGGATGCGCCTTAACACAGTGAACCTATAAATAAAATTTGAAGGAAATGGGATAATTCTGCATGAAAAACCCATTTATATAAATTAAGGGGGGATTAGCCCTCCGTTCCCCCCTTTATACTTAACCAATCAATCCCGAAAACTAATCAGGGATGCGCCTTAACACAGTGAACCTATAAATAAAATTTGAAGGAAATGGGATAATTCTGCATGAAAAACCCATTTATATAAATTAAGGGGGGTATTAGCCCCCCGTTATACTTAATCAATCAATCCCGAAAACTAATCAGGGAAGCGTCTTAACCCAATGAACCTATAAACAAATTTTGAAGCAAATAGAATAATTCTGCATGAAAAACTCATTTATATAAATTAAGGGGGGATTATCCCCCCGTTCCCCCCCCCCTTTATACTTAATCAATCAATCCCGAAAAACTAATCAGGGAAGCGCCTTAACACAGTGAACCTATAAACAAAATTTGAAGGAAAACGGAATAATTCTTCATGAAAAACCCATTTATATAAATTAAGGGTGGGATTATCCCCCGTTCCCCCCCTTTATACTTAACCAATCAATCCCGAAAACTAATCAGGGAAACGCCTTAACACAGTGAACCTATAAACAAAATTTGAAGGAAATGGGATAATTCTGCATGAAAAACCCATTTATATAAATTAAGGGGGGGGGGGAATTAGCCCCTTGTTCCCCCCCTTTATACTTAACCAATCAATCCCGAAAACTAATGAGGTAAGCGCCTTAACACAGTGAACCTATAAACAAAATTTGAAGGAAAACGGAATAATTCTGCATGAAAAACCCATTTATATAAAATAAGGGGGGATATGCCCCCCGTTCCCCCCCTTTATACTTAACCAATCAATCCCGAAAACTAATCAGGGAAGCGCCTTAACACAGTGAACCTATAAACAAAATTTGAAGGAAAACGGATATTTCTATGAAGAGTTATCGCATTACGTACGTACATACATACATACAGAACCGGCTGGCAAGCTCTCAGGGCTTGACAGCCAGTTTGATAGCTAAAAAATCGCAATTTCAGAAAGTTTTTTGCTCCTGCACCCCCTGGGGTTAGTGGCACCGACATAAAATATAGCCTACATTGGAGCAGGGGTTGTCACCATCACTTTTGAAATCGGTTCGGTAGTTCCAGAGATTACCCCCTACAAACAAACAGTCTTTACTCCTTTATAAAAATAGTATAGACTACATTTTTTTTAAAATGTGTTTTTATTTGATTGTCATAGTGTCTTAGAATCTAAGTGATCATTAATGTTGCTATTCTGTATTCTATGACTTGCGGAGATATACTTTGAAATATACGGTAAATTTTCTATTAATGTGCATATGCGGTATTTTTAACACTTTCCAACCTAGTTGAAAAGTGTTTATGACTACGTTTTTAACACTTTCCAACCTAGTTGAAAAGTGTTTATGACTTCGGTTTGTCTGGCCGTATGGCCGTCTGTCCGTGCTCTAACTCCCGCAAATATGCTCGGATTGCTCTGCAATTTTTATATGTTATAGTCGTTATCTATAGCATGTTCCCTATTTCAAAGGAAGTGTGTAGCACTTATACTTTTTTTACAGGGACACTCAAAAGAATTCCATTACATTGCGGTCTATGGGGTAAAATCACTTGAGGTTTATTTAAATAATGTTTCACTATTTTAAACGCATGGAAATTTATATATATCACTAAGGTGCATTAGAAGAAGCTTAATACGGAATAGTGTGTGCATAGCACTTATAGTTACTTTACAGGGACAGTCAAAAGAATTCCGTTACATTACGTCTATGGAGAAAAATCGTCTGCGGTTTATTTAAATAATGTTTCCCTATTTTAAACGCATTGAAGTTTATATAAGGTGCATTACAAGAGGCTTACTACAGAATATTGTGTGTATAGCAGTCATCGTTCATTGACAGGGACACACAAAAGAATTCTCTACTGTCTGTTAACAATAATTCCTGGAAGTGCGTTTTAAGTTACTGAACGCGATTTTAATTTTAACTCGCTTTTTGTCTATTACGTGGTGTGTATAAATTCTGTAGATCTTATACAGGGAAGCATAAAAGTTCGCGAACACATTTCCGTATTATTTAACTCCAGACGGAGAATTTCAAACTGTGCTACGCGTTTCCTAACTGAACTAAAATTTAGCATCCTATGTAGTATATATACAAATCTATAGATCCTATACAGGGCTGATGAAAAGTATTCGGATTACTTAGATGTTATCTTTTAGCTTATTAAACGGTATGATTTGTAAAATTATTTTGGAAGCGTTGGAAAGTGTTACATAATCTATGCTTGACGCATGCTTTTTCGTTCTTGTTTAAAATTAGTTTTAATTGTATGTTAAAAAAAAATCAGAATTTTTTGTAGAAATTGACGCGGGCCGGGCCTGATTTCATTGCTTTTTACACGGGCCGGGCCGCGGTAGCTTTCGTTCGAGCCGAGCCGAGCCCTGGAATTTTCGGCCCGTGCAGACCTTTAACCCTTCGTATCAACGTCAACCCATGTTACAGATTCAGTTGTGGGTCTACCTTTGACAGGTTGGCATGTGACATTGGCAAACCCTCGTGCCATTTATCACTTCTTCCAAATAGCAATCTTCACCAAATTCAATAACACAATTTCTATTACTAAATAAGGCGAAAATTCCTTATCGGAAATAGTGGTGGCAATTGGGCTACTGACATGCAGTTCCATTACCACTTCCCTATGACATTTGTTTCTGTATTTTACTCCAATTATAAAATTTTACCTTTCAGGGTCCGACTTACAAGAGGGTGCTCAGAGTGGCTGCCCCAATGCCCTTATGCAGGGCTCAGAAGCAGCGCGCTACAAGTAGCGAAACTACAGTCAGTAGCCGCTACTTTTTCCTGTAGTTTGTAGTGTAGCGCGCTACATTAAAAAAAGTGTAGTGTAGCGAGTAGCGCGATACAAAATATCAGTAGTTTGTAGCGAGCATCGACGCTACTTTAGGAGGGAGAAAAAAAGTGCCAATCTTCCAATTACGTAATCATCATAACTCGTTTCTTTTGTGCGAAATATGTTCTCTGCAACAATTTGCGAACGTCAGCGACAAATCTCAGTTGCAGTAGTTACAACGTAAAGTTTCAGAATGCCCGTGATATTTGTTGGATTTGCTGATAAAACCATAAAGTACTCACTCATAAAAAAAATAATTTTCTTGCTGGGAACCCTTTGTCTTCTTACTCATTATTAGATCTTGTGTTTTAATGTGGGGATGCTTCTTTTGAGATTAATGTAATAGAATGACAGACAAAAATAGCATAGAACTGCCCTGGTCGGCATATAATGAATATTTTGAAGTTACAGAACAACAAGAAAGTGGTAATTATTCTGTAACATGTAAACTTTGTACAATTAATGAGAATTTATCCGTATCAAAATCATCTGCTTTCAACTTGAAGTGGAACATAGAGGTGAGTTAGAATTTTCTTTATTAATAATAATTACTGGATCGCATCTCGCAATGAATATCTAAATCATTATTCATTAAAATTCATAAATCATTAAAAAGAGAATTTTCTAATTAAGATCCCTGGTTCAGAAAATAATCTTATCGAACTGTTTATTATCGCAAAAAATTATTTTATTAATACGTCTTTTGATCGTTGTGAAATATTTGTCCAATATATGCATACAAATTAATTAATTGCATATTTCCTTTTGAAGATTCCAATAGATAAAACAAAGGTGGTTGAAAATAAAAATATATTATTTTAAAAAATGCCTAAGAATGCGTAATTTGATTTTTATGGCTATTTATTTTTACTTTAGCTGCACAGGTTTTTTATAGCTAAAATAATTTATTTATAATGTTTTATATTGTATTTGATATTGGATAGCTTGGTGTTTTAATGAAATGTCTTTATCTTTGTCTCCAGAATGAATCTAAAACCCAGTATGTTGAAATTCGGGTTTTCAAAAGGAAACAAACAAAAAGAGATAGAAAGGAAAAGAAAAGCTAGGATTTAATTTATGCAAGTCTGTATGATCTTGTTCAATTTTAAATTGCTTTCAGATACTACACTTAAATTGTAAAGAAATAGGACTATTTAGCTCTATTTAAAAAAAAATATATATGTATTCAAATTTACCAACACTCTAAATAAGAAAGAGTGACTATTCACTCCGGAGGAGTGGATATTCACTCTATCGCAGAGTCAAAATTTGCCCAACCTCTTTAGAGTGACTATTCACTCTAGGAAAAAGTGAAATTCTTGACTCCCTGAAAGGAGTGAGGGAGTGAGTTTTTTCACCCCTGATAGGAGTAAATAGTCACTCTTTCAAGGAGTGACTAAACTTCTTGAATAAAAAAGAGAAACTCATCGTAGGCGGTCACCCTCCCAACTAGTAACCGAGCTCGCTGCTGCTTGACTTCTGCACTCGGACGAGAACTGGTGCTTACAGCTTGCTACAGCCGCTTACAATTTAAAAAGCTCTTATTATATTATTTTAGCTTTGTTTCTTTTGTGATATTTGAACACACTTATTAAATTTGTGTAGAAATCATAAATATTTACGGTGTTTCTCAACTGTGTAAATAAGAAACTGAAACCTTCTTTTTGTATCATATAATACAGAGACTGTTCGCACATTTTTTAGACAAATTGATAAATTATTTTAAAAAATGTAATATTGTAATGTTGTTTTCTCTGCATTTTGTTATAAATGCTAAAAAAATGATTCTTTCAGCATTATAAATAAAACTTAATTACAAATATGAATGTAACCCTTGAATGTATTAATCATTCTTATATGTTTTGAAAATTCATTAAATCTATAGAATTATATTATCTTAAACATTGCATATATTGCAGTGAAACCTGGAGCTTAGTGAACGGAATATTACGTTCCACACGCTTAGAGGGTTAATAAATAAAACTTAATTTTACAGATTATAATTTATACAATATAAGACTGACAATATACAGAAATTAATAAAGAAAACTTAATTTTACAGATTATTTGTTATATTTGAGGGGATGAGGAGTTAAACAATTTTTTATCAAATATTGCGTTCATGTTAACAACTAGCCCCCTTTAATTCCGTTTTTGGGACCAATTTACTAGGGTTTTTTTTCTTTCTTTTTCTAACAACTTCTCAGGTACTCTAGCTACTATATGCAGTACAAAAAATTTACTTAGCCCCCTGTTACCATCTTTTTCTAATAATAGTCTCCTTTTTCAAAGTTTCTTTTTTTGTCGCAGTAATAATTATCAGATTTTGGTATATAACTCCCTCATAATACTTCAATTGCATTCCTGTATTTTTGGTTGCCAGCAGATACATTGTATCACCAGCTTTTCCGAATAAAATAAAATTTTCTTAGTTGGTCCTACAACTTCCTGGTTTTATTTTCGTGTTCTGGGGTCCTTGAAATGTCTAAAAATTAATTTAACTTCATCACTTAGTAACTCTAAACCGCTATTTCCGAATAATGCATTTTTGAGACCCTTTTGCGATTTTTTCTTCCCTAATGGTATACGATTTCTGTAATTCAATTTTTGTTGCATAGGGTTTATTTTTAAGTTTTTTCACCAGTCATCTTTTAATTTTAGTACTACTCTTTCACCACCAGAGCGAGCTTTTTTCAGTTTCATGTTTTTTTCACAGAAATAAATCTTGTATTTTTCTCAGAATTGGTACATAACACCACCATAATATTTTTTATTTCGTTCCAGCACCTTTGGTCGCCTACAGATAAGTTGTATCACAACCACGAATAAAATCCAATTTTTCTACAATTTGACCTACAGCTTTCCGGTTTTATTTTTGTGTTCTAGGGTCCTTTAACAAATGACGAGCATGTCATTTGAATGAGCTGTAGTTTAAGTATCATCAGATTCAGAGCAATGCAGGGCTCCTAGCAAAACATGTCTGACAATTTCCCTGACAGTTCAGGGGAGGGGGGATTCTTTTGAAATCCTATAAAATAATATTTTTGTAATTTCAAGTCTACCAGAGAAAACTTTTGGATTTGAAAAATCGATAATTTTTAATAATTTTCAACAATAACAATATTTATCTCATAATTTACTTTTTTTTTTTTAAGTGATTCACATCTGCTTTATTACTTTGAGTTTCCTTAATTTTTACTAAGGAATTTTTTTTTTTTTTAAATGTTGTGAAACAAGAAATATTATTGCGTTTAATTAGGAATTTTTCATTACTTTCATAGAATTTTTATTAAAATGTTTGAGCTGTTTTCAAAAAGAGAAAATATTTGATAACTAATTCAAATAGGAAAAAAATAATTTATTGCAAAAGCAACAATTTATTATATTCTGAGAAAAGATCTACAAAAATCTTAACTTAAAAAAAATATTTTCATATTTAAGGGGGTCTTGTACCTTTTAAGACTGTTCTCAAATCCAAAAGAGTTCCTTTCTGACACATTTCTGAATTAATTTTTGTTCGTAAAAGCATGAAACTGGCAGGTGTTCTTATTCAGAAACTATGTATTCGGAAGACATTTTCCAATTTTTGGTAAAGGCAAATGATCTTTCCTAATGATCTTCCTAAATGATCTTCCTGTCAAATTTGGTGGTTTAAAGCGAATTCCCGATGCAACAGCACGAAAAAGGGTGAAAAACTCGTCATGTGACAAGAATGGCTTATACCTCGGTAAGTAATTTATTTATCAACAAATGGAAAACACTATTCGATTCAAAATCTCTTCAATAATCAGGCCTGCCAATTTTATGCCTTTAGGTTTAAAAATGAGTCAGAAAATATGTCAAACTTTCATGTTGTTGAGCAGGGAATCTGAAAACCACTTTAAGTAACCAAAGATAAGGATTTATTATCATTAATCATGTATATTAAGGCTATTCTCAAATTCAAACGGGATATTTATTGACAGATTCCAGAATACATTTTTATTTGTAAATACATAAAAATGGCAGGTACTCTTATTAAAAAACTATGAAATGAAAAAGTGTTTTTCATTTTTCAATACAGGAATTACTAACTTTTGTGGTTGTGATTATTCAAAATTGCACCACAAAGCTTCAACTTTGATAGTTTGTTTTGAGACAAATGTGTGTTTATATGAATATTTAAAAAAAAAAAAAAAAAAAAAAAACCCTCAAGAATGATAATTAGAATCCTTGAAATTTATGAAATATGAATAATTATTTTTTGACTGTGGCCTTAAAAAAAAAAGTATGTATGAAATATGAATAATTATTTTTTGACTGTGGCCTTAAAAAAAAAAGTATGTTTTAATTAAAAAAAAAAAAAAAAAAAAAAAAAGCATTTAAAAATTATATTTACAGATATTTCTATTTTCTACAATTTTTAGATGATTTTAGAATTTGTTGTTTATTTTTTTTAACCAATTGAATTTAAAAAATAAATCTTTTTTCAATATTAAAATATATTAAATTAAAAATGAATCATTAACAAAGTAATTACATGTTTTTAAGCGAGTTACAAAATAAAATAAATAATAATAATATGGTACTGCATCAAATATTTTGAAACTGTAATTGAAACCTTCACACTGAATTCTTGTATTTTAGTAATTTATCCAAAATAAGTTGATTTGATCAGCAGTTTTATTTATTTGTCTTGACCCCCCCCCCCCCCCCCCACACACACAGACTAAGCATAGAATTTTAGCATTAAAAAGAATTTTAGCATGCACCTGTTTAAAGGTTTCATAAAAGACACATGCCAAATGCAATTTAGTAATTTATATAAAATAAGTTGATTTGATATGCAGTTTTATTTTTCTTGTCTTCCTTCCCTTGCATTTTGAATGATAAAAATAAATTATTACTATAAATATTAATTGAGTTTATAAATAGTAGGTAAATAAGCATATCAGCAGCCTTAAATGTCAGTTCTTCAGTGTCATCTCAAAATCACTTTATGTAGAGCATAAATTAAGCATTTTTTAAAAAGTATCTATTGAGCAATTTAGAGAAATGTAAAAATTAAGAGAGTTCCATACTTTTTCTTCTTTTCAATTTACAAGCAAGTATTTGCTGACATTAGTAAAAAATTCAGTACTTTTCTGTTATACCAACACCATGCCAAAATGTATGCTAATTCGCCACTTACTGCAATCCTGACTGTGCAAAGGATTTTATTGCAAACCATGCCAAACATTGCAACTCCCTATTTCTGGAAAGTCACTCTTTTTTTTTAAAATTATTATTGTTTAATTGTAAGCACACAAAACATCCTTATTATTTTTTGAATCGAAATTATATTTGATTAAGTTATAACTTACATTTTTGCTAACACTGAGATGGATTTTGCCATTTGGCAGTTACCTGATGAGCAAGCTGCAATAAAATTGTTTCATGGCTATGGAATTATACATAAAGTTTTTTTTGTAATATGCCGGCTATGAACATTTCACAGTAAATCACAAATATAATTTTGTTGACCCTAATAGAGGATGTTATGTCCAATCTGTTGAGTAGATTATCGGCATCGTAAAATGACATAATAAAAAACATGAAGTCACTATTTGTTATTTATGTACAATCCTATCTTATAGATTTTATGTGGCGACAACCGACGTCTTTATTTTAAAAAAGGAAATGTTTACTGCAATGCGAAGAGACATTTACAATTTCATGCCTTCAGTTTAAATAGAGTTTTATTTTATTGCATTTGCTTTTTTAAGCATATATTTGTATTGATTTAAGAAAATAGTTCGTGAAAGCCTGTAATTTTCAAACCTTATATTTTTAAATGATCCCTTTCAATATTAATTTTTCCCAATGATTCATTTTGTGCCAACTATTACGTTCGGCAACAATGGTGTTGGTGTAATGAAAAACTACCATAAATTCTTTATTTTTTAAGTAATGGCATTTTGCAAATGTACTTTTGATCAATAATTGGGCTACTAAAGCTAAAATATTTAATTTAAAATGCAGCTTGAATAAAACAATAAATGTTTAAACAAATTACAAAAATATAAAAATGTCATTAGAATTAAAATAAAACGCATCACTTTAACAAAATAACAACTAGATTGATTAAATTGAATAACTATTATTAAGAATTCTTCAACAATTTAATATTAGTTTTAAAAATTTGTAATTCTCAGTATCAAATGGAATATATTTAAAAAAATGTTTAGAATGAATCCCTAGAAAACATTAAAATATTTTACAGGGGTGATTGTGGGTTCATGATAAAATATTTGAAATTTTAGCGAGAATAGTGTTGAATCTAGAACAAAAGAACTGATGGGGGAGGGGGGGGATTTAATAAAAAAGCACACTGTTTTTAAAAAAAGGCATTTGTGCCCTGTTCAAAAAACATATTTTGAACTGGTTTGTTTAGAGGAACTTTTATCATAGTACTCATACACAAAAACATACTGGTTTGATCCCATTTTTAAATGATAGTGTTTAGTCAAATCTTCCATTTTTAAGGTTTGTGATACTGGTGTTTTACCCACAATGGAATGTTATGTTTATTTTTTTGGTCTTCCTCCGTCTTATGAAAAAATTTCGCCAGAAAGCATGGGAACTAGGATAGTTAGTTAATATACAATTTTGTCCTAAATACTACAGGGTTTCTTTATTTCAGATTCAGACTATCCTAAAAATACTTCATTTGAAAATTATAAGCTATTTTTTAATTACATTTTCCCAGAAACTTTCTTTCAAAAGTAAACAGTGCAAAAATTATGAAAGGGGGGGGGGGGGAAATCAAATTTTTCTTTCAAAAGTAAGGGGCATGTAAATCACGTGGAGATGCAAATTATGAGAGTAAATAAAGTACATTTCCTTTTTCTAGATAGTTATAATAGAAATTTGACGCATTTAAAATCTGATTTTTGCTTTAACAAAGATATTAGTTTAAGGTTATAATCCCCAAAGCAGAATATTTTGCTATGTTCTGCAATGAACCTTCAGCTTTTCAAAAATGTTCTGTGGTAGTAAAAAAATAAAACACAGGCAGATGTTCTTGTATATGTAGGAGTGCAATTTCACTTTTTATAGAAATGCAAAAGACATTTCGTAAAGCACACACAAAAGAAACATTTTGGGGTAAGATTTTTTTGAGCCATGGCATTAACAAAGAATTTACAGTTTTGTCAATAACTTAAGAAGTGACACATTTTGAGATATCATTTTTATGGAAAAAATGTCTTTGGGAATTTGGTCCCTGTATAGTTAATAATAAATCCAGCTTTTAGAAGTTTTCTAGCAGATTTATATCCGGTGCATGCACTCTTCTTTCACTGCTGAATACTTGTTATTCAGGGTTATGACTATGAGTAACAATTGTTAAAGGCAACTCCACTACACAATGCAATTTCAAACTTTTGATTTGATCGACATGATCGGCAAAAAAGTAATGAATATAGTGTTGATTCTAGAACAAAAGGACCAGTAAAAGGGCATTTCCCAAAAAAAAAAAAAAAAAAAAAAAAAAGACACATTGTTTTTTAAAAAAGGAACTCTTGCATCCTTTTCAAAAGGTACATATTGAACTGGTTTCTTTTACAGTCCCCATTTATCAATAGAAATTCAATATTTTCCAGTGACTGATCAACAAATTTTGGAAAATTTTTTCCTCTACTGACAAATTTCATATTTTTAGATTTTCCCCTCGACTGACTAACTAACGACTTTCGTGATTTTTTTCTTGCGACGGACTGACGAATTTCGTAATATTTTAAAGATTTTTCTCTTGATAGATTTATGAATTTCGTGATTTATTCTCACGACCGGTGGACAAATTTAACTATTATTTTTTTTTGCGATTGAAGAATTTCAGGATTTTTTTCTAACAATGCACTGTCGAATTTTGCATTTTTTTTACTCATGATTGGCAATTTTTACAGATTTTTCTTGCGACTGATTGGTGAAGATTGCGGGTATTTTCTGCAACTGATCAACGAATTTTGCATTTTTTTTTTTTTTTTTTTGTAACTGGCTTAAAAAGTTCACTATTTTTTCGAACAATCTTCTTAAATGAACGACTGAAGAATTTTGAGATTTTCACTGATCAACTGATCAATTTTTTTTCATGCTATTAATTGACGAATTTCATAATATGTTAAAGATTTTTCCTTTGATTGACTGACGATTTTTTTTGCAACCAATCGATGAATTTTGCGATTTTCTCCTCGATTGACTGACACATCTTGCGATTTTTCCCACGACCTATTGACAATTTTCGCAATATTTTTGATTTTTTTTTCCTCAATTGGCTGTTGAATTTTGAAATTTTTTCGCACAACGTATCAACGAATTTTGAGATTCATCTAAGCAATCTTACAAAACTGTACAAAGATTCAGTTATGCTGGTATTGGAAATCTCTGAGTTACAAGGAAGGACTGAAAGGAGATAGACAAAAGACATTGTATGAGGGATTGAAATACTCTTTAGAGTACTTATGAAAAGGAAATTTAGATTTTATGGGTAGTGCAATTTTAAATCTTGTTTTATAATAAGATTTTTTTTTTTTTTTCCTCAGAAGTTTAAAATGTCTGTGACTTTTTCACAGAAATATCAAATTTCCTTGACTTTTCCTCAGGGATGGTAAATTTCCACGACTTTCCCAGGTTATCCAGGTGGCTAGACACACTAACAAATCCATTACAAATATTTTTTATGGCTAGCAATACCAATATTTTGCTTAATGAAATAACATTAATAATCAAGCATAATTAATGTTATCAAATATTAAACAATATTATTAATTATTAAATGTTTGTAGTATCAATACAATTATTTAATGTTATCAAATAGTTTGATAGCAGTTGTCTTATTTTTAATTATGTAACATAATTAAATATAAAACTTTCATAAAACTAAACCATGCAACTAACTTCTGATGTACTTATTTACAAACAGATTTCAAAATTTGAAATGCAATTTTATCAGTTATTTTGTGAATTTCTTTTTAAATAATAAACCTTAGCATAAAAAGACTGTTTTCAATTAGTGAAACATTTTTAAGAAACTTCTATTTAAGTTGCAGATTTAACAATTTCCCATTCTGTAAGTTTACAAAATAATAATAATAATAATAATAATAATAAGTAACAAAATTTAATTACCTGAAAACTATGACATTTTAGATGATGAAATGTTAATAGCAGCATAAAAAACCCACAACATATATTGAAGAAATTATTTATTATCAAAGATGAAATTATTGTATATACACAAATTACATACAATCTTTCACTGAAAGTACAAATCTGACTATAAAAAAAAAAATTCCACTTCAAACAAATGATGTAATATGAATGAGAATACTGAATGAAATAAGATGTATCACAATAAAGATGCTACCAAAAGTAGATAAGACTACTTAGCAGCAAGAGTCACAAATCATGTTCTTTCACCAACTCTTCTAATGCTTTAGCCAATGATTCCAGCCGGGAGATCCGACCCATCAACTTGTTCTCTGACTGATCATCAGAAAGTTCATCAGGCATAACTGCCTTAATAATAATCTAATTAAAATTCAGATTAGTTTAAGTATAAAATTTGAATACCTCATTTAACATAAATATTGAAAAGACAGACACATTTATTATAAAAAGAAAATATAAACAACAATGACAATGTATATACATATATATAGACATATACAGAGCCGGCACATGGATTTTTTGTAGTGTGTTCAAAAACTTGTCTGGTGCCTTTGAGAGACATTTTTTGCATGTTACGCATGAATTATGATACATTTTCCAATTTTATGTACATATATGTTGCACTACTATGTTAATTTTTACTATGCCATCAAAATCTCATAAAAACTGTTGCATACTAACATTCTCAAAAATATTTATTACATAAGTCATTACTCATAACTTATATATAAATTATAAGTTATTACTCATAACTTATATTGAATTTCACATGTTCAGTGTTAGTTCAAAACATTGTGCAGCTTTAAAGAAATTTTCATCAGTTAACGAAATCATATTAACATGTAGTTCAAATTAAAACTATTGACAGTTATTATTATTATTTTTTTATATTATATATAACTGAAATAATGGATGTAGTTGTTACAGAAATTGTTAAATCTTAATAATATATTGGAAATACAACAATTTACAGCACTGAAAGATTATTTAAAAATATAAAAAGGGGAATCAAATTATAACCTTTCTTAAAGATAATGCTTTAGTTATTTATAACCATTCCTGTGAAAAAGAAAAATCCTGTTGTTACAGAGACACTTGTTATTGAACATACAATTTGGATGTCATCAAAATTTTCAAGTTTATTATAAAAGTTACATATTGCGGCTCAAGAATATCTCAAGGAAGTGAAAAATATTTTCAATAAGAGTGAAAAGACTGAACACTTTGATCAATCAAATAAGAATGATTTCTCAAATATTTTATAAATAAAAAATTCTAATGCAATTACCATTCCCAAAAATTAATTCTGATAATAAAAAAATAAATATAAACAAACACAAAACAGATACAATTTGCTATGTTTATTTATTTTTGTATTATAAAAATATAATTCTTAAATTGGGGGTTTGGGGATTGGATAATTTCATTTTTGAATTTATATTTTAACTATTTATATATAGATTAACTAATTTTTAATCACAAATTAAAAAATTACTTTTGTGTAAAGATAAAAATTACTTTGAAAATAAATTTTGAATATATCATGATATATATCACCAAGCCCTGTAAATTAAATAAATTTATTTAAATTTTCACAAAATAAAGTTGGGCATCTTTCAACACTTATGTGAACAAATTAATTTTTCAGATGAAAAATTATGCATTTGCTCTTAATATAAATAAAATATATTAAATAAAATGGCTTAGGTTTAAAATTTTCTGAATTTACTCAAATGTTTTGAGTTCCTTGATTTAAGGTGCCTGTGCACACTGCACACTTGCCGCATGTCATGTCTGTATATATATAAATATAAAAAGATAAAAGTTAAATTTTTTTTAATTTAAAATTTAAAAGTTAAAAATTAAAAACTCCCAGCTCTTTTTTTCTAACTGCAAATCTAATACTTAACCCTAATACTCCTAGTCTAATACTTAATCTAATCTTGACCCTGTTAATTTTGTTTTCCAGCCTAAGATTTATCACTTCTATGCTTCATGTTGGAACCATCTTTAAGATTAAAATTGCTGAGTAAATACTTTTTGCAGGCATTTGTGATGGTAATGATGCAGCCGTGTCGGCGGTCTCATGTCGTCATATAACCCCAGACATCATGCAAGAGCTAAGTAACCCGTAAACTGATTTTACCCTCACACAATAACATTTTCGCTGTCTGCTGGGAACAATTCAAATGATTTCATCTAAATGGTGAGATAACAATAAATTCATGACCTTTTTTCTCTAACTAATTGCCTAATATAGCCATGCTACTCGCAGGCAGTTTTCAGATAATGAGCAGATAATAATTTGGTCGTTGCTCTATTGAGAGTTATCTATAGAATGGGATGGTAACATGCACAGACTCTCCTAAAATACAGGCCTGGTTTAAAAAGAGATCATGTAATTGACAAGGAATAAAAATCAGGTCCCATATAAACTGTTTCCACTCATTTACCACGGCTATACCAGTAATAACGCCAATGAAGAGAAAAGAAAACAGAAATGATGGCTAGCCTCGGGTCGAAAAGTATGCAACTGCCGATATATTTTAATGGTTTTAGAAGAATAGCTTGAACCATAATGGAAGTAATTATAATTCTGTCCTACTGACATTATAAATCACTGTTTCAAATTCAGTTATATAGATTATACCATAGTCCAGAAATTATTCTTAAAGTTTCAAAAATTAATTTTAAAAGACATAATTTAAAGAATCTTGTTTGTGTGAACTAACCCTACATGTGTGGCAATATTGAACATGAAATTTTAAGCTGTAAAGACAATTGCCTAAGGGTTTTTAAAAAATATATCTTTAACAGTAGTAACATAAAAGCATACATAACAGAGCCTCCTCCAAATAAATGGTTTTCTCTCTGTTATATTCTATTGATTTTTTCTAGTAACTTCATTTTATTTTCCTTTAAATGACTTCTAAGAATAAGATTAAAATTGCTGCTAGAGAATGTTTCATTATCCCTGAGAATTTAAGAAACATGGTTAATAATCTTTAATCTGTCAAACTATGGAATGAAATACACTATTTTATAATAACTACTTATCAAAGACTTTAATATAATAAAGACAAACTCATTACGAACAACTTGAAGATATTACAAAATAAAACAAAACATCTAATTAGTGTAAGTACAAACAAAAGCTATCTATATGCTCAGCACAGAAAAGTTTATTGCACAGTTTATAAATATACTTCATTATCTTACACCAGTTCATGCACATTTTTTCTAGATGGGTATTGTCTGTGTGAGTACACATTTTGTCTAAAGCTTTTTTTATCTCAGGGCTGTAGCGGGTAGCTGCCTGGGTACCTGCCCGGGGCTGCGTTTTTTCCACCCGTTTTATCTTAACTGTGTAATTACCAATCACTATCGGAGAGTTTATAATAACTTCTGATATAATGCACTTCTTGTGGTACTAAAAGAAAATAATGCTGTTGGGAAGCTAAATAGCAAAATGAGGCCAATAAAATAGCAATCTATAACAGGTGAGGTACAACTATTTGACAGGCAACGAACAGCAGGATAAGTAAGATGATTGTTCTGTTAAATCAACTAGTATTATTATAAAATAAACTTTTCTTTTTTTCATGTATTCATAACACTATATAATACAGCACTATTGAAATAAATATTTTCCCTTCCTTAGCACTATTTCTAGTTTCAGGATTTCTAAATTCATTGCATTTCCATTAATTATATGAGAAAGAAATTATATCTGATACTCACTAAAACAACTTAAAAAACATAAGATTTACTATACAACTAATTACCTCTCCACCAGGAAAATTTTGGAATTTTTCTAGTATTTCATCAATAGGCATGAGTGCCTTATCTAATTCTTCAAGTTTTTCAAAAGCTTCCTAAAATTAAGAATTATATCAGTATCTTTCCTATTACAAAACATGTAAATACTTTATAGCAAAAATTAAATTTGAGAAATAAGATCCATACAGTAAAATTAAGTAATGGAAGGCTTTTAAAACAAAGCTTTAAATTCCAAAACCTAGCATATTTTTTAAAAATTTTGAAAGAATTTATAAATTAACATAAATAAAAGTTAAATGTAGCAAAATATAAAAACTTACTAATTCACAATTAAAAACATTTAAGCACATAGCAGTGAAAATTACATACTTTGATAACAATATTTGGAAATTCAGCCATTTTTGCAACATGAATACCAAAACTTTCGTCACATACACCTAAAAAATAAATAAAAATCAGCTATGCTTGTTAAAAAAGAAGAAAAAAAACTTAATTACTTATAAGAGTTTTCAATAGGGGAAAAAAAAGCATTCATGCAATTTAATCAATATAGCACATGAAATTGTGCAGAATCAAACCAGAGAGTTTATCACCAAGCTCCTCATAAATTTAACTGTTAACAACTAGGCTGAGTGGGCCCCATAAAATATAAAAAATACACTAAAAATAACTCAGCCAAATAACACATGAATAAAATCTTTCACAATGTGTCTTTTATGAAAAAAGAACTATTTTTTTAAACATAAACATAGAATCATTTGAAAGGAATTTATGAAAAATGCATTAAAAGAAACATGTCTTTATTTTCTTGGTCTAAAATAAGTGGAATACATGTTTATACAGAAAAATGTGGTACGATGAAATTTCAAGGTGTAGGAGAAAAGCAAGCCATCACAGGTTGCTGATTTAGTAATTTTATTGAGGTAATCTCAAAGTATGATAGTAAAATAAACAATTCTAGTTGAATAAAATCGATGCTATATTCAGGATAGAATAATAAAAGTGTCATCCTTTTTACATGTTTCTTAAGAGTGTCCCAAATCTCTGACGCACATTTTCATTGGTATTGAAATTATTTTCACATATGCCTGAAAATTCCAGATGTTTTTCTTATGACTAGATATTCTAATAAATACGATGGCATATTTATAATAAAGTCAATTAGTACCTAATGATCACATGTTTGGATTTTTTAAGCCTATCAAATGTGAAAGCATTTTTGCATTTTTTGAAATAAACTTTACTTTTATATGTAAATTGATAGCATTCCTTGGAATTTGAATAGGAGTATTTGAAATTGTTACACAACCCAAAATAATTAACATACAATGGTATATATCTAAAACTCCATGAGGATCAACAGTTATAAAACATATAGAATGGACAAGTTTTTTGGGCGAAAAGAATGGATTGTTATGTACAGTTATACAGCCAAATGTGAGAATACACTTGATTATAAGATAGTCAAACAAAAGTAAAAGTGTTGTAAAAGTTTAAGCTTTTATACAAAAGTTCAAAGTGGCTGCTCTTCATAAATCTCTAAATGTTCCATTGGTAAACCAGTTCTTGAACTGTATGTCAGCGAGCAAGTTCAAGTTGATCAAAGCAAGTGCAGTTTCGATTCATGATTTCAATTCAGAATGGATTTAAGAAGCAGTAGACTGTAACCCTATCTTTATTAAAACCATACATTGAAATCCAGGGATGAAAGGACTGGTGATTGTGATGGTCATAGAATAACACCTCCATGACTAATCCATACTGAGACTTTAGTGCTGTGATAAGAAGTATATCCATGACTTACGAAATACTTTTATACTAGTAATCTGCCGTTGAACTGATACCTCACAATTAATATTTTGCAAACAAAATTGATTAACTACTTTGTGTCCACTCTGCATTGTTAATTTTTTTTTTTTTTTTTTTTTTGTACATATATTTTTAAATTTAATAGAGAAAAGGTAGTTTATGGTTAGTAACCTTTTCTCTCACTTCAGATAGCTGCAGTGATGGAACAGCATAAACATCATTTCAGAGCGAGCAGCAAAAAAGCCGATTTTGGAGCAGTAAAAACACTTTTTTGGAGCCAAAAATAACTATTTTGGGACAGCAAAATTGCTCTGTCTTTTATAAGCTGGAAAAAAGTTTTAAAAAAAAAGTTAAAAAGGGCAGGGGGAAGAATAATTATTTTAGGGAGAAAGATAAATTAAGAGCAAAGTTTCAAGATATTTGGCAGATCACATGGTATTACATTATATATATATATATATATATATATATATATATATATATATATATTTTTTTTTTTTTTTTTTTTTTTGCTTTTATGGGAGTGTTATTGTTAGTTTATAATTGTTGCTGCCATAAATTGCAAACTTGAATAGGTTTAAAATAAGATATGATACACACAAATGAAATGATGAATTATTATAACAAATCTCATAAGAAAACCAAGGATCTGAAAGTAGTTTAACAGAAACATTTTATTCAATGCATAAAAGTATCAGTAAATTTGTGTTCTTTTAAAACTTTAGTTTTAATCAAATAAATAAAAAATGAATATAGATTTTCACAATATGGATGAAGACATATCGAATACTATAGAGGTCTGCATGGGCAGCGAATTTCAGGCCTGGGCCCAGGTGAAAAAAAATCTTTCTTTGCCCAACCCGACCCATGTAAAAACTAGGAGGAGTTCAGTCTGTGCACAGCCATTTATTTTTTCGAGATTCGGCTGATCTCGAGCTGATTCGAGATTCGGATGCGTCCCATGGGACGCATAAGATTTTTTTGCGTCCCAACTCCAATTTTTAGCATAATTTACGCGCTATAGCACGTCTGCGACATAGCTTATACAATATAGCAATTCTTCAAGTTTTCAATACTTAATTCAAAAGCAACTAATTAAAAATTCAAACATTTTTCTAATGAAACCTTCAAGTTGTTTAACATCAAATCTTGACAGGTACTATCTAGTTACTAATTAAAAACACTATCAAAAACTATTAGATCCATTCCACCAGGTAAAATGTTAAAACAAACCTCCCCAAGTTGGGATAACGATCCTTTAACAAGCCACGAATGATAAAACTTCATACTATTTTTTATAGCCAAAGATATAGTACATATGCTGAAACATCCCCTTTCTAGAACTATCTACAGAAGCACGGTAATGATAACAATGATGCGGCCAATAACATAACCCAATACGTACTGTAGGTTTCACAAATGCCATCTAGCGTCCAAAAAGTGCACTGTGTCATTTCACCATTTGCCATAAGTTAACGATGTTTAAGTCAACAATGTAATGTAAAAATATGAAAACAAAACAGAAGTACAATACGGATAAAGGACAATGATCTACTCATTTAGACTAAATGCTGAGATTTAAACAGATAA
Organism: Maratus michaelseni; assembly: GCA_963931845.1. Taxonomy (NCBI): domain Eukaryota; kingdom Metazoa; phylum Arthropoda; class Arachnida; order Araneae; family Salticidae; genus Maratus; species Maratus michaelseni. The sequence continues at coordinate 64,392,420 of OZ007595.1, forward strand.
AAAGTAGTTAAAAATATGTTTAAGTAAAGCTAGATATAAAAATGATTTATGTATGAGTGAATGAGGATAATAAAACATGAATGACTTTACTGAGTCGAAGAGATAAATATGAAAAGTGAATATGTTTTTCCTAACAGAATTATTGTTTTGGTGCAGCTTTCCCATCAATATAGTTGAGATCAGCGGTCGGAAGCAGCGCGCTACAAGTAACGAAACTACTGTAGTCGCTACTTTTTACAGTAGTTTGTAGTGTAGCGAGTAGCACGATACAAAAAATCAGTAGTTTGTATCGAGAACTGAAGCTACTTTTAACGCTACTTCAGGAGAAAAAAAAAGTGCCATTCTGCAAATCACGTGGTCGAAACTCGCTTCTTTTGTGCCAAATTTGATCTGCTAAAAAATTTCCGAATCGCAGTGGCAAATCTCAGCTGAAGTGTATAGCAACGCATCGCATGAAGACATAGATTTTTTTCCATTGACACTTGCTGCTGAAATCAAGTACTAACCTCAGAGCCCAAACGAATTAATTTTCTTGTTGGCAACACTTGTCTATTTACTTGTTAAGATGTCTTCATGTTTTAACGCCAGATTTCTTATTATTCAAATTTGCTCCATTTACAGATTTATTTATTGTTTGCCTTTAGGGCTGATTTTCTGTAATTTTCTAGATTATAATATCTTTTTTAATTTTGCTACGAAATTTGTTAAGTGTGTATAAATTAACGTTTTCGAGACGAACACAAAACATTTCCTGGTATGGTATCTTTCTTCATTTTTTAATGCCCTTGGTCATGTCGCATTTATTTAATTGTATCCCGGTAGACGCGATATATCGAGGGGTCAGTTTATTATTTAATCCATGTCTTCAATTTCTAGTGTAATTGAACACTTTGACAAAATTTGAAAGTAGCGAAGTAGTGAAGTGACTACTTTTGAAAAGTAGTTTGTAGTCGCTACTTTTAAAAACATGTAGTCGTAGTTCACTGCATTTTCGACAAAGTAGTTGTAGTTCGCTACAATAAAAAAGTAGTTTTTCTGACCCCTGGTTGAGATACATAAAGGAAGAAACAAACCCACCACTTGCACTTTTAGAAAATGCTAATCACTATATGTCAACTTTTGATAATAGACCTCCTATTCTCAGAAGAGCAAATCTCATATTATTTATAAAAAGTTTTCTTTCCTCTTTTAACAAGTTATTTCCACAAAACATGAGTTTATTTGAGTTATGTTACAAAATTGAGCAGGTTTCTTCTAAAACAGGTAAATAGCTATGGAAGATCAATCTTTTTTGCAGAGGCCATGAAAATTTTCAATTAGGTCAGATTTCTATCGTATACGGGTTCTGTTTTAAAAAGTTCTACTGTATCAGAATTTTTTTATTAACAGTAACTTATCATTTGAAAGGAATTTATGTAAACTTCATAAAAAGAAGTATGTCTTATGTCCTTATTGGCTTAAAATAGGTGGAATATAGAAAAAATAATCCACGATAGGTTTCTGTTTCAGCAGATTGATTAATTTTATTAAAGTAATCTCAAAGTATTATGACTGTAAAATGAACAATTCCAGTTGAATTATTTATTAGACTTAAAAACTGATTGTGATAATATTCAACTTTTTTAAATAAAGTCTAAATTTTTAATAAAACATTTTACAACAATAACATTAAAAACACTCTAAGCTTACCTGGCTTTACATGATATAGAAATATAATATCACCTTCTGATGTTATTGCTTCAACATGCAGATTACTTATTGAAGGAACATATGTACTCAACTCAGTTAATTCATGAAAATGTGTGGCAAAAAGGCAAGGTGCTTTCACATTTTCAGCAATATACCTGAAAATAAAAGTTTAGAAAAGTAAGGCTGGGACATAAGTTGGACAAAGTATTTCACAATGTACATTTAATTATTTTATACTACCTTGATATGGCCCATGACAAGCCAAATCCATCATAAGTTGATGTTCCACGACCCATTTCATCAATAATTAACAAGGAAGAGCATGTAGCAGACTGAAACAGAAATTTTTTACAAAAGTTAAGCATTACATTATTTTTGTTTTATAATATCTTACATATCCAATAATTAGAAAAATTATTTATTATTATTTTTTTTTTTTACACATTTATGAACTATTTTCATTTTTTCAACTAATGCCAAATTTAACTTGACTTTAATGCAGAATTAAAAAAAAGAAAAATCATTTTTCAAAAGGTAAAATTTAGAAAATGAGATAAATCTGTGATAAAGAAAACTTGAGGACACGTGTTTCTTTTTAGTGGAAGTTTTTTAACCCCAAAAAAGAAGGGGTAGTTGAAAAGTTCTGAGTGACTTAATAAGAATTCTGTGTATTTTGTTACATATGGTCATTTCAAAATACCCATACCCAATTATATGGTCACTTCACTTTTGACAATATCTTTCTTCCAGGAAATGATTAGCCATACCTCCGATCAATGAAAAAGTTTGCTTTCATTTCCACTTCAGTTTAACCGAGTGGATGCTGTCAATATGATTTATTTAGGGGAAGGCATTTAAAAGACAGGGACTCCCTTACAAAAAGGCTCTTCTTCTTTCCCTCCCCCCACACCCTTCAGTTTGCTACTGAAAGAATTTCAGAACTTGCACATGCCCAGAATCCCGATTCACTGCAGCGCACGAGAATGAAAAATACGTTTACTTCGCAATTCTGTTTGAAATTCTATCGAGTAAACCGCTTGGTTTATTTAAAACCGGAAAACATATTCTGAAAGATCACACATCTCCAATGCCGTAATCAATCCTATATATTATTTCTCCTGTCAACATCCTTTTTTCTAAGAAAATACGAAACGCAGAACGACGATTGAGATAGCATATTGAACAGGCTTCTGACATAGCACACTTAACATTTCGTTAAAACATGTCCTTTGATTAACAACTGCAGTTAATTAAAAAATAAATCGGCATTGTTTTCATAAATAAAATGAAAGATTTTCCTCAAATCAGTGTTGCCACAAAAATAAAATACTGCATTATCAGATGACGTCATCCTATAATGCAATTAAAATACGATTGCTAATTTATTTCTTGCGTGTACTTTTTGCAAATATATCGAGCTTTTATTTTATGCGTGCATCACCTATTGTTCATTTGTTTAATCATGGTTGTGTATATGCGTACTGTATCGGAGCACCAGTAGATTACGTAATTTAAGGATTATCTTCCATTTAGATATACAGTTCATTAGGATTCACAAAAATTGTAAGTATTTACTTTTTTAATATTTTTGACATCACTTAAATGGCTTCTGGACCACAAAGTTTGAACATCCCATGTTTAAGTTCCCTTAGGCTTGCAAAAAAGTGGTGTACCAAATATTGATTTATGTATTTAAGACATTTCTGGAACAGTTTTGCAAAATAGAGGAAATGCTTTGATATGAATTCCCTAAACGTCTGATTCAGTGTTTCAATTTTTTTCATTTTTTTTTTTTTCAGTATAGGGGTCTTGACAACCTAGAGAAATGACCTTGGCGAGAGAAGAAAATTTGGCAAAACAATTCTGGCAATCTATTCCCATTTTCTTATACACAAGCAATCATCATATATATTATTTCTGTTGTCAACATCCTTTTCTCTATGCACATACAAAACATACAACGATGAATGAGGTATCATTTGAAAAGTGTTTGAACAAGTTTCTGAGATAGTACACCTGCATTTCGTTAAAACGCGCTGTTTGATTTAAAAAAAAAAAATTAGTTAATTAAAAATAAGTACTAAAACGTACCAGGAAATAATCTGAAAGATTGCAGTGCGAAAGCTTCGCATGGGTCCGTCTGGTTTGAAAATAAAATTATGTTAACACTTGGAAAAATATTTTTGAAAAAGGGTCGTTTTTCTGAGATTATGTTTTTTTCTTACACTAACGCCCCTCAATAGCACAATTTTAGAGATACAGACAAACTAAACATATGCTCTTAGAGCTGAAACCTTCTTCTAATAGACGGTATAATTATTTTATTTTTAAGTATGAATTTTAACCCTTTCAAAATCACCAGCGAACGTAGGTCATTTCGTGCTTCACGAGAAGATTTTTTTCTTACGTTAAAAGTTACTAAATGTTTGTATTCTGACACAATCTTTTTAGAACATCTTAGTAGACCACCTACAACAATTTTGAAGCATTCAGACAAGAACAAGTATTTTAAAAAATATAAAATATGAGATATTTTTGACGAAAACCCATAATAATAGGATGTTTTCTGCTGTCACGCTCAGCTTCGGGTACGTTAAACCGTTATATTTAAAATCATCGAAAATTTCAAAGGGTTTGGACAATAATAGCTATTTTTTTAAATTATATAACAATCCTACTTGAAAAAGAATTTTTTTTTACGATTTTATCATTAAAGATATAAATTTATACAAAATCGGGTAAAATATATAAAATAATACAAATTTGGGGTTTATTTAAGGTTTCATTACAAGCCCGGGCAACACTGGGCATGTTATTATACATTCAGTCAGCTAGTATGTATGTAAAATATTTAAAATAAAAATATATATTAATACACTCAAATCCAAACTGACACGTTTATGAAGTTATTATTACTTTTTTCCTTCTAGATGTTTTATCTAATTACCATTTTATTGATCAAATGATACAACACATCAAACAGTACTGAACTATGTCAGAAAAAGCAATAAAACTTTAAGTTCTTTCGATACATGATTCTCCAACAGCTCTCCCAGTAGGGTTCTTTTGTAAAAACCTCTTATATTTAGCCATAGTGTTAAATCTGCCCTCTCAATAACCATCAAGAGTGGGTGTAGGGGTTAAAAAAAAGTATCTTTTTGTTCGGATGTGTTGGGATTTAGAAATGGAAGTTGACTCTATACCCGAGTCCTACACAACCTCTTAGTTTATACTAGATACAAATTCTACTAGGAAGTACCTAACCTTCAAGGGATAGAAATATAATTCAGAGTGAATATATCGCACATAGACTATACTACATGTAATTTCAATTGGCTTCTCAAGGTCAGTTTCCTGGTCCCTATCTTAGGTTAGTAACTATGGTAACACCGCATTTGGCTGATTGACTGCTCTTTTTTTTCCCCATACTTGAGATCAGAAGAAAGCTTCGGCCTCTGTTCGATTATAGCACTGGGAAATACAGGACCTGGAGCTTGCGTCTTCTAGAGTTATGACTACAAAGTGATGAAGTAGGAAGGACGGATGTCCTTGACAAGCCAATTTAAATTACATAGAGTGTAGTTATAGTTTAGAAATTGTAATGATCATTTGCTTTGAACAAATAAAAATTAACATGAATTAATTGCTTAGGCAATTTTCTTAAAACAAGAAAATGAGCTTGTTTTGCAGAACAAAAAATACAGTGATTTCAATTACTTACAACTTATATGTATTATACAAAGTATATGTTACTGAAATTTAAGTGAAAATTATTATACTGTTACTATTTTAGTGAAAAATGAAAAGGCTACATAAAATGGGAAATTTATTTTTATTTGTAAATATCTCTTAAATTAAACTTCAAATTACATGCATACTACAATATACGTTCAGCTATAGATATGCTGCTAAATATTTTAAGGTGATTCTCAAATGACCTGCTCAATAACGCGAAACTTTTTGACCAATTTTTTGACTCATTTTTAAACGTGAATGCATATCATTGGCAGGCCTGACTATTAAAGTGATTTGAAATTGAAATGATTTTCCCATTTTTGATAAATAAATTACTTATATCAAGTTATAAGTGATTAGTAACACGTTTTTCAACTTGCTTGTGGTGCCGCAACGGGAAATCGATTAAAAATGTCAACTTTCAGCAGTATTTTCTGAAATATCTTCTGCTTTTACCAAAAAAGGGAAAACATGTTTTGATTACAAAGTTTCTGAATAAGAACACCTGCCAATTGCATGCATTTCCCAACAAAAATGAAGAAAAAATATGTGCCTGAAAGTAGCCCCTTTAGATTTGAGAACAGCCTTAAAAGATGTGCATATCAGTATTTTGAACTTTATCATTATTAAACAGTACTATACTGTTGAGCAGTACATGATTGATGTGTGCATATATCCCACCTTCCTTACACACACGAGGAAAAATGCAGAAAACAAAAGCTTTAAAATTAAATTATTAGCTTTGAAATAACATTTTTATCATTACCTTAAGAATAGTCTGAACTTCAATCATTTCAAACATAAATGTTGATACTGCTTTTGAAGGTTTATCACATGCACCAATGCGAGTTAAAAATGCATCAGTTATAGATATTTCAGCATAATCACAGGGAACAAAACATCCTATTTGTGCTAGTAGAACATTCAAAGCAACCTATAGATTAAAAAAGAAAAACTATAAGCAAAATGACACAAAACATTTTTGCATCATAATTTTGGTCAGCAGCATGTTATTGAATAAGCTAAAATAAAATAAAAATTTAATCATATCATTTACAAAAATATGCTGAAAATCATCATTTCTAAGTGATGGTAAGAATGGCAAGTTCCAAAATCAAATTAAATAAAAAGAAGACATGAATAAGAAACAAATACAAAATTAAGTTTGATTAATGTAATATGTACATACTGCCAACATTCCAGCATTTTCCAGAGCATAGTATTAATTTAGCTTAAATTTGTTGTTTTGAACCAGAAAATATTTTTAATAAAATGTACCTTGTTTCTTCATATTTATTCAGTAAAATTTTTTTATTCAAAACATTATATTTTTACCCGAGTCAAATTGATACAGTTTTCTGGAAAAATCTGGAATGTTGGCAACTATGATTGTACATTCAGAGCAGTGCCACTTTTGCAAACAAAAAGTGTTTTGAATTTCTTTACAATATTTTCAAAAATATCACACTGAATATTATTTTCACCCTGTAAAGATAAGAATAATGATGTGGGATATGTGTAATAACTGTATTGACTGTGACACATTTCATAGATTAGTTTAACACCAGCAGAAAAAATTTTGGGATTGAAATTTTAATAATATATTGGCTATAAAAAAATTTAAAACAGTATAATATGTCAGCTAAACAGGAACATATTTTTTCCTACATTGATGTATATAGATTTTTTTTAATTTTGTCCCACCCTTAAAAATGATACAGGATATGATAGATAGAAATTACTTTATTTTCAAACTTTTTAGACTATTTAGTGTGTAGCAAGCTGTATCCCACCAGGCATCACTCTCAGGGGTCAAATAAACCAGCTCTTTGTATTTATAATTCTGAACTATTCTTTTTATCTTCTAATTTCCATAACAAAAACTGGTGATTTTGATGCTGTATGTGCTACATTGAACCAGTTTAGTGCACAATGTAGTTAGTTAATCAATTATGATTGTTAAGATAAATAATAATAGGCAAAAGTAACAAAGGAGAATAAGAAAAAAGTTACCCAAAATTATGTCAGAGCTTAATAATTGAACCAATCAATGAACATCTATCTGCTTTGAATACGAATCAACTAGAGTAAATTTCCAAACAGAATAACCACTTCTCAATAAGATAATCATAGATGTATAGATGATTAACACAAGTTTTCAAACTATTTATAAAATACAATTCAACATTATCAACAAGTTGAATCTAAGCTACAACTATTGTTACTTGAATTGTTTCATTATAATAAACATTTTTCTCTCTTATCTTTAAAGATGAAAGAAAAAAGTAAACAATTTAAAGAAAATAGTAAAGTTTCACATAAAATTCAAGAAGAAAATGTTTAGATGTAAAAAAACTGATATAGTAATAAATACATACTGATCTTATATAGGTTGATTTGCCACCCATGTTAGGCCCAGTAACAAAGTAAAAGGTATGCTTGTCTGGAAAATAAAGGAAAAATCTTTCAAATCTATGAAACAGTAACCATATTTTCAATGCTAATATGTATTTATAGTTCAAAAATTTATACAGTAGACTCCCTCAAATCTGCACAGCTTGGGACCAGAAGTTGTCTGGATTTTAGAATTTTGTAGATTTCTGGTCACTGTTTTGTTTACATTTTTTAAACAGTAATTTGACTGTAGTAAAGCATTGGAAATTATAATGAATCATTATAATAAGTAAAATATCAAAATAATTAAGAAAAATTTTAAAATCTGAAATAAATTGTTAAAGTAATTATACAAAATAAAAATTAAGAAAATTAAAATATTAAAAATAAAGGTCAAGTAAATAATAATTAATGATGCAGTACTAAATATGCATAATAATGAAGAAATGTCAATTTTTGTTTCATTGAGCCATATTAGTCAAAACTATGTACGAAATCATGAAAAAATAAAAATAAAAATTGTTAAAGATTAAAACTTAAATTAAATACTGATGCAAAGTGGCTACTGTTATGCTGTTTTCTACCTTAGATACAAGAATAATTTGCATCAGAATCTTAAAATAACAAAAATTTATTTCATGTTTATGCAGATTTAGTAAACAAAAAAGTTTGATTAATTAAAAATGATAATAACTTTTTTTTTAATTGCTTAATAGGCATATGGCCAACATAGTGAAAAAGTACCCAAGCCGGGACTCGAACCCGGGTCATCAGCGTAGCGCATTGACGTTCTACCAACTGAACCACTTGGGAACGATATTCAGCCTGGAACTTTCTCACTAAAACATGAATTGCTTAATAGGCATATAGCCAAATAGTGAAAAAGTACCCAAGCCGGAACTTGAACCCGGGTCATCAGTATAGCGCATTGACGTTCTACCAACTGAACCACTTGGGAACGATATTCAGCCTGGAACTTTCTCACTAAAACATGAATTGCTTAATAGGCGTATAGCCAACCTAGTGAAAAAGTACACAAGCCAGGACTCGAACCTGGGTCATCATCCTGATGACCCGGCTTGGGTACTTTTTCACCATGTTGGCTATACGTCTATTAAGCAATTAAAAAAAAAAATAGTGATTATTATAAATGCAAGGCGTGCGAAATTCTCTATGGAAAAATTTCCTAAGTATTAAATATGAATTTAATTAAAAATGGTCTTGGAAAAAAGATCATGATTGTGAGCTCATATTACCACTATTCAGAATTTTTACGGAAGAAAATTCATATTTTCTTTGTGCAAAAGCTCGAATTCAGTCATTTTAACCATAATTACATATTAAAATGAGTACATAATAATGAAAAATAAATATTGAAAAACGGGAAATGAATGCAAGAAAAATAAACTATTCGGTTACAGTTACAGTTTACACTTGCGAATATTGTGCAGGATACAATACAGTGAATTTTTATCTTAGATACACTAATTTACAACAAAATAAGTAAGTAAATTTTATTTAGTAATTAACCAGCTGTAACAGCCAAAAGAACATGATTAACAAAAATATTGGTAAAAAAACATTACAATCGTCACTGATCGCCATATCTTGAATTTTGTTCCTTCAACTTAAGTTTTACTGTTTACATCTGCAATGATATGCGGATTTTAGGCATTTAAGGATTTGTGGGAGTCTACTGTACTAACACTACCACATAGAAAATTAACAAATAATTAAAACACTTATCTAAGCTATTACAGTAAACACTATAAACATACATTAAAATGTCTTTAATATGTTTCTGTTTTATACATCATATTGATTTTTCTTGGTCCCAAAGTGTTCCTATTTATAACCAGGGCTTGACAGATGAGGTCGCCACTGGTGACCAGTTTTTTTTATCTGGCAATCAAGTTATTTTATGACTTTTTTTTTTGGTACAAAAACTGACTTAAGAAATGTACACAAACAACAATTTTTCTCTCCAGAAGAAAAATTGTTTTCCAGTTTTACTATTTCATCAATACCCCTCGCATCACGTATAGATTTTGTAGCACTCAACTATCTGGGCATTTGAAGCATTTGGCATTCTGCATTCAATCTTTACAGTATTTGTTTTAATTATTTTTTAGAGATATATAATTTTGATAAGTTTCATTAGAAAACTTATTTTATATTATTTTTTCTAAATTGTGAACTATTCTAACTTATGTAACTAATAATTATAAACTATGCCTGTTAGTATTTTTTTAAGGTTTCGTTAATCTCATGAAACCTTATTACTCCCGCTTTGTTGTGTCTGTCACAGAGCTGGTTCACAGAAACTATATAACTTACAGGCATAAAATTTTGTGTATATATAGCTGAATACCTACTATGAAGCTCAAAATAATAAAATTTGAAAAAATCGTATTATTTTAATATAGAGAGATAAAAAACCAAAAATCTAACAGCCTTTTGCTATTTAATTTAAACATTTTTCGATATAGCAGTTGCCAACAATTAAAAATCCACAATAAAATTCTTTCTACAGTTAATTGCTTATTGATAGATTTCCACGTGAAAAATGAAAATAAAATAAAAAGTTTCACCAATTGAAAAAAAGATTAATATGATGTCATATTGGTAATAAAACGGAAATTTTCAAACATTTCTCAATAATACAAGGAGTATGAGTATATGTACATACAGAAAGCAGCTTAATGTAACGTCATTAGAGAATTAAAAAGAAAATTAATCTGACGTCATATTGGAAGTTTAACAGATTTTTCAAAAGTTTGAGAATACAAAGTCAGTATCAATATGAGTAACAGAGAATAGTAAATATATGAGTTTGAGGAACGTATTGAATCATGATACAACCCAATTATGGAAATATTGGCATATTTTAACATTTTGAAGGTCTCTATAAAACATGTTTAATTTTGAAATTGATTTTTTTTTTTTTTTTTTTTTTTTTTTTAATATCGCATTCAGTCTACATGACAGATATTATTATCACAGAGTATAATAGCGGGCTCCGCCTGCTATCGGGCTGGTTCAGATATTCGAAAAAACGAGAAAAACAGACAGGTAAATTTTTACTTTATAAAAAACATAACTTTTCTTTTTTTTTTTTTGAAAATGAAATTTATTTGGATTTATTAAAGAAAGGATAAAGTGTTTTGAAAGGAAATTAAACGAAACCTTTTGTGCAATCTTTGATCACACTTACCCACTTGTTCAATTAATATATCCTCCCTGATAATAGACAGGATGGACAGTAGAACTTCGTCCCTCGCGACTTCTGCACATCACCAAATAATTGTGCTGTTATGTAGCAAACCACAGGGCAGTGTGATGAAACTCAAGGAAGTCACATCATTTAATGCATATATATCTTTTAATTATGTTCAGTAGAAAAAAGTTAATATTGCAGAATTATAAAGGAGAATCTGCAGAAATCATGGATTTGATATATAAAACAGCACAATTCACAGGTTTTATATAAAAAGCGGAAATTGCAGATTTTATAAAAAAAAAGCAGAAATCGTGAAATTTATAGAAAAGCGAAATTCCACCTTTAGGCGGAAAAGTGGCATTACTGAAATATGTATCGCAACGATTGTGATTCAATGCATTTCTTGGGTCGCACTTTAGTTAAATTTCAATCGCAAATTGCGATGTGATACCGCTTAAATCGAACCCTGAGCATGTAACATTACTGTTAGCCAACATGAGTGGGACCAAGAAGATAACTCCTTTGATGATAGGGAAATCCAGAAGCGCAAGGTGCCTTAAAGGAACAAAGTCTTTTCCTTTTCATTATAAAGCAAACAAAAAGGCTTGAATGACAAGCAAATTTTTTCCAGACTGGCTGCAGCAAATAAAGAATATGTGCAAAAAAAAGAGGAAAATCATTCTTTTCGTCGAGAATTGCAAGGCTCACGGCATAATTCCAGAAATGAAAGCGATAAAAGTACTTTTTCACCTACCAAACACCACTTCAAAGTTGCAACCTCTCGATCAAGGGTTAATCAGAAGCTTCAAAGTTGGATACAGGAAGGAGGTCGTGAAGAAGATTGTAGATGCAATTGATAGGAAAGAAGAAATTATGCCATTAAACATTGTTGATTGCATGAGGATGGCTAACCGAGCTGGGAGGGACGCGACTCAAAAGACTATCGTAAACTGTTTTAGAAAAGCTGACTTTGTGAAAGAAGTAGAAAATGAAATTGAATCAAACGAGGAACAGGAAACCAGCACTAGACCCCAAAATAAAATACAGTTTGAAGAATGGGAGAAAATTTCAAAATCACCCAGTCTTTCCAAAAACATAACTTTTGAAGATTTTGCTGAATTAGACGGTGATGTCTGTGGGTTGTGGACCGATGATGAAATCATTTCTCAATGGATTTCTTCTCCGTCTGATGATGAGGAAGATGTGGATGTTCCAGAACTATCACATAGCATTACTGCAGCCCAAGTTAAAGATGCTGTCCACATACTACGGCACGCTTCATGGAATGCTTGGAAAACATGGAAAATGAGGAATTTGCTGCCATTTTTCAAAGAGGAAAACTGGTTGAAGAACAATTTCAAAAGAGATGTCACCTGGCGACGATACTGGACTTTTTTAAGAAATTCTAGCAATGTAAGTTCATTTATATATTTACGAATTATTTTCAATTTAATGTAATATTCTATTATGTTAAAAATTTAAATTATCATAGCTGTATATAGAATTATTGTCAGTCATGACTAATTTTATAATATTATTCTGTATCTTGTGTTTTTACATGAATATTTATGTTTTGGTTATGACCTTGTTATCTCTAATTTTTTTTTTTTTTACCGTCCCTTCGACTTTGAGATATTGAGAATATACTGTATATAAGTAATTTTTAAGAATAATTTTTTTTATTGATATATTTACTATAAGATGTCTATATTTCAATTGCATATAAGACTTCCCAATGTTTTTAAAAAATTCAAAATTGAGAATAACTTTTTTTTAATACACGACTCATACTCGTTTTACAAAATACCAATGTGTTTGCCAAGCAAGGGAGAGGCAAAAAATCTATTATCAATAAGCTATAATCATACATATTATTTCTGATGTCAACATTCCTTTTTGTAAGCACATATATATCATATCACACAGCAATGCAATGAATAAAGTATCATATGAAAGTTTTTGACATTGTACATTAACATTTTGTTAAAACAGATTGCTTGATTAAAAATTGCAGTTAATAATAAATTAATGAAAAAACATAACATGAAAAAACCTCAAAGATAACAGTGCAAAAGCCTTGCATGTGTTCACTGGTATATATAATTTCTGATGTCAGCATCTCTTTTCTATGTGCATAAAAATCACACAATGATGAATGAGGTATCATACAAAGGGTTTTTGAACAGGCTTTTGAGACAGTACACTCACATTTCATTAAAATAAGTTATTTGATTAAAAATTTCAGTTCAATAAAAATTAATGAAAAACGTATCAGAAAATAATCTTAAAGATTGCAGTGCAAAAACTTTGTACTACTAAAACATTCACTTTGTAAAACTTTTGTTCACTTCGTAAAACTAATACATTCACTATTTGAGCATATCATAAAATATATTAAAAAATGTGAAACAATATGCATAAAACAAGATCAATCTATTATTAGGTTGAATGTACATCTTATTTGAAATACCCTTAAGATTATTGATAATTTTGAAAAAAAAAAAATATATATATTATTAACCTGCAGTAATCTCAACATCATTTGGAATAAAATTCTCTACCCTGGATTCCAAAACTGGATGACGAGCTTGCTTTAAAATTATGCAGCGGTCACCTAAGCAAAATCAAAATATTCAATTAATATCTAGTAAAATCATAATTGTAAAAGTTCTGAATAGTTATACAGTTTAAAAGCTTAAAAAATAAAGAAGTTATAAATATCTTAGAGCTTTGTTTAAAAAATAATGAACATTTATAAAACTTCATACCCTTTTCTCTCATTTTAGGTCTAATGTAAGGTTTTGGAGCATTTACAGAAACAGAGGCAAAGGAAAGTGATACATCAAGCCAAGCAACTGTATGACTTAGAATTTTCAAAGGTTGAATATAGGAAACTAAAATAAAATATATAAAATATTAAAAGAAAAGTTTATATTTTAGAGATGGGTAAAGAACAGAGCTGCAGCAACTCTTTTTGATACTTATTGCATAAAATTTTGCTTATTTTTCTACCATTTATCTGAGCATTGGTAAGATAATTGGAAAAGTCTAGTATCTGCACACCAGTTGCACCACCCTTGCTGCAGCTCTGGTAAAGAAATGTAATTTTAGCATTACACAATAGAAAAATAATGCAATTTCAAAAAATACAAAATCAGTAAGTTTATTATTAGCGAGTTATTAGGGTGGATCAAATGAAAACGGAACATGAGCCACAGAATAAAATGACATAGTTTACTTCAAACATAATCTCCAAAGCTACACAATCACTTATCTCATTCTTTCACCACATGGTGAATATCTTGTTCATAGAAGTCCTTTGGCTGAAATCAGAAGCATTTCGAACATTGTCCATGACTTCGGTATCCGAGTAAAACCACAACCCTTCAATGCCTTTTCAGCAGTCCAAAGATGGAAAGTCATATGGCGAAAGATCTGGACTATATGGTTAGTATTCCAACACTGTCCACCGAAGCTTCAACAGATTCTCTCGTAGACGTGCTTGTGTATGTCGTGGACATGAGTCAATGACAGTGCATGTTCTCCATACACTGTCTTCATTCACCCATGTGCTTTTCAAAATACAACTCCTTCTGCCACTAAATAAAAATAACACTGTGTTGCTCTTTTTTTACTCACAAACAAACATTCTGCAGATCCAGTACAGCAATAACTGATTTGCTGGCTGTACGATACTGTGGGCCAACTGCCAGCACATATCCTGTGCTTCTGCGTGATTACTTGGAGCAAGTCCATTTCTGCAGTAAGGGTTGCCTTTCTTACTTCTTGCCCTACCTCCATGCAAAGTTATACCACACTCATCCAAAAATAAAACATATTATAACCATTGTTCTGTTTTTATATGATCCACACTTATAGAATTATAACATTTTGGTGACTAGTGCAGATAAGAATTAGCATTTTAATTCTCAATTAAACAGCATAATAGTGAATAAAAAATAGTCATATTGGAATAAAGAATATTGAATAAAGAATTATGATACATTTGTGTAAGAGGTAAAAATTATGAAGTTTAGAAAAAATAAAGTTAATGAAAATATGGCTAAAGTGGATTAGAAAAATGAGATAACTGGAGAACAATAATTAGTCTATATCAGACAACAGTCTTAATCACAGTAGTGAAACTTTTAAACTAACAACTTAAGTGACTTTCTACAATCAACTGCTTATATCTAGACATTTTTGTTTCAATATATTACTGTAAATGTTTCTGTTTTACAATTAATTGTATTTCAAACTTTTTAAATTTTTTGGAGCACCAAAAAAAAAAAAAAATTGTTATTAGAAAATGGCGGGGAAGTTGATCCTGCACTCCTCACATAGTTGTAACGGCCCATGCTTTCCAGCAGATCTATAAATCAGAAATTATGAACAGTTTTATAATCTCTAAACTTACAGTTAGAGTTGGAACTGACAAAAATAATAATTTGTTTTTGTTTGTCAGAATGTTGTGTATCTGAAAAAATGGGTAGCGGAAATTGATACTTTTTTTTGTCTTTAAGGGAGACAGAAAAAATAAAAAAGTATTACGTATTGTTGGTTCCTATCATAGCTCTATTTATATAGAACAATGTCTAAAAATGCCATTCAGATTGACCAAATAATTTTTTGAAAACCGTGGGACGAGATAGAAAAATGTTTGTGACAAGAAAATAATGCTTAAACTATTTTTTTTTTTTTTTAAACAAGAAAACATTAAATTTTTTAAACTTTCCATTATCAGCAATTCTAGAGCCATAGAGGCCACCTTCCTGTTCCTTCAACAAGACTTTT
This sequence comes from Maratus michaelseni, assembly GCA_963931845.1. Classification (NCBI taxonomy): domain Eukaryota; kingdom Metazoa; phylum Arthropoda; class Arachnida; order Araneae; family Salticidae; genus Maratus; species Maratus michaelseni. The sequence continues at coordinate 64,408,252 of OZ007595.1, forward strand.
GTGTTGTCAATGTTTGTTCGAGAATATAGAAAATCCCCTTAGTTCATAAAAATCTCCAATGTTTAACAGTTATGAAAATACAATATCAGCAATTGGGAAAACACATCATCATACATTTTTTGTATTTCTACATCTTCCTGGTACTATTGATCATGTTATTTTCATATAAAAAAGTTTTATCTCTACTATTTTTAGGTTATTCATTACAGAAAGCTACCTATTGCAGCCGTTCGGAGGAAAGCAATTCCAAAAAATTTTGGTATATTTTCACCAAAAATGACCCCCAGACCCCCAAACCACCCTCCGTTCAAATGTTGATTTATATATATATATATATATATATATATATATATATATATATATATATATATATAATCTATTCTTTACAAGTTTTTTATTTCCAATTTTGTTATTTCCAATTGTTTTCTGGTAATAATTCAGTATACCCGGATGATTATACTGATCTTAGCATATGCCAGTATAATTATGAAATACTGAATTATTTTTTAAAAACACGTGTGGGTACATCCAGGCTGAAGATTATACCTACACGTGTTTTTTCATATCCAATTATAATTTAAATCTCTTGTTATCCAATTTTCCATTATATTTAGTTCATAATTCATTTCTTAATCCATTTGTATTCACTTAATATCAACTCCAAATTATTAACATTTTATGGTTTATTATAATTTTTTTTTCTCTCACTCTCTTTTTAAATAATCTTCATATTTTCAGTATTTTTGGCCAATTACCATTGAAGCACAAGCTATGCTAAAATTATGATTGCACTTGTTAATTTATTAACTATGTGCTATTCTGTCTACACATTATTATTAATTATCTCTTTAGAGATTTAATTAGAATGTTACAAGAACTTGATATGTTTTTTGAAATTCAAAGATATTATAATTATATATATATATATATATATATATATATATATATATATATATACAGTCGAACCTCGTTAACGCGAACACTCAAGGGGAAACTTTTTTTGTTCGTGTTAAAAGTAGTTCGTGTTATCCGAATTTAAATACATTACATACTACTGGACAGGGAATTGGAAACAGTTCGTGCTAAAAGTAATTCGCGTTAAGCGTGTTCGTGTTAACGAGGTTTGACTGTATATATATACATATAAAAATCTCCTAAGAGATAATTAGTAATAAAGTGTAGACAGAATACCACATAGTTAATAAATTAACAAGTGCAATCATAATTGTACCATAGCATTTGCTTCAATGGTAATTGGCCAAAAATACTGAAAATATGAAGAATATTTAAAAAGAGAGAGACAGAAAAAAAAAATAATTATATAATAAACCATAAAATGTTAATAATTTGAAGTTGATATCAAGTGAATACAAATGGATTTTGAAATGAAATATGAACTAAATATGATGGAAAATTGGATAACAAGAGATTTAAATTAGAATTAGATATGAAAAAACACGTGTAGATATAATCATCAGCCTGGATGTATCCACACGTGTTTTAAAAATAATACAGTATTTCATAAATATACTGGCATTTATGCTAAGATCAGTATATTCATCCAGGTATACTGTATTATTACCAGAAAAAAATTGGAAATAGTAAAATTGGAAATAAAAAACTTGTAAAGAATAGATAAAATATCTTACTCACAATAATTATCAAAAATTCCTTAAACATCACAAGGTCTACATTTATACCAATACGACCACATGGCGCACATCATGAAATATCATAATCTTGATGAGATAGTCAAGTTGAGAGAATATATTTTGATAGTTAAGTTGAGAGAACATATTTTGAAATAACACCTCAATTATTACACATTAACACAAATTGATTTAAAACACACAAATTTATTTTTGTGATAAAAACAAATAAATACACTCAAAAACAAATTTATATTTGTGAATATACAAATTTTCCATTTAATTTTAATCTTTAAAAGTAAAATTTAAATACATAAGCGATAAGCACCCTCTATAGGTAAATTAAAAATATTTTTAACAATTATTTGACAAGAAATGTGCTGCCCTCTATAAGGAATAATAATTATTCAAAATTAAGTTTGATTTACATATTTATTATATTAGCTTTAATAATATATATAAATAGTAATAAATAATAATATCATTGTAGTTTTACATTAACATCAGACATAATCCCATTATAAGAATTAAATTTATCTTACATAGTATTTCGAAAACTCTTACCAAGAGTAAATATTATGTTAAAAAAAAAGACATATTTCTTATAATACATAGTGCTGGTGCTGCCATCTATGGTAATCTACTTATATATATTATAGAATTTACAGAAAATAACCAAGATTTTATACTTCTACTAATTAGCTATATATATATCTCTGACGTATGTCATGCTCTAATTCTTTTATTTATAAACAGATTCTTATGTGACTGAGTATGTGTATAAGACACACCAAGGTCTCGACTGAGTTCGTTGGCCAGCTTCATTCGCCATCTTGTTTCAAAATGGCGGCCAGTTAAAAAATTTAATTTTTAAAAATTTGAAAAGATGTACAAAAAAATTATAAATTGAAAAAACTGTTTCTGTTAAGTATTAGAATGAGATACAAGGATTCTGCAACATTTTTTGTTTTGGCTATATCTTAAAAAATGGCTGAGATATGGCAGTTTAAAATTCTAGGGTGGCTGAGATTTTGAAACAATCATATTTGTTATGCTGTAACTCTAGTATTTATGAACCTATATGAATACGACTGATCATGTGTACAGAACATACCAAGGTCTGACCGAGTTCGTTGGCCAGCTTCATGCACCATGTTGTTTCAAAATGGCGGTAAGTTAAATTTAAAAAAAAAAATTCAAAAAGATGTATAAAAAATTATAAATTGAAAAAGTTGTTTCTGTTAAGTGTTAGATCATGATACAAGGATTCCAGAACATTTTTTGTTTTGGCTTTATATTAAAAAATGGCCAAGATATGGCAGTTTGAAATTCTAGGGTGGCTGACATTTTGAAACAATCTGATTTTTGTTATCCTGTAACTCTCATGCTGAAATTTGCATTCAAATTCAGTATTAACAAAAACTGGGATTGAATCTTCTATAATCGGGTTCCAAGCACGTTAGCTTCGGGTGTTTGAGTAAAATGAGTCGAATTTTTAAAAACATGGACTATGAAAGCTACCTTTTACTCATGGTACAGGCCGGAAGGACTATTTCAATTTAGACTGATGTTTCTCAATTATTTATCTCAAAACAGCTAGTCTGAAACCTTTTGTATACTTTGTACATATTTTAATTCTTTAAAAGTTTTCCCCGATTTTAGCTGAAAATTCTATATACTATATCTTTCAAACTTTTGGTGAAAATTTTTCTTCCATACATCATGCATACTTCGAAAATACTGCAATTATTTCCTATATTTCTCCATGTATCACTTGTATTTCAATATTTATGGTCACTCTTTATCAAGTTTTTTTTTAAGCTTTTATTTATATATATATATATATATATATTTGTGTACTTAATTCTTTCTTTCTGATAATTAATTCTGTTTCACCCGAGCCCCCCTCAATAATTTCTTGAAATTTTAATGCCATTTTTATTTTTTCTTTATGATTTTTCTCCATTTCTTAAACAACGTTGAATTAATTCTTATTCTGTTTTGATTTTTTATCATTATTTCTACAACAAGTTTTTCTTTTTTGATAATGTTATAACTTAATGTCGAAACAATGGGGGGGGGGGGGGCATGCCGTGCCTTAAATCAAAAATGAAAAAAATGTTGAAAATTGTACAAAACTTGACTGAAAATTTGTGATTGAATGAAACTTTCTACTTCTTCTTAATAAATTGAACAATGCTGTTTGATCTCTATATATGCATAAAGGGGACAGTTGAGAGATTGCTCAAAAATAAAATAGGCTATAGCAGTATTCAATGAAAGTTTCATTAAATATAATGACAATTTTGCATTATCAATCTTGAAACTGGTTAAAAATTAGTCAAATATTTGAAAGTTAATAAAAAAAAGTAACATTCGTTTCAATTCTCTGAACGTTTAAAAAAATTGTTGACAGATATCTGAAACACTGAGTTCCATCATAAGAGTGATAGTTTCAGATGAGGTCAAAAATGAAAATTTAGTTATCATTTATGGAGAACTAAAAATATATGAGTGGGTAGAGAAAAATACGAAAGTAGCTTTAAAAATATATAAAAAAATAAAATTTATCAGTTAAGTTTTTACTAAGAAAAGAAATAAAGCCATTTATATTTAATACAATATAAATTGATAATCAGTAAACAAATTAAATACACACCTGCAACATCCATTATTTGATCCACAATCTCTTTCTGCTTTTCTTCATATGACTTCTTAAAAGAAAGATATTGTTCATTCAAACTTTTTAGCTGTGTACTTTGGAAACGTACACCAGAAGCCTTAGTGTCAATAATTAAATAACCTTTTTTATGGCGAAGACTTTTTTCTTCCTAAAGAAGCAAGAAAAAATAATTATAGCATTATGGGAATGACACTTCATATCTAACCTCTTCAGACCTGAGGTATGCAAATGTAGACTTTTATTCTTTTCCTTACAAAAACTAAACTGTTACATTTTTGCTTTACTTTTATATAGCTTATTTTCTGCTTTGGAACAAAACCAATAAATAGTGGCATTAATGTTTATTTCTCATAAAATAAATGTTATTTTCATATGAGTTTGCTAAATGCCTTCAAGAAAGTGTGATCAAGAAAGAAAGAAATTTTCATAATTATTTTGGTACTTCTCTATTATCCCGTCAACCACTTTTCATGACAAAAAACTATCGCCAAATTGTAACGCCAAATAAACGGGAGAACGTTGTCATTGGAATATCTAAATAAATAAAATATAAGGATTTAAGGACACAATTGTTATTATAATTAATAAAATAAGTAAAACATAATGAAAAATACACACAAATGTCGAATTAAAAACCACTTGATGACATAACAAACACGTATAATGCTTCTGACATCAAGTAAATGAGACTGCATTTTTGGCGTTTAATCTTACAGTTTGGCGATAGTTTTTTGTTATGAAAAGTGGTCGATGGGATAATAGAGAAGTACCATTATTTAACTTAAACCTTTTACAATAAAAATTTGAGCATTTGTAGATCATTTACTTGTTTAAAGTCCTTCAATTTGTTATTGCGTAGATTTAGGCAATTGATAGTTAAATTTATATTTTAAAAGGGGGTAGAAGTTTTAGATCCATATATGTAAATCTAAATTACCAATCTCTTAAAGTATAAATTTCAGAAAAAGAACTTTTTATGTCATCTATGATATCACATTGTTTGTGTAAAAGCAATGAATGTGTATTTGTAGTGTTATTTTACCTTCAGGTCTTAACATGCTATACAAAGCATGTTACCAAATCAAAGCTGTAAATACCTTTCTTGTGAGCCTATAGTGGTATCCTATTACTTTACAACACTCTAATTTAACAGTTGGAGCATCCAGATCGTCTTTGACCTAAATCAGAAATTGAAAATTACAATTTAGAAAACAAAAGGATGATCTATGCAAGAATTTACTTAAATTTACTTACATCATCAATGGTTCGCATAATTTTATTCTGTATCTTGTTCATTTTTTCTCTTATTTCTGAAAGTAAAAATTACATAATGGTATGAAAAAATGAAAATTTTTCAAAAGTTTACACAAAAAGAATTATTTTTTCAAGGCTTAGAATAAACAAGCAAATAAAGCAAAACTTGCAACATATCTAGAAGATAATCATCACAGAAAATGATTCAAAGATTATGGAAAGTGGATAAACATAGCACACAAACATTTTAAAAAAAAAAAGAAAAAAAAAACGCTACCAAAATTCACAAATTTTTTTTGCCAAAAATTCTAAAATAATATTTTAAACTAATTAATAATGTAGATTAAATATTAATCTGGAATACTGTCTAAATCATATTTATTTTAGGAAACATTGTCACAAGTCTGAATCAAAAGTTTGATAATCAATTGTAATTTATCTGCAGCTTTCCTTTAAGACAACCTACAAAAATATCTAGAAGAATTGATGTCCTTAATAACTATGCAAAGTAAGTAATAACAATCTAAATTCAACAATATAAAATAAACTTTATTAAAAGAAACAGTGATAAAACACACACAAAAAAAAAAGCAAAATAAATTTTACTAAACTGTATTGCACATGTTACATAGCTTTTCTAAGACTTTTAGCAATGGCTTCAGTCTTTTCAGTGTTAGTACAGTAGACTCCTTCAAATCCGCACATTGCTTCAGATGTAAACAGTGAAACTTACAGTTAAGATATAGAGAGAAAATTCAAGATTTTTTAAAATTTTTATATCATTCCATACACATTTTAATATGTAATTTTGGTTAATATCATCGAACTCTTGCTTTCTCATAAAAGGAAGTATAAATTTGTTTCTGAAAAAATTCAAGGGAGCACTGATATGAGTGGTGATCGTGATCTTTTTATCAAATACATTTATGTATTAATCAAGCTTTTTTGGTTATTAAATCAGGCCAAACATGAAATAAAATTTCTTTATTTTATGATTTTCATGTAAAATTTTAGTGTACTGTATGAGGCGAGTTTCAGTGAATAATTCAAGAAAATTTTATCACATCATTATTATGCCTATTTAGTCATGCATTATTAATTATTTACTATGTGACCTTTACTTTTAATATTTTAATAATTTTTTAACTTTTCTTAATTTTTATTATTTTACTTTATTATTTTCTTTAATTATTTTAATATTTTACTTTATTGTAAGCATTCATTATAATTTTGAGTGCATTTTTACATTCAGATTACTTTTTTAAAATCTAAACAAAACAATGACCAGAAATTTGCAAAATTCTAAAATTCGCACAACCTCTGGTTTTAAGCTGTGCGGATTTGAGGGAACCTACTGTACATGTCTTTCTATTATCAGCTGATGTCATTCAGGGCAAAACTTTGACATCACTCAGGGTAAAAGATAATTTGATTGGTGTATGAACAAGGACAAGTTTGTCTGACTGGTTGGAAGAGGGGGAGATTGATTGACAGGAGTGTTTGTTTGTAAACATCCCTTTCCTTATTGAAAGTTATGCAACAAAATTGTTTGAGCATTCATTTCTAAACTCATTAACCCTCCGATTGCTTAATTTTTTTTTTTTTTTCCAAAATCCTTTTGACCAGTATGTTCTCTTTTATTACATATTTCAAATCTATGTATTTGAAATATGTAGTATATTTTTTACCCTTTGACAATAGAGTTTTTAGAACAAAATTGCTTCAAAAACTGTATTATATAATTCTTTCTACAAATGTCTTGCCTGTGGAAATCAAGGGATAAACAGTCAGAGGGTTAATAGCAGCCCATACCTTCCTATGTAACTGATTTAATGGGGTTCTAAAATAGGGAGTTCTATGAGCCTGCCACACCCTGTGAGCTAGATTTCATTCTGTAATCATCTGCCTTATCTCCTCCAGTAACCAAATAGTGTTGGCTGTGTTATGTCTCAGTTATAAGCACTGCCCAAACCCCAAACGTATTGCTAACAATCTCTCCAAGTTGATTGATAGCTTCTGCGGTCTTCTGCTTGGATTCAAGTACGATGGGTGAGGTTTTTCTCTGCTCTAGTAGAAAAATGAAGTCCTGCCATCTGGTGGAGATCGATTTAAATCCAAGTTGTAGGTATCAACTCAATATCTAAGGATCACAGGCTGAGATTGTTCAGTGTTTGAATGCTGTAAGGATAGGGAAAGTTGCAGAGATTGCTAAATCAAGATAGTTATTAGAACTAATAAAAGGTAGAAGAAGGGGGCACTATAATTTGCGCAAAATTTTAATCCTCCCGGCTCTTGAATTCAATACCATATCAACTAGTCGAATGGCAATGCTAAGAGGGATGAGTTGCATTAAAACCACCCAGAATAAAATTTGGAAACAAGTTAGTGAGCTGGGTAAGATCTTGCTCCAGCATGTTCACATTACCATTTGCAAGGGATGTAAATGGCTGCAATAAGAAGTTTAGGAATAAATGGGAAGTTCAAAATAATAGGAGTAGCCTTGATGAAATTTAGATTGAGAAAGAAGTTTAATGGAGTTTATGCGAAACCTTCTTTTTATATAAGTAGAAGTGCCGCCAAGGGTATGATTGTCACTACGAGTCGTGTCAACACTAAATAATTCCCAGTTTACAATCCTTGTAACATTTTCTTGAGAAAATGTGTCACACTGACCAAAGCAATATCTAAATCATTACTATATACCCATGCACTAAATTTTGTTACTTGACATGGAAGAACATTGGCAGTGAATATACAAATGTAGAAGGAATCAAAGTTTCCAACAGTGGGGAAGATGACAATCAGATAAGTTTAACTGCTTTTGAATTGTAAACTAGAGGTCTGCACAGGCCGAAATTTTTAGGCCCAGCCTGTGCAAAAATCAATGAAATGCGGCCTGGCCTGACTCAATTTCTATGAAAAATTCATATTTTTCTTAAGATACAATTAAGAGCCTTTTAAAGAAAACTGCATACATATCTATGCAAAAAAATTTAACGGTATATTTCAGGCTACCGTATATTATGGAGTACAGCACATTCTTTTGAAGCAAGAAAATTGATCAGAATTTACATATGCACATTACATTATACCCAGAGAATAAAAATAATTAATAAAAGGTAAGAAATGATAGGCAAAAGAATTTAGAATTCAACAGTAATGGACAAGAAGAGAAGACAAGACTTCCAATGAGCAATCCCCAATACTTTGTAGGGATCCAGGTAGACAAATTGGACTTTATCTTGTGCTCTCAGTTCGAATTTGTTCATATTTACTTTATGTTCGTACTAGTTATGCTTTTTAATGATCTTTAGTACATTTTCATGCTAAATGACTTGTGAAGGTTTCTAAGAAGGAGGTGTGTGTAATATGACAAATATACAGCAAAAAATAGAAAAATACATTCTCAAATCAAGGATGCATGTTATGTGCCAGACCATGTTATACGCAAGAATGTTCGAGAAACTCCTCCCAAACTAGTTGCAGAGTGTAGTTAATGGTTGGTTGCTAAATACATGAAAATATTTAAATAAGTTAATAAAGTATCCATGCCCTTTAATAAAAATAAATTAAATCGAAATTATAGAAGTTAAATTTTGAAAAATTACGAGTTACGATTGCAATAAAAATGGTCATATATGAGCTGCATCACCTGAATAACTCAACATAGCATTTAAAACCAAAACAAATGATCAAAAATAGTGCATATAATAAGCTGAAAACAAGTAAGATACATGAAATTTACAATAAACAAAAGTGTGAGTCTAGAAAATAAAAAATAAATGGAAAATAAAAGAAATAAATTGGAAGGGGCGGGAAATAGGTAATATCTGTCCAACAAATGCCCCCCTTTCCCAACCACTTCCATTTAACTTTCACATACTATACACTATATATAAAAAAAATTAAGCTGAAAACATATATTATCATCAAAAGCTTTGTTTTTAGACAATTCTTCCCTTCTATGCGCTCTGGCAAGCAGGCACTGAGCATGCGTGGGGGTGTTTTAAGATTTTCAGAAAAAGAATATGTTTACGATGAGCTTTTAAATTAATATCGTGGCTAATTATCAAAAAATTAAAAATCTGAGTCTTTGGTGCATCAGGGCCTGCTTTGGACTATCCTTATACAAATTTTCAGACCTCAGTGTGCGGTAGGTTTTCCTAGCCATCGCTGACAGACACACATATAGAATGAAACTTTCTTTTATTAGTATAGATACAGCCAAGTCTGCTTATAACAAACCTAGCCAAACCATCAAAACTGGTTCGGTATATCTGAGGTTCATTATAAACAATTTCTGACTTTATAATAGGTTCTAAATGCTTTTAAATATATATAAGAATCTTAATGATTGTTTTAAAGGTATTAAAATAATGTTACATGTTTTAATTTGATTTTTTAATGTAAGCATAAAAAATTATATTGAATGGTACATCATAAATTTATCCAAAAATTTCCATTATTGTACTAGAATGATTTTATAAGGGGTGATTATAAAGCATACCTTTACGTCGAGAAAAAAAAAATCTGTCATTTGTTTGTCTTACACTTTCATGATCTTTGAAGGGTAAACCATTTCAACAAAGTGAAATCAAGATCATTGTGAGTTGTTTTTCTCAGTTTCTTAACTTTAGTTATGTTTTGCTCATATGCATGTTTTATTGTTTCTCTATTTTTCCATATGGTGTCAACTGTAGATTTTTCAAGCAAATAATCTGGGCAAATATCAGATATCTTAGAGCCTTTTTCTATTTTGAAAAGTTTCAGCTTTTTTTATTCAGGCAAAATGATTTTCTTTTACCTGCCATGATTTTAAAAACTGCAATTCTCACTTAAAAGATTAGATATAAACAACATGCAGCAAGTTTCTCTATCTTAAGACCTTAAAATTAGGAGACATTTTTCTATCTGAACGACAAATCTGTATTGCTACATTCCATGGAAAGATAAGGAGATTCCCTCGCAATGGAATAAGACCACTAATCTGATAAGTGACAAACAATTCTCTAAAATGTGATTAGATATCATTAACAACCCATCAGCGCAGGGAACAACAATTGTGTACATTCACACAGGTTTCTGCTGCTACCTATTGCACCTAAACCCTCTTTTTTCCAAAGAATAGGATCTGTCAGCACTCTTCACACAGCGCATTGGAGAGCAGAAGCAGATAGTTGAAGGCTAAAGATTAAGATAAGAGAATTTTGTGAATGTGAAAATTTTGAATATAGTTATAGATTTTTTCCAGTAATTTAAAAAAAAAAAAAAGTTTCGTCATTTTTGGAAAAGTAGATTAAGACTGAGGATGCTATAAGCAAGGGTTTGTTATATGCATAATACAGAAGTTTGTTATATTCATAATACAATACACATAAAAAATACATAAACACAAATGCATAAAAAGTTTGTTATATCCATTAAAAATAGCATTGTAAAGTGTATTAAATAAAATGGGACCTTCTATCTGGTTTGCTATATACTAGGTTCGCTACAACCAGACTCTACTGTATATAAAATTACTAATAAGTAAGAGATTACTGTTTGAAATATTTATTACCTACTTTACATATTTTTTTCTAATAATTTGTTGATATTTTCTACATAAGAGTAACTTTGTAGATCAGCTGGTAATAAACAGAATGCTAGTATTTTTAAAAGAATTTTTTGTTTGACAGGAAAATATAAGTATTTTAAGTTAAAATAATGCAGGAATTTAAAAGAAGCTTTAAATGTGGCAGAAAGAAAGAATCTTAACCTTCTCATCGTCGCAAACTGATATATCTGTTCACTATGCTACAGGTTTCACTGCAATATTTGCATTACTTAAATTCATATATTTCTACAAATATAATGTAGTTTTAAAACATTAAGTAATGGTTAGTAGTCTCAAAGGTTATGTTGAAATACGTAATTAAGTTTTTTATATCGTTTCTTTTTAGCACTTAAAAAATTTTACAGAGAAAACAACATTACAATTTTGCCCTTTAGCTCGGTGGTCAGGGGGTTAAAACTGTCATCATGAAAAAGGTTAGTGGAATCTCAGAAAAAACTTGAGGAAAAAAAAGAGATGTGTTTAATGCACTCAGGCACTTATCTTGCAAGATAAATAAAATTGAAGCATTTTATATGTTATATAACTTTTTTTAAATTCTTCATTAAAAGTCTTAGATAATTAATAAAAAATAGGGCACATTTTATAGGGTTATACTTTCTCTGTATCTTATTTTTCATAGGTGTATATTTCTATGCTTTACTTAAAAGAAAAAATTACAAATATTCTAATACATTACCCAAAAGTTTCTCATCATATTCTGCTTTAACAACAAATTCTTTGTTCTTCAGAGCATCAAAATCAAGAGTAGATTCAATCATTGAAAGGTAATTAGAAAATTCATCAATTCTATCCTAAAATATATATATATACATGTTTTTTACAGCTTAAAAAAAATTGTAGTCATGTTTTAATGTATTTGATTTTTATTCAGATTTAACAGATATTCAATCAATAAAAGTTTTATTACACTTGTTGTGTCTTACCTATCTCTACTTACACACAACAAGAGAACTAAATTACTTATTGTCCTTCACATTTAAATTAAACATTACACAACTAATTAATTAAATTACTCAGTTAAATATTACATTTTTACCATGGCTTCTGAAATTTACCTTAATTGCTCAAAACATTGTATTTATCCTTTTATTTTACATTAGAATTTTGACTATTTAGATTGGAACTTACATTTAATAGAAAAATAATTTATATTGAATCATAATTACAAAATTAAGTTAAACACAACAGTAGGAACAGTGATTAGAGATCACACACAGCGCTAGAGCATGAATGGATGATATGTTTACCGGAGAAAACGCGTGAAGCAATGGCATCTCGCCATACTGTAATGTAGACTTGAAAGGGTAAAAACATAAGGTATGTCAAGTTAAACAGAATGATTTATATATCTACATTAACTTTAAATTTTAATAACATATGACATAATATGTTTGACAAAATTTTAGACTTTTTTGTGACAGATTGATGAAATTTACAATTTTTTCTATGATCATTGGTTGACGAAATTTGTGATATTTTTCTCGAGTGATTGATGAAAATTTGCGATTTTATTCCGTGATCATTTGACAAAGTTTGCAATTTTATTCTGCGATCGTTCAACGAAATTTGCGATTTTATTCTGTGACCATTTGACAAAATTTGGAATTTTATTTGATGATCATTTGATGAAATTCGCAATTAATTTCTGCAACTGTTTGACTTTTTTCTGTGACTGATTGATGAAATTATGATTTTCCCCCCCAAGATTGATGAAATTCAGGATTTTTTTTCTGCAATTTTTTGATGAAATTCTCTATTTTTACGACCAATTGACAAAATTAAGTTTTTTTCCATAACAAATTGATGAAATTTGGACTATTTTTATACAACCTGTTGACGAAATTTGCAAGTTTTTTTGTGACCACCAAATTTTGTGATTTTATTCATGGATCGTTTGACGAAATTATCTTTTCACAATGCACATCAACACGCCTTTTTTTTTTTTTTTTTTTTTTTACAATTTTGTGGAAATGGCTGACTGATATTAAAGAAAAGCGGAAATCTGAGGAAAAACGGTATCCCTGAAATTAATAAAAATTATAGTTGGCACTGTTTAAAACAATTTTTTTTTTTTTTGTGTTTAAGTAGCATTTGTACCAAGATAGTAACCAAAATAGTTGCAAGCTTACTTGAAAAAGAGGAAAAGAATCTTTGTCATAAAAATAATAATCAAAGCTGTGCAATGAAAATCCACATCTTATTCTACAGTTTACGCTACCACCCAAAATTTGCCACTTTTTGTACTTTTATTATAAAATCACACGTTAATTATTTAACCCTTTCAGGAGCAAAGTACTTCTCTTCATTTATGATTTATTAATCAACACAAGAATTTACAAACAAATTTATTTGAAAATAATAAAAGCTTTTCTTGACATACATAATAAAAGGAAAATTTTCATTCCAAAATTCTGGATTAAAATTAAGTGTAAAAAAAATAAAATAAACTACCACCCTTCAAGGGGTAAAAAAAAAAAAAAAGAATTTTTTTAAATTATCATCTGAGAAAGATGATCAGCATTCAGTTTGGTTCTTTCAAAATAAATTGAGTTGGGTTGGGTTGATTATTGACGGCCAATTATCTACACTAGGGATATAGGCCCGGGGGGAGTGCCCTTCGTGGGGGGTCTTTCTAAGGGAACCTAATCCGTATTTACTCATGGATAAATCCACAGCTCGAAGAAAACCACGAAAACTCCAAACGATTAGGCCGACGGGCGCGATTGGGATCGAACCCAGCACCTCCCATCTACCAGCTTCGAGAGCACAACCTCTCAGCCACTGGTGGGGCTCAAAATAAATTGAATATATACTTGTCTTGTACTAGGGCAATAGTGTGAGGTAACTGCAAACAAGACAACTTTTATTGCATGTTACTGACTACAATTTTACAGGAGCAAATGGGCCAATGGTTTTGGCCTGATTCATTTCTGGGGACTCCAAACTCAGTGCACTTTCTTTAATCAATTTTGATCTCGTAATGATTATAATCGGTATTTTGGACTTTTAGAGGAGGATGAGATTAACAACAAAAGTGAGAGAGATATTTATGTAACTATGCACTTATATGCTCCAAATGTATACTAATACATTAAACAATTTAATTTTTATGATAGTATAGATAGAAAGCCCTAAAGAACACTAGACTTAACATTTCCACCTCTGATTGGTTAGTCTCGCTAGTAATACGATATTTTAAATTTAAAGAGGAAAAAACAGCAACAAATTCAAGGAATTCAATAATAAATTTAACACCTATTTGACAATGCCATATAAATAAATTAAAAAGATAAATACCATAAAAAATCGCTATAAAAATTATACAATAAAATTGATAGGTTCAAAGTACTGTGTGATTTTATTTTTATTTTTAGTCTTAAGATTTTAATGAAGTAACAGATGTCAACATTTATGTTGTGGATGCAGAAAGATTGAACACAGCAAATCATGATATGCCATTGCCAAAGGTTAACAAGATGACCGCCATAATGTTAAAAATTTTTTAGATACCCGACTCGTGCTAAGTGCCATGGTAAATTTTTTTGTCTTCTGTTTTATATGCCAATTTTAACCAGAAATTTCATTTAATAAAATGCATCTTATTTCTAGGTAGCATTTGTTTAAATTTCTTTAGCAAAACAAAGTTGATTCATGCAGCATTAGTCAACAAATCTAAAGTGAATCTTATGAGATTCATATGGTGGTTAAACGGTTAAATACTTTTGGGGGAAAACAAAAAATTGGGAGAAATACACTGTAAAGCATATGGGTAGGAACCAAATCAAAAACCAGTAGTTTACAACTGAAATTTGGATGATTGGCATCCTTGCACTACATTTAAATTGAAATTTTTTATCAATTTTAAAATTTGAATAAAAAAATAAGAAATTGATACTGAACTATAACGTTGGGAGATTACAGTTAAAAAAAGAAAGAAAGAAAAGAAGAAAAAAAAGTTGTCAGCTCAAGAGTAATTTTTTTTTTTTTTTTTAATAACAAAAATAGTAGCTAGAATTAGAAAATAGTCTATTTTTCTCCAAAACAATCACTTTTGAAGAGTTTTGGACAAAGATATTAGTCATAGTCTCACATGATGCTGAAAGTAGCTACTTTTAATGGCAGCCCTACTTTCTTTTTTTTTTTTTTTTTTTTTTTTTTTTTTTAATGTAGTATTAGTAAAATAAAGTATTAATGAAACTACAAGAAAAAAATTTGAAAGATTCTACTAGAAGGGAGGTGGAAGAACAGCAGCATTAAAATTAAATAATTAAAATGGAATAATCATACCTTAAGATCTGCAACAAAAATGTATTTTAATACATCTTCATGATCACCTTCATATTTATTAAGTGTTCTGTGTAATTCTGGTAGTTGCTTCAACATCACATATATTTTATACAGATCCTTAAAACACAAAAACACCAAATTTTATTAAATATACTCATAAAATAAATACTATATACTTTTCATTTAGTCAACCAAATATATTACATAACAATATTACACACAATTTTTGTTAATATTAATACAAAAAAAAGCTTATTTTTAAGATAATGGT
Organism: Maratus michaelseni; assembly: GCA_963931845.1. Lineage (NCBI taxonomy): Eukaryota > Metazoa > Arthropoda > Arachnida > Araneae > Salticidae > Maratus > Maratus michaelseni. The sequence goes on from OZ007595.1 coordinate 64,424,013, forward strand.
TAATGAATTTCCTGTATGGGGGGATACTTTCTCTGTGATCCAGTTGTTAGAATCTCATTAGTCATAAAACTTTAATAACTTAGAATAAAGATGGGAAAATATGATTTAAAGATTTTTACTTATTTCCTATATTTTGTTTTAACATTTAGCAAGAAAATGTTTATGATATAAAATAACTGGCTTAATGAAATAGCTATTAGGAATAAATTATTTGTTACTTCAGTAAGATACATTTTAGAAAATTGGTAATTTATATTTTATGCAAAGTAATCCAGATACTGTAATAATGGATTGTAATAATATTCTAATGATAGAAACAGTTGTCTAAAATAACAATTTTTCAATTATTTTCTGAAAATATTTTATGTTTGAAAATTTAAAGTTATTTCTTATGGAGTACATATTTCGTTAATTAACAAAAAGAAAGAAAAAAAAGTCTTAAAACTATTGAGATTCTAACAACTGGATGACAGAGAAAGTATTCCCCATATAGGAAATTCATTAACCATTATCTTAACAATAAGCTTTTTTTGTAATAATATTAACAAAAAAATTTTTTTATTATTATTATATTTTATTAATAGAAATAATTATCTAAAATATGGATTAATACCTGTAAGCTTGCTTTACGTCTTTGCATTTTTCGGCATACAGTTTCTATATCAGGAAATCTTGAAATGATTTTAGATGTTTCATCTCGAAGAGCAAAATCATTTACAAATATTTCAACAATATCAAAGCGTTCCTCTAAAAAAAAAATTACTTAGTATTTAAAATGAACTATTTAAAATAGTCACTGTTTTTTACAATTAAGGATACTACTAATATAAAACTAAAATCAATACTTAAATACAATATTGGCTTGATTTAGTATTGTACAAAACCAAATTCTTCTAGCTCAAACTCATCAACAAATAAGCATACGTACCCAATTTCCTTAAATCCATTAAAGGTTGCTTGATCCATTGTGTTAAAAGTCTTTCACCCATATGTGTGCAGCAGTTATTAAGATGGCCCAAAAGATAATGCTTTTCATGAAAATCTATTAATATGAGGTGTGAAAAGAAAAATGAGTTTAGTAAATACTTTCAGAAGAATAAATTTTTTTACATGTAGTTAGTCATTTACTCTTAAAAACTATTAAATATACAGTAAAAATGAAAATGTATGAAGGTTTCAGATTTTTATTTTTCTCTCTTTAAAGCATTTTTATATAACTCTTTCAGATAGTTATTTTGTAACTGACATGACTTTCTAGGCCAGGGCATGAAATTTCAGTTGAAAAGGTACTAGCCAGACTAAAATTTTTACTCGCCACTATTTTACATTCATTCAGACAGTAACGTCGGCCACCAAACCTGCCCAGAAAATGAACTATTTATGACAAACTGAATTGAAATTGACCATTGTTAGAAGGAGCTGTCTTAATCCAGAATATTTTTCATACATGAAAAACATGAAAAATTTTTTAAATGTTAAAAATTCGGGAGAAAGCGAATAATTTTTACCGTGTTGCAAGCAGCTGAGCTTAGGTGGCGAAACCGGATTCACTTCGCGCAGGAGTGAAGAGTGATCAGATTCAGCCTCGGAAGCGAAAAAAGCAGCGAGCGGTGCGAAAGCGGGGAAGTTCGTTCCTCTGTATGTATGAGAGAAATGGAAGTGGGTGATGACACATTTTTTGTTTTTTTGTAAGATAAATGCCTTTGCTTGATTTTAAAACACTTCCGCGTGTCGCTAGATTGAGGCACGATATTCTGAGCGTATACAGTTTGATTTGAAACCCAAGATTTCAAAAGACGAAACTTACTCGTCAACCTTAAATATTTGCTCACCAATGGCGAGCTAGCGAGCAGAAATTTCGTGCCCTGTTCTAGGCTGCAGATCACAAAACTACAGTTCTGTAGGGGGTTTAAAAAAATTATTTAGGTTATTAGGAATAGTAATCCTTATTTCAAACATTAGCATTTCAAATCACTCAATTTTAAGAATTTTATTACTATAAAGAAATACAGTAAACTTCCGATTATCCATCACTCATGGGACCGATGATGCGGCAGATAATCAAAATAGACGAATAATTGAAAGACAGTACAAGACCATTACTAAAATTACATTTCTATTTGTCAGTTTATAAATAAATAAGAATATTTAAACTTTTTTTTTTATCCATTATGTACTTTCGTTAATAAAAAGCATAACTGATAATAAGAAACCAATTTATGAGACAAATTTAGAATTTTACAGAATAAATATATAGTACCTGTTTTTATCTAAAGTAATCCATTATACCTTTTTTTTTTTTGCATTTTGCTTGTGCTTTTACTGCAGCAAATATTTTGAATAATTTCATCATCTGTTAATTCTTCATAACTCAATATCATTCTTGTCACAATTATGTCAGTCTGTGATATCATCTGCAGATATCTTTTAAACATTGTATGTTTGACACCAAGGTCAATATCTCGGAATCATCACCAAGTGCTTCAGTATCTTGTATGCTATCAACAATGTTAGGACACAATTTTCTCCAGCTTCTCTGCAAAGTCTCTTCAAACGAGTCATTCCAAGCATCAGCCAATTTGAATATGGCATCTTTCATACGGTTTCCAAAAATTGAAAATATTTGATTCATTATCAGAGGGAAGCAGCTTTTGAATAAAAGCTTACCTTTTTTTTAAATGCACTTTAACTTCAGGTACAAAGATATAAAAAAAAAATGTCTTGCATCACCCAGGCACTTTTCTGATTGTAATAATTAGTAGGTAGTGCTTTGATGTTAATATCCTTAAAAGCTCTGGGTTTCTTAGACATCCCAATCACTGTTGGTGCAACTCAATGGCTCCCTGCCACGTTGAAAATTAATAAAACAGTTATACAATCTTTTTGAAGTTTAAAACCAGAAGCATCTTTTTCACAACCTGTTGCAAGTGTAGGAAGAGCTTTCCAGTTCAAGTCAGTCTCATTGCAATTATAAACTTGGTTTAGTGTTAGATTGAACTTTTTGACTGTAACCAAAAACTTCTTTCGAAATTCCTCAATGCATTCAGTACTATTAGCTTTCTCCCAAGTAATGGCCTGTTGTCTATTTCCATGGCGAGATTTAAACTGAGTAAACCATCCATCGCTTGCTTTAAAGCCAGTTTTATCATAAAGTTTCCTATTCATTTCTACAGCTTTTTCACAAATCATGGGTCCAGAAATTGGAATCCCTTGAGTCAGTTTTTGAATGAACCATTGGTAAAGAGCACTGTCTAGTTGTTCATCTTTACAATTTTCATGGTTTTTCCAGCTCTGATAGTGTGTGGTTTCTAACTTGCTGGCACATTTAAAATTTTTTTCTGAATTTTTCTTTAAACCATTTACTCTAGATCACCCTATACCATACCCTTTCGACAAATAAGTAGCAGTTTTGCCATTGTTTAAGTGTTTTATAAATGTCAGTTTTTCTCTCAAATTAAGGACAATTCTTTACTTTTTGCCTACATTAAAAATCCAGAATGAAACCTACAATGCAGATCTGCAATACGCCTCCAAAAGAAAATGGCCAAGCAAGTACACACCATCGAATGTAGCTAGTCAATCAGTGACAAAGCAGCTGACAAAAAGGAAAAACCATATTCCTTTATATCCTCCCTTTACACACCCAGCATGATTCTTTTGGCAGGAATGTTTCTAGCTGCTGTTTTCTGACGTCAGGCAAGCACTTTCTAAGAATGGTGCCGCATTACTTGGGTTTACTGTGCATTTGAGCTGTCATTGTACATTTCTGATAAGAAAATATAAAAATTAGAGGGGGTGGCAGTTGATAGGGTCATGGATAATCGGAAGTTTACTGTATTTGAATTTTTGTTATCAGCTTTTATTTCGGCTTTCAATATAATAGCATATTATGTAATAAATTTTCAATAGTAAAATTTGTCAATGGACAAAAGATTAAAGAGACGAGGTGATTTTTCAGAGCACTATGCAAGATATTCTCTAAGAGTATGATAAAAGTTTGCAATACTTAAGTAACAAGCAGGGAAGACTGAGCTATGGTCGGTCAAAATTAGCTTTGAGTTCACAGTGACCCAAAAATGACTCACTAATTGAATTTTCTCGAGCATGTGACATATACCAATGATTTTCTCCTGCCCAAAAACTGTAGGATACAAAATTTAGTTCAAATCACCTGAGCCATTTTTAAGATAAAAATAGCTTAACCCATAATGACTCATGACGAAAATAACCCACTAATCGAATTTTCTCAAACATGTGACCTAGCCTAATAGTCTTCTTGCACCCGAAAACTGTTGGATATAAAACTTAGTTAAAATCGTCTGAGCCTTCTTAAGATAAAAATAGTTTGACCCATAATGACCCATGACCAAAATGACCAACTAATCTAATTTTCTCGAACGTGTGACCTAGCCCAAACTATCTTCTCGTACCCGAAAACCGTAGGATGCAAAATTTAGTCTAAATAGTACGAGCAATTTTTTAGATAAAATTAGCTTGACTCACAGTGACCCAAAAATGACCCACTAATCGAATTTTCTCAGACATGTGACCTTGCCCAATTCTTTTCTTGTAATCCAAAATGGTAGGACATAAAATTTAATCAAAATCGTTTGAGCCAATTTTTAGATAAAATTAGCTTGACCCTGACCCGCAGTGACCCACTAATTGAATTTTCTCAAACATGTGATCTAGCCTAATAAATTTTGTCAAAATCGTTACAACCGTTTTTAAAATAAAATTTGCATATATATATAAAACCACACACACACATGATTTGCTCGTATTAGAATATACAAGCAGAGAAGACCGAGCTATGCTTGGTCAAAATTAGTTTTCAGTTAAAATATCATGACCCATGACCAAAATGACTCATTAATCAAATTTAGTTCAATACCTCTGAGCCATTTTTAAGATAAAAATAGCTTAACCCGACCCATGACACACTAATCGAATTTTCTCGAACATGTGACCTAGCCCAACAGTATTCTCGTACCTAAAAACCATAAGATGCAAAATTTAGTTTAAAATAGTCTGAGCCATTTTTTAGATAAAATTAGCTTGACCCACAGCGACCCACTAATCGGATTTTCTCGAGCATGTGACCTAGTCCAATGATTTTCTCGTGCCCAAAAACCGTAGGACACAAAATTTAGTTGAAATCATCTGAGCCATTTTTAAGATAAAAATAGCTTGACCCATAAACACCCATGACCAAAATGACCCACTAATCGAAATTTCTCGAACTCTAAAACTGTAGAATACTAAATTTACTTCAAATCCTCTGAACTGTTTTTAAGATAAAAATAGTTTGACCCATAATGATCCTCTAATTGCATCTTCTCGAACATGTGACCTAGCAGCAATAGTCTTCTCGTCCCCAAAAACCATAGGATGCAAAATTTAGTCTAAATAGTCTAAGCCGTTTTTTTAGATAAAATTAACTTGACTTACAGTGACCTAAAAATGATCCACTAATCAAATTTTCTCAGACATGTGAAATAGTCCAAAGATTTTCTCGTGTCGAAACTTGTAGGATACAAAATTTAATCAAAATCTTTAGAGCTGTTTTTAGATAAAATTAACTTGACCCAAAAGTGACCCACTAATCGAAAGTTCTCGAACATGTGACCCAGCCCAATATTCTTCTCATACCCGAAAATGGTAGCATACAAAATTTAGTCAACATCGTTTGAACCATTTTTTAGATACAATTAGCTTGACCATGACCCAAGGTGAACCAAACTGACCCACTAATTGAATTTTCTCAAACATGTGACCTAGCCCAATGGTTTTCTGGCAGTCCAAAATGGTAGGAAACAAAATTTCGTCAAAATCGTCAGAGCCGTTATTAAGATAAAATTTACATATATATATATATATATATATATATATAACCACACACAAGATTTCCTTGTATTAGAATATATGATATGATATACTATAAAATGACACAAATCTAAATTCATATAAAATAAAATAAATCTGCTATAATTACCTTTAATATTTTCAGGAAACAAGGAAAGTCCAGTTACAGATTGAATATCTACTTTGGCATATAAATCTGACTTAAATACAGATAATGAATATTGACCAAAATTATTCTCATCAGAAAGTAACTATAATGGGGAAAATGAGATATATATATATATATATATACATACATAAGTTTGAAAGAAGGTTGAAATATTTGAACAGAAACATATTTTTCCAATATTTGAATGGTTAACACTTTGCGGTCCAACCACGAGTCTGACTCAGGAAAATTTTTCGTTGTAAAATTTGCTTTTGGCACCAGTAATAAAGGAAAATAAAATTTGCCTTGTTTAATTAGAACATTTTTGAAATTGTGTAATTGAAGATAACTTCTTTTAAAAAAATGATGACAACCGGATAAAATTTGTGTAAGAGTCACTGGACCGGAAAAGGTTAACTAAAATTATTCACAAAATATAATTTTACCTCAAGATATTTTATAATTGCTGCAACAGCACATAAAGCATGTTTCATATCAGCCTCATCTATATAAAGAATAAATTTATTTATTAATGAGTAATCATTTATTGAAGCATGATAGAGTTGAAAACATAAAAATTAAAATATTAATTCACTATGCTATATTTGCCTTTTCGTGCAATACTGTTATATCACATACACCATAATTATTAACCTGCATGTCCTTACCTAAAGGTAATGTCTTACTATTTAATGTAAAGTATTTATTTTGATTCTAAGTGGACCATCAATAATGGAATATCCCATTAAGATGGTCTACTCTAGCCTCAAGCAATCCGTATTTTCCAGGATATTGGCATGCAATTTTCTATTAGCACACAGTGATGCCGGGGATGCGCTGTAGCAACGCCCCCTAGATAAGAAAGCCTTGACACGCGTCACGAAAACGTCATATCAAGCAGGCAAAACAAAGAAAAAAATTCGAACAACTTGCATGTTTCAATTTCATTGGCTCATAGAATTAATAATTATTCTATACGACTTATAGTTAATAATTCCACGATGCATCAAAATCGAAACATGCAAGTTGTTCGAATTTTTTTCTTTGTTTTGCCTGCTTGGTATGACGTTTTCGTGATGCGTGTCACGGCTTTCTTATCTAGGGGGCGTTGGCTGTAGTGCATCATTTAAGCAAAAAATTTAAGAAAGGAGGCATAAAAAAATTGTAATAGGTCCTTCAAGATGCATAATTTTTCCCTTGAAAGATCACAAAAGTGGCATATTTTGTATTAAATACATAGAATCTGTCTTATTTATAAAAAGAGAACCAGCTTTTGTAAAAAAGGACACAGTTTTTCGGAAGTGTTTGGGTGCCAGGAACTCAGGATTTCAAAAGTCTAGTGGCATCCTTGGCACACAGGCCACCTAACTGCAACAGAAAATCAGCTGATCACACCACACATTTTTTACATACTGATATTCCAATTACAGAAATAAATAAAATTAATATAAATGCTATTAGGAATTTGAATTCCAATGTTTCAATGCTGTAGTTGTGAAGTGCCGATGAAGTTCGCACTGACTTTGCTTACGTTCAAGTGACAGTGATTAATCGTTTATCTTGATGCGTAGATGTTTGAGCAAAAAGATTGGATTTTTTATTTAAAATCTATTTCATTGGTATTGAAATGCCAATCATAAAAGGGTAAGAGAGGAGAAAAGGCCTCAGAGTCATACATTTTCAATTGTCAAATAATAAAAACAATAAATTAAAATTTTGCGAAAAACAAAAAATTGAATTTGAGTAAATAGGACTATAATACAATATTTACAAACATAATTAATAAAAAATATAGAAGATAAATGAGTACTAGCGATTATAAATGCAAAACTAAGAAAAAAAGTTAGAAAATTGCTATAATACAAAATTTACAATGGTGGATTTTACCTATGCCTTTCTCAGCCAAACAGAGAGGGAAGGCAATCAAATTTGCCCAAAAGTAGCTTTCTCAGACTTCCGCTGTTGCAGATGACAGTTGATTTTACCTGTACCTTTCTCAGCCAATCAGAGATAAGAAGGGGGTCTAATTATATGTTTCCTACAGAGAATAAGTTTTCACGGCAAAAAAGAAAAGGAAAAAAAAAGCTTGTATTTCATAGAAATTTAAGAAAGTGGATTGAATCCAATACCAAAATCAGTGACAGGAACGATTTCACAAGCGGAAATAGTAGTTAATGAATAAGTATTACGAAAAGGGTGAAAAATATGAAACAAATTTCGAATTTTGAAGAACACAACGAAGCACTTAAGGTGTCTGTCTTTGACGACGTTTAGAAGGCGAAGCAAAGCCATCATCTCTATGAAGGATAAGAGGGTTTTTTTTTTCCCAACAGTACTGTTGATATAATACTGTTTAATAGATGTCTCAACACTTCATTGGGTATAAGAACATGATCTCTATGGAACTTTTGTGCAAGTTTTTTAATAACTTGTGAAATAAGGTGAAGTTTGAGATCTTTGTCAACAACATCGTTCCGGACAAACATATTTGCTCTGACTATCTGACGTAAAATTTTATTTTGAGCAATTTGAAGATTCTGCATCTGAGTTTCGCAAACAGTTTCCCAGATTACTGACCCGTAAGTCATTGTAGATCTGATAAATGATTTATATAGAGTAATTTATTAGAAATTGACAGACAGCTATGTTTAGCTAAAAGAGATTGAAGGGAGGATTTGGCAGAGGTCGTTTTTGCGTATGCGTGATGAATCTGAAAAATATGAAACAAATTTCGAATTTTGAAGAACACAACGAAGCACTTAAGGTGTCTGTCTTTGACGACGTTTAGAAGGCGAAGCAAAGCCATCATCTCTATGAAGGATAAGAGGGTTTTTTTTTCCCAACAGTACTGTTGATATAATACTGTTTAATAGATGTCTCAACACTTCATTGGGTATAAGAACATGATCTCTATGGAACTTTTGTGCAAGTTTTTTAATAACTTGTGAAATAAGGTGAAGTTTGAGATCTTTGTCAACAACATCGTTCCGGACAAACATATTTGCTCTGACTATCTGACGTAAAATTTTATTTTGAGCAATTTGAAGATTCTGCATCTGAGTTTCGCAAACAGTTTCCCAGATTACTGACCCGTAAGTCATTGTAGATCCGATAAATGATTTATATAGAGTAATTTATTAGAAATTGACAGACAGCTATGTTTAGCTAAAAGAGATTGAAGGGAGGATTTGGCAGAGGTCGTTTTTGCGTATGCGTGATGAATCTGCCTAGTCCAATCAATATTATTAATGTCGGTATACGTCTGTGCATTCCCCTCTGTACACGCAAAGGCTCCGGGACAAATCGACGCACTGAAGACGGACGCGGACCGAAAAATTCGAAAAAAAGGCGCGGAGCTCAAGTTCGGCCTGGTCGGGAGCCCGACCCGGGGAGTTATTAATTAACAAAACTGTTTTAATTACCGACCGAAACCAAACTTGCAAAAGAACTGAAAGCCGCAAAAATTTTGCCTCCGAAAAGGGTTGTCGGTCTCTTGGATCGGGGAAGGCAGTGGTGCCGCGGAGCAAATTAAGCCCCAAACCGCAGTACGGGTTTTAAAACCGACCCGTATCTGCGAAAGTCTACGGCCCAGAAATTCGAAAGCGGTACGTACGCAACCGGGACGGCGTCCGGTTTCATAAATTCAAAAAATCATTTCCGTACGACAATTAGAACCAAAAAAATCGATCGATAAAAAATAATTTTTCATTTCTTTCCACGCTGCGAATAGGTGGCCCGACAATTGTCGGATCGATTTTCAAGAGGCGAGGCGCATTTTCTTTGACGGAGGTCACGTGGTTTTCAACTGGGTTTTTTCAGAGGGGGGCCCAATCTCCGAATCTAAGGGATGCAGTAATACCTAACTTTTACAGGGCGACGCAAAATTGATTCTGCTTTCAGAATATCTAAAAATTATTCTCATATCTTCATTACGAGCCGATATATTATTTAATTGTATAATTAATCATCATTCATATAATTAAAGCAAAAGAAAGATTTCCATCACAGTGCCTGCTAGATATTACGATTTTAAGAAGTAGGCCGCGTCTAAAAACTGCATGAAGAGTATTTTAAGCTTTTCTTTTAGAGTGGCAACCAGATATTATGATAAGGAAAAGCGGGCTTCACCCGTTATCGAATCGGGACAGTTGATGTAATTAAGACATATTTGTACATTTGTATTATTTTTGAGGAAACCAATTCCATTTCAACAAATTTAACATTTTTAAACGTTTGATTGTTTATATGTATAGAAAAATTACCACTATTTTCGATTAGTAAAAAGCGGGCTTCGCGTGTTATCGAATCCGGACGGTTTATGTAATTAAGACATCAGATTTCTTTTTTTTTTTCCCGTCAGTCTAATTCAGTTGTTTAAGGAAAAGCAGTGTCTTCGCCCCTCCCACCGCCCCCCCCGCCCCCCTTCAGGTTTTTTGCTCTTAACTATGGTCAGTTTCTATAACTGAGAAACTATGTTACGAATTTCCCCCAAACTGATTCCAAACATCAGAATTAAAGTAATAAGGACCCTCTATAACATTCGTATAGAACACATTGCGCCCCCTGGTGATAGAAAGTGTAATTAAAGGATTTTTCAGCCAACTCGGGTTCTATGGGTCACATCACGACGCGGTTTGGCTCAATCGACTCGACATCGATAGAGGATACTAGAACTTATCGGTTTTAGTTCGTTTTTCACCACCAGGGGGCGTTTTTTATCTCTGTTTCTATGGCCCGGATTACAATGGGGTATGGCTCATTTGACTCTTTCTAAATTTCCTAAAATTCTCTTGTTTTCCATCAAATTTTACTTGATTTGCCTGGAGATTACCCTTATTTGAATCCAAATCTCTTACATTTAGTCGTGTTTCTTCTGCCACTAGTTCCTCTACAATCTTCGAGAATTTGAATTCAGGTTTTCCCCATCGCAAAATATTCTGCACTATATTATCAAATCTTCTAGGAAGAAAACGAAGTAATTGAAAATTTACATAACACTCATTAAAACTATCATCTATTTGTGTAATATCTCTAGAAATTCGGGCTAGTCTTGCTGCAAAAAGATTGATCGTTTCATTTGTTCTAATCTTGCATTCCATTAAATCCGAAAATATTTTTATATGATACGAACGAGAGTCAGGGCAATAATTTAATTTTAGCTCATTCCATGCCTCAACAGAATTTTTACAATTCTCTATCAACCTTTTAAATTCAACATCAATATTCAAACAAATGATGGACAATGCTTGATTTGATTTTGCATTGAATGATTCAATCTCCTCAGCAGTTGGGTTTTCCTTGACAGGAGCCACTAAATTATTTTCAACAATATACCAGAGATTTTTATCTAACAAAATATACTTCATATCATTACACCAGTTTCTATAATTAGATGAATTCAATTTTTCAATTACCATGCCTGCCATTCTTTTTTTTTTTCTTTTTTTTCTTCCTCTTCCTTCAACTACCTCCTCTCCTTTAGATTAAAAACATATATATATAGTTAAAAACAGGTAAAAACTTCCGATTTAACTCCAAATTTGCATAATAAACCAATCTTTAATTCAAAACTGTAAAATAAAAATATGTATAAGTTAAAATTTCAGTCCAAATTCAAGATAAAGAATTCTATTTTCAAAATCTATTTTTTCAAAACGAACTTCTTTGATGCTTTAATTTATCATTTTAACACTTATTTCTTCCATATTTCTATCTTCAACGATCTTATTTCTCTTATCTATACATCTTTTCAGGCAAACCGCCTCCCCCTTCTCTTATTTTCATTACCGGGAGCGTTTTGTTTACCTTTAAAAAAATGTTCAATTTTTCATATTTTCACTTTTTCAAATATTATATTACTCTACCATATGAGCTCTTCCGCCCATAACCAAATGTTATCTATATGTAGTAATTATTGAAGTAAGCAGAGCATATTTTACGTAGCTAGAAGCTTAGCTGGTTTAAGGAAATAGTCTCATAAGGAGTTTCAGAAATAAAGATGTATAATGTATAAGTGTAGAATTCTAATTGAAGACAATAATCGTTTAGGCACAGATAGTTTATTTTAGTAATTGAAGAATACTCACGGATCTTGACAAACAGCATCGTAATAAACACAATCTAAGAAGTTCCAAACAACACATCATCTTTAAACACAATGTAGACGTATAACAGATAAAAAATGTAGGTAAAATGGAGTATAGATTCACTTGACACAGTATACATATTTCACCATCATTGCATTAGGCTGCACATATTTGACAATTACACTATTTGAATAAATAGCCATCAACTACTTAAAGATCCCAGAACAGTCCAGACATTTTGTAGACACAACGACATACTTAAACTGATATCGTCGCTATCTTGATAACGATCGAATCTAAACATAAGATAATCATAATATCGATATAAAGATTTTACATCTATTTATACTAAAAGAAGAGTCGGCTAATTTCCAGAAACACCTACTTCTAGAACAATCTACCGTAATTTGCATACACGTGTCTGTTGATTCGATGTCCGGTCTTCCAATCAGATCGAACAACATGTGCCGCCATCTGGTGAGTAGCCAAGGCACTATTCAAATGAACTTACGATGTATGCCGTGTATCGCGGTTCTTGTTAAGTGAAACATATGTCCGTGTTTCTGTATCTATGTTTTTAAGGCTGAACTTATTAAAAAGTATTTATCCATAAAAGATGGCTTAATATTATCGAAATATTAAAGTGCAAAAGGTAAGTAAAAACGATATATTTATAAAAGTAAGATATATTTATAAAGTGTATTTTACATTTAATAAAGATGGAACTTTAATGTTTATTGTCAAATATGAAGAATGCTAAGAGTATGAATGATTGCATTATGAAATACTTTACAAAAAGTATTTAAGTTAATGAGTTGCTTGAGTCAATAAGACCAACAAGCATTCTGGAGACATGTGATTTTCCTAACATGTGCCCCCCCCCCCCTCTTATTGTCTCAATGCAACTAACAGCCTATTGCCTAAAAAATATGGCAAATATTTGAAAAAGGCTGAAAATACTAGAAAAATTGGATATAGTATCCAAGCAGAAATTCACTATACACATCTTAGCTAAAAACCTAAAAACCTGAACAATTCGAATCCGTGCCCCTTTTTTTTCATATAGTTAAAAACAAATTTAAAAAAATTTAATTATTAAAAATATTTGGATCCTCGATCAAACTTGTATATTAACTCTCCAACAACATTAGTAAAAATCTCAATCAACAACCATAACTTTAAATTTATTATAATTTAACTTTAAAACAATGTTCAAAAATTACACATTTTAAATTCAATAAACTATCTAAAAATCAATTTAATTCTTTGCAAGTTTCCCACTTACACTAGCACCACCAAAAATTTAACTATCAACTTTAAGTCAAATTCTCATCACAAAGTCCAACAAAAAAATTTTTCTTCCGAAAATTTATCACCCATGGACTCAAAACTAGTTGAAAAACTGTTGCAAAATTTTAAATGCAGCTCAATACATTACAATTCTTTAAAACAAAAATTTACACAATTTTTAACAAGATAAACAGTGCAAATACGTACCAAAAAGAATTTTAAATTTAATTCATTGAAAATAATGATGATTTGTTTTCCAACTGCAATTAAACATACACATATTTAACCATAGAAAAGTTCTTTATTTATAACATCAATAGCAAAAATTTAAAGACTTGAAAAATTTCTTGAAAAACCTAAAGACTTGACTCCTTGGGACATTAACTCAATATTCAATACAAGATAACAAAATTTGAAGAACTTCCAGCATCTGAGTTAGGATAACTAAATCTATTGACTACAATCAAGCTACTCAGTAGCGTATCTAGACTTATCATTTCGGAGGGGGCTGAGATACAGTAAAAGTTTCTAAGGAGGAATCGCAAGAAACGTGAAAAATTCCGCTTTAAACAGGTTTTTATCTTATTAGCAGGTAACGCATCTACTATACAATCAAATCTGCCAAGATGAAATCAGATGAGACAGGGGGAAATGGCGTTTTAATCAGGTTTTTGTCTTCACAAGTATAATTACATCTTTATACAGCATTTTTTAAAACGGAATACTGAAAATCATCTACTAAAAGGTATTTAATAAATAGTAAATAAAACTAAAATAACTGCAAAGTTAAAATTATATAAGAGCATTCTCAATTTACCCCACCTCCCTCAACTCATTCTTGGACTCATTTTAGAGCACATACACGCATGGCATTTGTGAAATAACACACTTTCTAAGAAGAAAACTTGTCTAAAACGGATTATTTTCTCTGGTTCATTTTGAATTTTATCTTAGCAAGTTTCATTACATTTTGATAAACTTTCCTAATTAAACTTCATATTTTCTACAAATTTCGGAGGGGGCTGAAGCCCCATCAGCCCACCCCCTAGATACGCCACTGAGGCTACTACTTTCTTACATATCATTCAGCATCAATCATTCTCCACGCCTGGATTCCATACATACTAATTGAAGTCTCAGATGCCTGAAAGAAATCAGAATTAGATATCTGCATATAATACAAAAAATGAAAACTATATATACCAAAGGTGAGAAAAAAAAATATATACATATATCAATTTATCACAACAGATATTTAACAGATATTATTAATTTGTCTTTAACAGATACAACAAAAATAAGTTCATGTATAGTTGTTCCCTTGGAGTCAGCCAAAATTTTAATCTTTACTTTTAAATAAAATTTACTTAATGATCAAAAACATTTTTCCCATCTGGTTGTTTAAACAAACGGGCGGCCTACCAGAAGAAAAATGCACACTATTTCAATTTAACAATATTTAAAAACACATCTTTACAATTTCATTACTTATGTAAACTTAATTTCATTATATTACATTACATTAAAAAATATAAGATCTTTGCAGATTGGAAAGCATTAAAAATTACTCTTACACATATTTCTATAAAAAAAAATCTATATTTAAAAATTACTTTGACCTAACACTTCAATATATTACTAAAAATTATATTTCAAATATATATATATATATATATTGCACAAATATCCTCACACGTTATTCTTACACAATACAATTTTTACAATAAAGAAAGGTACGCATTTGACTAAAAAAAAATTTAATCTATTTTAAATAATATTTTAACAAATTTTAGAAGATCAAACTTGGTGAGGGGCTTGGTAAACACGTCTGCCAGGTTGGCTTTACTACGGACAAAAGTTATATAAAAAATATTTTTATAAACAAGATCCCTGACAAAAAATAATTTAACACCAATGTGTTTACTGCGGTGATTTTCTATTGGGGACTTAACGAAATCTATGGCTGCCTGGTTATCCACGCATAATCTAGATTTGAAATCACTCTCGCGAATGATCTGCCTACCCCGGCATTCCCGCAGGATCCGGTCATACCAGACTATACTCTTCATGGCTTCAGTTACGGCGACAAACTCCGACTCCATCATAGACAGACTAACACATTTTTCTTTAAAAGTTCTCCAATCTACTGGCGAGTTTCCCAAAAGAACAAGTTGTCCTCCAATAGAAGTTCGGTCATCCCGATTCGCTGCAAAGTCTGCATCGGAATAGGCGATCAAATGCTTCTGATTACATGATAATCGGAGGCGATAATTTCTAGTATATTTTACGTAACCTAGCAGCCGTAGAAGTCCGCCCCAATGAAATAGTCCTGGATTACTCTGAAATTGACTAAAAATATTTACTGCATATGAAATGTCGGGCCTGGTTCGATTTGCTAAAAATGATAAACAGCCTAGTACATTTCTATATGGTATGGATTTCATGGTATCAATATCAGACTGTGAAGATGGACAATCGACTTTGGAGAAAACAGTACCTTTGCTAATAGGAAGTGAAGAAATAGGTATTTCAAATTTCTTAAATTTATCACATACTTCATCTATATAATGAGATTGATGAATTTCTAAACCATTCCTCTCATCGAATTCCACTCCCAAAAGTTTCTTAGTTTTCCCCAATACTTTTAAGTCGAAATATTTTCCCAGCTTTAATAATACTTTATCTATGACAGTCTGATTTTTCCCAAACAGAACAATATCATCTACATACAATAACAATACTATTTCAGAATTATATATATATACACAGTTACAGCTCTCTAATTTAATAAATCCTATATTTAATAAAACTTCATGTATTTCATAAAACCATTCTCTTCCACTTTGATGTAGACTGTATAAAACTCGATCTAGCTTGCAGTACAAGTGAGACTTCTCAGGTATGGTGAAACCAGGTGGTTGTAGCATATACACGTCTTCTCTCAATGGGGCGTAAAGGTAGGCGCTGGTTACATCACACTGAATGTGACGCCATCCGCTACACGATACCAAGAGTGAGAAAAAGAATCTGATTACACCAAAATTGACCACAGGGCTAAAGGTCTCATCGTAAGATTCGCCTTTAATTTGCTTATAGCCCTGGGCAACTAAACGAGCTTTATAGCGTGCAATCCTCCCTAATTCATCTCTCTTGATAGTTAAAACCCACCTACATCCCACTGGAGTTACGTTGGCAGGTAATGGAGCCAAATGCCAAACCTTCCGTTCACGCATAACACTGAGTTCGTTCTGCATTGCCTCAAGCCATTTCTCGCGTTGCACGGTCTCTATTGCCTGTTTATATGTTTTAGGTATGTATGGACCATATAGTCATGAGTCAGGGTTTACATTATTTAATTCTGCAGCATCCGAATCTTCATCTTCACTATCAGAATTATTTATATCAGAGACAGGACCAGAATAAAGATTGTTACCCTTAAAGTCGAAAGTGTCTGGATTAAACTTAATTTTATTTCTATCACAGTATCTCTCAACATCCATTAATGATCTTAATCTGTCAGTTTTCCCAGTTTCATAATAATATACATCTACTCGTTTACCGGTAGGTCTAGGAACTGCTTTACGGGTCCAGTTAACATCTCTAAATGAGGAAATATCTGGACTGGAACTGTCGACGGACTCGGAATCGGATTCCCCCTCCCTAGATGTCTGTGGATCATTAACTTCGTTGGAGTGACCAGGGATGACCTCTGGTTCTACCTCAACAACGGTGTCATTTTGATAATTCACAAGACTATCCGGAAAAAGGTCAACCTCTCCCGGGCCCATCACAGCTCCACTGCTCCTAGGTTAAACCTAGATTTTTCATCAAAAGTAACATCAATAGATTCAATTATATTGTCTGTTTCGGGTATCCAAACCTGGTAACCTTTAGTTTTAAATGCATAGCCAACCAGAAATCCTCGTTTCGCCCTTGGACCAAGTTTACCCTCACGCCTTTGTCTAGGTATTCCCACAAAAGCGACTGACCCAAATGGCTTTAAATGTCTAACTGAAGGTTTGTTTCCTCCATATAGCTCAAAAGGGGTTTTATTTGAAGTTTTGGGGCAAACACGGTTCCAGGTATACACAAAGAATCTCATGGCCTCCGGCCAAAAGCTAAGATCAAGGTTACTTTCTGATAGAAGAGTTCGGGCTCCATTTGTAACTGTTTGCATGAATCGTTCCGAGGTGCCGTTTTGTTGGGGAGTATAGGGGTTTGTTAATTCATGCATTATACCTTTGGACTTCAAAAACTCGTCGAGGTCCTCATTTACAAATTCTCCACCGTTGTCCGTACGAATGTTTTTGACCCTTCTCCCTATGAAGGTTTTGGCTCTAACAATATGGTTACGAATAACCTCATAGGAGTCAGATTTTACTCTAATTGGGTAAATGGACACCCGGCGGGAATAATCATCAATTATAGTGATGAAATATTTCTCACCATTTCTGCCTAATACCTGGCAGGGACCCCAAACATCTGCAAAAAGTAATTCCAAAGGATAATTAGAACGTCTTTTACCTATTGCTTTAAAAGATACTTTCTTATGTTTATTAATTTTACATTCATCACATTTAAAGTTAATATCTTTTAATTTTGGTATTCCCCGGACTCCCTCTTCATTACAAGTATGTACCAAAATGGCTGGACTTATATGTCCCAACCTCCTATGCCAAATCTCCATTTGTGAAGATTTTAGAAGAGAATTGGTCTCAATTTTTGAAGATATTGGAATCCTAGGGAAAACTTGATATACCCCCCTTTTAAGATATGCATTAAATAGAAATTTTCCACACCTCGAGACGGTTACCTTCCCATGTTCACCAATAAAAGTTGCCCCATGTTTATCTAACTGAGGACCTGATATGAGGCTACGACGTAATTTGCTTGAATACATTACGTTTTTGAGTACAACATGGCGTTTGCCAAACAGTAGTTTTACATCACCTCTGCCCTCATGTTACGCCACTGTACATTGTTTCTGTATTAATCTATGCTAATTTAATTCATTAATTTCGGTTAATTATACACTTAACTTAATCTTATAATCATTTTTCAGTAAAGTCCTTTTTCTTTCTAAATTTTCAAATATTTCGTTAAAGTAATTTTATTCTGTTATTAAATAATAATATTAATCAATAAATCAAATGTTTTAATTATTAAAATCATTAATATAATATTCAGTTAAAGTAATATCAGTAAAAAGAAGTTTTTCGCGTGTCAATACAAACTGATACGAAATATTTCTAAGTCCAAAAACGAAAATCATAATTATTAAATATTAAATATTTTGTATTAAAACCATATTCAATCTATAGATAAAAAATTCTACTTCAAGAATCCGTTTACGGTTTTTAAATACGTTATTTAGTTCAGCAGTTATGGCAAGAAATTCTATTTATTCAATTCTCTTTTCAAAGATCGCGCGTTTTGTTTTGCAGAAATATCGACATTTTGATTGCGCATCTTCACCAAGATACTTGTTGTTTACGATCACGTGACAGGATTTCTCGGAAGAAATAGCGTACAGTTCATTGCACTCAGGCAGAGACGCGCTCCCATCTCAACGTCCATCCGGGTACTTTTACGGCGTCGTTGCCATTCAGGAGTAATGATGATTTTTATTCATCTCAACTCTGCGTTGCGTAGCGAACGCTCGATAATGCTCGATGCTCATTGGCTGAAAGTTAGCTTTCAAAAATCTAACTGACTTTTGAGCACGATGTTTTCAATCACTTGTCAGCGAGGGATTAACGCGTTCGGTTGCTCTATTTAAGCTGCGGACCTTCGGGTCCCGCAGAGAAAGTTCGTTTCAACGATGTTCAGCAGTCTTCAAAGTTATTGCATTTTAGAGTGTAAACTCTCTAACTAAATTTTTATCGCAGCATGGAGATTAACTTTTCCTGATTGTTAGCAGCCTCATACCAACCATTCCGGCCATCATCGATCATCTTAGGCCCGTAGTTTAATCTGTAATGAGTAGTTTTAACATACAGCTAAGCTTCGCTAAATCTTTTTTTAGCCTGAAATCTCCAGTAATTCATACATCTATAGAAGTAGTTCTGTTTTTCCCTCTTTGAATTCACTCAGCGTGTCCCATCTATCATCTTGGTTCCGTTTTAAACGATTTTAACTTCACCTCTCTTCATTGTGTCTCTTCAAGCAATATGCCGAAATTGTCTAGCTTCATATTTTTACTGTAAGAATTCCACTTCACAAACTCATTTCATCATAGTGACTTATCTCAAAGTCTTAACGTTATTTCATACAAGAACTCTGATCATCCTATTTGATCCTAATTTATAAACTTACGTCGATGCACCGTGGTCCTCTACAAATGAATTTACCATAATCATAATTCTGAAATCCTGATATAGTAATATGTAATTTCAATATAATGATACGAAATTTTTAAATGTTTGTTTTGGTTGGCCAACTAAGCTTTCTACATCTTTATGTTTATGTGTTGTTTCGTCAATAAATATCTATTTGTTATACGTCAGTTTCTTTGTTTTGTCAAGACATGGGTGAGTGTTACTTTAATTTACTTTACATCTTAATCTAAGAATCGACTTCATATCTTAACTATTTTCCAAATTATCTAGTGAAGTTTATTTAATTGTTCATCCGGCCTTGTTCTTTAAATTCTTTTGCTATAAATTTAACTGTTATGTCGATTATTGTGTTAATTGCCACTTTACGATCACGTGCCGTGAAGTTGTTTTGGATTGGCATTTTTTAAAGCATTTCTTTAGTTCTTTTAATTTTATTAATTTTTGCATCTCTATTTTTCAAAATTACTTTCAATCTTTAAATTTTTCACACCAATCCGAAACGACGTGACACCTCAATTGGAAAAGAAATATTTTTGACAGCAACTGTCATTTCTTGATCTGTCAAAGGGAAAAAATTTATAAAAATAGATCGATCATTACTGAAATGATGTGTGGCGCCTGAATCAAATATCCACTAGGCCTCCACATTTACACAATTTATATTAACATTGGATATAAAAATGTTAGAGGACTTACAAAAATTGACTGGACTTTCTGAATATCCTGGCGATTCATTCCACTCTCGATGATTCCTTCGGTATCAGGGCCGGTTGCGAGATCTGACTTTTCCAGGAGAGTTGAAGCCTTCCTTCTCAAGTCGACGGTTCCTAGTCTGACATCTGTAAGAAGATGGCGAAATCCTTCCATAAGCAGATCCTTGAGCATGACCAGATGGTGAACGAGCCTTATAAGATGATGAACTAGCACGACAAGACGGAGAACGGGACTGGTAGAATGATGAATGTCCACGACGAAATCTTCCTCTTGAAGTATTTCCTCTAAAGAACGGGGAGGAGAAGCGAGTCTTTGAAGAATCTGATCGTTCATGTTTGACACTATCGGGAATATTTAAACAGTCTTTTTGCAAATGACCAGTTCTGTTACATTTCCAACATTTCCTCTTTCTAAATTTCCTAAAATTCTCTTGTTTTCCACCAAATTTTACTTGATTTGCCTGGAGATTACCCTTATTTGAATCCAAATCTCTTACATTTAGTCGTGTTTCTTCTGCCACTAGTTCCTCTACAATCTTCGAGAATTTGAATTCAGGTTTTCCCCATCGCAAAATATTCTGCACTATATTATCAAATCTTCTAGGAAGAAAACGAAGTAATTGAAAATTTACATAACACTCATTAAAACTATCATCTATTTGTATAATATCTCTAGAAATTCGGGTTAGTCTTGCTGCAAAAAGATTGATCGTTTCATTCGTTCTAATCTTGCATTCCATTAAATCTGAAAATATTTTTATATGATACGAATGAGAGTCAGGGCAATAATTTAATTTTAGCTCATTCCATGCCTCAACAGCATTTTTACAATTCTCTATCAACCTTTTAAATTCAACATCAATATTCAAATAAATGATGGACAATGCTTGATTTGATTTTGCATTGAATGATTCAATCTCCTCAGCAGTTGGGTTTTCCTTGACAGGAGCCACTAAATTATTTTCAACAATATACCAGAGATTTTTATCTAACAAAATATACTTCATATCATTACACCAGTTTCTATAATTAGATGAATTCAATTTTTCAATTACCATGCCTCCTCTCCTTTAGATAACATATATATATAGTTAGAAAACATATATATATAGTTAAAAACAGGTAAAAACTTCTGATTTAACTCCAAATTTGCATAATAAACCAATCTTTAATTCAAAACTGTAAAATAAAAATATGTATAAGTTAAAATTTCAGTCCAAATTCAAGATAAAGAATTCTATTTTCAAAATCTATTTTTTCAAAACAAACTTCTTCGATGCTTTAATTTATCATTTTAACACTTATTTCTTCCATATTTCTATCTTCAACGATCTTATTTCTCTTATCTATACATCTTTTCAGGCAAACCGCCCCCCCCCTTCTCTTATTTTCATTACCGGGAGCGTTTTATTTACCTTTAAAAAAATGTTCAATTTTTCATATTTTCATTTTTTCAAATATTATATTACTCTACCATATGAGCTCTTCCGCCCATAACCAAATGTTATCTATATGTAGTAATTATTAAAGTAAGCAGAGCATATTTTATGTAGCTAGAAGCTTAGCTGGTTTAAGGAAATAGTCTCATAAGGAGTTTCAGAAATAAAGATGTATAATGTATAAGTATAGAGTTCTAATTGAAGACAATAATCGTTTAGGCACAAATAGTTTATTTTAGTAATTGAAGAATACTCACAGGTCTTGACAAACAGCATCATAATAAACACAGTCTAAGAAGTTCCAAACAACATATCATCTTTAAACACAATGTAGACGTATAACAGATAAAAAATGTAGGTAAAATGGAGTATAGATTCACTTGACACAGTATACATATTTCACCATCATTGTATTAGGCTGCACATATTTGACAATTACACTATTTGAATAAATAGCCATCAACTACTTAAAGATCCCAGAACAGTCCAGACATTTTGTAGACACAACGACATACTTAAACTGATATCGTCGCTATCTTGATAACGATCGAATCTAAACATAAGATAATCATAATATCGATATAAAGATTTTACATCTATTTATACTAAAAGAAGAGTCGGCTAATTTCCAGAAACACCTACTTCTAGAACAATCTACCGTAATTTGCATACACGTGTCTGTTGATTCGATGTCCGGTCTTCCAATCAGATCGAACAACATGTGCCGCCATCTGGTGAGTAGCCAAGGCACTATTCAAATGAACTTACGATGTATGCCGTGTATCGCGGTTCTTGTTAAGTGAAACATATGTCCGTGTTTCTGTATCTATGTTTTTAAGGCTGAACTTATTAAAAAGTATTTATCCATAAAAGATGGCTTAATATTATCGAAATATTAAAGTGCAAAAGGTAAGTAAAAACGATATATTTATAAAAGTAAGATATATTTATAAAGTGTATTTTACATTTAATAAAGATGGAACTTTAATGCTTATTGTCAAATATGAAGAATGCTAAGAGTATGAGTGTTAATGAATGATTGCATTATGAAATACTTTATAAAAAGTATTTAAGTTAATGAGTTGTTTGAGTCAATAAGACCAACAAACATTCTGGAGACATGTGATTTTCCTAACAGAACTAACGTATACTGCAGCGTGTGTGCAGCATGACTGCTATACGGTGCCGCAGGCAGCCGGGACCCGAGCCGGAGGTTTATACTATTCGATGTGCAAATTAAGGGATTATCCGGTGCATGTGTAGCACGACTGGTATACGGTGCCGAAGGCAGCAGGGACCCGGGTCGGAGATTCGTTCGGTTCGAGGGGGATGCGAGCCAGAGTATACAAAAGTTTCGAAGCACCGATGTAAATTAGGGGCCCGCTAGCGGGCGAAGCCAGCTCATTTAATTTAGAATCCAGGTAAATTCCTAGATATTTATAAACGGAGACCCAGGGTATATCTTCATTATTAAGAAACAGATTAGTGTCTGGGGTGATAGATTTTTTAGAGAAACTCATGGAGGCACTTTTAGAAGGATTGAATTTGAATTAGAATCTTATTATGAAAGACAAACCATTCAAACAACATATTTTTCTTTATTGGAAAAATGTGTTAGCAAAGCAGCACCTGATAAAATAAAGTGAAAAAAAAAAAAAGAGGAAGTGTTAAAAATGCTTTCATTTCAGTTTCTATTACTATTCTCACAAAGTATGGTTGCATTTTAAAATACAGAAATGCTTTTACAAACTACATAATGAATATTGAAATACTAAATAATATTGACCAATGTCAAACATTAGAAAGCAAAGAATGAAGTTGACAAAACTCATTATATTAACATTTGAAATCTACTGGTAAATGCCAGAAAAAAAGCTTTATTAAAACTGCACGACCAGTGATGAATTCAAACATTTTTCTCTGAGATTGCTATTCCTGTCTACAGCTCTGTTGGGAAGGGCATTGTTGAACTCTGGAGACAATTTACAAATATAGACCAATTACAAACATAGAATACCAAATCTCCTGAGGAGGGGGAGGGGAATTTTTCCTGTTCTTGGGGAACATCCTTCTCTCCCCTCCCTCAATTTATTACTGTATATGACTCAAACTGAAATTTGTAAAAGTAAATTGTTAACATGAATTATGGCAAACTATGTATTTCACGGCAAATTAATTTTTAGTAGGAGAAAGTTGTCCAAAATGGGGACACTAATGTATTTTGGCCTACCACAAAAAAAGTATGTATATGAAAAAAAATCAGAAAAGCTATTTTACTTTTAGAGTAAATTCTAAACGATCAGAATGCAAGACTGTTTGTTAGAAAAACTTATTAGGGTAGACAGAAAAAACATTTTTATTGAAAATATTCAAAGTCCCTGTTTGGGACGACTGGTTGGGTAAATGGGATACTCATAGAAAATAACAAACTTATGGCCTAATGCGAAATTTTATTACACACATTTATTTGGACAACAAAAAATGAAGTTATGAATAAAGAAAAAGAATACAAACCAAAGTATCATTGTTATTATCATTTTAAACAGTCACTTGCTTGCTACATAAAAAAAAAAAAAAAAAAAAAAAAAATCAACCAGTCACAAAAGACACATGAAAATATCATCCCCTTCTTTAGCAATTTGACAGCCTTTATGTGTCTAACCTCTACAGCTCCTAAATTGAATCCAACCTGTCTTGTTCTCTGAGTTTACATATAGTTCATTACAGAATATGTAAGCATCATCATTATTCTTTTCTTCTTTGTCAGATGATATCATCTCCAGCCATAATTTTTTTCTATGTTCAAAACATGAAGAAATTTTTTTGCAGCTAATTCTAATGCAACACTTTTTAAATCTGTTCTCTTTCTATCAAAAATTAACTATACTTTAAGTAAAAGGTAAGCAGAGTACGCAGTGGAATCTTTAGGTTTGGAAATGCATGAATGTGGAAGACAGCAGGAGTAACAAGAAGAGACTTTATTGATGGCTAATTACAAATGACAATCCAACGTCAGCATTGCTTTGCTGAACAAAATTAAAAATAAAAGCAAAATAAACTTTCATCAATAAACTAACAACTGCCAGCAGCCTTTAAAACGTAGCTAAGCTACGACGTCGTAATCAGTTACATGGCAGAAGACAAAAATGCTGCTTCCAAGCAAGCTACGTGAAAAAAATGCAAGGCAAGTCAAAGGCAGGAAGGCGAGGTACAAACATCTTGACCTGCTACATATACCAGTCTGTTTTGGAAAAATTTGCATACAGTTGCTGCCATTCTGTAAAAAGAAAAACGTACGCGAAACTCCATTGGCTTCACGGACCATGACGTCAAACGATGACCAATCAGAGCAGCGATCGTCAGACGAGAGCTCTGTGTCAAAAGTAACAGCAAGTAACAGCGATTAACAGTGATCCAAAAGCACAGCGGCAGATCGTGG
Organism: Maratus michaelseni; assembly: GCA_963931845.1. Classification (NCBI taxonomy): domain Eukaryota; kingdom Metazoa; phylum Arthropoda; class Arachnida; order Araneae; family Salticidae; genus Maratus; species Maratus michaelseni. Next base: position 64,449,331 of record OZ007595.1, read on the forward strand.
ATGAATCGCGTGTTTACCTGAAAAACCTCGTGAAGCAATGGAGTTCGTTTGTACTTTAACGTAGGCTTGGGGATGGTAAAAACAAATGTATGTCATGTGAAAAAGGGAAATATTTAAATGAATATATTTTACACTTAAATTTTAATACATGACATAACAAAATCTGACAATGTAACACCAAATAACATTTCTTCCAAATGCAATAGATGATCAATCAATTCCTTCTACTGGGTTACGGAAAAAACTATTCATTCTAATTCTTTTTTTCAAAACTCCTTTTAAACATTTACACTCAAGCATTATGCGCAAATAAATGTTTATACGTCATTAAATAACTTAATACAGATTTGTCCGAAAATTAAAGTGGTGTCCAAAATGGGGATGTCCTCGTTTTGGAATACCACTAATGTCCCTGTTTTAGCAGATAATGATGTAATCTAAAAAACATGGTGTCACCTTGTATTCATGTAAGATAATTTATCAAGTAATGTGTCAAAATGTACCTTAAGTCTAGAAGAATCATTACTGTACTTACCAAAAAGATGACTTGATGAGTGACAACACAGTCCATGACAAAAATTGAAAAGAAAAATAGCAAAAATTTGGAAACTTTGTGGAAAACAACAGACTAGTGCAAATTGTCAATAGCACAATTCAAAATGGCATATAAGTAGCCATGAATGGTAGCAACATATGTTAGATCTTAAGATGGCACAGCTTATCAGTGAGAATTTTAACGCCCCCATTTGACCAGCCATCTTCGTTTTAGACAACTTTGCCCTACAATTAGTTCAACTCAAACACTTTGTATTATTTTCCATATTTTGAAAAAAATAAATATATAGTTACATAAAAGATAATTGAATGCTAGCACTTTCCTCACTGATCAAAGTGTAAATATTGTAAATTACAAAAAGAAATTTTAGCTAACATGGTAACACTGTAATGTCGCATTGTAAAATCTCATTCATCTATTTCATTGTCATGTTAAATTCACTATTTGTTAGGTAAAAAATAAACTTTGATGAAAAAACCACACTTATTTTTTTTTTTTTTAAAGATAATTCTGTCATCATGAAACAATAAACATAATAAATCATCATGAAACAAAAAATAAATAACATTCATTGTCATGAAGAAAAAAAGGATCACCCTCATCAATACCCTAACCAACTCTTCTGCAAATCATTTATAAAAATATAACTGGTACCAAGCAATTAGTAATAACATCTATTAAGAATATGCATAAATTTTGCTTAGAAGGTTGTTTACATTTAGAAATCATAACAAAAAAAAAATTTCTTTTTCAAAAAAAAAAAAAAAAAAAAAAGAATTTTAACTTATGAATTTAACAGAAATATATTTCTAGTAGCTTCAACTATGTGAATCCATAATTACAGCTCATTCCGCTACTAAGTAGCTTGAGTTATGCTTAAAAAACTACCTGCATTGCAATTTGCAATCTGTTTTGTAACAATTAAAGATTAATTTAACATTAGGAGTTCCAAACTTTAAATGTGCATAATTATTAAACTACTTGACCAAATGACCTGTTTGATATCCAAAGCAAAAATTTACCAAAGAATCCAAATATGATTTCAAAGTTAGAGTTAGTAATGAAAATTTTAGAGTTTGTTACAATTTCTATGCAACCCTCTAAACAAAATTTAAGTATAGCATCAGTTAGTAGACATTATTACTAATTGATTGGTACCAATCACATTTTGATATGATTAATTGCAGCATAGTTAGTAGGAGAGTGTCTTTTATTTTCCACGACTGTGCAAAAAGACAATTTTTACTATTCTATAACTAAGAAATATTTCCTGCATCATTGCTATTGAACTTTGTAACAGTTGTAATAAACTTTTATTCAGAAATCTCATATGAATGCACGGGTATAAAAGAATAACTAAAATATTCTCAATATGCTATATTGTTTTTAAGCAGCATTCACACCAACATAAAAAGTAATTAAAAATATTTTTTAGCAATTTTATCTAGCTTAAATTTCCCTATTATCAAAATGATTCAGAAAAGAGCGAGGTAAAGGAATTTATATCTAAACAGCAATATTACCTTTCATTGAACTCTTAAAATCCATTCCTTCATCTAAATTTAGTAATCTGTTTAGATCTTGCACTATGTCTGCAGCCGAGAAATCTCCTAAAAGGAATCAAACATGAAAAATTTCATCACATACTAAACACATTTACACAGTAACAATATATTAATGAAAAATTTCCAAGAAATTATTTACAGGAGTACAAATATGTGGCATATAATACCTGTAATGTAGTCTTTTGACAAAACATGATATTTAATATAGACTAGATATACTACATTTTTTAATTATTATTCTAGGAAAGTGTGTGTTGACTCAAGGGACAAAAATAAACAAGCATCTAACATACCAGTTATTTTGTTATTTATTACTTTCTACAAATATATTTTAAAGGTATCCCAGTTTGTTTTAAAAGTCAATTTTCTTCATATGGTCATTGGAAGTATTTTATGGCTGCTTTTGTTTCAGCTCTTAACTAGAAGTGTGTATTTAAGTAGCCAGCAAATGTAAATTTAAATAAATAAAGAAAATATCTTCTAATATTGAGATTAGTACAGTATAAAAATTTGGAGATTTTTAAGAACTTTGGGTGAATATTTCTAATAGATTTTCAGAAATAAAAACTTCAAAGCATTTTCTGTAAAGCATTATTTTCATGAACAATCAATTACGAAAAACATTCTATCTTAAAAAATTATGGTTTTATTTATATAAAATTGATTGCCCACAACTAATGTGATGTTGTGCAAGTAATAAGCTATCGGTTTAGATATCTGAAAATTTCCTGAAATTTCATAACTATTTTTATAAATTAAAATATATACAATAGCTATTTTTATTAAATTTATAAATTATAGAAATAATATGAAAAATCACCCACTGCCCTTGATAGCACACTCTCAAATTTGTATGATTTTACATTTTTAAATGAAAATCTACTCAAATAAACTTAGGGCTGGGAGGGTCCCATTGCCTTCGGCAATGTACACCAGGCCTGCTAATAATGCTCCGATTTGTTTTGATTTTATATTTTTAAACAAAAGACCAGCATATCTTGGGCCCGTGATAATAATCTTAAATATACTTAAAACCAATAGTGAGTGAATTTATATATTTAAACAAAAATCTTCCAAATGAACCTAATGTTGGCAGCCTCACTTCCTTCAGCAGCATACACCCTCAAATTTGTATGATTTTATATTTTTAAATGAAAATCTATCCAAACAAACTAAGAGACCCTTGTTATAGTGATCGATGATATAATTTCTGACATTTAGATATATTAAACATTTCAATTCTGACTAAAAGCTCCTGAGAAAACCTATATAATATAAAACACCTCTAAAATACACCTCTCTTATCTCCCTCTTTTAAATTTAAACTAATTAATAATCTCTCCCTACTGAAGATGTAAGTTTCCCAGTGCATGCACACAAATGAAAACCCTTTCAAAAATATTCTAGAACGCGAAAAATTATTTTATTTATTTTTTTTAAACAAAGATACTGTTAGAAAGGAGAAGGTACTATCTATAAGTGGGTATTTATTGTTTTTTTTTTTAAATTTTGTTCCTGAAAATGAATGCAGACTTTTAAAAATTACAGAAAAATCACTCAAACGGCTCTCCAAAATTATTTTGTTTGAAAGGGTTAATATTGATAATTTTTTTCCAATGAATTGCGCTGTTAGCAAGGGGTAAAAGTACATAGATATAGCCTGGTATTTTTCATTTTCTCGTAGTTTGAATAGTTAAGTTGATGTGGGCTTCAAAAAATAAATAAATAAATCAGAAATTACTACTTAGTGTCCTCTCCTCTTGTTATTCAAAGTAGCGAAGTAATGCATCAAAATTCTTATTTTTAAAACCAATTACACCATCGATTAGAAGAAGGTTTCGGCTTTAAGAGCATATTTTTGGTTTGTCTGTATCTCTAAAATTGCACCCTTGAGTGATGTTGCCTAAGGGAGAAAACAACCCTTTTTTAAAAATGGTTTTCAAAAGGGTTAAAATAAATTTTTTTTTGAATTGATTACGGCATTTGAGATGTAAGACTGCAATCTCTCAAAATATGACTTTCGTTTTTAAACAAACCAAACAGTTTAGTTGATAAAAATTTAAACAGAATGGCGAAATAAACGCATTCATCATTCAAACGGTTCTTCATTTTTGCTGCATAAAATGGATTCTGGGCATACGCTAATGCTTCCTCCGACTTGGAAAGAAAGAGATGAGCATTTGATGAGTTTTTAATTAATATCTTGGCTAATTATCAAAATATTAAAAATCGGACCTGCTTTGCTCACCGAAATCGTCAGATTTCTAGGAGCACTAGATTTTCTAGCCATCGCCAATACACACACACAGAGCAAAACTTTCTTTTATTAGTGTAGATAATGTACGATTATTTTAGTTTTTATCTTAATTTAGAATAATAAAATTAAAATCAAATTTAAACTAACCATGAATGTACTGAATCAAAAGACAATGGACGATAGTTTGTAGAAGGTTAAGAACAAATATAATTGATGAATTTATGTAAAGTAGGGTAATAAATCTTTTATGCCAAATTTTATACTGGATTGCTTGTTATTATTCAGATTTTCTCTTTCTGTTTAGAAAAAATAAAAGATTTTTTTAACTATGCTATGTCTTTTCATGTAAATTTTGTACCAGCAATACACTGAAACTATCCAAAAGTATTTAGATATGGATGGGCCAAAATATTATGTTCTAAATGACAAGAATAGGAATAAACACTAAAGGTTTGAGCAAATTACAGGGTTTGGTTTATTCGGTTCACTTGCGAATATTGTGCAGGTTACAATATGGTGAATTTCTGCTTTAGATACAAAAATTTACATAACAATCATAAGTAAATAAATTTTATTTAGTAATTAAGCAGCTGTAATAGCCAAAAGAACATGATTAAATAAACAATTAGTAAAAAAAAAAAAAAAAACATTGTGATCACTGCTGATTTCAGCGTCATCTTGAATTTTGTTCCTTCAACTTAACTGTAAGTTTCACTGTTTATATCTGCAATGATGTGTGGATTTTAGGGTAGCAGATTTGAGGGAGTCTACTGTGTATATATATATATATATATATATTTATATTCCAAGTTATAATAAGTTTATTAGAAATAAAAATAATCAGGGTTTAAAATATTTATACCTGACTTGCATTCTGTAAGAGCAATTTCATGAGTTTTTATTATTTTGTCAAGAACAACTCTTGGAGAACCCTGCTTTGAACCAGATGATGCAATAGGGAGAACACACTCTTGAGGACTTAACTGCACCAATACAGACTGCAAAAAAGTAAACAATATCTCACAAATCACAAAATAAACAGAATAAATGATATTAACTCTCTAAATCCATTTTTAACAACATTGTAAATATTGTATAGAAAAACATTTCTTACAATAACAAAGGCTACACTAAAATTATTTACCTGTAAATTGGTTAATTCGGAATTATCTGTAAACTCACATATTTGAATTTCTGCAAGCACAGAATCGCAGAATGCAATACCAACCATCTACAAAAAATTAAACTTTATAAAATAAGAAGAAACAAAACTTGCAAAATATATACAATACATACACAAGCAAAAAAATAAACTACATTGGATATTTTTGAGATAAGAAAGTTTCTTTAGTTTGGAATTTTTCAGGCTTTAATGTGGGGGTGCCCAATGTGTGGCCTGCAAGTCATTGAGCTACCACTATTTTAGAATAGAATAATTTGCCTTATTTAATGACAGAAACTTTACAATTAAATCAGGAGAAGATTGCTATTTTGTATTTGGAAATGGTGGCGGCAAAGGACATTCAGGCAAAAAGGCTGTGCAGCTCTACTGTAATGCTTCAAATAATATTCCTTGGCAAAGTTCATTGCAGAAATTTAAAAGATAAAAGAAACAATTTTATTACAAATTTCCTTGACGGCACTATAAAATATTGTAAAGGAAGAAATGATTTTCATGAGCCATTATTTTTCAGTGAACATTTGCTATATATATATATATATGTGGTGCAGTCGTAAAAAAAACCCAAAGAGTATATGCTCTGCTCTATACAGAAGACATATACCAGGGAGAATACGCTATAGCTATGGAGGGTATACAGAGTTTCTACAAAAAATCCAGAAGGTATACAACATATATCCTTCACTACATCCCTGCTATATATCCTAATAGATATTCATCATTTCTGTTTAGATAAGTTTACCCAGTTTCATGGACCATTATGGTTCTAGATGGTCCCCAATCATTTTCAATAAGTTCAGAAGTGAGGTCTAAAAATTTCTGTAAATAGCTGATCAATATTTGTACCTTACAATACAACCAGAACAATTCCTAAAGATCGATTTGTAAAGAAAACTGTAGTGAGTTATTTTTATCACAAATGTGATAAAAAGAACAAATTAATTATAAATGTAGACAGCAGAAGCTGTTTCAGAATTTCTATAACTCCATCTGCAGTGCAAAGTTAAAAACAAATGCATGAGAATATGAAGGAGGGAGTAAGCAATGTTGCTTCTGGCCAAAAGAGAAATGGCTATTTTACTTTAGGATTTTATCTATTTGCATTTTAATATATTAGAACAATGTTTCATCCATTTATTTTAAATATATAGTGAAACCTATCAAAAAACAAATTTATGCAATCATAGTAGATTTCTTATGAATATTAATGTAAAGCAACCCAATTTACAATGGTAATTAGTTTTGATATTAATGTCTATAATGATAATACTGTCTTTTCAAACTGATCATATATTTGTCTCTGTAAACAATGGAAATTGGAGAATTTGGAAAAATAATTCATACTACAGATTACAGAGCTAAAACCAACTTTGTTGTGTACATTTTTTTTTTTTCCCCCACAAAAGAGAATGCTGAAGCTACAATCTAGTGCCTAATCGGGGATATTAGGTTAGTGGTAGATAAGCAGAATACATGTGCCATACAACATACATAGGGTACACACACCATACAAATCACTTACTACTGCTGTTGCCAGATCCAGAATGGTAAAAAGTGGGATAACTTTTCAATTGGGACATATAAATACAATACAGGTTTCTTTCATCACATTAAATTTATTCAAATTAAACAACACCTTAAGGATAGAGTAAGAAGTTAGATAAACATGTAAGGATTAGAGTAATTATCAAATACTAGATGGAACCCATCAAAACTTGACGGAAAAAAATACTATAACAATATCAGTAAAATAAGCTATTTTATTATCTAAGAAGGTGCATATGAAACAGTCTTTCAAATATTTTATTTAAAATTTTTTTTTTTTTTTTTTTTTAAATATTTTATTTAAAAATAATTTATTTTATTTTATTTTAATTTCATATTATTAATTTTTTTTTTCAAATATTTTATTTCTGGGGGTTAAAAGTTTTTTTCCCCCAGTGAAATACAGTACTATTTCCAATGCAAATTCCAAACAAACAATTCGTAAACAACTGTGTAATGCAAATCAGTTTGACATTACCGCCATATTCCCCACGGCAAGAAGGAAAATTTCATGGACCTATGAAGTATCATACAATAATATATTTCTACGTTCATTTCATATTCAGTAAATAAAAGAACATAGTAAATAAAGCACATATCTCCCCCCCCCCCTGTGATAATGCAAACGAATGAACTCCAATGCCCAAAAGCACTGTCGAAATTCAACGTTAAAAAAAGTTTTAAAATGTTTAAATTAAAAGTTTTGAAATGTTCTCTTTAATCAGTGTTTATTTCAAATCCATATCTTCTAAAACGCATCCATTGTTTTTTAAGCTAATCAATTTTTATGTAAAGATGAAAAATTATTTTTACAATAATAAATCAATCTGCAGATGAGGGAGATTTTTTAATGTTTTCAAGCGTAATTCATTTGTATGGTTTCTTTGGTCCCTTTACATAATCAGGCTGATTATCCATCACTCTCGGGGATATTTTCCATCTTATACAGTTAAATACCCAATGGATCTTTAAAAAAAATTTTAAAAATAAAATTCCTAGCATATTCTGATGCAACATATACATCAACAAATTCAACATATCAATTTTATGTTAAACATAAACTGAAAATAGTTTTTTTTTTTTTCTGATCTTATGATTTATCAGGGTTTTTTTTTTTTTTTTTTTTTCATTTTTCATGATGATTAGCGAAATCTATTTTCAATTGTGGCAACTTTCCCAGGGGCTATTTTACATTATTAAAAGCAAACTGGTGGTCACTGTTGAAATAGAATTGAAAAATATTTCATGCGTGAAAATTATTTAAAAAGTCGTTAAATTAAGCGTCAGTTTTCAAATAAATTTCAATCGAAAGCTAAATTTCTCTAATTGATGATGTAAGTATTGAAATTATAAAATGTAGTAAAAAACTGAAATTTGTAGTATTTAGAAGTGATATGTAAGCGAGATGAAAGCTAAAGCGGTAGTGCCGTTTGTTATCACAACCGTTATACATTTCTAAAAATTGCCACTGCATTTTGGTTGGCGCCCAAAACTAGACTACCATTTTTGACGTCAAAAGAGAAATTCACAGTGAAAGAAATAAGACTTTGCCGCTAATAAGGAACTGTTAAATGAACGTATAACAAACCTACCAAAATAATTCCTAGAAAATATTAGCCTTACATTGTTTATTCTAGCTGAAAAACAATCATTATTTCAAGTTTTTTTTTTTTTTTAAAACCATAAAACTATTTTTAATAATTTTAATTTTCCTGAAATCCTTTACTTTTGAGAATTTTTTTTATTAAAAAATTGAATCTTCAAACCCATAATTTAAAAAAAGCAATTGGTAGCATGTAATCAAGGTATGCAATCAAGTTGAAGCACCCAATAAAAGCTCCAGTTCTAATCTTTAAAATAAAAAATTGAAAAAACAGTTAAAATTACGTCATGTTGGCACAATCATATAAATTTTTCTTTTTAGTTTATCAATGTTAAAATGCATTTCAAGCTAATCATAACATCATTTTCACCGGTGCAAACTTTTCACACATACTTTGTATACGTTACATTTATGCTTAAACACCATGTATACAAATAAAAATATATTTTGTATTTAATTGCAATGAAAAAATGGTATCAACAAAGTTGTAATGCATAATGATAAAATAAACCCAATGGACAATATTCCCGTGACGTCACAATATTTTTATCTTATAAAACACACGAATAAATATTTTTACCGAAATTGAACTTGCAAATTAAAAAATTCGGCATAAAAGCCACGTGCTTTTAATATTTATTATTTCTCTTTTATCCTCGCAACTACAGAGTTCAGAGAATAAACTATGCACCTCGCAACAGTGGGCGTATTCCGATTGCCGACTTTATGACGTCATAAGCAGATGTAAAAGTTTAATTTAAAATTACAGCTAATTAATAAAATTTTCGAACAAACGAATGTACGATAACAAATTTGTGTCCAAATATCTTTCATTTAAAAAAAGAATGATGTAATTTGATGCAGTAGTTTGTTCTTATGGATTGTCGAAAGAAAACGCTTAGCGTTTTAAATATATAGACTTTTATTCCAATCAGTTTTACAAATGATAAATATTTTAAAGGCATACTACTCTAGTGGCTGCAATACAGAAAAAAACAAACACAGTTACTTAAAAATTGGCAAGTTTCTCTTGTTAAATAAATATTTACAGACTCTAGTGTCAACCTACAATAAGAAAATATTATTGAATTGAGTAACTTTTTTCTTAAATATCGCATGAAAACAATATGTGGATTTTTATAATTTTAATTAGACATGAATTATATTTAAGCCTCTTTAGAATGTATTGTCTTATGGGGCCACTTCACAGATCCTCCCCCGATTGTGAAATCCAATGTCACCTATTGAAAACTTTAAATACGTTATGACTCACTACTTAATATAATTATAAAAATACAGTTTTCACCATCAGAAAGTATACATCAGATGCCCACAAAGAATATATTTTTTAAATATCTTCTTTAATTTTAAGTATTTAAAAATAAAAACTTTTAAATTACTGATGAAATTTTTTTAATTTTATCATCAACATAAAAATACTAATTTAAGGAAATAATCTTTTTAAATGTCATCAGCATTGGAAGTCTCCTTTCTGATGGTGTGGAAACCATTTTTCAATAATTATATTACATAAAGAGTAATCACTTATTTAAATTTTCCCATAGGTTAACATGGGATTTTATGATTAGGAGGATCAATGAAGCGGATCCTTAATCAAAATTGGCTTACAAAAATTCACATTAAAAGTTATAGATCCACCTTTAATATATTAATCCACCTTTTAGATAGATATCAAGTCTTTAAAAATTAATGATTCTTATTTATTTTTCTTAAAATTCTCAATATTTCAAAAATTTAACATCAAACAAGGAATTGTGTGATACAGATGCATATCTGCCAACATTTCAATTTTGAAAACCGTAAAATTTTTATGATGTGCTTCAAAACATATAACATTAAAAATATATGCAATGAAAACTCTATTATGGTTTATTATGCACAAGTTATCTGAATGTTTAGTCATACTAAGATTTTTTTTTATATCATTTATCTCTGTGAGAAATGTTAACATCCAAATTATACATGGTGCAATGAACATGATATCAAAGATAATGAAAGGTAAACATACAAGGGAAACAAAGAGGCTAAATTCAAGGTCATTTTTAAATTAAGAACACTACACCAAACTCAAAATATTAATTTGTATAAAGGATTAAAAACTACATACCAATTCAGATCCTTCAGAAGTAATTTTGATAGCCATAACTCCTCTGGATTCTTGAACATAGGCAGCATTGTCACCTAAAATAAGATCTTCAATGGCCGTCAAATTGCCAGGAGAAGCCTAAAATAAAATTTAAATTCAATATCAATAAACCCAAAAAATTAAGACTTTTCCCTAAATTAAAAGAAACATACAAACACAGCTATTTTTCTTGTTTGTCTCAGTACTTTAACTCATTAGTTGCCAAAGTTCCTGTTCCAAGAACATATGCTTTTGATTTTTTTTTCCTCAAATTATTTTAAAGCAATTGATAAGAAAAACTTCTTATATTAAAACAAACATTATTTGATACATTTATATATTTTTTTCAGAATAATATTTTTAATTTTTCTATTTTTTCAAGATTTTTGAAAATTGAGAATTTTTTTTTTCTATTATCTCAATTAGACAGAGTAAAAAAAAAAAAAAAAAAAAAAATGTTTTTAATCTTTCAGGTACAATTTATATTTAAAATAAACACCTTATTTAATAACATAAACAAAATTCAATTGTAAATAGATTACTTTAAAGTTATGCTAGACTCATTTCTTTTGAACGCTTCCACAATGGGAACTTTGGCAATTTGAGGTAGCTTTTCGCACCGGTTTGGCTGGGAGCACACTTTTTAGTAAATAACGAAATTCGCTGTTTAAACATCAGTTTTCTTTAACATATGTAAAGAAAGAGAATGGTTAGTTTTTATGTGTTTTGTAAACATTATGACTAAAAACAAGTAGAATGATTAATAACTGTATTTAACAGCTATTTATATTGTTTTTTATTAACAGTAGTGTATATCAGTGATATTTGAATGTGTAATACTATTTGAAAAAAAGTCAGAATCTCTTAGAATAAGGTTAGATTTCATACAATGCATTGATAACAACATAAAGAACAAAACGTATATGATAATTTTTGTACACTTTTTCAAACACATATTAGAAAAAAAAAGAAAGGGGGAATTTCTACTGATGGGAACTATAAGGAAAAACTGACTATGTGGTTGTGCTATGAGTAAAAGTAAGTTATTTCAAAATATTAACAAGAATGAAAAATCATGCGTCAAAGATAGATTATGTAACACTTTCTAACGGTTCCAAAATAATTTTACAAATCTTTACCGCTTAATAAGCTGAAAGAGAACATCTAAGTAAACAATTTCGAAAACGCATAACATATTTAAAAACATAATTTCAGGAATTTCCAACATATATAATATTCGGAAAAAATACGAATACTTTTATTCGGCCCTGTATATGATCTACAGATTTGCATATATACTACACTGGATGTTAAATTTTAGTTTGGTCAGTGCGTGAGGCGGCATGCAGCAACCCTCAGTACTGGCAGGTGGCAAAACGTAGACAAGGACGGGAAGGTGTGGGTGAGTAGACGCACTCAAAGAAGACCTATTTCTCGATCCTGCATCCCCTGCGACTCCCTCTGTAGCTGGAGTAGTTGTGTGGCGCCCTCAATTGTCGGTTGGAAAGAGAAATTGCCCCATTTGACCAAGAGTGGTTCGAGTCGCAGAGGGCCCCTCAGGTCAGAGGTCTGCGGCTTATATCACCTTCTCTGGGAGGGGACTGTGCCTCTTCTTGGACTGACTGATTACAAAGAACTGGGCCAGAGGCTTGTCAGTCAAGTGATGGCGTCCAGGCCTAAGTCCAACCTTGGGTCAAAACTGATAAAGAAATAGGTTATTTCAGGTTTAGCAGAGTATAAAAAGCTTGAAATGACATATGCAATTTGAAAGCTTTTAGCTGGTTAAACAAAGTTTATTTAATTTCTGGAAAAAGCAAAAACAGTTCAATTGAAGTAGGCTCAGTTCTTGTGGAAAAGACAACAAAAAAGATAACTGGAAAAGACTCTTAATTATATTTATTCAAAATATTAATGATATGCAGAAAGATTTCATAACAGCTTCATAGATGATATAAAAGGTAAACAGACTTATGATAATGACATCATTGAACGTGACAATAGCGGTTTACCAGTGACCCGGAGCTGGAGCTGGAGCTCGGAGCCACTGCGCTCCGGAGCTGGAGCCGGAGTTGGAGCTCTAAATTTTCCCTTGCTCCAGGGCTCCTTTAGTTTTTTAATATTCTTTTAATTTTTTTTTTCAGTCTTTTAAAATTTGGAGGCTTAAAATATTTTAATCACATCATTATTCAGTATTTTAATTATATTATTTTTTAGGGTTTTTTTATTATTGTTATTAGAGTTGGAAAACTCACAAAAAAAGGGCAAAACTACTTCACTTCTATAATCTACTTGAGCTAAATGGCAACACTACTTGAAAAAAATATGACCGCCTGTTGTTTACATGTGTAGTTGCACAATTTTGCTTGTTTGAAAAGTGTAGAAGATATTTAAGATTTTTGTGTTTAAAATTCCACCAAACTTTCTTTTTTTTAAAGTAAAATCTAAAAGATTTCAGATTTTCTGAGAAACATTTCAAGTTTGATGAGAAGAAAAATGCATTTTGTCAGATCTTTAATGAAAATAAAGGAAGGATCTGTGAGCAAAAAATTAACTGTGCAAAGAGTTCAAACATGAGAAGGTATATTGACAGAATTCATAAGAAAGAAGCACAAGAACTCAAACATATAGATGAAGAATTAGAAACTAGAAAGAGAAAATCAGAAGTAGAATTTGACAGAAATAAGAAATTTGATTGTATCCTACAGACATTCAAGAGGCCTGCCGCATTGTAACGGCATTGCCCATTAGCCAAGTTGTTGTAGAGACTATTCTTGGCATTAAAATACATTTTTAATGATTTAAGATCAAATATGAAGGAGGATTTATTGGATTCAATTCTTCTCTTAAGAATGAACAAATAATTCAACTGCGAATTTAATTAAATTTGTATTTTCAGTGTGAGCTGATGATTATGTTATTATTTTTTAAATGTTAATTTTTATAATAAAAATTGTAAGTTTCAAATCTGACAAAGCGTGGAATCGGAGCTGGAGCCGGAGCCATAGCTTATTATCTGGGATCGGAACTGGAGCTGGAGCTTCAAAAAAATTTCCGGCTCCGGGTCCCTGGGTTTCACAATACATCTTGGTTGAATAAAAAGGCAGCACAATTCGCGATATGAAGATGAACATTGATCATATTTAAAAACACAGCAGACCATTCCAACATTCGCACTCTTATTTAAAAACTGACATAAAACTAAAATACTAAGATGTTTAACTTAAACATTCATGGTAGGACCAGCCTTACCAAATTTCTTGAGTATTTTCTCTATGAATGGAGTATGAGAAAAGACAGCTTTCAAAGCACAGATTTATCACGGATCACCTGTATTTAAACAATTCCGGGGACTCCTTATCGGGCAACGCCTACCAAAAGAGCCAACCACGGACGAGTATAGAGATCAACTTACTCGAGATTCGATACGAGTCAGTTTAAACCAACTGATGTACTACGTCGCCATCTGGCAGAAAGAAAAATATTTTCGATGCCATTAACGTCAGTCCGGCTATTGCATTGACAAAAGTAGGTGGTGATAATTTATGATATCAGATGGGAAAAAAATGACGAAATGTCGGAACGGCGATTATGACAACTGAAATGTATTTACTGAATAAGTTAAGATAAAGTACTGAGCTTAATTAGGTAAGTTTAGTTTATATTATAACAAAATATATTAAATAAAGTTATATTATACATGTAGATTTTATAAAATACCTGAAATTACAATAAATGCGTGAATGGAGTTATTATATGACCTGATAATACATTGCAAAGTTTAAAAGGCGATGAGATATGCTAATAAATAGCTATTTTTCTCAACAGAAACCAGTCCAACGCGTCTATGCGTAGTCAGAATTTTCTGTGCCTGAAAGTTGGGACTAGCAGGAGTCTTCGAAATAACTTTCACGCTAATATAGATGGGGACTCCCTCTTTGGCACTTTTGAAGGGAGTTTCCACGTCCTCCAGAATCCGAAAGTGATGTCTAACATTTGTTGTGGTTTTTTTTTTTTACCTATTTTGACAATTCAATTGTTCAAATCAATTATTACAATTGTGTGTGTGATTGATTTCACTATTGAACTATTTCTGCCATTCCATTTCACTAAGATGTTACAAAAATTAAAGGGTAAAAAACAACAAAAAAATTAGACAAAAAAGCAGAAAAAAAAAGAGAACTTTATAAAAATAATAAAAGCCAAAAATTGAAGATCCACAGTACATTTTCATCCCTGGGAGAATAACTTTAATTATTTTTACATGTGATATTTTTAAGAACTTACTACATCCTCTTCGAAAATCAAAGTTTTGAATCTATCCATGTTTTCTTAATATTACATAATTTTCTTTAGTTTTATATATGGTCTGATACAGAGAGTAGTGTTTAATGAGTGGATATTACACAGTGGAAATAACATATTTTCTGTATACTTGATATTACTGCATAATAGTAAGAAGCAAAAGCTTAAGAAACAAAATAAATTAGTGTTTTCTAAAAATATATACCATCCAGCCACAAACAAAAACAAAACCCACTACTAAAAAATCTTCATTCTTTAATTAGTGAACAAATAAATAAGTAAATTACCTTGTAACAAACTGTCCATTGAGGTGACCTGACAGTCCCTGTGTTTTTTAGAATCTCAATTTTATACTGGCGAACAAAAAGTAAATACTTTAAGGCAACCACAAAATTGCTTTTATTTATATTCACATAGTTTACTGTTTCCCCACCTAAAAAAAATACAACAAAAAAAAAAAAATTCTTTTTAATTTAATCTATAAAAAATAATTTTTTTGTATGTAATACAAAATGAAAATGGAGAATTCTTTTAATTAAAAAAAAAATTAGGTGTTATCCTAATATAAATTTAAAACATACCGGCTTGAGCAACTTTCAGTCTTGAAGCTTTAAGAACTTGTTGATTAATCAGCTTAGCATCTTCACCATAGATGGAATAACCATCCTAAAAGAAAAATTGCATAATTAAAATGTATAAACTAAATGGCTAATTTATGAAAAATTACAATGACATAAAATGAGCTTATCAAAGCAATAATGAATCATATATATATATATATATAGTGCAATGTTTCTCAAAGTAGTGTATGTAACGAGACTATGATGTTAAACAACATGCAACACGGTTAACTGAATCAGTCTGGCCAGACTCAAAGAGGCCAATGCTAATGAAGTTAAGTTATCAAATGTTACAATTCAACATTTTCAATCATTTACGAGTACACATTTATGTGAAAAATATTTTCCATCATAAATTGTTTTAAAAACAAGATATAAAAATAGATTACACATTGAAAATGTCTCCTTATGACACTACCTTAGCAAATTAACACAAAACATTAAAAAAAAATTACATAAGAAAAGTTACACGTAGGGTAGATGTGCCAGTAATGGACCGCCTTCCAGTAATGGGCCACCTTCGACATTTTTGGTTTATAAAAAAATAACCAATAAAAATTCAGCTTTTTTTATTTCATTAATATGCTTTCTTTAAATTCTAGTTTTAAATACAAACATAATATCAATTATCTATTACTTTTTGTGGGGGTGTCCATTACTGGAATTTAGGGTGTTTTGATTTATTTCTGTTATTTACAATTAAATTTCGATTCACATTGGGAAATGTAACTATGAGCATGCTTAAATATTGTTGGTAGATTAATATAATATTAAAAAATGTGCAATATAACAATTATAACTATTAATTAAAAAAAAGTTTTTTAAAGAAATTCCTTAAGGGTGTCCATTATTGGCACATCTACCCTATAACATTTAGAATAATTGTAAAAAAAAAAAGGTATGTTTACAGTCGAACCCCGTTATAGCGAACCCGGTATATAACGAACGAAATTTTTGGTCTCATCGTTTTCCTATTGCATTTAATGCTAATTTATTCTTTTATGGCGAACCTCCGAAATCTTAAGAATCGTCTACAACGAACATTTTTTCCAGTCGTCCATGATTTTTTTTCCTTTTTTACTTTTCCGCAGTTGTGAAAACAGGACTTCGACTCCAATTTCATAAGAAAATGTACGCCGGCTAGTGAAACATGGTGCAAATCAGCGATAAGTCTTTTTATTAAAGGGTAGGAACAACTGCATTCTTTCTCTTTTACGATAGCCACTCTGCAGGTGTGAACCCACCCACCCGTCAGTCATTTTCCCTTATTCCTGATCACAGATGTGTGCAAAACTGGAGACAGAGCCAAAAATGAAGGGGGTGGGGTGGGGGGGGCCTGTGAAAAAGAGGGAAAAACAGACAACCTGTTAGGAGGAGGGTATGCTCGAGCAGAACAAGTAAAAGCATGAACAGTAAGCACATACGCACTTGTGCTAGGTGAGAGGGGAGGGAGAAGTAAAAATCAGATCACGAGAACAAGGGAAAAGGGCGTCTCAGAGTCGCGCCACAACAAGTATTCCAGCCATTTCATCATGTTCGCTCATTTTAATGTTTCTCTCTAAAGAGCCTGTGCGTCATAATCTCTGATTCCAGACTTCAAAGTTAAAAATTTGCTTTTAAGAAATCATTAGGTCCATCATGTCGAGCAAGCGTAAAGCATTCTTCATTGAAGAAAAAGTAAGCATCATAAGAGAAATACAAAATGGAGGTAGCCAAGCTGACATTTGCCGAAAAAAAGCTTTATCGAAATCTACAGTTGGAACAATATGGAAAAACAGAGAAAGCATACTTTCTGCTTTCGAGAAAAATTTGAACTCTCAAAACAAATTGAGAAAAGCTGAACATCAAGAAGTGGAAGAGGCTTTATTAAAATGGTTTAGCGTTCAAAGAAGCCGAAGTGTACCAGTTTCTGGGCAAATGCTTCAGTCAAAAGGTGATGAATTTGCCAGTAAATTTGGAATTAAATTTTCGTGTTCTAATGGATGGTTAGACAGATTTAAAAAACGGAACGCATATCTTCCGGAAAAATTGTCGGAGAATCGGGAGGTGTTTCAACATCCGACATCGATACGTGGAAAGAAAAAGTTTGGAATGAAATCTCTTATGAATACGGCGAGAATGACATATATAATGCTGATGAAGCTGCACTATTTTACAAGATGACACCAAACCAGACATTAAAATTTAATGGAGAGAAATGTAATGGCGGAAAATTGCCAAAAGACAGAATCACATTTCTTGTGTGTGCCAATATGAGTGGTACTGATCGTCGTAAGCTTCTAGTGATAGGCAAATCTAACCACCCTAGATGCTTTAAAAATAATCACACGGCTTCCTGTTGCTTATGGAGCAAACCGCAAGACGTGGATGACTAAGGAACTGTTTGAAAAAGAGCTTCGAACGTGGAATCGTGAACTGTCAGCTAAAAAGCAGAATATTCTACTTCTGCTTGACAATTGTAGTGCACACAAAATCGATAAACAGAATTGATTAGAATTGTACTCTTTCCCCCGAATGCAACATCTGTAGTACAGTCTATGGACCAGGGTATCATCAGAAGTCTTAAATGCCATTACAGGAAGCAGCTCATTTTACGAATTTTAGAGGGATATGATAAAAATGTGAAATGTGACGTTTCTCTTCTTGATGCACTTATAATGTTCGAAAAATCTTGGCAGTTTGTTACGGATTTTACAATTAGAAAATGTTTTCGACTTGCAGGCCCAGCAAAGAATATTGAAGATACAACGAATGTTGAAGAAGCAAAGAATGTTGAGGAAGAGGATGATGAAAATTCATCTATCGCAATGTGGATAGAAAAGCACAAAATTTCATCATTCTCAGTTTGTGACATGCAATTGTTTGAAACATGTAATGACGAAGTCATAACATGTGAAGATCCGACTGATGAAGAGATTGTGGAAGAAATTAAAATGAATCATTCTGAAATCGAAGATTCTGCATCTGATGCTGATGAAGAGGAGCACATAAATGACGAAATTCTCACAATCTCAGATGCTACAGCAGCGATGTGTGTAATTAACAAGTTTTTGTCTACACAAACAGTGGAAGAAAGAGTGTTGGAGTCATTTTATGTACTAGACAAAGAAATTCATAACATGTTTTTGAAATCGGCATCACGTCAGCAGAAGATTACCGATTATTTCTGTACCAAAACAGTGAGCAACAATTAAAGGTAAAATTAATTTATTTCTGCTTGACTTCATTGTTAGTTAATTTAATTAGTATTGTGTCAGTTTAATGTAATCGATTTTAGTCAATTTAATTCTTTACTGATCATATTTAATATATTTAACCTTTTTTAAATACATCATTATTGAATATACACGTAGCAACTACGTTATACATTAACTCTAAAATTTTTCTTAATGGTTGGGATATAGCGAACAAAACCTTCTGTCCCTTGAAGTTCGTTATAACAGGGTTCGACTGTATTTGTATGCATTTTTTTCCTTTATGTCCTTTCTCTAATCATAATTCTCTCATAATCTAATAAATAAGAAAATAGAGTGTATGTCCATTACAAGTAATTTTTCAAGAGATATGCAAGGCATAAAGGTTTAAAAACTGTTGATCTAGTGAATCTGTTTCTCATATAAACGTTTTTGAGATTAAGTGCCCCCAAAGCAGAATACTTTGCAATGTTCTGCAACGAACTTCAGTTGATAAAAAAATGTTCTGCGGGAATAAAAAATAAAGACACAGGGATATTTTCTTATATATGAAGAAATGCAACTGTCATCTTTTATAGAAATGCAAAAGCCATTTTGTTAAATGCTGACATACACACACGAAAGAAACTAATGGCGAATTTTGTGATTTTACTAAGCGAATAAGCGAATTTTGCAATATTTTTCTTTGACCAATTGGCGAAATTCATAGTTTTTTTCATGCAACTGATCCACGAATTTCGTGATTTTTACCGACGACTGATTGGCAATTATTCCAGCTTTTTCTTGCGAAAGATCGGAAAAAATCGTGATTTTTTTTCTATGACTGATCAAAAAATTTCATGATTTTCTTGACGATTTTAGAGTTTTTTTACATACAACTGATAGGCGAATTTCATTAAATTTTCTTTTCATCAATTGGCAATTTTTACTGTTTTTTTTTTTTTTTTGCAAGTGATTGGATAGATGAATTTCCAATTTTTTCCAACGATCCACTAAAAGATTTTGCGATTTTTTTAGCTGCGACCGATAGCCCAATTTTGCAATAGTTATTTACTTTCTACTGATTGGCTAACTTTGTCGTTTTTTGTGACTAGTTGGCAAAAATTCTGGATTTTTTCCATGACTGATCGACGAATTTCTGGTTTTTCACATGTTAACACTGACTTATTTTGCGGTTTTTTTCTCACAACTGATTGGGGAATTTTGCGAAATTATCCTTGTACCAATTGGCAAATTTTGCAGCAGCTTCTTGCGACACATTGGAGAAAATCTTGCTATTTTTTTTTTCAACTACTGATTGACGAATTTCGCATATTTTTAATAGCGACCGTTTGGCAAATTCCGTGATATTTTCTTTCTACTGATTGGCTAATTGTTTTTGCTTTTTCTTGTGAACGATTGATAAAATTCACGCTTTTTTCTGTGACTGATCGACCAATTTCTCGTTTTACCCACGACAGATAGGTGAATTTTGCGATATATTCTGTCTATTGATTGGAAAACTTTGTCGCTTTTTTGAAATCTATTGGCCAATTCTTGGATTTTTTCACGACTAATTGATGAATTTTCGATCTTTTCAGGCAATCTACTGAATTTAAGCACATATTCTCTTTCTTTGCATTGTAGGGATTTTACATTTGCCACGCTACATTCGAAATCTATTTTGCAATAGAATTGACATGCATGTTGTTCTTCATTTGAGTAATTTTAGTGGTTTATTACCGGTTATTTAGTACTATTATTTTCTATACTCTACAGTAGGAGCGCACAACCTTTTTAAGCGAAGGGCCACTTACAAAAATGACTGTTTTGTCGAGGGCCACCATCAGAAAATTTTTGTTTCGAGGAGGTGTAACCGGGGTGGGGGGATCAGATTAAAAAAACATAAATTTTGGAAGGGTAGATTTAGCCCCCTAGGTTCCTTCCTTCCTGTCAACGTATTCAGTTCTGTTGGCAATGATATATCAACAGTTTACGTTTGTATTTATACAAGTGATATAGCTAAGATTATTTTCAAAGAGTGAAAATACTCCTTGACTTTATTTGAAGGAATAAATTGAGCTTTAAAGATTGCCAGTGCCAAAAAAAAATTCTGCTTTCATGAATGAAGGTGGAGAGGAGGAGAAACATACATTATTCTAAATTGTACATCTTAACATATTCAGTCACAAAATTTGGATATCAAAGGGGTGCACAACCTTTATAAGAGGAGGGGCAGTCACAAAACTGACTGGATTGTCAAGAGCCAACATCCATAGGGTGGGCAAAATTTTGTTTCGGGCAAGGAGAGGGGGGGGGGGGGTCGGCCTAAAAGTTCATAAAAATGTTAATTTTAAAAGGAGGGTTAGCTCTCTATACTCAACCACCTCCTTAGTCAGCTTAACCCAATTCAGTTGGAAAGGATGGAAAAAACTCCATGCGCGACTGACAATATTCATAGTTTTTGCTTAGTGATTGACGAAATTCACGATTATTACGCACACGTTCGGTGAAATTTGCGATTTAAACGCACCCGATCGGCAAGATTTGTGATTTTTACGCACACAGTCGGCGAAATTTGCAATTTTTTTTGCATCCGATCGGCGAAATTTGCAACTTTTCGCACCCGATTGTGAAATTTGCGATTTCTATGCTCCCAATTGGCAACATTTGCGATTTATACGTACCAATAGACGAAATTTGTGATTTTTATGCGCCTGATCGGCGGAATTCGTGATTTTTATGCGCCTGATTGGCAAAATCTGCGAATTTTACGCATCCGATCGGCAAAATTTGCGATTTTTACGGGCCCAATCGACAAAATTCGCGATTTTTACAGGCCTGATCGGCAAAATTCGCAATTTATACGCACCCTATCGGCAAAATTCATGATTTTTACGCACACGATCGGCGGAATACGAGATTTTTAAGCGCCTAATCGGCAAAATTTGTGATTTTTACGCGTCCGATCGGCAAAATTTGCGATTTTTATGGAGACGATCGGCGAAGTTTACAATTTACACGCACCCGATCGGCAAAATTCGCGATTTATATGCAACCGATCGGCAAAATTCACGATTTTTATGGGCCTGATCGACAAAATTCGCAATTTTTATGGGCCCGATCGGCAAAATTCGCGATTTTTATGCATATGATCGACGAAATTTACGATTTATACGCACCTGATTGTTGGAATTTGCAATTTTTGTTTTAACTTTGGTTAAATTTTCCCAGTAAGTTTTCCCCCATCTCTTTCACTCACCCCCACTCTATGTTGTTAAATCTTTTTAATACATATATTTAAAATTGATACTATTTATCTTAAAGTTCATTTTAATACTTTTGAAAAAGGTTTAAAGTTAAGTATAGTTAATAAAATTAAATGTAAACAAACATCTATCATAAAGTAAACTTAAAGTAAACATAAAGTAAAATTAATGTGGTTTAAATGCATATATATATTGCTGTCTCTTTAATTAAGAACTGTTTTAATAGTTACTTATAAATGATATATCCTGAATGCTTTAGTTGTGAAGAAAGTAACTTCATTTCAGCAGCTTAAACTGCCATGTCAACAGTTACCAGTAGTGGTAGGTTGGTTGGTGTCATGTACTAAAGTTAATGATGACATCTTAAACTGTTTTTGAACTTTTGAATATTTGTTAACCTGCAACCATAACCTTTTATTTTATTTCTTGTATTATGCTAATGTTTTTCAATTGCCTGTGACTGTAACCTCACTTGTTATTTTAAAAGGATATGGGATAGATGTTGTGTGGTGTGTACTTGCTTGGCCAGCAGTTAACTCCAATGCTCAAAAGGAGTTTTAGTTTATTTATGATGAGGCTGCAGGCAGTCAATAAGTTTAAATGTTTTTCCTGTGTTCTTCTAATAAGTTTAATAATAATGTTCTTAAGGATGTGTTTTTACTAATCTGTTAATAAAGTGTTGTTAGTTATAAAGAAGGTTTCACTGCTTAACTGACTTATCTCAACATACAGTGGTACAATCATCTCAACACTCTTTAGATGTCCATTAAAAACAGTTGGTTAAACAGGAATATGGCTATACATCCTCCAACAGTGGTAGCAGAGCGTGGTTAGTTGCCATGTCTCTGTTTACCAGCTGTTTGAATAATTCTTGGAAATCTTCATATTTTTGAAAGATGTCTTCCTATCCTGAGCAAATGTTTACCTTTCCCAAGTTGAATCATGAGAACTACAAAGAGTGGAAATATAGTATCGACCTGTATCTAATAAGTCAAGATCTACATGATTACACATCGGATAAAGCTGAAAAAATTGCTGATCCAGCAGCTGATGGCAAACAGGATAAACAAAAGGAGGGGAAAGCCCTAGCCATCATATGTCTCAGCATAAGAGAAGACTTGAAGAGTGTTGTTTATGAAGCTCACACACCTTCGGAAGCATGGAAACTATTAAAATCAGTTTTTGAGCCTGTTTCAAGAGCAAGAGTGGCTAGATTGAGAAGAAATTTCATGAGTATAAAATACGATCTAAGTGAAGCTATGAGTAGTTATTTAAACAGAATAACCCAAGCTGCCAAAGAACTTGAACAAGCAGGAAAAACAGTTGAAGACGATGAAGTGGCTTTTCAGATTCTAGAGAACTTGCCTGATAGTTATGAAAGTCTGGTTACTCAACTATATAGATTACCTGATGCTGAATTTACAGTGAAAGGAATTAGAGGTCACCTGTTATCTGAATATGATAGACAGAAGAACAGAAGTTTACAGTTTAATCATGTGTTTCCCGAAAACCAAGCCTTGGTTTCAACTGAGGAGTCTCACAAGTACAGAGAAAATGTTGGTAAAGATGAATCGAGACGGTGTTATCGATGTGGACTAAAGGGTCATCTAATCAAGAACTGTCGGGTTAAGCCAAAAAATAAAAAACGCTATCACCAGTCTGCAAGAGGAAGACAAGCCCATTTTGCCTCAGCCATGTTAAGTGAGTCTACAAAGCTGGAGTTTGTGTTGGATTCTGCTGCAACTGACCATTTTGCTAATGACCGGAGTGTTTTTCTCAACTTCAAAAGTATTAAAGCAAAAGCTGCCATTGCTAGCGGCAACACAGATATCCTTGGAATTGGTGATGTGCATTTAGTGTTAAAAACAGGTACTGTACTTAGAACTTTACTTCTTAAAGACGTTTTTTATGCTCCCAAGATGACAAGAAACTTGATTTCAGTGCGCTGTTTAACTAGAAATGACTTTAAAGTAACTTTTGATTGCAATAATGCATATATTTGTAAAAATAGTAATGCATTTTTATGTGTTCCATTAAGAAACAAATTTTACACTCTTTTAGGCAATCTCAAAAGCATGAATGTACCAGAAGCTCAAAGTACAAAATCATCTAATATGATGATGTGGCATGCTCGCTACGGCCATTTAAACTGTAAAAGTTTATCTAGTTTTGCAAAGTCTAAACATGTTTATGGTCTTGAAAAATTAGAGGGTACGATTGAGTCTTGTGAAAGTTGTAATTTTTCTAAAAGTACTCGAGGGAGTTTTTCTGAACTAGACAGCATTAGAACATCTAGTATATTGGAACTTTTGCATATGGATGTTTGGGGCCAGTCACCTGAACCTAGTATGGGGGGAGCAAAATATTTTCTCAGTATAATTGATGACTTCTCAAGGTTTGCTCATGTATATATCTTAAAACATAAAGATCAAGCGTTTGAATTTTTTTAAAAACTATAAGCAATTGGTTGAAAAGCAAACTGGTAAAAGGATTAAGAGTATCAGAACAGATAATGGGGGAGAATTTTGTGCTGATTATTTTGAAGCTTTTTTAAAACGTGAGGGAATTAGGCATGAGAGGTCGAATGTGTTTAGCCCAGAAATGAACGGGGTTGCCGAGCGCTATAATCGCACTTTGATGGAAGGTGTTAGGTCCTTATTAGTCCAAGCAAATTTACCAAAAAGTCTCTGGGCTGAATTAGTCTATACTGTCAATTATTTGAGAAATAGGTTCCCTCATAAGAAATTAAATGGTAAAGCCCCTTTAAATGTTTGGCGTGA
Source organism: Maratus michaelseni (assembly GCA_963931845.1). Classification (NCBI taxonomy): domain Eukaryota; kingdom Metazoa; phylum Arthropoda; class Arachnida; order Araneae; family Salticidae; genus Maratus; species Maratus michaelseni. The sequence continues at coordinate 64,474,327 of OZ007595.1, forward strand.
AAAGAGTTTCTCAGTACGTCATCTTAAAGTAATTGGTAGTGATGCATATGTTCATATTCCCAGTAGATATAGGTCTAAGCTTGACAAAAGGTCAAAGAAGGGAATTCTCATTGGCTATGCCATTAATACAGTAGGTTATAGAGTCTGGTATCCCGGTACAAAAACCGTGGTAGAAACCAAACATGTTAAAATAGTGGAAAAGGATTTCAGTTTTAAAAACATAGAAAGTGATATACAAAATTTTAATGATGACTACGTAAACTTTAGTTTGGATAATGAAAATTCAGAAGTAAAAAGTAAGCTTCAGGAACCCCCCCCCCCCCCCCCTTTACCTAAAGATTGGGAAAGAGTTGAAGTTGTCAGAAAGTCGGGAAGAACAGCTGGGAAGGTAGATGTGTACTATTACCCTGAAGAAAGCGTTAGGCTTAGAAGTAAAAATGACATAGAAAAATATTGTCAGAAAAAGGGGATAGATTACAACCCAGAGGATTTCAGTTTTAGCCCAACTTCTGTAGATTCTAATGTAGAAAGTACAATTTCACATGTAAGTGAGAATGAGGGGGAACAACCGGAGGTACACTGTGTAGAGGTAAATATCCCATGTTCTTTTAAGGAATCGCAGGAACTACCTGAAAAGAGGGAATGGAATGTAGCAATGAAAAATGAGCTTGAGACACTTAAAGATAGGAAAGTTTATGATTTAGTGCCTAGACCTGAAGGGACTAAAATTTTAGGTACTAGATGGATATTCACATTAAAAAAGGATGTGTCTGGAAAAGTGAAAAGATTTAAAGCTCGATTGGTTGCTAAAGGTTTTGGGCAGATTGAGGGAGTGAACTATTTTGATACTTTCTCCCCAGTGATTTCATTTTCCCTAGTTAGACTTTTCTACACTGTTCTGGTAGTACTTAAAAGTTGGGTAAGTCAACATCTTGATATTAAAGGTGCTTACCTTTATGCCAAACTAAATGAATTAATTTTTGTAGAACAACCAGAAGGTTTTATTGAAAAGACGAAAGAGGGTTATGTTTGGAAGTTGGACAAGGCACTGTATGGCTTGCGACAGGCTGGCCGGGAATGGTTTTTGGAATTGGATAGTACTTTTATGGACTTGGGCTTTGATAAAATTACTGATTCAAATTGTATTTATGTATTTAAATCTGAAGTCATTGTATTGGTTTATGTGGATGACTTTGCGGTCTTTGCTAAAAATAATGAAAGATTAAAGGAAGTGATAAACTTAATTAAGTTAAAGTTTGAAATAAAAGTATTGGGGGAAATTAGACATTTTTTAGGTGTAGACTTTGAAAAGAGAAATGGAGAAATTTTTATACATCAACAAAGCTATATAGAAAAGCTTGCTGAAATGTTTCATATCCCAAAGATAAAAAGTAAATTACCATTAACCCCAGGGATAGTTTTAAATTCTGCAGGAGAGGGGGAGCAAACAGTTGATGTTCCATATCGAGAACTAATAGGTTGTCTTCTTTTCCTAGCATCACGTACTAGACCAGATATACAATTTTCAGTTATAGCCCTCGCACAGTTTTCAAACTGCCCATCTTTGAAACATTGGAAATATTTATGTCAGGTGCTTCAGTATGTTATAAATACTAAAGAGCTAGCTATTAATTTGTCTAGAATTTCAAGTTGTACATTAAATGTTTATTCAGATGCTAGTTGGGCATCTGATTTAGTTGACAGAAAATCCATAAGTGGATTTATAATTTTTGTAGATAATGTACCTATAATTTGGAGCTCTTGCAAGCAAAAATGCATAGCATTATCCAGTATGGAAGCAGAATATGTGTCCTTATCAGATTCTATAAAGGAACTGTGTTGGCTGATTAGAATTGTGGATAATTTTTCTTGCCTGTTAAACTTAGAAAAGAATAAGCCAAATGTTTTTTGTGACAATCAAAGTACCATACATTTTTCCAAAAATAGTATTGAAAATAATCGAACTAAGTATATAGATACTAGAATATATTTTGTAAAGGATAATTTGGATAAATTTAATTTAAATTTTGTGTCCGGTTCAGCTAATGTTGCTGATTTATTTACTAAGGTTTTGCCTAGTCAAAAGTTTTTGTATTATTGTAAGTGGATATTTGGTTGAAGGAAAGATCTGGGGGAAAAAGGGGGCATTATGTTGGAATTTGCAATTTTTGTTTTAACTTTGGTTAAATTTTCCCAGTAAGTTTTCCCCCATCTCTTTCACTCACCCCCACTCTATGTTGTTAAATCTTTTTAATACATATATTTAAAATTGATACTATTTATCTTAAAGTTCATTTTAATACTTTTGAAAAAGGTTTAAAGTTAAGTATAGTTAATAAAATTAAATGTAAACAAACATCTATCATAAAGTAAACTTAAAGTAAACATAAAGTAAAATTAATGTGGTTTAAATGCATATATATATTGCTGTCTCTTTAATTAAGAACTGTTTTAATAGTTACTTATAAATGATATATCCTGAATGCTTTAGTTGTGAAGTAACTTCATTTTAGCAGCTTAAACTGCCATGTCAACAGTTACCAGTAGTGGTAGGTTGGTTGGTGTCATGTACTAAAGTTAATGATGACATCTTAAACTGTTTTTGAACTTTTGAATATTTGTTAACCTGCAACCATAACCTTTTATTTTATTTCTTGTATTATGCTAATGTTTTTCAATTGCCTGTGACTGTAACCTCACTTGTTATTTTAAAAGGATATGGGATAGATGTTGTGTGGTGTGTACTTGCTTGGCCAGCAGTTAACTCCAATGCTCAAAAGGAGTTTTAGTTTATTTATGATGAGGCTGCAGGCAGTCAATAAGTTTAAATGTTTTTCCTGTGTTCTACTAATAAGTTTAATAATAATGTTCTTAAGGATGTGTTTTTACTAATCTGTTAATAAAGTGTTGTTAGTTATAAAGAAGGTTTCACTGCTTAACTGACTTATCTCAACATACAGTGGTACAATCATCTCAACACTCTTTAGATGTCCATTAAAAACAGTTGGTTAAACAGGAATATGGCTATACATCCTCCAACACTGATTGGCAAAATTCGCGATTTATACGCACGCTATCGGCGAAATTCATGATTTTTAAGCACCCGATCGGCGGAATTCGCAAAATTTGCGATTTTTACGCGTCCGATCGACAAAATTTGCGATTTTTACGCGTACGATCGGCAAAATTTGCAATTTTTACGTAGACTATCGGCGAAATTTACAATTTGCATGCACCCGATCGGCAAAATTTGCGATTCATATGCATCCGATCGGCAAAATTCAAGATTTTTATGGGCCCGATTGGCAAAATTCGCGATTTTTACGCATACTATTGATTAAATTTACGATTTATGCACACTTGATCGGCAAAATTCCCAATGTATACGCATCCTATTTGCAAAATTCACGATTTTTACGCAGGCGATCGGCAAAATTCACGATTCTTATGCAGGCCATCGGCGAAATTGACGATTTATACGCACCCGATCGGCAAAATTCGCGATTTATATGCACTCGATCTGCAAAATTTGTGATTTTTACGCACCCGATGGGCGAAATTTGGCAAAATTCGTGATTTCTATGCACCTGGATCGGCGAAATTCGTGCTTTTTTCGCGTCCGATCGGCGAAATTGATCCGCGGGCCACAGGTTATGCACCCCTACTCTACAGGTGAACATTTCCTATATTTTATTTGAAGTTTACTATTTGAGATTTACTATTTTATTTTATATCATAGGGTAAAAAATTTATGGTGGTTACAGTTGCATAATTAACCACTAAAACACTATAAAAATTATTTTCCTCTTTCCTATGTTTATTCTGCACCAAAACTTATTCAATGATGCAAAAATACAATTAAAAAGTAGCTGGAAAATTAATTCAGGATATAAAGGGTTAAAACATGCTGCAAAATTGCATTTTATTTTTAGTAAAAACTCATTTTATGTGAGAATGTTTGTAGTGTATTATTATTATTTTTTTTTTTTTCAAAAACCTCAAACATAGTTAGTTTATCTGACATTAGCTAAATCCCCTTGAATATCTGTCACTGGTAACCACTATGAATCATAAGCACTTTTTTAATCATGTTCAACAACAAAAGGTTTATTTGTCTGGACAAATCTGGCAGCCAAGCTCGTCTGGAAAAATGCAAAAGAATGGAGATAAAAAAATAACATGAAATTAAGGAAAGGTAGGTAGAGGAGATATTTATTCACTATCGCTACATATATTTCAGTATATATACGGAAAATACAACTACTTGAAATTTTGAAACTGACATATCACAAAATAAATACTTACAGGTAGTCAGGGATATATTGAACAATTAAAACTCTACCTTTCATCATTTAAGACATAACATGCAAATGCTCAAAATAAAATTTGGATAGTCAGTTATTGCTGCAATTTGTTATATACTAAAAACATAAAATTTCTAAATTTTAGACTTATTTCTTAAGATTTGCAGCAACTAAATAATTTGCTCAGTCACCCAGATGAGTACCCATTTTCTTTAAAGTTGGCTAAATTAACTTTTGTTTTTTGATAAAATTATTTTAAGAATGACATAAAATTTTGCAAAATTTAATACAAAACAGTGAAACAAATGCTCTGTTCAATCAAAGTACTGAATTCTAATTATATTATGTGTTAGAAATAATTTGTGCTATTACAGTATTAGAGATTTTCTTTAAACTACCTACAAGGCAGTTAGTTATTTATAAGTAACAGTAAAATTTTCCATTTTGAAAAATATTTCTTTTTTAAAATTAAAGACAATAGCAATGTATTTTTACATGTACTTACATTTCGTTCATAAATCCGGCAAGTACCTTTAACCTGAAAAAATAAAAAAACACGTTTCAGATATAAACAGATTCATAAACAAGAACAAACAGTTAAAAGATCCCATATTTTGAATAAAATTAAGACTGTCATTTTATGAGGTGAGTCAAAAAATAAGTTTTCCTAGACTGCTATGGGCAATGTTTTTAGTCAAGACAAACAATACAGTAGTAATACAAAGAAATAGATTTACTTTATTTTTTTATATAATTACCAAGGACATCGATGCATTTCATAACGCTTAAGAAAGCAAGCTTTAAATCGCCTGTTGATAAAATAGATATCGTGAAAAGGAAAAAATTACTTAACGACTGTTTACACTTCTTCATTGATGCAAATTGTCATTTTTTAGCTCTTTTTGAAGCCAGAAAGAGATGGAAATTAAGTTTGTTACTAGATCAAGATACCAGGCAGGGGCACCATTTCAGAATTTTCTTGGGTGGGGGTGGGGGGGGGGGGCAACTTTGACGGCAGTGGCATAACAAAGGGTGGGGTTCGGGGGCTATAACCCCCCTCCCTTCCGAACGAGAAATTTACTGAGTCAAGGATATAAATACAAAATCACAAAAAAAAGGTGAAAAAAGCGATTCCTAATTTTCAAATGTACCAAACCAAAATCAGAAAACAATCATTCTACTGAAGCAAATGAAGCTAATGCAGTAAAAAGCTGGTTTGGTCATGAATTCTATAAGTTTTTTAGTATCATCCTTTTTGATAACTATAACACGTGCTTTCCACCATTCTAAAGGACTGAGTTCTTTCACTATATATTAGATTCAAACAAAAATTCATTGAATGGTTCAGATTTTGCTTTAAACTTTAATATAATAGGCATCACCAAAGTAGAATATTTCTCTTTAGCAAACAATAGTGCGGATGCTGACATTTTCTCAGAGCTTATTAATTTCTCTTCTGCATAACCGGGGATCCATAAGATGGGATAAAAAATGTGTTGAGCTCAATACATGCTTGTATGAGCATTGAAAGCTTTTACATATACTTCATTGAACACTATTTTTTTCTCCAGATCTTTCCATATATGAACTGCACTGGAATATTGAACCATTTATTATCGTTGAGGCACCTAGCTTGTATACACCAGTTATAGGGCTACATTTTACTATACAGTGTAATGCATGCGCAATAGGCATCAGTGCATGTCTATCTCAACAGAAAGATGGGAGGCTATATCCAGTCAGTTATGCCAGTCAAAAGCTTACCAAAACTCAACAGGTTTGGCCGACCATTGAACGGGAGGCCTATGCGGTTATCTGGAGTCTAAAGAAGTTCGAAACTTGGATTTTTGGTTCACCTGTGGAACTTATCACCGATCGCAACCCATTAACTTTCATCACCAAAAATGCTCCCCAATCTTCCAAACTGCAGCGATGGGCATTGGCATTGCAGAAATATGACATCATGATTTCACACTGTCCTGGTGCAAAGTTGACGAATGCTGATGCATCGTCTAGAATGGAGACAACAGAATAGTAAAAATAACTATAGACTTTTGATGACTTAAAAAAAAAAAAAAAAAAAAGGTACTCTTCGGTTAGCTAGGCGCCAGTGATATATGTACAAGTACATATATGAATATATATATATATATATATATATATATATACATATGTACATATGTGTACATGTAGATATATGTGTGTATATATACATATGTGTGCATATATACATGTATATATATATATCACTGGCGCCCGGCTAACCGAAAAGTACCAAAAAAACTTTTGATGATTTGTGTTTGTTATGTTGCAGCCATTATTCAAATTCATATTAACCTGTATTCTGTATTTCATTTGTTATTTGCATTTAGTATTATGTGTTATGAAACATTAATTGTATTTTTATATTATAGTAGCTAGCAAGAGTTCCCAGAGATGTTTCCTGTTTAAATGTTGTGATGTTTTGTCTCGTGAAACAAACTTGTTTTTGTTTTGTGAAAGATGCTGCATTTTTGTATGAAAACAGAAGTATAAAATAAAATGAGCTTGGTATATAAAATATCGGCTTTAAAATAAAGAGTGCGAGTGAAGAGAAAATCGAAAGGGGTTAAAGGGGATCACACAGTAGATTCCAGTTGTTTGGGACACTATTTAACTGGAATAAAATAAAAAAAATCTCATTAACGTTATAATTGTGATAACTGGGACAGTCGCGTTACCAGGACAAGTCGTGGTAGAACCGCCATGTCCCAATAACCAGAATCTAACGTAATAAAAATACTTTATCGGAATATTTGAATTTTTTAGAAAGAAAAATGACTTTAATGAAAAATGATTATTAATTTTAGCTAAGTGGGTAATTAAATTAAGTTACTGAATTAATTTAAATATTTTAATACAGAGGCAATGTACGGTGACGTAACATATATAAATAAAATATCTTACCTGTGGTAACTTCTTATAATAAGCAATGAATTCAGCAAAGGTACTTTCACTCATTTCTAAAACGAAAGCAAAATTATTAAAAAACATATATAATACAATATGTTTGATTACTGTTCAGAATTTTATGAAAAAGACAGCTAAAAAAGAAGGAGGGAATAAAACTAAGAAATACAAATGAAGCTTTTAATTTTAAGAAATTAAAAAACTGCTTTTTAGTTTTTCCATGTAAACTTTACAACTTCTTACAGTTAGCAAAAGTCAGCCAACAATAAACGATATAGCATGAATTTCCATATGTTTTGAAATGGAACACATTTATATAAATAACATTGATTTTTTTTTAATTTCAAAACTTATCCAATCCATATATCTACATTTTTGTGCAAAATTTAGTCCTTAATAAAAATTATTTGCCAAGAGATGAACCTTACCATTATTTCCTGTATAGGTGCAGATTCCCAAAATTTGGAAGGAGCCAGTAGCTCCTAAACCCAAAAAACCCGGTGGCCACATTGTGAAAGAAACACATAAAAACCATAATTTTTTTCTCCATTACCTTTGGACGACAGGATTCTTTAGAATCTTCCCGTCATAACTATATACTGTTTGTAGGAATAAATGTTTGTAATGTAAGGCCTAAACATTTTATGAATAAACAATTCTGTAATTTTTTTTGTTTTCTATAAACTTTTCCCTACTAAAGCATTTTTTATAGTTGAAAATAAATGCTCAACATGGGGATTTGCATAAAAAAATATAAATATATATGAAAAAAATATGGAGAAGACTTATTTTCTTTTAGGTTTTAGATTTTTAATAAAATAAATTTAACAATTTCTGACATTCAGGGATGATGGAGAAAGATTGAACACTATAAAGTCTCGTTGAAACTTATGTTGGCATGGGAATTTTAAAAAATACCTATGGAGACAATAAATTACAATTTTCATAGCAAATTAGAACAGAGTTATCTGTATCAATTGCTTTAATAAAAGAATCAACGAACTTGCCAAAATATAAGTCTTGTGGACTAACAGAAAACATCAAAACCTGAAGATTACTATTCCAAAAATGCCATATAATACCCTATTGTATTTAAGAGAGGTCATGTATAAAGAATAATAAATAAAAAGTGTGTGTTACATATGTAACTCAAATATGCTTTCTTTTTATCAAGCAGTATTCTGAAATTTAAAATTCAACAGATTAGTTTTGGAGGTGTAAAGTTTAATAATTTATACTTCTACAGGAGGAGGAACAAAATTCGGTACTTTTCGGTTAGCCGGGCGCCAGTGATATATATACATGTATATATATACACACATATATATAAATACATATATCTACATATACATACATATATATATATAATATACAGTGTCTCACAAAAGTGATGGGACACTTGTGCTTTATAAAAAGAAACTGCAATAAAATAAATAAACAAACATGTGCAAAAATTTTTTGGGTGTGTTTCATATTTAAAGTTAGTAACAATTATTACATAACATACATTTTGTCAAAATATTAAAATATTAATTTAGTAAAAATATAATTGTTCAGAACGGAGCAAAAAATGGCTCACATAAGTGATGGGACACTTACTTTTCCATCAAATATTTATCCACAAATTTTACTTTTTAAAAGGTTTTAATATTTTGTTGGATTTCCTTTTACTTTTAAAACATGATTTAATCTTTTTGGGATGGATTCGACTATTTTTTTTGTGATTTCTGGAGTGATTTTACCCCATTCTTCTTGAAGCACCGATTTTAGTTGTTGTTTTGAAGAAATGGTGTGTTTGCGAATTCTTGATTCCAATTCTTGCCAAATATTCTCTATGGGATTTAAGTCTGGAGATTGTGGTGGTGTTCTTATTATTTCAGGACAGTTATATAGCAGCCAGAGTCTAACGTTCAGAGCAGTGTGCTTGGGGTCATTGTCCTGGTAGAATTTAAAATCGTTATGAAGGTTCAATTTTCGTGCTGAAGATTTCAAATTTTGCTTTAAAATATCAATATACTTGTACTGATCCATTATACTGTCAATAAAAACAAAATTACCAACTCCAGCGGACGACATACACCCCCATACCATAACTCCTCCTCCACCATGTTTTACTGTTGGTACCAAGTTCTGTTTGCGAAGTTCTTCCCTGGGTTTTCTCCACACCAAGATTCTACCGTCAGAACCAAATATATTAAATTTACTCTCATCAGCAAATATAACTTTATTCCAGTAATCAGAATTCTTATTTATGTTGGATTTTGCGAAAGCTAGTCTGAGTTTTCTATTCTTTTCACTTACGAAGAATTTTTTCCTGGCTACTCTACCGTGATATCCAGCAGATCGAATTACCCTTCTAATAGTTTCAGGATTAACAATTATTCCATATAATGCTTGTAAATCAGCAGCAACTTTTGAAGCACTAATTCTTGGATTTTTTTTAATATTTCGAACGATAATTCGCTTTATTCCATTGGATAGCTTTGATGGTCAGCCAGGTCTTCTTTTATCCTGAATCATATGATTCTTTTTATATCGTTTAATGATATTGAAAACTGTTGAACGACTCAAGTTAACTGTTTCAGCAGTTTTTCTAATAGATTTTCCACGTTCAATATGCAAATTAATAACTAATTTTCGAATTTCAGGCGAAGTTTCTTTTCGTTTAGCATTCATGACTACACAGAGCTAAAAAACACAAAAATTCCAAAACAAACTGGAGAGAAATACTGCAGACGATTTTATAAATTATTGCCAATTGCTTTTAAGTAAAAATAAAACCCCAAAAAATATTTTTATTGCTTATTTCAGACGATTTTTGTTGCATATATAATGGTGTCCCATCACTTATGTGAGCTATTTTTTGCTCCGTTCTAAACATTTGTATTTTTATTAAATTAATATTTTAATATTTTGACAAAATGTATGTTATGTAATAATCTTTACTAAATTTAAGTATGAAACACACCCACAAAAAAAATGTGTACATGTTTTTTTAATTTATTTGATTAGTTTCCTTTTGTAAAGCACAAGTGTCCCATCACTTATGTGAGACACTGTATATATACATATATGTATGTATTTATATGTATATGTATGTATATACAAATATATTTATATATGTACATATATCACTGGCGCCCGGCTAACCGAAAAGTACCGAATTTTGTTCCTCCTCCTGTAGAAGTATAAATTATTAAACTTGTTAACTTGTTCATATACATCTACCATTGTTCTATTCAGTGAGCTGGAGCTGGAGCCCAGAGCCGGTGCCCCCCCCCCCCTCCCCCCGTACAATTAGAATTTTCATTTCTTGTGTATTTAGTTCTGGTATAGCCTTCCAGTCTAAACCTAAACCAACCCTTTTAGTTTTAGATTCTTAATATGAAAATAATATATATATATATGTATGTATATTTCTTTAATGAAATATATAAAACAGGTGGATTATTTAATAATTCGAAAATATGTAGTTGAAAACAATTTTTATCAGAAAATTTACATTTTCTTTGCAAAGTTTATTTGTATACATTTATATATTTAAAAAAAAAAGTACAGTTAGACAAGTCTTAAAATCTATATTTAAGAAAAAGGAAGAGAAGAGAAAAAAGCTTGAAAAGACTAAATAATTTCAATTGCATGTTATTAAAAAATAACTTGTTTCTAATAAATAATAGTTAAATATTTCTGGCGATTATTATTTTACATGAAAAATCACAGCTATTAGCATGTTTTAACTTTTATATTAAATTTCTGGTAATATTATTGAAATAATTTTACACATGAATTTTCATTTTTAACAAGAGAAGTTGCATGGGTCTGCTTACATTTTTTTTTTTTTTTTTTTTTTTTTCATGCAATCCTGTTTTTGTGAACATTCTGTATAAAAAATATTGCCTTATTAAAAAAATCGGTTCAATCCTCGAATAACCGAGGAAGTTGGCGATGTTGGATTGGCGAGGTGATAAATGATATTTTCTTGCTACCAGTTTGTGTCTTACATTTTTTCCACGCCTACGTTGTGTGATGTAGAAATTTGATTGGTTTATGAGTAAATTAAATTGTTTGGTCGGGTTGGTTGGCTTATTTTGTGCGGTAATGTTGGATTCCTAGAGTTCGGAGGTAGCTAGACGCGTACGTTGTTTGATATGGAAATTTGATTGGTGTATGGGTAAATAAATCGTTTGGTGGGGTTGGTTGGTTTATTGTATGCTGTAATGTTGGATTTATAGAATACGAATGTAGCTAGAGATACAGCATTTGAATCGTTTGACGTTCGAAGTAGGAATTGTTTGGAGAAAAATTGATGTACTGCTGCTTTGAACTAACCGAATTTGTGAGAGTTAAAAATATTCGAGATTCGAAAGCTATTTAGGGGTAAGTTTGAATTTGTCCTCTTGAGTAAGTAGTTTTGATTTTCAGGGTCATTTTTGTATATTTTTAAATATCGTTTCGTAAGCGTTCTATTTTAAGTGTCAGGATGCCTCGAAAATCTGTCTCAGGGAATGAATGGAATGATTTTCGTAGTGTTATGGAATTGAGTGGTAGGGGTAAAAAAGCTGTGGTTGATTATTGTATGGAGAAAGGTTTGATTGCGAGCGAGTATGAATGTCTGAAATGTGGGAATGGTATGAAATTGTGTGAAACGAATAATCTTGATGGATTTGAATGGCGGTGCGATAGAAGTGAGAAAGGGAAAAAGCATTGTGTAAGGCGGAGTGTAAGGCTTGGTAGTTGGTTTCAAGGGAGTAGAATGAGTATGATTGACGCTTTGATTGTTACGTATGCTTGGGTTAACGAATATAACCATAAACAGATTGTGGATTTGGCGCGAGTGGGTAAGCAAACGGCAACTGATTGGATGAGTTTTTGTAGAGAGGTGTGCAAGTCTGTGCGAGTGTTTGAAGATAGTGATTTGGGAGGTGAAGGTAAGATGGTTGAGATAGATGAGAGTATGTTTGGGAAGAGAAAGTATAATAGAGGAAAGCATGTGGATGGTAAGTGGGTGTTTGGTGGTGTTGAGTGTGGAAGTAATGAGTGTTTTTTGGAAGTAGTAGAAGCTAGAACGAAAGAGATTTTGCTAGAGATTATTAAGAGGCGGATTTTACCGGGAACTGAGATTATTTCTGATTGTTGGAGGGCCTATAATTGCCTTTCTGATGAAGGTTATAAAACGGCCTCCGTCAATCATAAATATTTTTTCAAGAACCCGGTTACTGGAGCGCACACGAACACGATAGAGGGTTTATGGAGCGAGATTAAACGCAACTTTCATGGAAAGCGGCGGGTAGCAGATTCAGAAGATGAAGAATCTCTTGATAGCTACCTTGCTGAATTCTTGTGGAGGAAGCGTCACAGAAAAGATCCTGGTCAACTGTTCGATTCATTCTTGAGGGCGATCATTTGAATTTACCACCCAAGAGTGCAGGATGTGGTGGGGGAAGGCAATGATGCGAATTTGGATGCTGTTTCGACATAATTCTCCTGCTGATTTGCTGCCACAAAGAAGACAAAATAAGAGAAATAAAAGTAAGTGACTTTTTATTGATTTTATAGGATAAGAATTGTGTGTCGTGTATTTTATAAGTTGCTGTAGATCTAGTTTCATCTATCGAGTGATGTTTTTGTTTTTTTGTTAAAGTGTACAGGGTACATATACATAAGTTATTGACTACTGCGTGAATGAATTTCGTACATTCTAGAGAATGCTGTACAGCGAGTTTCATGTGTCCAGTGATTTTTTTTTCGGTTAATGTACGCGAAGAAGCGTACATACACAAGTTACTGACCGCGGCTTGAATGAATTTCATGCATTCTAGAGATTGCTGTATAGCGAGTTTCATGCGTCCAGTATAGGTGAAAATTAGCGGTCGCCACTCGCCACGTGGCGATTAAAGTTTAAAAGTTGGTGATTAAAAAATCGGCCATCGATCACCACTCGCCAAGTGGTGATTAAAAAATCTGATATCGATCGCCGAGTGAAATACATCATTTTTCAGGGAAATAAGCATCTCTACATTGATTACATCTAATGAGAGAACTGGTTAATTCTTTTTCCTACCAGATGCAAACAGATTTCAACGACTTAGCTGTATTTTCAATATTTCGGCTTTTTCTCATGTTCTCTTTAGTTGGATTATTTTTTCAAGAAATACAGTTTTATTATTGCAAAATATATTCATCAGTTTTGATTCCACATGCATTTCAAGTAATTTATTCCTTTTTTTTTGCACCGGATACAAGCAGATTTTAAGGACATTTCAGTATCTTCAATATTTCGACTCCTGCCACATGCTCACCAGTTGGATTATTTTTCTTCAAGATATACTGTCTAATCATGTAAAATACACTCATACTCATACAATAGGTATAAAACTGTTACAGAAAAATATGTTTATACAAATACAACGATATAATTTATCTAGATGTCAAGAAAGTTTGAAACATAATAGTGGCCACTAATGAAATTGAGTCTACCGGCCACTGGCTACTAACTAAATTTCCCAGTTTTCACCTATAGCGTCCAGTGATGTTTTTTTCGGTTAATGTACGCGAAGCGTACATACACAAGTTACTGACCGCGGTTTGAATGAATTTCATGCATTCCAGAGATTGCTGCACAGTAAGTTTCATGCATCCAGTGATGTTTTTTTTCGGTTAATGTACGCGAAGCGTACATACACAAGTTACTGACCGCGACTTGAATGAACTTCATGCATTCTAGAGATTGCTGTATAGCAAGTTTCATATGTCCAGTGATGTTTTTTTTTTTTTTCGGTTAATGTACGCAAAGCGTACATACACAAGTTACTGACTGCGGCTTGAATGAATTTCTAGTCCAAAAGCCGGCCGGCGATTTTCCTATGTATAAGATACAAGAGAAATTCGGCCGGCATAAGTAAGCCCTAACAAAGATCTATAGGAAGCCACCTTTTTTAATTATTTATTCCTGCCGGGTCATGGATTTTTTGCGTCACTTCCGGTGTCAATTTTGAGTGTTTGCCTATGTATCGAATACAAGGACCGTACATACATCACAATGTAGGTTTCAAAATGTACATTAAGAATATACCGGTCTGCCAAGTCTAATCCTGCCGGAACCAGGTGGCAGATTTACTTTTATGACGTCAATTTTGAGTGTTTACCTATGTATCGAATACAAGGACCATACATACCTCACAATGTAGGTTTCAAAGTGTACATTAAGAATATATAGGTCTGCCAGGTCCAATCCTGCCGGAACCAGGTGGCAGACTTACTTTTATGACGTCTGTAATATCATGACAGCCGAATGACGCACTGATTCTTCTTTTTAAATTTTAAATACAGAGTTTATTAAAACTGAGAGCTGGTATTTACAATAATATACACTATATACATTTTCACTAATATTCATAAAAATTCCACCTAAACCACATTACTTCTTAAAAACCAAAATATACTCGGATGCCTTCCCACATCCTACTTACTCCGAACGAACCACCATTCCTTCTCTCTTCTCTTCACTTCCGTTTACTTTTAAAAACAAAAAAGGGTTGGAAGGATATTGGTTGCATGACACCCCCCCGATAAGATTGTGCTACGCAAAGCGAAGCAAAATCTGACAAATAGCAACCATACAACTATACAGCATAAAATATATATAAAAACACAATTCAAAACAGATGTATAGAAGCCTTGTCATAATAGTTATAATGAATATATAATAAACATATAAAAAAACACTAACAATTCAAAACAGATGGAAAGACGACTTGATATAATACTGCATACCAAAATTAAACACAAAATAAAGTATCACTTAAATAACCCTTATACAGTAACTAGTCGTGACAGACTATCTGCATTTTTTAATTTTGCACCTGGGCAATGAGAAATATTTATGTTATATCTTTGTAGAGATAAGGCCCATCTTTGTAATTTTGCAGACTGAGGTGCAGATTTCTGAAGATATATTAAGGGATTGTGATCAGTTATTAGTTCAATTTCAGCACCAAACACATAAACTTCAAATTTTTTTAATGCCCACACTACCGCATAAGCTTCACGCTCAATAGTCGACCAGTTTTGTTGCACCTTAGTGAGCTTTTGGCTAGCAAAACTAATAGGACACAACTTTTCTTTCTCATCTTTTTGCGATAGACAAGCACCAACTCCATAAGAACTGGCATCACACTGAATAGTGTAAGGCTTTTTAGGATCTGGTGTATACAGCTTAGGAGCTTCACACAATAATTGTTTTAAAGTTTTTAAAGCCTCTTCTTCAACCTCAGACCACGGAATGATTTCTGGGATTTTCTTTTTTGTCAAGTCGGTTAAAGGCTTGGCGATTTTAGCATAATTTCTTATGTAGTCACGATAATAATTAAATAAACCCAATGCACTTCTGAGGGCTGTTTTGGTTTTAGGCGATTCTATTGTCTCAATGGCACGTAACTTCTCCGGATCGGGCTCATGTCTACCTCCTCCTATGACATGACCTAGATACTTAATCTGTGCCTTTGCAAAAACACATTTTTTAACATTAACTGTGAATTTCAGATCAGTTAATTTAGATAAAACAGCGTCAAGATGTTTCAGATGATTTTCCCAGTCATTTGAAAAAATAGCAATATCATCCAGATATGCTCGACTGTACTCACGATGTTCATCCAGAGCATTGTTGATCGATTTCTGGAATGTGGCAGCCGCATTGCGCAATCCAAAAGGCATGACTTTCCATCGGTATTGAGCACGATGGGTTTTAAAAGAAGTAAGATCTCGACTCTGTTCTTCTAGAGGAATTTCCCAATACCCTTTTAATACATCTAAACATGTAATTATGTTAGCACTTCCTATTTGATTAATTAATTCAGTTGCATTTTCCATAGGGTAATCAAAAGGTTTTGTCACGGTGTTCAATTGACGAAAATCTATACATAAGCGCATGCTACCGTCTTTCTTTGCGACACATACGACCGGATAAGCTATTTCAGCTTCACTTTTTTCTATAAGTCCTAGATGCTCTAACTCTTCTATTTGTTTGTCCACTTCATTTTTTAGCGATTCCGGAATTTTATAAATATATGGTTTCTTTCTTTCCGCACCTGGTAATAAACGAATTTTGTGTGCTCCAACGTTGGCAACTTGAATTTTGCCTGAGAATAATGGTGAATGTTTTTGTAGAAGTTTACTTAACTCTAATTGTTTATCAACCTCCAGATGACTAAGGTCTACTTCTATATTATTTTCATTCGAAGTATTAGCTTTAATTGGTGTTGGGTGAATTTCACCAAATTCTACATCGTCTTCAAAAATGACCCCAACAGTCTGTACTCTTACGTTAAATTTCCTTATTTTATTCGCATGAACATGTCTGACACCCCCATCAGGTAATTTCACTTTATACGAATGTGGTTTTATTCTTTCAAGTATTTCTCCGGGTCCTGTCCATCTAGCATATAATTTATTGGTAGAATCAGGGATAAGTAAATATACTAAATCACCTTTTTCAAATTCTTTCATTCTACTTCGACGATTGAAATAGCGAGTGTAATTTTCTTGTTTTTCTGCAGCAGTTAAAGAAGCAATGTCAGCGGCTCTTTCCAAATTTATTTTTAATTCTTGTAAATAGTCTACTGCTGAATTACTAAGATTCAATGGTAAGGGGATTTCACCTGACCATGATGACTTTAGTACTGCCAAGGGACCTCTAGCTTCCCGACCATACATGAGCTTAAACGGTGATACTCCAGTTGTGCAATTTGGCACTTCACGGTAGGCAAAAAGTAGAAAAGGAATATGTTTATCCCAATTAACAGGATCCGTACGAATTACATGATGTAGCATTTGTTTAAACACACGATTAAATTTTTCAATTAATCCATTTGAAGCGGGGTATGATGGAGTTGAAAAGCGAGGACATGCCCCTAACCGGTTCACAAATTCTTTAGTCAGTTCAGATTTAAAATTAGTGGCCTGGTCTGAACAGATAACTTCAGGAATTCCGGTGCGCATAAAAATATCTAATAAAGCATCACACGCCGTTTTCGCAGAGAGACTCCGTAATGGTACTACTTCTGGCCATTTAGAATTTTGATCAATTAAGGTAAGACAATATTTATGCTTCCTTCCTGACGGCGGATTAATTTCACCTATACAATCAATATTTACAGTATGAAATGGATATGGTGCGCGGACAACAGGTGTAATCGGAATTTTATCTGTTTGTTTCTCAGGGCTTTTTAACTGACAGTTCTTACATGTTCTACAATAATTTTCTACATCTCTTGAAATATTCGGCCAATAAAAAGATAATTTAATTCTTTCTTTAGTTTTTCTCATCCCTAAGTGGTTTCCAAAAATTGAATCATGAGCTAAATCTAATACTTTACTTCTGTAACTTTCCGGTAACACGAACTGATATATTTTATCACCGCAAATAGTTTCTTTATGATACAATAAATTATCCCGTATCAAAAAATTATTTTTTCCTAATTTAGCGTCCTTAAATGCATTCTTTAAAGTTGCGCAATCTTTTTGTTCTTTACAAAACTTATTAAACTCTGAAAATTCATCATTTCGATCATTTTGTTTATTCTCTGAAGAAATAAAACAAACATTTAATTCCTCTTTCGCGAGCGGGGGTTCTGAGCTATTTTTAGCTTCGTGACCTTCGAACTCCTGCAGTTGACTATTATTACACAACTCTTCATTTTGAAGTTCAATCAAAGCATTATACACGTCTGGAGTTAATAAACAAGGCACATTTAAGTTTTCAGTGAAAGCAAAAAGCGTATTTAAGGTAACATAAATTCCGCTGTTAGGTAATTTATAATGGATGGGTATAGTAGCCAAATTTGCTTGTACTTTTTCTTTGAAAGCGGATTGTAACAAAATACTACCTTTAGCTTCGATTTTCAGATCGGGAATTAATGACGTATTTAAAATACTAATTTGGGTACCGGAATCATTAATAGCTTCTATTTCTTTACCTTCTACATAAATAGTGATTTTTTTTAAAGGAAAAAGAGTAACTTCGTTTAATTGATCATTCATGTGTAAATGCCTGGAACTAACATTAGTGACTACTGCATTACTATTTTTATTTGGATTCAATTTATTTGTATCTTGTTGCATTTTCGGTTTTCTCTGACCCTGATCATCATTTTGAGTATAAGATTTATCATACTTATTTCTTCTGTTTGGGCACAATTTTGCTAGGTGTAATGGGGAATTACAAATATAACAATCACGTGATTTTGAGAAGTGTCTGTTCTCATACGTAGCTTGATTTTTCCTTAGTTGTGGGGGAACATATTTAGTATTATTATCATTATTCACTTCACGATAAATAGGCCGTTTCTCAAATTTTGTTTCCTCGAAAGACCTGCCTTTTGCAGTAAAATAAGTGTCACAGTCTTTCGATAACTGATCGGGCAAAAGCCAACTTTCTCCTTGC
Organism: Maratus michaelseni; assembly: GCA_963931845.1. Taxonomy (NCBI): domain Eukaryota; kingdom Metazoa; phylum Arthropoda; class Arachnida; order Araneae; family Salticidae; genus Maratus; species Maratus michaelseni. The sequence goes on from OZ007595.1 coordinate 64,493,020, forward strand.
TTGACTGCAATGTGAGTAGCTAGCTCATTATCCAAAGTTTCAAAAATTTTATCTGATATTATTAAATTAATAAGTGAATCGAAATCTTTAACGTTTCGAATTCTACAATAATTTAACCAACAGGATCTTAATCGCGAACCGAACTGTTGATGGGTTTCACCAGGTAATCTTTTAGCGTTTCTAAAATTTTGTAAACAAGTAAATGGGGACGGTTCATATTCTTTCAAAATTAAAGATTTAATTTTATCATAATCGGCTAACTCTTCATCATCAATATAAACAAGAACATTTCCTGCTTTTTCACCTACTAATTTTAGCAAAATTTCCGATTTATATTCCTTAGGAACATTTTTGTGCTTAAACGCTCTTTCTAAAGAATCAAAAAAAAGATTCCATGTTTCATTTTTCTTGGGCACTGGGATTACCAAAACTTGAACTGCTTTAATTAATTTATCTAATGATAATGACGTATTATTTTCCCCTTCGTTATGGGTTAAATTCTCGCTTCTCATTTGTTGTTGTAAACGCAATCTATTTACTTCCTCGCCATTTTTTCTTTCTGACACTGTAGTCGATAAAAATTCAGTTACGAAATCTTTATCTTTTAAGTATTCTTTAGATTTCAATAACAAATCTTTTAATTCAGGTACTCTCTTACTCGCATCAGCTTCTTCACCGATTTCTTCCAGAACAATAAGTAAATCTGCTTTAGTTACGTTTTTAAACATTTTCGAATAAAGTTAACAGTATCTTACTACACAATCAAATGATAAAAAAAAAAAAAATAGCTCACCTCTATTTTGTAATCCAAACACTGCGATTCAAATCACAACTTTTATTATTTTAAATCGTAGAAATAACTCTTGTTCTCGTTATGAGAGCGGGCTGTAATATCATGACAGCCGAATGACGCACTGATTCTTCTTTTTAAATTTTAAATACAGAGTTTATTAAAACTGAGAGCTGGTATTTACAATAATATACACTATATACATTTTCACTAATATTCATAAAAATTCCACCTAAACCACATTACTTCTTAAAAACCAAAATATACTCGGATGCCTTCCCACATCCTACTTACTCCGAACGAACCACCATTCCTTCTCTCTTCTCTTCACTTCCGTTTACTTTTAAAAACAAAAAAGGGTTGGAAGGATATTGGTTGCATGACAACGTCAATTTTGAGTGTTTTCCTATGTATCGAATACAAGGATCATACATACCGCACAATGTAGTTTTCAAAGTGTACATTAAGAATATATTGGTCTGCCAGGTCCAATCCTGCCGGAACCAGGTGGCAGATTTACTTTTATGACGTCAATTTTGAGTGTTTTCCTATGTATCGAATACAAGGACCGCACATACATCACAATGTAGGTGTCAAAGTGTACATTAATAATATATTGGTCTGCTAGGTCCAATCCTGCCGGAACCAGGTGGCAGACTTACTTTTATGACGTCAATTTTGAGTGTTTTCCTATGTATCGAATACAAGGACCGTACATACATCACAATGTAGGTTTCAAAGTGTACATTAAGAATATATTGGTCTGCCAGGTCCAATCATGCCGGAACAAGGTGGCAGACTTACTTTTATGGCGTCAATTTTGAGTGTTTTCCTATGTATCGAATACAAGGACCGCACATACATCACAATGTAGGTGTCAAAGTGTACATTAATAATATATTGGTCTGCTAGGTCCAATCCTGCCGGAACCAGGTGGCAGACTTACTTTTATGACGTCAATTTTGAGTGTTTTCCTATGTATTGAATACAACGACCGTACATACATCACAATGTAGGTTTCAAACTTGAGCAAACTTTTAATGCCGATGCAGCAAGTTCACGTACTGGGATTACGCATTTCACTGATTCTATTTCGGCCAGACTACGTTGGGCTTTGATTCACAGTATGAGAATTAAAATAATATCAAAGATTGTAGATGATTTATGGATTACAAATCATGATGATGTTACTCGTGAATTAGAATCTAGCAGGATCACCAAGGATAGACAAGCCGTCTATAATATTATTGCAAAAATCATAGAAAATATAAACCCGTTTGATTTTAATATAGATACAAATTATTTATTTAATATTGTTACTGGAAGATCTGTTTGTGATTCAACTTGTAAATTTCTTCTCGAGGCTGAACAAATAGGTGAAAACAAAAAAACTAAGTTTCATAAGTTGCTGTAATAGCAATGGTGACATATTTGAATCTCCCATTAGCAAAATAAAAACCCAAACATTTTCTTCAGAATGCATGAAAAAAGCTTTCAAAAATACTGATGGCAGCAAAAATTTTTTAATGAAAATGGAAAGGAATATTTTTGGAAGATTATTAGCAATAGCTATAAGCAGAAAAATTGATCTTGAAATGTGTCTTTCTTATCCATTAGCACCTTGTTCCAATGCTCAGGTGAAATGCATAAAACAGCAAAATCGGCTTTGGCAAACACAATTAAAGCTTTAGTTGAACCAGAATATCCATTACAGATTGATGTGGAATTAATAGATGGATTTTACTTGCTTCACAGATTAATATCAACAGTGGCCCAAACCTTTGGCAGGATAGCTGAATTTATATTAAAACAAATTTGCAATACTAAAGCCGGCAAAATTCATGTTATTTTTTACAGTTATGTATCCCCCTCAATAAAAGATATAGAAATAAAGTATCGGGATGAAATTGATGTACCGTACACCATTATAGGGCCATCCCAGAGCAGGCCAATACATTTTTTGAAAAGTCTGAAAAATAAAAAAATTAAAGAATCTTTAGTTGAATTTTTAAGTCAATATTGGGGAAGCAATGAAATGGCTGCAACTTTAGGTGAAAAAAAGTTTATTTAACTGCTGGGAAAAAATGCTATTCATATATATCAGAAAATGGGAAAACTTCAAAAGTGGAAGAGACAGCATTAGAATGCAGCCACGAGGAAGCTGATTCTAGGATAATGTTTCATTTAAAAAAAAGCAAAAACAGTTCCAAAGTTCTGATAAAAGCATCAGATACAGATGTTTTGATCATATTATTAGGTAACATCTTAAAATTTTGCTTTTCTCATCTACCAATAAGGCAGCTCAAAATAATTGTATTAATTGTACAGACCTAGCTAAATTGTTAGAAAATAATATTTGCAATTCCTTACCTGGATTTCATGCTTATACTGGATGCAAATATACATCAAGTTTTTATAAAAAGGATAAAAAAAAACCATTTCTATTATTAAGGGAAAATGAAAAATATCAGTTAATGTTTGCAAATCTCAATAATCCCCTAAGTATTGAAAATGGAGAGATGATGAGAACAATCCAAGAATTCACTTGTAATATTTATGGTATTAAAGATTGTACAGATGTTAATTTAGCTCGTCTGTTAAATTTTGAAAAACAGTTCACAACACAATTTAACAAGGAACAGTTTTTCAAAAATGTAAAAAATTACGATTCAAGTTTGATGCCACCTTGCCATAGTCATATATAAGAAAGAAAAGTCAAAGATGTCAATAAGAAAGAAAGTTTGCATTTGTCTAGAGCGTCTACTTAACCTAGTAACCGTGTCACAGAACTACATAATTCTTTTTTAGGCTTTGAAACTCATTGAGATGTATGTTTAACCTTTCTATTCGATGCACTCAAAATTGAGGTAATAAAAGTAAGCGTCATGTATGCCATCTGAAGTTGGGGTAAATTAGATTTGGCAGAAACGTATATTTTTATTGTATACTTTGAAACGAACATTATTATGCATATTTCATACTTTCATCATCGAAATTCACGTAACAAAAGTGAGTTTTCGTTCTGGTTGCGGCAGGATTAGACCTGGAAGACCTGTATATTCTAAATGTACATTTTTAAACCTACATTGTGATGTATGCATGGTCCTTGTATTCAATACATAGGTAAACAGTCAAAATTGACGTCATAAAAGTAGGTCTGTCACATGGTTCCGGCATTGGACTTGGCAGACCAGTATATTCGTAATGTACATTTTGAAACCTACATTGTAATGCATGCACATTCCTTATATTCGATACATATGTAAACATTCAAAATTGACGTCATAAAAGTAAGTCTGCCACCGGGTTCCGGCAGGATTGGACCTGGAAGACCTATATATTCTTAATGTACACTTTGAAACCTGCATTGTGATGTATGTTTGATCCTTATATTCAATAAATATGTAAACATTCAAAATTGACGTCATAAAAGTAAGTCTGCCAACGGGTTCTGGCAGGATTGGACCTGGAAGACCTATATATTCTTAATGTACACTTTGAAACCTGCATTGTGATGTATGTTTGATCTTTGTATTCGATACATAGGTAAACACTCAAAATTGACGTCATAAAATTAAGTCTGCCACCTGGTTCCGACAGGATTGAACCTGGCAGACCTATATATTTTTAATGTACACTTTGAAAAATACATTGTGATGTATGTTTAATCCTTGTATTCGATACATAGGTAAACACTCAAAATTGACGTCATAAAAGTAAGTCTGCCACCTGGTTCCTGCAGGATTGGACCTGGCAGACCTATATATTCTTAATGTACACTTTGAAACCTACATTGTGATGTATGTACGGTCCTTGTATTCGATACGTAGGAAAACACTCAAAATTGACGTCATAAAAGTAGGTCTGCCACCTAGTTCCGGCATTGGACTTGGCAGACCAGTATATTCGTAATGTACAACCTACATTGTGATGCATGCACATTCCTTATATTCTATACATATGTAAACATTCCAAATTGACGACATTAAAGTAAGTCTGCCACCGGGTTCCGGCAGGATTGGACCTGGAAGACCTATATATTCTTAATGTACACTTTGAAACCTACATTGTGATGTATGTACTGTCCTTGAATTCAATACATAGGTAAACAATCAAAATTCACGTCATAAAAGTAAGTCTGCCACCTGGTTCCGGCAGGATTGGACCTGGCAGACCTATATACTCTTAATGTACAGTTTGAAACCTACATTGTGATGTATGTTTGGTCTTTGTATTCGATACATAGGAAAACACTCAAAATTGACATCATAAAAGTAAGTCTGCCACCTGGTTCCGGCAGGATTGGACCTGGCAGACCAATATATTCTTAATCTACACTTTAAAACCTACATTGTGATGTATGTACGGTCCTTGTATTCGATACATAGGTAAACACTCAAAATTGACGTCATAAAAGTAAATCTGCCACCTGGTTCCGGCAGGATTAGACTTGGCAGACCGATATATTCTTAATGTACATTTTGATACCTACATCGCGATGTATGTACAGTCCTTGTATTCGATACATAAGGCAAACACTCAAAATTAACACCGGAAGTGACGCAAAAAATCCATGACACGGCAGGAATAAATAATTAAAATAGGTGGCTTCGTATAGATATTTGTTAGGGCTTACTTATGCCGACCGAATTTCTCTTGTATCTTATACATAGGAAAATCGACGGCCGGCTCTTGGTCTATTCGTGCATTCTAGAAATTGCTATACAGCGAGTTTCATGCGTCCAGTGATGTTTTTTTCGGTTAATGTATGCGAAGCGTACATACATACACAAGTTGCTGACCGCGGCTTCAATGAATTTCGTACATTCTAGAGAATGCTGTACAGCGAGTTTCATGCGTCCAATGATGTTTTTTTTGGTTAATGTACGCGAAGCATAGTCAACCGGGTCTTGCATGTATTTCATGCATTAGAAAAATGAGGAATATCGAAATTTTTCCCAATTATAACGCATGTGCTTTGATGCAGAGAATTGACTATTTACAGAGTTTTTATGAGAATTTCTTTCATATGAAGTAAACGTTGATTTTATTCCGTTTTGTGACAATTTTCAAAGTTTAAGCCATATTTTACTAGATATTTTTTAATTGTTAAAGGTAATAAATTATTAAACTTGATAAATATTTCAAAAAAATAGATAAAATTTGAAAAAATGGATACATCTGGAAGAAAAAAAGGTATAAATATGTAAAAATAGAAAAAAATTTGTGGAAAAATTGGGTAAAAGTACGTAAAAATGGAAAAATCCAAAGGAAAAAATAGCCGAAAATTTGTAAAAATGAAGTATCCGGAGGAAAAAATAGCTAAAAATTTGTAAAAATTGAAGAATCTAGAGGGAAAAAATAACTAAAAATTTTTAAAAATGGAAAAATCCGGAGGAAAAAATAGTTTAAAATTTAAAAATTCGGAGGAAAACATAGCAAAAAAATTGGAAAATGGGAAAATACGGTTGCAAAAATAGCTAAAAATTTGTGAAAATTGTAAAATCTGGAGGAAAAATAGCTAACAATTTGTAAAAATGGAAATATGAGGAGGAAATAATAGTTAAAAATTTATCAAAATAAAAAATCCAGAAGAAAAAAAAGGAGGAAAAAGTAGCTAAAAATTTGTAAAAATGAGAAAAAAAAAACGAAGGAAAAACATAGCTAAAAATTTATAAAAATGAAAAAATAAAAGTATAAACATAGCTAAATATTTATAAAAATGAAAAAAATGCAAAAACATAGCAAAAATTTGTAAAAATGCAAAGGAAAAAATAGCTAAAAATTTGTAAAAATGGAAAAATATAGAGAAAAATTATCTAAAAATTTGTAAAAATGGAAAATACAGATGAAAAATAGCTAAAAACTTGTAAAAACGAAAAATCCGAATGAAAAAATAGGTTAAAATTGAAAAATCCGGAGGAAAAAATATGTAGAACATTTTTTTTAATGGAAAAATCCAGAGGAAAAAATTTGTAAAAATACAAATATCCGGTGGAGTAAATAGTTAAAAAATTGTAAAAATAGAAAAATTCGGAGAGAAAAATAGCTAAATATTTTTTTTTAAACGGAAACATCCGGAGGAAAAAATAGCTAAAAATTTGTAAAACTGGAAAAATCCGAACGAAAAAATTGCTAAAAGTTTATAAAAATTGAAATATCTGAAGGAAAATATTGGTAAAAGTTTGTAAAAATTGAAATGTCTGAAGGAAAATATTGGTAAAAGTATGTAAAAATCGAAAAATGTGGCGGTAAAATTTACTAAAACTTTGTAAATATTCTTAAAACGAAATAAAATCAATGTTTACTTCATGCTATGTTCATGGTTTACTTTGTGAAAGAATTTGCTTGACAAGTGTGTAAGTAATACCGTAATTTCCGGCGTATAATCCGCAGCTCAAAGAGTCGTTTTTCGACCCAGAAATTTTATTCAATAATTATAGTTAAATATTTACAGCGATCTTTTAAGTTACATTTTATAAAATAATATTTCTGGGTCGAAAAACGACTCTTTGAGCTGCGGATTATACGCCGGAAATTACGGTAAGTCGTCTGCCGAAAAGCACGGGTTCTGATTAAGGTAGAATTCGGAGGTTGCCGATTTTTCGGTTGCCGCACGTCAAAAAATCGCCAAATCGGGAAGCTCACTTATTCGAGGATTCTGCCAAAAAATCTTATAAAATAGTCATAAAAAATATAATATAAATTTTTTGAACTAGAAATTATTGTTATATTTAGGTTCTTATTTAGATATTTTTAATAAGGTTCTTCATAAATACAGTAGCAGTCAAAATTGTGGAAACCTTTTGGAAAAAATGCTTTTTTGAAGTTTGATGGCTCATAACACCGAATATTTCTTAGTAACCACTGGAAAGATAATGTACTCAAGAATATCATGCAATACAGTTTGATCAATTATAATTATTTTATGAAACGTTATAGCCAAATAATCAGAACAAGGCAGTAAAACCTGGTTAGGTTGACAATAATTATTTTTCTTTTTCTTGAATGTCCGCCAATGCATATGAATGTTTGGAGTGTCCAGACAGATTCCATTTTATTTGGTAATGTGTCAATCAAAGCTAAAGTACAATTTCAAAAAAAAAAAAAAAAAAAAAAAAAAGTATAACAAAATTTTTAAGTGTAGAAAGCTATGATTATACAGAAATTTGAAGTAAAATTAGAAGTAAATAAACAAAGGGATGTTTAAGTCAAGCAAAACAAGACTGGTAAAGGCAGGAAAAGGTGCAGAAGAGCAATTGGCGGTAGAAGAGTAAGGTCCCTGTGTATAGATCACAGAAAACAATCATCTCGGTTTGTGCAACATGAAATGATGCACTGTAATGGGGAGCTAAAACAAAGTACAGTATTTTGGTCTAAATGCTAGAATTCCATACAAAAACATTTTAACACTCCAAATAACATGATCGATCACACTATTTCTCTGTCTAATAAGCATGCCTTTTAGCTCAGTTTAATATTTTCAACCTTTATTTGATTTATAATTTTTTTTCATGAAATTCTAGCATTTAGATATAGGTGAAAATTAGCGGTCGCCACTCGCCACGTGGTGATTAAAGTTTAAAAGTTGGCGATTAAAAAATCGGCCATCGATCGCCACTCGCCAAGTGGCGATTAAAAAATCTGATATCGATCGCCGAGTGAAATACATCATTTTTCAGGGAAATATGCACCTCTACATTGATTACATCTAATGAGAGAACTGGTTAATTCTTTTTCCTACCAGATGCAAACAGATTTCAACGGCTTAGCTGTATTTTCAATATTTTGGCTTTTTCTCATGTTCTCTTTAGTTGGATTATTTTTTCAAGAAATACAGTTTTATTATTGCAAAATATATTCATCAGTTTTGATTCCACATGCATTTCAAGTAATTTATTCCTTTTTTTTTTGCACCGGATACAAGCGAATTTTAAGGACATTTCAGTATCTTCAATATTTCGACTCCTGCCACATGCTCACCAGTTGGATTATTTTTCTTCAAGATATACTGTCTAATCATGTGAAATACAGTCATACTCATACAGTAGGTATAAAACTCTTACAGAAAAATATGTTTATACAAATACAACGATATAATTTATCTGGATGTCAAGAAAGTTTGAAAGATAATAGTGGCCACTAACTTTAAAAAGTGGCTACTAATGAAATTGAGTCTACCGACCACTGGCTACTAACTAAATTTCCCAGTTTTCACCTATACATTTAGACCAAAATACTAATTTCTCTACAGAGCTGTACTTTGATTCAACTCTGCATTTTAGTGTGCCATTTCATGTTATATTCACCGAGATGACGTTTTCAGTGACCTATACACTGAGACCTTACTTGTCTACATCCAATTTGCTTTCCAAAACCTTTTTGCTTGACTTAGACATCCCTTTGATGAAATAATATAAAGAAAAAATATCAGAATGCAGTCATAATAACATTTTGAATATATTATTTTATAAATTAAATTTTTTCAATTTGGAAAAATTAAAAAATACCCCTTCGGGAAAAAAACCGTTTTTTTCCCCTAAGTTTCTGGGTTTTTCCCGAGCATTCCCATCTCTAGACCGGATACCCTTTTTTAGAGGTGAGTACGGTTTGTTTATAAAATTAATAGTAACTGATGGCCCAAAATTAGTAGTTTCATTTAAAATTTTTGTTAACGTAAGTGTACAAGTCTTAATGGTATTGACTATACTGATGATAAATATTTAAAATTAAAATTTATTGAGCATCAACATTTACTTTTGTCCATGAAATGACTGAGATTTCGTGTAAATTTATTCTGTGGTGTTCAAAAATATATTTTACCTGTGTTTCATGCTGCATACATTTTAATTTGCAACAATAAAGCTTTGATATTACCTTCTCCTTCTTTTTAAAGAAAATTAATTAATTTAGATAATAATACAAGCTCCTGCGAAATTTCACAATCCCACCTATCAAATAAAATTTTATTCGAAATTGAATGATTACGGAAGAGGATATAGAGAATGTCCTTGGCGAGAAAAAATACATTTGCCAACATATTTTATGACAACCTACTAACTTACACAAACAATTTTTTCAATATTTATACAATTTGTTTAATATAAAGACATTTGTCTATTTTAATATACAAATAGAAATGAACTGTATATAAAAATAATAATTATATACATATATATGAATGTAAATAAAATGTTTATACGTATGTATAAATTCATGTATAAACAAACATAAAAGTTTGTTAAGTTTGTTTTCATAACTGTTTGTATCATTAGGCTAGTCCCTCCCCTTTAATTTAGATAAATGGGTTTTTCATGCACATTTATCAGATTTTCTACAAATTTTGTATATATGCTCATTGTGGTAAGACGCTTCCCTGATTAGTTTTGGGGTTCATTGGCGAAGTATAAAGGGGGGTGGGGAGAACAGGGGCTAACCCCCTCTTTAATTTAGATAAATTGTTTTTCATGCAAAATTATCAGATTTTCTTCAAATTTTGTATATAAGTTCATTGTGATAAGGCGCTTCCCTGATTAGTTTTGGGGGTTCATTGATTAATTATAAAGGGGGATATGGAGGGCTAATCCCTCCTAATTTACATAAATGAGATTTTCATGCAGAATTATTCGGTTTTATTCAAATTTTGTACATAGGCTCATTGTGTAAGGGGGTTTCCTGATTAGTTTTGGGTGTTCATTGTTTAAGTATAAAGGGGGATATTTTCATAGGGGGCTAATCCCCCCCCCTTAATTTAGATAAATGGGTTTTTCATGCAGAATTATTCGATTTGTTTCAAATTTTGTATATAGGTTCATTGTAATTAGAGGCTTCCCTGATTAGTTTTGGAGGTTCATTGGTTAAGTATAAAGGGAGAGCTAATCCCTCCCCCTTAATTTAGATAAATTGTTTTTCATGCAGAATTATCCAATTTTATTCAAATTTTGTATATAGGCTCATTGTGGTAAGGGGGTTTCCTGATTAGTTTTGGGGGTTCATTGGTTAAGTATAAAGGGAGAAAGGTGCACTAATCCCCCATCCCCTTAATTTAGATAAATGGGTTTTTCATGCAGAACTATCCGATTATCTTCAAATTTTGTATATAGGTTTTGTGATAAGGTGCTTTCCTGATAAGTTTTGGGGGTTCTTTGATTAATTATAAAGGGGGATATGGAGGGCTAATCCCCCCCTCCTAATTTAGATAAATGAGATTTTCATGCAGAATTATTCGGTTTTATTCAGATTTTGTATATAGGCTCATTGTGGTAAGGATGGTTTCCTGATTAGTTTTGTGTGTTCATTGTTTAAGTATAAAAGGGGATATTTTCATAGGGGGCTAATCCCCCCTTAATTTAGATAAATGGGTTTTTCATGCAGAATTATCCGATTTGTTTCAAATTTTGTATATAGGTTCATTGTAATTAGAGGCTTCCCTGATTAGGTTTGGGGATTCATTGGTAAATTATAAGGGTGGGAACGGGAAGATGATCTCCCTTAATATATTGTCGATTTCTTTATTTTTCGAGGGGCTTATTTCAAATTCTTTGAAATAAGCAATTATATTATAATATAATATGCAATTAGTGTGAATAGCCTGTGAGCTCAATGCCTTCAGTTTAACTGGGCAGTTTTCTTTTTATTATTGAATTTTAATTGCTAGACTATGCAATCATCATATAATTTATATAAAACAAACCCCTTTACTCAATATAAGTGCCCTTTTCAGCAAATCTGCCTTGCCTTTTTTAAAAGAAATGAGAAGTGAACACTACTATATTAGATAATTTGTCTTGTTCAAAAACTCCAAGACCATCCGAGACATTTCCAAAGAAATCAGGTTAAATATGTTTTCCTGCTGGGACAATCCCTTGAAACCGGGACATATTGTATGCCTACATATAAGGTAAATAATCAATTAAGATCATTCTACTCTTCCCTCTCTTATACATATTAATTTTATCTGGTCCATGTGTTTTTTATACCCCCCCCCCCCCGAAAAACTTGTAGGAATTTAAAAAAATTACTTCTATAAACTGTTTGGAAAAGTTATACCTAGAGCCTTAATACAGATAAAATGAAGATAGATTTCACAAATGTTTATGTATTAATACTGTTTTTAAATATATAGGTTTCTTGATTGTAGAAAGTGTTGATTTAAAAGTTTATAATATATATACATATTACTTTTAAAGGCAACATTACTACATTAAGTTGAAGAAAAAAGAACAAAAAACTCCCCTAGTGTTTACCTTATGTCTCCATAATATAAATTTATTTACAAAATTGATTATGTTGTACTTGTTTTTGGATTGTTATTATCAATGAAAATTATTTTAATTAATCAAATTAATATTAGTGAAATATGTAATTAATATTCTGATTTAAGTCTCAATTATAACATATAAAAAATGATATTTTATTATATTTATTAGATCCAGCCTTTTTTTCCAGTTTTTGTCAGTGTCCTGGCAAAAATATAATTTTGCCGGCAAATTTCCCAACCCAATAATATAGTTCCTGAAAGTGTGTAATTTTAAAATGTTATATTTTTTAAATGATCACTTTTGCAGCTACAATATTTACACATTTTTCACACTGCTACATTTGCGACAATGGTGTTAGTATAACAGAATAGTACTAAAATCTCTAATGTCAGGTCAAGAATATTTATTCCGCGTGAACATTATAGTGTTTCTTACAAAAGTTTATTTCAAAATACATAAGAAAGGCTTCATACAAAAACATAAAAATCAATAAGTAACATTGGTAACGGTGTGAAATCAAAATTATATAGCAACAAATAATTAAAATGAAAAGGTAACAGTTAAATCGGATAAAGCCTGAAACTCACCGCCTAAATTTATACCAAAGCTAAATATACGACTTTGTTTTATATCAAAGAATAGACGAAAATAGACTTTTGTTTATACAAACCAACCCGCGAAATGAAAATAAACGAGTTGAGATGTAAAAAAAAGTTGCAAATTGCAATTTTTCTTCCAAGGAGTTTAGAGTTAGAGTAGTTTTAGAGGAGTTACTTTGTTGGAAACAAAGACATAAGTGTTAATGATTTATTATTTCTTTAAAATGTTTAAGTTTGGAAGGTCTGCATCCTCCTTAAAAATAAAAATTTCTGAGATCGGGGGGGGGGGGGGGGTGACGCGTAAGATTTAAAAGTTTGGAAAGAACTCTGATCCTTTCTTTGAACTAGATTTTAGCATTTGCTCCATGAATTCAATAGATAGCCAATAGCGTCCTCTGTAGTGATTCCGCTAATTAAAACAACCTGTCTGGTTTGTTTTGACAAGTTTTGTCTTTCCAAAGACCTCTTTGCTTTTTCTGATTGTATCGTATTGGCAGTAAACAATTATTTTCTTATTGTTATTCTATTCGCATTCATAATTAATCATGACATCATGCTTATATTTAGCTTATTGTAATGGCACGAAATGTTAACACAAACCGATCGCCTAACTTTTGTTTTAAATTAATTTTGTTGGGTGATTATAATGTCGGTAAATCATCGATTTTTTGTCGATTTAAAAGTAATATTTTTAAAGAAAATACAAAATCGACTATCGGCACAGATAATTTCGCGAAATCCTTTGAAATAGATTCTCAAAATGTTACCGTAAGTTCTTGTTTCTTTTAAATAATTAACATTATAAAGTATTTGTCAGTCCCTTATTATAGTTCATGCGTTTCTTCAAAAAATGACTCTGAAAATTTATATTTATATTGTTTGTGTGTATTTTCATATAAAATGTTACAGCCTTTTCCATTAGCAGAAACAGTGCACTGCAAATTTTTTTAGACCTGACAGATATCTAACAGCTTAAATTGAAATGGCTTAAATATATTTTAAGCCTCTAGATTTATTTAGTTTTTTTTTAATTATATTTTCTTTGTAAATGCAAATTTTGCTTATTTCATGGGTTACTTATATACTATAGTAGGCTTGTTTGTTTCTCTGCAGATTGACACAAAAAATAAATCTTTCAGCTGTCAAAATAAATAAAATGAAGATAAAGAGAACTTTTTAGATGTAGTTTTTTTTTTGTTTTGTTTTTAAGTTTGAGTACAGGGCTCCTACACGACTGGAAAATCTGGAAATGACAAGTGCTCCAAAAGTCAAGGAAAATTACAATTTTTTTCAAAAACCTAGAAAAGTGAGGGATTTTTTTTTTTTTCTATGCACTATCATGTCTTAAGATTCTCCTGAGTTCCGGGGTTCTTCCACAAAAAAGTTCTGATTTTTCAGATCACGTTTGATTAGTATTCTGCGCATGTCTACTCCGCTACGGAACTTAGCCGTTGTGAAGCTCGGCCCGCTATGGACTAATCAGAGTCCATTCATGGTGGTAAAGCTTCGCCGCAAAGCCTCACTTCTGGATCACTTTGATTGGTTGCTTTCGAGCCTTGTTTACCAGCTACTAAGGATCTGATTTCACTTCAGAAACGAAGCTTCCTTCTTTGGCAGTTTCATTCGAAATCATAACTAATCTTCACGAATTATTAAAACTTAATTCTCAAGTGTTTGTTTCCGCGATCTTTTGAGGAAATTCACGATATTTTTCCTCGATTGTTTATCGAAATTCCGCATTTTTTCCCGCAATAGATTGACAAAATTCGTGATTTTGTTTGTGGGACCATTTAACAAAATTCAAGATATTTTTTCGCAACAGATTGTTGAAATTTGTGATTTTTTTTTTCAGCAACCGGTTCAAGAAAATCGCTATTCGTTTCTTTGATCTTTGACCAAACACAATATTTTTCCACGATCGTTTGAAGAAATTCACGATTTTTTCCGCAACAGGTTCACAAATTGATTTTCTGAAATTCTGCAATAGAAAAAGAAAATCGCTGACTTTTACGAAAATTTAAAAAAATATTCACGGAAGAATCGCATGCCTTTGAAAAAATTTAAGGGAAGAAAAATACCACACAGCATTTTTTATTATGCAGGATTTTCCTATTTTGTGTGCGATCCGCGCAATCCTGCACTTAATTTCAAACGCTGCCCTTCAAAGAATATGGTGCCGTTGCTTCTGAGGAACGAAATTCGCCATGTAAATATTCCCATAAACACGATTCACTCGTAATTAATATCCATTAAGAGGGTTAATTAAAAAAAAGATTTTTTTAATGTCTGAATTTTGGGACTGATGTTAGATTTTTTTTAATTTTCGGATCTTGCTACATAGGATCACCCTTGGCTCTGAGAAAATCGATGCAACGTTCTCAGAAAATCATTGATATATTTAAAAAATTACACGGCACACTAAAAAAATCGTATGGTGCATTTAAAAAATAGCACGAAGGACTTAAAAATCGTGCCTCGTTAAATATGCCTAGAGTATTTTCAAGTGCAATAAAATATTTTAAGGTAGTTATGTAAAATGGATCATCCCCCTCCAAATTTTTTTTAACTTAAAATGTTAAATATTATCAGAAAAAAAAATAGAATAGATAGTTAGGAATAAAAATACAAAAATAATTAAAATACCCTGTATTCAAAAATGCATATATGTTTCATTAGTTAATTAAATTTATAGGTCCTTAATTTTTCTGCTTTTGGTCCTTGAAGCCCTTAAAATAGAAATCCTTGATTTTTATCAACTTAAGAAATGTGTACAAACCTATTTTTACATAACTACCCCCATTGGTAAATTAAATAATAGCTCTAATCTAAGCAATATATATAGGATGCACACTCTCTTGTGTTAAAAAAAGATTCAAAGAAATATCTTCCCGTTATTACTTTATTAAAGTAAATCGGGTTTACTTTATTTTATTAAAGTAAACCTCTGTTATTACTTTAATAAAGTAAGACATTAGCATAACAAGAGACCTTTGCTTTGGCTAAATAATACCGAATTTAGCTTTTTTTTTGTTAAACAAAAGCTGAAAATGCCTCTATGTATTGCTTAGAACTATGTTTTTTCTTTTGTATTCGCTTAATTTGATTACAACAAATATAGTCAATTTGTCACCATTAGTATTATTATTTATTTATTTACTGTAAAGCATAAATCTGTATCTGTTGACACTTGACAGCATGTTAGTAGCTTTTTAACTAACTAAAATATAATTTAGATAGATCAAAGAAAAGGGACATGCCTGTTAAAGTATTGTATTTTTCTGGAAATTAGCAACTATCTGTAACTGGGAGGGGTCCACTGCAGAGGTTTTAAAACAATATATAATGGGAGATTGGTTAACGAACGTAATCCGTTCCAAAACAATGTTCGCTAACTGAATTGTTCGTTAATCAATCATAGATTTAATGTACATTTGTATAGGAATTCAGTTAATTAGTTTTTAAGAGCTAAATAACGTATATAAATTAATATAAGTTCTCCCTAAATTATTTATACGTAATACAGTAGAACTTCGATCCATCGTTCCCGCATCTTTCATTATCCCTTATGTATCATCTAGTTTTAAAAGTCCCGTGATAATTAACTATTTAAATAATGTTAATTATACTTGCTTAGGTCGTTTTTGAAACATGCAGATTTCCGCATCTATTGTTAAAAAATTTTATCAACCATCGGAAAAAATGGAGAATTTATCCTATTGTATTCATGTTTAAGAAAAAAAAAGTTGTTCTAATTGTGACCTTGGATGCACGTGCGTATTGATAAACCGAGAGTGATTCTATGAGTGTGTGGTGATCTTTAAATGCAATCCCCAAACGGGCGATAAACGTGCCATTCTGTAAGTGGCAACCCTCCAGGTCAGTGTTGCAATGTACTATGGTACTAATAATGCTTTTTCTCTTTTAATATCATGGTGTCGAAGATGTAATTTTTATTTAAATTAATGAAATAACTAATACATCAGTAAAAAATTATTAAAAATACATTAAACGTCTCATTAAAAATCACTGGATGAGATAACAAGCACGTGTAACACATTTTATGTCAAGTGAATGTGACACCACAATCATGCATTTTTAATGTTAAATCCTTTAGTTTGGCGATGTTTTTTTTTAAAATGGAAAGTGGTTGACGGAATAATAGAGAAGTACAAAAAAAAATTAAACTTGGAGAAATTTTCACTAAATGGTCTATTACTGGTGGTTTTTATGATAACTCCAATTTTTAAGATTTCTGCATATCCGGATTGTGTCCAGAACACATCAGTCTGGATAGTTGGGGTTTTATTGTACTTCAATATACGGATGTGGCTGAATACCATTTTTTTTTTCCAAAAAAGAAAATAACTTTTGATTATATATTTTTTTTTTTAAATGAAAAAAAGAGTAAACACAAATTGATGTTTTATTATTTATGTGTTAAAATTTTTAATAGCTTGATGTATTTCTTGTAATATTTCAAAGACCTTGATGCTAATAATAAAATAACTTATACTACATCTAAGTACCTAAGTAAGTAATCTACTTATACTACATCTCCATATAACGCACAACTTCTCAGATGAAAACAATGAATTTTACAGTTAAAAAACACCTGTATACCCCCATTATAAATAGTTGCTATTCTCTAGAGGATTAAATTTGATACATTAGTTCAACTTTATCTCCTTCATTCAGAGCTTATTACTGAAAAAGTTACTATGATTTGATATAGGTATGTTTGCACAATGTTTATAAACTAAATTTAACAACGTGTAGAATGATCTATATTATGCAAAAAATTATAATCTGTACAATGCCTGGTAATAAAGAATAAAGAGTGCAATATAAAGATATTCTAATGTATTTTGGTATGTTTCACACATACCAAATGTTGTGTTGTCAGAAGACCATGTTTTACAAACTAAATTTATTGATGTGTGAAATGTGATCTATATAACGCACAACATTATGTTTTTAGGTTTGCGTTATAAAGATCTTCTACTGTACAACATACAACAACACAAAGTTCTGCAACTTACTCCACATGCATTAAAAGCATACAAAGAAACTAATAAAAACAATATGAATAAAGGAAGATCTGAAGAAATATATATATATAATATGGTAGTATCTGAATTTAACTGTGCAATTAAGAATTTCTTTTATGAAAATGACTTAAGGGAGGGTCCTCTCCCCATCACACGAAAACACCCGCTCGCTAATGTTAATCCTATGGGGTAGTTACTTTCTAATACCTTGTTTTCATTTTAATATTGTTAAATGATTTTTTTTGCTTTGGATAGCAAGAGATCGATCTCTAATTACTTTTTCGATTTTTTTACGGGGATCATTTTATTTTCGGAACCAGTTTTGAAAGTAAAAGTATCCTTTCAGAAAATTTTCTGTGAAGTTCAGAAATTATTTTTTTACTGAGAATCACCTCGGGTTATTCCATAGAAAAGTTTGACCTTATATATAATATAATGTTTTGATCACCGAAGAATAATTTTTTTAATTTTTTCATTTGAAGTTCTATAATAATTATATGTTATTACCATTGTTATTATGTTTTACATTTGGTGTATTATGTAACTATTGTTGTTAAAAAAAAATTCCGTGTATATGTCATCTTTAGACTTGTAAAAAATTATAAAGCATGATGTTCATTATTTTCTATATTACTTTTAGCTTATACTTTGGGATACAGTTGGGACTGAGCGATTTCGAACTCTTACAAGAAACTATTTTCGGAATGCTCATGCTTGTATTCTTATATTCAGCTGTGATGAGCCAGATTCTCTCAGTAGCTTAAGCCAGTGGGCTATGGAAATTGATAACTTTGCAGAAAATGGTATAATTAAGCTTTTATATTTTAAAGATAGGTTAATGCTTTATCCATTGTCTTAATTGTAAATATTTTTTGTATTTTTTATTGATCTAACTAAATATTCTTCTGTGCTTGATTATTTAAATAATATTATATAACTATTTTGTAAAACTTGGAAACTTTTGATGTAATTAAAAATAATATAATTGCACTGTGTTGTAATTATCCAAATGAGGTTTTAGTTTATGAGAAATTGTAAATTGTATCAAAGAAATCAAGTTTTGTAATTTCTCCTTATTATTATTTTTAATATACGTGAAGGTTTAATTATACTTCCCTGTATTCCCTGCACTGTATGAAAAGTTTGGTGCAATTTGGGTTTAAGAAAGTAAGATTAGTTATCATGTTACCAAATGATATAAACAGATAGGAAAACAAAATTGATGATCTATTATACCCGGTTCAGATTGAATATCTAAGATATCTTAGACTGCTGAACTCACTGAGGGAGTTCCACAAACTCACTCAGTGAGTTTGAACTATCTATTGCTAGATACAGTCACTGCCACTCACTTTGATTGGCTCTGGAGGCTAGCTGTAACTAATTGGCTGTTGAGACTGGCTTTAATTTATGTGCATGCGCACATTCTATGTTTGTTCAGATCTCAAACACGGTGACATTCAGTGAGTTATCATAGATGAGTGTTGCAGTGTGAACACGTATTCAGTTCCGGGAGGGTACCACCTCAAAAATAGCGATCTAAGATATCTAAAATATCCAATGTGAACAGGGTATTATACATGTTTATGTATGTATTAAAAAATCATTTCTGATTATACATACCAGAGAAAATTATTTCTGTGTGTCTATAATAACAGATAAATGGTTTTTGTATATTAAATAAATTGTATAAATATTGAAAAAACTGCTTGTGTGTATGAAACAGTGATTACTAGAAAATACATGTGAAAAATTTCCTTCTCTTTATAAAACCATTTTCTCCATCTCACCAAGGCTTCTGTAACAGCAAAGTACCGTATTATTTTGCGTTATTCATAATTAATCCAGGATTAGCATTTCCTGTTAAGGGGGCCAGGTGCAAAAATATTTTTGGAGCCATAATTACTTTCAAAGGTTAAAAGAAAAAAGTCATTTCATTGGGACTTCCAGAAGTGTGTGGCCCAGGTGCACTGCATCCGTTGTATTTTCTTTATGGCTGACCTTGTGTGTTTATAAAATACTTTTTTCTCTTTCTTTTATAGGTGCCAAACCTTTTGAATTTTGAGCCCCATTATTTCCAAATAATAATTTTTGCCCTGTTTTATTTTAAATTTTTGTCAAATAAATATTTCCATTCAGAAATAGTGGTAGTCAAAATCCAGTAGGTTTTTGCATCTGCAGCTATGCATTTTCTATTCTATTTAAGAACTTTATTCAAACAGTTCTCTAAGAAGCCTTGTGCTTGCATTTGGTGTTATATAATTAGCATTTATTAATTGGTTTACATTTTTTCAGTGACTGTTTTGGCAACAAAAGAAACAACCTTTGACACTTACCTTATTTTTTAAAAAAGTACAGTAAGCTGAAAAAGTTTTATCATGTGCATAAACTTTTATTATTTAAAATAATTTCTTGGGCAAATAAATACTTTTATGAAAATATTTTTTTTTCTGCAGATCAAATAGTGATAATAAATTAATATTAATTTTAGTATATCTTGGTGCTTAATTTTATAAGTAAATTAAGTCTAAATCCTCAGGATATCACTTTCTCACCAAATGAGTCACTGAAAAAAGAAATGCGTGAGATGGAGACAGGCATAGGTATCAGGTGGTATTGAGAAGCTAGGGATGAGTTTGGGCTCCTTTTTTGAAGCCTGAGCCCAACACCAAAAGTACAGTAGAAAATTGTTAGTTACATTTAAAAATTCTCTTCTTACATAGAAATAACTAATAACCCTGCAACCCCCTCTGAGGTGATTTCTTACATTAGGAATATCCAAAAGAATAAATCGCCCGGCCTTGACTGCATCCCTACCAATATGCTCTTACACCTCCCACTTAATTTCATATTTTTTCTAACTATTCTAATTAATTACATTCTAAATCTGTATGTTTCCTGATTACTGGAAGAAGGTGCTGATTGTCCCGATCCCAAAACTGGGATAAGACACGCCCCGCCCCTTCTTGCTTCAGACCTATTTCCTTTCTTTTTTGCCTTTCCAAGGTCTGTGAATACATACTTACGAACTGTCTGAAAGAGTTTACCTCCAATTGGATAATTATATCTGAGCAGTTTGGGGTCAGGCTCAAACACTCGGCACAACACCAGCTTTGGAAACTAACACAAGGGTTCCATGAAAAAAGAAAAAACATGCTGTATTCATAGACATTGCTAAAGCCTTTGACTGGGTCTGGCGTTATGGACTTATAAAGTTGATTCTGCTCAAGGTCCCACCCCAACATATCTTTGTCTTCTGGAACTACCTTCTCTCTTAAAGTTAATAACTCTATATTATCTTTTTTCTCACAATATCGAGGCAGGTGTCCCTCAGGGAAGTTTTAATTAGCACCTAGCTATTCAACCTCTACATTAATGATATTCTTCGTGTTCCTGGCCATCCTCTCAGCATTATATGCGGATGATACAGCAATCATGTTCAGAAACATTTCACTGCTCATTGTGATTACTAGACTCCAATCCTATCTTCAGGACCTTTCTATCTGGTTACAGAAATGACACATTAAAGTCAACGCAGCAAAAAGTACCACCATAATATTTTCAAATAAACCTTTCTCCCCCGATATTAGCCTTTCTCTCGTTTTGATGGTAACAGTATACCCTGGGTCACCAACTATAAAGATCTAGATTCAAAATTAACCTGGACTTGGCAGATTATGGACATTTTAGCTAAGTCTATCAAATTAGATTAATTTTGACACAATTATTCAAATTGGTAAAGGAATCATATGAGATGTAATCTTCCCAACTGAGCAAAAAAGTCAGGGCAAAAGATTCGAACCTGAGATCCCTTGGATGAAGCTGCCAATGCTCTACCAACTGAACAATCCCGGACGAATATGGCTGAACTAATTCACCCAGTTAACCTTAATGATCATAGCATCTGGTCTGATAGCTGAATCAGCACAACAGAATAAATCGCAGGTAATGGGGGGCATCCTGTAAACGTTGGAAATGTGATTGCACTAGATTAATTTTGACACACAATTATTCAAATAGGTAAAGAAATCATATGAGATGTATCTCCCCAAATCTGGCTGAGACTATCTCTTCTCTAGTTCAAGCCTCCCCAATGTCTAAGATATTGTTATCGATATAAAAAAGTTGTTTGAATCTCTTAATACTTTATATATATGAATATATATATATATATATATATATTAAAAAATGTACTTTTTTTACCAGGTAAATGATTTTTTCCCAGCTTTGTCATTTTTTTATATTCATCTTTTGTCATAGAGAAACTTGGGAGGAATAGTATATTATTGTTGTTTTTGTGTTACTACAGGTCTAATTTAGTGCTTAGTTTGTTTGACATTACTGCAATTTGTGTTACTTGGTTTTGTAATTAATCATCAGTTGCAGGAAGTGAAATTAAACAATTTAAGTCTTTCATACACCCCTTACCCTTAAAAAAATGACCTTGACTATTAGTAGTAAAATACCACTGGCTCAGTGTGTCAGCATATACTATAAAAATAGTATGTCAAATATATAATAATCAAATATATAATTGATTTTACCCCTTTACTAGTTTCTATGCTCCTTTGTTCAAATAAGAAACTAGAAGAATCATTTGTTAGTCTTAGTATTGCCTATGTAGTGTGAAATCCTTTTAAAAAAATATCTTTTTTTTAATCTATTGAGAAATTTATTATTTAAAATTATCACACTTACTTGTACTAACACACTCATATTTAAAAAATGATCTTTTAAAATTCCATTTTTTTTAAGTACTGTTTTATTTATTTAATTTTTTTTAATCACTTTTTATTTTGTTTTTGTAAAATAGTTCTGTATCATTAAAACACTTATTAAAATCACATGTAATCTATTTATTATTTTCAGCATTAAAGATATTGGTAGGGAATAAAAGTGACTTACAGTCGCGAACTGCGCAAGACAAAGTAGAAGCCTTTGCCCACCATCATGACTGTGATATAGTCTTTTATGTGTCAGCCAAAACGGGTATGTATTAATATTTTTTAATAGTATTGTATAAGTAAGAAAATATGTAAATTACTAACCCCTTGGAATTTAATTTTTCTTACAATTTTGTAATGCTACTTTTATGCATGTTTTTTAAATTTCCTTTTTGTTGTTGTCATAGGAAAAAGGTAACAGCTAAAAGTCATTTATTAAAATCTGACATCCTTAAACAAATTTCTTCAAAAGAATGCATTAATTTCAAATAGTAATTTGATAATATATAAGAAAAATCATTCCCCTTCCCAAGTATTTTAAGGAACTCTGTTTTCATTTAAATTATGTTACTCTGAAAGAGTTTTCTGTTTCTAAAATATGAGTTTCCCAGTCTTTGATTCTGCATATAATAATATTGTTAAGGAGAAATAATCATTAGACTCAAAATTACTAACTTTTTGATTAAGTGCTATTGTCAGTTTAAATTCTTTTGATTTTAAGTTAAAAATCTACTTTGTTTCATTTAAGAGTTGAAAAGAGTATAGTGTGGGATCCATTATCTGGGGCCCCACCAGTGGCTGAGAGGCTCTGCTCTCAAAGCTGGTAGACAGGGGGTGCTGGGTTCAAACCCCGTCGCACTCGTCGACCTAACCGTTCGAAGTTTTTCATGGTTTTCTTCGAACATTGCATAAATATGATTTAGGATCCCTTAGAAAGACCCCCACTCTGCAGGCCTATATCCCTGGTGCAGATAATCGGCCTTAACAAATAACTAACCAACCAACCATTATCCTGTGTCCTCATATCCAGAACGTTCCAAAAACTAGAATGCAAAACGATAACCAAAGCTTTTTTTTTTTTTTTTCATTTAAATTTAAAAAAAAAAATTGTGAACTTCCTCAGTTAGTCACAGGAAAAATCACAAAATTTTTGATCGCAAGGAAAATCTTGCAAGTTTCGTCAGTAAATCATGGAGAAAAACCTGGAAATTCACCAGTTGTTCACAGGAAAATATGACAGTTAATTAGTCATGGGAAAATACACAATTTGGCAGTCAGTTGCAAGGAAAAATGTGAAATTCGTCGACCGGTCGTGGGAAAAACCGCAAAATTCATCCATCGGTAGAAGGAAAATATCTCTAAATTCATCAATCGGTCGGGGGAAAAAGTTGCAAAACTCATCATTCACTCATCAGAAAAAATTATGTAATTCTTTAGTCAGTTGCGACAAAAATCGTCCATCGGTTACGGGAAAAAAATCGAGATTTTTGCCATTTGGTCGCATGAAAAAGTCCAAAATTCATTATTTGATAGAAGCAAAATATTGTGAAGTTTGTCAATCAATTGTGGGGGGAAAAAAAATCTCTAATTCGTCAGTTGATCATCAGAAAAATTTGCGAAATTCTTCAATTGGTCGCAGGAAAAAATCACAAAATTTGTCTGTAAATTGAGGGAAAATATCAGATATAACAATTAAAATTCATTAATTGATTGCAAGAAAAAACCACGAAATTTATCAATTGATCGTAAAAAAAATGTCACGAAAGTCTACTGATAAAAAAGGACTTTAAATGAATTTTTCTTCCAATTATATGTATAGTAAATCCTGCCAAGATAAAATCGTAAACAGTAATAAGTAATTTCTGTTTTAGACCGATTTTCATCTTAGCAGGTGTAATTGTATGGTATTCTTTTTCATGGGATCAAGAAATATTTTTGTTTAAGTCAGAATTCTGTTATGGGTAGGTGCCGTTTTCACAAGTTTTGCTGTATTCATATACAGTGGCTCCCAAAAGTGTTCATACACTTACAAATTTTAACGAAATAGTGTTCTGTAAATTCATTGTAAATCCATTGTAAAAAAAAAAGGGAAAAAAAGAAAGAAAGAGAGACAAAGAGAGAACACCCCCATAGTTTTTAATGGCTAAATTGTGGAGAATGCAAGGGGTACCTTCCGATTCAGAATTTTGTCTACTTTCCGAATACGAAAATAAATGATGAATTAAATGCCGTTTCTACATATTAAAAAGTGCGTCAACTTTAAACTTTCAAATGGTAACACCAACTTTTGATATCATATTTTTTTTTAATTAAGGCAAGCCCGAAAAAAAGTATTGTTTGTATACTTTTTCTTAAATCTTCATAGAATTATAAAACATAACGAGTTATGAGATTATCCATGAATTTAGAAAAATAAAAATATCTTACAAGGAGATGTTTTGAGAACATTCAATTAGTTCCCAGAAAAATTATACAGATTTTTTAGTGTACACCAAACTCACTTTATATATATATATATAATAAAATACCATATAATTTTTTTTTTTTCAGTTAATCTCTCTCCTTTTTTTGTCTGAATGGTTTGATGATAACAGGAGCAGGAGCCAGTCTCATTAGGCCATCAAAAAGTAAAATTTATCTATATCTCGAAAATGAATGATTGGAATCAGTTGTAAATACCCATGTTTTTTGCAATTATGGTTCATTTTCTGTGCAAATTAATGTCGATCATAATTCAAGATTTTTTAAATATGATTTTATTCCAGTCTGAGTATTATGAAAGAAAATTGGCCCAAGTCTGTATAAATCTTTTCTCTACTAAAATTGTTTATGTATCAGAATGCAAATTTTTCCCCATTCACTCTCTATTCCTCTGAATGATTTGAAAAGTCAATCACTAAAATCGTATCTTAAGTATTTTATCTATTTTTCCCATTTATATCTCCCTCTCAGTTGCATTTCCAAGATCTCACCACCATCTCTTCCCCCTCCTCAAAAATGCATAATCCTTGGTGCACCACTGTGTATGTCATGCAAGCTTTTTCAAAAGACGATTGCTTTGTGGCAAGAAGTGTTGCCAATTTAGTGGATTTTTTTTATTCAACATATTTAACAAAATTTCCAAATAGTTACCTTTAACTTTATTTAATCCAGGGTTGTAGTGGGTAGCTGCCCGGGTACCCACCCAGCTACCCACCCAAGCTGGGTTTTTTACAACCCTGAGGGTCGTAGTGGGTAGCTGCCCGGGTACCGACCTAACTACCTGCCCGGGCTGGGTTTTTTACAACCATGATTTAATCACAGATAGTCTGCCATTATATAAAGAAAAAATGAATTAAAAAAACAGCTAAATGATCAATATTAGTGGGAATTTGAGGGATTAACTATAGTTTGGAAGTGAAGGGCCTCGCAAAAGTTCTTGCACCCGGCCTCGCTTTCGCTAAGGATGTCTCTGAACATGTTTGTGAGATTTCCAGACAGTGAACTCCTTAACTCAACTCAACTTCTATCACAATTGAGAAAAGTTTTTATGAACACTATTTTAATTCTCGGATTCTAATGTATGTACATATTTTAAAATGTTTACTTATGCCTTTTCTTTCTTTTTTAGGTGATGGTTTAGAGGAAATGTTCAATACTGTAGCACAAAAATTGGTGCTGAAAAATAGCCGAACCCAGAATAACCAAATTCTTTTTGAGAAAGATGTTCATACTCTCAATTCTCAGGAGCCTAAGCTGAGTTGTTGTTGATGATGGCATCTTTTAGAGTGATTCATGAGGAGAGAAATCTCTCTTTTTTTTTTTTTTTTTTTTTTTTTTTACACATGAAGTTAATCTAAACCAATGTGTGCAAAATTTGTTTTCATAAGTAAATGTTTTTTTTTTTTTTTTTATATCTTAAAGAACTTTATTTGTATTATAGTTTTCAAAGTGGAACTATAATTAGCAATATTAATTTCATTGTTGGCATTTATTTTTTCATATGTTCAAAAAATATTCAGTTGTAAATATTTCTCCTCTATTAAATAAAATGTAGAATTTGGTGCTCGGTTAATAAGTTTAGTTTTCCTGGTTTATGAACAATTTTAATTCAATAAAATAACATTTATAATTTTTTTTTCTTAGATTATTTTTAAATGAACTATTTTGTCTATTTTAATTTTTTTTAAACTAGTTTTTGGAATTACATATAAAACATGTATAGTTGAGTGTGTGTGTGTAATTCAAAATATTTCATACTATTTATGAATGTATATAAATGAATGAAATTTTATTTTAGAGGTCAGTTTGCTCTTATTATATGGTTATTAAATCTTCTGTTTTATGATTTAAATCCAAAGAAATATTTTTCTATTCATCTGTCCTATTTTAGACCTGATCATTAAAAATAAATAAAAATATGAATACTTTATTGTTCAAAATATATTTTATCATACATGTAACGTAATACAAAAAATATAAATTTATTTTAAGGAATTTCTAAAGTAATAAAAGCCACCCATCCCTAAGAACATTTTGGTCCTAATTTTAAATCAAAACTTGCCTATTTAAAAATGTATACTTAAAGTAAATGCAATTTTATAACAAC
The DNA here is from genome assembly GCA_963931845.1 of Maratus michaelseni. Lineage (NCBI taxonomy): Eukaryota > Metazoa > Arthropoda > Arachnida > Araneae > Salticidae > Maratus > Maratus michaelseni. The sequence goes on from OZ007595.1 coordinate 64,520,030, forward strand.
ATTTTTGTATTAACAATGCCTTTAAAGTTGATAAAAATTTTGTATTTTTTTGAGTTGTCAACAAGAAATTAAATAAAAATTGAAGCATTCATTCTTTTAGATTTTTGATGGATGAATAGAATCTTGGCAATCGGAATGTTGTATCTATAAACTGGAACAATTGTAGATAAACCATAACTGTTAGCAATGCTGGTGTTTATTATGATTTTGATATTTGTTCTCCGGTGATTTACATGTATTTGAGATTAAAGCTGTTCTCATTATCTTAACTGGCTGACATATTCATAAAATCTTTTTCATTCATAAATGCATAAAATTTGCAGCTATTCTTATTCAGATACCAAGAAATGTAATAGTATTATCCTTGTAAAGGAAAAAGATTTCTTATAAAACTGTATCAAAGTTGGGATTTTAAGCAAATTTTTGTGATAGGACATTCCAGGAAAAATCATCATCAAGGTGCTATTGATTATAAATTCAATATGTATCACATTTATGAGAAAAAGAAAAATTCTATTTGATTCTTAGCCATTTAAATAATAATGAGCAAATTTTATGCATTTGTGTGCAAAGCAAATTTGTAAATGTGTCCAAAAATTTCGGATTGTTGTGAAGAAAAAAAAAAAAAAAAGGAACAACCTTAATTTGTTGATCTAATTCTGATTAAATCATATTTATTATTAGTATTACCATTTTAAAAAAATTGGTAGTTGTAATTATTGACACTTGCAGTTGTTATACAAATAATATGAAATTTTGGTACTTCTCCATTATCCCGTCAACCACTTTTCATAACAAAAAACTATCTCCAAACTTTAAGATTCAACACCAAAAATGCAATCCCATTCACCTGACTTCAGAAGCATTTCACGTGTTTATGTCATCAAGTGGCTTTTAATTCGACATTTACCTGTATTTTTCATTATGTTTTACTGATTTATTTGTTATTTTGTGAATTAAAATAACGATTGCGTCCTTAAATGGTGATGCCATGATATTAAAAGAGAAAAAGCATTGAAAAAATGTTGTGATGCATAGTCACGTGCAATAGATCAGTTTCAACTGACACCACAAACATTTATTCATTAGCTGAGAAGCATAATTAAAAAAAAAATAATGTAAATAAATAAATATCCAAGATTATTTTTTTTTCTGTTTTCATTAATATATTGTTTTTTTTTTTTTTTTCTTTTAACTTACTGATAGTTGACACTTTGGTGAGTGGGGCTTTTCAGAATTTCTTGTATTTTAGTTATTTATTTTGCTATTCCAATGGCAACATTCTTCCATTTGTTTATTTAGCGTTACAGTTTGGCGATAGTTTTTTGTTCTGAAAAGTGGTCGGCAAGATAAATGGAGAAGTGCCGAAATTTTTCTAAGACCAATGTTTTGAATAACTTATTTTAGATTTTTTTATAAATTTATATTGTATGCAGAATTGTAGCAGAATTCTAAAAATCTTTATTTTGTATATTCCATTGATTCAAGTATTCATTAAAAATAACAGTATTGTTAATGTTTCAACTTTATACACTGCCGAAGAATTCGAATTCACAACTTATTCTACTACATCTTCCTTTCACTAAGTCTCACTAACCTAGACATTTAATCTAGAAATGCATAGAATAACTGAGAAATTGAAAAATAGAGAGAAAAGTATTAATGGTACTTTACAGTTATCTATCTCTAGTCACATTTTCTTGTTGATTTTATTTATTTTTTAGTTCAGACATTTTTTTGCAAAATTAGTTTTACAGAGTTCACACACTCTGTTAAATATGTGCAATTTTAAAATCAGACTTTTTTTTTTTTTTTTGCAAAATTAGTTTTGCAGAGTTAGCATACTCTGTTTAAATATATACAGTTTCATAATACTATCTGTTTAAAAATCTAATTTATACCTTTTAATAATTAATTTAGGTACTTTTTGGTTAGCCGGGCGCCAGTGATATATATACATGTATATATATATACACACATACATATATACACATATATCTATACATATATATACATATAATATACACATATATGTATGAATATATATATTTATGTATATACATATATATTTATATATATACATATATCACTGGCGCCCGGCTAACCGAAAAGTACCTTAATTTATACTATATTGCATTAAAATTTTAAAAATTAATGTGAATAAATAGAGAAAATATTTAAAAACAAGGTAATTAAAAGTAAACAAAAAGGTTTCACTATATGCTAATTTCCATTGAGAAACACAGCTTTAATGATCCAAGAAAGCCTTTTATCACCATAAAAATGTGATCAATGACAATCAAAATTAATGTAAAATTCATACATTTTTTGCTGCTAATAATCTCCCTTTCATCAATGAAAAATTTCTGCACATGTTAGTTACATTTAAAGCTTATGATGATAGCCTTTTAGGGGGAAAAAAAAACCCAGATTTTTTGTACAAAGTACACAGATTTTTTAATGAATTATATTTTAATCTTACTAACATAGAAAATTATGTAATTTCCATGTGCCTATGTCTATTAAAATAAGTAATAAAAATGTCAGGAATGATTGTATACAATTTGTTAGTGAACACACATAAATAATCTTGTCGAACAAATACAACTCATCTAATCATTTTCTTTTATAACTCTGTATATTTTGATAATCTTGAAATCATTAGTACAACAATATTGCTGTAAGAAGAGATGTTATAATTTTCATGCTTATGTCTGTATTTGATGTTTATGTATTAGTATTTTAATGTTAAGCTGTATATATAAAAGCTACCAACTTTCTATTATTCTGTTATGCAATTAATTATGTAAACGTGTGTAAAATATTTTTGTGCTTTGATTATATGACGTCCTATGAGTAATTATATAACTGCAATCTAGCAGATGAAATAATTGGAACTGGAATACAATTTGGATTTATGTATTTCTGTGAGAATTCATTTAGAATTTGAAATTATTTTATTACCTGTATTAATCACTTAACAGTCTCATTTAGTGATTAAATAGGTAAATTATTAGAAATTTTAATTTTATAGTCCTTTCTGAACTAGGAAGTATTTATAGGAAGGAACTAGGAAGTAATTATATAACAATACTTTGTATAGTTTAGGAGATATGATTTTTTTAAAACTAAAACCTTACATGTGCATAAAAAGAAAACCACAGATGAACCTGATTTTGCAAAAATAATAATAATAATAATAATAAATAAAAAAATTACTTACCTGATATTGAGGACTGATAAGTGATTAATATTGTTTTATTTTCTGCTTTAGATTTCAATGACTTAGAATTAATTACACACAAAAAAAAAATCTACAATAATTGTATAATATATATTTTTTAACTATTAAGGAAATGAAATTACACAGATCGGCTATCAAAGTTAACAGGATGTGCATAACAGTCTTTATTTTTGAGTATGATTATTTCTGAATAGTAATCTTTATCCTATTTTATCTCAGAATTTCTGTGAATAAATAAGATGACAGTCATCATTTGGAAATAGTGATATTGAAAAACAAGGGCCACTATTGCATTTTGGTTAAGTGAAGAAGAAAAAAAAAATCACCATTAAAACATAGTAACTGCATACTAGAATCTCAGTAATTCTCTCCTTCCTCTCTTCTGAACTGAAAATTAAGTTTTTCTGATTGAACATTCATTCTTGATAACTTAAATCTTCAAAATCAGATCTATCTGTAAATCTATGCTTTTTTTTTTTTTTTTTGGGGGGGGGGGAGTGGATTTCATGCTTTCCAAAGTAATAACCCTTATGTGTAAACTTTGGCCAGTTTTTTCTTCTGAAATTTTCAGACCATTAATGACAAAAATATATTTCAGTATAATAACTTCTGTTATTAAAAAGAATAAAACTAAATAAAATAATTTTTAAATATTTCATACTGCTTGTCTGATGTATTTTATTTGCAGCTTTATTTTACTGTGTAAATAAAATATTTTTATTTGTAGTTTTGTATGAAAAATATGTTTTAAAAATGCCATTAGCTTATAATTAAGCTGACACTTTAAATTACGTTGTATAATCTAAGTTTTTTTTTTTTTACACTAGGGGGCTCTGCCCCCTGCTCGCTACGCTCACCAACCCCTGTTCTGATTTCACAGCCTCTTAAAACCTGGTAATGTATATAATTTAAAAAAATGATGATGATGATATCACGAACGGCAACTTTCTTCTGTAATCGGGTTATAATGCTTTTTCATTTAACTGGTTATAATGCTTTTTCATTTAATTCATCTTTTTTATTTTTAATATTCAAGTGTAAACACAATTTTTATGACGTAATTTTCTTTATTTCCTGCTTTCAACACGTGATCATTTAATTATTATTTTAAACTTTCATTATTGTTTTTAATAGTCTCGCGCAAATTCATTTTTTATTTGAGATAAAACATAATCCTTTGCGCTTATTTAGAAATTAGCAACAATATAAAAAAATGACTTTTTCAATAAAAGATTTTTTTACTTGATTTTTAAGGATTTTTTGAGTTTTTATTGTCCGACCATGATAATTTTTTTAATATCTGAAAGCTTGTTATATTTCGCGTCTGGTGGTATGATTTTCGAATCTGTAGGATGGCTAGAAAAAAAGTAATAGCTCCTCAAAAAAGTCCCTAGTAAAAAAGCGATGAGAATAACCCGGAATATCTACGCAGAATTTGATTGGTCCATTTCGTTTTTGGCTCAGTTCCAGATTACTTTTTTTTAATATAGGATTCCCTTGCAATACATACATACATTTTCCACTTCAGAATTTTTCACATGAATTCACAATCACGCCGATCCAAATCTTTTTGACAATAATTATTCTAATTCTTTTAGACTCAAATGTTTCCTATCTAAATATTTTTTTAATACTTATTTTTATTTCCAACTTAATAAACAAACACAAAAAAAGTTAAACTAAGATAAGCTAAATGTAAATAAATTGTGATGTGAAATTTGTACTGTAGCCAGGGTTCTTGCAGACTACTTTTGACCAACGTAAGCAATTTGGCTAATCATCAACAACAACCAAAAATTAGCGAAATGAAAACAATTGTTAGCAATATATAAAGGATTCACATGAAGTACTTTGATCCTTACTGTATCATTCAAACCTATTACAGACAATTTAAAATTGCACAATGTACAATTACTCAAATACAATTTGATTTGTTTCTCAGTTAATGTTTTTTTCAAATATGTAATTCTCTAAAGAATGAAATTAGTGTTGGCTACAGGGACCACTAAATGAAACAAGTTGGAAATTGTACGTCTAACGTGACAAATGAGGTGTGTTCGTACTATAACTAGTTTCAGTGAAAGGAATTATATCGTCTCATGATATGATTAATTTCTGTAATAAAATAAGTACATTTTAAGTTGCCAACATTTTATCATTTGTTGACATATACTGAAAATTTCAGAACTTGAAATCCATATTTAGACCATTTTTTCCATTTAATATCTATTTCTCCGAAAACATCTATCCAAAAATTGTAGGTAGATTATATGATTGCTTATAATTAAACAATTTTAGTATACAATTTCGGTTTTTAAATTCAGTAATACAGAAATAATAGGACGTAATCACCATGGCAACCTAGTATCATTACCTATCATGTGTCATTGAATTAATTACGTATGATAGGATTTAATAGAATGAATGACACATCTCGGTTGATTGAAGATTAATCCTCGGAAGCTGTTATAACAAAGAAGTACCAATTTTTAAAAAATTCAAATTACTTAATAAATATTTTTATTAATAACTTTTTAAGTTTTGATTCGATTTTCATAAAATTTGAAATGACTCAACAAAATTCTGCACAGATTATATATATTAAATTTCAAATCATCTGGTTGGGTAGTTTTTGTGCTGTTATATGCAGACAGACGGATGGACCAGACAACGACTATAGGTGCTACATATTTATATAATTACGAACACACCTAAAAAGTAGCCACTAATAAAATTGCTACTACTAGCTACTAATGAAATTTCCTAGTATAGCCCTTTATAATTTGCTATTTTCTTATTCCAATTATACGCGAATGGAGAAAAACCTAGCAAATCCTTACAGCAGCTTTGGCTAATGCTAACAAAGTGAAGTGATATTGAGTAATTTATCTCTAAAAGGTGTGAAAGCATGCAAACTACACAAAAAAGTGAAATTTTCCCTTTTGGGAGATAGGGAATATTTCAGGAACGTTATTCGTATGCTTATTTATTGTTGCTAGAATGTAAAAAACAGAAGAGAAAAAATATATATATAGTTTTGAAGATTTTAAACTTAGTTGCTGAAAAGAAAGAAATGTGGTGTGTGTGCGGAGGGCGGGGGGAATTTAGATGATCATTTATTGTTACAAGTAACAAACAAATAAATGAAAAAAAAGTAATTGAGGGGGGGAGGAGGGCAAAGTGGGAAAAATGTAAGCAATTGGTGGGAGAAGGTTATTTATTTAATACTACAGAATACAAATAAAACAGAAAAAAACTGTGCATCAGTGCTGGGGAGAAAGAGAGAAATGACTAATTATTTATTGCTACAATGAAGCAGAAAAGGTTTTTAAAAAATTGAAGAGTTTTAAAGATTTTTAACTTTGTGTGCTGGGGATGGGCAACAGGAAAAGTTTCATTTTCAGGGAAATGTAGGGATTTCTAATAAACTTTTTTAAAAAGTGGAAATTTGCTGAAATGTAAAAGATTTTCATTCCTCCGAAAATAGAGTTACATAAATGATATGATTAAACACAATTAGCAACATACATTTTTTTAACCCTTTTAGACCTGACCTACACAATTGTGTAGGTGATCCTAAGGAAAAGAAAAACAATTTCCTCTTTCCCTGCGATTTAAAGCCGAGCCTGCACCATACAATTGTGTGGATCCTCTTTGACATAACCTGACAACATAATTTTTTTTCAATCAAATATGATCCTATTAATTAAGGTTAAAAACCAAGCTTTTAATTTCTACAAACTCTTCAGGTCTTAAAGGGTTAAATACTTTTTACTCATCCACTCAAGTTCAAATACATTTTTTTAAACTTGTAGTGGATGACACTTGATGTTAATACAGTTTTTTCAAATATTAATTAAATTTTATTAAAATTTTTCTTTGTTGACCTAAGTAGGAATTGACTTTTAAAAAAAAAATTATATTACTTGTTAATCATTATTCTCAAATATAAAATTTGGTGCATTTCTACATAATAGGAAATAAGACAGCTATAACGTTCATCATTAAAAAAACATAGGGCTAATATTTCGTAATTGGGTGCATAGCCAAAGTTGAAATAAAAAATTAGCGATTCTGGCAACAATCTGGTTAAAATTGTATAAAATTTACAAAAATAGAGTTAATAATATGGCAAACAACACTCGCTAAACTGCATAAATTGATTGTGGACCCAATTAAAAATCTTTCACAAATTGTGTTCAGGACATCCCAAAACATGTACATCTGAAATGATGTGTGGATTTGAGGGAGTCTACTGTAGATGTATTTTCGATACTGCCCAACTCTGGATGTATATAAAATGTATATAATGTATAAATGTATATAATGTAATATATAAGTAAACAAACTACGGTGATGATTTTATAGTTTTGTGCAGGCATACTCAATTTCTTAAAGGAATTATTCATAACTAAGATAGATTTATTACTTTCCCAAAACATAATTTAAAGAAAGTATTGTAAATGTCTCTGTGAACAGGATAGCTTCCGATAGAGTTACCATTTAAGAAATATAATATAGACCACTGTCGCAAGAGTTGTATAGAGTTATGTGCAAATCCGCCAATGGATTAGTTATCTAAACCATTTTTAAATGATTGTGAAACCATTTTACAGCTGATTGAATAGAGAAAATTTACGAAGGAAATGTGGCAGAGTATAAGCGATAAATATTGTAGTGATTTAGTCAAGCATTAGTGGCTCAGAGGTAGCATCTCCAGTTTCAAAACATGAGGTCCAGTGTTCAAATCCAGCTGATTCCATTGTGTCAGAAACTTATCTGAATCCACAGTATTTCATGAAATGTTTGGAAGAGTGGAGTCACTTTAGATTTTTTTTTTTTTCAGTCACTAAGGATTCCAACCAATGCATATCTTCATGATGCAAACCTTTAGGCAAAGAGATGAATAATTTTTCTCATGAACTTCCATCTTGCCAAATATAAAAAAAAAGATTGAATTCCATCACAAGGATTCAGTCTTTCACCCATGATATAAATGTAATCTTTGTCAGAGAAATAATATAATTCCTCAGATCCTTTTGTTGTTGGGACAGTAACACAAGCTATTATGTTGCATATGGGAATTTAAAAAAACGTCTTCTTCAGAACACCAATGGTGCAGTGTCAGAAAGATATAAAAATTTCACTTTTATATCATCTTCGTGTTTTAATAAATCTAAATTAAAAAAAAAAAAAAAAAAACAGTTATTCTCATAAATACAAGCAATCATAAATACACAGATATCTGACATCTTCAGTATAGGTTGAAAAATGAGAGTAAAAAATTTTCATCATAGCTAATTATTTTTGTTCTAATGACATTTTCTGAAATGGGCACAGAATGATGAAAACAGCATATACCAGGAACTGTTTTTGCCTTAGAGAAATGATCTTGCAATTCTAGTGAGCTTTTAAAAATTTTATTTTTTATAAGCAAAAATTTAATGTCGCCCAAAATGATAAACATTTCAACAGAATCAATGACATTACTAGGACTCATTTGCAGACTTGCTTTCATAACTAGGTGCTTTACAGTCCCACCAATATCATCACAAGAAAATTTCCCATGGCTAGTTGAAAAAAAAAAAAATGGTATGGTGCATTTAACTGGAAGTCATTCTTGTTGCGACAAAGATTGATGTAATTCTTACAGTTCTTGTAATAAACTGTGCACTCACCACTCATTAAAATAATGCATTTTATTTAGAATTGGAATTTTTTTTATGTAGTTTGTAATTAACTTTTGGGGCTCATGGACAAAAGTAACAACATGTTCTAAATCATATGATAGCATCCATAAACTTGTGGTGATAAGATTTTCAGAAACCTCACTATGAGTGTAAATTACTACCAGGTGAAGAGAACTGTCATAGGATATGTCCAGTGGTACACTTGGACTTTGTCTTGAATAACATAAGAATAATTTTCAATGAAGTCCATTCGGGAATCGAGCTACAGCAGTATCAGGTTTCGAATTTTTTTAATATCCTTGAGGTATCTGGCTTAAGATTTTATTAAAATATTACTAAATTGTATTAATATTAAGAATTGGCATTTAAGTTGTAACTCTGCACTAAAACATAAAAAACTTATCTGTTTGCTCTCCCCCACTTCTTATAAATAAACCTCTTTAAAAGGTAGGGACTCATGTAAGGTTTAATGAATTCATAGAACTAAACCACATGACCCCATGTGGGAAACTGATGCATCTCAATGTTGCCTAAAAAACAAAGATAACACAGAAACAACACATTTAATCTCAGAGTTGACAAAAAAATCTGAGATAGACAAAAAATTTTAAAATGTAAAAGAAATTATTATTTTTTAAGTTTTAGTATGAAAAAAATATTCTTTCCCCTAATAACAAAATAAATAAATAATCATTTAAATAGAACATCTCTGTTTAAAAGTATCTCATATCAATACTTTATTGTGATTAATATGTGAACAAAGAAGTTTTTCAACTTAAAAATTAATTTAAAAAAAGATGCATTAAAAAAAAAGTTGATATTTATAGCAATAATTTGTCACTAAATACTTATTGTTAAAAATAATGACTTCTGGAACAAAAACAGGGTTTTACTTTCACCTAGACCTGCAAGGTGCACTCAATATTACACTCAATACGAGGGTAATTTGATAAGTTCTCGGCCTGACACAGAGATGGAACAAGTATGACCAAATGACAATGATGTTTGTAAAGTATGATCCTTTAGATGACAGGTTGCCGAGTTTCAGACGCGTGAGTTTATTGGTTCTTGATAGGCAATAAAGTAAAGTAAACAAGTTTTAACATTTTCTAAAAATGGAAAAAACTGAAGTTCAAGCTGTCCTAAAATACTTTGTTAAAATATGTTTAACCTCCACGAACATACAAAAAGAGTTACATTCCACCTTAAAGGATTCTTGTCCTTCCTGAAGTCATCAGGATGAAAGGGTAGTTCGAATAAGACATTTGGCCAAAGTTTGGTATTGGATTCTTTGCTGTTTGGGTTGTATATATTGTAATATACGAGCAGGGAAGACCGAGTTATGCTCGGTCAAAATTAAATTTGAGTTCAAATAGCATTACCCATGACCAAAATGACCCACTAATCGAAATTTCTCGAATATGTAACCTAGCCTAATAGTCTTCTCGTTCCCTAAACCTGTCGGATGCTAAATTTATTTCAAATCCTCTGATCCGTTTTTAAGATAAAATAGCTTGACCCATAATGACCCATGACCAAAATAACCCACTAATTGAATGTTCTCGAACATGTGACTTATCCCAATAGTCTTCTCGTGCCCGAAAACCATAGGATGCAAAAATTTAGTGCAAGTAGTCTGAGCCGTTTTTAAGATAAAATAGCTTGACCCTTAATGACCCACTAATACAATTTTCTCGAACATGTGAGCTAGCCCAACTGTCTTCTCGTGTCCAAAAACCATAGGATGCAAAATTTAGTGTATATAGTCTGAGCTGTTTTTAAGATAAATTAGCTTGACCCACAATGACCCACTAATCGAATTTTCTCGGACATGTGACCTAGCTCAATGATTTTCTCGTGCCCGAAACTCGTAGGATACAAAATTTAATGAAAATCGTTAGAGTTGTTTTTTAAATAAAATTAATTTGACCTAAAAATGACCCACTAATCGAAAGTTCTCGAACATGTGACCCAGCCCAATAGTCTTCTCGTGCCCGAAAATGGTCGGATACAAAATTTCGTCAAAATCGTTTGAACCATTTTTTAGGTACAATTAGCTTGACCATGACCCAAAATGACCCATTAATCAAATTTTCTCGAACATGTGACCTAGCCCAATGGTTTTCTGGTGCCCCAAAACGGTAGGATACAAAATTTCGTCAAAATCGTTAGAGCCGTTTTTAAGATAAAATTTGCATATATATATATAACCACACACAAGATTTGCTCATATTAGAATATATGATTGGATATTACAAGGACCGATTTTAACAAGCAAGTAAAAAAAGAAATAGTTAGTCTTAATATAAAATATAATGCAGAAAACTTTCTGTTAATGAAGAGAACTCAGAAACAACAAGCATAAATTTTGAAAAGTCACTCTTTTTTTTTTTTTTTTTTTTTTTTTAAGCAAGCAAAATATGCTTCTTATACTTTTGTTGAAGTAAGGTGAAACATTGAAGAGATTATATTCTTTATACAGTCAGTTGTCTTAGCTAAATTAATTATTTTAAAACAAAACAAGCACTTTTTTTATGTAGTGTGAAACCCCCAGTAACTGACACTTTAAGGATTCTTTCTTGTTTAAATCACTATTACAAAAATTGAAATCTATTTTATACTTACCTTTGTTTTTGAAAGGATAGTAGAGATATATTAAAAAAATTTTGAAAAATTATACATTTTATTATTAAAAATTAATTTTATTCACAAATATGGTCAAAAACTCCAGTAACTGACACCATCCCTATTTTGGAACACCAATAACTGACACAAAGTGAACCAGTGAATAACACTTTATTTTAAAAGATTAAAATGTTTTAAAAAGCTGTATTCTTTATTATAAAAACAAAATACATTAATATTTATTATAAAAAGAGGGATTTAGTAAGCTGTACTGCATTATTAGTAATGCAGATATTCAATAACTGACATTTATGAACCAGTAACTGACATCTGGTGTCAAACACATGTAAAACAACTCAAATTTTAATGGTGTTTACTACAAGATAAATATAATTTATTATTATGCATTTTTAAACAGTTCAAATAATAGATTTCAACTTTCTTTAACTAATACCTCTGTCAGAGACTGGTGAAATGAAATTCTAGGAACGAATAACTGACACACCCCATTAAGCTAAATTACATAACTATTAACCCTAAATCATGGCCCTAATATATCATATGCATCTTTAAACTAATTTCTACAAGCTTAACTTTCAGAAAAAAAAAGTTTAGGATGGTTGCATTACAAATAGATTATAAAAACACTTCCATAATTTTAGAAATAAGATGGTTGCTTCGAAATGGCACTTTTTGTATTCTCAAAAGTTTCTGCCTCATTAAATATGTTCTTGGCCGTCTAGTGGTGAATAAATTGACTCCAAAAAAAAAAAGTGTCTCATTTACCACTAGATGACATTACTTTGCAGAATTTTACAACAAAATGCTTATTTGAGTTAGATTTTTGCTCAAGCGTCAGTTACTGGTTAGGTGTCAATAACTGGGGTTCTCACCCTATGTATGTATTTTTTAAACCACTAGGAGGGTCTGCCCCCTACAAGCTACGCTTGCCAACCCCAGTTCTGACACCATAAACTTTAAAAACACTCTGATTTGATCAACTTTAACACGATTACGGAAGATTGTATTATAATTAAGCGACCAGTAGCGATCTGCTGTAACCGGGTTTCCATTCATTTTCCTTTGACTGAGGGATTTTAAGGTCGAATCAACTGCTGTTGAAACAGCTACAGACCTGCCAACCTTTGAAAATGAAAAATAGTAGCACACAAAATTCAAATTAATCTGGAGGTTGTTTGGTTGGTTGTTGTTCTTTACGCTGCAAATTTTAAGCGAACAAATACTAATCAACTTAACATATGTGTAATGAACGTAAGCATACAAAATAGGAGACTCTTTTGTTTTTGCTAATTTTTTGGTAATGGGTGAGATTAATTAAATGTAATTCTTCCTATTAAACTCATGCTCGGTCCACTCCTAAGCTAAATTTCTGAACTTCACAATGAATTTTCTGAAAGATTCTAGGGCGGTTGGGGAGGGGGAGATTCCCCTCCCCTGACAAAACTACTGATATTTTTCCAGAGAAAAATGTCTAAATTTGTTTAAAATGTCCTGCATCAGGTCGGGTAAGGCCCGCATGTCGACTCTGTGCTAATTGTTTTTTATTGCAGGTCAGGTTAATCTCATTTTTCAAAAGTTAGTTCAATATCCTGTTTCAGATGAAAAACTATATCTATAATAATAAACATAGATGTTTGTCTCTGTGTGTGCTGTTTTGTGAAGAGACTGCTGCGATGTGCACAGATCTACAAGATTTGGCAGGAAGGTACCTGTTATGTCTGAAGTTATGCACTTCGTAGCCAGTTTCTGGATTTTTTCAATAGACTTTTTAGATTGATTTTTTTTTACGTTTCGTGGTGAATTTTCTACATTAGTAAAAGGAATATGGTTTCAATATTTTAACCCAATGCAGCAAACTTTCAAGAAATTAGTGTTTTTTCAGCATTTTTTTTGACGGAATTAGTGTTGTATTTTCAGCCATCTTTTGACAAAATGGACGTCTTTTAAGCGATCCTTTAACAAAATTAGTGTTTTTTCAGCGATCTTTCGCCGAATTTCGCATTTTTTAAACGATCTTTTGACGAAATTGCATCTTTTCCGCGATCTTTTGATGAAATTTGCGCTATTTACCGCAATCCTTTGATGAAATTCATGTTCTTTTTAGCAATCCCTTGACAAAATTCATGTTTTTTCAGCAATCTTTCGCCGAATTTCACACTTTTTACACGATTCTTTGACGAAATTAGTGTTTTTCGGCGATACTTTGATGAAATTTGCGCCTTTTCAGCGATCCTTTGACGAAATTCTTGTTTTTTCAGCTATCTTTTGACAAAATTCACTTTTTTCCAGATATCCTTTGACGAAATTCATGTTTTTTACGAGATCCTTTGATGAAATTTGCATTTTTCCGCGATTTCTTTGACGAAATTCGCGGGGGTTTTTTGCGCGATTCTTTTGCAAATTTCGCGTCTTTTTGCAGAAAATCATAGTTTTAGACAAATTTTCGTAGCATCGTAGTTTTGAACTTCAAATCGCAGCAACTACGATTTTTTCGTAGCAGTTGGCAGCTCTGCAGCTAACAACGGTTTTCCTGATTGATTAAATAAGATCAATTAAACATTTAAGAATCAACTTGTGTAAAATGGTTATGTAAACAATGTCGCTGCATCGGAGTATTTTATAACAATGCTATAGAAAATTGGTTACTTCTCCATTATCCCGTCGACTACTTTCTATAAAAGAAAATAACTGTCGCCAAAATATATAATTTAATGGCAAAAGTGCACGTCGCATTCAGTTGACATCAGATGCGTTACACGTATTAGTTATTTCATCGAGGGATTTTTAATTCAACGTTTATTTGTCTGTTTGGTACTTCTCCATTATCCCGTCAATTAATTTTCATTAAAAAAACTATCGCCAAACTGTAACGCCAAATAAACAAGTAGAAGAATTTTGCCACTAGAATCTCAAAAAAATAAATAAATAAACAAATAAATAAAATACAAGAAATTCAGAAAAACCCCACTCACCAAAATGTCAACTATCAGTAAGTTTAAACAATAAAATTCACAATATATTAATGAAGAAAACAGAAAAAAAATGATCTTGGATATTTACATTATTTTTCTTAATTATCCTTCTTGGTTGGTTAAAATTTTTGTGATGTCAGTTGAAACTGATCTATTGTATGTAACTGTTCATCGCAACATTTTTCAAAACCTTTTCTTTTTTAATATCATGACACTGCCGTTTAAGGATGCAATTGTTATTTTAATTAATGAAATAATTAATAAATCAGTAAAACATAATAAAAAATATATGTATACGATACGTCGAATTAAAAACCACTTGATGCCATAACAAACACATGTAATGCCTCTGACGTCAAGTGAATGTGACACCACAATCATGAATTTTTGGCATTAAATCCTATAGTTTGGCGATAGCTCTTTGTTATGAAGAGTGGTCAATGGGATAATGGAGAAGTACTATATTGTTAATGATATTTTGACAATTTATTAGTTATTTTGGTATTTTAAAGGTAATTATTAAATGTAAAAATATAGTTTGTTTTTTTTTTTTTTAGAGGCAATATTATTATTTAAACTGTTTTAAAATTTCTAATAATAGGTAAAAGATTTGTCAAAATAAATTAATCTCGTATGTAAATATATTTTTTAATTGCAACTGTTTGGAAATATTATTTGAGCATTATAAAGATAACGTAAGTTTCCCTACTTAATGCTTTGAAAACACGTAATATTTTAATTATTTTTCTTTTTAATATTCACGCGCAAGTATATTTTTAATTACGTAATTTTCTACATTTACTGCTTTTAACATGTGATCATTTAATTATTATTTTTTAATTTTATTTCTGTTTTTAAAAGCCACGTGTAAATACATTTCTTAATTGAAAGTTAATATTATTATGTGCGCTATTTTACAAATTGGCAACAATTCAAATAATGAATATTATGAAATATAATAAATCTTCATCAAAATAATGAAAATTTTGAATAAAAAATTGAAATATAACCTCAAAAAATTACTCAAATTAAAAAAACAATTGCAGTCTGCACACCACAAACTTGTCAACTATATTCTTATAAATTATGGTTAAATTCCTGTGCACAGTTTTCGTTCCTATAAAACTTTTTTAAGATAACTATTTTGACCAACTTTAATATTAAATATCTCTTAAAATAATTTTTTGATTTAAAAATTGTCTGCTTCAGCTTGTTTATCGTTATTTCTTTATAAAACTTTTTTTTTCATATTTTTATATGCAATAGTTTTCTGGATATTAGTCCAGAAAGACTTCAATTCGGAATTTGGACAGACAAATGCAGGAGACGATCTACTTTCAGAAATTTGAAAATTCATTTCTCTGCAATGTATAGAACCGAAAAAATCCTCTAAAATCAATCGATAAAAAATACATTTTCTTTCAATATAAGGAGAGGCGCGATATGATTTCCGCTCCAACTAGGAGATCTCAGAGAGGGTTGCCAGAAAGAGGCGGCAGCCAGAGGCAAAGATTTATCACACCATCCCCTTTTCGAAAAACAACGAAGAAATTGTTCCACGGACACTAAAATCAGCATACATACATAAAAAAAATCCTGAATTCAACAAAAAAAAAAAAAAAAAAAGATCATAACGATCAGCCCATAAAATCGGGAGGTATCAATTAAAAACCAATCGATAAAAAATTCCTTTTCTTTCATTGTAAAGACAGGTGGATTTGATTTCATTTGAGAACGACGGGAGATATCATTAACCACAGAGGAGCAATTTAAGAAAATGTCACATGACTTTTGTACTGGGGTTTTAAAAGCCAACCCCCCCATCTCCGAATCAAAGAAGTGTAAAGATTCCAAACTTGCACAAGGCAAAGCAAAAAAAAAAAAAAGAAAAACCAGTTTTCAGAAATTCTAAAAATTAATCGTATATCTTCATTACAATCTAAAGGAGGATTTATTTCTATATTATTTCTATATATAATATAGTAATTTCAGCAAATATATTAAATTCCAATGCGATCAGTTTAAAACTTTAAGATAATTTATAAAACATGATAAAAAATTTATAAAAAAGAATGGTGTGTCATATTTCAGAGGGGGAGGGGCATGAACAAAATTTAGAAATATAATATTGCCCACATGGGAGGGGGGCGCTTTTTAAAATTTTAACGATACCTATCATGTCACATATCGTTACAAAGGGCTGTAACCACTTATTCATGTTATGCACCACAGGTGTCACCCCACCCCCATTTTATGTCCCCTCCAAGAGAGGCACTTTTCTAAATTTTGCCGATATCCCTCATGGGATATATCGTTGGAAAGGTCTGTGACCACTTAATCATATTATGCATCCCCGGTGTCCATCCCCCCACTTTGCCCCCCCAAGGGGGTACTTTTCTAAATTTTGCACACACCCCTCATGTGATATATCGTTGTAAAGGTCTGTGACTGCTTAATCATATTATGCAGCGTGTGTGCAGCACAACTGCTATACAGTGCCGCAGGCAGAAGGACCAGAGCCGGAGGTTCATTCAGTTAGAGATTTATACTATTCGATGTGCAAATTAAGGGATTATCTGGTGCGTGCATAGCACGACCGGTATACGGTGCCGAAGGCAGTGGGGACCCGGGTCAGAGGTTTGTTCGGTTAAAGGTTTATACACAATGTGCAAATTAAGGTATTATCCGGTGCATGCATAGAACGACCAGTATACGGTGCCGAAGGCAGCAGGGACCCGGGTCGGAGGTTCGTTCAGTTAGAAGTTTATACTATTCGATGTACAAATTAAGGGATTATCATACAAATGGAGAATTCAATTACATTCGAGGCCCCACTAGCGGGTGAAGCCAGCTAGTTAGAATCATTAATTTAAATTCATTTTGCTAATTTATAAATTGTCCCTGAAAGAATGATGCAGTAATTTTTAATTATTTAATTCAAATTTTACTTAATTTTTCATGTTTCATAATATGAGATCGTAAACTTGGTTATTGCAAGCAAATGGTCCTTGATATAGTGAAATTTGATTTATTTCTATACAGATAAAAGGAAATAGCACACATGCAAACATAAATAACAAATAAACATCAATGCATTCATAGAAAAGCATTACATTATATAGTAACAATTTAAAAGTTAATACTTACCAACAAATCACATGAACCATTTAGTGCAGTTTGATATGAAAAGCAAAGGCTAGTTTTATGATAGTGCACAGTTTAATTAATTATGCATCAGCTTAAAGCACAAGGAGACATAGACACCGGCAGGGGAAGGTCATTGTCCCTTCCTGAATTTTGAAATTTAATTAACAAAAATGTTTTTACTCCTCATGAATTTGCAGAAAATAGTAAAATTTATTCTTCACAAATGAGATAAAATATTGTAACACTAAAAAAAAAAAAGAGGAACTAGAATTTTTCTAAAATTCAGTTAAATTAATTCTGTTGTTCTTTTTAGATTTATGTGTTTAGAATTTATCCTAAACTGGTGTTCACTGAGGCAGAGCTCCCTTGTGATGAAAAAAAGAATGAAAAGTTTCAATTTAAAATTTAAAAAAAATGTTGGTAGAAATTTTTCAATATTTAATATTTCTTAATTGTTCTGTATTGCTTTTTATGTTGATATGTTTAAATATTGCCTTGCATAAGAAGTCCTGACAAAAAAGGTCATTCTTAATTTAACTTATTTCATGTTTATACTCTCCATAAAAAATGCAGCCTGGGTTGCAGACTACAAGCACATCTGTTCTAATATCTTACCCTTCTTTAGATTTCTTTCTGCCGGCGCCCATGCAAGAAGCCCACCCTATGAAGCAACGCTTGATAAATACCACAACTTAATAAACAGATGCAAGTGCATACACATACACGCACATAAAAAGTGCAATCTAAATTTAGACTGCACAGGACGGAAAACATTCCACAGAAGCAATTAGGAAAAAATTCTCATACCTCTAATGAGACTTTCAAAAAGGAATCACTGATCTTGAACAATAATACAAACCATAAATGTAAAACATATTTTATTACATTTGGATATGTCACAAGTCTTTACAATATGTTCATATAAATGAAGGGCTTTGATGCAACATTTTTAGAGACATGATAGAGTCCTATCGAGTAAATGATCGATTATGTCTTGCATTCATATCTCTGCGGCCACTTCCTCGGCTTGGATTCCCCGGAGTGACAAATCTAAACCATAAAGTATAAATGCGGATATTAAAGGATGGAAACAATTTGCACAAAAGAAAACACACGAAGCCTGGAGGATTCGTGAATCAAGATTAAATCATCGAGTCCTTTAGTCTGTCTTATTGCTTCTTGATCACTTCCAATTCAATTGTCTTGAAATTACCAATATGATCTGCGTTAAGTAGATCAATAAATGCAAATCAATGTCAATCTTCAACAACATTGTAAAAAAAAATCATACTCCTGCATTATCTTATCATCCAGAAAATTTGTTGCACGTCTTGGAAAATTTATGCCAAATGTTGTATTCTCACAGGATTCTAACAAAAGTTTCTAGATTCCCTAAAAATAATATTTTCTTGCTTGTTTATTTACATTAAATAGCACCCATATTATACTAATATTATATGCTCAGAAAATACATATTAAATTATTGCCTATTTTGTTTTATTAAACAGGAAAATTGCAGGCTTTCAGACATTTTATGAATTGTCAATGTCCAACATCACCATGCCTACTATTGACCTCTTTTCACCAATTTTCAATGATACTGTGGGTCAAAGATAAGCTTTGCAGTCAGATAATAATTGACAGGCCAAAAATCAGAAGCCTTTTCCATCAGACCCATTTCAACTCCACAAAATAATGAACAGCTTTTTCCTATCATTTTTTCAGCCTTTCCTTATAATTTCTTTTCAGACCTTTCCTAACTAGTTATGCCCAATTATATGCCAGCCAGTTGCATTTTGGGTATACAGAGTTCGTCATAATATTTTGTCTCATTAGTGTAACACAAAAAATAGAATGAGTGCATTGTTTCAACAACAAATTCATGCTCACATAATTTTGTAGCAATAATTTCAATAAATGTATTATGGAACTAATAAATTTAATATCTCAATAGTTTAAGAAAATTTTTGATTTTCTGTCAGACCACATTCATTACACCATTGGATCTGGAGGCAGCAGGTTGAACAGCCCCGATCTAGATAGTGATGTGGCTTATTATATCCATCAAAAGATAGTAACGTTTCACAGAT
Source organism: Maratus michaelseni (assembly GCA_963931845.1). Lineage (NCBI taxonomy): Eukaryota > Metazoa > Arthropoda > Arachnida > Araneae > Salticidae > Maratus > Maratus michaelseni. The sequence continues at coordinate 64,539,819 of OZ007595.1, forward strand.
TGCTAAAACAAACAATATTGTAAAACTACTTGTTATTTAATTAAAATGTGATTGACAGAGTGTAGTTCATAAAGAAATTGCCTTATTTGCAGCTATTTCAATAACTTTGAGATTTTTGACTATGTCAATGTTAAATAGAAGATCACTAAGATCTGCAACAAGTTTTCTGATTGACAGAATAATACAGAAGTACCAAAATTTTTAGCAAATTTCACCTAAGCTCCAGAATGTATTAAATAAATAAATAAATAATTCTATAAATAACATAAAAAGCCTTCACCTATAGAAACTAATTTTCACAATTTATAGGTTATGTTTCATTTTGGATAGCCAGGTAAAATGCTTGAAAAACTAACTACAACAGACTAAAGACTACAATAAAAATAGCAAATAAAACCTTTGTGCAATAATATTAAAAGGAAGAGTACCAACGTTATAAATACACAAAAAAAAAAACCCAGCCCTAATTTTTTGAGCATGCTGTGCTTTGCTTTTTGTCGCACTGAAGAAGAATCTCGCTTGTAGATTTGAAATAGCTATTTGCTGTTTTTTGTGTACTATTTGTGCATGTATACTCTTCCTTTTAATAAAGACTACAATACAAAGCAAAGAAATTAAATAAAGCTTCATTTGCTTATGCACATTTTTTAAATAAATAAATTATGAAAATAAATAAACTTAAATGAAAAAATAGAAATTTATGCCCAAAGTAGACATTAGCATTTAATTAATATATACAAAATATACAATAATTATTTACCATGAAGAGAACATTAGTGAATTTGATTCATCATTTTTTTAAGAGCAAATAAGTATAATCATGGTTTAAAAAAGAAAAGAAAACTGCAACTAGCCTCTGTAAAATATTTAAAAATTAGAATTGGCTCTAAACTGCTTTGACTAGTATGATAAATGTTTTAAACTTAAAACAATTTTCACAAAGATTTGTGTAAAAATCCAGTATGTAGATGCAAAAAATGGTATTTGCACTATCACTTCTTCTTTGATCCAACATACTTTTGCTACTAAATATTGCAATATTTACTCCAACAAATAAAACAAAAAATGCATTTCTCAAGCAACTAATTTTTTGATCTATCAACATGTGACATAACAATAAACATTTGTTTGCTACAATAATGTAAAGTAGCATTTACAGTAAATAGATAAAACTAAAGAGAAAGTGGCAGGATTTCCACAGTTGGCAATTGATCCCCCAAGCTCAGCAAAAGTTCCTTTTTCTGGTAATATATCAGAATCTATTTGATTTGGAGTGAAATTGTTTGTAAGTATATACATATACAGTGTGTTTCAAAATAAATGGGTAAACTTTAGTGGGTCATAGAATTTTCTGAAATAAACACTCTTCTTCAATAAAAGCCTAGTGGGAAAAAAAAAATAATAAGGTGCTACAAGGTGTTTTCTGATTATGGAAAAAGATATATTTACTTTACAATATAATAGAAATGATTATTGAATACTATGTAAAGAGAAAATCCTAAAATAAATAAATTAAAATAAGAGGGAAAAACTTCTGTTAGGACTAATTGCAAGAGGAGTAAATGCAATAATTCTTTTGAGCAGTTTTCTTCTGGTATGAATGCTACACACTTTTTGGAGAAAAATATTTATTTAAATGAATTTTACTATCTTTTAAAGTTTGTTTCATTAGTTTTTAAATGCTGTGTATATATTATATAAAATCATTTAATAAAGGTTTTGACTTTTTTTTGTATTATATATTTTTTTCCCTAACTACAAATTTTTTATTTGTGTTTTATTAATTCAAACAATACAAGTGATATTTGTCAACATCTTGCTTCATATAATTGGTAATAAAATATATATATATATATTTACCAAACTCTTTAAGAATATATCACCTGTTTTCTATTATAAGTCTATTTGACCAGTTTATGGGAATGAGAAGGAGGAGGACAATTCGTACTTTCCACCCACTTTCAAGAGATGTCAAAAAGAAAAACAATGGTAAGATTTTTATGAAAATAGGGAATAATAATAGAAATAGTAAAAATAGGGTTTAAAAAGTAATTCACTATTTTTTAAACCCTTACTATTCCCTATTAAAAGATTTGTTACTACTATATCCTTAAAACTGAAACAATTATCAACATCATCTCAAATAAAATTATTAGTTTGTACTCAAACTTTTGTGAAATGCCAATCCATTTATCAAATTCAAAGCAGTATTTGGCAGATTTAGCCCAAAATCAGATGTTTCTTAAGATGTATTGTTGGCAAAGAATACAAGCAAAGAATTAGGCTGTTTCAGAATAAGGCTGATATGAAGGATTTTTATTGATTAGGTCTCCAAGGTGAATCAAATATCAACAGAATGCTTCTGCATATTTAAAAGACAATTTACAAACATACTACAAATAAGAAAAAGGACTTAATATGTTAAATGAAATGCTGCAGTTGAAATGAATAGCCCTAATGTAGCTGAAAAGAACAAGTGTGCACACAACTGAATGAGACGTTTTCACAGAAAATAACTTTTAACTTCCCCAATAGATATTAAATATATGTTATGTAAAAAGGAAAAAATAAAACATTTCTTCTGAAGAAGGAACTATTGACAAGAATAACTTAGACAAAAGAAAAACTAGTCGTTGGGGGCCACCGTAATACTTACCCATCATGGATATGCATAATGTAAAATATTAAAATAAAACATGTGTAAACTACTTATAAAATGCATTGCAATTCAAATAAAATCGTGGCTTGATGACGTCACAAACTTTAAAGGCTCGATTACTGAATTGCTTGAAAGAGGTTTTTCCTTATAACTCCAAAAATAATAATCCTATTAACTAGCGGTTTATTGCATCTGATTAAGCGTCAAATTTCCAATTAAAATATCTCTTTGAAGTGAAATTTGGATGAAATACAGGGTCATGAAAAATCGAAGAGTGTGGAAAACAGGATTCCAAATATCTCGGCAACTAATGATCCGATCGACTTCATGCTTTATTCAAAATTTATGTTTTTTTATTGTCTTTTATATTCATTTCTTAAAATATACAATTTCGAAAATTTTTATATACCTTTCATCAGAACGAATATTTCGAGAGTCCAAAAAAAAATTGTTCCGGTTAATCGAGGTTATTGAAATGAAATAGGCTTCTTCCCATTATTACATACTAAGTACATACCAAATTGCAAGTCTCTATCTCAATTTTTTCGGGAGATAGAGCGTTTATAGACACACACACACACAGACACACAGACGGACGGCAAAATTTTTTTTCTAAAAATATGTTTTTCGGAATCTCCAGTGTCTGAAACGTGTAAATCCGTCAAAAAAAATTTTTCGATTTTCAAAACGATTACAAGACTTACCCTATACTACGTATGATGGGTAAGTAACAATAGTAAGTTTTTTATGAAAATAGGGAATAGTAAAGGTTTAAAAAATAATTCACTATTTTTTAAACCCTACTCCTACATCCTATTAAAAGGTTTGTTGCTACTATATCCTTAAAACTGAAACAATTATCAATATCATCTCAAATAAAATTATTAATTTGTACCCAAACTTTTGTGAAATGCCAACCCATTTATCAAATTCAAAGCAGTATTTTGCAGATTTAGCCCAAAATCAATAATAGCAGTTTAATAGCATAAATGAATATGCCCTCTTATTTTAAATGAGAAATAAAAATCACACATCAAGCACAGATTATGAAACACTTTCCAACACATTCAGAATAATGAAACAAATCTTCACCATTTAATAAGCTGAAAGTACACAGCTGAAAGTCCAAGTAAACAATTTAGAAAACGAATAACATATTTGAAAACCCAATTTCAGCAATATCCATCTACCATTGGAAAAATATCTGAATTCTTTTGTGCAGCCCTACATATGATGTATAGACTTGTATATACACTGCTCAAAACAATTGAAGGATATTTAAAGTATTATATAAAATAAGGATATAAACGAAATTTTTTTTGCCGAAAATAGAAGAAGAGAATCACAAATGCAAATTTTTCTGGTTTTCAAACTGTGGAGTATGCAAATTTTTAGTTCGACGTCAAAAACGTCGCTTCAGCGGCAGCGAATGAAATTTGACTTTCAACTGGATAAAAGAGAATGAAGACAAGGATGATCGGCATTCAGTGATTGCTTTGTTTCGATGAGTACGATGTCTCAGCGAAGTCATTTGACAGATTCAGAAGCTTGGAGAATTGTTGGTAGGTTAGAAGGGGGCCAAACTCAAGCCGAAGTAGCGCAAGCCATTGGAGTGTCACAAAGTGTCATTTCCAGGATCTGGAACCGTTTTTTGGAGAGTGGATGTGCAGGCCGAAGACCAGGGCAAGGTCGTAGACGGGCAACAACGCCCAATGAAGATCGGTATTTAGCGTTAACAGCTCGGAGACACCGAAACATGAACGCTACTCTTCTCCAACAACACCTTCGCTCGGCTACAGGCACCACGATTTCAACTCAGACTGTTCGAAACTGGCTCCTGGTCTGTATGCTCGCCAACCGATGGTATGTGTTAGATTAACATCAAGGCATCGTCGCGACCGCAGGGAGTGGGCAACCAAGCATGTCAACTGGAGGAGAAATGAATGGAGCAATATTCTGTTTTCTGACGAGTCCCGTTTTTCTGTGCATCCGGATAATAGGCGTATTTTCATCTGGAGGGACCGTGGCAGTAGGAATAATCCTGCGTTCGTGCACGAAAGTGTCAGATTTGGCGGTGGAGGAGTGTTGGTGTATGGTGGCATCTCCATTGACGGGCGCATTGACCTCTACATCATTCGAGATGGAGCTCTGACTGGTCGCCGATATAGGGATGAGATCCTCAGACCTATTGTAGTCCCTTAAGCTGCAGCAATCGGAGATAACTTCATTTTAATGGACGATAACTGCAGGCCACATCGTGCAAACCTGGTGGAGGATTTCCTTTTCGAGGAAGGAATCGTTCGAATGGAATGGCCAGCGTGTTCTCCAGACATGAATCCAATCGAGCACGTTTGGGACGCTTTAGGAAGACGAGTTTCTAGCTGCCAACAACCCCCACAAACTCTCCAAGAACTGGAAAGAGCTCTTCTGGAAGAGTGGGGCAGAGTACCCCAACTCGTCATTAATAGCCTCATTGAGTCCATGCCTCAAAGGTGTTCAACGTTGCTGGCCACCCGTGGAAACCATACCCCCTACTGAAAATGATTTTCTTTGAAGAAAACACCTTTTCTTATTCTTTTTTTCTCATATGCACAAATTGTGTTTTTTTCCTTTTGTACACAAATGCGCAATAAAATGCATTTTTTCTGCCAAACATGTGTAATTTATTCTCATATAACCTACTATGTCTGTCGACCATGTATCAATCAGCTAAAAAGTTTCCCAGATACAAAATCCACCTAAAACTGCAATATCCTTTAATTGTTTTGAGAAGTGTATACTACACAGTATGTAATAATGTAGTTCAGTTAGGAAATGAAAACAGTTGCAAATTCCTCTTTAGCAATTTCCATCAATAAGCAGGAATGTTTGTGCAGCCCTATATATGATCTATAGAATTTATAAAGATTGAGTAATATTCAAAAAATTAGTTAAATTTTAAATCACATATCAAAATTGAAAACATACTTCTAGCAATTATTGCTCAAAGAAAACATTGTAACCGAATTACTTTTACGCATCTTGTAGTAAACCTCAGTGATGTATATCAATTTCAATATATTTTATATAGCTAACATCATTAAAATACACTGCAAATGATTTTTTCCCACTGACCATAATGTCATAAAATTTTTTTGAGTGCCCCTGTAAAGGAATAATTAATGCTACATACTTAATTTTCAAAATGTCATGATCAATATCTAAAACTCAATAACATATATCAATTACATGGCAATCCAAGTATATTTATGCGAGTTAGAGCATGGACAGACAGTCAGACAAACTGAATCCATAAACCCTTTTTAAATATGTTGGAAAGTGTTAAAAACATTCAACTTAAAAAAAGTGTGGAGTATATTTACTTTCCACATTATTAATCAAAATAATAAGAGAATAATCTATTTCATATTATTTGAGGAAAATAAGTATTACTTGAACGTCTCTCCAGCTCTCCTCCTCCACCCAAAACCCCAAACATTTATAGTGTGTATATATATATATATAGGGAGAATGTAGATAAATTTTAATATGCAATTTTTAATCTATCCTAGTCTATTTTTGACATCAAATATTTATTCACTCAAATTCAAAATATGACCCAATCTTAACCGATTTCCTATCTCTCTAACAAACAATGAAATTAAATTTATTCAGACTCCTCCATAGTCAGTAGATATCAAGACAACATATAAAGTAAATTAAGGATAATATTTGCATAAAACATGCAAAGTAATTTTTTATTGTTTTTACCTCTGATTCTGGTTTTTATTTCTATCTTGCCAATGGCCTTGACTAGTTTGTCCCATACCTCCTGGTCTTAATCCTCGGAACCGATTCACAGGAATGACATTGGAAGTTCTGCCTAGTTCTGTATATGGATCACGATTTCTTTGTCCAGATGGTCGGGTATCAGACGTGTTAAAAGGAGAATTATAATCACATCTGCAAAAAAGAATAAAACAGCAGATTTAAAGCAGATATTTGTAATTGAAAATGACAACACTACAATATTTCAACAATTATACTAAATATCTCTACTTAACTCTTATTTACCAATAAATCCCAACACTAGGCTTCTATTAATAAAAAATAAAAATCAGATGCGAATATTCTTGAAACTAATAAAGGAAAGAAATAAAAAGGAAAATCTTGCCTTTCTTAAATATTATTGGATAATTCTTTTTATGATCAATATTAACTTAATGCCATGAAATAAAAGTATGACAGCAAGAAAGAAATGATAACAGATGAGTGATAGGCTAACAATAAGAAAATATTCAAACTATTTATAGATTTTGCATAGAAATAACATACACTAAAAACTCTTTTTTAAATTCCTATTTATATACAGTATTTTAAATTTCTATATTTTTTTAATTCATACATATATATACATATACTGTATTTTAAATTTCTATATTTTTTCAATTTACTTATTTACACCTTAAAATACCTTTTCTTTATTTTCTCCATCTCAAACTATCAGAGCTTTGCTGGTTAGTTTTTCCCAAATGAATCTGGGAATGGGGGCCTCATGGCTCACAGCAGCATACACAAGTAAGGGCCTCAAAAAATGCAAAAATGCAAAACTTGAATTATTGTGATTTTTCTTATTTCAATCAAATTTTCAGCATCACTGCTCACGTTGCTATAGGAACTGATTTGGCATTCTTCCAACTTGAATTTAATCATAGCAGTAGAAAAATTTACAAAAAAGTTTGTTCCGTTTCAGAAAAAAAAAAAAAATTGTCATGAAACTTGGAAAAAAAAAGCTAAGAATCAGGAAAATTAAAAAAAATCACAGAAAACAAAATTTACTATATTGAGCTGAAAAATTGAAACCAGATTACTTTTATGAATGTTAAAAAATTGCCGCAAGAAAATGCTAAAAATAAAAAAAATGCAAAGGACAAAAATTATTATACTGAGAATTGAATACTGGGGCTCATTGGATTGAAACTGGATTCCTTTACAAATGCCAGAAAATTGCTGCCAAATGCAGTAAAATGCTAAAATTCGCATAGAAAAATCCCCCAAAAAAATTGCAAAAAATTCCAAAATCTCTATATGAATTTCAATGATTATTATTATTGATTTTAATTTTAAATTATTTATTGAATGGGAAAAATTATTTATTTATTTAAAAGATTGATGAAACTAATAAATTTATATTTAAATATTTAATTGAGATTATTAGAATTAATTAAAATCATTGTTAAAATCAATATTTTAATTAGGAAGTTTATAATAAAATTTGCACTTGCTACACATTAAGAAACACAGCAAGACACTGTGCATTTGTCAATTGATTTCTCATTAACCCATGTTCTACCTAAGTTAATATTTTCTTAATCTATTTTTCTAATTTGTGGATGAAATTTTAATAAATCTTTGAACCAAAAATCACTAGCTTTATTTTCATCAAATGAATAGGGTCATTATCATAGATATGAATTATATATGAATAACCTTTATCATATTATTTATTAAGGTGTTTCAAAAAGATTTTCTTTTTGTATTAAAAATCCTATTTTGAATTTGATTAGTTGCATAGAATGTCCCTTACTCCAGGTGTAAGGATTGTTGGAGGTCCAACTTTTCGTAATTCAGGAATTTACCTTTTTAATATTATTTATTAAATAATGATGAATATTGCATCTTCTGACACTTTTCCAATTTTAATAGTTTTAAAATGCTTCTGCTTACTCTTCTATAACTGCATTTGAATTTTATATGTTCTTAAATAAAGATAACATTCTTATAATTTTACATTAACTTTCTGTTTAATTTTATCCATACCAGTTTATTTGCAAAGATTAAATTTAATCTGAATCAGACTTTATTTTTATAATATAGAAAACAGTTAATATTATGTATGCTTATACATTCAAAATAATCTATATTTGGCCCTACAAATACTTAAGACTTATGTAAAAAATCTAAACTACTGGAGAAGGCATTTAAGCAGTAACTGACTAAAAATATTCAGTAGTTGGAAGCACCTCATTGTTATTTAACTATTGGAGAAATCCTTTCTTTACTGAATAAAAATAACTGAATATTGCAATATAAGTACAAATATTTATGTTTATTTTGGTTCTCAAAGGTAAGTTTGAGAAAATAAACAAAAATTCGGTATTTTTCCATCATGGTCAATTACTAGTGCAGTTGACATTTTAGTGATCCACTAATTGACCGATCCCTAATAACTATATTAATCGTTATTTAAAAAATAATAATAATTTATTTACACAAAATAAACATAAATGAACTACATGCCTCAATTAATCAGTCAGGGGAAATGCATTGAAGTTGATATTAAAAAAATTGTTAACATACCCCATAATTTTTTTTTCTTCTAATATTGGGAGCTTCTTTTTTTAGATTTGTGAAAAGCTTTCTAATTAATCCCTTTTAATATCTAATAATAGCTTTAGTTGCAACTATAACTTGTAACAATGCATTTTATTGCATGTTATATAAGTTTTCTTCCAACAAAAATTAATATATCTGCACATTATCTATCTGTTTTCTACACTTTTGTGTCTATGTGGTCAATTACTGGTGCACTCAACCCAATTCTACTTAAGAATTTATACAACTATCAAATAATTCAATTTATATTAAGCATGCAAAAACTATAATGCTTCATTTTTACCTATGACTTCCAAAATTACTTCTTTGCCCAGATCCAGGAGACAGTTTTTGTCCTGAGTTGGGATTAGAACGGTTGTTCCATGCATTATTTGAAATGCGAGAAGTACCTCTATTGCCTCCTAAACATTAAAAAAAAAAAATAAGAATAAAAATTTAAATGTTGAAATATTATTTTAAAGTTTGAGAAAGATTTAGGTAAAAATAATGTACATTTTTAAAACATTAGTAATTTTATAATTAATGTTACGATATCAGATTTCTCAAAAAGATCTAAATCTTGTTTGAATTATTTAAATTTGATTTAAGGAAAATCAAATATATATGTATCTAACTCAAACCTGCCAAACTTTGAAAATTAGAAATAGTAGCACACCAAATTCAAATTTATCTGAAGGTTGGGTTGGTTGGTGGCTGTTTTTTACGCTGTAAATTTTAAGCGAGCAAATACTAATCAATTAAACGCATGTGTATATCCGTAAGTATCTCTTTTGTTTTTGCTAATTTTTTTGTTGCGGGTGGGATTGATTAAACATAATTATTCTTATTCAATTAATGCTCTGTCAACTCCTAAGCCAAATTTCTGAACTTCACAGTGAATTTTCTGAAAGATTCCAAGGCGATTGGGGGGGGTGATGGAACTACAGGTATATCTTCCAGAGAAAAATGTCTGAGTTAGAGTCCTTCATCAGGTCGAGTAAGCTGATACAACCGGGAGTGGGGGGTGTCCACTCCCGCCACTTTTTTTTGCGTCCCTTTGACAAAATTTGCGTTTTTTCGCGATCTTTTGACGAAATTTGCGTTTTTTCGATTTTTTTTGACGAAATTTGCCGTTTATACGCGATTCTCTGATGAAAGTCACGTTTTTCCCGCGATCTGTTGACAAAAATTTGTTGTTTTTTCGCGATCTTTTGACAAAATTTGCCGTTTTTTGCAATGTTTCTGACGAAATTTTCCGTTTTTTCGCGATCTTTTGACAAAATTTGTCGTTTTCCGCAATGTTTCTGACGAAATTTGCCGTTTTTTCGTGATTTTCTGACGAAAGTCACGTTTTTCCCGCAATCTGTTGACAAAATTTGCTGTTTTTTCAAGATCTTTTGACGAAATTTGACGCTTTTCGCAATGTTTTTGACGAAATTTACCATTTTTTCACGATTTTCTGACGAAAGTCACGTTTTTCCCGCGATCCTTTGACAAAATTGCCGACTTTTCTTCGAACGAAAGACGAGATTGATTTTTTTCGGTGATCATTTGCCAAAATACCGATACATTTAATGTCTGAATTTTCGGATTTATGACCCTTTTTTTTCCCCGGAAATCATTGCCTTAATTTTTCGGAAAATTTGGACCAGAATCACCCCTGAACGATCTTTTGACGATATTCGCATTTTTTCAGCAATCAGTTGAATGAAATTCACGTTTTTTCGGTGATACTTTGGCGAAATTTGCTTTTTCCCGTGAATTTTTTGACGCAATTCGCGTTTTTTTAGTGATCCTGTAACGAAATTCGCATTTCTTAGCTCGATCCTGTGACGAAATTCGAGATTTTTCGTGCAATCCTGTGACAAAATTCGCGTTTTTTTTTTTTTTTTTTTTTTTTTTTTTCGTTTTTTCCCAGAAAATTGTAATTTTAGACAGATTTTCGTAGCATCATAATTTGTGACTTAAAATCGTAGCAACTAAGATTTATTCGTAGCAGTTGGCAGCTCTGCTAACTGCTTACATGTATATCGTAAAAAGACAGATTTAACAGAATCAACATAATTTAAATAAATTGATAACTATCTGAGTGTGAGATTATGTTCCTTGGAGAATGCATGTTGAACATGCAGAAGTAAAACATTCCTAGTACATTAGATTAATTTTGACACACAATTGTTCAAATTGGTAAAGAAATCATATGAGATGTAATCTCCCCAACTGTGCGAAAAAGTCTGGGACTAGTGAATGCCATGGACATTCTACCCAGTTGGGGAGATTACATCTTATAGGATTTCTTTACGAATTTGAATAATTGTGTGTGAAAATTAATTTAGTGTAATCACATTTCCAGCGTTTACTGGAGGTCCCATTACCTGTGATTTATTCAGCTGTGCTGATTCAGACATCAGACCAGATACTATGATCATTAAAGTTAACTTGGTGAATTAGTTCAGCCATATTCATCAGGGATTGCTCAGTTGGTAGAGCATTGGCACCTTCAGCCAAGGGATCCGGGTTCGAATCCTGGCCCAGACTTTTTCATCCAGTTGGGAAGATTATATCTCATTCCTAGTATTTTAGGTTTTTGATTCTACTTTATAAAAACATAAGTTTAAAGAAGAGCTATATGTCATTTTTAAGAAGTGTTAAATAAGTTTAAAGCTGTTAAAATGATTGTCTTCATTATAAGGCTCACTTTGTTTAAATAATTCTTCTGTATTATTATATTGAAAGTTCTGTTTTTTACAATATATAATACCAACCTCTATTAGATTCTCTCCTACCATAAGGCCCAGGAGGACTGAAAAACCGACCACCAGTTCCTCTGGTTGAAGTGAATGCTGAACTACGCTCAAATCCACGACCTCTACCACGAGAGCCTTCCTAATACATAAAGAAATGATGAGCACTAATTACAGTATTATCACAATAGTTTGAAGAAAAATATATATTTCTAAAACTTCATAAAATAAATATGTTTATTGCAAATAAATCTAACAAACTAAGATCATGTTTATCCATCTTAAAGATGGACTAAAAAATTTAAGATCAGATCAAGTCCTTAACAGCCAAAAGATAAAATAATCTGATAGAATTTTTATTTAAAAATTATTTGATTAAAAAAGTTAGTATTACTAGCATCAAACAAACATTCAAATTTGTGATGTAAAATGAGATGGATTTTTATAAGAAATTAGTTATAAATTGATAATTGTGGAATTATTTGGATCACAGGGATTTTCAGAAATTCAGATTAAGCTCATAATTTTTTTTAATATTTAACTGCATAATTTTTTTAAACCTTTACAAATAATAATAATAATAATAATAATAATAATAATACTTTTTAAATGGAAAAAAATAATAATATTTAAAAAATTTTAGTTAAAATTTTTAATTTTATTGCTCATGACATAAGTGATGTAAGTTATACACTTACCTATATTTGAAGCAATGCAACAGATATAACACTTAAACTATAAAATACAATATTTTTACATGACAGTATTATTTTTCTATTTTTGAGAATACTGATAAAAATTAAAAAGGAATCTTGCCACCACAATGCCTAATTCATACTTATATTTTTGTAAAACACAACGTTCATTATTTAGTAGAATAGTGTAATCGAATACATGACATTGGGGTCATTTAATATGTTTGCTACCTCCAGATAAGATGTGGAAAAAAACTCACAATTGTGAAAATGCATGGCCCACAGAGAAATATATAGAACTAGGAGGCTCTGCCCCCCCCCCCCCTGCTCGCTATGCTCTCCAACCCCCCGTGTAATTGCTTCACGAAGCAATCCCTATTTTCTAGAAGAAAAGAAAAGAAAAACAAATGGGTAAGTCTGATCGAAGATTGCTCAAAGGGTTTCATTTAATATTGCTGTCCAAACACTTTATCCTTTCTTTAATAAATCCAAATAAATTTCATTTAGAAAAAAAAAAAAAAAAAAGTCATGTTTTTTATAAAGTAAAAAATTACCGGTCTATTTTTCCTTTTTTTTTAATATCTAAACCAGCCCGCTATTATATACTGTCATAATAATATCTGACATGCGGACTAAAAGGGATTTTTAAAAAATAATTTCAAAATTAAACATGTTGCACACCTTCAAAATGTTAAAATATGCGAATATTTCCATAATCGGATTTTTATCATGATTCAATATGTTTCTCAAACTCATATATTTACTATTCTCTATTACTCATATTGATACTCGCTTTGTATTATTCTCAAACATTTGAAAAATTCGTTAAACTTCCAATATGACGTCAGATTTTCTTTTTAATTCTCTAATGACGTGATAATAATCTGCTTTGTGTACATACACATACTCATACTCCTTGTATTATTGAGAAATCTTTGAAAATTTCTGTTTTATTACCACTATGACATTAATCATTTTTATTTCAGATTAATATTTTTTTCAATTGGTGAAACTTTTTATTTAATTTTCATTTTTCACGTGAAATTGTTCAATAGAAAATTAATTATTGTAGAAAGAATTTCATTGTGGATTTTTAATTTTTGGCAACTGCTTTAATGAAAAATGTTTAAATTTAATAGGAAAAGGCTGTTAGAATTTTGGTTTTTTATCTTTATTAAAATAATACGATTTTTTCAAATTTTAATATTTTGAGCTTCATAGCTGGTATTCAGCTAGATATACACAAAGTTTAAACTCTGTAAGTTACACAGTTTCTGAGAATGACTCTGTGACGGACAGACAATGTTGCGGGAGTAATAGGGTTTCGTGAGATGAACGAAACTCTAAAAAGCTGGGAAGATCTACACAGATTTTCATCGGTCCATTTCCAAATCGTTACTTTTTTTTAATATAGCGGGATTTATTGTCATGTATCATATAGGATACAAAATGCAGTGAAGGTTATTTATAAAGAAAAACTATGCATAGCATAACCGTTCATATTGTTAAAATTAGAAATGTATTTAATTGGAACTAATATAAAAGCATTAAATAGCATACAGGGTCAAATTTAATGATTTCTGATTTGTTATTTTAATTTCTTATGGTAATTGTGAAGCATTAAAACCGGTACAGATGACACCCATCTTTTACAAGAACTTTTAAAAGTTATCAGTTCATAAAATATTTTTTATATGAAGATATTTTTAAAAGCTTTTTAAAAAATTAATTAAAAAAAAAAAAAATGCTCTGAGTGATACGTTAAGCTGTTATTTTTAGGCTATTTCTAAAATTATCTTGGTGATTTAGTAAATGAATTAATAGAAAGTGACTAGACCAGAGGTTTTCTCCAACAGCTGTGCAAATAAATGCCATAAATTAAAAATATTATTTATTAAGTTGTTATCTTTTGATTTTTTTTCTCAAGAACAACTTTTCGAACATTGAAAAAACAGAAAGTATCTGTTTCTCTTACAGCATCACAGTTGAGTGAAAGGAACTTTTTGGCTGTGAAATTAGTAAAAATAAACATTAATCTCAGCTATAATCTATGGAAGAAGCTTTAAGACTATGTCTGTACAAAATTCAATTTTATAGTAATTCAATATTATATCAAAACCTGAAACTTGTGTACTGCATTGAATGCTCAATAGTAACAACAAACAAAAAATATATAAATGCAGAAAATATTTTTTTTTTTTCAATTTTTCAGTCATGATATAGTTTTTGTTGACAACATGTAAATTAAAAAGTATATTCTTGTTTTTTTACTTTGTTAACTAATTATAATATAAATGTGTCACAAAATTTAATACACATTCAAGTGTGATACGAAGTTAGTTTGTCTGTCTGTCTATCCAAGTGTGACATGAGATGAAAATTTTGAAAAATACTGGATTAGTCTAATCAAAATAAAATCAGTCCTTGAATAAGAAACTAAATAAATAGATGAGCTATCTAATTAGCAAAAAGATAAATCTTAAAAACCTGATACCTCATGATCAAGAAAAATTTATTCAAAGACGCTACTTTTAAACTAACCCCTTCTTTATGATACTGCTACATTGTATTCAGATTAAATAAATAATTTATGTATGTGTATTTATCTGAAAATTTTAAATATAATCTTATATATATATACAGGGAATCCCAGGATTAATGGAACAAACTTTAAGGGGAGGTAGGGGACATCACAAGGATTCAGATTTCAATAGCAACCCATAGTCGGAAACGTCATGGGAAAGTAGTATGACAGGTACAAGAAACGAAGAGACACAAGACTGAGATAATCTGAAATAATTTATTGGTCAAAGATATTACATGTGCTGCGGTAGATGATACGTGAAAAGGTCACGAAAGATGTACAAAGTTTCCACCATTGCTAGCGTTGCTTGCATTACACCGTCGGACCATGGATTGTCAGACTCGCTCAAATACACCTGGATTTTGTTGGATATCCACAGCAGTACAGAAGAGTCTTGCAACCAGATCCATATCAGAATCCACAGGCATTGTGTACACAGAACTTTTCAGTGCACCCCAAAAACATGAAATCTATGCTGCTTAAATCAGGAGAGTGTGATGGCCAGGGAACCAGTCTACCACAGCCAATCCATCAGTGACCAAACCCTGATTCAAATGTTCACAAACACATCTGCCATAATGGGGAAGCGCCCCATCATGTTGAAACCACGTATGGCGTCTGACATGTTGTAGCATAGTGTCAAGTAAGTTTGGTAGCACCTCATGCAAAAATATTCGATAATCTGCAGATGTTAGAGGTGCTAGCAACAAGTAAGGACCGACTAAGAGGTCGTCAACCACACCAGCCCAAACATTCACTGAAAAGCGATGTTGGGCATTGGGCAGCATGTGGTCTCACGCCATGGGAATTCTCGCCAGCCCATAAATGCACATTGTGATAGTTGAACATACCTTCTTGCGTGAAGTACGCCTCATCCATAAATAAAACATAGGATGTGAAATGCACGTCTTGGCAACATTGGTTGTGATACCACAGTGCGAAACGCACACACGCAGATTGATCTGTGGGAAGAAGTTATTGTACTCTTTGCAGATGGTATGGGTGTAAGCCTTCATGTTTGAAAACACGATGAACACCACTCTGATATCCTCCTATGGCAGCAGTGACGGCTCGTACGCTGGTACTCGGATTCCTTCGAACAGTATCTAACACATTTTGCTCCATGGTGGAAGTTTGAGTCTCGTGGCCCGCCCTCACTATGCCTATTACCTCGTAATGATCCATATTCACACAAATTGTGATGCAAATTCATAAACATCTGGCGTTCCAGTGCATCTCTCTGTGGGTACCTTTTGCGATACAATCTTTCTGCTGCTCGTGCATTTCCGTGTGCCAATCCATAAATCAGGTGCATATCTGCGTACTCTGTGTTCACAAAACGTCGCATACTCCTCTGCGGGCAATGACAGCTCAATTGACTGCAACAATGCAGGTCTGTTTCGAGTTAAAATCTGGAAATATCTTTAATTTGATTAAGCAAACATGCTATGCACAGTTTCTGGTATGAATTCTGAACATGGGTGCAAGTTTGAAATGTGGCCAGGACTGAAAATATTTTGACGTGTCCCCCTCCCCCCACTCCAAGCGCACACGTGTGCACACACAATCCATGTTTTGACACTGACATGTGGCAAAGACTGAAAAACCTCCTCTCCGAATGCACAATGCACATACCATGCCCACTTAGACAAAACGTCAAAAGATCTCGAAAAAATGGCAAAATTTGTCGAAGGATCTAAAAAAAAAGGTCAAAATTTATCAAAGGATCTCAAGAAAACGTCAAAATTTGTCGAAGGATCTCGAGAAAATGGCAAAATTTGTCGAAGGATCTTGAAAAAACGGCAAAATTCATCGAAAAATCTCGAAAAAAGACAAAATTTGGCAAAGAATTTCAAAAAACGGAAAATATAGTCAAAGGATCTCGAAAAAAAAAAAGGAAAATTTTGTCGAAGAATCACAGAAAACACACGAATTTCGTCCACAGGCCGAGGAAAAAACGAGAAATTCATTAAAGGATTGCAAAAAATGGCTAATTTTGTTGATAGATCGCGAAAAAACACAAATTTTGTCAAATGACAGCCGAAAAAATGCCAATTTCGTCGAAGGATCATGGAAAAAACTGCTAATTTCATTGAAGGATCACAAAAAAACAGGCAATTTCGTCAAAGGATCGCAAAAAAATTGGCAAGTTTCGTCGAAGGATCTTGGGAAAGGGCGAATTTAGTCGAAGGATCGTGGAAAAAACAGCATTTCGTCGAAGGATCTCGAAAAAATGGCATATTTCGTCAAAGGATCTCGAAAAAATGGCGAATTTTTTTCCATCCCGTTTCTGTCCTCGGAAATTTTCAAAAGACGGAATTCCGTCCTGTGGACGGAAAACTTGCACCCATGATTCTGAATTGAAAAAATTCCCTAATCTGCGAACGCTGGTTTCCTCCAATGCTCTTGTGAACAACTCCACCTAACAGCAAACGAAGCCGTTTCCGACCATGGGTTGCTATGCAAATCTGAATCCTTGTGATGTCCCCTACCTCCACTTAAAGTTTGTCCCAATAATCCTGGGACACCCTGTGTATACATACATATATGCGTGTGTGTGTTAATATACAGGGTAAAATAACAATTTTTCATGATTACATTCTAAAAGTAGAAACCAATGTACAGGGAAATAAACCACCAAAATGCAAAAAGTGTAACAGTATGAATAAATAATAGAAGGAAATGCATAAGGAAAATGGTGTGCATAAAGAGAAAAAAAAAAAAAAAAAAAAAAAGAACATAAAGAAAATTTCTGAAAATGTAGAAAATCAGAAGTTTGAAAAAAGTAGAACATTTATCCTATAATTTTAGAAGAGATAGACCAAAAATGTTTTAAAGTACAAAGTACAAATTGTTTTACAAATAAGAACACAAAATAAGAACACTGGTTTTTATAATAAACAAAATTTGAATGAAATCCATTAGCATGCTAGTCAGATAAAGTCTTAAAAGAAAAGAATAGTAAAATTATCGATATAGAATCATAAAAATATGACAATGAAAATTAAAAACACTAATTCTTTACATAAGAAGATAAAACTACACAATTGAACTAACTTTTGCTGGCCGCTTAGTTGGTGTCTGGGAATTGGGATGATGACTCTCCAGTGCAACAAAATCATCCACATGCATTGAAGGAGGACGACTAGTGTTTGGTGGCCGAGAACGAAAGGGATCATTAGCCCTAGAAGAATGAGAATTTCCACGAGTAAAGCCACGACCACGCATTGGAGCAACTGGAAGTATAATATAAAATATCAAGTATTTTCTTGATGAATACTGAATCTAAAATTGAAATTTATGAATACAGTAAGACATTTAACATGATGATTAGTATGGTAGATTTCAATACAATGATTTAACAACCTTTTTGCTATAACAGGGGTTAAAATCACAAACCAGTCTTTGAAGCACTTTTGCAGCAGGATGAATTGCAATTTTGTATTAGACTTTAGCAGTTTTGTAGCAGAACAAACTGCTGTTTTATAGCTGCATTTAGCAGGACACAGTTTGATGTTGTAACACTGTACTAGTATCAAAGCAATTTTTGTTTAAAACGTTGAATCATTTCTTTTGTGAATAAAGTCTGCATCGGTTATCAATATGTATTACTATGAGAGCATACATTTGAAAATTAAAGATAATTGCTTTAAAAAATATTAATTACCTATTTACAAACAGATTAATAAAATATGCCGATTTTTGAAAATTAAATTGTCTTTAGGAATGTTTTTAGTAGTTTATACAAACATTACTTGAAACATTGGTGCTTGAAATACTCATTGAATATCATGCATGCTCTAAACACATATGAATTACTTTTACTTTGCAGTGTGAGAATACATGAAAACTGAAATGTCCCATTTTCCTTTGCTTAAATATTTTACATTATTGCTTTCGACTTGTTTCAAAAGAATTTGACTCCTCTCTATTTTTGACATTTTTCGCTTGATACATTACATACTATATTTTCAGCCCAGTTTAACATTAATTGATTGTAACCAATTTCTAACACTTAGCTTCAATATCTTTTACTGGCATTAGTAAGTATTCATTCATTTTCATATTTTCGTTACCACCACTCAGTTTTTTAATGTGGCATTTCATGTGACTTACACCTTTTTACCTTTTCAATGCTTAAAAAGAAATAGTTTTTATAATGAATACTTATTAACACTGAATCCATGATCACATTTTACATTATTATGTGCTAATAACAATAATGCTTTTGTCAGCACTATATATATATTTTTTTTAACCTTGAAACTTATACATAATGTCACCTTATGGTACTTACCTAATTTCCATTCAATTCTGTATTTGTTTTCTTCAGTAATTCATTTCAGTCGCTATTGTTCAATTCTTTCATCTTTCGTTTTTTCAAATCGCTGGTCCCGTGTTTATTTTTTCAGACTGTTCGTTCTCGATCTCGATATCGACTCTCGTTTCTCAGCCCTTTTCTGGATTCAGTTGCAATCGCTAGTTACATCATCTCATTCATAACGTAGATTGATCATGCGCTCTCCGCCGTGTCGCGGTACCAAGGCACTCTAATTACTTTGCCAATAGGCAGTTTAAGAACTTCTCAACTTAGCACATTAGAAGGGGGTGTTTTCCGAAAGCAGTATTTTCATACTATTTAAAAGGGACGTGAAGGCTGTTTGTAGGTGAGGGAAGCAGCTGTTAAAAGCGATGTGTATAGCTGATAAAAACGATATCTATAGCGGTTGAAAAACGATGCTATCTGCTGTTGAATCGTCATGAAGGAATTGAACATTTTTAAAGCTTGTTTTGATTGAAGTTTTTTTGGTTCGTTCTTTGAAGACGTTTTGTTATGTTTGGAACTTATTCTATTTCGCTTCAAAAACTGAGCTTTCACTACTCTTCACTGTCAACTATTACATCAAAGTTTTTCTTTTGCAATCGTCCATACATCATTAAAATAAAACTGATGTGCACTACAAATGTTTAAGTTATGAGTACTTTGAAGTGAGTACTTTACTATACAGAACTCTACTGTTTTATTTAGAAGTTTAAGTAATGCATGTTCATATATTTTTGCCACCTTGTTTTTGTTGCCATGTCATCTGTCATTATATTTTATCTAAGTGCTTCATTGTTATATTTATTCATCTTTAATTTATTTTGAAATATGTGTAATAAACGTTAGTATTTTCAAAACTTAAAACTGTTTTATTTATCTGTTAAATCTACATCAAACACTTTTGTCACTACCTTGCCAATATCAGCCATTGGGCTTCCAAATACTCTGCTTAACTCAATTTAATTCTGTTTTAGACTGGTCCCTGTATACGGACCAAACAGCTTGAATAAATTTGAGTAATTTTTAAAAATTTAAGGTTAGGTAGCGAATTTTTAATGTCAAAAATATTTTACCAGTAATGTATCACTCTCCTTAAATACATAACTTTATTCTTTGAGCAGGCACACTTTTTGGATGCAGGTGACATATGATATACAATAAATATTATAGCAAAAATTTAGACACTGAACCTGAAAGAGAATCCACTCATCCTTTAACAATATGAAACTTCATTAGCATTAATGATCTTAAGCAGTTGAACTGTCGTCGTTGGATAAACATTTTTTTATAACCTAGAAAGGTTTAGATCATATACATACTGCGACATTTTACAGCACAAAATTTTCATTTTTGGAGCAGAATTCAGAAATTTTGTCGATTTTGTAGCAGTCCAGTAGTTGGGACAGACTTTCCACCCAATATTATAACAAATAATTCATAAAGACTCAAATATTTACCATTCATGAAAGATTATTTTTACATTCAATATAATGACCAATCAGACAAAACTTTCAAATATAATGAGTTTTTCCAGCTTTTCTACCAATAATTGATTTAGAACATCTGGATATAAGTAATGATTAGGAATATCTTAGTCCTTCAAAAAATGAAAAAATATCCTCATTCCTTCTTAAAGTAAGTTATTTATTTCTCCATTCATCGATCAAAAGTATTGCAAAACTTTATTAGTATCATCTATACTTGTTCTGAGAACAATGAAGCTTCTATGTAAGTCTACAGGAGAATTGTGTAAAATTTTGTTGTGTTTTTAATATAGTTTTGAAAATAACACTAAATGAAGATTTGTTTATTTTTAAAAGTTGGCAACTCTGTATATATGACCATGTACCTAATCCTGAAAAGAATCTATAATACAAACAGCAATTTAATGCAAAAAATACGACAAAACTGCAATAAAAAGAAGAACACATACAAAAATATTTTTTTGTCTATTACAAAATATACTCACTGAAAGGTCTTTTACTATTAACATCAACCAGTGCAGGATTGATCAATGGCTGATATTTTCTTTTGCTTCCAATTGTACTACAATAAAATTAAAAAGAAAAGATAAGACATTATTTCTACTTTGCTGTACAAAAAATAAGAACGCAAATTAATCTTTGAAAATAATCACAACTTATAGAAGTACCTTATACTCTTCTTCTTTGATTTAATATCTGATTCACCATCGGTACTAAGACAAATGCTTTCCAATGTTGATTTTAAATCAAATTCACCGGGTATACTTTTCTCTGCTATGCTTATCAAATCAACAGGTACCTTAAAAAGGGAAATTCGTTAAAACATTTCTATAATACTTTTAAAATAAATTAATCTAAAAATAATTTCTGATAAATTGTTAAACATAGTTCAAAGAAAATCAGGATGTGAGGTTTACAGCTGGCTTTTCTTTCTAATATGTTCCAAAAAGAAAAATTGAAGAAATATAAATTGAAGGAATTAGGGAGCTGTTTGTGTAAGTCAATAAAACACACTGATTGGCTCTTCACTAACCTTGGGTACCCTTAATTTTATGGGCTGGTGCAAAGCCATATTGAAAAGTCCAATGCATTTTCTCAAAATGTTTAGTAGCTCATGGACATAAAACTTTCTTTAAAATATGCTTTTTATAATATTTTTTGATAATATTTTTCCCTTATTAAATTAACCTCAAATGCTATCCAAGAAGGGTCACCCTGTATATATATATTAATGTAACACTGCTATATTTCAGTATGTTGGTCATAATTATCCCCAATTTGAAAATTTTACAAATTTTTATTAAATCAAAAACACAACCGGATTAATTTTTACTTAAAGATAATCGTTTTTATACTTTTTATAAATTTAAAATAAGTATTACAGACAAGTGAACTGCAATAAATAAATAGCAAATTATAAAAAAAAAATAGCCACATTACATCTACAGGTGATAAGTAAAAGATTTTCAATTGGTATAAAATTGTGACAATTAGTCTTTTAAACAGCATCTGGGGGAAATTGCAGCCACCTGAAAGAAAGCAATTCTGTGAAATTTCAGTACATTTTTACTAATCATGATTCCCAGATCCCCAAAAACACTCCCTGTTCACATGTTAATTTATATATACTGCATATTCCGGCATATAAAACACTTTGGTGTATAATGCACACCTAAATTTCCAAACTTAATTTTTCTATTTTTATGTATAATTGCCAAATAATGCACACCTCATTCTTTGCAGGAAAACTTTCATGAGATGCATAGCAAAAAAAATATATATAGATTATTGCACAATAGTATAATAAATATTAGTTTTCATCTGATATAATAACACAAAAATTATTATTATTATTATTATTATTTGTTAATTTTTAAATCTTTTTGTTTGTAACTAGCATATGATGTGCAGCCTGTAAATTTCGATCAATTTTCTTATATAAAAAGTGCACATTATACACCGGAATATATGGTCTATATATGATTTTCGTCATATGATAGCACTCGAATTTATAAATCGATTTGGATGTGACTATGCATGTGTACATGGGTTACCAAGGTCTCACCCAAATTCATTGATCAGCTGGTTTCAAAATGGTGGCCACTTAATTTTTAAGAGGGGTTATTTTAGATATCAAGTTAAAATAATTAGAAATCCAAAAACAATTTTCCCTTAAATAATAAAACTTCATACAAGGATTACAGAGCCTTTTTGTTTTGCTTCTATCTTTAAAAAAATGGCTGAGATATAGCATTTTGAAATTCTAGGGTGGATGACATTTTGATACAAGACAGTGGATTAAAAATAAAGAGATTCATCCATAATCAGGTTTAATGTGTGAGTTTTAGTGAACATGGTTCCTTGAAAAATTTTCTTTCATTGTTGTAATCATTGTTACAGCTTTCATACATGTAAAACTACATAGTCATATTATATGCTAGTGTCATATTTAAATATATCACAAATGTATTGAATACTGTCAATATTGAAAATTTCATAAAATAATATTCCCACACCCATGTACACGTGTAATGGTGTCTGCCAGTGTTAAATTCTCATCAAGATTGGTGATACTTGGCGATATATCACCAAATTTGGAGACAAAAATAGATTGCCATAAAGGAAGCCAACTTGGCGGTAGCTGACAAATTTGGCAAAATTTTAATTCAAATTCAGTATTGGTGAAAATTGGGAATAGTCTATAATCAGGCTCCATGCATTTTAGCTTTGTATTTTTGAGTAAAATTAGCTGAATTCCTAAAACCAGGAATAGGGAAGCTACCCTTTTCCTCTGGTATAGGTTGGAAGGATATTTTTAATCTGGTGACTGCCTTTAGACTTTAGATTTCATGCTTTGTTCAATGGAACAAATAGATGAGTTATGCAGATAAAAAAAAGAAAATTTGTTTGTTTCAATTTTCATTCTTATTTAATGTTGAAAAGAAACAAAACTTTAGAGTTTTTGTTTTCTGAAATATTCTTACAGCTAATTGCATATTATTTTGTTTTGAAAAAAATCATTCAACAGAAGTTTCCTAACCCAATTAAAAGTATAAGAATGTTTTTTTTCAGTTTTACAACAAATTACCAAAGTTAACAAGATTAATTTAAGCAAAAAATTTCCTGAAAGATGATGGCTTTCTAAAAATAAGAGTTTGGGGATTTCCCCCCCCCCCTCCAAATTTTTTTATTTTTATTTTTTACACACACAAAAATATTTTTGCTAACAAAGAGAATCCCCCCCCCCCACACACACACACACACAAATTGCACTGACACTGATACCTAATATCATAAATCTTTTTCAGTAGAAGTGAATAAAACATTGAGCTATCATCACAACTGAGGAAGTATGCAGCATTTAAAGTAAATCAGCTCAGTAGAAGTGGGTATAAAAAAGTTGCAAGATTTGAACACTAGAAAGAAATCAAGCATTCAAAGAAAAAAAATATATATATATATAAATCAATTGCAGTATTCTGAAAATGAAAAGGTAAAATTATCTTGCAAAAAGAAAAAAAAGGTTCCACGCTACAACAACTTCTTTTCCATTACCTACCATACTATCAGGTATGTGCATGGATTATGAGGTTTATTTATGACTTATAGTGAACATACATATTGAAATTCTCCCAAATGAGTGAAAAAGTGTCTACTCAGGGAGTTGAACACAAGACCTTTGGCTTAAATTACCAGCACTCTGCCTATTGAGCTACCTGGACCAACAACAGCCTGACACAATTCACTCAGATAACCTTATTGGCAATAGCATCTGGTCTGCCATGTACACAACTAAACAAAATATAGATACAAGATAGATGCTATTGCTAAAAAGGTTATCTGAGTGAATTGTGTCGGCTAGTTGTCGGCCCAGGTAGCTCAACAAGCAGAGTGTTGGCAATTTAAGCCAAAGGTGAGTTCTACTCCCAGGATGGATACTTTTTCACTTATTTGGAAATATTTCAATTTGTATATCTTTGCCAATAAGTATGATTGAGTTAAAAATAATAAAGTTTATAGTGAACTATCAGAAAGGCTTTGAAACAGTTTGATAATGTAGTTTATTGTAGATATTGTAGTTTAGTTATAGAATTATGATGGAAAGTTCTGTCATTTTGGACGATAAGGTTACCATAGGTGATATTTTTGGCGACCATTACCGTTGGCGACAGAATTGAAACGGCTATATTAGAAAATAATGCAAACACATAGAAAAATAAAATAAAAATTCTGTTATAAATTTAATTTAAATCCCCCCCCCCCCACACACACACAAAATAAAAGGAAAAAGAAAAAAAGCTGTTTTAATGAGGGATAATATTATAATTATAATACCTCTCCTTAAAATGTCCTTTAAAATCGCTCCCAGTTTTTTTTTTTTTTTGTTAACACTTGTAAAGTTTCAGTAAATGACTTTTATTTTTTAGAACTACTAAAGGCTTTATGCCTTTATAGAAGTTTTCTACTTTATTTGCCAAGAAATGACCAATAAAGTAAACTTCTGAGATAGTGAAAAAAATGTTGTGGTCTTACTGAAATACACAGAGCTGTCATACAAAAAACTAAAAAAATTTATAAAAAATACACTATTACTAGAGAGTATTTTCTAGCAAATAATTCATGTTAAAAAAAAGAAGGGGGGGGGGGGGACGTGAATTTGAATATTTATATTTATTTTTTAATAAGAACTGATATTTGTTCTATAAACTAAGCTTAAACTTAAAACCTTATAATAAACAAATATATTAAATAATTTGTTTCTTTAAAGAAGTATAAACAAATTATATATATCTATACATATATATATATATATATAATATATATATATATTATATATATTATATATATATATATATATATATATATATATATATATAAATATTTTTTTGGGGGGGGGGAGGGGGGTGTAAAAAATATGAAATTAAAAGTTTTAAAACATATTAAAGATAGATCACAAAAGAACATGAAATAAATAAAATATGTTAAAAAAGAATTTGATTAATTAAATTTCAACTTCATACCTGTTCTTGCTCTTGATCAGCATCATCTGCTCCTGGGAGTGCAAGCCAATAGGCTGGGCTCAATCGACCTTCTTCAACTTCACCAACAATGAAAACAGGCCGAGATGCAAACTGTGCCGACTGACTTTCAGGCTGGGGTAGCACTGGCTCAGTGATTTCTGTTTAAATTAATATCACAATTAATTAAAGCTACTTTCAATCAGGTAAGCACATAATAAATATTATTTTGATCCAGGGTTCATACCCTTTTTAACAAAGTTAATTCCAGGAGTTTTCAATGAGTCTCAAAAATTTTTTCCAGGAGATTTGCTTTGAGTTTTTAATACAACCTCGCTATCTTTTTTCAAGATGGTATACACAGGGATAAGGTTGCTCCTCCTGAAATGTGAATCTTCAATAATCTTACTAATTTTAAATTTTAAAATAGTAAAAAGCCTTGGAAATTTGAGATTTAACAGAATGTTGATTTCGCATTATGGATCACGAAGCTTCAGTTGATACGTATCAAAAGCAAAAATTAATTTAAAACTTTTGTTTAAATTCCCTCAATATTTTAATGTCAAATTCACTGCTAAGAATTAGAAGTTCCCTGTTTAATTTGATTTTGCGTTCCCCCACGAGCTCAATTGTTTTTCGTAGCTGCCGGTTGCACATGTTTACTGCATAATACACTTTTCACGCCGATTGTGCGAACTGTGCCAGTTGCAGTTAACACTGCTTCATGACGAAATAATTAGATTTTTTGCAATTTTCCTTCAAAATCAATAAATTTTTAATGTTTAATATTCTCAAAATTATAGAGGGTAAAAAAATAATTAAAATATCGTTGTTTTAATATTTTCTAGGAGTTTTTTTTTACTTTCCAGGAGTCACAGGTAAATTCCAGGAGTTTTAAGGACCCTTGAAGGAAAAAATGGAATTCCAGGAGGAGTACGAACCCTGTTGATCTATCCCTGTAAAAAAATTATGTATAATAAAATGACCATTTTTAAATGAGACAATTTTGGGATCTATTTGAACAATGTAGTCAAATTTCATAGCAATTGGAGCTTTTTTTTTTCTTACAAGGACTGTAAATGATAATATATTCAATTTTTTTTTTTAAGTAGCCTAGAAAAAAAAAGTATGCATGCAAGACACAATGACTATTTTAAATAGAAGAAAAAAAAACCTTACTGTCTAGCTAAGTGGTTTCCAACCTTTATTCTCTCACATAACTGTTACATAACTTTTCATTTATGAGTATCCCTCCTCTCATAAACGCACCCCCACACATTTCCATGCAAGAATGTTTGTTTTCCTGAGTAATTTCTTAAGTTAGCTAAACAGTCAAACAACTCCACTCAACCAAATTTATATACTTATACTTTTCATTTTTCATTTTACAATTTATTAAAAAATTTATAACAGCTTAACATCAAAATATATAAAAATAGTGTTTAAATAATTTTTAACTACATTAACTTATG
This sequence comes from Maratus michaelseni, assembly GCA_963931845.1. Classification (NCBI taxonomy): domain Eukaryota; kingdom Metazoa; phylum Arthropoda; class Arachnida; order Araneae; family Salticidae; genus Maratus; species Maratus michaelseni. The sequence goes on from OZ007595.1 coordinate 64,567,153, forward strand.
TTAGTTCATATAAAGTATTCTCCTTGATATGTACGTGTTTAAACATAACTCTTAATCAATGTGATCATTTTCTTTAAGCTTGCCCCCACCTTCCCCCTGAGTCCTGCACGGGTCAGGTTGTACCCGACCCGAACCCACAAATTCCATTTGAAGTCAACCTGCAACCTGACCCGAACCCGCAATGAAAGGTGTTATGATTTAAAATTCTCAGTATTCATTAATTCATATATTCAAATTTCTTAAATTTAATTTATTCATTTATTTTAATAAATTCATAAAATTTTTCTTATTTAATAATATTTCATCAATTAATAATTTTAAATCAAACATTCTTTTTATTTTATAACGTTTGTGCTAATTTAATTTAATTTCAAATCTCAAATTTAATCCTTATCACTTATTTTTTATAATATTAAATAATTTCTTATTAAATTTAAATAGTCAAAAATTAAAACACATTTACTTCAATTTTTTATTATCATAATTAGTATTTTGTTACTTCAATTCATCTCAGTAAGTTGTGTGTTATTTGTTTTGTCATCCTAGGATTTCTCATTTCAGATTCACGATCTTTGAGATATTTTCAAAGTCCAAGAATTACTTTTTCAAAATTCTTTAATTTAAATATTTTTACTTCCAATTCATGATAGATGGAAAGAACTTTTTATTTTAGTACGTTTCCTAAAATTTTATTTGTTTTCATCCATAAGTTTCTGACTTATGGATTTTTCATTATTTTCGTAAGTTTTATTTTGAAGTGGTACATTTTCGCTACGTGCGGCCATTGACAGAGTTTCTGATGTCTTCATGTAAACAACAACCTTTTTTCCCGCGTATTTTGCGCAAGGTCGTTTTAGCAGCACTCCAAGGTTGTGATCGAATGTTCGAAATACTATTTTAATGCTGTTGCCAGGGGTGAACGCGTCTGTGATACCTTTAACTGTAACTTTCTCTACGAGTTTTTGGGCTTGATCAGTGGCATTCAAACGGTTCGAATTTTTTCATTGGTTATTCCGTAACCGGCGTAGAGTTTTACCTGAGTGGGAAACTGTAAAGACTCAATCAGTTCCTGAAAAAATCTCATAGATGTAACGTGTAGTGGATTTCGCTCTTCGGAGCCTAAGCCATTTTGGCTTGCGGCGAGTGTAGTGAACGTTATACTTCAATCTATTTCTCTTTTTAAATGACTATTCTTCTTCATTAAATTCAATATACTAACAAGATGATTACCACCTGCGCTGCCATATTTAATTATTCCAGGAGAAGGTATTTATTCAAATTTACCACAAGTTTAATTGATGGTTTCAAGATATATACGGTACTTCCCTAATGTGCTTTGGACGTTCGTTCCTCAGAGTTGGGTGATCTTACATCAGGATTACTTTATTTTTCTTATTTCAAGATAAGCACTTACGTCCTTTTGTGTGATATTTATTAAATAAGTTTTAGGGCTTCAAGATTTTATGTTGCTCTTCTTCATCTTGTAATATCTTCAGTATTCGATAGTTTTCTAACGGACGTTTTCTTCTTCATAATAATGTCTATAACATCGGCAAATTTAGGATGTCAACGTCCTGTTGAAACCTCTTTAAAGAACTGTTGATATGATTTTATCGTCATCACCGTTATTCACATTCTGGTGTTTCTTCAGTGAGTTGTATTTGGACTTTTAACTTCCATAAATATACTTCTTAAACTTAATGAACTGTAGAAATAATGTTTCAAGATCATCATTATGCCTAATGAACTATTAATAACGTCTTATTATCTCAGGTGGTCCAGTGAACTAAAGTAGAAAAAATTTAATATAACTTTATAATTTTCCTCATTACAATATATAATTTGATATAAAGAGTAATTATTTTAAAGATAATAATGTGCCATCCATGATATATAAATTCACGTTTATGTATGAATAAATTAAAAAGGTGATTAATATAGATATCTCATCTTAAAAGTTTTAAAAGAGGAATATATATTGATTGTAAAAAGTGTATTATAGAAAATTCAAGTGAAAATTTTTATTTTGTTTACGTGAGTGCATTTCTGTGAATAAACAAGAAATTTTACTTTGATCTGGTGAGTTTGTCTTTTTCTTTTTATTTTAATGCTATTCAGCTCTTATTGAGATAATGGAGTAAGTTCTATTTCATATATTATAAAGGTATATTTTAACTTAAGGATAAACTTTAATATTTCTCAGATGTATTTAACGTAATTTTAAACTTATCTTTTATGGCTTCGCATTGTGTACTACCACTTACGTTCGCGCCTATAATGGTGTTTGGGGAAAGTGTTGAATATATGTTTTGTCTAAATCTTTAGGTATTCGGAATCACTCCGGTGCAAATCGCTGGTGATTCCCCCTTTTATTAATTTTCCTTTTATATTCATCACAATCCTCAGATATCATTATAAAAGGACAAGAAATCATGCTTTAATGCTATTATGAAAAGTAATATACAATTATATCTCTAATACAAATTTTATATTTTATATAGCAAATGGACAAATCTTTATTCTTTAATATTCAAATATAGTGAAACCTCTGAATGGCGGACACCTCGTGATCGTTGAATAGATTCCTGCATCGGGTCAGGTTGTTTCTAATTTTTTTGCAGACTCTAATTTTCTTTCTGCGTGTCGAGTTCCCCCTAAAATAATATTCCGTCATATTTAGGTTTTTTGCAAGTCGTATTGCTGGAATTTTCACAAAAAGTTTGAACAGAACTATGTTTCAGATAAAAACAAATATGTACTTGAATATGAATGAGTATATATCCAATTTACTGCGTGAGAAAAATAAAATTTATATAAGAAATGTAATCATAGATTATTCTTTCTTTACATACACATGCTACGTATGCGTAGATTTGGAGGTATCCACTATTCCAAGGTATAAGCGTACAAATATATCAGTGTTAGAAATTGAAAAAGTGTTCACTAAAAAGAGGTGTCCGCTTTTAGGAGTGTCCATTATGGAGGTCTTTTTGTATATATACTTTTAACCTGAAAAATTGTGAACATTTCTTTGAAAAAGCAGATCAGCATAGTATTGCCACCTGTCATATGATTTATACAAAAACCTAATCAACACCAACCTATGTCAAGGTCTAACAGAATCTGAGGCTTGATGAAAATCCGTGGATTAGTTCTTGAGATATCACTATCGCTAAACTCATGTAAATGCTGAAAAATGCAGCATAGCAGTGCCACCTACACCATAACCTAATAAGTAACAACTTATGTCAACATCTAACTGAATCTGAAGTTTGATGAAAATTTGTGCATTAGTTCTTAAGATATGACTATTGCTAAAATCGTGTAAACCCTGAAAAATGCAGCATAGCAGCACCACTTGTTGAGCGATTTACATAAAAATTTAATAAGTAAAAACTTATGTCAACATCTAACTGAATCTGAAGCTTGATGAAAATCTGTGGATTAGTTCTTGAGATATGACTATCACTAAAATCATGTAAATACTGAAAAATGCAGCATACCAGTGCCACCTACACCAAAACCTAACAACTAACAACTTGTGTCAATATCTAACTGAATCTGAAGTTTGATGAAAATTCGTGCATTAGTTCTTGAGATAGAGCTAGTGCGGAAATCGTGAAAAATGCAGTACAGCAGCGCCACCTGTTGGGCAATTTACACCAAAAACTAACCAGCATCAATTTATATCAAGGTCTAACAGAATCTAAAGTTTTATTAAATTCTGTGCATTAGTTCTAAGATGGAGCGCCAACTAAATTTTTGTCACATACATACAGACATACACACACACAGAGGCAGACAGACATTTTCTAAAATAGTCAAATCATGTTCAGGACCTTCTAAAACATATAAATCTGTCAAAAACCTGAGGTCGGAAATTTTTATGAATCCAATACTTTCTTCTTGTAAAGATAGAAAAAAGTAAAAAGTAGAAGAAAACAATCACTTAAAGAAAATAAACTTTCAACTTGACATAACTTAATAATATAGAAGACATATAATACAAACCTTTCTCTGGTTTTACTTCTTTAGATGGAGCATTTTTTAAGATAGAAAGTAAGCCTGATATACTTTCTAATAAACTCTCAACTGCTTCTTCATCATTACCAAATTCCTAAAATAATTACAACGAGAAAATGATTAAATGCAATATTTAAAAAAATACACAACAATTGTTACATGTTTTCAAAGAATATAAAAACTTGTCCAAAAATTTTATGACAAGTAAAGAATTTTTATTGAAACTATCAGTAATTTATAAATTACTAGCTAATCTGCCCAGCATTGCCCGGGCCCGAAATATTAATAATCTGTTCTATACGAATATGACTGAAATCTGTAAGGCTATCGAAATAAGTCGAATGCGGCAAACTTCGTCGTAATCGGGCTCATAAAACCCAAGATCGGAAGTGCATCCTGGCGGTCGAAAGTGCAGCTAAAATGTTTAAGGCTATAGATATCAAGTCGAATGAGCCTAACCCCATCATAATCGGGTCCATAGAACCAGATATACGCCTATAGTTCCACTTTCCACCGCCAGGGGGCGCAGTCTGTTCTTTAAGAGGCCTTTTCAGAACACTTGATCCAACACAAATTTCCTAGTAGAATTGAAATTTAACTACGGGTAAACATTGCCAAAATAGCGGAAATCGCGAAAGTGGGTTACGTAATCGATCAGTTTCTAAAAATGTAGATATTTTTTAAAACCCAACGGTGCATTTTGAAGAAAATGAACATGTCTATGATCTGGAGTCTACTGTTTGTCCGTACTTGCATTTCCCGAGTCGATGCCAATTTTTAAATCTGGACCAAAAAAAGGAAATTCGCGTGAGTGAGTTTTGGAAAGGATTTTTTTTTCGGAGGGTTAAAATTAAATTTTTTCAAAACGGATACCAGATTTTAAGAAACAAAGGGATATAGATTAGGCATGGTATTTTTAGTTTTTCGTATCTTGTTTATAAACGCCAATTCGGATTTTTAAAGATAGGAGAAATAGTTAAAAAAGCAAAATTGACTTACGGTTAAAAACGTTTTCGAAAGGGTTAACGTGATTTATTTTTTAAACTAAAGGTTTCTGCCTAAACCCGATAGAACGTAGATGTCTTTAGGTGTGTTTGCTTTTTGTTTGGTTATTTTAGAAAGCCGATGCCAGATTTAATATATAGCAGAAAATCGGAATTTGCAAAAGAGAGTCCTGTGCACGAATTTTTTTCGAAGGGTTAATATTCGTATTTTTCAAAAACAAATACAGATGTCGAAAAAGGAATAAATGTAGATATTGTCTGGTATTTTTAGTTTTTCGTACCTGTCTCTGAATCGTCGATGCAAAATTAAAAAAATTGCCAAAATCGCAAAAATCGCAAAATGGCATACAGAAAATATACTTTTTCGAAGGGTTAATTTTTGTATTTTTTAAAACTAAAGGTGGCTTTGAAAAGGACAAAAACAGTTCTTTAATTTGGTGACCTTCGTTTTTCCGTATCTTTTGTATTCTGGTAGATGCAAGGCTCGGAAAACGGGAGAAAATAAAAAACACAAATTCGATGCTTTTTGATTATTTTCTTTTGAAAGGGTTAAATGTAAAAATTTTTCAAACCAACCAGATCGTTCAAGACGTAAAGGTATGTTCTTTTAGAATATGTAGACGGTTTATCCGTATTTTTAGCCGTTTGTCCATGGCGAATTTAGAAATACTTTAAACAAAAACGGAATGTCTTCTGCTTTTTTTCTTCTGTTCCGGAACATACGGAAATTGGTTTCTGCACATGCGCCAGCTCGCTTCAGAATAATGACTTTTTTATTTGTGATCTTTGATCAGTTTTTAATTGATAACTACTTTAATTTTCAAAATTTTAAAATTCTGAGGCTCAGGTATACCAGGAGAGTGTTTGAACAACCTAAATCTAAATTTACAGACTTCTAGGTGTGCTAAATTTTCCTAGCCATCGCCAACACACACATACACACACACACACACAGACACACAGAGCGAAACTTTCTTTTATTAGTATAGATTTGAAATAGAATAGTCACCACTTATCTGAAGAAATAAATAGTAAAATTAACTGTTTTTCAACCATTACAAACTAATAAATATTGCAATTACAATTTTCCCCATGCATTAATATCAGTCTTTCACTGGATTAAATTCTAGTAGAAAAAATATGAGTAACTCAAAAGGCAGGTAACACTTTCTTTTTAAATAAACCCAACTTAAGTAGGGAAGACCAAGCTACAAGGGTAAGTAGGTACAGTCCTCATAATTTGCTTGTTTGTGGATAGATGGCATAACCAGTCACAGAGTACCTTTCTTCTTCCTTTCTGCAATTACCATTGTTGCTTTGCAGCGTTACCCACATGCAGTGGACATTTACTACGATTTTTCCTTCTTTTACACTGGGAAGTAATTTTTTGCTGCTTCATTCTTTTTCTAGTTTCTAATAATCATCTTAATAATTGCGATTTAACTTATGCAGTTTTTCATAGTGTATGATTAACTCTACCTACTCAATACGTGATTTATTTTGACTGTTTATGTTTAGAAGGTTGTGTCTCCCATTTTGTGAAGAAATTTATTATGAGGTTAGTAGTAGGTGCATTGAAACGGGGCAAGTTGACTTGGTGTTCTAACTAACCCGTTACATTGTTTCATAATATTTTCTGCTATTTTATCCTCTTTGATGTATTAATTTTTTTTTTTTTTTTTTTTTTTACAGAAAACAAGTGTAATTACCAAGGAAAAACTGAATGGGCTAAAACACCGAAGAATGTTATAAGAAATGCTGTGGATGTCTTATTAATTAACGGACGATCTATTACACAAAGTGCTAAAGATTTTAATATTCCTTCGAGAAGTCTGACCTGATATTGCCAAATTATGAAGAATGAAGTTCAAACCGAGTGACGGTTTTCATAACTCAGATATTGCTTCAAATATTGGCTACACCACATCCAGACGAGTTTGTCAAACTATGCTTATTTATTTATTTGTCTCAACAGCAGTAACACCTTTTCACCAAAACCTTGCAGGGGCAAGCGAATTCTGAAGTAGGAGCAAATTTATAAATTTACTTGAAAAAGATAGCTACTAATGAATTATAGCCTACATTTGATTTAGACTATAAAATATAAATATCTTTTACGTTTGATATATCCAAAGCAAAAAGTGTTGAAGTTATACTGTTTATATTTTCTTAATTTATATTTCCAATTTTTAGATACACACACACACACACACATACATATATATACATATATCTATATATATATTTGTCTTACATGGCACGAAAATAGGGCTGAATTTGTAACTTATGGTTTGGCAACAACCGTAGTTTCCAGAGCTCAGACCAATGAACAGACTAGATTGTGTTAGAATAGCTCCACCTCCAATATGGCAGTCAGTGTGAGAGCATTGAAACCATAGAATGAAACTCAAACTAGCAATTATTAAAAATAAAATAACATGTACGTAATCCAAAGCGTCTGAGATGATTCCTCATTTTAATTATGAGCAATATCATTAATTTCAAATGAATTCTCAACTCTTATTTAGAATTCATTTACGAATTTCACTCACTCAAAAGTCGGAGAAAAAAAAAAATCAACTGTGTAGATTACACCTGGCGCCATCTGTTGATGTATTGAGGAAGTAAAAAATAATTTCTACGTAGTTTTTTTTTTTCTAATGAATTTAAGTCATGCTGTACAAAAGATCCTTTTTTCATAGTATTTAAAAGATTTATATGCTCATTGGTAGCGCCAACTAAATACATTTTCAGTTGTGTTTTCAACAAAGAATTACTTTTTTACATAAAAAAAAAAAAAAAAAAATTCAATTTCATATGTTCAAACGTTTTATGGTAGAACTCATTCCGGCTAGAATTGCTGAAAAAAAGGGGCGAGCGAGCGAAGCGAGCTGTGACCGCGTAGCGGTCTCGATGTGAATTGCTTTGCAATTCACGGGGGGTTGGCGAGCGTTAGCGAGTAGGGGGCTGAGCTCCCTAGTATATATATATATTTGCAGGCTTTTTCATAAAATCAGGAGGCGCTTTTTGAGGAATACTTGAAGAACGCTGTGAACATATACTATGGCCTTTCTCCCAGAGAAGTTAGAAAATTTGCATACCAGTATGCTAAAGCCATTGGAGCAAATATGCTACAGACTTGGTATGATAATGAAATGTCAGGGCCGAACTAGTTTACCGTTTTTCTCAAGAGACATCCAAAACTGTCCATTCAAAAACCTGAGGCAACAAATCAAGCACGAGTATCGAGCTTCAAACGTTTCACAAATTTTTAGCAATCTACAAACCATTTTAAACTGTTTAAATTTGGAAAGTGCTGATATCTGGAACATGGACCAAACAGAAATAACCACGGTTCAAACTCCTGATCACATTATTGAGCAAATAGGATAGGTTACATCAGCTAAGAGAAGAAGTTTACTAACTCTTGCCATTTTTGTCTCTGCTGGTGGTAATTCCATTCCATCTATTTTTTATATTCCCGAGGGTATATTTTAGAGATTACTTTTTAAATGAAGCCCCAGCTGGAAACTCATGAACTTCAAACCCCTCTGGTTGGATGACTGAGGTTCACTTTGTCAAATTTTTCCATCATTTTGTTAAATATACAAGAAGTTCAAAAGACAGATCAATATTGTTATTATTATTAGATAATCATGACTCCCATTTGTCAATTGAAGCATTGGATTTCTTCAAAGAAAATGGTGTCACAGTGTGTTTATTTCCACCTCAGTGCAGCCATTTGATTGTAGCATTTTTGGTCCATTAAAGAAATATATCAACACCACTTGTGATGCATGGATTACAAATAATCCTGGTTTAACTATGAACATTTACAATATACCAGGTATTGTAAAAACTGCACTGCCACAGACTTGCACACCAATAAACATCAAAGCTGGGTTTCAAAAAACAGGAATATACCCATTGAATGGTAATATTTTTACTGCACAAGATTTTATGCCCCCATATGCAATAAACAGACTGAATTCAGGACCGGAATCTACTGTTGAAAATGAAGTAGGTCCTACTATCATTCTGGAAAAAAAAACAGTGAGAAGCTGGATGTTCAAAAAATTCAGTGACAACTTTTTCGATTTTATCTCCAGCAGACACTGGAATCCTCTGATTTCAGCTAAGGATGTTGGACCATTAACTCCTGAGAATGTTAAGACCATAAAAAAAGGCTGAATCAAGAAAGAAAATGGAAGAAATAGGTGTAGGAAAAAGGGAACCACAACAATAATGACAGATTCGCCAAATCTAAAGTCATTGAAAAAGGAAAGAGAAGCTTTAGAGAGGAAAAAAGATGATGTACAAAAAAGAAGAAATGAAAGGCAACAGAAAAAGTTGGCCAAAAGTAAAGAGATGATAAAGAAAACTGTTTCTACATACAAAACAAAAGCAAACTTGTAATTGAGAAAAGCACGAATATTGACAATAGCTCAGAGATAACAAGGAATGTTATTGTTTGCTGTGTGTTGGTAGCTTTAAAAACAGCAAACACAGAAAAAAGAGCGTGCAATGCAAGCTTTGGACAAATGATGCCTGCACAAATGGAGAAACTTGATTTTATATTTTGTGATAACTGTATCTCTGATGATGCTATCGAGTACGATAAAAGTTACTCAAAGTTAATGTTTTATTCATTATTTTTATATCTGTATAATTAAAATTTTACATTGTATGAGGATAATTCCTTTGTTTAAACTTGCTGGTAACAATAAAATTTATTTCTCTTAACTGTGTGTCTTATTTGAGTTTCATTTAACTTTTTATAAAGCATGTGCCAACTTACCCCATAGGTATAGACAACTTGCCTTACAACAGGTTAGGTTAGCACACATTTTAGCTCTTACTTCAGACTTCTGTTAAACATAAACTACAAAAGCTACAAACTCTGAACTCCTGGGTATTATAGCCAAATATCTGTGCTTTAAATTTGCAGTTAAATTTTGTTAAAAAACTTAATAAAAATCAATAACTAAAAACTGTGCCTACTAGCCTGTCTCCCCTATTTATCTTTTAAAAGCCTTAATTAAACCAATTTCTTTCTTTAGTTATTATTTAGCTGTTTCCATTAATTATAAATCTCACATAAACAAATATACATGAATCAATAAAAAGAAAGAAAAAATTATTCAACTTGGTTCACAAAAAATACTATTCAGAGATCTGTCCAGACTTTTCTCACAGGGTTCTATTTTTGTAAAAATTGTGAACAACTTTTTATATTTGTGAAAAATTTAACCAAATTTTTTTTTATCTGAAATTAGCATTATAATCAGGTTTATGTTTAGACAACTGAATTTTAACAAGGTCCTGTTTTAATGAACAAATTTATATAAATGCATTACATTTAGATACATATTTATATTTTATATATAGCTAGATAATAGGTTATTTGGTGACTACAGCTTTTTTTTTTTTTTTTTTTTTTTTGAAAGGTTCAATTTTATTTTAAGATTATTAAATTTGTGATATAAAAAGTTTTGTAAAGGGTCCTTTATTAAGACAAAAAAATTCTGCGAAGGGTCCTGTTTTAGGATGAAAAAAAAATTGTGAAGTGTCTTTAAAGGACTCAAATTCTTCCTAAACAGATCCCTGTTATTATAATTGAAAAGTCAGATTTTCCTGAAAAATACTGGGTTTCCAAATAACATGAGGAAGGGAAAGGGAGTGGTCTCTGAGAAAACCAGAAAACTTGACAGAAATGCAATGAATTAAATCACAATGGTTTTCCCAGAATACTTTTACTGGTTTGTAGCACTGGGTGATGCATCGAAATATCGCTGAAAATCGATTTAAATCCTAAATCGTCAAACTGGCTTTTTGGTCTTTCGGTTAACGATGCATCACACCACATCGATGTGAAGCGAGAACGGTCTCCAGCGATCTTCGAAATGAATAAACAACGCATGCGTGAGCGAGACCAGTGGCAAAGATCATTTTCTCCTCAGATCGTCGAAGTGGATAAGCAACGCATGCGGGAACGAGACCGGTGGGACATGGGAAAGACCGATTTCGTTTTTCCTCTGGTCTTCGATGTGGATAAACAACACTCCCATGAAGCATTGTTGAGAGATCGCATCGTTAATATTTTAGACACCGGGATTATCCAAAATCGATGCTGATCGCAAATCACTGCATGCTCAGTTACAAGTCTATTTTTCTAGCTGCATAAATGATCAGTGAGCAGCAACACGATGTTCATTTGAGAAAATACAGCAATGGGATTTGTGAAGCATATATTTTTTTCCATGAATTAGCCACTTAGAATCTGTGCGATAGCCCATTGAACTTTTAATTTGTGTGTGTGTGTGGGGGGGGGGGGGGGCAGAAACCAGTTTGTGAATTATTTCACATTTGAGTTAAGAGGTATAAGAGTGCCAAGGGGGATCTGCCTTCCCCCTCCATGAATTTTCAATTTATGTGTTTGTCTGAAATGAAAATGATTTTCTTTTTCTTAAAGCCAGGACAGTAAAATATTATGGGTTATAGTGCTTGTTCTATTATTTAGACTTTCTTTAGGAACTAGTTATTAGTTAGAATTAAAAGTGTAATACATATAAACATCAGATATTAATATTTGGCCAGTACAGAAAGGTGGGCTTCGCCCACAAATCAATAATATTGAAGAGTAGTTGCTTAAAAGTTTGAGAGTGAATAGTTAAGTGAAATCTATTAAAATATCAGAAATTAAATTTTAGCCAGTACACGAAGTGGTCTCTGCCCGCAAATTGATAAAATCGTTAATATTAAAGATAATTGCATAAAAATACGACTGTGAATAGTTAATTGTAACCTATCTAAATATCAGAAATTGAATTTTCGGCAGTACAGAAATGCAGGCTTCGCCCACAAATCAATAAAATCATTAATATTAAACATAATTGCATGAAAATTTTCGTGTGAATAGTTAAGTGTAATTTCTTTCAATATCAGAAATTACATTTTGGCCAGTACAGGAGGCAGGCTACGCCCGCAAATTGAAAAAATCATTAATATTAAAGATAATTGCATAAAATTATGAGGATGAATAGTTAAGTGAAATGTATTTAAATACCAGAAATTCTGGTTTTAGATATTATTTTAAGTATTAAAGCTCATTTTAAAAAAAAAATTCTTCTAATTAATTATAGCATTTTTTTCAAACTTTTATTTATTTTTTGCAGCAAGTTTTATTATTTTTGCATTGTTGTTTTTTAACATATGCCTCAAGAAAAAGGTTTTTTAAAACAAGTTTAATGTGTATGTATGATTCTTAAATTTTATATTAAAATTACGGCCATGTTTGTAATATTAGAAGTGTAATATCGTGATGCATCACGATATTGCGATGTAGCCTCGATGATGTATTGCAATTTCGAAATCTTAATATTGCCCAGTCCTACTGGTTTGAACCCAACAATTTTATTTCGTCACCTGGCTATTTGAGTTTTTTACAATACCATGCTCTTTAATAAAGTTTTTATTCGAATATTTTTTCCAATTATTGGGTGGGGAAAAAATTCTAGAGAGAACATTGATTTATTTTATAAAAGTATAACTACAAATAAGCGTTTTATGCATAGAAAATATATTCATAAAATACATACAGCAAGTAGTTTTCCCAATTCAACAACGGGTTGGAATGGTTCAGATGATTTACTTTTGTCCTTCTCATTTTTGGTAGGATCTCCTCTTAATAGTTCTGCAAGCTCAGATGAAGGCAACAATATAGAGCGTCCTGATTGAGCACCATCTTCAAAACCATGAACCATTAGTCTCAGAAATTCAAGAGTTGTAGATAATGTAGATAAGCAGTCACTAGAGTCTTTACTAAATGATAAACTAAATCTTGTAAAAAGAGAGAAAACTGCACCAGGATGCTGTTCCAAGCCACTGCAACAGTTGAAATATTGAATCAATAAACAAGAAATGATTCCATATAATAATGAATATATGTACTACAGCACAAAAAAAAATGATTTTTTTTTTCTAAAGAACTTTGTGTTAATTATATATCTATGTGGATTTATACCTGAATTTATAAAATATGATTTCAATTTCACCAGAAGAAAGTTCATTGAATTACCATTTTCAAATAAGCATTAGTTGAAATTATATTTTTTAAATTATTCAATCCAGTAAAGATTGAAATTATGTAATATTTAGAAACATACATAGAAACAATCAAAGCAAAAGTGATAGTGCAAGACATGAAATGATGAAATGTTCAACACTAACTAAAATAGTGTGGAAGTAATGAGAGGCTAAGGGAACTGCAGAGGATAGTCTCTGAAAGTGCAATGTCCAAGGAATAAGTAGAAATAAAACCTCACCAACTATTCAAGTGCGATGTTAAACATTCACAACAAAATGCATTTAAAGTCTTTTATAATATGCAGTAGATTCCTGTTATTTGGGACATTGTTTAATTGGGGCAGCTATTTAATTGGGACGAAATTGAAAAACATCATTAATTTTACTTTTCATAATTGGAACAGCAACTTTATCAGGACAAATCATGCTGTACATGTGTCCCAATTAACTGGAATCTACTGTAGGTTGAAACTTAGGAACATAAAGTACCTTTAAACAAAACTCAATTCAAATAATACTGTTTATAAACTAGGGATGGAATGAATACCCTAATAATATTATAAATCTGATTATGTGTGTGAATGTTTGGCTGAAGCCAGCGTCAAAATAGAGGATTTAATGGCCCTGTATCTTTGCATAGATGGATTATAACCCAGAAATGAACATAGGCTATATTTTGTTTATTTTATTCAAATATTTTTCTTAATAATACAAAATTTCATTAATTTCACATTGAATAAATGGACATTTTTTCGTATAAAATTTTAAAAGGATTAAATTTACTTTATCGTTACTAATACTTTATCGCTGCCAATGCTAAATCAAAATCTGGAATAATAATTTTTACTCAACAATTTATTTGCAATTGAAAAATTTCCATTTGAAAAATGAAAGTGAAATTAAAAAAAAAAAAAATTAAAATTAAAAAAAAGATGAAATAACATTATTATAAATAAAACATATATTTTCAAGCATTTCTTAATATTTCAATTTTTTTTTATTTTTATAGATAATAAATGCACATTTTTTTCGTATAAAATTTTAAAATGGTTAAATTTACTTTATGGTTGCTAATCACAGAGTTTATTCTCTGAACTCTGTGATTGCTAATACTTTATCGTTGCCAATACTGAATTAAAAGTCGGAATAACAATTTTTACTCAACAATTTATTTTCAATAAAAAATTTTCCACGTGAAAAATTAAAATTGAATAAAAAAATTAAGAATTAAAAAGAAGATGAAATAACATTATTAGAAATAAAATACACTTTCAAACATTTGATAATAATACAAGATGCATGAATACGAGTATAAGTATGGAAAGCGGGTGATTATGATGTCATAAATATCGAAAATAAAACAGATATGCTTTGATGTTGAAATAAAATGATCTTGGGTTATGAAATTACTTCTTATTATTTTGTTTATTTTTTCTTTTCTTTTCTTTCTTCCTTTTATGTCTTTTGTTTTTAACTTGAAATGAGTATATTTCAAATGTATGTATTAAATGTATTTTAAATGTATCTAATATATGTATGTTAAATTTATGCATTTTAAATTAAAGCTCTGTATTTTAAATGAAATGAATACAATAAGAATAATGGTGAGGTTTATTGTCTGCGTGCAGCTAACGTAAATATACCGTATTTTTAATTTAAATTTTAAAAAAATGTTTGAAAAGAAAAGGTATAGCAAATGTCAATAATATGCACCGCAAAATTATCCAAGTCGAAAATGACATCATGATTAACAGAAAGTAGACATTTTCACTCATAGAAAGAAAAACAAAGAAACAAAAAAAAATGTGATTGCCTCAGAAAAACAATATTTGACGTGCATTAATTCTTAAGGCGTTCATCTGAGGAAATCTGAATAAAAATGACTTAAAAAAAAAAAAAAAAAAAAAAAAAGAAAGTTACATTTTTGTTCATAAAAACCTAAAGATTTAATATTATTGCATCAAAGTAACATCATTTTCCCTTTACAATATTAAAATTAATGCTTGAGGGCTTGAAGTACATTGGTACAATCGAGACACGTTTGTAGATCGTGGTTTGGCAACCGGATTTTAATTCCATGTTTCTTTCAGCTTTAAAGGAGCAAAAAGTTTATCATTTTTAAAAATGGCTTTTTCTTTTTTTTTCTTTTGGTAATAGATTTTTGTAAAGTTTCATAGGATTAGAAAAATGGCATAAATTCCATTACAATGTTTAAATGTATTTTCAATGTTTATAAAAAAATTTAACAAACAACGATGTTATCGAAATTAAAATTAAATTTATCGAAAAATTTGCTTAATGCAAAAGCAAAGAAGAAATAAAAAAATAATGAAAATTTTCATCAATTTGAATTGCATAGACTTGAACAAGCCGATCATGCCAACTCCTAAAAATAAGCAAATTCCTAATATTATAAACGTGAAAGTGCGTTGTTTATAGTAGAATTTTTTTCATATATAGATAGAAAATAGACAAAAATAAAATATTCGGTCAAAGCAAATACTTAAAAAAATATTTTTATAAATCTTACATAACTTCTATTTTTAACTATCAATAAATAAGTATATTCAAAATAATTAAGAAATAGAATCATTTAAATAAAAAAGATTGTTTTTGCATTATTTACTTGCTGTCTAAAAAAGTGACACTTAGGAAAATTAACTATTAATGACAACACTTCATTGGAATTAATGATGTATAAATGCAAGTCCCTTAGGGTATTCTTTTTATCTGGTAATAATCTGTTTCTTGCTTTTTCACAAACAGGATGTTTTTAATTAAAAAGGAACAAAGTTTCAGAGGTAATAACAGGTATCAAGACAAACAGTTTTTTTATATATATAGAAACCAGGATCGCAATTGACTTATTCAGTCAAAATTACAGTTTATCATGTATCTCAGTCCAAATTGAACTTGGATTTTTGTTTGTTACTTTAACAACAATGAAGATATTGTAATGATATTTTCAACAACTTACCTTTGCTTTTTATCATATGTGATAAAGATATATCACAGTTTTATCTTTTTTAATTATTTTTATTTCAGCTCAACGTATTTCTATTTTATAGCCTTTCCAGTTTAATTTGCCATTCCTTAAAAAAGGGCCGAAAGGGGCGTGTCTTTCAAATACAAATTAGAATCGTTCTTTCAATTATTAAATGTTAATTAGTTTCTGATTTGTTATTTTAATTTTCACGTAATTCCTAATCATCAAATTAGTTTAAATTAATCTTGCTGCCACATTTGTGCACCCCTTTTCTGGGTATTTATACTAATGTTGCACATTTTTCCAACAGAATTTTAATAAAAATGATGCTGTAATTTTATGCTAAACATCGTCTGATCTGGAGGCCTGCTGGCCTGTGCCAGCGCTCGTATCCTAGAATCGCCATGCGCTGATTCTTTGGAGATCAATTTCGCGTTTTCAGTTTTTAATTATTCTATAAAAATGCTGTTGTAAATTTTAAGTTTAATATTTTAAAAGTTTTAAATCAACTGGTAATTTAATTCTGCATTAATTCTACATCTTTTATTGGATTCTGCCAGAAGGAATATTTCAAAGATTCTTCGAATTTTATGAAATTTGAGCCAGTACTTTTTAAAGACTTGATGTGCAGCTTTCATCTCATCCTTCCTACTTCTTCAAGAAAATGTAATAAACATTATTGGATCCTATAGCGAGATTTAGGGATCGGAGAACTTATACCGGGAAAAATTAATGAAGTGATGATTCTCACGAAAAATACCGATTGAATCCAAACCTGAAAATTCAATTTTGAAAATAGTACAAGTTAACTATCCCAAAATCTCTCTATATGGCGTAATCTCAAGTGACAGTAACATTGCGTTGTGAAATAAGTTAAATTAAAAAGGTTAAAATTTAATGTTGGAATATTAAAATTTAAGTTGAAAGCTTAATTGTAAAATTTAAGAATGATAAACATTTTCACCAAAGTTGATCTATCTGAAATAGGTGAAATGTAAATTAAGAAAATAAATAACTCACCAAATAGATGACACACATAGATTTATTTGAAGCAGAAAGAGCACTCACAAAATATTAATATGAAAAGAACTTCATTTGATTATATTAATTCACATTCTTTCTTCTTTCACAATAATTCTTACCAGATAATTTTAAATAATAATTTTAAATAATAATTTTAAATAATGAGAATACATTCAAAATGTATGATGTTCAGTCCTTTTAGATTAATTTAAAATGTTATTCGTTTAAATAAGTTTATTGTTTCAAAATTTAATGTTCGTCATTAAGGATGTTCTTGAAGATTAAAAAAAAAAAAGTCTCTCAGAAAAATGGCAGATTCTTTTACAAGGTGCTCTCAGTTGTCGATGAACATAATTTTTTTATACTTGAAGTGAAATGCTATTGTTATATGGATAAATTCAAGAAATGGAGTTCATTGTTGGAATAGGATGATAAAGAATATGAACGTTTTTCTTCTATCACGCTTGCATCTATCTAATGAGAAATCACTCAGGGATGTACGAAATTCACGGACTGGCTCTCAGAAAACGCTGAAGAATGTAGGTGGGTCTAGATGTCAAAGTAGATTGGCAAGCATCTAATTCTGCTGGTTCAATTTAATACATCGTAAATACTCTTCAATAAATTAGCGATAGCTAATAAATAGCTCAAGATGTCGAAAAGAGATGGTAACACTGCTCCGTAGCATCTAAAAATCTTAGTATCTCTATCTCTCGAGAAAATCACAACACATTTCCACCCACTAAGTGAATAACTTCATCCAGTGCTGGAACAAACTCAACTGCCGCCAGGCCAGAGACCCGACAGCCTAAAAAAAAACGTTGTATGTCGATCAAACGAATTTGGCGAAGTGATTCTCCTTCAATACTCAAAGTACGATCTCTCTCTGAGATTTGAAATCTCCGCCAATCAAAAAAGAGCATCTCCTAACGGTTCCGAATCTAACTGTCGCGCTCGTGACACCACCTGATGGATTTTTTGAAGAAGCTCACCCACGCGGTCAAAGTCAAATATTAACTGTTGACGACACGTCATTGCGAATGTTCTATGAGCTTCTATCTGTCACCTTGAATCGGACTGATAATGACCTTGCCTCTCGTGAGTCACTGACCCAGATACAAATGCGCGGGAACTAAGAAATAATGCCTGCTTGTTTACCCGAAACATCCAAATACTCATCAATGGCGTCTGATCGCAAATCTCGACGAAATTCAAAACAGAAAAAACGAAAGTAATTAAAAATCTATAACTGCCAAACTAATGGATGAAAACAAATGAAATTTTAGCAATCTAAATAAAATTAAAATTTCTTTCCACCAGATATGTTTTTGAAAGTAAAATATTTAAATTAAGAAATTTTGAAAAATGATTATTGGACTTAGAAATTTTGAAATGAAATATGGAAAAGTTCGCGATTCTGAAAGAATTTGCCTGAATTAAAATAAATGAATTTGAACTTTCTGAAAAGAATAAAATTAACAATTAACCAATTTTTAATCAATATTATTAAAAAGGAAATACACTATATTTTGGAATAATTTATTTTAGACTGTATATTATTTAAAAGTTAGAAAAAGTAAGTTATAAATATTTCTTTTTTAGATCATTTGAAATGAAGTTTAATTAATATTGCAAAGTGAATAAAATGTAAATTAAATTGAATGAATAAATATCCTAAAACATATGTAATGGAAAGATTCTGAAATTAATTTATATTCTCACCAAAAGTAAACAATTTAGAAAGAATGTTAGATTTAAAATGCAAAAATGAAATTTAGCTTAATTAATTTAAATGAATTTAATGAATTTAATTAAATTGAAGAATAAATTAAAGTTAAATGTAAAATACTGAATAAATTAAGAGTTAAATTTTTAAATCATAACAGATCCTAACCTAAACGAGTTCTTATTTCAAGTAGTATGAGTCTCTTATTTTTCAACAAAGATCAAGTAAGACCGTTCAATTCATTTTATTGTTATTTTTGATTCTCTTCTCAAGGAATATTGACCTAAAGAACAGATGCACAAATTGTGCAGGGTTAATTGCTTATTTTAATCACAACTGCAATAAAATATTTAAAAGTTCACTATACGATTTATTCTTCCTCCATTCCATCAATAGAATAAATTTTTATGTCACATCATATAAGCTAATATGACAAGAAGTACTGGAATTTTCCAAAATTCAGAACCAAATAGTAAGTTAGACATACCATTATTCAGAATGCAGCTGACAGTACATATACTGTGTAATGGACCAAAACTCAGTCACTTCCAATGATGTCCTCACATTTTATACAAAGCAAAGTTAATATGATGAAAATGTCACTAAAATATCTTCATTGTTGTTAAAGTTGTTAATGAAAATTCAGGTTCAGCTTGTAGCGAGACACTCTGTATTTTTGATTGAATGTATTGTATTATTGATGAAATAAATCGATTGTAATGCTGGTTTCCTGTACAAATAATGTTAGTTTTAACCACATTATCTCTCCTAAAAGTTTCTTACAAAATTTTAGGAACATCCTGTATGTTTACAACCTCTGATTCACATTTATAAACTTCTTTGGTAAATCAAACAAAACAGGAAAATTATTCTTGCTGAGTGGCCACCATTTGAGTAGATTGTATTATTTTTTCTAAACTTTAGTCTCTTTTTGACCAATAAACACTGTATAGCTGTCAAATTTTCTTTCAATTAATTCAGAATCTCTTTGATTTTCAAATATTTATTTTTAAATACAAAATATATATATATATTCATTTATTTTAACTCACAGAAATCATGGAGTTTAAAGTTTTAAAACTATACTCTTCTTAAATAATAATGCAAAGCATATATACATATATATATATATATACATATGTCATAATTTCATAGTTTCTGTTGGTGTTTCGGTAATGTTTCATTTCATTAATGGTTATATACATATATATATATATATATATTAGTGTAAAGTTTACTTTAAAAAAAAATTCAACGTAAAATTGTTTTAAACTTTATTGTCGGAGCAAAGCTCCGGCTTCCCATGAAAAATTACACTTTTGTGTACACGATAGCGGCCAAAATATTTGCCGCATTGATACCAAAATTGGACTGGAAGTCGGTAGTGGCAAAATCTCGCCGGGGATTGAAAAACAGAAATATTCGTCAACTCTAACGCCCGGAATCGTCTGCTCTAGAATTTTCCATTTCCCCATAGAGATAACATTGCGATTGTTTGAATTAAATAAAAAGAAAATTGAAATAATTTATATTGTTGCCATTTTTTATCATGAAAAACTTTTGAATTAAATAAAAAGAAAATTGAAATAATTTATATTGTTGCCATTTTTTATCATGAGAAACTTATTTAAATAACAATATACTCGGAAACAACCTATTAGTAAAAGCTCTTAATCTCGGTCCCATATATTTTACTTTTATATATTTTACATATATTTTACTTTTCTGAAATAAGGACCCCATACATTTTTATCTTAAAACACGTGCAATGAAGTTTAAATCGTATTAAGTACATGAATTTTGTTTTTTTTTAAATCGAACTCAGCAATTGGTGTAATTAAACTTTTTGTTTCCATTTCAAATTTTTTTTTTCTTTTCATTCAAGCTTATTGTATAAAAGAAGTATGAGAGTAAATCTGTTTATTTTGATATAGTCCAGCCAATCCAGGATAAAAAAATATATATTAAGAAACATTTTATATATGAACGGATTATAAGATTTTATTATATAGAATTTGCAAGGATGCCAGTTAAGAGAAAGCAATCAGCTGAAATGAGAAGAATTGCGAATCGTAATTCAATGCGGAGAAGTCGCACAAGTCAGTTACCTTCAGATTTTTTGCCGAGTACCGGTATACTGAAAACTCAAATGAATGAAGCAATCAGGTTTGATAGAGAGGTATCGCAAATCACCTATGTGTCCTGTAATATGTGTCACAGAGCTTTCCCTGATATCATATTAAATACTGCTTGGCTCTGCCAGACATGCAAGTGTAGAGACGGTGCTTTCAAGTTTTCTGCCACTAATTCGATGGACCCAGGTCCAGTTCCTATTTGTCTCAAAGATCTGAGCTACATTGAACAAATGATGATCGCTCAAATACATCCAGTGGTTTATCTTTACCGTATACGAGGCTCACAGTATGGATACAGCGGAAATGTAATCAGCTTTAAACAAAATATTGAGAGTTTTATTTCGCGCCTGCCTGTCAATCCTTCAGATATGACTTCAACTGTGTTAGTGACAAAAGATACTTTATCAGGATGTGCAGAGTTTTCTGTTCGCTCACAACGCCTTCTAGAAGCACTCAGATGGCTTAAAGCTCACAATCCTTATTATTCAAATATCACAATTGATGAAGATTTGATCGCTACATTACCTGAGAATGGTGACGTATCTCAAATGTTACCAACAGCAACCGATATTACTGAGGATATTGATACTTTGAACGAGGCAATAAGGCGCGAGTCATTTAGACCACTACTTGAACCGGTAGATCAAAACAACTTAATAAATGACGCAATTCGTGTGCCTCACCCTTCATTAAATTCACAGCCTATCAACGAATTTCAAGAAGAGGGTTACATAGCACGTGCTTTTCCTCATCTTTTTCCACATGGTACAGCTGACTTACGACAACCTCGTCAAAAAGCAGTCTCTCCTGATGAGTATTTTAAGTTCCTAATGAAGTATGAAGATGGGCGATTTGCTAAAGACCCCCTATTTCGCTACTTTGCCATGAATTCAATTCTTCGGTGGCAGTCTTTGGCTAAAGGGCGTTTTTTCGTTCAGCGAAATAGGTTCAGCAATAAGACGGTAGAGCAGATGCGTGATATTCTGAATAGGCAACCAGAAATGGCAAAACACATTATGATTTATGCTAGCAAATTAAGATCCACAAAAGGATACTGGCGTGCACGTTGTGGGGAACTCCTTTCCATGGTAGGACAAATTGGAGCACCAACAATTTTTTTACACTGTCTGCAGCTGATTATCACTGGCCTGATCTTTTCAGACTTTTAGAGCCTAACAGAGATCCAAATGAGCTGACTGATACAGAACGCAGACAATTAATGTACGACAACCCTCTGTTGACTGGTTGGCTCTTTCAAAAACGTTGTGCTATATTTTTTAGAAAAATCTTGACGCCGTTGTTTTTAATAGACGACTACTGAGTTCGTTTCGAATGACAGTGGCGTGGAAGTCCTCACATGCATGGATTGTTGTGGTTAAGAGGGGCGCCAAACATGGAAACACTAGACATAACTAATGCTGAAAATGTAGCAGCCGTAACAGCATATTTTGAAAAACTATGCAGTGCTGTTAATCCTGACAAGGACGTCCTCGTAAATGATATACACCGCTGTCGAGTTCGCTTTTCAGACATTTCCAGTGAAGATCGTGATAAAGATCTCGCTCAGCTCTTAAATCAAGTCCAACATCACACAAGACATGGATATTATTGCCTAAGGAAAAAAAGAGGTACAAATAGTTATAGCTGCAGATTTGGTTTTCCAAAAGCAAAGTGCGACTCTCCAAAGCTTCAAGTAGAAAATGGCATAATTAGCTTTTTGCCAAAAAGAAACGATTCTGAAATGAATACTTACAATTGCTTCGTGTCACAAGTTTGGAGAGCTAACACGGATTTCAGTCCTATTACATCAAAGGATGCTGTTTTGCATTGCATTGCCAAATATGCCTCAAAATCAGAAACAGCTTCTGTTCCTTACAAGGAATTGTTATCTGAGATTTTAAATAAGATGAACGAAACAAATCCAGCAGTTCAAGCAGTCCAAAAACTCATTTTGTCTTCTGTTTCTGAAAGGGATTACTCAGCCCAAGAGGTAGTACACATATTAATGGGATGGCCAATGTATCACAGTAGTCGGGAAGTAGTTACAATACGGCTTCATGATAAGAACTGGGAAGAAATAAACTTTTCAAGCGACGAAAGACCATCAAAAAGCATGCTTCAGAAATATTGCGCGCGGCCAGAGAAACTTATTTCCTGCACGCTTCTTAAGTTTGCAAAATCTTTCTCAGTAAGAGGAGTCGATTATCACCAAAGAAGAAAAGATGCAGTTGTCAGAGTTTTTCCTCTTACATCACTCAACCACGACCCAACTCTAGCCGAAGATTACTATAGGCAACAAGTATTACTCAATTATCCTTGGAGAGGTAATTCTGACTCTTTATTGCAAGAAGGCCTGCCGTCTGCGTATCACTCATGGGAGGAAGCATTCAATGATCTAAATATTGATGCACACGAAGAAATAAATTTTCCTGCTGTTAGCAGTACACATGAGACAGAAATCCTGCAAGAAGAATACCGCGAGATTGATCCATATATGGCAGCAGCTGCCATAGTTCCTGTGCAGACAAACGAGGATACTTTGGGGCAACGCGTGATTGATCATGCATGTGAGTGGAAAAGTGAGAGTTACAAGTACCCTGATCGCAATTTTACTTCATTTTTAAATTACTGTAAAGAACAACAACTTACAGTGCATCAAAATTACGATACGTCTGAGATCAGATTTACAGATGAGCAGCAAAAAATACTTCACTTATGCACGCAACAGCTTTCGTCTTTGCAATCAAGATTTATAAATTGCCCTAAACGTACTTTTATTATTGGGAAAGCCGGAGCTGGAAAAAGTACGGTAATAAAAGAAATTCGTAAAAGAGTTACCGAGCAGTTAGGACCGGAAGCTATTATGGTTTTGGCTCCAACAGGTGCTGCTGCAATTAATGTCGAGGGCAAAACAATTCACTCTGCATTAAAAGTACCAACATGTTTTAAATCGCTTGCTGATTTAGGAAGTGAAGCAGCAAGAAATCTACAGCTCAGCATGAATCCAGTTTCATTTCTCATTATTGACGAATTTTCAATGATCGGATGCCGTCTGATGGCTGCACTTGAGCAAAGATGTCGCGAAGGTAAACCAGACAGCATTGAACCTTTTGGAGGCTTATTTGTTTACCTGATTGGAGATATTAGGCAGCTACAGCCTGTAAAAGACACACCTCTATATAGGAGACATTCTATAAAAGACATTTTGGCTTTTCGTGGACAAACAGTTCTTAAGATGTTTGAAAAATGTTTCACTTTAACAAAGTCAATGAGACAAAGCGACGATCAGCAAATACAGTTTAGAGAGACTCTTGATTCGCTTTCCGTAGGCAAAGTTACAGGCGACCAATACGCATCCCTTATGCAACGACGTAAAGCTATACAGCCTCCGGCTGAACTTGAAAGATTTCATGATGCCATACGCCTTTTTCCCACAAACAAGCAAGCTGAAGAACATAATCAAGAAGTACTTCGTAAATCAAAATGGCCAGTGGCAAGAATATTAGCAGACCACAATAATCAAATAGCAAGATGGAGTGAAGATGAGGGACTTTTTTTAGCAATTGGATGCAGAATTATGTTGCGTACCAATCTGTGGACAGAGGGAGGATTGGTCAACGGTGCACTTGGTACGGTAAAAGATATTGACCAGGATTACGGCCTCCAGGCTTGCCACAGGCAGTAATGGTTCATTTTGATGATTATCGGGGACCATTTCTCACTGAAAGACTTTTTCCTGTCACACCTATTACAAAGTCTTGGAAAGAAAACAATGTCTCATGCTCCCGTACTCAGTTACCTTTAACAGTTTCATACGCTGTCACCCTACACAAATCCCAAGGTTTAACTTTGTCAAAAATAGCTGTGGACATTGGTGACACTTGGAGCAACTTATGTCGCGTTTAGCAGGGTTCGACGTTTAGAGGATGTTCTGATTGAAGTGCCTTTCGCAAAGGATAGGCTAGACCAAATTAGAAGAATGGGGGCACTTGCTGATAGATTAGCATTTGAGCAGTATCTGAGGCAACTGTTGACCGAATAAACACTTGAAGATTCAACAGCTGTTATTGTAATTTTTCTTTTATACTAATAAACAGTAAATATAAAAATAAAAAATATATATTATATATTGTTAATGTTATATTTTATGTTTATCCCACTCAATGCTCCGACATTTCGGCCTGACGGATTCTAGTTAAATTATTACCAAATATAAAATTGTTTCTAAATTTATTATGTTAATACATTTAAAGCCTGAAAAATAGGAGTATTCAGCCAGCTAAATATTCAGTTTACACATGTGCCGAATATTTGGTATTATTGTGGGATTAGAAATAATAATACCCATCAGTTAATTAATATTCTTAACAGTACAAGATATAAGACTCAAGGGTTCAATTAATAGATACATGATATCATACGGAAAGAAAAAGTATAACAATAGGAATGTGGAGAAATCACAAGATTATTACGAGGCTCGTGACAGGTGAAGTTTAAACAGAAAGTGAGAGAAAATAATTGTTCCATAGTTTGTACCTCAGTATGAAGGTTGATAATCCGATATATATAAAATAAAGGATAAAAACTAGAATTCTAGGTGAATTCCTGTTTAAGTTTACAACGATATTATAGTATTGATGGATATGAAGTATTGTGATCTCATCATCAAATTGTTTGGTTGAGTAAGTAATAAAGATTATTTAAAGTTAAATTGAAGAAATATAGTCATTTGTAGTTATAAGTGAAGTAAATATTTAAGGAATTGTATGATTATAAATGAAAATCCTACAGTATTAGATATTCTGCCACAATCACTATTCAATGCATCCCTATAATAAACATGAAGCTTTATTTTTATATTCATCATTATACATAAATAATTAGAATATGATATATACCAGGAAACTATAGTAGTCCCTCATTATGGTGTGCATGTCAGGAGACAACAAAAAAGTGATATAGATATATGTGTGTATGTAATAATTTTGTAATAATGTAAGGTAAGGTATCAGTAAAGTATTTATCTTTTAACAGTAAAGTACTTATCTTTTCTTTATTTAACAATTTGGAGACAAATGATATAATAATGTAAAGTATTAATCAGGTAAGGTATCAGTAAAGTATTTATCAGTAGGTCATCATTTTTCTTACATTTTTACTTTGTTTGGTCATATCCTACTTTAGGATATATATATATATATATAAAATATATCCTAAAGCATGATATAACCAAACACAGTAAACATTATTACATCATTTGTCCCCAAATTGTCAAATAAATAAAATATAAGTACTTTACTGTTAAAAGATAAATACTTTACTGATACCTTACGTTACATTATTACATCATTTGTCTCCAAATTGTTGCTTTATGTGTATATTAAAATTTTTTAGAGTATTAATGATGGACACACTTATTGTAATCGATATACATATCGAATTGTGAAATTAAGATAATGTTTCTTTCCTCCTCCCAGGAGAGATGAAAAAAAAGCAATATAAGAGTGTGTATGTAATATTATGTGGGCAGTTGTGTATAACATCCTGTAGGCATCTGTAACAGCACAAGGCTACCATATTTTGTTTCATCCAAGTAAAATATAAAACAAACATAAAACTTATTTTTTGAGAATGATAAAAACTAACGAAAATAGTTTAAATATAAGCATGTATAACGTACTGTTTGACATGATAAAATCCATAATCATGCTCAGTTAACATGACAAGACAACCACACACATGCCAATATTATGTGGGCATGTGTGTATAACATCCTGTAGGCATCTGTAACAGCACAAGGCTACCGTATTTTGTTTCATCCAAGTGAAATATAAAACAAACATAAAACTTATTTTTTGAGAATGATAAAAACTAACGAAAATAGTTTAAATATAAGCATGTATAACATACTGTTTAACATGATAAAATCCATAATCATGCTCAGTTAACATGACAAGACAGCGCAGTGATGGCAAAACAGAAGAATAGCTGTGCTGATGGCAACCTATATGCTGTACCAAAGCTCCACATATTTGAGAAACATGTTCCTTGCATGGAAGACCGCTGGCCAACTAAGAGAAAAATAAACAGATATATAAGTAAAAAAATATCCTAATGAATAACAGATTTGCAAATCTAAAACACAATCTAAAAAGCTGACATTTTGACTTTTTATGCCATCAATTTATTTTTAATTACCATTATGTCAATTATAGAGAAGAAAAGTGCATAATTAAAATATAAATAATTTTATTTTCAATCATTAAAAACAAAGTTGTACCATAAAAATTCTACACGATAGTGAAAACAGATGTATTTACAAAAATAAGTATAAAAGAAAAATAGCTTTTTAAAAAATACTTTCTTATATGCATTCAATGTTCATCTTGAAAATCACATCTAGTTCCATGATTGTAATTCCTGATTTTTCCAAAAAATTTCTCCTAATTTTTTTTAATGTGACATAAGCACCAAATCCAAAAATTTACCACTTTGATTTACGCTTGACAGAAAGCACAAGCTTGTGAATTTATTTTTAAACATTATGATTTTTGCTCTGTTTTTTGAAAAATGCTATGAATGTTAAGAGAAAAAAAAAAGTTGTCTGTTGCAACAATTTCTAATAAAAGATAAATTTGTAGTCAAAGGGTTAATTGATTAAATTACTCAATCAGTCCACTGCATATTATGGCAGTGTTCCTCTTGTTATGATAAAGATAAAAATTTTGATCTATAAACCCTCTTCTTTCTTTAATTGCGACATGTTTAAAAATTTTGATTTAAGTAGCAAATATTAAACATGTTAATATTTTTAATTTAATAAGATAATTTAAAAGTAGGAAAAAAAAACTGAATAAAAATCGATATTTCCCAAAATTTTCTTTCTCCTAAGAAGCCTTTTAAAACATTAACCTTTCATAATTTTTGAGACCCTCCTCGGAAGATTTGAAATTTTATGCTTTTAATGGTTAAAAAGTGCAATTTGCCCCCCGGAACTCTACAATGTCCCCCCCAGAGCCACAAAAATCCCTCCCGGAGAAAAGTGTCTGAATTCAACACTGGTCTGGAGAACAGGGGTTTCATCTCCGTTACTCCCCCCCCCCCCTCCTCCCTATTGTGTTTACGCGACAAGACATATGTATGTGTGTGAACAGGAGCATCAATATTCGTAATGTAATAAAAAGAAAAACTTGATTACTAAGAGGAAAGCCAATCTGTGTTGTTACATTACAAATAGTCATTAAAATAATAGTGAGCAGTTTGTTACATTCGTCATCAGCACTGACCTCTTAACAATTCACATTCAGTTCATGTGCTTGGTACTGCCTAGGCTAGAGTATAATACTGTGAATACCTATAGATTGAATATAAGCGACAAACAATCTATTCTCTTCTATAGAGCTTCCAAAACTTACACCAAACATTTTATGGATAAAACATTTTACAAATAAGCATGTTTACACACATAATACAGTAGAAGATCTTTATAACGCAATTCTCCATATAACGCACAACTTCTCAGATGTAAACAATGAATTTTCAGCTAAGAAACACCTGAATTCCCACATTATAAATAGTTGCTATTCTCTAGAGGACTAAATCTGATACATTAGTTCAACTTTATCTCCTTAATTCAGAGCTAATTACTGAAAAAAATGCTATGATTTGATACAGGTATGTTTGGACAATGTTTATAAAGTAAATTTAACAATGTGTGGAATGATCTATATTATGCAGAAAATTATAATCTGCACAACTCCTGGTAATAAAGAATGCAATATAAAGATACTCTAATGTAATTTGGTATGTTTCACACATATTTGGCCATGTTTTACAAGCTAAATTTAATGATGCGTGAAATGTGATCTATATAACGCACAACCTCATGTTTTTAGGTTTGCGTTATAAAGATCTTCTACTGTATTTTATTATGAAATAAATAACTCACAACAAAATGAATAATGTATATTTCGTTATTTTGTATTAAATATTTTTTGGGCGCGAGGCCTTTCTAGGCATGAGGCCCTGTGTGGCCGCATGCCCCTAAGGACAGCTCTGTCAGGTAATCATGTTTAACAGAAATGTCAATTGAAAAATAGTGAACAGCTGGACAATTTATATTAATACACTATGAACTGAAAAAAAAAAGATAATATAAAAGAGTGCAGATGCCTCAAAGCTAAAAGATCCTTAAACAATACTATAAAAGCAATAAAAAGCTACACATTTTAAAAACATTTTAGTTTTGAACCTTCTTTAAAATAATACATAAACTAATATACTCCAAAAAAATCATTTTGATCATACTAAATTAAATCTACCATACAAACAGGAAAATAAAATAAAAAAATACAATACAACACAAGTTAGAAAAATTCCTTACCACTTCATTAACAGGAACTCCACTTTCATAAGTGATGAATCCAACCTCAGGGTCACACAAAGATTGCAAAATTGACTAAAAATAAAAACTATATATAAAAATGATATTTTTATATATCAAAACTAATAGTTTTCACAAAAAATTAACTTTTTCAAACATATTATACCAAACAAACCAAGCTTAGACTGAAACCTTTCCCAAAGAGTTACTTCTTATCATTTAATTCTAATTTTACAGAAAAGAACAAAAGTATGACTTTTATGTTATTAAAAAGTCAAGTTTACAAAATTGAGCACAGAAGTTAATTTCTAATAATTCATACTTAGATGGTACTGATTAGACAATTAATAAGACAATTTAATAAGATATAACAGAGATGTGGCAAATTTAGCGAACTAGAATCTTTCCATTTGTAATGTAAAGTTGGTTCAGGAGATAAAGTAAACAGAGATTCTTAAAATGCCTAAAATTAAGACCGAAAAATAGAATATATGTTTACTCTAAACACCGCTTCAACTCTTCAATACAGGACGAAAACGTAAAGTGGTTAGCATGATTGCGTTGTAGAACTAAGTACTAAAAAAAAATCAATAGTTGAGAATGAATTCAAAGTTTAAATTTACTACAAATTCTTTAGTTTAAGTATAATTTAAAGTTTACGTTGAGTTGATTATTTATATATCTATACTGAAATGAATGCACGAGAATGTATTTATCTGAAATAAAAATAAGAAAAGCATGATGCAATCCAAAATGGCCAGGCATCACTCCGAAAACAATCGAAGTAAACATTGAGATTAGAGAAAATGTTTAAAAAATCATATCTGCCAAGATTTACGTTGAATCTTGCTAGAATTTTGGCAGACTGCATAAATAATTATGTTTAATCTTTTGAATCAAGTTTAAAACAAAAATAATTAATATTTAAAAAGTAGAAATTTTATATTTTAACTTAGAAGAAAAAATCGCGGTACTTTACCGGAATCGATGTCAACAAACGGAAATCTTTAATTCTCTATCCAGATATTTAAATGCATGAATATAATTTAATTTACAAGTGATTATTGATTTTTAAAAAGTGATTTAATTATAGAAGTTGATTTTAATTAATAATAATATCTTAGAAGAAAAGTTAAAAAGATTAATTTTAAAAAGATTGAAAATATTGACTGTTTAAATAATAACGATTAAATATTTAATTTAAATGTTAATTAATATGAAAACTTTTAATTAATGATTAATAAGGATTAAATATTTAATTTAAATAAAATAATTAATGAAAACTATTGAATTTAAAAGTAGAAATGGAATGTATCATAACATTTACCCCTAGAATATGGGGAAAAAAAAAAAAAAAAAAAATTGTTGCCAAAGGGGAGAAAAAAATTAAAATGTAGAATTGAACTGAAATTCATCAATTGACAAAAAGTTTCACAAAGTGAAAACTAAAAATTTGACACAGCAATCGTTACCTCCATTCTTACAGTTGGCGAAGAACATATTTTATACCAGTAGGAACAGAGTTAACAATAAATCTGAAATAATACTTTAACTTACAATCCTTAAAAAGATATCAAAAGTTTTAGAGTCCAAAATGTTGCTACAGAACCACAAAAGATAGTTCTTAGGAATTACATTTTATACCTTTTCTAAAAATTTCATTTTTTCTTTTACATATTCAAACACTTCAACTCAGTACATAGAAATGTAAATACCAAATTAAGAATATGGATGCAAACAGTAAAATTGAAAACACGATGCAATACAGACGAATATGAGCACAAAATACAATCAATTGAATAATATATATGATGCAAGTACAGTTTACAAAATACAAATAAAATATATACAAAACAAGAATAGGGTGATTTTGTAAAATTAAAACCTAAAATTAAACCTATCTAACGATTGCACTTAAAAATTTAAAATTTTCCTACCAGCAAAGAAAATATTGGATATCCATGTGCAGATATAAAAAAATGAAATTCAAAGTTGAATTTCAAAATGCCCCCAAGAAATGTAAAACAGCAGTTGTACAACACAGCAAAAGAACATACATATATAAACAGAATGAAATTGTTGTGATGTGATGTTGAGACAAAATGAAAGTAATTTATTAATTCATATATTTAAAACTATAATTTTTTTTTTTTTTTTTTGACAAGGGAAAAACTTACGTACATCCCTTACAAATTGTAGTGGTGTCCACAAAAAGTTATTAAAGTGAATTAAATAATCAAATTGATTAAATAATTTTGAAAATTGGACACAAAAATTAGAAAATTTCCTTAAAATTATAGATAACTGCACCTTGAAGGACTTGTCAGAAGGGTAGAAATTTGTGATTTATTTTTAACCCCAACCAGGCCGAATTTACCTTCCATGTGTGCTCGTTAAAAATTTTTTTTTTGGTAAAAAAAATATCTAAATTAAAGAAAAACTTAGAGCAATTGCTCTATCGTATTCTTAAAATTATAAAAAAATCTCCACTCGAACCATATAGGCATGTACATTTCAGAGATTCAGCAACAAAAATTTATATTTTAATTTCATTCATTTCATTTTTATATAATATTTTGTCTCAATATTTATTCAATATCTCTTCTGTGACTATAAAGTAGTATAGTTGTTAAAATTTTAGGATCCTAAAATAATTTAAGTAAAATACCATCACATCCACAAGCAATTCCTAAGTAAGTATGTTGTTATCAAATAAAATTTCAATCTTTACATATGAGAAAGAGAAAAATCAATGTATAATTGAGTCTGAAACAATTGTGGTAATCAAGATAACAAAATTAAAATTATAAATCAACAGATCATAATTTGGTGAAGTGATAAATTATAAGCAAACAGTAACATACAGATAAAATGATATTAAAAGTTTAATATTTGAGTCAATTGAAAAATGAACACCCCTTAAAATGACCAGGGCCCTTCGGACATATTAGGTGATATGTTCAAGTAAATTGAATGGGATTACCACAGCTATTGCACCAAAAAAACATTTAAAATAAATTATAATCTTATATAAATAATTTGATAGAGTATGACAATCTTGTATTTAATAAATTTAATAAAAGTTCTATCTCAAAAGAAAAAAAATATATATTTGAAAAATAAACATACAACTAATATCCTGCTGGGATCAGCTTACTCACATTAACTTTTGTTGTCTTTCCTGTATGATCACCAAGAAGCTGAATTAAGTAATTGTCACCTCTGAAAGCTCTAATAATTTTAAAAGGACCAGTATTCTTATGTTTAAAAGTAGAAGATGGAATTAAGTTCTTTAAGTAGACTGTGTCACCAATAGACAGTTTTCTTGGAGAGCGACCTTTCAAAAATTTATTGTTAAGACTGAAAAACCTTTCTTCATTTTCTTTGACTAAATTTCTAGTGGTCGTAATATGCTCTCTTTGCTGTTGAAAATATACAGGGTGATCCTGTACAAACCGAGATGGTTGAAAAGTGTCTATGGGTAAGTTTAAGTCTCTACCAAAAAATAATTGAGCAGGTGTAAAATTGGTGACAGAATGTTTACTATTGTTGTAGTGCAAAACAAAAAATTTAAGCCTATCTGACCATTCAATAATATTGTCTGCAAGAGAAGCTACTGACTCTTTAAGAGAGCGATGAATTCTTTCCAAAAGACCATTCGATCTTGGAAAGTAGATGGAGGAATTTCTTTGTTTAATATTTAGAGATTTAAGAAAATTATCAAAAAGATCTGATTTAAAGTTTTTAGCGTTGTCTGTCAAAATAAATTTTGGAATACCGTATCTTGAAAAATAAGAATTGAGAGCCTTCATAATGGACGGAGAAGTAACATTGGTAAGTGGAATAGCCTCTAGAAAGCGTGAATAGTGATCTACAATGGTAAGTATAAAAAATTTACCATCATGAGACCGTGGAAGTTTTCCAACTATATCTATCGCAATCATCTCTCCAGGAGCTAAGTCACTTTTGTGAATAAAAGAAGGTTTCGTGTTAGTCTGTTTACTCTTATGTGGCAGACATTTCTCACAGCTGTTTACAAAATTCTGTATATCCTGTACCATACCATGCCAAAAATAATGCCTTTGAACCATGTCAATCGTCTTAGCTATACCAAAATGTGGTTGATGGGCTAGAGCAATGCAACTATTAATTAAAGTTTTAGGAATTAAAATTTTTTTTGTTCTGTTAACTTTACCAGGCTTTTTCTTTGAAAACATTAAGAGATTATTTTCAGGATTAATGGAATAATTAGGATTAGTATTTTGTTTTGAAGTTAATTTTTCTCTGATAATTTTAAGTTTTTCATCATTAGTTTGTTCTTTAAGTATGTTATCTATTGTTAATGAGTCATTGTTTGGAATAAAAATATTTAAGGCATTTACATATAAGTTAGGATTGTTAGGAAGATCTGCAACACGTGAAAGAAAATCTGCAGGATTAATTAAACCAGGAATGTGTTCTACT
The DNA here is from genome assembly GCA_963931845.1 of Maratus michaelseni. Taxonomy (NCBI): domain Eukaryota; kingdom Metazoa; phylum Arthropoda; class Arachnida; order Araneae; family Salticidae; genus Maratus; species Maratus michaelseni. The sequence goes on from OZ007595.1 coordinate 64,600,982, forward strand.
TTATAATTAAAACCTTGTAAATACAAAAGCCATCTAGTGATTATTTCAGACTGTTTTTCCAAATTTAAATGATGAGTAAGAGCTTTAGCATCAGTTAAAATTTTGAATTTCCTACCATATAAAAATTCATGAAAATGACGTATCGAGGCATAAATTGCATAAAATTCTCTCTTTATTGATGGGTATTTAGATTCAGCTGGATTAAGTTGTTTGGAATAAAATTCAATGGAGTAATACTTATTATCATGACACTGCATCAGAATTCCACAAATAGCATTCATTGAGGCATCTGTAACTAAACAAACCTCTTTGCTGTCATCAAAATTCTTTACAGTGGGATTATTAAGCAAAATGTTTTGAATTTTCTGAAACGCCTCCTGACACTCATTGCTCCAAACAAATTTTACACTTTTTTTTGTTAAATTAACTATTGGATGTACAACTTCTGCAAAATTATGAATTAAATGTCGAAAATAATTTATCATACCTAAGAAACTTTGAACTTGTTTTACATTGGTGGGAGTTGGAAATCTATTGATTTTATTTACATTATCAGGTGAAGGAGAATGACCATTAGCATGAAGATTGAAACCTAAGTAAGTAATTTCTTCTTTACAGATTTGTAACTTTGCAGGATCTAGAGTTAAATTAAATTCCTTAAGCCTATCAAAAACTTTTTGCAACCAAACTAACATTTCTTCTAACGTATCTGCAGCAACAATGATGTCATCAAGAAAAAATTGTACATGGGGACCTTTAAGAAAATTTAAACATTTATTTATAAGGGTATGGAAATAACTTGTACTATTAACTAATCCAAACGGCATTCTAGTAGGCTGAAAATTACCATATTCTGTTGCAAACGCTAACTTTGACCTATCTTTTTCTTGAAGTAAAATTTGAAAAAATGCTGCTTTAAGATCAAGTACTGTATAAAGTTTTTTACCTGCGATGTTTTGCATAATATCATTTATTCTGGGAAGACAAATTTTATAGGGTTCAGTTATAGCATTCAGTAGTCTGTAGTCAATTACCATACGAAATTTTAATTTGCTAGGATCATCTGTGGGAAGAGATTTTTTTTTAACAAAAATTACTGAAAACAATAGTTAGATGAAGAATTTTCAATTATACCTGCGTTTAAAAGTGAAGCTATCTCATTACGAGCAAATTCTTTAGCAATTCTGGGAATAGGATATGGTTTGGTCTGTAAAGCAAAATTGTGCAACAAGTTAAATTCAGGAACTACATCATCAGTACAACACAAAGTGTTGTATGAAGTGGAAAAAACTGCAGAATTGGACATTAATAAACTAAGTACACGCTTCTTATCTACATCTGACAAATGCTCAACTTGAAAATTATCAACCTTTAACTCATCTTTCCTCAGTTGTAAAATATCTTGCGAAACCAAAGAATTAACCTGAAAAGTTTTACTATCCCCATGAGTAGAAATTTGATCCTTAGAAATTTGCTTTAAGTAGCCTAATTTAGTACTTTTACTTAGAATTATTTTTTCACTATTGTTGTTATGAATATACATTAAAATAGAGTTATTTACATTACATTCATGGAGACTAAAATCAAGATTTAAAGGTAATTTAGTTTTTAACGGACAAAATAAATAATTAAATGAACTATTGATTTTATGAAGAGCTTTAAGTTTTATGATTCTACCCTGATTAGGTCTGATTATGACTTTGTTAGCAGGTTTGACAAAATTTTTTGAAGTTTCAGCATTATCCTCTTCAGATACAGGAGAAAGATTAACATTTAAATTACCATTAGAATTATAGTTGGAATTATCATTAGTAGAAGTAGTATTATCATTAAATTCAGTAATATTGTCATTAGTATCATTGGAAAGAACATTAAGAGTTTGATTAGGATTAGAAATAATAGAATTTTGAATATTTGCAGGATTTTTATTTTGAAAAGGAAAAGTAAGATTACCTATAATAAGTTGGGAATTGGCAGAATCTAACAAAACTTTGTTTCTGTTCAAAAAATCATAGCCTAAGATTATGTGATAGTTAGAGTGCCCATTATCATGGGTCACAAAAAAAACATTATGGAACCAGGTGGTATTAATTTTAAAGTTAAGACTTACAGCAGAAAAATATGGAATAGAGGAATTGTTTAAAGTTTTAATATTTACAGAACGAGAAATGAAGTTTAATTTAAAATGCTGTTTGAGAAATTCTATCGTTTTAGGTTGAATTAATGAAAAGTTCGCTCCAGTATCTAACAAAGCTTCAAAAGAAAACTTTCCAAAATTTAAATTGATGAGAGGAAGTGCAGATTCATCAACATTACAAGACATTAAAAATTTTCAGTTAGAATTAGAAAAAGAAGTATCCAAACCCTCAGCATTAGAAAAAAAATTGTTATCAAGGGTTCTGTGAAAATGAGGGGAAAAATCAGAGAAGTTATTACCAGAACCCCCTAACGGTTTAAAGAACGCTTATGGTTGTTTCTGTAATAAGGCCTGTGGTTTCTCCTGTCTCTACCCCTGTTAAATCTAGGAACATAATTATCATTTCGATTTCTATCATGTCTAGCAAAATTCCTATCCTGTCTCGAAAAATTCCCATCATTTCCTGAAAAACTACTCCCTTGACCGAAAAATTACCAGCTTGCTCTGAAAAATTTCCCTGTTGACCTGCACCCTGAGCATAAGATTTTGGAAAATACCAGCAGTCCTTCATTTTGTGTAATTTGTTGCAGATATGGCATACATCTCGCTCTTCTTTTAACCTTTGGAGTTGTTGCTGCATATCTAGCAACATTTTGTTAGATTCCTCCTGCTGCTTTAAAACTATCTGAATCAATGAATTCTGACTAGTACTCTCTGAAGTTACAGCATTGATGTTATTTATTGAAAATGCCTGCTGCTCTAACGCTTTTTCAATATCCACAGACTTGGATACCAAGTCCTCAAAATTATCCATGCCAAATTTCATTACTTCAGTCTTAATATCAGATCTTAAAGCCTCAAGGAATTTGGAAAACATAAGCTTCATCTTTAAGTCTGTCATTTGCGGTAAATTTTCAACATTCGGAACCATTTTATGTACAATTTTCCTAATCTCATCCGCTAACTCTTTGACTGACTGTTTTGGCTTTTGACAGGTGTTTGAATACCTGTAAGACGCGTCCTGGAATGATTCCTCCCTCCTAAATTTATCTCTGAGCATTCTGACCAGAGTGTCAAAATCGTGCTCATTCTGAACTTGGGGGTCTCCGGAAACATATTCTAACGCCCTATCTTTGCAATGAAGCCTCAAAATGATGCAACGGTCCTCATTATTTAGATTTTGCAAGTTGCAAACATCAACGATATGCCTGATAAAAAATGTTACATTTTCATCATCTCTCCCATGAAAATAAGGTAAAGAGGCAATGAGAGCGTTAAAACGAATTTGATGGTCCATTCTAACTCAAAAAAAAAAATTTTACACACCCAAAACAATATAAAATTTTCAAAAGAAATCAAGTATTCAAACTTAAAATGAGAAAAAAAAATATATGGTGCAAACAAATTATACATATATCTGAAAACACATAAACACAAGAATACAAATATTGCAAAAAAAAAAAAAAAAAAAAGAAATATAATCATAAATCATAAAATTTTATCATATTGCACTTTACTAATTCACTCTTATAATATTAAGATTTATTGCACAGCACTTAAAAATTTCTCAAAATAATCACAAATCAGAATGATTTCTATGAAAAAATCAGCACATGGATACCAAAATTTAGAAATATTTGCTAAATAGCAATTTTAATCTCATTAAAATTTAAAATATTGCCATATTAAATTTAAATTTAAGCAAAAACCTGTGCACATTTCGCTGAGTCATGGCACCATAAAATGTAATGTTTTGTTGGTTCAGGAGAAAAAGCAAACAGAGATTCTTAAAATGCCTAAAATTAAGACCGAAAAATAGAATATATGTTTACTCTAAATCCCGCTCCAACTCTTTAATACAGGACGAAAACGTAAAGTGGTTAGCATGATTGCGTTGTAGAACTAAGTACTAAAAAAAAATCAATAGTTGAGAATGAATTCAAAGTTTAAATTTACTACAAATTCTTTAGTTTAAGTATAATTTAAAGTTTACGTTGAGTTGATTATTTATATATCTATACTGAAATGAATGCACGAGAATGTATTTATCTGAAATAAAAATAAGAAAAGCATGATGCAATCCAAAATGGCCAGGCATCACTCCGAAAACAATCGAAGTAAACATTGAGATTAGAGAAAATGTTTAAAAAATCATATCTGCCAAGATTTACGTTGAATCTTGCTAGAATTTTGGCAGACTGCATAAATAATTATGTTTAATCTTTTGAATCAAGTTTAAAACAAAAATAATTAATATTTAAAAAGTAGAAATTTTATATTTTAACTTAGAAGAAAAAATCGCGGTACTTTACCGGAATCGATGTCAACAAACGGAAATCTTTAATTCTCTATCCAGAGATTTAAATGCATGAATATAATTTAATTTACAAGTGATTATTGATTTTTAAAAAGTGATTTAATTATAGAAGTTGATTTTAATTAATAATAATATCTTAGAAGAAAAGTTAAAAAGATTAATTTTAAGAAGATTGAAAATATTGACTGTTTAAATAATAACGATTAAATATTTAATTTAAATGTTAATTAATATGAAAACTTTTAATTAATGATTAATAAGGATTAAATATTTAATTTAAATAAAATAATTAATGAAAACTATTGAATTTAAAAGTAGAAATGGAATGTATCATAACACCATTAATTATCATAATGCCACACTTTAAACGCATTTTTATAAGAATTACTTTTTTTGATGGAAACAATCTAGATAACTCAAACAATACTGCATCACTTTATTTAAAAATTTATTTGAAAAATTTTAAATTATTTAAAATTACACACTTTCTGTATGTTAAAAATTATTTTGTGAAAGAAATATTTTTTTTTTAATATGTGCACTTTTTAATTAAACAAAAATGACAATTTTTACTTTGAATATCCATAATTTTGTGATTAAAAAAAAAAAAAAAAATCCTTCATTCAGCACTAAATATTCTTTTATTCAATGGATGCTCTAGCAAAACAGATTTTCCTTTCAAAAAAGATAAAATCCCATGTTAACCAATGGGAAAAATTAAACACAGAATTACTCATTACCTAATATAATTATCATAAATTATTTTCCTAAGTGCAATAAATTTTGATAATTTTACTACGGCAAATTTTTTTTAATTTATAGTTTTCTTAAAAATGCTTAAAATTTAGGGACACAATTTTTAGAACACAGTATACTTACTTTCTTGAGGTGAAAATTGAATTTTGTTAATTATATGAGGCAATGAATAATCCTGATATTAAATTTCCCCATAGGTTAAGATGGGATTTTGAGATTGGTAAAGATCACTGAAGAGTCCCCTTAAGATATATTCATTGTGGTTTTTGTTTTCAGATTAATATTTTTATATGAAAGGCTATATGATTTTTTATTATCATATCCTCCACTAAAGCTCCTACCCAGAAGTTGCTAGCCTGAACATTGCTTTCTTATAGTCAATGTGCAGACAAGCATTGATTTCTGATAGAATTAAATACAACTAGTATATGATCACTGTTAGTAAAAAAAACAGCTATTGTTGCCAATTATCAATTGCAATTTTTATGTGTATAATATTAAAATAGATTAATTAAATCTATGAACACCCTACAGATAGACTAAAGAAAATTTAAGCAGGTAGCACAGAGAACAAAATCTACAACTAGTAAATCTACAGATCAGGAGCCTCAACGTCAGTTTTGAAAGTCAATGTTTTTTAATATCACTTTTCATAATATTTAACATCTTACAATCCGCAAATTAAATTTTTTAAATTACTACATCTATATTTATGCGCGTATAAAATAATTCGAAGGTTTCAGAAATTAGAAATGTTGAATTAAACACGGTTTATGCAATAATATTCTAACGTTCTTGTGAACTTCTTATTCAATTTTTTAAATTAAAAAAGTCCTTACGGCCTGTACCGGGAGGAAAAGGTAGCTTTAATATATCTTCGTTTTAAAATTTTAGCTAATGTTACACGAAAACAGCAAGTTAAAATGCAAAGAAACGTATACAAAAGATTCGTTAATACTGAATTTGAATAAGAAATTCGCCAAATTATTGAGCAATAGCCAAATTGGCTTCATTTATGAAGACTTATTTTGGTCGCCACATTTGGTGATATTTCGCCACATTTGGCGATATTTTGCCAAATGTCGCCAATTTTGGCGCTAACGGATATGAATATATAGTTTTATGCGTATGATTGGGAAAATTATTACAACAATGATAGAAAAAAATTTGCGAGTAATCGCGTTAATGTGCTGTTTTGTTTCAAAATGTCAGCCACCCTAGAAATTCAAACTGCTCTATCTCAGCCATTTTTTAAGATAGAGGTAAACCAAAAAATGCTCTGGAATCCTTGTATCAAGGCCTAACACCTAATTGAAAAATAAATTTTAATTTTTAATTTTTTTGTATATTTATTTTAGTTTTAAATTTTTAAATGGCCGCCATCTTGAAATAAAACGGCGGACCAAGCTTTCCAACGAACTCGGTCGAGACATTGGTTAGCTTAATACACACAATTGGTTCCATCGAAATTGATTTATAAATACAAGCGTTATCGTATGACATAGGTCAGATATATATATATATATATATATGTAAGGAATTTTCCGGGGACGACTTGGGAGACTAATACTTTACAGAAACATACAAATAAGTTGCACTCGGGACCTCTGGACAGATCGAACTCGTTTATTGAAGCATTTCTTCGTACAGACATCTTCGCGCGTTCAGTCGGAGGTCCCGCGAGCCATTTACGTTAAATTTTGAGATCTACATGGCCGAGGGTTTGGCTGACCGCTCAAATGTGCCAAAAATCTGTCTTCTTCGCCCTTGCATGGGGTTTTAATCAAAATTTAGGATATTTTCCAGCAGAGGGAGAAAGAGTCAAATTGGGAGGATCATTTATTTTAATTGGTCAATTAGCTTTTGACTGATGTCTGGGGTCTTATGCCGACACCAAGGCTTGGCCGGGCCTGGGAGCCGCACCCAACAGACAGCTGCAAGAAATGCAAACTCATCACTTTTAAAACTTAAAGAGATGTCGAAATTGATAGATGAAAGTAATATTTGTGAGGCTGAGAAACAAAGATCACAGGGGCAGATTAGATTTAAGCATTAGATTTATAAGTTAGAAAAAAATGTTTTAGGATTTAAATTTTTTATTTTGCATTTTAAAAAGGGTTTATTTTTATCCTTTCACATCCCCCCCCTCCAAGAGGAGATCCACCAGATTTGCCTGCAAAACTGGGGGAACTCACCCGGAAGACCGAGAATGCCAAAGTGAGTTAAAAAGAAAGTGTTTAATTGAGTAAGGCTTCAAACTAAGTTAATGTTAAAGTTAAATTTACAACTAAGATTGTTAAAAAGTGAGGGCTGAATTTTGCTGCTGGAAAAATATTAAAAGTTTACATTTTGACGCATAAAAATTAAGGAAAAATGAAAGATCTTATGTTTTTATGCTAAAAACTTCTCGGTTTGGGATATGGCTCTCGGGACAATCTGACCGAACTTTACATTAAAAACTTGAAAAATATAATAATTATACCACAAAACATACGAAATCTATGAAAACAATAATACACTAGTGTAATACTAACACAAGGAATATATGAAAAAAAAAATACAATAATAAAATAATATTGTTTTAAAGTTTTGTTGCATAATTGTGTGGCTTAAAAGTCTCTGGACATTTTTGTGCTATTTTTGTTCAAGTCCTTACAGCACAAATTTTCCAAATTTTATATAAAATTATATTTCTGTACAAAATTATAATTCTGTAAACATATACTATTAATACGAAAAATAAGAAATTATTCTAATATCTGAAATAATTGAAAAATATGGTTTTTATATGCAACATATTCACATTAGACAAATACTTGAAAATATTAAATTATGAAAAAGAAACTTGAAATTATTTGTTCACATTTTTTCAAAACGTGAAAATATTAAAATTGCCGTAATATAAATTTATTAAAATTAAAAGCTTATGTAAATATTTAAAAATGATGAAATATACTGGAAAATGGACAAAACATGTGTGGACATAACAAGTGTAAGATATAGAGTTTATTTACAGGGACTACTGGTTAGGTAAGTAGTTTTATTTGTATCCTAAACCTTTGGAGGTTTTAGCAGATCCTAAACCTCGGGGAGGTTTTAGCAAAAATTAAAAAAAAAAAAAAAAAAAAAAAAAAAAAAAAAAAAAAAAAAAATTGAGCATGATATTTTTATTTTGGGTGAAGATGTAGATGCAATTTAATTGTAAGCAATGGAATTTACTGTTTTGCAGACTGAGGTGTATTTGTTTTCCCCAGTGGCATCAATAAATCTGAGCAGCAATATAATAAATTACAACTACATCTCACTGTTAGCTCAAAGAAAAAATAAATAAATTCCTGCTCTAGACAAGTATAAATCACAGAACATTTTTCCTTTAAAATTGAGGCCAGAACGCTCCGAATTTTCCTTGCTAGTTTTTACGCAAATAGCAAAATCTTTTTTTATTTTTAAGGGTTTTACTACTGGCAAAGGAAAAACTAATTAATAAAACAAAAAAATAATAAACCTGGTATGAATAAAAAAGGACAGCGTTTCAGAAGTGCGTGGCAACCTGGTGACAATTCTGTTTACTAATGGATCTATTCTTACAAAAATATCAGCAGTCGCCACATTTACACATGTACATCACTGAATCCTCTTTGATTGCACAGGGGTGTTTTTGGTTGGAGTTTAACCAACTCAAAAACTTAAAAAAAATTGTGGGCTTAAAGATTTAATGGACTGGAACCATGGTCATCTTTAAAAATTGAATGGGTGGATTCAGACACTATTGGACTTACCACGGTAAAAGTGGATTCACCAAGGTCATGTCTAAACCGATTGGTTAATAAATTGAATTTATTTTAAATATTTAAAATGGTAAGGACGGGGCCTTCCAAATTTTTCTTTGAAAACTGGTTGGGGTTTAACCAACACAGGGAATGATGGGTCACGATATTTGAATTAAAAAGTGATATGGGTAATAAAGGGGTGATATGAGTAATAAAAAAGGAAATGGTAAAAATAATATAATATAAAATATAAAAATATTGAATAAATGCACTGGAAACACAACATACATTACTTACTTACATGAAATATTTTTAAAAATACTGCCAATCTGATTGGTATCTCCAACAGTTCAATAAAAATATATTTTCATATAAAAAGAAACGAACTGTAATGATGAATAAGTACCATAGCTAATAATTAAACACACACAAAATCTAAAAATAATAATAATAATATATTTACAAATTAAAAAAAATTCACCTGGAAAAATTGGGTAAAAACTTGATGAAAAATACTTGGTGAATAAAATGATAAAAATACTGAACTATCACTGCGCAAATGTATCATTTCATAGCTTTATAGCTATTTTCTGTTCTGTTTCACTCTTATATGGAAAAAGTTGTAAAAATAAACAAAAAAGTTGTCTGCTTAATTTTTTTTTTTTTTTTTTACTGGAAAACATTCATAAAAGTAACTAGTTCAACCCATTTATTTATAATACCATAAACATTAAATTCAACTGCATTTATTTTTTGGGGATCACACGTGTGCTTCACCTCATGAAAAAGAAAAGAAAAGTACTGTTATCAAAAACTTGTCACAATTAATGTGCATAGCTGGTCATTCCCCAATTTCTTATAACTTTAATAACTTCAACTTTACAAGAAAAAATAAAGCTAATAAAATTTTAAAATAATAAATTTAAATTTGCTTAAAACTTATAAAATCCCTTTAACACATTTCAGAAAAATCTACTTTTAAACTTTTAAAAGTTACACACTGATAACAGCAAATTTTTTTTTTTTTTTTTTTTTTTTTTTTTTTTTTTTTTTCATTCTTGATATTCTCAGAAGTAACTTTTCAATATTAATTCGTTAAGCAAATAAACAAATAAAATATTGTTTAATTTAACAAAATTGATTTTTAAAAACACCTTTTCATAAAAAAAAATAACGTAAAAGAAATCTGTATTGTGGCTTAATTACTTTTAATACAAAACTTAATAAAATATTTAAAAAATTAAGCTTCAATTAAAAAATATCAGTTACTTTCAAACACTTAAATGAAGAAATTAAAAAGAATGTAATTAAACTTTATACTTTTTTTCTACAAAACCATTAAGACGGAAATTTATATAGCAATAAAACTTACCTGTGGATTAAAATATCCAATTTGCTTTAACACACCCACACACACAAACAAAATAAAATAAAATAAAACACAGGGCTTTTTCTGACCCAGATCATTATCGTTATTTGTTCACTAAATGTAAATAAATAACATTTTCTGGTGGTCGGTTCACAGTGCATCATGAATCACTTTAGTTTAACGTGCTCAACTGAAAGAAAAGAAAAACTTCAAAAAATAAATGAACACTGAATGTTTTTTCCTTTTCTTACTCAGTTCTAACCACAAAAATTTAAAGTCGGGATCCCACAGATAACGAAGGACACAGATAAATATTTCAGTTCTGTATCAGAGTTTGCGCGATCTTGAAAATCAGCTGTCTCTTTGACCTACATATGTTGAGGTTATAAAAGAGTTTTTCAAAAGATTCAGTTTGATCTTCAGTGAGTCTAAAGTTAATAAATTGATGCGGTTTGCACATAGATAAGTTTCTTTTTGACGATAACAGAGTGAGGAAAAAAAAAGTTTCTTGGTTGAGGACCGGAAATATAGCAAATAAATTTCAGCATAAAGGATGTTTATTTTTGGTTTTTCTCAGATGAATACGAAAATTATTTGAATGTTATCTGGCGAGTAAGCACACTAAGTAAAATAATTTGATGTTGAAGAAAAAAAAAAAAAAAGTTCTTTTTTACCGGCCATCGGGGGAAAAGTATTTTTCTTTTCTAGGTGACTATATTCAACTTTTATACACAATAAAAGTTCATGATGATAAAATGCACTTTCTTGAAAGACTAATCGAAGTCTCATTAATTGCTGGCAATCTTTTGAGATTGTTCGTGGGCCGATTGCACTGACACAACACAGATACTATTTTTAATTTTCATGGCACAAGTGGAATTTTTCATTTTTCAAGTTCTTTTATCGTGGAAAGGCTGGGATTTTCCCGAAGTAGGCGACCGTCATGCCGACTTTATAAAATGTAAGGAATTTTCCGGGGACGACTTGGGAGACTAATACTTTACAGAAACATACAAATAAGTTGCACTCGGGACCTCTGGACAGATCGAACTCGTTTATTGAAGCATTTCTTCGTACAGACATCTTCGCGCGTTCAGTCGGAGGTCCCGCGAGCCATTTACGTTAAATTTTGAGATCTACATGGCCGAGGGTTTGGCTGACCGCTCAAATGTGCCAAAAATCTGTCTTCTTCGCCCTTGCATGGGGTTTTAATCAAAATTTAGGATATTTTCCAGCAGAGGGAGAAAGAGTCAAATTGGGAGGATCATTTATTTTAATTGGTCAATTAGCTTTTGACTGATGTCTGGGGTCTTATGCTGACACCAAGGCTTGGCCGGGCCTGGGAGCCGCACCCAACAGACAGCTGCAAGAAATGCAAACTCATCACTTTTAAAACTTAAAGAGATGTCGAAATTGATAGATGAAAGTAATATTTGTGAGGCTGAGAAACAAAGATCACAGGGGCAGATTAGATTTAAGCATTAGATTTATAAGTTAGAAAAAAATGTTTTAGGATTTAAATTTTTTATTTTGCATTTTAAAAAGGGTTTATTTTTATCCTTTCATATATATATATATATATATATATATATATATATATATATATATATATATATAGATATACATATATATATAAATCAACATTTGAACGGAGGGTGGTTTTGGGGTCTGGGGGTCATGATCGGTGAAAATATATCGAAATTTTCCGGAACTGCTTTCCTACGAACGGCTGCAATAGGTAGCTTTATACTTTTTTGTATTGAAAGCTACCTAAAATACATTTCTTCAGGGGGGCAGAGCCCCCCTGAAACCCCCGTAATCTTAATAAATTTATATTCGTGATTTCCTATTGTTTGTGTAAATGATTCTTGTATATCTTGGATGTCGTTCTACACAGTGGTTTTATTAGGATATGCAAAAATTTCTAAAATAATTTCATGTTATCCTAATACCGATTAGCTATATTTACTTACCTGCCAACCACGAAACACTCACATCTGATAGATAAGTTGAATAATATCTCGTGTACAAAAGCAACTTATGGAAATGTAAACTGAATCTACTATATTTCACTTATATCTATTTCAGAAATCTAGTGTTATTACAATATTTGTTTCGGAAAAACAGTTTTGATGGTCATTCTATAATATCTATTTTACCTAAGTACATCCTGATCTAACTCTATGGTAATAGCATACTAAAATCACCCCAAAATAGGCTTATTTGGAAACTTTTAAACCTATTGGGTAATCATTCATAATCGTGCTCACTGCCAATTCACTAAATAGCAACTGTGATTTGGCGCTATAAAGTATTTTTTGTGATAACATTTTATGATCTCAGTTTCCAGTAATTGTGCTATTTCAGGCGGTATGGATGCGTTTTACTACGCTAATTTCTTTAGATTAACCATCTCGTATCAGATATTATATTCTATTTTTAAAATAATACTAATTTTCAACCACGAAAAATCCACATCTCTTCCAGAAAATAAATAATATCTCATGTAAAAATGTTTCGGTTATCATTCTATAGTAGTTAAAAGGCAACTTGTATCAAAATAAATTCTCATTTATTTCAATAAAATATTAAAATCACCCAAAAATATTTTATTTTGCAAATAAATATTGTAGCATAATAGTCTGAGTTATTTTAATTTTATTATTTTGATATTCTTTGAAATATAGTTTATAGGTTACGGTTAAATTAAAGAGAAAAATAAAAATAAATGCATTTTAAAATTTGCAAAAATGATAAAATAAAATGTATTATATTATTAGAACAGATGTATGAAATTCCACCAAAAATTATACACCTAATTTTAAAAATCTGACGAATGTATTAACAAAATTTCAAATTAATTTGAATAATTTAAGACCTGACTTGATCAATTTTAGCCTTCATAACTTACCGTTTAAATACATTAATGAAATGCGCCATTTTATTTTCAACAAATGAAAAATTTCAAAATGTCTGAATTTCCGTAGGAAAGCATTATGATCTAAAAAGAAATGTTCTATATTTTCCGAACGAATGAACCAAACGTAACTAAAAACTATACAGTTAATTCTGGGTACCTCACCAACATACCATACCTACCAAAAATCAAACTAATCGGATCATTTTTGCGGCAGTTATCTCGGAACAGACAGACAGAAACCAAAAACTTTTCGGGTCTCCACAGTGAGCCTCAACTGACGTTTCGGCAACTAGTAAATCTGCAGATCAGGAGCCTCAACATCAGCTCAAGTCACTGTTTTTTAATCTCACTTTTCATATTATTTAGCATCTTACAATCCGCAATTTAATTTTTTTCTATTGCATACATATTTACAGGCATATACAATTCTTCGGAGGTTTCAGAAATTAGAAACGTTAAATTAAACACGGTTTATGCAATGATATTCTGAAATTCTTATGAACTTCTTATTCTTGTAACTTTTTAGATTAAAAAAAAAAAAAACTTGTATTAAAATAAATTCTTCATTTATGTCAATAGAATACAAAAATAATTTATTTCGCTAATAAATTATTGGAACAAAATAGTGCGTGTTGCTTTTATAATTTTTATCTTCTTTGAAATATCGTTGCTAGGCAACTGATAAATTAAAGAGAAAAGTAAAAAAAAAATGCATTTTAAAATTTGTAAAAAACATGAAAATAAAAGTTTTATATTTCCGGAACAGATGCAAAAAAATTTCCAATCATTTAAACAATTAATATCTCAATTCTAATAAATGTATCGTCAATTTTTCAAAATTATTGGATATATTTAAAACCTCCATATCGAAAATCAACATCCATAATTTTACGTTGAAATCCATTATTCAAATATGCGATTTCCATTTCAGTTAAAAATGAAATTTGAAAATCGTCTGCAGTCCCATAGGAAAGCATTATGATTTAAAAAGAAATGTTCTCTATTTTTCGAACGAATGAACCAAATTTAACCAAAAACTATACAGCTAATTCCGGGTATCTCACCAACATACCCACCAAAAATCAACCTAATCGGATCATTTTTACGGCAGTTATCGCGGAACAGACAGACAGACAGACAGAAACCAAAAACTTTTCGGGTCTCAACAGTAAGCCTTCACTGACGTTTCGGCAATTATATTAATAACAATAAAAGGAATATTAAATTAACAAGTACAGAAAAAAAAACATAGTTGCAATAAAAATGTAATATACACTCTCTTACCACAATGCATTCATGAGACTGGATCACATGTGGCTTATCAGATGGCGTGTTAAACAATTCAAGCATCAGTGGAAGAACATCAAGATACTTTTCATCTGCTTTACCACTAAAAGAAAATAATAATAATAAAATCATGAAATATTTTTAAAAAAGGACTTTTTCGTAATTCCTTATAATAAATCATTCATAAATTCCAAATAAAAGAAACATTATTAAAATATATGTGAGGTAGTATAATGTTACTGAATATATATGTGAGGCATGCCAAAATATTTTAGCTGTTAAACACCTATACCTGAGGTCTTAAAATGAAATTTACATAAAATAGAATTTAGGAAACTGAAAATATATTTAATCTATATTAATAAAAGAAAGTTTTTCTCTCTCTCTCTCCCTCTGTATGTGTGTGTGTGTGTCTATCTGTGATGGCAAGCAAAATCTACCTCACATAGAAGTCTGAAATTTTGGGTGAGGATAGTCTAAGACAGGTCCTGATGTACATGAGGCTCATATTTTTAACTTTTTGATAATTAGCCGAAATATTAATTAAAAACTCATCAAAAACTCATCTCTTTCTTTGTGAGCTGGCAAAAGCTCTTGCACATGACCAGAACTTGATTTATGCGTAAGGAGGAAATGAGGAACCAAACAGGCAGGTTATTTGTGTTATTTCACAGTTTTAAATCGGCCAAACTGTTCGGTACAGTTAAAAAGAATCACACACAAAATCATTCACAAAAAGAATTTTGGAGAAATGGGGTAGAAAGGACTAGAAGAATTTTTTTGTGAATAGATTGAACAAAAGAGACATATTGACATTGACAGATACATGTTGACATTAACAGATACATGTTGACATTAACAGATACATATTGACATTGGCAGAGACATATTGACATTGAAAGACATATTCAGAAAGACATCTTACATCTCAAATGCAACCAATTCGAAAAATTATCATTGTTAACCCTTTGAAAAAAAAATTTCAAAAAGGATCGTTTTCCTGAAGGATGTTTTCTCCCTTATGGCAATGCCCCTCCAGGGCGCAATTTTAGAGGTATCGACAAACCAAAAATATGCTGTTAAGCTGAAACCTTCTTCTAACTGACAGTGCAATTAGTTTTTAAAAATATGAATATTAACCCTTTCATAAATACTGGCGAACGCAAGTCACTTCATGCTCATGTACACTATCTTTTTTTCTACACTAAAAGTAACTAAATGTCCATATTTTGACAAGATCTTTTTAGAACATCTTGCTCAGTCAGACCAGATTTAGATTACCTACAAAATTTTCAAAACACTAGGATGTGTAGAAGTATTTAAAAAATAATAAAATCTGAGAAAGTTTTTTTAAAAAAAAGCGAAAAAGGGGGTGTTTTGGCATGGTTTTGCTCTGCTTAGGCTCATGTTATCACTACTAAATATGCATATTTTTTCAATTTTAAAGAGAGCTTGGATACAGTTATATTTATAACTGATTAAAATTTCAGAGAGTTCAGAAGATGAGAACCATTTCTTTTTTGTTATGTTAACTCCTTGGGGACGAGCAACACGTATACATGCCGCATAAGATGCTCCGAATCCTTGAATTTTTCCATCAATTATTTTTTATTGTAAGCTTTGCCTGATTAAATTTTAGCATTTCTGCGATTCAATTAGGCGAAAAATTCTGTTTTGAAAAACCGGTGGTAAAAGATTAAAAATTCTGTAAAGGACGCTCGTCGCGAAAGGGTTAAAGGAGCTGACGCGAAAACAAACAACAACAAAAAAATATAAGAAAACACATTTCTTTTACAACTAGATAACAATATTTTTTTATGAAATTTTTACACAGGCTGTAGAACCGTTATAATTATAACTGATAAAATTTTCAAATAGTTTGGACAACAAGAATTCTTTTTTTAAAACTATGAAACAATTCTGTGTGGAAAAAACAAGAAAATGTCTTCTTACGAATGCTTTTATTACTAAAATATCAATATTTTTTTCACAAATTTTTCATTTAAAAATATAATTTCTTACAAAATTAGATTAAAGATATAAAATCATACAAACTTGAGGTTCGTTTAAATTTATTACCACGGGCCCGGGCAATACTAGGCAGGTCAGCTAGTACAAACATATCAGTTTATGTGAAAATTTAAAAAAACACTATTTGATTCATAGTTACTTAATTTTAACTGTGCAAATTTCATGCTTTTAGGGATAAAAATAAGGCAAGTGAAGTGAAATTTTAAGTTGAAAATGAAAATTAAATAAATAAAAATAAAATGAAACACTATCTACATACCTTCCTCTCATAATGTGCATCATAGGGATTTTAAAAGAAGCATGAGAAACAAGATAGGCAACCAGATTTAAAATACGAGCAGTTGAAGTAGTAGGTGTCTTCAACATGGGAGGAGTATCATGAGGTATGGACACACATGGATCAAGGTTTTCTTTTTGCTCAGGTGGAGGTAGAACCAGAACATCTATCAATGCATCTAATACAGCCCTGTAATGAAAAAAAAAAAAAGGTGTTGCTTTTATCTTAATTTGCATTTTCTTTTTAATTAATTTGTTTCAAATAAGAGCCAACTCAATTTAATTTGCAGATTTATAACCTGCAAAACCTTTAATTCACAGTATGTATTCAGATGTAAAGAATGAATGTTATAGTTAAGATTTTAAAGAAATTCAGTAGCAGCACAAAACATTTTTTTACAGAAACTTACTTTTTTTTTCATTAATTTAATCAAATTTTCAGTTTAATCTTTGTTTCTCTTCAAACCACAAATTAAACTATAATTAAATTAATAATTTAAAAAAATTATATTAACTTTTTATCAAAACAGTCTTTTATTTCTTAAATAAACTTACATTTTTGCATAACTTGCAAAATAAAATTTCCAAAATTAAATCTATTGAAACAAACAGCAATTACATCAACGGTTCAGAAAATCAAATTAATCAATAATGAATGTGCATTTGAATTTGAATATTTAAATATGTATACTTATCTTATTGCTAAGTATTACTTGATTATGCTTTTGTGAAATTATTAAGCTTTTATATCTATACAAGAAGAAAGTATTGGATTCATGAAAATTTTTACTTCCGATTTTCGACAGCTTTATACATTTTGAAAATCCTTAAAATGATTTGACTGTTTTTAGAAAATGTCTGTCCATGAGCCTGTGTCTGTCTGTATGTAGATATGTGACAAATTTTGAGGGTACTTTAACTCATGAACATGTGTAGCAGTGGATGAAATTTTATATGAAGTTCTATCCACCTGTTCCTGCTGCTGATAAATTTTTGGGCAAAATCCCTCGAGGTGCACAAATCGATGATTTGTTCAATTTAAATGAAGCTTATATCTCCACTTTATGAGTGCAGAATTCAACAAAACACCAATAATTCAATGAACCTTTACCTTTATAATCCTTATCTTGGGAATAAACTGTCATTTATTTTTTGTTGCAGACTTCTAAGAAGGGATGTTGAAATTCAATGATTTGTTCAAAATATGAGATTCTTTAAATGCATGAAAATAAAATTGTTTTCCCTGTATTAAAAGTCTTGATTGTTTATGATTATAATTTATTATGTCTCCCTCTTTTTTTCAGTTTACAAAATATTTCTAAAATATATACTTAATTTTATCTGAAGTGTTGAAATCTTACAACTCAGCAGCTTTTAACACATATAAAATATTAAAATAAGCATATGCCAGTGGAGCTGTGTGAAGATTACGAACCACAGACTAATATTTTTTTAGCAATATCTAATATTTTTTAAATGCAGGTTTAAACTTCTAAAAAAATTAAAGACTAAAATATCTGTAAACAACATTAGTCAAGCCAGAGTATCATCTTATTTATTTCATCAAGGTTACAGTAAAAACTAACCAAAGATAGCATACGCAAAAAAAGTTATCTAACGTATTTTAACTGCATTAAAGGGTGACATCATCTGTTTCGCAAGAAAACATGGGATAAAGAAAAATAAATTGTGCATTTGAACTTAAATTTTGTTTTTAAATCATAAATATAAAATAAACCCATGCAGCAACTATGTCCCACTTTATCGTTATTGAAATTATTTTTTACAATTATTGTTGCAGTATTTTATTTTCGTGGCAACACTAATTTGGGGAAAACCTTTCGTTTCATTTATGAAAACAGTGCCGATTTAATTTTTAATTAAAATACATATTTTCATGAAATGTGAGTGTACTATGTCAAAAGCTGCTACAAAATCCTTTCATATGGTATCTCATTTATCATTCTGTGTTTTTTATTTGCTTAAAAAAAGATGTTGATGACAGAAATAACATACAGAATTTTAGAAATATTTCGTAAACTAAAAAAAAGAGAGAGAGAGAGATCCTTTAAGAAGAGTACACAGAAAACAGAAATTAAAAATATCAATTTCTTGGTGAGATTTTAAAAATAAGAATGGATTCCACACCCATAGGTTTAACATTAACGAGGAGAGTTTTAGATCTCATTCACCAATACACTATACCACACTATACCTACACCGGCCAACAAATTGCACTAATATGGATTATATATACGTATTATAGGTTACATTTAAAATAATCAATCCTTTTTTAATTATAAATTAAATTTATATACTTAATTTTAGAAATTTGACTATCAGAATTAGTACACAAATTAACTCAAGAAAACAGTTCATTGACAAGAAGTTTTACCATATACTTGACAATCAAAGTATTTTTATGAAATATAAAAACATAATTTATTATTAAACATTACAAAAAGTTAGCTAAAAATATATTTAGCAAGCTTACTTAACAATAAAAAGAGCTGTGGGAGCTGCCAAATCTGCTAACTGAATACAAACACGTCTCAAAAGTGTTTGCAGTGGGTGACAACTTGTAGCTGAAAGTTAAAATATAATTGATAACAAAAAAGATAGTTATTTTTATAAACAAAATTAGAACTCGATCAATTATTACAATCATTCAAAACAATTTATTTGCTACTTCATTTTTATAGAAGCCTTTGCAAAACTCCGTCTTAAGAAAGTGCACAAGTAAAAGACAATTTAGAAAATGGAATTTAAGAATGAAATTAAATTTATAAGATAAATCAAAATTTACAGCTCCGAAGCATCGTCACAGAATGTGATCGTACAGCCTATCCTAACATGGTAATCAAAATGAAAAAGGAATATTAAATAAGTTTAATATTTTAAAATTGGGCTGGAAATATTATTAAAATACTTATTATAGTTTTAAATAAATAATTTAAAATTGAAATAATAATATTCTATTGATTACCACAATTAGAATTGCTAAAAGGTAAAGGTAATAAATCAAAGAGACTCATCCAAGAATAGAACTTGTGAAAATAAGTGGTCAGAAATAAGGAAACATAAAATTTTATTCACTGTCATATTATATAAGATATATTGTGCAAGTGACCAACTGAATTAGACAGTGTAGATTAGAGAGCAATATAATATCATACCTGCCAACATGTCTATTCCGAAAACCTTACAATTTTCCTGACATACTTCATTGTGCATCTTTAAATATATATATATATATATATATATATATATAGTGTTTATGAAGGCATCTGGTAAGGTAATATATGGTTTGATACAAAATTCACTGATAAATACAAAAATATTAAACAAGTAATTGTTTAAGTTAAAAAA
Organism: Maratus michaelseni; assembly: GCA_963931845.1. Lineage (NCBI taxonomy): Eukaryota > Metazoa > Arthropoda > Arachnida > Araneae > Salticidae > Maratus > Maratus michaelseni. The sequence goes on from OZ007595.1 coordinate 64,621,214, forward strand.
AAGAAAGTCAAAGACAAAATCCAAATATTAGCACTGATAATTATTTTTAATATACTTTACATAGGTTGATTTGGTTTTACCAATAAATTTTGTCTAACATTTCTTCATAGCAATCTTTTCATATGCTTTTAAGTATTAAAATATTTTAATACTTAATTATCACATATAAGTATTAAAATATTTTATAATTAAAAAAAAATCTAATAAATTTCTAATCAAAAAAGTCTCAAAACTACAATTTTAGTTTTGCAGCTTTGTTCAAGAAAATTTTAAAATACAAAGAATGACTAAAAATTCCCTGGCATACAATAATGTGTTGTGAATTACTACTTGGTTGCTGTGACGTACCATATTGCTAGTCACTCTCATATTTGTAACATAATCGCAATGTGTGCATCAGTTTTAATTCTTTTACTAAATGATTAACATATTTGAATAATCATTTCAAGTTTTAGCAAAAAACCTTACAATTATACCTATCACCCTTACAACCTTACAATTAGACCTAAATCCTTACAGTGTAAGGCTAAACCTTTGGCAGGTATGTAATATTATAAATTTATATCTTCATACAAAATTATTCAAATTTACTAAATCAATAAATTCATATTTAATACTTTGGAAAATTTTCCATAGAAAATTTCACACACCTTGCATTCATAATAATCAAACTTTAATAATAAATTTTAATAAATCTACGCCTATTAAGCAATTAAAATTTGATTACTAAATCAAATCAATGATTATAATGTTATTGTTAATTAAAATAAAGTTTTTATATATTCTAATTCAAAGACTTTAATGCCTCATTAGAGTTTAATAATAAGGCACAATTCGTTGAATATTGATGGAGAAATCTTCACTGGCTCTAAAGATGAGAACGGACTATTCAGATTTAGTGTTTAAAGTTAAAAAGTTTGATTGGAGTTAAAGTCATGAAAAGGAGCAGATCACTGATGGAGAGATTTTCTTTGCTGGAACTATTGGTGGAAGATAACGAACAAAAAAGGATTTTTCCATCAACGAAAAAAGGAGAAATTGAAGCTATTTTGATGAATGTATTAAGTATTGGTGATCTCATAATGTTGCTCCTACTAAGTTGGACAAACAAATCTGCTTACTTTGAAATTCATCACTTGAAGAAATTCTGCCAGTAACCATAGTTATTTTCTTCTATTCCGCCAGAGTTAAGTAGAAGAGTTTAAAAATCACAGTTAACAATGTTTTGCACTATCTCCTTTGCCGAGAAAAAACTGCTGAAGCCCGAGGCCCAGCATCTTAAATAGAGGACTGAACACTCTAATCCCTTTTCGACGACTGAATGAAAACAGTTGAGAAAATCATTCGTTAAATTTTTGAGTTCGCAACTTTAAACCAATGGACGAGAGCGTGTTGGTAAACCACTCCCACACGAAGCTGCAATGTCACCGACGAATGCTGTGTTTGTCAGAGTTTAGACATTTTTTAACTAAAATTACGTGCGAATAGCATTTGTGTGTGAAAATACCTGGCTTAAAAGCGCACTTTTTAACGAAGGGCAATGAACTATAGAACATTCTCAAAAAGGCTAAAGCCAAAACGTCCGACAAAAACATGTCACGCGATCCAAAAGCAGTTGTTTTGAGAAGAAAGGAGGATGCAAAGATGGCTAGATTATCAGAGCATCTCTAATTTGAACCTGTCTTCATCTATTCTTATCCAAATTTACTGATTTTTACATGCGATAGATTTCCCTAGCCATTGTCAACAAACAGACTGACAGACACTCAGACAAACGTCTTTCTTTTATTAATATAGATAATATAAAACAAATAGCTTCTCAAATTAGGCGTTAAATGGTATAAATATCAGAACAAATTGCTTGTACATTTGATACATTAATAATTATTTCATAAAGATATAACAAACTCATCAGGTTTTAAAATGCAAATAAAGGTATTCAGAAAGTGCTTTGGGAAATTTTGTTTTTGTTGCCATTTCTTTATCGCATAAAGGCCCTCATAAAAAAAGTATTATTTATTGGTACTGATCATACGATTTTTTAAACAAACTATTAATTGATAATAAAACAAACAAAATCTGTCAATAATTAAAATCCTTTAAAAAATACAGAGATTTTTTTTTTCTTACCAACAATACTAACAATGACTTCTTGAACTGTACCACTTAGAGAATGCAAATGGGCACTCCACAATTTTCGATAATTCACCATTTTTGTGACTTCATCATCTGACAGAGGCTAAAGATTCAACAGCATAAAAAAGTGGATTTAAAAAAATTATTTTGATTAAATATTACAAAGCATACTTTAATGAACTATTTTAGTTAAATAAGGATATTGTACATTTATTTAATGAAATCATCAAAAATTTGGTTTAGTTTAATAAGATATAGAGAAATACTTCTAAAAATTTGCTTTTATTTTCTTTATAGAGCTTTAAAGTTATGATTTACTTTCACTCTAAACTGATTAATTGTCTGAGTGATTGCTGATATTGTTATTCCATATCCCATGGCTTGCAGATATATAATCTGAAAAATGTTGAAATTTAAATTTTTTACAGAAATAAATGTGAAATATTCTTTTCAGAGGATTTAAATTGTAGGATAATATTAATTATGAAATATTGGCATTTTTGTAGAAAGTGAGTTGTGCTGAAATTTTTAGCCCATGTAGACCTCTACTCTGCTGTGCTATAAGATAATCTTAAAATTATACTTCATAAAAATATGAAAAACAACATTAAATTTATCTTTTTTTAGGATTTTGTTAAATTTTTTCACAATAATAAAAGACATGTGTGATAAAGAACATGGTGAACAAAGACACGATAAAGAACATGGTGTCTTTTTTTATATATATACCATATACATAAAATTATAAAATCATTATGGATTTTCTATTGATTTCTTTTTTTTTTTTTTTATTTACTTATCTAAACCCTTTTATTAAAGTTTTTCTAACACCTTAATTAATAAATTTAATTAATAAAAATAGTATTTCTGACAGATTGTGCTTCATAAGCAAATTATGTTCCACACTTTACATAAATTAACGTGAAAAGCTAAAATAAAATTTCCTTAAGGACTTGTGGTTCTTTTACTTACAAAGTAAAGTGTTTTGGCACTTCTCTATTATTCCGTTGACCACTTTTCCTTGAAAAAAAAAAACTATCGCCAAACTGCAATTCCAACGCCAATAAAAAAAAGAAGAATGTTGCCATTGGAATATAAAAAAAAAAGAAAAAAAAGAAAGAAAGAAAAAAAGAAATTTGGAGAAGCCCATCTCACTAAAGTGTCAACTATCAGTACTTTAAGAAATAAAATGCACAATATTTTAATAAAACAGAAAAAAAAAAAAAAAAAAATCTTGGATATTTAATTATTTGCATTATTTTTCTTAATTATCCCTCTCAGCCGGTGGATGAAAGTTTGTAAGTTTTGTGACGTCAGTTGAAACTAATCTATTTATTGTACGTAACTACGCATCAGCATCCCATCATTTTTTCAATGCTTTTTCCCCTTTAATATCATAATGTCGATGTTTAATAACATAATTGTTAAAAATATAACAAATTAAAAATAACAACATAATTGTTATTTTAAATAACAAATTACTTAATAAATCAGTAAAACATCATTAGAAATACAAATAAACGTTGAATTAAAAATCACTTGATGACATGTCAAACATATGTAATGCAATTCAAGTGAATGTGATGTCATGATCATGCATTTTTGGTGTTAAATCCTATAGTTTGGCGATAGGTTTTAGATAGATTTTGTAAGAAATACTACCTATTACATTCTCCCCTAGGTTGAAATTTCTGGAAAATTTTTGCAGATCTACAAACGATTATGACTCCCAGAACCCAAAACCACCCCCAGTTCAAAACTTTATATATATATATGTCACTTTTTTATGGACACGATAACTTGAAAAATTCTGCATAAATCTCTTCCCAACTAATACATAAAATCAAGGGGCATAAAATCTTGGTCAAGCTCGTTAATGGGAAAAATCGAACCAAGAGGGGGGGGGGGGGGGGGGGGGGGGGAACAGGGGGGCTTTTTGTGAAAACAGAAAAATCCCCATAACTTCTTAATTATGATATGTATCGAATCCGTTTAAAGTTATTATTACTTCTAGGAAAAGGGTCGAAAATTTATGTATAACAGATTTTTGATCTAATTAAAATGGCCTCAAGGGATGGTGAAAAATAGGGGTTTCAGAAAAAAAAATTCATAACTTCGTCAATTCACAAGATATCAAATCTGTTTAAATTTATTATAAATTTTCTTAATATTATCTACAACTTTTATATTGACAAGTTTTTTATAGGATCAACCGTTACAGTAAAAAAATTAAAAACAAAAAAATTCTGCCGGCCCCGCCTGCTTGACACAGGTAGATTTCGAAGTGGGCAGTTCCAACAGCCGCATTATGGTAAAAAGGTCATTTCTTCTGCAATTCTAAATAAACAGGCGCCCCACGGTCTGCGTCTTCGAAATCTACTTGTGCCTGTAGACCGAGGCGTTAGGAATTTTTTTTTTTTTTATGGAAAGTGGTCGATGGGATAATGGAGAAGTACCAATGTTTTATATGTATGCTCACCAGTGATTCACACAGATATAAGGGGAAATTTTAGCTAAAGGTTGCTGTAACCATTGAGTCAGTGGGACACTAAAAAAGTCATATGACTTAAAATATTTTATATAACAATTTTTAAAAAAAATCTAGAAATGTCCAGATACAGATTATTTTGAAAAAATATATAAAATGTGTCTTAGAGACTATCACACTAAAATTCCTCATGTTGTGAACATGTTAATATAAAAAATCCCTGACGGCTCGGCCTACAGGCACAGGTAGATTTCGAAGACGCAGACCGTGGGGCGCCTGTTTGTCGGGAATTGCGAAAGAAATGACCTTTTTACGATGATGCGGCAGTTGGAACCGCCTACTTCGAAACCTAACTTGTTTGCAGGCGGAATTGGCAGGGATTTTTTTTTTTTTTAATTTTTTTTTTTGCTATAACGGTTGGTCCTATAAAAAACTTGTAAATATAAAAGTTTTAAATAATATTAAGAGGATTAATAATAAATTTAAGCGGATTTGAAATCTTGAGAATTGGCGAAGTTATGAATTTTTTTCTTCTAAACCCCCCTCTCCCCCCCCCCCCTTAAGGCAATTTTTAATTATATCAAAAATCTGTCATACATAAATTTTCGGCCCTTCTCCTAGAAGTAATAATAACTTCAAACGGATTCGATACGTATCATAAGTAAGAAATTATGGGGTTTTTTCTGTTTTCACAAAAAGGCCCCCCCCCCCCCCCCCCCTTGGTTCGATTTTGTCCATTAACGAACTTGACCGAGATTTTATGCCCCTTGATTTTATGTATCAGTTTCGAAAAGATGCGGAGTTGGAACCGCCTACTTCGAAAAATAACTTGTTTGCAGGCGGAGCCGGCAGGGATTTTTTTGTTTTTAATTTTTTTTTGCTATAACGGTTGGTCCTATAAAAAACTTGTCAATATAAAAGTTTTAGATAATATTAAGAGGATTAATAATAAATTTACGCGAATTTGATATCTTGGGAATTGACGAAGCTATGATTTTTTTTTCTCTTAAAACCCCCCTTTTCCCCCCCCCTTGGGGCCATTTTTAATTATATCAAAAATCTGTCATACATACATTTTCGACCCTTCTCCTAGAAGTAATAATAACTTTAAACGGATTCCGATACGTATCATAATTAAGAAATTATGGGGTTTTTTCTGTTTTCACAAAAAGCCCCCCCCCCCCCACCCTTGGTTCGATTTTGCCCATTAACGAACTTGACCGAGATTTTATGCCCCTTGATTTTATGTATCAGTTTGTAAAAGATTAATGCAGAATTTTTCCAGTTATCGTGGTCAGAAAAAAGTGACATAGATAGATAGATAGATAGATAGATAGATAGATAGATAGATAGATAGATAGATTATATAAAGTTTTGAACTGGGGGTGGTTTTGGGTTCTGGGAGTCATGATCGGCGTAGATCTGCAAAAATTTTTCAAAATTTCCAACTTAGGTGAGAATGTAATAGGTAGTATTTCTTACGAAATCTACCTAAAATACAGCAGACTTTTGCTGTGCTAATTTGATCTACCCAGTAATCTAGAAATGTGGACTGCATCTTGAAAGAACAGAAGGTGAAAAACTTGGATATCCTTGTGTGTCTTCTGAATGTTGAACAGCTGGATAGGTAATATATTGTGATGTTACTATTTTATTTGGTAATCAAACACATCTGGTTTGATATGTGTTGAATTAATGAGAGTCTACTGTATAATTGTTTATTAACACATTTACGCAAAATGTTCCATTATTGAAAGATAGTCATTTGGAAGTTATTTATATACTTCTGACAAAGGTAAGATGTTGCCTTATTTGCCATGCCTTTTCTGTTTCCTAAATGCAAATAATATCGCCTAATGTGCATAGATTTAATCACTTTCACTGGCACAGGGACATAAGTATGTCACGAAAAAGTGACCTGAATTTTCATGCAAATTTTTGAAGTTTCTGAAGATAAATAAAAATAATTTTAACACATTTGACTCTATACTTGAATTTTTTTTTTTCTTTAACCTCTCTTGTTATACTAATGTGCTAAAACAAGAAAATACAAATGCTATTTTTCGCATTTTTTGTAGTACTTGTATATTATATTTAGTTATTGTCTTTTACGTTTGCTTACTGTTCTTTTTCGTTCGGGGAAGTGGGGAGGTAACACACCATATAACTCGGAAAAGAAATTATATGATTACAACATACATGAATAACTATGTGAATTTCATGCACAAATTCCAAAACATCCAGCATAAATGGGTTAACATAATTACATTATAAAATAACAAATGTATAAATTCAAAATAAAACAAGTATCTTTAAATTGTTTACCTCTCTTGTTTGTAAAGGCAAAGGCAGTGGAAGAAGTTCAGACAAAACAGTCAAACCAGTGACAAAGGTACTTGGTGACAGCTTGATGTATTTTAATATTTCTTGTACCATTTCTGTCCACAGGCTTTTACTTAACGCTGCAATTAAAATAACACCACATATCTTTAAAAAACCTTTGTTACATTTATAAGTCCATTTTATATTAAAATTATTTAATTTTTTATATTACTAATATTTACATATTTATCTAGGCTATTTAACATAAAATATGAAAACATTCTGAAAAGGATTCATTAAAATTTACTTAAATAGGTGTTTGATGAAAATATACAGAAAGAGGTTTTTAGAAAAAACTTTAAAATCCTAGATATTAACAGTACAAAAACTCTCTCCGAGTGCTTTCGGCTAAAAGCCAAGCCAAGTCATTATCAAGGAGGATAAAATTCAGTGGAGAATAAAGTTCGATGTTCATCAAGACTAAATGCAGATAACACAGCCACCTATAGTCTTGGTCAACATCAAACTTCATTCTCCGCTGATTTTTTTCCTTCTTGATAATGGCTTGGATTTTAACCGAAAGTGCTCAAAGAGAGTTTTGTACTATTAACACCTGAGGTTTTAAAAAGGTTTTTTATCTTTTTGTATATATTTTCATCCAATACCCACTTTAGTAAATTTTAATGAATCATTTTCATGATTGCTTTCATATATTATGTAGTAAATCTATCATTCCAACTATACTTTACAAAGTTAGTTTATTGGTGATTTTCTTGGATTCTGGATATGGATATGAAATGTGAAGGAGATTTAAGACCGAAAGATTGAGACTTGACAGAGAAATTTTTAACATCTGGTTTTACAGCTATATAAGTAAACAAAATTACACCAAAATTCCTTTCGATTAGTAATTTTTTCATCGACGCAGAATTCCCAGGTTTAAAGAAAAAATTTGAAATGTGCAACTTGAAGCCCTTTATCAAAAATAAGTTTAAGAGAATTGATTTCTTATCAAAGAGAGTTAGAGGTCTATATGAAGATTTGGTTTGCAATTTAAACCAGAAAGATTTTGATGAGTTCCTAGTCTTGGTCAATATCAAACTTTATTATCCATTGATTTTTTTTCCTCCTTGATAATGGCATGGATTTTAGCAGAAAGCAGTCGGAGAGTTTTTGTACTGTTAACATCTAGGATTTTAAAGGACCTTTTGTATATATTTTCATGACCTCATAAATAGACCTTTTTGTATATATTTTCATCAAACACATATTTAAGTAAATTTTAATGAATAATTTTCATGAATGTTTTCATATTTTATGTAATAAGCAAAAAGTTCATTTTCATGAATATTTTCATATTTTATGTAGGTGAATCTATCATTTCAATTATACTTTACAAAGTTAGTTTATAATAGGCCATTTAATTTTACTTTAAAAATATTATGAGAATTTTTTTTTTAAACTTCATAATTTAGCACTTTCAAATGAAAAAATGACAACTAATGAAATTGCTATTACTGGTCAGTAGCCACTAATGAAAATTTCCAGTTTTGATTTTTATGTAGAATGATATTAATGTTTATATTTTAAATGGGGCAAAATAAACCAAACAAATTTTTACAAAACAAAAAAAAAAAAAAAAAGAGAGAAAGATGTCATTGAAAAATCATACCCTCTTCAGATTCTGCTGATCCAAGGAATGGTTGAGTATAAGTAAGGAATGCTTCAATTATTTCTGATTGAACCTATTAAAAAAAAAGCAAAAGGGACATTTAAGATTAAAATCTAGAATTTTTCTAGATTTCAACTACGCACCACAGTGGTTCTACTTACATAACATATATTTAACAATTATTTTTATATTAATTATGAGAAAAATAATAATTATAAAATATACAGAAGTTTAGAGTCATATGATCATAATATAAAATTTCTCTTTCTTTTAAACTTTTTTTTTTTTTTGTAGTTGTTTGTTTGTTTTATTTATAACGAGGACGTGACTCTAGCAAAGTTGAAAGAGAAATGGAGAATAATTAAGGAATGCGGAAGTGTCAAAGAAAATGCTGCTCTCTCTGATTTTTTGGAGGTGGATGACAGTCTCAGTGGTGTGCAGTATCTCACTGTTAGTGACATTTTAAACAGTGTTGTAAATGATGATGGTAAGAGCGACAATGAGTGTGAAAGTGAAAACTTACAACAAGAGCAAAGAAATTACAAAGTGAAATGAATTTCTTTGATGTTTTATAACATCATCTCCAATCCAATTCTGCATTCCTTGTTAAAGTGTGAAATTTTTTACAAGAATGTAACAGTTTTGAAATCAAAACAACCAAAAACTAGTCGTTGGCGGCCACCGTAATACTTACCCATCATGGATATGCATAATGTAAAATATTAAAATAAAAAATGTGTAAACTACTTATAAAATGCATTGCAATTCGAATAAAATCGTGGCTTGATGATGTCATAAACTTTAAAGGCTCGATTACTGAATTGCTTAAAAAAAATCCTTATAACTCCAAAAACAATAATCCTATTAACTAGCGGTTTATTGCATCTGATTAAGCATCTCATTTCCAATTAAAATATATCTTTGAATTGAAATTTGGATGAAATACAGAGTCATGAAAAATCGAAGAGTGTGGAAAATAGGATTACAAATATCTCAGCAACTAATTATCCAATCGACTTCATGCTTTATGCAAAATTTATGTTTTTTTATTGTCTTTTATATTCACTCCTTAAAATAAACAATTTCGAAAATTTTTATATACCTTTTATCAGAACGAATATTTCGAGAGTCCGAAAAAAATAGTTCCGGTTAATCGAGGTTACTGAAATTCAATAGGCTTCTTCCAATTATTACATACTAAGTACATACCAAATTTCAAGTCTCTATCTCAATTTTTTCGGGAGATAGAGCGTTTACAGACACAGACACACATATGGACGGCAATTTTTTTTTTTTTCTAAAAATATGTTTTTCGGAATCTCCAGTGTCTGAAACATGTAAATCTGTCAAAAAAAAATTTTTATTTTCAAAACGACTACAAGACTTACCCTATACTACGTATGATGGGTAAGTAATTACAGATTTTTCCGTCTAATACAAATGGAGGTTTTCCTTATCAATTTTTTTTAATATGCTTTCAAATAAATGTTTATTTTCCATTTTGAAACGGTTTAAATGATTAAAAAATAGAATATCAAGTTAATATTTAAAGTAAAACATTTCAAAATCTCATTTAAACATTCAAAAACAATTTTTTCGAAATTTAGACATTAAATAGGAAATTTCACGTCATTCTCTGTATAATGAATTTTTTAATAAAATGAATTTTCCGACTGGAACAATGGATTTTGCTTTATAGACTCAACTGTATATTAATCAGTATGGAATGACAAACTGTTATGAGAATCATCCTATATTTCAGAGAAAAGAAGAATCCAACCTAAGTACCATGTGGATAAGATAAGAAAAACTCTGGAACTGGTTTCGGCTCAGGCCTGTTGGCAGGGTAACTGGTCAATCAACTTTGTTTTAGGGAAGTCCGTCATTTTCTTTTCTCGCCAATTTTCTTCGATTCAATCGGTCACTCCGAGAATTATCACAGTCTTTGGTCCTCCTGCTCCTACAAACAAAATACCCTCCCTACAAGTTTAGGAACCTTCGAAAACAGGAAACCTACTCAGGGTTTTTCTAATCTGAGCCACACAGTAAATATCATTTTATGAATCATAAAGTGTTCAGGGCAGATTTTCTGGGTTCATGAAACACTCTGTTAACATTCATTAAATGCTTTTACAATTTATACATTTATTAGCTGACCCAATTGGTGTTGCTTGCATGGGGGGGATTATTACTGAAATTGGGCCCTGTGTTCTTTGGCACTTCATAAAATAGTAAAAATGAAAATAACTATTATTAAAAGGAACTTTTAATGGACACCCATTCAAGTCACAAACTGAAAAGAATAGCACTCTGGTGCAAAAAAAATAAATAAATAAAAAATAAACAAACACAATATAAACATTCAAAAACAAGATGAGAAATATAGTTACTGTTTGAGCCAGTTGATAGGAGTATGCTGTTAGCGGAACCAGGAGCATGAGAGAGTATACTTTCAAAAGAACAGGAACAGCTGTCAAGTCTTTAAACTCTGTACCCCGACTAGATATCAAATAAGCCAAAATTGACTTAAGAATAAAGATAGCAGGTTTAATTACAGCTACAACTAAAACACCCTGTAATCCAACCAGAGCTGGAGATTGGTGTGAGGGTTTTAGAAATGTATCAGCAATGTTCTGTAAAATTCCTTTTAGGCTGTCCATCCCATCATTAGAAAATACTTGAATAACTGTATACATGTATTTTAATTCTTCATTACCTTCTTTTGGTTCTTTTGGTAATGACAAATATTGCAGAATCCTTATAGCAGTAATTAACTCAGGGGGTAAAGTAACAGCATCTTCGATGTGAGATTTTAAAACAGCCATCAACGAACAGACAGCCTCATGAGTATAATTCTGAATTGAACGAGTTGGGGACATCCATAAACCTAAATCATGAAGCTTTGGCGTTGCATCTTGCTGACTCAGATTGAAAAGTGAATCTGCAAATTTTTCCAGGAATGGAACATCTTCAGAATAGTGTACAACAAGCATTAACAATTCCGTTACATATCCTGCACATACTGATTTGCTACGTTTTGTATCTTCTTCCCCATTCATCTGGACAAAGGGAAGCAAACAATTTAGATTTTCAGAAGTCGTTAAAACATTGACCACTGCTGATCGACCAACAGGCAAAAAAAGCATGGTGTACATATGATGAAGAGCTGATACAATGTCAGCTTCGTCTAATTCTTTCTTGCCATCTCTGTCATGATATGCCATTAAACAATCAACATACAACAAGGCATGCAGGTGATAAGCAATCTGCATTCCTAAATTTTGGGCCATGTTTTCCTCAGTTGTTTCTTCTCTAGTTTCATCTTCGGTGTGAAGCAATGCTTTTTGGATACCATTCAGGATTTCTTGAGCTGATAAAAGAAAAAGCATCCCTTCTTGAGATGACAGAAATTCTTTAAACAAGTCTTTCAAAGCTGCCAGAACAGAGGGATGGCCGGATGAGGCAGGACATGAAAGAAGAACAAATACATTTTCTAACAGTTTGTTTTCTTTAAAAATCCTCAGCAATCCAGGATATGGATTATAAGGAGATTTAGGGAATTCAAACTGACTTTGAGCAGGAAGAAAACGTTTTGCTTGAGCCATTTGCTTCGAAGCATTATGATAGGAAAAGGTAATCTCCTGAAGGCAAGCAACAATAGTAGGAGTAATGACATCACAAGAATTTGAAACTATATCTGTTTCCATTTCAGATTCTACAGAAGGTGCTCTTAATTCCACTGTTTCGGGAGATTCAGATGATGCGACAGTTTTTGATTCAGTTATTTGAGTATTCTGAACTAGCTTATCAACACAGTCTGCTAATTCTAATAAAACTTCATACTGATGTATTTTGTTCAATAATCCAGACAGTGATACAACTGCCCTTGTCAGTTGCTTTGACATCACTATTTCAAGAATTTTTTGATAGCATGTCTTTGAATCTACTTTTAAGTCTTCGTTTATTGTACTTTCTTTCTTCAAATTAAAGTCAAAAACTTTTGGTGATGAAAATAAAACAGTTTTATTTACAATATACTCTAAACCTGCTTTAGTTGAAAGCACTACATCTATTCCTCTTAAAATAAGTAATTTTACTGGCAAAACCATGTAAGGCTGGTCAAAAAGTTGCAATAGATACTTTGGAACATCCTTATCTAACAACATTTGTATGATGTCACTGTTAGTCTGAAATAAAAGAGTAGCAAGACGTATGCCAACTTTTAAATGACGAACTTTATAAGCTGTTTGGGGCTGCTTCAGAGCTAATTCAAAATCCAATCCTTCCATTGTCCAGTTAATAAGCAGACCAATAGCATCTTTGTACTTGTCATGAGATTTTAAGTAAGACAATGTAATTAGAGTACTTTCATTTATAGATTCTAATGTCTCAACCCATTTTTCTGTATGTTCTTGCTCATTAATAGTACTAAGTGACTCAAGAATTTTAACTGCTTCATTATTTTTCTCTTCCAATATAGTTTTTGTTTTTTCTTTTTTGTGCTTAATTTCTGCTATTTCAAAAGGAAACAGCACTGGATCAGAAAAGTGCTGACATGCAGTCAGTTCGCAACTGTATGGGGAAAAACTAGACATGAAATTCCATGTTTCATCACTCAAGTCATAATCTATATCAGTCATATCTATAGTCCGTTCATCAACATCTGACATGTCTTCTTCTTCACTGACAATTTCTTCATATCCATCATCCTCAGTATTGTCACCATCTTGAATTTCAACTTCAGCTTCAACATGCTCATCATAGATATCCATGGGTTCTTCTTCTTTAGGTGTTCTTGGCCCAGAAATAATTTTTTCAACCTCTGGAGGAGTCTGTGGAGTATGAGGTCTTACTTTCCTAGGAGAAGGTGGTGTTGTAGGTCTTTTAACTTCACGAATATCTTTTCTAGGACCTCTATCCATAAATGAGCCACGGTCTCTATTTCTATCTCTGTCTCTTTCTCTATCTCTACTGCTAGAATCTCTCATTCGATCTCTTTCTCTGTCTCTGTCCCTATCTCTGTATCGGTCAGATTCAACAGAACTACGTTCCCAGCTAGTTTCACGAGATCTACGATCTCTTTCTTTTCGTTTCACATCATGATCGCGACTTCTTATATCATCATCTTTGTAATCATGAATGTCTCTGTCCCAAGGTCTGTCTCTATTTCTATCTTTGGATATTTCTTTTTCTCGGTGCATTGACGGATGCTCAAGCAAAGCAGTCCTACTATATCCTTCGTGCTCATGACTTTCTGCAGAACCATGATGATCTTTATTAGGATCCCAAATTTGATGACCTGCATCAGGTGGAGGTGGATAAATATTACTGTCCTGGGGTCTAGAGTACATCTGATGTTCATATGATTCTGTTGGCTGTTGATATTGTTCTTCTGGGGGTGGCCATGGTTTAGAGTAATGTGCTTCATACTGTCCATACTGAGCAGGAGCAGTAGGAACTTGGGGTACTGGGACAGAAACACACTCTTGATAAACTATTGGAGGGGGTGGTTCAGAAAATGCTCCAATAACTGGAGGTGGTAGCTCAGTAGAATATGTTACATGTGGCTCAGGTTGTTGATGGAGAATTTGTGGAACCTCAACGAATCTTGGAGCATCTACTACTTGTTGATGGGCTCTAACAGGAGGAGGCGGTGGCTTTGGAGGGACTTCAGTCAGCCTAGATTGTCGTTCCCAATCAGGCATGGATGTATCTGTAATTGGAGACTCATAATCTTTTACAGAACAATGTTCTAAAAGAAAAAAGAAAAACAAATTACCATTATATATGTGTAAATAACATTTCTCAATCAAATATATTGCCTTAAGCCTTTTTTAACAAATTTTTAAGAGAAATTATTTCTAAAGATGAAATAAGCTACAAAAAAAATAAAACAATTGCTTGTAAAATATGAATTATCACTGAATTTTGTTACATCAATTCAAAATTAACAAGCATTTATAATTATTTTAACCTACATGTTACGTTGAGCAATGGAATTGTGTAATGCCCATGTTACATTGAGCAATGTATGTATAAATATACAATCAAGTTGATAAACAAAGATGAAGCAAAGACTATCTTATGCATAAATTATAGAAAACCGTGTAACATGGAAAAAACTAATATTCTGATTTTTTTAAATTAAAATTACATATAACTAAATTAAAATTACCTTAAAATTTACTATACTGTATAAAACACACTTAAAGTATAATAATAATTCCAGCAACAAAATTGACATTGGATAGACCCTGATACAACTTTTTAATTAATATGCCTAATTTCATGAATGCATATTTTAGTAGGATATGTAACTAGGCTAAGTTAAAGATGCTCAAATGAAGCTGAAGCATACAAGCTGATCAATTGATCAGCTTGTATGTATGAAAGTCAGAGAACTTATCATACCACAACTGAAAGTAGCTCTTAAGAGAGAATGCAGAATTCAAAAGAAAATACTGCATAAAAAACAAAATGTTGACAAATAAAATACACTCAAGTTTTTGACAGATTGTGTGTGTGTGATTTAAATTCATGAAATTTTATTTTTAAAAACAGTTATACAGAGGTTATTGTAAATTTAGAAGATGCTGTAACATTTTCAAATGAATAACTTCTTCCAATTAATTGGGGAAAGTTTCAGAATCGGGTTTAAAGCCAATTGACATATTTTAGCATGCACAGTTTGAAGCCAATTTAATTTTATTGTTATAACCTTTTTTTTTTTAATTTTATTTTAATTTTTTTTTTTGTGTGTGTGTATATGCATGTGTGGCAAACATTTACACTTGAATTTAAACATTTGTTTTCAAGTTTATATAGCTGCTGTTTATATAATTTACATTTGAATATAAATATTTGCATTCATCTTTTACAACTGAAAGTCGATTATGAAATTTTAGCCAATTAATGATCAATATTGAAGGATGTGTCAAACAATAGGTCAGTTTTCTTACACATAAGCAGTTGACATATGTTAGTCCAAGTGAAAATTTGTTCCTAACAAAGTTTATAACTTTTTATGAAGTGTAAGTTCCTGTGATTGATGAATACTTCGGGCATATGCCAGAGACACAGGATCACCCATAGTGTTTACATTAAAACTTTAACTTTTAATTACTCACACCTCAGATAGCAACATTAGGAAGGAAGAATCGGGAAGAAAATCAATGAAGTTGACATTATGAAAACAGCACATTTCATATATAAATGAGAGCTTCAAACCCATGGTTCATACACTTGAGAGCACATAATATTCAAGCACTCTTCAAGAAATTTCAATGATTTATTTAAACTAGCTGTTTAACCCATTCTATGCACGGGACTTCATGAATTTAATTCTAAAACCAAAATTAAAAATAAAAATCAGTACAACCAAACTAAAATTTATGAATATAAAAATTTGTTATGTCTATTAAAAATCAGTATTTACACAACCAAAAATCCATAGTAAAAAGTAGTAGTACATAAAAAATTCACATCAAATAGACATAATAATAATCGAATATGAAACGAAACTTAGCATAAAAACACAATGACAACAAACAATTTTAAAATATCTAAATAAGAAATAAGAATTCCCCTGTTAAAGTGTTGAGTTGTTCAATAACTATTCGATTTAGAAATATATTTCTCTACTACTGGGAATTTTTTTTTTTTTTTTAATGAAATTTAATTTATCATGTTACTATGGCAGCAGACGACAAAGCGATATCTTTGGAATAAGGGAATAAATAGAATAAAAAGTTTTGCTGATATTTGTGATAAAATATTTTTCTTTATTTTTTAAAAAAGGTTATAATTAAGCGCAATTAAATAATTACCTGCGAGGAGGCGTGTAGTCAAGTGCTCAACAACAAATCACAAACTTTGACTGTTGGTATACATCAACTGAATACAGGCTCTGTACTTTTATTAGGAACATAAATTTAATTTTTACAAAAACTTTTATTCTAAAATAGCAGTATTATCTATATAAAAGAGCAATTAAGCGTTACGGGTGAAACTAAAAATGTTAAATTTGTTAAATGTCTTTTTCAGGTACAAAACTGAACTAAATTTACTGTTCAGCTTTGGAATTGAACCATTTAAAAAAAAAAAAATGAATTGTAAAATTTAATTTATAACACTTTTTTTAAAAAAATTAAAACGCAACTCAGCGATATTATTTAATTCTGGTATTTAACTTTTTGATAATAGGCATGCAAAAGTCGTATCAGAAATAATGCATGCTAAAA
The DNA here is from genome assembly GCA_963931845.1 of Maratus michaelseni. Classification (NCBI taxonomy): domain Eukaryota; kingdom Metazoa; phylum Arthropoda; class Arachnida; order Araneae; family Salticidae; genus Maratus; species Maratus michaelseni. The sequence continues at coordinate 64,638,072 of OZ007595.1, forward strand.
TCAATTAAGCTTCTAAAAATGAAAATGTATTCGCTACCACATGTATTCCACTCTATGTAGCATGTTTCCACATGTGAATACACTGAGTCAGCCCAAAGTATCAACTTGTAGAATAGACCAAATACTGACTAAGCTTCCCCACTCTTAATTTGAAGCATTGCTATAAATAGCCAAAAATAAATCAAACTTTCTTTTAATAAATCAGAAGATGTTGAAATATATTACCTTGGGAGGATTGTCGAGAACTACTTTGAGGTGGTGGTGGTGGAGGTGGAGATGATCTTTCTTTAGAAACTTTAGTGATAACACCATACACAGCTAATGTGACAGCACTGTACCAACCACGCAAAACTAAACCATCAGTAGGAATCTGAAAGAATGACACACATATTTAAAGAATAGTATTTAAAAAGAAACTAAATATTCGAATTAAAAAAAAATTTAGATCTACAATAAACAAAAGATTTAACATTTAAGGGAATGACAACAGTTGTGAAATTACATATAAAACTGCAGACATTGATGATTCTTAAAGACTACTAAGTGATTTCAAAAACTTACTTTAAACAATAAAAAATATGATTGCTCAAGTGTTCAAGAGTGTGATTATTTATGTCCTTTGGTATGTTTTGTCTTACTTAACAAATTCTTTTCCCTATTATTTTGATAAAATGTACACTTCCTAATGCCTTTATACCTGAAAAACAGCATGGTGAAATCTGAAACTGGTGGGGTGCTGCATCATGTTAAATATATTTAGAATAATGACTGCAATTAAGTAATATGATGACGATTTTGTTGTCAAATTTAGACCATTTCATGTTGATGATGCATTTAAAAATCAAAAAGACACCAAGAATATTTTCAATAAAGCTAAAGAATTTTCTTATTTATTTGTAACATACAGGTTTTGGTAGATAATTTTTTTATTTATATATCAATTCTACCATAGCCTGTTGTCCGCTCAACCTCATCTGTATTCTAATAATTTTAGAAAAAATGCCCGATATCCTCAAAATTTGAATATTTTTAAGTTGACCACGATATATTTTCTTTTTTAAAAATGATCAACATAACTTCTTTCTCTCTTATCTTTTTTAGAGATCAAAGTAATAACAAGTTGGAAGTTGTACGTCAAACGTGACAAATGAGGTGTGTTCATACTGTAACTAGTTTTATAATTATTCAGATCCTGATGCAATAGCTGTTGCACTCTTATGCAAAAATGCATGAATACAAACTTTATTTTATGTGCAGATTTTAACATTATAGATATTAATTTTATTTTATGAAATGAAGTTTCAATGCACTTTTACAAAAAATTAGTTACAATTAAATTAATGACATCAAAATTATACTATGCACAAATATTCAATACAAGATAATGCAAAAAAATCATCGGTATTATTTCAGTGAAATGAATTACATCGTCTGTTATTATGATATGATTAATTTTTGTGATAAAATAAGTACATTTTAAGTTGGCAACATTTTATCTTTTGTCGACAATTACTGAAAATTCCAATGAGAAACTTAAGCCTAGCTTTGAAAATTTCAGAACTTGAAATCCATATTTAGACTCTTTTTCCCATTTAATATCTATCTAAAAAACTATCGGTAGATTATAGGATTGCTATAATTAAACAATTTTAGTATAAAAATTCAGTTTTTAAATTCAGTAGGATGTGGAAATAATATGACTCCATCTTAAATATGACGTAATCACCATGTCTACCTAGAATCATTACCTATCATGGGATATCATTGAATTAATTACGTATGATAGGACTTAATTAGAATGGAGAAAACTTTTATTAATATCTTCTTAAGTTTTGATTTGATTTTCATAAAATTTTAAATGACTTGACAAAATTCTGCAACGATTATATATATTAAATTTCAAACCATTCGGTTGGGTAGTTTTTTTGCGTTGTTATATGCAGACTGATGGACAGACAAACGGACTAGATGATGACTATAGGTGTTACGTATTTGTATAATTAAGAATGTACTTTAAAAAAATAATAATAATAATAAACAGATTATCATCTTAAGTCAGCTGTTGATTTAGGGAACTTATAAATCCCACCCCTGGAAACTGAGGGAAAACAAAGAAACTCATGACTTTGGAAACATCAGTGAAGATCACAGGTGTTATCAACTTTTGCAGTGCTCGTCAGAAGAATATGATTATCTTGTGAGGGAATTTGAAAACTGAAATGCAACTAAATTTAAATTTTATAACTTAAAGGCACAAATTTTAAAGAAACATAATCACAGAAATTTCCATGTTGTTATTTATGAAATCAAATCAGATGGTACAAAGCTAAAACTATACTAAATATTACTTACTTTATTTGGGACCGGAAACTGTATATCTACATTCTGCTTATATTCTAGGCTAAGATTTCAAAAAGAATAATTAGAAGAATATTACTCTTAGAATAGCAAAGCAACTGTCCAATTACATTATAAAATTACATTATAAATTAATTACATTATAAATTAAAATATTTATACATTAAGCAATCAATTAAGTATAATGCAAAAAATAGTAAAAACATTCTTTTAGTTTAATTTAATCCCTTTAATTTAAATATATAACCCCCACCCCACCCACCACACTCCCAACCTTATTATAGTATTCATTCAGTGCTTTTTAATACAGTATAGAACCATTTATCTAAAATAATTGAGACTAGATGCATTCTGAATAACTGGTTAGGTTGGTATCAAAGCAACACCCATTTGATCAGATTTATAGAATATATATATGACTAATGACTGTGCCATTGTTTCTGATTTCAAATTAATCAGATTAAGAATCAGATCCAATCAAGATCAAGGATTAATCAGAGTATGAAAGAAGGCAGTTTATAGCAATCCCTTAGAAATAATAATTCTGCATAAAAATCAAAATGCTTCCATTTAAAATCCTGTATTTTAGAATCAAGTTATGTCATACATGTGATAATGTATCAAGCAATGTACATGTCAAATTGACACTTTTTTCTGGAAAGACTTTGAAATCAGTTGATTGGAAACATGATTTTGGACAGTTGGTTTCCAGATGAATGGTTTCATACGGTAATTTAACTGAGCTTTTCCTTATCTTATTATATTCCATACTAAGAGAATATAAATATGGTTATTTCTAGAAGTATGTTATAATGATTATTTTGCTTTTATTACAACCAAGTTGGAATATAATGCAAAATTATACATTTACAGAAATTGCCATTATATAAACAGAAACAAAAAGACTTTAACTGTAAAACATTTATAAAACCAATCAGAAATTCTTTGATATTCTACTTTTAATTTTTTTTTTTTTTTTTACATAGGCTAGTTGCAGATTTTTCTTACACCGGAATTGTTGGTTACAACGATAAGGAATAACAATATATATCAAGACAAATAATTTTTGTGTAAAAAAAAAAAAACAGGATTGTAATCCACTTATTCAATTAAAAATACAGCATGCCTCACTCCAAACCAAACCCAAATTTCTGTTCATAACTGCAACAATAATAAAGATATTTTAGTCTAATCTTCAATAGACTTACTTTCCTTTTTGTTAAATGTGATGAACTCACAAAAAGTGCTAGAAATAGCCTTCTAGCTCCAAATGTCTAAACAAGACGTTTCTAAATTCGGAAGGTAGTTGTCAATGCATAGTGTCACTGATCAAATCACAGTGCAATTCCAACATTTCCCTTCATGTTAAGACATTTTACAGAAGATTGACGATTTCGCTAAAATAACTTCATTGTTGTTGCAATAATGAAGTTGCAACAACAGTCCTTTCACTTGATACATATATATATATATTTTTTTTTTTTACATTTATATTAATTCAACACCTATGTATGGTGGATTGCATAATTTTATGCAATTCCCACCTACAGCCGTACACACTAGAGATGAGACGGGCTCAGTCCGAGCCCGGGCCCAACACAGGCTTGATTTTTTTTACCAGCCTTTGGACTCGGGCTCATTCTTTCTGAAACTGACAATTTTAATTATTCTCATATAGAAAAAATAAAAATAACTTTTTCCCCTAAAAAATTACATATTCCATTTCAAGTAATGTTAATATTTTGATCAGAATGAATAGAAGGGGAAACAGAAATCTTATTTTTCATTTCTAGTATTAGAATGTTACTTTTAAAAGAAAATTTACAATATTTGCGACGTGACTGATGACTGGGTGATATGGTGCTAATGCAAAGAGGCACGAATAATATCTGTTACTAGATTTTCATTTGTGACAGTAGGATATTTTTTAATTGGAATGTTTATTTTATTTCATTTTTTTAGAGATCTAATGCGAGATGAATATTTTTGTTTGCTTTTAGTCAATCAGTATTAGCTTAGGTTTGCAAATTTTTAGTCTCCTATTGTGTGCGAGTAATACTCGCTCTTTATATGAAAATAACATTAGTGATTCTATTTTTAATCATGAACTCTGTTCATACGAAAGCTCTGCTCTGCACATTTACGAAGGCACTTTCATTCAAAAGTAGATATAATTGTCATGTATTGCTATTCCGACAGAAAGCAATCAAAGAGAGTTTCCACTTTTCCTATAAAAGCACAGGATGTTTCAGATAACGGTGTCAAATTTTTAATTTAAGCTGATTTTCAGGAAAATGAAAGTTAAGATGTACACATTTTATAGCAAATAGAAAACGTTGTTTGATTTTTCGGCATAGAAATAGTAATTTCTGCAAATCTCACGCATTTATTCATAAAACGGAATTTTGTTAATGTGTCTATCAGATTTGCTTGTTGGGAGAGAAGAATTATTTACATCATTTTATGGAAGTATATTTTTATTTGATACCAAACTTCTCTTTTGATAAGATTGAATGTAAATATCCATAAAATTAATTATGTGCATAGATGAACAGTTATTTTCATGCACGAAGTTTTTAAAAATGAGATATTCCTTTGAAACCAATTTTTAAATATTATAAAAAAAATTTGGAATCGGGTTCAGACAGGCTCTGATTGTACAAAATGTTTCAGGCTTGAGTGGGCTTGGATTCAAAATCATCGAGTTCAGGCGGGCCCGGGCTGTGAAAAGAGAGCCCAAACTCATCTCTAGTACACACATGTGTCTATTATAAATAAATATGCATGTGTGTGGAGAAGGAGGTGCATCCACAAAGGTGGTTAAGAAGTTCAAATGTGTTCTTGAGAAGAAAAAGATTTATACAACTACTGATACATACAATCTTCAAATTTGTATTAAAGGCATAAAAACTTTTTTAATTATTGCTTTTAGCAAATATACTGCTTTTCAAACTTTGAACCACAAAATTTACAAGACACTGTTTTTTTTTTGTGGAAATGTCTTTTGTGAAAAAAGCACATAACTTTGAAAATATAGTACGGACTATAACCTTTTTTTTATATCCCTCGCACAGGGCCCACACTAAGAATTTCACATTATTAGCCAAACTGGAAAAATGCTAGCCAAATTTGATATATATTAGCAAAAACTAACATTATTATATCAGATGCATTTGTCAATTTTTACACTAATTTTTGTAAGTCTGTTATACCAAATAATGAAAGTCGCATCAAAGTGAAATCTCACATACTAGGACTTTCACTATACAATAAAACCACTATGATTTTTTACTGATCAAATATTAATTTATTTATTTTTATTGGACCAATTACCTATCTAAAATAAGGGAAATATATTGATCTTGAAAATATATTTCTCATGTGCCAAAAAAATTATTTTCCAAATGTTTCACCAAAAGAAATATTTTTTTCACAAATTTTATGATTTATTTGCATTTGGTCTACTGATGGCTAGTATGGGCCCTGCTTGTAGTTATACTTTTTTTTTTTTTTGGTATTCCTTTAAACTTGAATTATAAATAATAAAAATACAGTATATTTATTTTAGAAATCAAAATTACCTTCCAAGTCGCTCAAAAGTTGAAGCACTACTCCTGCTAAGGTCATTCACAAAAAATTCCAGGTTAAAAGATGAAGGATTTGTTGCCCTATTAAAACAAAAACAGAAATCATTTTAAACTTATAAACAATTACTTAAATTTAGATAAACATTCATCTAAGATTGTTAATTATATTAAGAATGACAGAAAGTGATTAAATAAAAAAATATTCTAGACATAAGATATTAAAAGAAAAATCAGTCAGTCACAGCACTCTGGCAAAATAGCATTCACATGATAAACCAATATATAAAACTATTTAAAAAATACACAAAATAAAAAGAAAGAAAGAAACGATGTTGCTTTATCATTCACTTTCTCCGCTAATAAAGAAGGAAAGTTACCATGACATTAGAGATGAGTTCAAACTCTTTTTTTCAGAGCCTGAGCCCGACAATTTAAAATCTGAGCATGCCAAGCCTGGTACTGAAAGTATGCAGTACAAAATTGTACAATTAAAAAATTTTCAAGATTAATTTCTTCATTTAAAAATCTCCTCTTATATAGAAATATGTAGTAATCCTAAATACTCCCTTATGACAATGTTTCATGATTTTCATGTCTCTGAAAATATGTTTTAAAACAGCAAATATGTTATTCATACCTAACCACTAACAGAAATCTGCAAAAGTCACAATACCCATTCTTTTAAATTATCAATTCCAAATTACAGAAAAAAAAGTATACCCACTACATAAACTCAAAAATTAATTAAATTAAAAATGTTTAATTTATTTATCATTTAAAAAGTTTCAAAAGAATCAAATTCATAACAAATAAATACAGAAATTTTTATTAATAGTGAGTAATACCATTCAGATAATTTGAAAAAAGTCCGATTCTCATCAGTGAAAGTCACCAATCACGTTGATGATTCTTAAGAGCAGGGGTGCAGAAAATGTTTTTACTCCCAACATTTCCCCCAATCTATATGAAAATTTCCCCAAAATAAATTCTGTATTACCGTAGGTATAGAAAATTTTGCAATATAAGTCACCTCTTTAAAAACCTATAGACTGAACTTGCAACATGTCTAGTTATTGGAAAGGTAAGTTAATGCATGTAAGTTTTAATCTAATTCTTATGCTTAATATTTATTAATAAATGCACAATTTTAACGAACAAATACAATATTTTTGATTACCTTTTCTGATAAATTGTCTCATATGTTTTACAATTTTTGGTTCACATATTCTTTGTTTAAATTGTTTAAGCTGAGCAGAGGTTTTTAATATTTTTTTCTTGAAAGTTTGAAACACTCACTTTTCGTGATGTTTTCTTGTGAAATGTTAAAATACCTGATCGCCACCAGCCACAGGGTGACTAAATGTAAAAAATTGGCGACTTTATGCTATGCATCTGATTGCCAAAGAGGCGATTTCTATTTTTGATGTAGCAGTAAATCCGATTTCTTAGCACCATTTTGTTTCCAGGGATGCCACTTGCCCGCCGAATGACATATTTCGGTTCTTAAAATTTTTAAAAATCTAATCAGCGATTTCTGCAGAAAACAATCGTAATTTTTGTCAAGTGATCGTGAAAAAAAAGGGTATGATTTTCGTCAAACTGTCGCGAAATAGAATCGTGATTTTCGGCAAGGGACCGCGATATTAAACCGTGATTTTCGTCAAACAATCGAGAAATAAAACTGCGATTTTTGTCAAACGATCGCGAAATAAAACCGTAATTTTCGTCAAACGATGGTGAAATAAAATAACGATTTAGGTTAGGTGATCGCGAAATAAAATTACGATTTTCGTCAAATGATCGCGAAATGAAACCACGGTTTTTGTCAGACGACAGTGAAATAAAATCACGATTTTCATAGGACGATCGCGAAGTCATACTTTCATTTTCGTCAGACGATTGCGAAATAAAACCACGATTTTCTTCAAACGATCGCGAAATAAAACCACGATTTTCGGCAAGTGAAAGCGAAATAATACTGCAATTTTCGACAAACGATCGAGAAATAAAACCGGGATTTTCTATTTCAGAAAATTATGCAATTCATTGTTAAAATAAAAATCAATTGTATATTTTCCCACAAAATTTCCCCAGATGGCTAAAATTTCCCCCGATCCTAGATCGCCGGATCGGACATATTCTGCACCCCTGCTCAAGAGTTTATATTTCTTTAAACAAACATAGTGTTTTCCTATGGACCCTATTTCTTTTGATGTCAGAGTCACGTGTTTTGGGGAAACATTTCTAACATTGTAGGCCTTAAATTATGGAACGACTCGTTTCGTAACACAAGGCTGCATGCCTTGCATAGAGCAGTAATGGAGCATATTTTTGTGACGTTGAGTCACGAACTTTGGGGAAACATTTCCGAAATTGTAGCCTCGAAACCAAACGAAGAGTAGGGTCCATATGAGGCCAAGCAGATTTTGTCCCAAACAGTGTCCTATTCGAACTGTTCCTAACATTGTATGGCAATAAATAGCAGGAAGAAGCCAAGATGTGCAATTGTGTAAATAGTATATGGCACGAGCCTCCTCCATCTATAAGAGCCCTCAATACCACAAGAGGAGTGAGCAGTCATTTGTCATTAAGGATGATTTACGACTTCTGGAACATAAACCTATGAAAGAGGGCCGGCTCTTGGAGGATAGAAGAGAGAGAGATTATTTGGTACTTTAATGTTAGCCGGGCACAAATTTCACCAAAAGCAGCTTTTATTTTTCGCATGTGTAAATTAGAAACAATGCTTTGAAATTTCACCAAAAGCAGCTTTTATTTTTCGCATGTGTAAATTAGAAACAATGCTTTGATGTTGAAATGAAATATTTTGGCTTATGGAATTATTTCCTATTATTATTATTTATATGTATTTTAAATGGAGGGTGTGAAAGGCAAGTATTTTATATATATGTATTTCAAATTAAATGAATTCAATGCTAAAGATGGAAATGGAAACAATATTTGGCGATTTATCACATGCGTCTGGCTAACATAAAAGAAGCGATTATTTTATCCTTAGTCCAGCTCGTTGAGCTAGTGTCCAAACTAACTTAAGTAGCCAATATTTTAAAGAAAATTTATGTTTAATTTTAGCAAATTGAATATGGAAGTATAGATGGGACTGTATCCCAAGTGCCCACCCCTGGTAAGTACCGCAAAATTTTCAAAAGCACCTTCTGGGAACATTTATTTACATTTAAAAACATCATCAGATTGTTTTACCTTAATGAAATAACTATCAATATATCAAATGCACACACAATTTGTTTTATATTTGCACCATTTAATACATGCACTGAAAAGCAATTTGTTTAATCTATACATAAATAAGACATAATAATTTAATCGAAGTATATACCATAAATAGCTTAAGACTTTACAGGTAACTTGTTTTAGATAGGGGATTGGGAGGGCTGTTATCTCTTTCTCCGAGGAGTTCGACTAGTCACTGTCGAATCTTTTCATTCCTAAGTTAGACACCACTCACGTCGGACTGACAGCGTTTTCGTTGCAATTCGTTTTTATGTGCTCGTATTTTTCATTATTCGTTTTAAGTGATAGCTCGGCCTAAGAAATTGTCATTTGAAGAAAAGTTAAAAATCATTTCAGAAATTGATCAAGGAGTGAAACAAGTTGATGTTGCTAAAAAGTATGGGATTTCGCAATGTGTTTTTTTAAAAAAAGAAAAATATTGAAGATGCTGTGGAAAGAAGAAAAGTGGATAGCAAACGAAAAACATTTAAAGGTCTCCTAAGATGGTTCCATGAGATGAGAAACCAAAACGTGCCCATTAGTGTACATGATTTCTGAAAAAGCAAGAAAATTCGCATCTTTGATAGGCAACAATGATTTCAAAGCCAGTAATGGATGACTTACTTCCTTTCATGAACATCATGGAATCGTTTTTAAAACTATTGCGGCAGAAGAAAAGTCAGCTCCAGTTGAGGATACTTTATCCTGGAAACAGCAAGAAAAAGAGAAAATAGGAAAATATTCTCCAGATGATGTGTACAATACTGATGAAACTGGTTTGTTCTATCAGCTGATACTAGAAAAAACAATGTCCTTTAAAGGAGACAGATGTAAAGGTGGAAATAAATCAAAGCAAAGGCTGTCAATTCTACTGTGTTCAAACAGTACTGAAACCGACAAATTGAAGCCTTTAGTCATTGGAAAGTACGTGAAGCCAAGGTAAGGTGCTTTAAAAATGTAAAGAGTTTACCAGTTCACAAGGCAAATTAGAAGGCTTAGATGAAGGAGGAAATCTTCAATAACTGGCTGCTTGATGTTGATAAAGAAATGAAGAATAGAAAGAAGAATGTTGCTCTCATAGTTGATAACTGTACACCTCATGCCAATCCCCCACAATTTGAAGAACATAAAAGGGTTTTACTTTCCACCAAACTACACGTCGATCCTGCAGCCATTAGATTTAGGCATCCTCAAACTCAAGGAATTTTTATTAAAAAGATTATTTCAGACAGAATATTATATTATAATCTGGATAACAAGCTGCCAAATCCATATCCAGTTGATGTAAAAATGCATATGATTGGCAGACTTATATAAAACCAAAAACTTTCTGCAAATTAATTTAACGTTTAATAAAGTTACATGTTATATTATTTTGACGATATGAATTAAAATGAGTAGTTTAAAATAATTACCATTTAAATTTAAAATTAATTAATATCACTTAAAGAACAATCATTTTGGTAAAAAAAATAATAAAGCTAAAAATCCATGATAGAGCTGAATTTTTATCAATTATTTTGTCAATGCATTTCGAAATAGCCCGATCCTTAATCTTTTTAACTCTTTGCAAGTGTCTGTAATGTCACAACAATGTTTTGCATCTTTAAACTTTGAATTGTGTGCAAACTGTAAATAAATCGTACATAAAATTGGGGAATATTCTTTTATGTTTTGGTATTAAAAAAACAAAAAAAAATATGAAAACAGAAATTACTTTTTTTTTTTTTTTCTAAAATTATTTTTGCAAAGTTCGGAATTTTGCAGAGAATTTTCCGCACACGGTGTGCGTGTATTTTATACAACTCTGCTAATTGAGTCTCTGGAAGTTGGAATTCTACTACAGCATCCACAATCCAAAATTGTAAGAAGAAAGCTTTATTCTTTGAAGAAAAGGCCAATATTGACCTTACCGAAATCACTGAGGAAGAAGAAGAATGTTTGGACAGTTTATCCATGGCTATTAGAGCTTTTCAAAGCTCATCAAACCTATCTTTTTCATTGAATGTTGAAGAATTTTTAAACTTTAGACAATGATGTGCATGTGTTCAGCGACACAAGCGATGAAGATGCTTTAGCAGAACTAATTCCAGGTGATCAGAGTGATGAAGAAGAGACAGTTGACTGATCACAAAACAAAACTCAACTTTCTGCTGAGGATGATATATCCTTAATTAACACTCCTCAAGATTTTGTTGCAACAGTACCAAATGTTTCGAACGTGCTTCTGAACTTGTTAGATGGGCTGAAACATATGTGCATGCAGATGTCATTTGCATCAAAAAGTAAGCAAACAAAATTTTAAAAAAAAATTTCTCTAAATTTTTGTTTCTGCAATTTTCTTACCAAATAAACTTATGCTTGTGTATCTTTTTACATACATTTTTAATTTATTTACTTAATACTTATTCACGCTTAATAAATATAATTTTATATGTTCAACCTGTCTATAACAATATTTGGTATTTTTCCGTTATATGGACACCATTGTCGCCGAGCATACATTTACATACATACATACATACATTATGCATTAGCATGCATTTTGGCATGGTGTCCGTATAACAGAAAAGTACCCAATATTTTATATAGGCCCCTACAGTATCGTTATACACAGATTTCACTGTATACTTACCGATTACTTATTTTGTAGAGAAAAGAAATTAACCTAGTTATAGTATTGTGTGGCTCTCATAAGAAAATCCCTGGAACCGGTCTCGGTTCAGTCCTGTTGCCAGGATAATTGATCAGTCAACTTCAGTTTAGAAAAGTCCAGCATTTTCTTTTCTCACTAATTTCCTCCCATTCAATCGGTCAACCTATGAATCATCACAAGTCTTTTTTGACTTCCCACCAAAACTGGTTTTGTAAGGACGCTGCCAAATGTGGTAACCCCACTCCTATGGAGGAATTTTCCTTCCTACAAGTTTTGAAACTTCTGTAAGCAGTAACCCTACCAAGGATTTTTCTTATGAGAGCCACACAGTAAGAACTTATGTATGTTGTTTTGTGGATATGTTGACTTTTGTTTTGCTGTTTAAAAAACGTGCACCAAAGTTAGCGAATGTTCTTCAAATAGCGCCAATTTGTTCCCTTTAATACCTAAGTACTGTATAAATTATTCTATAACATTTGTTATCGTGTAATGTTAATTGCAAATACAATGAATAATAGTTTTTTTTTCTTTTAAAAACGATTCTATCAGTTTTAAGAAGTTTTGGTATTCACTTCAGGGCCGAAACTAAGGGGGGGCAGAGGGGGCACGTGCCCCGGGCGCCAGCAGAACTGAAGGTGGAGGGGGCGCCAAATGCAGGTTTTGTTTGATAATGTATATATATATGAAATTTGTATAAAAAGTCTCGCAGCCGGAAAATCCAAAAGAAAAATGAACCAAATGCATTAAAATAGACAAATAGATAAAAAGATTCGTCTACAATACAAGATAGCAAATGAATAAAAAACGAACTGTTCTCTTAGGCTATTTTCTTTCACCCATTCCAAATGTATCATGTCTATGCCGTCTATCATTTAAATCTCTTCCTGTGGTTTAGGAGAATCACTAACATTTTTCAAGGTCAGTCCCTACTTGTGTCTGTATATGACACTGTGCAACATCGTCTGGATACGGTACTGCACTGTCCAGCATGGATAATTGACAAATGATTCCCTCACTCTGACTTTTCTATTAGATAAAAATATTCCATGAAGGCTGTTCTATTTCTCCCTTTTCTCCCAGCGTGGAGCTTTCTTCTCTTTCCATTTTGTCATGGGCGAGGGGTGACTGCTTTGGACAATAAACACAAATTGGAGGATGAATGTCCAAAGTAAAATTCTCAGTAAAATCTTTTTCTTTTAACTATAGCCTTTGTAGAGGTACAATAAAAATTCTCGTACAGCGCGCCATGACTAGTAAAGCCAGAGCCGCGGGCTTTATCTTCCAAAAAGTTTTTTTCTCGTCTTTTTGCGAAAGTTTTCTAAGCGTTTTGCCGCCCTTGGCGGCAACTGGAATATGCCGGCCTGTTAATTTTGCTGAAATTACTTTTTTATACAGATCCAATCTAGTATTATTAGAGGGGGCGAGGTTGGGCGACTGCCTTGGATACTAAAAACAAATAATATTTGAAAGAATAATTTGAAAAATACGCAAAATAAAACTCTTTGTTAAAACTTTTTTTGAAAAAAAAAATGTCATTTGTAGGGGTGCAGGGAGAAAACCATACACAAGTTGCTATGACTAATAAAATTAGATTATAATCAGTAACAAAGTCAAATGCATTCTAAATATCAGCTTTATGTAAACAGCATACCAAGTATGGGGCACCCCTAAATCAGGGGCCCCAGTGTCATGATCCAGATTTAGATTTATGAGATCTGATTTAATTAGACTCTGAATCTGTGTAATTAAATCGTCATAAAAGTCTCTAACAGTATGTAACAGGGTTCCTTTCAGCTCAGATCGAAGTTTGAGTCTCACCTCAACCCTCCACAACCGTTCACAGTTCTGATAATTGCTAATAGAAAATAAGACAAGGAAAAATATTTAAACATAACTAAAACATTTCTGGGAATAGCAAATGGTATAAAAAATATTCTATTTAAATTACATGAAAATTATGTAGTAATGCTAATTAAAAAAAAGCGCTAAGAAAATCCTTTGATCAAAAAATAATTTTTCTCGTTGAACTCAAAAGAGGATTTTGGGGGCCCTTTGGATGCGGGGCCCCTCGCGATTGAGACCATCGCGACCCTTTAAATTCCGCTCCTGCGAATATCAATAATTATACTTCCTAAGATGAAAACTTGTATAAAGCGGAATATTTTTCGGTTCCTTTCTATTCCATTTTCACGGTTTTAATGAATCAGTATTTGACAAAGCTGATTACTTAGTTCAGTATTACAGATTATCTGATTATATACTTTAAATTTTAGAAATTTAGAAAAAAATAGGGCTAGGATTGCTTATACGCCCTCAGATCGGGCGGCCATTTTTTTTGGCGATGTTTGGCGGATTTTTTGGCGATATATTTGCCGATCTGGCTACCGGGCAGACTTTTGCCTTCTGGCAACCCTGAAGTAATCTCCGATACGATTTTATTTTTTTTCTCATTTATTCTGTGAGCGGACGACTGAGAGGTTGTGTTCATTTTTTCTTGCCTGTTTTATTCCACGTGGTATCTTTGATCAGGTTGTATAATTCCAACTTTTTATTGTTATTATTAATATTTGATTATTTTTTTCGATTGATAATGGCTTCTGTTGTTAGTTTACCGCTTGTTGGTGATGTTGTGCTGAAATTTCAGCAAATTTTGAGAGCCAAAAGAGGTTTCACGGTTTCTCGAGATAGGCCTATTTTTGGAGTGCAATTGCATTTTGCGCTATTTTAAGTTTTATTTTTTGTTTAATTTTGGAATATATACAGATTAAAATATATACAGATTAAACATAAAAAAGGTAAATTCAAGAAATTTTCGTAGAAACGTGAAGTATTTTTTGCAATTTATGCACGGAGATTTGATTTTTCAATGGATGTATCCATGTTTGATTTTTCAAATAAATTCTGCAGGTGTTTTTCTAGTTTTTTTTTTTTTTTTTTTTTTTTTTTTTGGATGTTTGTTTAAAGATGTATTTTTGCAATTTATGTATGGAGGTTTGATTTTTCAATTTCTGGTGTTTTTTTTTATTTTAATTGAGGTTTGTTATTAAGATGTATTTTAGAAATTTATGTACAGATTTTTGATTTTTCTATTTGTCGATGTTTCTTTTTTCAAATTTTGTATCGAGGTTTGTTTTTTAAACGATAGGATATACATTTTAATGCCTTTATTTTTAGAGATATGTTGGTTTAATAATGAATCTTTGCGTTTTTTTTTTAAGTATCACCGTATTTACGTTTCTGCCGTTTGCTCAGTATTCAGTGAAAATTTCTTGAATTTCCCTTTTTTATGTTTAATCTGTATATATTTTAATCTGTATATATTCCAAAATTAAATAAAAAGTAAAACCTAAAATAGCCCAAAATGACCACTTGGCGACAAATTCTTGTTGGTGAAAAACGGGTTTTCGCCAACAAAACAAAATGGCGGACCTGAGGGCGTGTAAGCAATCTGTTCCAAAAATAGCTTTGGAAATTTTCTTTTCGGAGGGGGGGGGGGGGGGCGCCAAAATCCATGTTTGCCCCGGGCGCCAAAAAGGCTAGTTTCGGCACTGATTCACTTTTTACCTAACTTACAATCTTTCGACTCAAATCAAATCAAAAGGAGAAATAGCACATTACATAATAATAAACTCATAAAGAAAAACCTGCTAAGTAAATCAATAAATGACAGTCAGGTGAAAAAAAAAACATACCCCAATCGATGACCACCAGGAAAATCAGCTTGTACTCTAGCACCAAGAGGAATAATACGTATTTCAAAGATGTAAACTGGCTGTGGAAACTGAACTAAATCTAAATTCAACTCCTTTAAAAATACAAAAAAAAAGAATATGTATTTTTGTATGATCACCACAAATAAATTTTATTGATTGATTCACACTTACCTCACAAGAATCATGTGAAAACGTGTCGAAAAATAACAATTCACAATCAGTCTCCATAGTGAATTCGTGCGATTAATAATAAGTTTATTTGTTATGAAAATTTTTCAACATTTTTAAAAAACTCTTTTTTTTTTTAATGCCGAAAAGACAATAAACAACATAAACAAACGGATAGAGAACGGTTACAGTCACAAATCAAAAGTACTGCAGGGAGTCTACACGCAAGGTGCGGAGCCTAAAATTTGAGCCAGCATTTGTGGGAAATATTCCACATGAGCTTTGGAATATTAGCTTGTGTTTTCTTCGCTCTCAGCATTATTTACACGTGATTTTTTTCTTCGAAAAGGAGCCCTTATGCTGCGTTTACACTATATGGTCTTTCAGGTCTGTTGGGTCTTTCTGCTCCAAGAGTAGAAAAAATTGCGTTTACACTATGGCATAAGAATTTGGCGTAAGGAGAAGAAACTTATTTTTGCGCATGCGTGAGTTTTGCAGCTTGGATGGAGGGGGAGGGGTAGTGTTTGTTTGTTTACATTCGCAATGAAATGAACATGCAAATATTTTGTGGGTTAATGCCTGTGCTAATTTCTTTTTTACTTAAAAAACGGAAGGCAGATAATATAAAAGTGATTTTTTTTTTTTAACGTGCTTCTTTCGTTATTATTATTAAAGGTTTGGGAAATACACAGGGGATATAGATACAAGAGATATTGTTGTATTGGGCTAAGAAAGGCTCAGTGAGCAGCCAATTTCATATTAAATATAGCCATATACAGTGCATGCAGAAGCCCTATTCCGTATCTGTACTGGGTCCCACAATTTCTGTGCACATTTTATTTTCCCTGGTAAAAATAAAAATATATGGAGATCAGTTTGTTGCAAAATAATACTGACAAAAGTAATTAAATAAGGTTTAATTTATTATACAAAATAAGAAAATTCCCATCAAGATTTAAATAAAAAATATGAACTAAAAGAAAAAATCATTCTAATCAGTATTAGCACTACCTTAGCATAGACATACATTTACAGAAATGTATGTCTACATGTAAATAAAATGTCTATTACATTACATGTAAATTTATAGAAATAAGGCATTTTATATGCACATGTGCCCACAATGGGAGCAAGGCAATTGCTGTTATCTGAATTTTCAAATTTTATAAACTAAAGTTTGTTTTTCTCTGATAATTTTCAAAAAAAGAAATAATAATAATGTCAAATAATTAATCACTAAGACAAAAAGAAACTTTTTTTTTTTTTTTTTTTTTTTTTTTTTTGGCTGAAGGGCTCTGAAACAAAATTTAGTTTTGTTTTTCTTTCTAAATTTAAGTGTTCAAAAAGGATCTCTCCCCCCCCCCCCCCCCCGATAAAAAATTAATTGAACATAAAGACAGTTCTTCATTTATAAAATGTCAATAGCAGCTTATTTTTGGTTTCTTAATTATAATATGTTTGAACTGCTTTTTAGTTTTATAAGTGATAATGCAGATTTTCTTTGATGCTAACAGAAAAATATACCATTTTCCTAACAATATTGAAAAAAAGAAAATGAAACCAAATGACATGACATTTAGTGGAATTCCATTTCTCATGGCTTGAAAATAAAGTTTCTACTTTATAGATAATGCACGTTAATTTCAGAAGGGGAAGTTTCCTCTTCTGATGATAAAACATTATTTTTAAATGGAAACTTGCATTTTCATTCAGGAAAATTAAATCCTCAATGATTACATAAAAATGCCATTTTCTAGATGCTTTTAGTCATGACATCAATCCAGTGCCTGATGTACAGCAGGTCATTCGAGGCACAGGTCCAGGGCCCCCCAAATGCTACTGAAGATTTTTCAATGATTGGTCAAAATCTGGAAGTTTTCACGATAAAAACACAAAATTAATATGGAAAAACCTGTTTATTTTTTTCATTTAAAAATAACTACTTCACTTGCGCAACAACACTCGCTCGCTAATATTAATTCTATGGCAAATTTTTTTTATATATATCTTGCTTGCATTTCATTATTTAAAAAAAAAAATTCCATTGGATAGTTGAGGTCAATCAATGCAAAGGCCATTTTTTACTTTTTCGGTTTTGTTAACAGGTTTTTTTATTAAGATACTTTCACTTTCAGAACCGATTTTGAAAAATTGTTAGCGAGATAGAACACTAAAGATTGATTATGAAGCTGTTATAAAAACTTTTATTGCTAAAAAATCAAGAAGAAAATGTATAAAAAAAGGTACTTCTCTATTATCCTGTCGACCACTTTTCATAACAAAAAACTATCGCCAACTCTAAGATTAAACGCCAAAAATGCAGTCCCATTTACTTGATGTCAGAAGCATTGTACGTGTTTGTTGTCATCAAGTGGTTTTTAATTTGACATTTGCATGTATTATTCATTATGTTTTACTGACTTATTAGTTATTTCATCAATTAAAATAACAATTGTGTCCGTAAATTCTTATATTTTATTTATTTTGATATTCCAATGACAACGTTCTTCCGTTTCTTTGGCGATAGTTTTTTATTATGAAAAGTGGTCGACGGTATAATAGAGAAGTACCCAAAAAAATTATTAAATATCACTAAATCATTTAAGTCAGTAGTGGTTATCTTAATAATTACCGCTATTAGTGATACATATTTTTTTTACTCAAAACCACTGTAAGCACTGGTGCAAGCCCTCCCCCCCCCCCTCCCTTTCCCAAAGCATCTGTGCCCAGGTACTCCCAAACTTGTAAATCGGTCCCTGTATCAGTCAGAAAGTTTTGTGTGAAAAGAGGGGGATTTCAGTGTTAAAATCAACTTCCAGAGCATTTGAAAAACTGACAAAATGCATAGAAAACCCCTTGTGTTAAAAAAAATTAATGTGATGTGTAAAAGCCAAAGTAAAGGAAAGCATGAGCAGCATAAAATGTTTACCATTCAAGACTTTATAATAGGATTCTACACAAAATTAATTAAATAAAAAGTTAAGAGCAATAGCAGTAAAGTAGTACATATTTCATTGCTATTGCTTTTTTTTTTTTCCCTCTGAAAATGCTGTGTTTTAAAACACATACATGCTAAATATATAATGATTGATTGTGATTTTCGTTACGGCAGTTTTTACGTGTCATGTATTGTTATCAACAAAATTGTTTATTTTATCAGTAACAATGGTTCAGAACCCCTCCCAGATGAGAATCCTGGTTGCGCCATTGGTATAAGGATCATACAAATAAACACTTTCCAACACTAACAGAATATTATTAATAAATTTTGTTTTTATGAAATACGATATCTAAATGAACAATTTAAAAGCACATAACTCAGTAAAAATCTATTTTCAACAATTGTTGTCTGTCCATATAGTCTGTAATGTATGCAAATTCTTTCATGCAGCACTGTATATAGAATTTATACACACCCAGGGCCAGTGCAACCCTGTGTGGGGCCCTGAAAAAGCAGTTAATGGGGCCCAACGTATACTGCAATACTGTATTAATGAAATTTATTTTTAAATTGTATATTTCATAGTATAATATAGGAAATGTATGAAAAATAGTATAATTATTTATTAAATGTTAATTTGATTTAAGAATGAAATTAATTTAAAAAATACTAATCAAAATTAGTTAATTAAAATCATTGAACACATAAATTAAATAACAATTAATTTAAAAATAATATATTTAATAATTATGTTCTAAAATTTTCCTCTTTCATCCGAATACATATGTAGGGGCACTAGGAAACTTTATTCCTGGGCCCCAAGTTTATTCTCTGCACCTTAGCATATGTGTTTCAAAATATTGTCCCCCCCCCCCTTTTTTTTTTCCTTCAGAGAACGTCCGTGTTTACAAGCTCAAAATATTCATCTTATGAATTAATTGTCATTACATTTTGTTATTACTGTTAAAGGAAATTATTATTTTTTACGATAAAATAAAACAATGTAAATCTAACAAATCACTAATTTATTAGTTTAATTCCTGAGGCTTTTAAGCATTTTAATTATTTAAGTAATTCTGCTTCCAGTGAAAAATACCGCTGACAAACATCCTTATTTCTTTTTGTTTAATTCATGGAACAAAAATATTAAATCTGGCTATTAATCTCATGAAGGTGTTTATTTAAGCAAATAGTAATTCGCTGAATTTTAAATTAATGTAGTCATTATCTAGATATGGTTAACATATCACTTCATCATACATTTTTTAGGTGTGCTGTGCTGTTACAATCTTCTTTTTCATCCAGTTTTCTTGATAACGATTTTAAGCATATTGGTATTAGTTTTAATGCTAATAATGGCAGAAAAGTTTTAGGAAAACATGGCAATTCTTTATTGATTTAACAAACTAGCAATTGTACCCAAACATGCTTCAGCATATTATGGTGAAACTCCAATTGTATGCTGAAAATAATATCACTTTCACTACAAATAATAAAATACAGTGCTTGCATTAAAAGAGGTATTTATTGAATAATCTAATAAATAGACCGAAAAGGCCAATTTAGAATTATTCAAACATAATCTCTTACGTATCGCATTTCAACATTATGCACTCTTTTGTTTCCTGAACACTCCCAACCCTAATTAAGACACATACATTTGCAGTCATTCTGCCCATGATCAACTATTTGTTTCTAATTTGTGGCTCATTGTCAACTATTTGTTTTCAAGCTATCTTTCTTTTTAAGTATTTGATTTATATATATATATAAATGAGATAATAAACCGACTCTGGAATGAAGAAAACCCTTCATGTTTGAAGAATTAAAAAAAATCTTTATTTTTTTTTTAAAGACTAATTTAAAAATAATGGCTTTATAAAACAAACTTCTACTGATAATTCAAATTTATTTTTGACTTGAATGGATTCATAATGATATTAAATAAGTAACATATCATGAAACATTAAAAAGTGAAAATTTTTGATTTTTTAAAATTATGATATAGACTTTCTTTTAAAGAAATACTTTTAAAAATTGCATTTATTTTAATTCCAAATGTTTATTTAATTTTTTAAGAGAATTTTTAAAATATTGTTTTAATATTTTCCTTGTTTATTAAAAAGGTATTGTTATGAAGCATTATATACATATTAAAATAAAATAAAGACTTCAATAGTAAAATTTAAATAAACTCTCTTTGTAACTCTTTTTTTTAATTAAAAAATGGTTTGAGGATTTTCTTATTTAATATACATTCTGTTATTTAAACAACACAAGTAGATACATGAAAAGATCATTTATAATAAAATTATAGTCAAATGATAATAGAAATTTTTTATTAAATTTCCTTTATTTGAAAATACAAGTTACAGAAATAAAACAAAATGTTGCTCTATATAATGAATATTATCACATAACAAATTTATTACTGAATATAATGATATACTACATATCAGAAGTAAAATACATAGATAACAGTCTGGACGTTAATGATGATGGCACGATACTTTACAGAAACAGGTATGTATTTTAATCTAATGGGAGAAACAAGTTATTAATAATTTTCAGTTATTATAATTTAAAAATGATAAATAATAACATCAAAGCCAAGCACTGGCATGCTTTTTTTTTTTCTAAAAAGAAAGAAAAAAAATGGAAATTTCAATTTATTATTAAAATAAATACATAAATTAATCAGCGAGATGAAAATAAATGTTTCATTCAAACTGCTAAGAATATCCTTGGATTTGAAGATATCAGAAATACAAGTGGTTTTAACTCCAGTTCCAATAAAAAGAAAAAAAATATTACTATATTTTATTTATAGTGCAGTATAGCCCTGTATGTTATATGAAGATTTTTGTACACACCACATATTAAGCTAAAAGGCAACTTAAAACTCACTCGCAGCAATTACCAACCGTAAACGACAATGAATATTTTTCTTTGCGTAGCCCTGTATATGAACTTATTTATATTCCACAAACTTCTATTAGTCTACTAAATATAGTTCAACAGGAAAATGCGTAACAAAATTAAAAACTACCCTTAAGCAATTCACTCCCATAGTCTGTAATACTGACGGATTCCCTTGTGTAGCTCTGTATATGAACAACCGAGTTTATAAACACACAAGTACTATGAAAAAATTTAGTTAAACTTAAAAACGCACACCAAAGTTGAAAATGCACCTATCACACAGACTGTAAATATCACATATGTACTGTAACCGATATCTTTTGTGTGTCCCTATAAGTAAACGTAATGCACACCACAATTTCAAGAGAGCAACTTATAGTGCACCTCAGTAATGAATATAATTTTTATTATGTCTGAAATAGTAACTTAAAAAAAAAAAAAACCACATTTCTTGTTATCAAATAAAGTTATTAAGAAGTGGGGTTACTGCACAATCTTTATTTTTTCCCCAGACTGGGGGCATAAAACATAGGGCTGTATCTGAACAAGCAATTTTATAGGAAGCTACTACAGTATTATCTTTATTTTTTACAGAAAAAATGTGAAAATGCTACTTTCAAGGTTCTATATGTCTATAAAATGACATGTTTAAAGGAAATCCAATGTTAAATATCTTCTTTAAAAAAGAAAACTATTATTATTATTCTAGTATACATGAAAGATAACAAAACATTTAAAGCAATCTTTTGAGGAATAGGTATGGCTAATATGACACACAATGCAATAAATAAATAAAAAATCAGAATATTTATCCTCAGTGTGGAATTTAGACATTTTTTTCCGGGAGGGATTTCTGTGGCTCCGAGGGGACATTATAGAGTTCTGGAGGTGAAATTGTACTTTTTGACCATTAAAAGCATAAAATCTCAAATCTTTCAGGGGGGGGGGGGGGGGGGAGAGAAAGATTTGAGGGGCCATCCCTTGATTTCAACACTGCTTGCTCTCCCCTTCCCTGAATATTCAATTTAAAAAAATGTTAAACTTATATCGGAAAACATACAAAAACACATTTGCATTTATTATCTCAAAACATTCACTGCTGTAGTTTTGGGATGGTCAATAGCAACGCACACCTGACAATGTTTAAATTTCAGTTTTCAAAAATTGCATTTTTGTTAATCACTTGGAGTAAATAAAGTAATTTGAGTAAAATAAATTATGAAGAAGAATAATCAAATTTCAGTTTTAAGAATTACTTTTGAGCTGCCTGTATTAAAGCAAAACAAATTAAATGTTTAATTGCTTTACATAATTTGTAAACTTATTTTTTCATGGATTTAGGGAGAAAGTAAATTAACAATTTAATTAATAAAGAGAATTATGAAAACAAACTAGTACATAACAATATAGTTAGTTGTTTTTTGAATTCTAGAATAAGAAAAAATAATTATTAATGCAAAGTGCATAAAATTTTCAATTATTAAATTCTTCATCTACAAAACACATGTACTTCGCTAGATTTTCTATCATTGGTAACAAAATTTGATTTAAAAACTAGATACTAATGAATATTTCATAATATTTATTTTTTTAAATATAACCTAATGATGTTCCATCAAATCTGTCAAAATATATTATCTTCAATATTTAGTTAAACTAACATAAATAATTACTCTCACTTCAAAGAACTGTAAGTAAACAAACCAAATTATAACCTTGATAATATTGTTAAAATACATTTTGGATCATTTCAACATTAATAAATTATTATATATGCAGCTTAATAATTATTAAGCATAGCAAATTATAACCTTCATAATATTGTTAAAATATATTTTGGATCATTTCAACATTAATAAATTATTATATATGCAGCTTAATAATTATTAAGCATAGCAGATTATAACCTTCATAATATTGTTAAAATATATTTTAGATCATTTCAACATTAATAAACATTAAATAAATTATTATATATGCAGCTTAATAATTATTAAGCACAGCAAATTATAACATTGATAGCATCATAGATAATACATTTTAGATTATTTCAATATTAATAATATTAATTCAAATAAATTATATAAACAACTTATCTGATAAGTTACTTTAGTTTTTGTTGAATTTGATTTTTTTTTTTTTAGTCTGAATGATACTTTCTGAAATATCAGATTCCTTGAAGGGAGGGGCGAGGGGTAACTGCTATCCTCTAGCATAACACTTATACATTTAGTGTTTACATAAAACACAAGTGCTTACGCAAGTTTATATAAAACATAACTTACACACTTGCATAAAACTACACAAATTAATTAACTACAAGTTGTGTTTTTAGATTGATCATTTAACAGCATTTTATAAATTAAAAAGCTAATAGCAAGTAAACCTTCAGTTAAAAAATTAAAGGAATTAAATTATGAAAATCAATTTTTGTATTGAGAATGGACATAGCTTTAACTGATTCTCTCTGATACAGATTGATTTTGTTGGAAAAATAACTTTATATGAAACAACATTAATAAATACACAACAATGTAATTTTGAGAAAATGACTTACTTACAAGCATCATACTTACAAATATTACTGAAGATTCATGCCTTCAAAAATAATCATGCAAAATGCCTGTTGAAAAGATCACCATTTATAAATGCGTAAGTGAGATCAACATGTAGTAATTGACAGGTATTCGCATAGATATTGAGAAAAGTAGTGTTCGATTAAAAGCAATCTGTAATTTAAAGAAAAGATTATAATAATCATAATAAACTGATAAAAACAAGTATTTTTACTTTTATGTTAGCCAGATACTAGTGATATATATATATATATATATATTAAAAGGGCACCAGTGATATATATACATGCATATCTATCACTGGTGCCCAGCTAACATAAAAGTACCAAACAACATAAACAATGTAAAATATATTTAAAAATCCTTCTTTATTATGTAACAAATTCAATATACATTGAAAAACTACATATAAGTCAATTACAGTCAATCATACAAGTTAATATACTTTATTGATGGACATTATATTTACCGCAGTTCCTGCTTGACAAATTTGGAAGCAAAAATAGCACAAGTCGAAGGCCCGAATTCAAATTTCTTGCAGAAGATCACAAATGATAGCGACTTACTAAACTGTAAAACTACACATAAGTGATCTCCTGAGAGCAATAAAATATACATTTCCTGCACCAGTAGATTCACCAGACAATCTCCCTTGCACCGTTCATAGATTTTGAAAGTTTTAAAACTTTTTCTGAAAAAAAATTATGAAGTTTTCCAACTCAAACCATTCTTTGTTGTGAAAGGGGGGGGGGGGTTACAAAAATTCATGTAGTGTACTACAGATTAATTATTAAAGAAAATTTCAAAAAATAAACATGTAATAAAACTTTTAAAATAATAAGGAATGGTTTAATAATTAGCAATAATAAGTAAATGTAAAAACTGTTTACTTAAAAACATGTTTGTTACTTTTAACAAAAGTTAAATTTTATATTTGTGTATTTGTGTAGTTACCACATTAGATTGAGTTGTGTTTTTCTTTTTTTTTTTTTTTTTTTGTGGGCGAGAGGGCTAAGAAACTAAATACAATCTAAAATCTCTGCAATATTTTAGATATATATTAGGATGGATTCATTGAAAAAATTAACACATTTAAAACTGATGAATAACAATGCAAATCAATGATCAGTCAATTATATGACAGTAACAGAGAAAACTGAGAAGTTAATTAAAAATGAATTATATGGCTAAAAATTTATTGGTACCAGTTTTAAGATAAAGTTAAAAATTGCCAGTAACAATATTAAATAAATACCTGAAATAAATCAAAGTATTTCCTCACAAAAAAATACATTACTGTACATTATGCATTACGATCGTACTATTCTAATTTTTATTCATATACTGTCAATTTTTTTTTTTAAATTCATGCCTATGAAACAAGGTGAGTTTTGAAATAAGTAACGTAACTAACAATTAACAAATGGACTGGTAGCATAGTATATAAATACCGGAAGATAGTACTTAAAGAATTTATGAATACATAGCTTTATAAAGAGTTTGGTAATATAAAAAGTAACATAGCGAACAAATGAATTTTAGTAGCGTAGTACGTAAATACATGAAGATAGTAATTTACGAATACATAAAAGAAACTTCTACAGTTATGAAGCAATGTAGAGAAACATTAAAAATATCTGAAAAATATTACATACCTTTGGTTTGTAAATCCCTTTTTTATTTTAAATCTTCATCAAAATATTCATCTGTCGTCTGCTTCATCAAACTTCGTCCATTTTTTAAAATGGCGGAATAAACAATTATGAAGCACGCTGATTGGTTAGGTCTTATATTTTCACGCCTGAAACGCCAACGCTTAGACCACGCCACGCAGACCACAGAGACCTTCTTAAACCCTCTTATACCTGGACCCATGGCCGACTTGCTGCGTTTACACTATGGCTTATCAGGCCTATCAGGTCTGCGTGGTCTGTCAGGTCCAGGTATAAGAGGGTTTAATAGGGCAGTTGCAATTGACGTCACGTTGGAGGTAAACCAAGAGGTAAACAGTACAAATAGGCAGTTTTGATTGGTGGAGTTACCCTTACGTCCAAGTGAATACAATGGTTGATCAGCTGATTGCAACTACCCTTAATAATTTTGTAAGGAAAGGGTAGCAAACGTCACAGAGCAAAACTTTGACGTCACTCAGGACAAAAGCGAGGCTAACGAAAATGAAAGGCTACCGGCTTTACGTGTATCTTTTTTTACAGACCGCGGGAGTCACGTGATGGTCGAATCCACCAATGCAGGTGCACGAAAAGAGTTCACGTCACTCTAGCGGTCTGTAAAAAAAAGATAAGTGGAATGCACCGCGGTAGCCTGTCTTTCTCGTTAGCCTCGCTTAATCCGACGCAGTAAACCGTTAGTTAATAGGATTATCAATTTTGGAGTTATAAGGATGTTTCTTTTACGCAATTCAGTAAAAGAGCATTTAAAGTGAGGCTAACGAAAAAGACAGGCTACCGCGGTGCATTCCTCTTATCTTTTTTTACAGACCGCTAGAGTGACGTGAAGCGCTTTTCGTAAACATGCATTGGTGGATTCGAGCATCACGTGACTCCCGCGGTCTGTGAAAAAAGATACGCGTAAAGCACCGAGGTAGCCTTTCTTTTTCGTCAGCCTCGGGACAAAAGATGATTTTATTGGTGTACGAATAGAAACGAGTTCGTCTGATTGGCTGGAAAAGGGAGAGATTGATTGACGAGGGCGTTTGTTTGTAAACATATATAATCTAATAGTCTTCTTTGATTTTACTACTGTTTATCATCTTTCTGCATACGAGGATTTATGTTTTTATTTACAGGGGTGAGGATGAGATCAGCTAAACTGTAGAAAAGAGGAAATGTTTTATGTCCAAAAGTATTGCATATTTCAATAAATCATTGTTTTCTCAAAAACAATTTCTTGGTAAACGTTGAAAATTCATACATATAACAAGAAATTGGTATGCAAACTAGGGGCAATTGTGATTTATTTTAAACCAATCAAATCAGCCGTTTCAGAGAATTGGACGACAAAAGCGTGAATGGGCTTTATTGGCATGACGTCATAAACCACCATCATGTGACCTCCCTGCTGTGTTTATATTTGTTTGTCTATGTATCGCATGCATACATTGGTCGATATTGTAAGAAATCACGTGTTGGTGGTATTCTTACAATCTCGAACCCAGATTCCCAATAAAGCCCATTGCAAAGTACTTGGATTATGAGAATGGATGATTCTGTGGGATATGTGTGGTGGCAAGGATCAAACCGGAGAACACACGGGCAGTAGATGAGATCGTTAGTGCCGAGCAAAAGGCTAGCTCGATCGCTTCCTGCAAGAAACTCGTTTTACTGCCCGTGCCAGATGGCGTCGCCATAATACTCCACCTCAGTGAAGAGAACGTGTCGTTGACGTTGAACGATATGTGCGGCGTGACAGGCTTTTCGTACTATAAGAGACTTCATAGCCTTTCATGCTGTGATCGTTTTACAGGCTTTGCGTGCTGGGGTGGTTTCAGTACTGTTATCTGTTGGACTCGAGATGAGGTGATGATGTCAGCGAAATTACGCGTTTGTTTGACCAACGTCACCAATGCGGGAGTAGGTGCAGGAGCCAAGATCGAACTAGGGAACCCAGGACCAGTAGGCGAGATCTTTAGTGCCGAGCAAAAGGCGAGCTCGATGGCTTCTTGCAAGAAACTAGTTTTACTGCCCGTACAAGATGGTGTCGCCACAACTCTTTTAATTTGTTGTTGTTTCTAGTGGTGATTTCGACCATTTTTCTTGATGATAAGTTAATTATGTTCCAAATGGATGAATTTACATGTGGTCGTGTTATAATATGATGGAGTCTGGCCGATGTCAGGCCGATACAAGGAAAGGGCAACTGACGTCACTGTTGGTTAAATTACTGTTGGTTTGGGAGAAAAACCTGTTCGTTCTTTACGACTCCTACAGTACACATGAGATGGAGCGATTTGATTGATCTGCGTTAAACTGATCTGTGATATGATTGGCCTAAGTCGCCATAACGATTCCTGCAATGATAGCTGCGACAAAAATGCAATGGTAGATTGGTTGATGGAACTGTTTGTTTGTAAACATGCCCTTTCCTTATTGCCGAAGCTGCCCACACAGCATACTTTCATCTCTAGAACGTCGCACTGTTGTGATGTCCCGTGGATCGTCTCAGAGATGTTCTGGCGATGCACGAATGCCCGTGGCCAGCGACGTCACGTTGTAATGCCTACAGTACATCGCACATAACATCTATGTGATATCGCATAGTGACATCTATGCGACGTCGCATTGTAACGTCTACAGTCCATCACACGGAACATCTATGAGATATTGTTACATCTATGCGATGTCTCATTGTAACGTCCTGAGTACATCGCACGGTTCGTCTCACAGATATTCTAGCGATGTACGAATGTCCATGGCCAGTAACGTCGCGTTGTATTGTTTAGAATACGTCGCACGGAACATCTATGCAACCTCGCTTTGCAACGTCTGTGATATAAGAACACAGCTGCGCACAAAGAACGTCTTTGATGCGCACTGTAATGCCTATGATACATCATTTTGTATTAATTACAGTACAATACTAGTGCACATGGTATGCAAACCCACATGCCAACTTTCACCATTACTTCCGAATAACAATCTTCATCTTATTTAATCACAGAATTTCTGTCATTAAAGATTATTTTTCGAAAATAGTGGTGACAAGTAGGCTACTGACATGCAAGCTATTTCACTTTAGATGCTGTATTTTGCTCTAATTTTAAAATATATACTTTACTTTTTACTCTTAAGGGCCCCAATTAGCTCAAGCTAGCACAAGTAAATGTCAAAAGTGTCTTCTTGGATTCTTAAATATTTTTGCATCCTTTAATAACACAGAAATGCAATTATTTTATTGTATTACAAGTTTGTATAATAGCTTTCGTAAGAGATGTCTATAAAATCTGAGGCATTCAGAAAAATGTGATCCAAGGCAGAAAATTTTCTGAAAAGGTGTTTAATGCAGTATTGTATTCTTTCTAAGTATAAACAGTCTAAGTGGCTTTACTATTCTACTTTATTCGAAGACGTTACCATCCTATAGATCAGTTTCAACCACGTGATCACCAGCCCACCAAAAGTTATCAACCAATCATAATCGTGGATTTGTAGCCTGTATTAAGAGCCAACCAATCACAATCCACCATCTTTGATGGGCAAACAAAAAACAAACCTAGTTGCTAAGGTGGTTGCTAGGGCGTGACGTCAGTTGAAACTGATCTATTCCTACTCTAAATATTTATCTAAATTTCTCAAAATCAGTTTTCATGGACTTTCATTCACCTGTATTCTGGATACCTAAATTAATGGAATTGTGTTTGAATAGTAAAATTTATAATCGATAATCACTTTAAAAAAATACTGTATATGTAAAATATTAATAATTCCTGTATCCCTCCTAACACTTTTAGGTAGCTTTCAATACTAAAAAGTATAAAGCTACCTATTGCAGCCGTTCGGAGGAAAGCAGTTCCGGAAAATTTCGATATATTTTCACCTATCATGACCCCCAGACCCCAAAACCACCCTCCGCTCAAATGTTGATTTATATATATAGATATATCCATATATATATATATATATATATATATATATATATATCTGATCTATGTCATACGATAACGCTCGTATTTATAAATCGATTTTGATGAAACTAATTGTGTGTATTAAGCTCCCCAATGTCTCGACCGAGTTCGTTGGCCAGCTTGGTCCGCCATTTTGTTTCAAGATGGCAGCCATTTAAAAATTTAAAACTAAAATAAATATACAAAAAAATTAAAAATTCAAATTTATTTTTTAATTACGTGTTAGGCCTTGATGCAAGGATTCCAGAGCATTTTTTGGTTTACCTCTATCTTAAAAAATGGCTGAGATAGAGCAGTTTGAAATTCTAGGGTGGCTGACATTTTGAAACAAAACAGCACATTAACGCCATTACAAGCAGGTTCTATTAGAATTTGAGGATACTTTGACGAAAGGGGGCGCTGTGATAGCCATTTAAAGATTTCAAATTCAAAAAGATGTGCAAATTAAAAAAAATTAGAAATCCTAAAACTTTTTTCGTTAAATGTTCGGCCTTGATCCGGAGAATCCGGAGCAATTTTTGTTTTGCCTCTATCTTTTTTTTTTTTGAGACCGGCGACCAGGCCCCTACCTGCCAGGTTTCCCTAGCTTAAACGGGTTTAGTGCCTGGTACCGGGGCGCGTAGCGCCACTGAAGAGATGCCGCGTAGCAGCTGGCCGTTGCTGACAGGACGGCTATGTGGAGGACTTAGTTTTGTTTCCATTTTGTTTTGCTGCTAATTGATGTTATTCTTTTTATATGGACCTGTCATCGTTATGCGAGTTGGTCTCGTAATTTAGAGCCTTGATCAGGTGACGAGACCTTCACCTGATTAGGCACCCCCAGAGGTATTATTCACAGGGAACTTGGAGGACTTTACACCCACGACGGATTTTACATGCACCAGGCGCCATTAGCGTACATGATTTAAAAAAAAAAAACCTGTAAGGGAAGGGGGTTAATACATGTTTATTTAACTTTACATAAAAAATAGAAGAAAATGATTACTTTTACCTGTGTTGGATTGTTTTTTTCCCTTACTTTTTTCTACTGTACTTTCCAGTTACCTGTTGTTTTTCTTTTGCTGCTTGATTTTTGTTGCACATTTAGGTTTATCTCGTTGCTTTTTGGTTTCTCTTTTGTTGCATTTATTTTGGTTTCTCATTTGTTGCAGGTTTCTCATTGTGATTTGGGTTTCTCATATTTCTCTGTTGATTTTATACTCTGTTGCATCACTGGTAACCGTTGAATTTGTTGTCATGAATGCGCTCTAGTGGCGATCAGTCCATATATACCTTATGGCTGTTTTCATGAACTCGATGAAGCTATTTGAGGACTTGGTGCGCTATGGGGTGGGGCATATTCCTTGGCCATTAGTCCGTTAATTAGTTATTAACTTCCACCCTCTTAGACGCTAAAAGAACGATTTTTTTTTCGCAGGAAAGAGGTATACTTTACACTGCTATTTTATTATATATACACATATATACATATATATATTTCCTTTTTTTTTTTTTTTTTTTTTTTTTTTTTTTTTTTTTTCCTGGAAGATAAGATTAATTAGGCAGAGGTTATACACACTTTGAATATAGAGGTATGGTGGCTGCTGGGACTTTTATGTTTTTTTTTGTTGTTGTTGTTGTATTAGTCTATGTTTGTCTGTTTCATGTCGTCTACATTGTTCATTAGCCATCTGATCACTGCTCTACCTTTGTTTTGTACATGTTTGTTGTTTGCAAGTTGTCTGTGCCATAGTATTTCGTTATTAACTGTGATGGTGTGGTTCTGTGAGTGGGCAGGCCGTAAGGTAGTGTTTTATGGACCCTAATTCCCCGCATATGCATTCTGGAGAGCTAAATTTAGTAAATCTATGTAGGTATTGTGGGAATGCTCCATGTTCTGTGTAGATTTGGCTCAGTAATTTACAGCTTATAAGCCGTTTTGTGTCTACTTTTGGGAAGTATCCATGAGTTGTTCTACCCGTATCCCCATAGTCCCACTCGAACTGCCATTGTTTTATTGTTAACTCTCTTAATATACGCTTAAGGTTTGATATTGGTCTTTCTATGTGGTAGGGTCTATCATTTTTTTTATTTTTAGCCGCTTCTTTTGCTAATTCGTCAGCATCCTCGTTTCCTTGGATGCCAACGTGTGCCTTAACCCAATTAATTTTAAATTTGTTGTTTGATTTTCTTATTTTGTTTTGTATGTCTGCAATTAGTTTTACTGTGTTGAATGGTTTGCTGAGTGCTAATATTGCTGATAGGCAGTCCGAGTGAATGCTATAATCCATCCCTGTTTCGTTGCCCCATTCTGTTGCCTTTAGTATCGACAGTAGTTCGGCTTGGAAGACACTGTTAAAAAATAGCTGAGATATAGCGGTTTGAAATTTTAGGGTGGCTGACATTTTCAAACAAGACAGCGGAATTTCATCCATAAACGGGTTTAATTTATGAGTTTTAGTTAACATGATTTCGGCAAATTTTCTTTCATTGTTGTAACCATTCATCCTATTACATGCTTATCACTATATATTTATATTCGCCAACGTCAAATTCTCGCCAAACTTGGCGACAGTGTGCGGAATATCGCCAAATTTGGCGGCCAAAATAAGTTGCCATAAATGAAGCCAACTTGGCTGTAGAGGACTAATTTGGCGATATCCTCATTCAAATTCAATGTTGACCAAAAACTGGGATTGAATCTTCTTTATTTAGGTTCCACGCATTTTACCTTCGTGTTTTCCAGTAAAATTAGCTAAAATCGTAAAACCAAGGAATAGGGAGGCTATCTGTTCCTGTCGGTTCAGGCCAGAAGGACTTTTCGTAGTTTAGTATACATCGGTTGTTCGCATCCCTGTAATCCGACGATTCGCAAGCAGCTGACGTACAACAGAATGACGAAAAATATTGATTTTATTGGCGATGTGATAGCGAATTTTGAAGTATTAACATGACTGAGATAGAAGAAAGTTTTGGGATTGGCACATCCGACTAGTTACATCTAAACTGCAAACATGACATCATTAAGAATAGGTGAAATGTTTTTTGACACTAAATTCTCTATATGGATGACGCAACGCCCAAGAAGCATTTTTGAATTCTCATCTTTCGTTAGTTTTAAACATCCAATTCTCTTACCCATCATAACTGGAGCACCATCTGCAGCGCAAGATATTATATTTGTCGTTGGTGTACTATTTATATCTAAGTAAACTCTTCAATATATTAAAAATATCAGAGGCAGTAGTGGTGATCTCTAATGATTTACAGAAAAGCAATTCTTTAAATTTACCTATATCAATATACCTTACATAAGTAAGCAATACGGCTTCACCGTCTCTCGGAGTTGATTCGTCTATTTGTATGGAGAAATTTCTTGATTTCAGCTTTTCAACAAGTTGTGCTTCAATGTCCGCACTCCGTTCATCTATTCTTCTACTAACAGTATTGTTACTAAGTGGCATTGCTTTCGCATCTTTGCCCAGGATTGTTTTGAGGAATATTGATACTGGTGGTTTAATCAAATCTTCACCGTGTGGGTTTTCCAGATTTATCAAGGGGTAAATATATTTCATAACTAGTCTCAAGAGTACAGTTTTCTGTATCAGTTTGTGCAGTGAACAGAGACTTTCCCGTTGATCTTTTTTCAAACTTTTCCTTTAAAGTAATAAAATAACTTAAATTTGAATTTATATACTCACTATGGTTTGCCTTCATATGCACTTCAAGACGACCTCGTTTCTTCGATTCGTTTCTTAATCATTGTTTGCATAAAAGGCATAAAGGGGATCGTTCATCGTGGTTAGCCGGCATGAAAGCAAATTTTAAATAATCATCTAAATACTTTGTTTCAGATTTTTCACAGAAATACCAATTATGTTTTCTAATTATTTTTCATACTACATACGATCATAGATCAATAATAATTTGATATGTATGTATAGTGAAGTAATCTAAACTTAACTAGAACATATGAAAACATCAGCGACGATTAAATAAATATATAACAATAGGATTAATTCACTTTTTGTATGACAAAAAATACATATATTACAAAACAGAGGGCTTTATTGAATAATTTGGCTCAAAGGAATATCAAAGAAAACTATAGGAACAATTTTGAAAAAACAATAGCCGAATATATTGCACAGATATTCAGAACAAATTTTTCACGCACTTATTTATGCGTAAAAAACTTATGAAAAGAATGGAACAGTGGCGCAGCCAGAATTTGGTTCTAGGGGGGGTTTTGAGTTTCTGATAAAGGTGGTCGCCGGTTATATGAATCACTGGTTAATGGAATCAGTCTTTTAAATGAATGAAATCATAATGCTTTTCTCCGCAATTAAGTTGCTATGATTCATTTAAACAACATTAGAGTTACAAACTATAAAATGCACCAATGAGATAACACAAAACTAGATTAGATTTATAAAGTGTTTAAAAATGATGAGGGGCAAACTTTAAGATGGAAGAGTACAGTACAGCAAATAATTTTATATACAGTACAGTCGCTGAGTTTCACACGAGAAGTTACTTGTCAATCATATTTGACGTAATAGTAGACAATTTTAAAGCATTAAAATAAAGTATTCTGAACAACGCGAAACTTTCCGATTCATTTTCAAAAATGAAAACATATGCAGGCATGATAATTCAAGTGATTTGTTATCGAACAGTTTTTCATTATAAATGAATTACATATTGAATTATAAGCTATTGTTGTCTCAAAATTACTGACTCTTAATGTCTTGGAATTATTCTACGAATTATTTTTCAATGTTTGCCTTCAATAATTGAATTCAGTTGGAAATGAAAAATGTTGACTCTCACTATGATTCGTCTTACCTAAAGCAAATATCTTATACAAAGTTTAATCTTAGCATTGTGCCAAGCGCGCTTCAAAAGGAGGTCACAAAGTAGCAACACTGTTTTGATCCATGCCGTTGTTTTCTAGATAGGTTTTTAATTAATATCTCAGATAATAACAGACACATTGAAAATTATTACCAACAATCCTTAGATGATTCTGCGTCGATAACCCTCAACTCCCCGCTGAGCACCAGAAAAATAAGACACATGAGTGATCTTATAATAGTTCAGTTTTTACTTTTTAAGTATGGAACCTTAATAATAGTGTCAAAATTCTGGTAACCATCTCCTCTCTAACATTGGCTATATTTTATACAAAAATTTCCAAACAATTTTTTGGTACAACAATGTCCAAAGGGGTGTAAGAACAAAAAACATTCTAAAATTGCGGTTTCTACGATATTGTTGATTCTAGCAATTTGAAATTTAATCTCGCGGTTACTTTAAAAAGATGTAAATGCTCACTAAAAATGGTTTCTAAAACGTTCGAAATTTTAAAAGGGGAAAGGAGCAGTAAACGTTCTAAATTACCATTTATTTGTGCAGTTAGGGCTGTATGGAGAATTTCGCTGTCAAAATCGGAGATGAAAGTGATCGTAATTTTTGGGGCATTTACGTTCATCGAAATAACACTAGGTTCCCCTCCTGATAGGAAACAGTCCACAGCAAACAAAAAACCAGTACAATCAAAGACGCATAATCACGTGAAAACTTTTCTTTATTTTCGGACACATCGACACATCTGGAAAGGGCGAGGGTGGTCCTCTTTACGCCTCTAAATAATCGACCTTCTTGTTCAACAGTTAGAGAAGATCTGATCTAATTTTTCAGATACATTTTCACCAACAAATAAATGAAAATATCCCAAACACTACATTTTCTCACCAGACACTCGTGTTTTTTTTTTTTTTTTTTTTTTTTTTTTTTTTTTTTTTTTTGAGAAAGCCAGACATGTGTTAGCAGCGAACACAAAAATGTTGATATTGCATATCTCATGCAGGAATCAATTTATGAAAACGGCGCCTGCATTTAACACAAGATCCGAAGAAAGACAAAACAGCATATGTTAAAGTCATCTGCAGTACATTAAAATAATGAATTGAAACCACAGAGAAGTAACGTACTTTTACTGTTACAATGAAAAATCTGGGAAAATTTTTAGCTAGGAAGAAATGATTACTTTCGAGATTAAAGAATAAAAAGATTTTGAATGCAGACATTAATTCACATAGAGAAACTTTAAGATAGAAAAATTAAATTTTAGAATAAAACATAAAATATATATGATTCTATATCATAGGATGGAAACATGAAATTTGGCATAGTTGTTACTTTAGAGACTTAAATGCTAGCCCAGAACAGTTAGCAGGAGCAAAAACATGTTCTAAAATTGCGATACAGTTGGTATAGAAGCTTGGAATTTGACCTATGGTTACTTTTAAGATACAAACACTCGTTCAAAACGGTTTTTAAAAAATTCAAAATTGTAAAAAGTGAAATGAGCAAGAAACGTTCAAAAAATGTTCTAAATCATAATATATTTAGAACTTTTAGGGCTAGACTCTTGAAATTTTATAAGATGGTACTTAAGAAACGTAAATGCTCGCCCAGAATTTATTTTTTCAATTCGAAATTTAAAAGAATGCAAGAGTAAGAAGCATTCTAAAATTGTGATTTATGTGATACAATTGGTGTGGAAACTTGGAATTTGGCATGATGATTACTTTTATGTAGTAAATGCTTCCTTAGAACATTTTTTAAAAATTCAAAATTTAAAAGGATGAAATATGCGCTTTCACAGTTTTAAGTAGAATTCTCGCCGTTTAATTGAATCACATTGTTGGATAGAATTTGATTTAACAAAGCGGCGGATTCCGCTAAGGCGGAATTTTGATTCATATAAGCGGTAATTATAGTAATTTTTTTTGCTCTGGGGGGTGTTTTAACCCCCAAACCCCCCCCCTTGGCTGCGCCACTGGAATGGAATAATTTATTTAATTCCTGGGCCTGTTTAAGGCCTATACAAAATTATACCACTTAAAAAAAAAAACCTTTATTTAATCGTAGAATTTGCGATTCAATAACAGAAATATTTCTTTTCATAAATAGTGGTGGAAGTTAGTTGTAATAGTTGCAGTAATTGAACCTGATTATTTCAAAACATCACAATTTCCATTCATCACTCAGAGCAAAATTACTTTTAATAAGCAGTATAAGGAATAAAATATGAATTATAAGAAGAGAAGTGGCACTAGTAAGTATTAAAGCTTATTTTAAAACTTTAAACTCGAAAATGCATATGGAATAAGAAAGTTTGAATATCATGCAGTTCAATAAATTTATGTTTCAAATTTTTTGAAATCAGAAAATGAAAAATTATTAATTGAAATATCATAGAAAATATTTTTAAGAACTGAAATTCTTATTTATGCGTAACTATTGTAATGTTTTAATGCATAATTTTTATAATGTGTAATATTATAATTTTTAATATAGTCATCGCGGTTAAACACGTTAAAATAAAATTAATTAGGGCATCATACAAAAAAAATATAAATATAAATAAAAATGAAAATAAAAAATCATGAAATAATTACCAGATATAAAATGCTATTATACAGTTTTCAAAACTTATTATAAATAACTGTTGGATTTGTATTACTATAGGTCACGCCCAGAATGAGGGGTTGTTCTCTCTGAATTGAGATATTTGTAATTCTTTCTCAGAACTAATAAAATATTTTGCCCCTGACTTTTTTTGTCCCCAGAATTAGATATTCGCTCTAGGATCCTAAAATAAAGATCTGTAAAAAATAAGTTTTAATTGGTTGATCGAACTTCTGGTCATGTATCTGACGGTAGCCCTTTGACTTTTGTGCTCTCCCAAGTATGAATTTGAAACAATTAAAATTAAAAGTTTTTTAAACCAGAAAATTTATTTCGCAAAATATTTTTTTCATTTGTTTTACTTTTGATTATTTTCAAAAATAATATTTCAAACTGTTTTAGGATTTAAAGAGTGGACGTCAGAATTTCGCCAAATTCTCATTTTGCCCCCCTAAAAAGCCAAATTTCCCCCTTGTGGGGCGTGCGCCCCCCGTTGGGAACCATTGATCTAGGCAAACTTTCACCATTTTTTACGATATGAAATTTTGCCTTATTTAATCGTAGAACTCTGCGATTAAATAAGGTAAACCTTCTTTTAAAAAAAGTGGAGGAATTTTTCCTAGGTGGTAATAAAACCCTATATAGATGTATACTCTTAACAACTTGTAGGTGGATCACAAAATATTCTTGTGTTTCTTTTCTCTATGGATATGTTACAAATGCCTCCCTGACTACTAGCCAACTTGGTCGGTTGCTGTGGAAATCCTCTTTTGTTTTTCTCTGATTTATTTTTTTTTTCTATCTAGATGAAAATCTGATTTTGAACTGAACTGACTATGATATAATTTAAAAATGCCATTATTATTTATGAAGGAGAGAGAGTATAAGGTTATTTAAAATCTTGCAGTTGTGGATTAAGATCGCAATAGACCCTGCACGATTTGTGCATCTATTCTTTTTGGTCAAGCTTGTAAATCTGAAGAGAAAATAATCAAAAATTAAATGAAATAAATATTCTTACTTTATTCTTGCAATAAAGACACGTAGACAAAATGAAGATGCTCCTTTGAATATAAATCCATTTTTATTATTTTGTTTAGTAGAGGAAGGTGGAATAATGAGAATCATGATGACTGCATATCATCTTTAAAAAAATTTGGGTCACACAAAAGAATTCAATCGACGATGATTACTTAACATCCATTCTGGCCGATTCCTTGAAGATATTTAAATTAATTAAAAAAATATATATATTACTTTAACCTTTAAAAATATTAAATTTATACAACAGCATCTAGCATTTTCAAGAATATTAAAAAAAAAAATCTACGGATAGCGATTGATCCCCAGAGAACCGGCATAATTTTGCCGCGTTCTCGGACACTGAACCGGAGGCCGTATAAAGAGCGCGCGTTACAAAATATTTAAAGCATCGTTTTTACTAAAATTCTGTTATAAAAATCGGTGACACCGGTATTCATATCACTGACTGGGAAAGACAAATGTAAGTGAAAGATTATTTTAAATTTATTTGTTGATTACGATGTCGCTAAAATTAAAAAGGACAAATGAAAAAAATCATTAATATTTGATAATTAAAACAAGCATTTTAATTTGAGCACAACAGACACACCCCTTTTGATTGCAGTGCTTTGGCGGCCAAAATCCGAAGCATGAAGAAAAAGCTCTGAAATTATCGGCGCGTTGCAGGAAATGAACAGCGGCATGCGTATTACGCACAAGTGAGGAGCAGCAATCCCATGTCAAAGCTAGCACCTGCCACGAAAGCGGAAGTAACGATACGATGAGGGAAAAGTATCCAGTGAAAAAAAAAGCATCATCGCACGCCGGCTACCTATTTAAATAGGTTTAAAAGAACGGCAAATTTTGGAAAAGGATTACGAAGAAAGCGCGTAATAAATACAGAATTGCGTTGAAATGAAATAAAAAGTAACTAAAAATAATGAATGTGATATTTTTATCACACTGACGGTAAAAGTTGAACTCTCAAACGAGGGTAATAAAACCCTAATATTCTATATATATAAATGTAAATAAATCTTTATTAAGTTTTTAAAGAAGAAGTTTTGATTTAACTTGTTGTGAAACATTTATTAACTTATATTCGACGAAGTTCTGATTCACGTGAAAAGAAAAAAAAGTCGTACTTCGAATAAATAGTCCAGGGGAAATGTACCAAAAAAAGGCGTTACCTTGCAAAAGGTCGGGTAGAAGATTTTTTTTTTCTGACATGTATATAATGAGGTCAGCATGGAAAAACCGAATTATCCAACAAAATTTCTTAAGGGAGAATTTTCTGTGGCCAAAAAACAACAAATTTGTGGGACTTTTTTTGTTGTTTTTTAAATATCTCGAGACTCGTTGTCGTAGCGTATTATTTGTTAATTACAATGTTAAAGAAGACAAAATTCCCTACAACTTTAATATTTACAACTTTTTAATACACTCAATAGCAAGCGCAGTACGACATTTCAAAAATAAGACAATTTTTTCGATTTCCTTAAAAACCGCGAAAACCGTAGTTTTGTCCCGATGATTCAAACTTTCTCCACGGATTTAATCATGGATGTCAACTTATACATATTGATAGCAATAAATTGTATGTTATTTGCACGCCCTCTTTCTTAAGTGCAGCACAGCCTTTCAAAAATGAGGCTATTTTTCCAACTTACATATCCGCTCGATATAGATAGAGTGGGTATTGGAAAGAGGGGGCGGGTGACAAATAACTGCAACAGGCCCGTAGCTAGACCTTACTTCTAGGTGGGGCAAATATTTTTTCAGGGGGGACAGATTATTTCTTAATTTTTTTCACGTCTCTTACACCTTGAAAAATATGTACTGTACTTTTAATGTAATTTTTTTCTCATTTAAAACGTAAGATCTCTCCAAAGCCAGAATGAAATTTTTAATGTTTGTTCCAAGACACAATAAAAATATATCAAAGACACATAAATAAAATATTTACATTTACATAACGTAAATAAGTTGTTTCCTTTTAATTAAGTAATTTAAATTTATGTAGGTTTTATGTTCGTTTATATTAATATATGCATTCAAGTACAATTAATTAACCCTTTAGCGGGCGATGGTCACAAAAAAGGACACCTAATTTTAATTCCAAAACTGACAAACGGCACCAAGAATATTTAATTATTTTTTTCCCTTTATAAAGTATTGGAAATTTAGCAAGTTTTTATTTTGTAATAAATTCTTTTGTAAATTCTGATGTCAGTCCATTATTTCATCATTTTAAAAACAGAATTACTCCGCGCCGGAAAGGGTTAAATGATGTTTCGTTATATTTACATCACGCAATAAAGATATGAGAAAGAAAAAACAGAATGAATAAAATGAATAGAACAAGTAACGAGGATGTCTTTACCGATAGTGAAAAAATATTTTTTTTAATTTTCATTTCATCGATTTTTTCCAATAAATTTTCATTGATTAAAGTCGATACATATGTAGAGGAATTAACTCGAATCTGTTTTTCTTTCCACTTTGCCATGGCTTGGATGTGAGCTTCTGATTTTTCGTGTTTTGGAAAACCGCGGCCATCGTCTAAAGCATTTTTACAAGTTTTAAAACCATGTTCGGTGTATGCGGCTTCTTTGGATCCGAACCGGTTAAAATGTCTACACGCATAACAGAATGCTGCGTCCTTTGCCACAGAATATTCCAGCCATTCAAATTGCTTATACCATGCAGCTCGAAAAGAACGTTGATTTTTTCGTGGGAATTCCTTCAAAATAATTTGTTGAACTGGCTCGTCTCTTTTAGGCAAATCGAGATCGAGAATAATCTGGTTTACTTGTAGTAGGTCCAGTTAATGATAATGAATTTTTATCATTACTATTTGCACAATATTCAGGAGCAGGACTCTCTATTTTCTGTTCTAGTCGACGCTTCTTTTACATAAATGAACGGATATCCATATTTTCAAATATAACTTGTATTCACAGATAAAGTAATCCGTTCCGTTCACAGATACATACTTATCCAAATGTAATATATACAGCTTTTAAAACGAGAACCTTTTTTTTTTCACTGTCACCAAAAACTGGTTAGCATCTGGAAACCACAATGGTTAAACAAAACTGTAATAAGGCAGAATGCATTATTTTCACAAGCGGATTTTCAAGAGTCACTAAATCTATTCCTCGAAATCGTTGAACGGGACACAAAAACATCCGGGTGGTCTTGCACAAACACAGGCCCGCTGTCGGCACAATCACAGGAGCGACAAATTGCACCTATATCGTCCCATTGTAAAATTGTCAAAATCTTTCTTTCAGAAAATAGTTCATACTACTTCTCTATTTATATTTCAGAGGACGGGTAACACAATTTCACACCACAGGTGGTCCAGTGATGTGTCAGTAAGTCAAAGTCCAAAATCACTTAAGTACTAAAGGGTGCTGAGCAATTCGGCTGCTTTGATGGCGCTTGTTTGTGACAGGCGATTTAATAGTAGTCTTGAAGTCAAGTTAAAAACTTTTCGTGCAATCCTAACTATAAGCATTACAAATGAAACAAAATGAAGATATAATAATAATAATAAAAGGAACTTGTAAGAGGCAGAAAATTCAAAATTGCAAACGGACGCTCCGGTTTTTCAAACAGAGTTTTCATCTTAAAATTCTCACGCTTCTGTTGTTATGTGTTATTCTGTGTCGAGTTCTGAAAAAGCCGTAAATTATGGAAAAAAATAGCATAAAAACAGTATATTTTCATATTTCTTTTTAATGGATTTTTATGAGAGATTATTAAGATTAATACAGAATTAATGTAAATATTGTTAACACTGTATGGTAAATTACACTGCATCAACACTTGCTACAATAACACGGAATCATTTATGTTTAAAATATTAAACATAGATTATTCAAGATCTAATTAGCACAACCCAGTGCTGTCTCTGTTTCAGACAAAACAATCGCAGTTTAGGTGCGTTCGTAATTATATAAATGCGTAGCACCTAGAGTCGTCGTCTGGTCCGTCCGCAAGAAGCAAAAACTACCCAACAGAATGGTTTAAAATTTAATATATAGAATCGTTATAAAATTTTGTCGAGTCATTTCAAATTTTGTGAAAATCGAATCACAAATTAAAAAGATATTAAAAAAGTTTTCTTTATTCTATTAAATCCTATCATACGTAATCTGTATAATAAAAGCGCAAGTCATGTGACTGAGGAAAAAGAATACGGGCTAACCTGCTAACCACTTCTTTTTTCATATGCCAAGCGGTCATTTTTATTCAACATTATTTCTTCGAATAAAATTGCATAAAAGTTACATTTTTAGAAAGATTATTCAAAAAAAGTGTTTGCTCGAGAGATGAGTTACATTAAAAAAATGTATAGATTCTGAGATAACTTCAGTAGAAATTAGGTTAATAGCCGAATATCTCAATCCATTAAAGTAAATAAACACAAAAGATTCGTTCATCATGAGTCATAGAAATATTAAACCATGGAGGTATTCATTCATAAAGCAATATCTCATGTTGAATTTTGCAGCAGTCGGGTGTCGAAAAAAAATCGCATCTGTAAACGTGGCATCACTAATTAAAAAAAAAGCATGCTCATTTCGCTTGTAACAGACGATATAATTCATTTCACAGAAATAATAAAGATAATTTTTTTTACATTGTAAAACTAGTTATAGTACGGTCGCACCTCATTTGTCACGTTTAATGTACATTTCCAACTTGTTTGTTTGTTCCTTGCTACATTAAAAATAATAATAAACACTATTTATGCAGAATGTTTAGTGTCGAAGAGTCTGTGCAAGTATAAAATATTTTTTAATTTATTTATTTCACTGTCCATTTCCTATAAAGCATCGCTATTTCTTCAATCGCCGTATATATTTTTTAAAGAGCTATGCATATTGTTTATGCTTAAGACTGTTGTGACATTAAGGTCACATTTACCCGTAATTAAATACCATATCAGATATCCTCCATGAGGTTCCAAAAAAATATTATATGTATATTAATTGTGTGTGTATATATATATATATATATATATATATATACAATTTTTTCCGGCTGAACAACACGGAACTTTTTTGCTATATTCGCACTGTCATTTTTATACATAAAAGCATGAAATTTACAAGTTTTAACTACTAAAGTGATTTAGAATCGAATAACGTTTTTCACTTTTCTATAGATTTTGAGTTGTAATCGATTTTTCCCTTATGAACTTTATCAGACTGTCATGTCCAGAAAATTGGTTTATATTGTTAACTTTGACGGTCATTTTCTGAAAACTGATTTGCTTTTACAAAAAAATGGAAAATACTATTTAATTTCTTTGTTTTTAATAAGAGGACCTGAAAAATTTTTGAATTTAAGAATAGTGAATGTGTCAGAAGATAACTAATTTGGATTTGTAAAATCGTAAGTAGCCCGGCATATTTTATTCTTTAAATTTGAAAAAATGATTGGTTTATTTCAGAGGCGCCAACTTTTAAAAATTTCAGGGGGGGGGGGGGGGCGTTGGGGAAGAGTAGATTGAACAGATAAAGGGACAGACCTTCTATTAATTTTTATTTCCAGAGGGGGGGGGGGGCGATGCCCCTGTGAAAATTTCCAGAGAATTTTTATGGCCTTGTAGTCGGCGTCTATGATGAATTTAATTTGTTATCTTGTTCATTATTATAAATATTTTCAAGCCGTAAGCAAAAGTATGAACATTTTTAAGCTACTTTTATCATATTATTTCGATATCTGCAAATAAATTCCTTCAAAGAATATATTTTACGCGAAATAAAACATTTTATAAAATCTAAGTATACTTAACAACTTAACAATATCATATCGTTACATTTTTCTTTTTGTTCCTTGATTTATTATTGATTAATATTATTTTGTTCCTTGAAGATTTTGTACTTTAAGATGAAAAGTTATTTATGTTATGTTACATGAAAGTTATTTAAAGTGAAATACATTCAAACGTGTAACGCGGTAATATAATTTCCTCTACTAACCACTACTTGTAAAACCCGTGGGAAAAAAAAAAAAAAATATATATATATAACTTAAGACACATGTATATTCAAAACAATTCACAGATAATTCTGTAAATTTATATCATTTAATTAAAACAAATTTTATATTCTATTGGTTAAAGATGATATTTTCATTGTAATTCCATTTCTTCTTTATGCGGAAAAACTCCTCCCATATTTTTTTTATTGTGACATAGGTTTCACAAATTTTTATCATTCACTAATATGTAAGGAAAGATCAGAAGAATGAAAGACATTAGTCCCCTCTTCCCAAAGCAAACAAGTAAACATAACAATCTCTTTCATGGAATTGGAACCAGTTCCATGAAAGAAGCTGCAAACTTGTCATGTACGACAAATTCAAAAACATTATTGTAGGCTGTTTCGCTTTATTTTCAGATTCAGAAGCCTTTGGTTTCAACCCCGCTTTCTTAAGATAAATTTTACATGGTGACAATCCTACAAAGAAAGTAAGCTTTATGGATATCAGTCAATACAGAATTGTTGCTGGGTCGGTACGGGCAGGAATATCCT
This sequence comes from Maratus michaelseni, assembly GCA_963931845.1. Taxonomy (NCBI): domain Eukaryota; kingdom Metazoa; phylum Arthropoda; class Arachnida; order Araneae; family Salticidae; genus Maratus; species Maratus michaelseni. The sequence goes on from OZ007595.1 coordinate 64,682,921, forward strand.
GCGGTACGGTGTAATTTTTACAAAGCAACAAAGCGGGGAATGTCCTAAGGGACAATCTTCGACAGTCTGTTGTATGTTAAAGAAATAGAGAAAAAAGAAGGTTTATAGATGAAATTTTTTCTGGTTTTGTTTCCAGTTTAAAAACGAAATTGGGAGGAGGAAGGGGGGGGGGGGGTCCTCTTTGCTTAGATCTGGCAAGAAGATGGAAAAAATTGGGACTTTAAAGTGAAATAGTGGCTGATAAAGTGATCGGAATGCCCAGTCTCACACTAGATTAGACAAAAAATTATAAAAAAAAATAATAGAAATTTAATGTTGTTTTAATCGGGATGTAAAGTTTCACGCTAGGTCGGGCAAAATCTTTTGCAGGTCGGGCAAAGCCCGACCTGGCCCCCACCTAGCTACGGGCCTGAACTGCAAGGAAAAAGAAAAAACACCTCTAGAGCAGGTGTTGGTACAAGCTATGGTACGCGAAGCTCTGGCTACTAGTAAGCAGAAGTCCGATACTGGTACGTGGAATAAAATATAGAATGCAGCATATTATAATGGAATCCAAAATACAGAATGCAGCATATTATTATGGAATCAAAACCGGCTTGTCTTTATTGCTTGGAAATTTAAAAAAAAAAAAAAAAAAAAAAATCGATTTTGGATCTGCAAACGTTTTTTTTTTGTTACGAGAAATGTTTGTTATTGCAGATTTACTGAAATTCGCACACACCGCTTATGATACAATCAGTGAACTTATTCAGCTCTCCTGTGATGGATTACTGGAGTGCACATTCAAAAGAATGAATGTAACAGATTTTTCTTTGGCGAGAATGTGAGAGCACCGTCTGATATCGTCAAAGTCTGCTTGTGTTTAGCACAACATATCTCTGTGAATGTGCCCCCCCCCCCCCCCCTTCGTTATATCAAAAAAACAAATACAGGAATAAACTAAACATCGAATCTGACCTATGATTAAAACTACTTATTGAGCCAGACGTGAGGAAGCTGTGCTTGATAAAACAAGTCCGCCCTTTTCATTTGCGATATAAGCAAATTAGTGTAATCAGCCTACTGTAACAGTACAGTGTCTAGAATAATATAGTGTGGCAATCGCGTATACCGCGTAAGGCTTTAGAAGTATCCAAAAAATTACAATTTTGTAGGTGGCGCTACCATCAAGCTTCCTTGCTTGAAAACAAGGCTGCGTGTATTTACTAAAGCGTTAGTTGCAGTGCCAAGATATTACTAATAATTATGTAAAAACTTGCAAAATATTTCGAAGATGGGTAAAATATATTTTTAAAACACTCTTTTATAAGTGTTCAATGTTTATCATATAAATCATGCTTAATTTCAGGACTGCAATTCATATTGTTCCAAAAGAAATTTGTTACAATATGATCATTTGGTGTGACTTACATTATGAAAAAAACATTGCTTTTATTTACTCTTGGTAGAACGTGCAAATTAGTGATTTTATTTTAAAAATTTTAATTTTTGCTCTCTCTTTTTTTTTTTAAATATGGCAATAAAAAAGCAGAAAAAAGTATTTAATCTGTGTATTCAGGATTCCTAAATTATTTTCTTTATTAATAATCATAATTTAAAATTAAACTGTTAATTGTTAAAAGCTATAACTTAAAAGCTTTAAAATTAAACTATTAATTGATAAAATATATATTACTCTATTTTTTATTTATATTTTATACTTTTAAGTGTTTAAAATATTTTACTGCTGCAGTTTCAATGTCAGTTGGCATATTTTATGACGAACATCAACTAAATTTTTTTATATTTAAAAGCAAATTTGTAATTTAAAAAAAAATGATAAATTAATGTTTTTTTGGATTTCAACATTTAAAAAAAAAAAAAAAGAAAAGAAAAGAAAATTGATATATTAACTTTTATAGTCATTTAGTTGGTTCTGCAAATTCTATTTTTCTTTAATTAATTTTACGTATCAAATACCAGACAATATTTCCAGTCTGAAATTAATACGATAATTAAAAAGATAGTTACTGATTTTCTTTGTTTCTAACAAGAAATATTAAATTGTCAAACAATCAACATAAGATTATAAAAGCTTGATATTTATTTACTGTAATACTTTTTCTATGTACTTACACTCGTTACACAAAAATTAGTTACTACATGTATATGACAGTTTCAATTAACTAGCTTATTAAAATCAAAACAAAAAGTAAATAAAAGATTGGGTGGGAGGATCATCTTGCAGGTTTTATTAGTGCTTAAACCTGTAATAATATGAAAATTTATGAAATAGTTTCTTATTACTGTTATAAGTAAAGCTCAATGTTAAAAAAAAAAAAAAAAAAAAAAAAAAAGTGTGTACGGAGATTGCATTGTTTATAATAAATGAGCAATCTGAAAATAAAGTGTTCTGAAATTTATTCCTAATGTATCGCGTATTACAACATAAATCTTTTTAATTCTATTTTTCGCAAAATTTATCTTTCAAAAATAAATTTCCCGTAGCTTAAATTGCATCATAAATATCTGAAAACACATTGGATTTCTATTCATTCGTAGCAATAAACTGGATCATAGCGCCCTCTGGTGGATTTGTAATTATTTGGATACGTTTTCGCCCGTTGATTTCCACACTATATTATTCTAGACACTGTAGTAACAGTATATGAATCAGTGTGCGCCAAGTCATTAAGTATTGTGGCTTTTTTCCTATACCAAAACACTTTTTTTTTTATATTGTATACATTATTAAAATTTAATGGTGATATTACTTTTTACTTGAATGTTATTATGAAACAGTCTATCTTAGTACCAATTTAGTAATGTAATCATTACTTATTATATACAATAAAACCTGCTGTGACGGAAACACGAAAGACCGAGGATATATTTCGTTTTAGACAGGTTCCTTTTTATAGGTATTTCTATATTAGCTTTACGTTTGTTACCTGGTGGTACGCGGAAGTATGAACTTCGATTTAGTGGTACGTCGGTCTAAAAGATTGGGAACTTCTGGTGTAGAGGAACACGATCCTGATATATCTTTTATTCAGGATAACTGAATGCTAATAATCCTACAACAGTCCCATCAAAGAGACAAAAATATTGTTAAATATCCAGTAGAAATTATTATTATTAAAATACATTTTTTTCACTTAGCTTATGCAGTCATATAGCTTACCTTACTTTATTGTGTAGGGAAAGTGGACTTGAATGAGATAGAGGATGAATGTAACAACAAAAATGTTTATATGATCTACGATCATAAATAGCTTGGTATTTCATTTGATAAATGGTAGCACTGAGATCATTCAACAGATTAGTTTCAAAACAGTACATATTACAGAAGATTAGAATATTCCACAAAGTGTATTTTTCACCAACCAAAGTAAATTTCTCTGTTTGAGCTTTAAGGCATTTAAAGATAAAATCTTAAAATTTTATATATTTTTGCACGCTAAAATGTTATAATCTCTTGTTATATTTATATAATAAAAGTGGAAAAATACAATATTTACTAAAACTAATATTTTGAACATTTTTATGAAAATAGTGAATATTTTATTGATAGAATTTTTAAATTTTACAATACATATAAATGCATAATATTAGTTAATGAAATAATCTGTTGTCATTTATCGTAGATATTTTATAAGGTAAAAGTATTTATTACATAAGATATATATATATATATATTTTAGTCCCTCCTTTTATATAGAACTACAATTCAATGTTTGCTATACTTAAAACGGTAAAACTTTAAAACATATGTCATCAATAATTGGTAAATAAAATATACCATTGTACAATAGAATAAAATGTTTATGGAATAAAATGAACAATATGTATGCATTATAAAAATAATTATTAAAATTAAACAAGATTTTTTTTATTGAAACTGTCGTGCCAATAAGTTATTATATGCTGAAATATTCTTTTAAACAATACTTTAAAATTAACAATTGTATGTACTTAAAGTTACTATCTAAATATGAAAATTATCTCAGTCTTCCACACTCTCCTCTACTTGCTAAATTATATAGTTTTATTGAATATAAAATATGTGTGTTGTGATGAAAATGAAGAAGGTGTGCAAATAATAGATAATTTTCTGCTATCAATATGTAGAAGTTGACATACATCATTATATCCGTGGGGAACATTGAAACATCGGGACAAAACTACGTTTTTTACAGTTTTTAAGGAAATCGAAAAAAATGTCTTATTTTTGAAATGTCGTACTGCGCTTGCTATTGCGTGTATTAAAAAGTTGTAAATGTGAAAGTTGTAGAGAATTTTGTCGTCTTTAACACTGTAATTAACAAATAATACGCTACGACAACGAGTCTCGAGATATTTAAAAAACAACAAAAAAAGTCCCAAAAATTTGTTGTTTTTTGGCCACAGAAAATTCTCTCTTAAGAAATTTTGTTGGATCCATGCTGGCCTCATCATATACAAGTTGGAAAAATAAAATCTTCTACCCGACCTTTTGCAAGGTAACATGTACATTTCCCCTGGACTAAAAACCTGCAACTGAACAAAATGGTATTCATCAGGATCCTCCCATTAGGCCCCCTTTACAATACGTGCTGCAGTAATTCATAAAAAAATATATACAGGCTTCGCGATTAGATAATAAGTGACTTATGAATATCAATGAGTCCACAAGAGCTATTATTGTTATTATATACATGAAAGATAATAAAATAAAGCCCATTTTAAAATTGAAAATTCAAATTCTCAAATTATTTTTCTAAATTTTTCTTAACTTTAAAATCTAATGCTTAGTTCTGATTTTGTACGTTGGAAGTTTTTTCGGCCTAATAATTATTATTTTCTGCTATCAAATTGTACCCAACTTTAAAGAGAAAAGTGAAAAAGCACGATTATCTTTCTCTTGTGTTCAGAGATGCAGAGCAGTTGGGATTTTCTTCACGGACTGGCCCATCACATATGGCAATAGCTACGCCTCTGTGGGTACATACGCTCCAAAAAAGGAGGAGGGTCTACCCTAGTCCAGTACTGTGAAAATTTTTAGAAGTGGAACAAAACAAAAAAGGAAAGAAACATAAGCTGAAGGTGGACTTTTTGGCTGTTGTCAGTTAAAAGAAGCCATCGCTCTGCCTGACTTACAAGTACTTTGGGACTTAAAAAAAGACTTAAAAAGATAATAAAAGCTAGGTCCCAAAATGAACTGGCTTCTGTGTTTTACTAAAGATATATGATGTCACGACTATTTCAAGCTCAGTAGGAAAGATTTTATGAATTTTTTACATGCATGCATGGTTATTGAAAATATAAAAAGAAAGAAAATAACTTTCACCCAAAATTGCAAAATACAAAGTGGACTCGTGTTGTTAGGTTCTGATAAAGCCCCGTCCGTAAGCAGTTAAAGCCTCTCTGCTTACTCTGTTACAGCAGAAATTTATACCACGGTTTTATTTTAATTAGACTAATGCTCATTATTATCATTATTATTAATGTCAAAGAAATAATAATAACAATGATGCTAATAATATAAGCTAAATATTATTTATTCGTATTTTCATAGTGTCTATAATTAAAATCCGTACATTTAAAGACCGTAATGTTAAAATCATTTCATTAACAGTACATAGTACGGGCTAGAATGAACGAGAATTGTGCAAAATGGACGAATATAAAAGTACAAAAGCATAAGAATTTTAGACTTTTCAGAACAAACACGTTTTGATATAATGTATAAAAACTACTATTTTGTCTTCATTTTTGTTTATTTTATTTAATATTCAAACACTTCTGAAGTTAACATATTTAATACATCAGCATTATTATTATTATTATTATTATTTACAAATTCATTTTAAAAGTTTTTGAAATGAAAACAGTTTACCATAACATTTATCCACAGTAAAAGGATCTAGCACAGGATATTTCTTAGACAAATGCAATGGGCCGAAGTTTGCTTTTTTGAATTTATACAGAGGCATACGTTTTTGGTTTGATGACAAATTATAGTGTTCGGATGTCTCCTTTTGAGAAATGAATCGACCCGGAAAAAATAAAGAAACTGCTTTCCCGTATGCTAGGCTCTTGGTGATATTTGCTTGCTGGTTCATGCTAGATAAAACTTGCGAAGGATCGACGTTTGCAAATCTTGGATAAATTCCACCGTCTACCGCAGTCGTTGACGAAGCATTTGTTGGAGCAGGAATCAAAATGATGCTTTTCAGTTTCATTGTACTTGGATGTAAGAAATTAGGATCCTGAGTGGTGTTTGATATCATTCTCTTACACTTTGGTGATGAGGAGGTCGAATTCATAGACGATTTTCGCTTTGTAGCTCGTTTCTTAGCATTTCGGTCATTTTTAACTGCAAAAAAGGAAATAAAAGGAATTTAAAGGCTTTCAAACAGTTAAAAAATGTCTTACGTTTAAGTATAATTTATTCGCAGTCCTTATAATTTGGTTTTTAGTATAGAGAAAAGGTTTTATTCGTATATCAGGACGGTGATTTGGTTTCAGTATATGGTAATTCTCGGAAAAGTGGCAATTTCGTATCCCATGGACGGACGTATTTTAAAAATTACAAAAAGAAACTAGTCTGATATGCCAATCCCAAAACTTTCTTTTATCTCATACATGTTAATGCTTCAAAATTCGCTATCACACCGCCAAAGAAAATCAAATTTTTTTGTTGTTCTGTTGTACATCAGCTGCTTGCGAATCGTCGGGTTACCTGGATGCAAGCAGCCGATGTATTATACTAAACTACGAAAACTCCATCGGCCTGTACGGGTAGAGAAAGATAGCCTACCTCTTTCTTGGTTTTGAGACTTTAGCTAATTCTACTGAAAATACACGAAGCTAAAATCGCGGAACCCGACTGCAGAAGAGTTATTCCCAGTTCTCGTCAATATTGAATTTGAATGAGAATATCGCCAAATTAGACAGACATAACCAAGTTGGCTTCATATATGGCAACGTATTTTTGTCGCCAAGTTTGGCGATATTTCACTAATTGTCGCCAAGCTTGGCGAGAATTTGACGTTGGCGAATATAACTACACTAGCCGCCACTGGCGACCAGTTTAGTCTCCCTTAAATGTATGTTAAGCATTGTAACACGTTACTTTTTTTATAATTTTTTCCTTAATCCTTCGCCAAACCGAAAGATTCTAATAGACAAATCAAGAACTTTTGCGATCATGGTAGCATTTCGCATATTTTTTGTTGTTATGTATTTCATCTTTCTTGACAAAACCCCTTTAACCCACTTAAGCATTTATGCTTCATGTTCGTTTGCTTATCAGATGCAATACGTTCGCTAATGCGGAGATTCTTAAACATATTAAGTAATTTTCCATAATTGGGTCCATTGCCAATTTGCGTATTTCAGTTAATACGATTTAATGCAATGAAGTCTGTTTAGTGAAAATCTTTAATGATATCCACATTTACACTGAACCATATTGTTACTAAATGTATACTAAATTATTTTTTGTATTATTTTACTTTGATTCTATATTATTTACCATTTTTAATGATGGGTGCTTTTGGGTACAGCTATCGCAGACAAACCGGGGTATCATTTTGGAGCCAAAATGGCGATTTTATGCCTGGGCAACCCGGCTGTTTCGGCTAGATTTTACTTCGTATGTTAACCCGGTAGAGCTTATTCCTTATGTTTTATAATAAATTAAATATTGTATACATTAATCATTGTGTGTGTTTTATAATAAAATTGTGTGTGATTTTAATATAAAATAAACTATTTCATAATAAAATAAAAGTAACATGCTGTTTTAGCAATCTCTAACCGGTACTTGAAAATGGGATTTTCTTGCCAAAATGGCGCAAAACAAAAATCGCGCCAACCCCGGTGCGTCTGCGACAGCTGTTCCATCAAAACATTTGATTTCAAAATCAAAGCATCGTTTCTAATTTGCACACGCAAAAAATAAAAGCTGGTAATGGCGATTTTAAAAATGCTATTGGCGAGATTTGCGCCCAAATAACATAAAAGTACTTAATGATGTTATGTATTTTATAAATGTATATTAAATTACTGTTTTGAATGCGATTGGTCATTAATAATGATAAATATGATTGGTGATTAATAATCATTTTCGGTGATCTCTCTTCCTGGCAAGTATAATACATGGTGCGATCCAAGGGTTCACCACTGCTTGGCGCGTTTTCAAAAAATTGCCAAATTTGTGCGTTTCTGCCCGCGTTGTCTCCCGGAATGGCAACCTCCAGAAGACAACAGGCAAAAGCGTGCAAATTGAAATGGCGATAATCAAAATAAAGCAAAAATACATATTTTAAAACATTTAAAAGCAAAATAATGTCAAAATAACGTTCTTAAAAACACAGATTTTTTGTTTAAAAAAAAAAAATCCACTTTTTGGAATGGCTAGGTAAGAATTAAACTCACCTGCTTTTGTGCGGAGTGTTCCGAAAACCACGCAAATTGAAATCGCGAGAATCAAAATAAAAGCAAAAAAAATTAATCTAAACCTTTAAACAGCAAAATAACATCAAAATACATTTATGAAAAATAAAAGAGAACCAATGATCTCGACCTAATCCTTACTCAAGCCACCATTTAGCGCTTTTAAAAAATGATGCCACATTGGCGATTTCTAAATTGTTTACTTACATTTATCGTATTGTAACCCACAATAAGCAAGTGGTAAAATGTTGCCATTCTTAATTTTTAAATAGTTACACATAGGAAAAGTAATGGATTTAGCAATAAAAAGGTCCCTGAAAAATAGATTGCATTTATACGAGAGTAAAATTTTATTCGTTCAAAACAATTTGGACAAAAGACATAATTTAAATACAGAATTATTAAATTAAACCCTACAGAGTTGATTTTTTTAGATACTGCATTTATGAGTGAAATAAAATATTTTATTTGACAAATTTAATAAGATACCTATAAAAAAGATAATACGAGCAGTAAAAAACAACGTTTTCATCGATATTACATAAAAGTTAACGATTAATGTGAAGTTGAAAAAACGAAAATACGCGAAATTCCTTAATGCCGCAATCACTGTACCGCACGTATGATCGCTTCGCGAACATGAAACCGAAAAAAAACATCACTGGATACAGCAACCTCGTCGTATCGGAATCCCACGAAATACACGAAATTCGTTAATGCCGCGATCACTGTGCCGCACGTATGATCGCTTCGCGAACACGAAACCGAAAAAAAACATCACTGGATACAGCAACCTCGTCGTATCGGAATCCCAAGAAAAACACGAAATTCGTTAACGCCGCGATCACTGTACCGCACGTATGATCGCTTCGCGAACATGAAACCGAAAAAAAAACATCACTGGATACAGCAACCTCGTCGTATCGGAATCCCACGAAATACACGAAATTCGTTAATGCCGCGATCACTGTGCCGCACGTATGATCGCTTCGCGAACATGAAACCGAAAAAAAAACATCACTGGATACAGCAACCTCGTCGTATCGGAATCCCAAGAAAAACACGAAATTCGTTAATGCCGCGATCACTGCGCCGCACGTATGATCGCTTCGCGAACATGAAACCGAAAAAAAACATCACTGGATACAGCAACCTCGTCGTATCGGAATCCCAAGAAAAACACGAAATTCGTTAATGCCGCGATCACTGTACCGCACGTATGATCGCTTCGCGAACATGAAACCGAAAAAAAACATCACTGGATGCAGCAACCTCGTCGTATCGGAATCCCCAAAAATACATGAAATTCGTTAATGTCGCGATCACTGTACCGCACGTATGATCGCTTGCGAACATGAAACCGAAAAATAAACATCTCTGGATGCAGCAACCTCGTTGTATAGAGATCACAAAAATACACGAAATTTGTAAATGCGGCGATCACTATACCGCATGTATGATCGCTTCGCGAACATGAGACTTCCATGAAAACTGCAATCAATTAATTCACACTGTCCTAAAGTAACAAGAGTAGCCACTCACATACATAAATTAAAAAAAAAAATCAAGATTTAAATAAAGAAGCAGATGATGAATATCATGACATAACCATTTAATGACATAAGTGTTATTTAACTGTATTAAAAAAAACCATGTTTTAAATAACTAATAAATCATTAAATATCATTAAAATACAAATAAAAGTCGAATAATCATTTGATGACGTAACAAAAACGTCATACGTAACAAACGCGTCATCACAAAAAATATCATTGCTCAGCCTTTCCAACAATAAAAGAGCTACATCTGGCTAACTATCGACGATTTGGCACGATTGAGAAATGATGAGGGTTGCAAGAGTCAGTCCGCTATCGCGCGCGCGCTAGCACGCCAATACAAACGGACGCCAAGCAGGGGTGAACTCTTGGATTCACCCTAATACATAAATACTAAATTAACTCACAATTCGTTTCGAAATTTGATTCATTAAATATTATTACATGAGTTTTATTTGTTTACATTCAGCTTACATCAAGAAAAGATCCTGAAGGAAGTTGAGTTGTATAGCACATAATTATGGTAAACTTTGATTGTCTCACTGGTGCGATTTATTTTTTAAAGTCAGGCAGCTGTTCAAATATTCATTCGCGGAGAACTTGCTTTACTAACGATTACCTCCATGGTTTAATATTTTAAACATTCACGACGAATAAATGTTTTTTTTTTGTTTTTGCTTTTTGTTTACTTTCATGGATAGAGAATTTGAACTGCGAACCCAATTTCAACTGAAGTTATTGCAGAATATATACATAATTGAACGTAAGTCATCTCAGAAATACTAATTTATTTTGAACGATCTTTCTAAAAATGTAACTTTTATGCAGTTTTATTCGAAAAAATAATTTTAAATAAAAATGGCCGCCTGGTATATGAAAAAGTGAAACGGACATCCCGGAACTGTTGATGACAGTCACATGACTTAGGCTTTTATTATAGAGATAGTGTTAGGCATGTAAGTGTTGAAACGATGATTACAACAATGAAAGAAAATTTGGAGAAACCATGTTCATTAAAACTCATTTTCGATTAACTAAATTTCGATTAACTAAATTTCGATTAACTAAATTTCGATTAACTAAATTTCGATTACTAAATTTCGATCTGAAACTAAATTTCGATTAAAATACTTTCTTCTATTATAGATAGAGAAAAGTAAAAATGATTTAAACTCTCAATATTGATTAGTTATACATATAAACTGGGATTATTTGCTTATTGAAATCGAAATATAATATTGAAAATATTTTTTGAATGCATATGTCATTCTCTCACTAATGTCACCTCTCACACGTGTACGAAAGAAAACGGCTTCTCTGCCATTACAGTCCCACCAGTGGCTGAGAGTTTCGGCTCTCAAAGTTGGTAGACGGGAGGTGTTGGATTCAAAGCCCTGTCGCGCTCGTCGACCTAACCGTTCGGCGTTTTCTATGGGTTTCGTCGAACCTTGCCGTAAATACAGGTTAGGATCCCTTAGAAAGACCCGCACGGAGGGCACTCTCCCTAAGGGCTTATATCCCTCGTGTAGATAATCGGCCGTCATAAAATCAACCAATCAATCTCTGCCATTATAGAATGTATGCTTATAACGCTTGTTTTTAAAATTCATTAAAGATACTTAAATAAATATTTGGCCACTTAATTATGTTTATATTTTAATCAATGAAGGGAATTAGGACACTTTTTATTGTTGTGCCTTCATATTACTATAAAACTACTTCTGTTTACTCAGTAAATGACAGCACATCCATTATATAGGTCTAGGATAGTCTGTATAAGAGTAAAGTAAAGAACCCATTCTTGTTTTTTGCTCAACACTCTTCAAAGTGTCTGCGCATGGCTTTCAACTATTAAATCAAAATAAGTATTTCTTATACTCATCATTCCCTCATCCATTATATTTTTAATATAAGCAAATAAAACTTCTTTTTCTATTATTACATTATTGGAAATGTATTTTATAAGATACCGGGTGTCCTAAAATAGACTGACTGATTTTAAAATTCAATAATTTGCAAACGGTGGCAGATATTAAAACATTTCTTGCAGGAGAGTAATGTATGATGGAAGAAGTTTTTTTACCGCGATTCCTGGTTTTAGTTTCAAATAGCAGCGATAGATAGCGCTGAAAGCAATAGGTACTCAATCGAGGCCAAAACTGAAATCACCCAACACTGAAACGAAGGAAGGTTAAATATATGAAGTGAGTCTCATTCGTCAATACAATCTTGTTCTTAGAAGATCCAATTACGGACCCACTTCATATATTCAACCTCCTTCCTTCGGTTCAGTGCTGGGTGATTTCTGCTCCTGCCTCGATTAGACGCCTATTGTTCACAGCGCCATCTATTGCTGGTAATTCGAACTAAAATCAGGAATCACAGTAAAAAAGCTCCTGGCATCTCTATAATAAAACCGTAAGTCATGTGACTGTCATCAACAGTTCCGGGATGCCCGCTTCACTTTTTCATATGCCAGGCGGCCATTTTTATTCAAAATTATTTTTTCGAATAAAACTGCATAAAAGTTACATTTTTAGAAAGATCGTTCAAAAAAATTAATATTTGAGAGATGATTTACGTTCAATTATGTATACATTCTGCAATAACTTCAGTTTAAATTAGGTTCGCAGTTCAAATTCTCTATCCATGAAAGTAAACAAAAAAAAAGATTTTCATTGTGAACGTTTAAAATATTAAACCATGAATTTTTGTACCGCTGCCTGGTGTAAAAAAAATAATCCGCACCAGTGAGACAGTCAATGTTTACCGTAATTCTGTTCTATACAACTCAACTTCCTGCCGGATATTTTCTTGACGTAAGTTGAACTCATGTAATAATATTTAATGGATCAAATTTTGAAACGAATTGTCAGCTTTTTTTTTCGCGTGTGCAAATTAGAAACGATACTTTAATTTTGAAATCAAATGTTTTGATTTATGATATTTTTTCTTATTTATCTATTTTCTATTTTAAAGAAAAATATGAACGTCATGTATTTTAAACTGGAACAGCTGTCACGGACGCACCGGGGTTGGCGTGATTTTTGTTTTGTGCCATTTTGGCGAGAAAATCTCATTTTCAGGTACCTATTAGAGATTACTAAAACAGCATGTACTTTTATTTTATTATGATATAGTTTATTTTATATTAAAAAACACACAATTTTATTATAAAACACACACAATGATTAATTTATTATAAAGTGGGTTAAGCGGTTTTTGTCAAGAAAGATGAAATACATAACAACAAAAAATATGCGAAATGCTACCACGATCGCAAAAGTTCTTGATTTGTGTATTAGATTTTTCCGGTTTGGCGAAGGATTAAGGAAAAAAATAAATTATGAATAAAAATAATTTGTTACAATGCTTAACATACATTTAAGGGCGACCAAAGTGGTCGCCAGTGGCGGCTAGTCTTATATAACCCTCCTGCAAGAATTTTTTTAATATCTGTTATCGATTTCAAGTTATTGAATTTTGAAATCAGTCAGTCCATTTTAGAACACCCGATATTTAGCAACTGAAAATATACCTAAGCCTAATCATTTTTGTACAACGTGATTTTTAGAAGTATTTTATCATTCCCTCAGATTTGTAATATATGAGGAAATGATCTGAATAATATATATATTAGAAACTGCAATAAAATACATATTAAAAACTCATAAGATAGAGTAAGACTCATCAATTAGAGTACTAATGTTAATCTGTTTTGGGGAATTTTCATTTAGATTCATCTTTTGTTTAAAAAAACCCGCCACCGTTCAGAGAATGATCCACATGTTCCAAAGTAAATAAGCTAAACTAAAGAGGTACTGAAAAGGTTATCATAGCTGACAATTTATAGACCAAACATGGCGAGAACATTTTAAAGCACTGGAACATATAAAATGTCTAACCCCATTCCTTTTCAAATGCGGCGATCATGTACGCTAATGGCCCCGGTGCATGTGAAATCCGTCGTGGGTGTAAAGTCCTCCAAGTTACCTGTGAATTATACCTCTGGGGGTGCCTAGTCTGGTGAAGGTCTCGTCACCAGATCAAGGTTCTAAATTACGAGACCAACTCGAGTAGCGATGGCATAACGTATGGATGAGCGATGCAGCGAGGAAATAGTAAATATCCCAGTATCTCACATCCGTCCGGCATGACTTCGCTACACTGCGCAGTGCTGAACCGCTTCATCAAAAATCAATTAGCAACCGGCCAACTAAGAAAAAGCAATTAAAGCAACAAGACGCACTGAAGCCACGTCGGCCTATAGATTTAACAAACACATCTTCGCCAAGCGGAGAGCAGGCGAATCTTCACCCCGTTGCCAGGTACAAACTCGTTAAGCTAGGCAAAAGCCTGGCAGGTAGGGGCCTGGTCAGCGGTATAAAAAAAAAGCACTGGAATATATTAAAACTACAACTATCAGAAGGGGGGCAGTTTTAACATATTACAATGCTTTTCACGGTTCTACTCGCTTCGTCTGCTTCTACCAATCATCTGCTTGATCATTGAGAGTAAGCCAATGAACGTTGTGTAGTAAGACAGTGGTGTAGTTTTAAAATAACCAAACGGTATGCACTACCTGCAGAGGGTATACGCTATTAGTTATGGAGCGTATACGGAGTTTCTTAACAAAATCCAGAAGGTATACGGCGTATACCCCATATACCTCCACTACATCTCTGCACTAGGGGCGCTTTCTGTCCACGGCCTATGCCGGCTGCCACATTTGATTGAATGTTGCAACTTGATTTTAACACTATTATGATTGACGTTCTATTACTCTATGTTCATGTTTTGTGCTTAGCGTTAATGGCGGATTTGTTTGTACGTTTATATTATAGACAGACAAACTAACAAGAGACCGTGCGAAATAAATTGCATAGGAATAATAAAAATTGGCACAAAGCACAAAGCAAATATGGTTTACCTTGAGATGAATTTAATTTATTCTGCAGCTCCAGGAGTTGTGAACTTTCACCTAACTCACCGACGATGTCTTTTACTTTTTTAATTCCAGAAAACAGAGGGGCTTGAAATGGAGAACTTACAGTTTCCATATAATTTTTTTCTAACTTTTCTTTAGAACGTACGCTACGTTGAAAGAATTTTTTTTTATCTTCATTAGTTGTTTTACCAGTGGAACTTGAAGGCGTCTGCATTGGAGAAGGATCCGATACATGAAATGCCATAGAAGACGGTTGATTTTCTACATGATTTAAATTTCTACGTGATTTACCGACGTTACTTTTCTTTTTTTTAATTGTAGGGTTCAGGCGTATTTGAACGGAAGAAACTGCAATTTCCGAATTATTTTCCGCTGAATTTTCAATGGAATCAACCACATGGTGAGAACAAAGTATTTTATCTTCAGTAACTGGCATGACAATGGAACTTGAAGATATTGGAGGAGTTTCTAGATAATGCGGTTGATCTTCAACGTAATTTAAATTTGTATGCGCTTCAGCGACGCTAGTTTCTTCTCTTTTTATTACTGAAGACAGAAGTTTTTGAACCGGAAAATCTACAGTTTCCGTACAAATATTCTCTGATTTTTCAATGGGATAAATCTCATTGTGAGAGGAAAATATTTTATCTTTTTTACATGGTGTATCAAAAGAACATGAAGACATTTGTATTTCAGAAGTTTTCGATGTCTGAATAATCGGAGAAGATGACTGATTATCATTATCATTTAAATTTCTACGTAAGTCAGTGACGATAGTTTCCTCTTCCTTAATTGCAGCAGATGGGGGTATTTGAACTGAAGAACCTGAAATTTCTTTAGAATCTTTCTTATATTTTTTAATGCAATCAATCTCGTAGTGAATCTCATCTTTATTAGATGATGTAACAGAAGGACATGAAGGTGTTTGCATTTCAGAATTCATCGATGTCTGATATATCAGAGACGACGACTGATTCTCATCATCATTTAAGTTTATAAATAATTCATTGAATCTAGTTTCCTCTTCATCAATTGCGACAGAAGGCTGTATTTGAGCTGAAGAAACTGCAGTATCCTTATCACTTTTCTTACATTTTTTTATAGAGTCAAGCTTGTAGGAAAAAGGAAATATTTCATCTTCATCAGATGATGTAACAGGAGGACATGAAGGTGCCAGTATTTCAGAAGTTTTCGATGTCTGAAATATTGGAGAAGATGACTGATTATCATCATCATCATTTAAATTTCTACCCAATTCAGTGACGCTAGTTTCCTCTTCCTTAATTGCAGCAGATGAGTGTATTTGAACTGAAGTACCTGAAATTTCTTTACAATCTTTCATATATTTTTTAATGCAATCAATCTCGTAGTGAATCTCATCTTTATTAGATGATGTAACAGAAGGACATGAAGGTGTTTGCATTTCAGAATTCATCGATGTCTGATATATCAGAGACGACGACTGATTCACATCATCATTTAAATTTATAAATAACTCATTGACTCTAGTTTCTTCTTCACTAATTGCGACAGAAGGCTGTATTTGAGCTGAAGAAACTGCAGTATCCTTATCACTTTTCTTACATTTTTTTATGGAGTCAAGCTTGTAGGAAAAAGGAAATATTTCATCTTCATCAGATGATGTAACAGGAGGACATGAAGGTGCCTGTATTTCAGAAGTTTTCGATGTCTGAAATATTGGAGAAGATGACTGATTATCATCATCATCATTTAAATTTCTACCCAATTCAGTGACGCTAGTTTCCTCTTCCTTAATTGCAGCAGATGAGTGTATTTGAACTGAAGTACCTGAAATTTCTTTACAATCTTTCTTATATTTTTTAATGCAATCAATAGCGTAGTGAATCTCATCTTTATTAGATGTTGTAACAGAAGGACATGAAGGTGTTTGCATTTCAGAATTTATCGATGTCTGATATATCAGAGACGACGACTGATTCTCATCATCATTTAAGTTTATAAATAATTCATTGAATCTAGTTTCCTCTTGATCAATTGCGACAGAAGGCTGTATTTGAGCTGAAGAAACTGCAGTATCCTTATCACTTTTCTTACATTTTTTTATGGAGTCAAGCTCGTAGGAAAAAGGAAATATTTCATCTTCATCAGATGATGTAACAGGAGGACATGAAGGTGCCTGTATTTCAGAAGTTTTCGATGTCTGAAATATTGGAGAAGATGACTGATTATCATCATCATCATTTAAATTTCTACCCAATTCAGTGACGCTAGTTTCCTCTTCCTTAATTGCAGCAGATGAGTGTATTTGAACTGAAGTACCTGAAATTTCTTTACAATCTTTCTTATATTTTTTAATGCAATCAATCTCGTAGTGAATCTCATCTTTATTAGATGTTGTAACAGAAGGACATGAAGGTGTTTGCATTTCAGAATTTATCGATGTCTGATATATCAGAGACGACGACTGATTCTCATCATCATTTAAGTGTATAAATAATTCATTGAATCTAGTTTCCTCTTCATCAATTGCGACAGAAGACTGTATTTGAGCTGAAAAAACTGCAGTATCCTTATCACTTTTCGTACATTTTTTTATGGAGTCAAGCTTGTAGGAAAAAGGAAATATTTCATCTTCACCAGATGATGTAGCAGGAGGACATGAAGGTGCCTGTATTTCAGAAGTTTTCGATGTCTGAAATACAACAGAAGACAATTGATTCTCACCATCATTTAAACTTCTGGGTAGTTCTACGTTAGTTTCTCCTCTTTTAATTTCTGACGAAAGATGTATTTGAATTGAAGAACCTGCAGTTTCCGTAGCATCTTTCTCAGATTTTGCAATGGAATCAAGCACGTAGTGATAAGAAAATATTTTATCTTTATCAGATGATGTAAAAGTAGAGCTTGAAGATATTTGTAGTGGAGAAGTTTTCGATATTTTGAATATGGAAGAATGTGGCTGACTTTCATCTTCATTTTTTAACAGCCGAGTCATTTTTAGATCATTACAGTTATTGGCAATCCCTTCAGAATTGTGAGCAGATGAACACATTTGACCCTGTAATATAAAAATTAGAAAATGAAATAAATAAATCATGTTTATTTATCAAAATGTATCCTAAACTGAAGCAAATATTTCAAAATTTAGGTTAATTTGTGCTAAAAATATAGTGGAATAATAAAGTATACCAAAACTAACCGAACTAACGAAAGATTGAGCTAATTCGTTGCTATACAGAAATACCACCCAATTGCCCTGTTATCTTTGCGCATATAAAAAACAAAAAAATAAACTTTTTAACCAAAAATTGAACCGACTTCAAAAACTACTAAGAAGCAAAAAATAAACTATTTAACCAAAAATTGAACCGACTTCAAGAACTACTAAAAAGCGAAAAATATTTTTTTTAGATAATTGTTAATAAGAAATTAAATTAAGAGCATTGTATTTATCATGCATATTATTATACTAGCTTACCCGCCCGGCGTTGCCCGTGCCAACAACCTTAAATGTACCTGAAATCAGTGTTGAACATTTTTTTATTTTTAAACAAATCTAATGTTGGGGGCCCCACTACCTTAGACAGCAAACACTGGGCGTGCCATACACACTCCCATATATTACCGTAAGTCGAGCCGAAAGAGCCATACCCCTTCATAATCCAGCCCATAGAACCAGAGATAGAAAAGCTCCCCTGGTGGTGAAAATCGAAAAGCTCTATCTATGTAGAGTCGAATGAGCCATACCCCGTCGTGATCCAGCCTATAGAACCAGATATAGGAAAGCACCCCTTGTGGTGAAAATCCGAACTAAAATCAGTCAGCTCTATCGATGTCAAGTGGAAAGAGCCATACCCCATTGTGATCCAGCCCATAGAAACAGAGATAGGAAAGCACCCCTTGGTGGTGAAATTCAGAACTAAAATAGGTAAGCTCTATTGATGTTGTGTCGAATGAGCCAAACCGTGTCGTGATGTGACCCATAGAACCCGAGTTAGCTGCAAAATCCTTTAGTTACACCTTCCACCGCCAGGGGGCAAAATATGTTCTATACGAACATAACTGAATTCATTAAGGTTATCGATGTCGAGTCGAATGAGGCATACCCCGTCATGATCCAGCCCATAGAACCAAAGATACGAAAGCGCCCCCTGTGGTGAAAATCCGAACTAAAAGCAGTAAGCTCTATTGATGTCGGGTGGAAAGAGCCATACTGTAATGACTTAACGAACTCCAGTGATCCAAGGTGATGATTAACATCCAGCACTTTTTATTAGGCATCGTTGATACACAAGTTAAAATAAGATGAACAATTAAAAAACATTACACTCTGCCATCAAAACCCCAGCGTACACAACCATCATATACTGTTCACGCGCACACGTCATTTTCCGCTCCCCATCGTCTGTTCAACTCTCTCTGCATCTCTCTTAGCTTAGCTCGGTGCACTTCTTTTTGACCTGCCAACTAACATCTCTTGCAGTCTCTTTGCATATCGAAAACTGTCCTTTCGATTCGATTACACGGCTGTCAACCTCCGAAGCTAGGCAACAAAACCATGGACAAAAACTGGACAACTCTAGGCCAGCAACTCACGAGTCAGGCTAGGCCATAGATTTCTTCGGCTTACACTGCTCTCATTGGCTGGCTGCTTCGTTGCCGAGGCTATTTCATGGGAGGAGCTTGAAATAGCCTCGAACCCAAAATTCCATATACACGTTTTAATTTTTTTTTTAAAATCTAAATTAAAATTTAAAAATCCGGCCGCGAGGTATACTATCCGGTGACAACATCTACACATGACAAAAATTTCTGAGTCCTAGGTGTTATAATTACGGAGAAATCCGCGGGCAGGCAGGCAGGCAGACAGACACTTACTCTTTTATAGAGATAGAGATTTATGTACATTAATTTGATTTTTTGGAGTCTGTGCCAGCCAAGCCAAGTTAAAGCCATGTTACCATTTTTAAACGTTTCTTCAGATATTATAAATGTGTATTTTCAAATGAGAATAGCAACTATATGTCGACAAACATTGCTTTGGAAACTAGTTAATCATTTAAATCATTGTATTTTCTACCATTTGATGAGTTATATGTATTTTTAGAGTTTCGTTCATCTCACGGAACCCTATTACTCCCGCTCCGTTGTCTTTCCGTCACAGAGCCATTCTCAGAAACTATATAGCATACAGGCATGAAAATTTGTGTACTTATAGTTAAATACCTACTATGAAGCTCAAAATATTAAAATTTGAAAAAATCGTATTATTTCAATATAGAAAGATAAAAAACCAAAATTCTAACAGCCTTTTCCTATTAAATTTAAACATTTTTCGTTATAGCAGTTACCAACCATTAAAAATTGACAATAAAATTCTTTCTACAATAATTAATTTTCTATTGAAAGATTCCCACGTGAAAAATTAAAATGAAATAGAAAGTTTCACCAATCGAATAAAAGATTAATATGACGTTATATTGGTAATGAAACGGAAATTGTCAAAGATTTCTCAATAATGCAAGGAATATGAGTATGTGTATGTACAGAAAGCAGATTAATATCACGTCAATAGAGAATTAAAAAAGAAAATTAATCTGACGTCCTATTGGAAATTTAACGGTTTTTTCAAATGGTTGAGAATAATGCAAAGCGAGTATCAATATGAGTAATAGAGAATAGCAAATATATGAGTTTGAGGAACATATTGAATCATGATAAAAACTTGATTATGGAAATATTCGCATATTTTAACATTTTGAAGGTGTACAACATGTTTAATTTTGAAATTATTATTTTTTAAATATAGCATTTAGTCCACATGACAGATATTATTATGACAGAATATAATAGCGTGCTTCGTCCGCTATCGGGCCTGTTCAGATATTCGAAAAAACGGAAGTTTGTTATAAAGAGTACATATGTTTTTTTAATTATCGGGGGGTGAAACGTTTTCCTTAATTAATGCATTTATTTTTCTTTTAATGTTACGTGAATGACGTGACGGGTAACAAACAGCTAGTAAAATATAAAATAACTAATCTTCCGTAATCTGTGGCCAAGGTTAAGCTCCAAACATGGGCATTTGCTAGCAACAATATAGTTTAAAATCAATGTAGGTACTTTTAAAGAACTGTCACAAAAAGTCTCACTTTCTAAAATACGCAATTTGGCAGTAGGACCTGGATTACAGAGGATTACGCAATAGGTTTAAATATCTATTTTATATAACTATTTTTTTTTTTAAATATCGCATTTAGTCCACATGACAGATATTATTACGACAGAGTATAATAGTGGGCTTCACTGCTATCAGACCGGTTCAGATATTCGAAAAAACGAGAAAAATAGACCGGTAAATTTTTACTTTATACAAAACATGACCTTTTTTTTTTTCTTTTTTTGCAAAATGAAATTTATTTGGATTTATTAAAGAAAGGATAAAGTGTTTTGAAAGGAATATTAAACGAAACCCTTTGTGCGATCTTCGATCACACTTACCCACTTGTTTCAATTGGTGAAACTTTTTATTTCATTTTCATTTTTTCAAGTGGAAATCTGGAAATCTTCAACAGAAAATTAATTATTGTAGAAAGAATTTTATTGTCAATTTTTAATGGTTGGTAACTGCTATAACGAAAAATGTTTAAATTTAATAGGAAAAGGCTGTTAGAATTTTGGTTTTTTATCTGTCTATATTAAAATAATACGATTTTTTCAAATTTTAATATTTTGAGCTTTATAGTAGGTATTTAGCTATAAGTACACAAATTTTCATGCCTGTAAGTTATATAGTTTCTGAGAACGGCTCTGTGACGGACAGACAACGGAGCGGGAGTAATGGGGTTTCGTGAGATGAACGCAACACTAAAAACAGCCAAATCGTGTTCAGGACTTCTAAAACTTGTATAAATCCGTCGAAAACCGGAAGTCGAAAATTTTTATGAATCCAATACTGTCTTCTTGTAACAATAGAAGTAAGTAAAAATCATAGAAAGGCAAACAAATTGTCGTATCGGAGTTCTTTATGGCGAAAATAATTCAAAGAAAATGTGAACAATTTTTATTTTGCTACAAAAAATCCGACACAAGTCTTATAGTGCAAACAGCACCTTGATACAATTTGTTAATTTGGCGCTTTTCCACAATAGGGGACATTGCCTTTATTTTTTTAAGTTTGGAGGAAAATAAAAATAGATCAATGGCTTCTTTATATTAAACTGGCTGACCCGTCCGGCGTTGCCCGAGCCCATGATAAAACATTAAATAAATCCCAAATTTGTATTATTTTATTTCTTTAACCCGATTTTATATGAATTTATATCTTTAAGGACAAAATCGTAAGAAAACATTTTCTTCTTTTTTCACGTAGGATCGTTTCATATTTTTAACCAGGATATAAAGGAAATGGAGAGGCGATATCAAGACAAATGGAATGTTACCATGACTGCTGGATGCTACAAAGAGACAATCCTTGCAAAGTTCACAAGAGGAAAAGTGAAAAAAAAAACAAAAAACAATGGCACTCCGGGAGTGCCGACAGAAGTGAAAACTTGAACAATTACGTGTGTATTTTTTGAATCGTCAGGAAACGTTTTATTGTGCAGGAAATACTTTTAAATGAAGTGTTTTTTTTTTATTCATTATTATAAACTACTGCTACAAAAATTATATTACAATTTTCATTTAATGCACTATTGTACATGAAAAATAATGCATATTATTTTACATACAAAAATTGCAATGTATTGCTTAAAACGTAAATTTACAAATACATAAAATATGAAATTTAATTAACTGGTATTTTTTTAAATGAATACCAATGAAACTTATGAATTTTCATCCCAAATTTTAACAACTCTCAATACATTCATCATTTCTTCCATGAGATGTAGTTTCATATCTTTTGTAATAACATTTATCTGCAAAATAGGGTTCCCGCTTCCTATCACTCCAAACATTATGACTTCTTTGCTGCCTGTCTTGTTTACGGTATTCGTGAACATTATGCTTTTTTCTATCTTCATACTGCGCGTTATTGTTTGCGGTATCTATAATTTCTATCAACAAACTTTTCTTTTCTATAAAATGATTTCACTTCATTTCCGTATTAGTAACCACGTTTCTTAAAACTTTCGTGAAATATTTCCTTATTTTAATTTTTACTTTTTATATTACTTCCGTCTATTTCTTTTATCGTGCTAGTTAAATTATAATATTTTCCGTGTTTTGTTATTTCATTTTCATCTTTTGATTTGGTCTCGCGAGTTGAGTCACTTTTATCTGTTTTCACCGCGCGTGTGAAATTTATCTTGAAATAATTTTCTGAATTATTTTTATTCATAATACCCATCATTTCGTTTTCTGCACGTGAACTATTTCCTTTTGATACTTTCGCTTCATTGTATGAATTGGCAACATAATTTAATTTGGTGTCGGTAACAGTAACGGTAACGGTGTCGCGAATTCAATGGTTTTTTCCCCATCTCAAAAAATGCCCAACGCGCCTAAAGAAGTTTTCACTTCAAAAATCCCTGACGGCTCGGCCTAGGCACATGTAGATATCCCAAAACGCAGACCGTGGGGCGCCTGTTTATTGGGAATTGCAGAAGAAATAACCCTTTTCCCATTTAAACGGATTCGGCAGTTGGGACCGTCCACTTCGAAATCTGGCTGTGTCTGTAGGTGGAGTCGGCAGGGATTTTTTTTTTTTTTTTTTTTTACTGTAAGGGTTTGTCCTATAAAAAACTTGTCAATATAAAAGTTGTAGATAATATTAAGAGGATTTATAATAAATTTAAGCGGATTTGATATCTTGTGAATTGACAAAGTTATGAATTTTTTTCTTCTTAAACCCCTATTTCCCGCCTTAATTTTTTTCTTTTGTTTGTTTGTTTCTGTTTACATTAATATATTGTAAATTTGGTACTTTCGTGTTATAGCGGCCCCCAAGGATGAATCGCCAAGCGACCAAGATTTATCACCAAATTATAAAGCATGTATGACGACATTATAATGTATATGATATATATATATATAACATTTCTTGACGCATATGGCCAAGTTATAGTCATATATGATGTATATATATGACATGTGTATATGATGTATATACGACATATAAGACGTTAAATAATGTGTATAATGACGTATATGGCACATATAGGAGTGTTTGGAATATATAATATGCGTATATAGGATGCATATATAAGCTTTGCGATGATCTTGGCGAAATCATAACTGCAACCTTGGCATAATCATAATTGTGGGGACCGCTATAACACGAAAGTACGGTTTTTTCTTTCTTTCTTTTTGAAGTGAAAAGTTCTTTAGGCGCGTTGGGCATTTTTTGAGATGGGAAAAAACCATTGAATTCGCGACACCGTTACCGTTACTGTTACCGACACGAAATTAAATTATGTTGCCAATTCATACAATGAAGCGAAAGTATCAAAAGGAAATAATAGTTCACGTTCAGAAAACGAAATGATTGGTATTATGAATAAAAATAATTCAGAAAATTATTTCAAGATAAATTTAGCACACGCGGTGAAAACAGATAAAAGTGACTCAACGCGCGAGACCAAATCAAAAGATGAAAATGAAATAACAAAACACGGAAAATATTATAATTTAACTAGCACGAGAAAAGAAATAGACGGAAGTAATATAAAAAGTAAAAATTAAAATAAGGAAATATTTCACGAAAGTTTTAAGAAACGTGGTTACTGATACGGAAATGAAGTGAAATCATTTTATAGAAAAGAAAAGTTTGTTGATAGAAATGATAGATACCGCAAACAATACGCGCAGTATGAAGATAGAAAAAAAGCATAATGTTCACGAATACCATAAACAAGACAGGCAGCAAAGAAGTCATAATGTTTGGAGTGATAGGAAGCGGGAACCCTATTTTGCTATTTTGTTAAAATTGTGTATGAAAATTCATAAGTTTCATTGGTATTCATTTCAAAGAATATCAATTAATTAAATTTCATATTTTATGTATTTGTAAATTTACGTTTTAAGCAATACATTGCAATTTTTGTATGTAAAACAATATGAATTATTTTTCATGTACAATAGTGCATTAAATGAAAATTGTAATATAATTTTTGTAGTAGTAGTTTATAATAATGAATAAAAAAAACACTTCATTTAAAAGTATTTCCTGCACAATAAAACATTTCCTGACGATTCAAAAAATACACACGTAATTGTTCAAGTTTTCACTCCTGTCGGCACTCCAAGAGTGCCTTTTTTTTTTTTTTTTTTTTTTTTTTTTTTTTTTTTAGCTTTTGAAACATTTTCCCAATGTTATTGTAATTTGTTAAATTATAATTTATTTTAACCATTGGGAAAATGATTGTTGTTTTTATTTCGTTTTTTTTAAATAATGGAAGCTATTTCATTTATTATGTTATTTTATGTTTATATTGAAATAAAAACATGAGCTATTATTGCATACTATTTGTAACTAATATTCAAAAACAAAGTTTTTGCCAAATTGGCGGGGGAAAAATCGCGCCAACGTGGTCTGTATATGACATCTGTGCCGCCAAATATACCGGCACATGATATGGGACTTTTTCCCCTAGATTGCTAAAACAGCATATTAGTTTGATTTTTTTTAAACAGTTTATTTTATTATAAAACACACACAATTTTTATTATAAACACACACACACATTATTTTATTAGAAAACACAATGATTAATTTATTCTAAAACACACTTAGTTTAATTTTCTATAAAACACACACAATGATTAATTTATTATAAAATACAATATTTAATTTAATATAAAACCCACGCAATGATTTATTTATTATAAAACACACAATATTTAATTTAATATAAACCCCACAGAATCTGCTCAACCGGGTTGCCATACGAAGATAAATCTCGACAAAGTCGCCGGGTTGCCCAGACATAAAATCGCCATTTTGGCGGTGCTAAAGCGTATTGTATCAGTATATTTTATGCCGATGACACTGATTTTTATGAGGGAATTCTACTAGATTTCTGAATTGAAAGAATGTTTCATAAAGGCTTCCATGCAAAGAAAATATCTTGTTTTTATCTAATTTTTCTCTACTTCATATTTATTCGCAGTAGTATGTACTTTTAGACGATGAAAAAAAAAAAAAGGCGGTTTACAATTAACCTTAAATAGTTGAAATGTTACGCTGCAATTCTTAAACCACACAAAAACCAGAAGTTCTAGGAAACCACTATCGTTTATTTCTTTTTTATTTTCAATGTAACGAAGTATTTTACAAAATAATAATAATGATAATAATAATAATAATAATAATAATAATAATAATAATAACCAAATGTTGCAAAAAACTCAGCATTTAATTAAAATTTAATTTCTCTTACTTTAGGTCCTTTTACAAGCAGCATTTTCCAATTTTTTTCCATCTTTTTTATACGTAGAATAACAAAATGAAATTGCTTGAACTTTTGAGTTGCCACCGATTGTAAGACAATCAAACAACAACAACAACAACAAAAAAAAATATTTTTTTTCGCACGACTTTTGGATTTTGAAATCAAGCAATCACAAAAAGTCCCTTCAGGTGAAAATGACGTCAGTCTTAGAAAAAAGCATATGTTTTTAATTCTTCTATCCTTCTATATTAAAAAAAAAGTAATCTGGAACTGAGCCAAAAACGATTTAGACCAATCAAATTCTGCGTAGATATTCCGGGTTAGTCTCCTCGCTTTTTTACTAGGGACTTTTTTGAGGAGCTATTACTTTTTTTCTAGCCATCCTACGGATTCGAAAATTATACCACCAGACGCAAAATATAGCAAGCTTTCAGAAATTCAAAAAATTATCCCCGTCGGACAATAAAAACTCAAAAAATCCTTAAAAATCGAGTAAAAAATCTTTTATTGAAAAAGTCAATTTTGTATATTGTTGCCAATTTCTAAATAAGCGCAAAGGATTATGTTTTATCTCAAATAAAAAATGTATTTGAGCGAGACTATTAAAAACAATAATGAAAGTTTAAAATAATAATTAAATAATCACGTGTTGAAAGCAAAAATAAAGAAAATTACGTCATAAAAATTGTGTTTACACATGAATATTAAAAATAAAAAAGATGAATTCAATGAAAAAGCATTATAACCAGTTAAATGAAAAAGCATTATAACCTGATTACAGAAGATAGTCGCCGTTCGTGATATCATCATCATCATCTTTTTAAAACAGGATACATTACCAGGTTTTAAGAGGCTGTGAAATCAGAACGGGGGTTGGTGAGCGTAGCGAGCAGGGGGCAGAGCCCCCTAGTATTAAAAAAGGTAATCTGGAACTGAGCCAAAAAAGATTTAGAAATGGACCAATCAAATTCTGCGTAGATATTCCGGGTTATTCTCATCGCTTTTTTACTAGGGACTTTTTTGAGGAGCTATTACTTTTTTCTAACCATCCTACGGTATCGAAAATCATACCACCAGACGCGAAATATAACAAGCTTTCAGAAATTAAAAAAAATATCACGGTCGGACAATAAAAACTCAAAAAAATCCTTAAGAAACGAGTAAAAAATCTTTTATTGAAAAAGTCATTTTTTTATATTGTTGCCAGTTTCTAAATAAGCGCAAAGGATTATGTTTTATCTCAAATAAAAAATGTATTTGCACGAGACTATTAAAAACAATAATGAAAGTTTAAAATAATAATTAAATGATCACGTGTTGAAAGCAGGAAATAAAGAAAATTACGTCATAAAAATAGTGTTTACACATGAATATTAAAAATAAAAAAGATGAATTAAATGAAAAAGCATTATAACCTGATTACAGAAGATAGTCGCCATTCGGGATATCATCCACATCATCTTTTTAAAACAGGATACATTACCAGGTTTTAAGAGGCTGTGAAATCAGAACGGGGGTTGGTGAGCGTAGCGAGCAGGGGGCAGAGCCCCCTAGTTATTAGACACAAAATTTATACAATCATTGCGTGAAAATGATGCAACGTTCACTGAAACGTAGGTCGCGTTTGTACATACTGAGATTAAAACTAAATCTGATAAATTAAAACAACTAATTTTTAAGAAATATTAAAAAATAAAACCGAGTTCAAGGAACGATTTCTCACCTTACTGTTCCGATATTTATTTAATGCCCACCCGTTGGCGTATTGTGAGAGTGGTTTGGCACAAGAGTGTATTTGTGGAAATTCTTTATTGTTATTCATATTTACTTTAAATTCTATTGTTAGTAATACTATCAGGTAGTTTTCAATACAAAAAAGTAAAAAGATACCTATTGCAGCCGTTTGGGAGGAAAGCAATTCCGGAAAATTTCGGTATATTTCCACCGATCATGACACCCAGACACCAAAACCCCCCTCCGTTCATATGTTGATTTATATATATATCTCTGATTTATGTCATACGATAACACTCGTATTAATAAACCAATTTAGATGAAACTAATTGTGTGTATTAAGCTAACTCATGTCTCGACCGAGTTTGTTGGCCAGCTTGGTCCGCCATCTTGTTTCAAAATGGCGGCCACTGAAATATTTAAAACTAACATAAATATAAAAAAAGTTAAAAATTCAAATTTATCTTTTGCTTAAGTGTTAGGCCTTGATAGAAGGGTTCCAGAGCAGTTTTTGTTTTACCTCTATCTTAAAAAATGGCTGAGATAGAGCAGTTTGAAATTCTAGGGTGGCTGACATTTTGAAACAAGACAGCACATTACAAAAAACCAACGATTAATTTATGAGTTTTAGTGAATGCGATTTCTCGTAAATTATTATCTTTCATTGTTGTAATCATTTTCCCAATCATACGAATAAAACTATATATTCATATCCGTTAGCGCCAAATTCTCGCCAACCTTGGCGAAATATCGCCAAATTTGGCGACCGAAAATAAGTCTTCATAAATGAAGCCAACTTGGCTATAGTTGACTAATTTGGCAAACTTCTTATTCAAATTCAGTATTAACGAATCTTCTGTAATCGGGTTCTTTGCATTTTCGCTGGCCGTTTCGAGTAACATTAGCTAAAATTTTAATAAAAAATATAGGAAAGCTACCTTTTCCTCCCGGTACAGGCCGGAAGGACTTTTTTACAAACATAATATAGCTCTGTGCATCTTAAAAAACATATGCAAATCTTTGTGTGATTTGACCAATTTTTACGAAAGTTACAACCTAGAAAGTTAAAAAAAAAAATAAAACAGATAATCAGACAAGCATATCATTTTTGGATTCCGATTAAATTAAAACGGTGCCGTCACAGAAAAGAGCTCTTTCTAATAATAATAATAATAATAATAATAATAATAATAATAATAACAATAATAATAATAAACAAGAACGAAAAATCATGCGTCAAGCATAGATTATGAAATACTTTCCAACACATCCAGAAAACTGTAACGAAACTTCATCGCTGAGTATGGTGAAAGAAGATATCTTAGTAAACAGTTTAGGAAAGATATAACACATTTAAAAATCCAGTTTTATCAATTACTTTCCATACTCAAATTATTTTGTGCAGCCCTGTACATGATCTCTATATCTGGATACATGCTACATACTAGCATGATAAAATTTAGTTCATTTAGAAAATTCACATTTATCAATTTTTGACAATCGATGGAAATTCAATCGAATTCTTTTGTACAGCCCTGTATATCATCTAACGACTTTTGTAAAGACACACTTGTATATTATGTACAGATTTCACATCACATATTAAGTTAAAATTTAATACAGGTAAAAATCGCATAAGGCAACTTCAAACTCACTTCCAGCTATTAAGAACCATAAACGACAATTTATTTTGTTCTTTGCGTAGCTCTGTATATAAATTTGTTTATATTCCGCAAACTTCTATTAGTCTATTAAATATAGATCAGCAGGAAAATGTTTAACACAATTATAAAATTCCCTTAAGCAATTCACTCACATATTCAGTAATACCTACGAATTCGTTTGTGTAGCCTGTATATGATCAACAGAATATACGAGGTAGAGTCAATAAATTCCCGGAATGGTCGCCTACATTCACGCAGGTGTTCGTTGGAGGGAAAATATATTTTTCAGAGGTTGGCAGCACTGATAAGGAAAACACACAGGCATCTGGAATTCATTTCCGGTACTGTTGGCGTTAGCTGCAGATCATTTCTGACAAAGCGAATTTTTCATTCGTCGGATTTTGAAATGTCGTCTTTAGAGCAGTGTGCAAACATCAAATTCTGCGTTTTGCTTAAGAAATTGCCTTCTGACTCAGAGACGGATCTAGACTAAATTCTAGCCGGGGCAAGCTTGTAGATTTGCGCCCCCCCCCCTGCTCTCAAGAATATCAGAATAAAATATGCGTAAACACTTGCTTAAGGGAGTAATATTAATACTGAATACTCAAAATCTGTATTTTTACTATGCATTTTTTCTATATAAAAAGTACAATATTACACAATACAAAAATTACAGAAAATATACCAGTTTTAACATCTACAACACCTATTAATGATTTACACTAGATTAATTTTAACTCAATTTTTCAAATTGATAAAGAAATCATATGAGTTGTAATTTTAACCAGGATATCTCAGTTGGTAGAGCATGGTAACTTCAGCCAAGAGATCCCCGGTTCGAATCCTGGCCCAGACATTTTTCGTCCAGTTGGAAAATTACAACTCATATTATTGATTTACTTTGCAAGCTTTCTTTGATGCAAAAGTTTTTATTGTCGTCATAAGGTAATTTGCAAGCTATCTCATTTTCTAATTTTATTATACACAAATTGGATAATCGTTGTTCCTTTGTTAAATTTCTTAGATATCTTTTAATCAATTTTAATTTACAGAAACTTCTTTCATAAGAAGCGACGGATACAGGTAGTGTTATGAATATTTTTAGAAAAGTAGTTAGATTTGGATAAGCATCCTGAAGTCCATATAAATTTATCATTCTTAGCAGTTCAATAGCCGAATTTGAATTCATCTTTTGGTCTAACTTCAGTGAAGGATATTTGAAGCTTTCAACTTCCAGAAGAAGTTCTTCTTTATCTATATCGTTTTTATACATACTTGCCAACTGATCAGTTTGTGCTTGTAATTCTTCTTTTGACATTTTTAGGAAATCCCTTCCATGAAGAAAACTAAACATGTCATTGAGATTTTGAATAGTTTCAAATCTGTTTCTTAATTCAGTTAGGATTCCTGTCCACTACTTCAACGATCTCAAATTTTGCCTCAATACCAATATCAGTAGCAATACCATTTGCATCCTGTATTGCATTAATTGCAATACTTTCCTTTCTGAATCTAACATTTTAATGAGATCATTTAAGCTGTCAGCTGTCATGTGTTCCCTTTGAAAAAGTTTATTCACTTTATCGAGTTGAGTCAGCACTTTATGCCAGAAGCTTGTCATCACTATGAATTCAAATTTAGTAATATTAAAGAGTAGGAAGAAGCTTCTGTTTTTGTTTCAGGAGTTGCTAATGGAATGGGTCAGTTTGTAATTCCTTTAGAACATTTATGATCTTTCCAATATGTTTATAAATAGCTGCTACAGCTTCACGTTTTGATGACCACTGAGTAGTACTTTGTACTTTTAGTGAAAGAGGAACATGTTTTCTTAGAATGTCCCATCTACTAGTTGAGACACTAAAATATTTGTAAAGGCAATTTAAGATACCGAATAGTCTCAGCTTCTGGTAAATTTTTGGCAGCATTTACATCAACAAGATAGAGGGTATGAGCAGAGCAAGGAACAAAAAATGCTAAATCATTTGCTTGCAATATTCGAGTTTGGACTCCTTTATATTTTCCGGACATACTGGAGCCATTGTCGTAGGATTGGCCCCTACAGTTATTTATATCTAGACCAGTGGTTCCCAAACTTTTGGGCTCGCGGAGCCCTTTTTGAGAAGATTTTTTAAGGCGGAGCCCCTTAACACCACGGTACTCTATGGTTTACAAATTAATGTTTTTTTTATACCTATGGAGCAGAGAAAGATCTGCTGGATAAGAGTCCGAACCAGTAGTTTCCAACATGGGGCCAATATTCTCAGTTTGGTGCTTTTCTTGATACAGAAATTCTGAATTCACACTAGAAATGTTTTTTAATCAAATTTTCTATTATTTAACCTCTTAACAGTTTTATTTAATATTACTATTATTGGACGCAATAAATTAAAAAAAAAATAAGGACTAAAAACCACTTAAAAAAAATATCTGTCTTGTATAATCGAGATATGTACGCCAAATACAGCAAAAATTATAGTTAAAAATTTGTGGTTTCTGAAAGCTTTTAGTTACGAAGAAAACAAACTCTTCTCATCCGAACGACGTTCGAGCAATACTGTTAAGGGGTTAATGACATCCATTTTTAAGATAAAAAATATTCTTTCGGGATTTCCAGTATGAACTCGGAATTAAAGATCAAACCGGTAGCCCTGTCTGGGTCATGTATTGCATTGGGGCTTACCGGAAACTATTATTGCTTATAGCAAAAACCAGACACACACAGTAAAAAAGGTAAGTCGTACAGTTTTCGTTTACAAAGAGAGACTTATGTATAATCCCAATAGGCTACTCGCGAAAGAAAGAAAATGCATAGGCCCAGTCCCACATGAGTAATTATGTAACACGTCTTCGGTAGTCCCGCTCACCCGTAATAGAATCATGCGATTACGGATTCTTTTTTCGTTCTTCTGTACGTTTCTAGTACTTCTAAACATGCAACGAAAACGAATCGCCTCTGAGCTTCTTCTTTTGAACCATTTTTTTAAAAATACATTTAGAAGCAGATCATCGTTTTAGTGTTTAAGTGGGCGGACAAAGTCTATAACCTGTATTGTTGCGTGCAGCATCGTTTACTTTTTTGGTTGTTTTATTTGAAGTATTTAGCTATTAATTACAGTTTTTATACACACTTTCTTTCACCATTGTTTTTTCCTCAAAATAGATATATGGTTAAAAACTACACATGTTAAAAGAACTCCAACTAGTAGAAAAACTTTACTAAGAAAACCGATATATAGGTGGGGTTAAATCTGTATCAGGGCGGGTAATCATTGACGAAAAGTCTAAGCAAGGAGTGGAGCTGAGCAAAAGTTTAGATTGTTAGTGTGATGACAAATGTAAAGAGCCAATATATATTTTTTAATTGCTACAGCCTTATTTCTGATAGGAAAATGTAGCATCATAACATAAGAATCTTACCGTATACTGTGATATACTGTCATCCTAAAATAAATAATCAATGATGACTTTATAAAGATTTTACGCAATTTCTAGACTTCTTGAATTATGCAGATTAATTCACTATTTATAATAATCTATTTTGGCAAAAATAGACTTAACAAGAGCATTTTAAGTCTATACTTAAAGTTATCGGATGATCAGTTAACGTTTAACAAAGAAATATTCCCAATTATTATTACTCTGCTTTTTAAAACATATTAATAATAATTAAAAAAATAACTAAAAAAATATTCAAAATATACAGACAAATCAAAAGTTATCAGTCTAGAACTCTTATGAAGAAAAAAAAAAACTAGAACTCTTGAGACTATATAAGTAAGTGTAAAACAAAGGTTTTTTTCCCTTTCTTTCTAAAACATAAATAACTACCATAAGCAAAATGCTCGGCTCAATATAACTGCTAATTAGAACAGAAATGTTTCTCAGAAATGTGTCTTCAATTAAATGTTACAGTAAAATTCGAACTATCTGGTGTTGAGGCGATATTATTGAAATCACCAAGAACAACTAAATAATGTTAAAATTATTAATAGGACATTGTAAAGTTAAATAAAAACACAAAGTATTACAGTAATAAAAATGTTGGAATAAATTATAAGTTACAAGAGTAATTTGACTACAAATTTTAACTATAAAATAAATTTTACAGCTCAAGCAATTATGAAAATGAAAATTAATATTTATTTCGTAAATACATATATTCCATCTGCGCGAACAGGGTGTCAAAATTAATTACAACTTTTGAAAAACTAAATAGGATAAAAAAAATTGAAGCAGTTTTGAATTTTAAACTGAAATAGAACATGGGATTTGAAATTAAACCACTTAAATTAAAATATTAACGAAAGACGAAAACCAATTATAAGTTTATC
Organism: Maratus michaelseni; assembly: GCA_963931845.1. NCBI lineage: Eukaryota > Metazoa > Arthropoda > Arachnida > Araneae > Salticidae > Maratus > Maratus michaelseni. The sequence continues at coordinate 64,716,953 of OZ007595.1, forward strand.
ACTGAAACAATCAAAGCTTAACTAACACGTTTCTCAGTAAATATAGCAAGAAATGAGTATAAAATACCCCATTTTACAGATCGAAAAGAGAGAAGCGAAAGAAAATAAACAATGGGAGACACACTTATCTCATTAGGAAGTTAGAACCTGGTTACTAAGCAAAAAAGCACTGAGTATAAACATATGAATAGGCGGAATTCCAAAGAACAAAGCTGTTTTCCCTATTGTTCGGCATGCAGAGATAATAGCACTGGCGCGCCTTTGCTCTTTCGATTCACGTTGTGCATTCAATTCGCAATACTATTTATTGTAGCTTATTTTGAATCAAATTTTTAAAATACATTAAATGCAGAAAAATAAAATAAAGTAGTTCAAACCAAACATATTATATAGAAAATGGATACATGCATAATGCAAATTTTTATATTATTTAATTACTATTATATACTTATATTATTTTCTCCTATTCCTAAACCATCCTGCAATCTTAATGACCCAACTAATTTCCGTCCCATCAGTCTTCTCTCCTGTCTAAGTAAAGTAATCGAACGCGTCATTAGATCACAGCTCAATGACTTCCTTCACAACAACAACATTCTTATGCCTGAACAATTCGGCTTCAGAGCCAAGCACTCCACCCAACACCAACTTCTTCGATTTGTGGAATTCTTAACTGAAAACTTCAACGAGAAGAAGCCTACTGCTGCCATATTTCTTGATGTCGCCACGGCCTTTGACAAAGTCTGGCACGCGGGCCTCATTCACAAATTAATTCGGCTTAAGTTCCCGTCTGGACTTATCCATTTAATACACTCTTACCTTGGTGATCGTGACTTCTATGTCCGTGTAAACAACTCACTTTCTCTACTACACATAATACTCTGTGGTATTATTCAGTGTTCAGTCATTGGCCCTATTTTATTCATAATATACTTTAATGACATTCCACGCACACTCTTCACATCACTCGCACTCTATGCGGACGACACTGTTCTCTATGGCACTGCACATCACCCATACAATCTTTACAAAAATCTACAACACCACCTCAACATCTTCATGGAATGGTGTGATCAATGGCGCATTAAGATAAACGAATCTAAAACTACTGCTGTTTACTTCTCTAGAACCTTCTCCACTCCTAATAGATTAACCATCAATAACACTACCATTCCCTGGTCTGACGATGCCAAGTACCTGGGAGTTACCATTGACAAACGCATTACCTTTAAAAAGCATATTCTTAATATCCGCGGTAAAGTCGCCGGAATTTCCAAAACCCTCGCCCCCCTTCTTCGCAGTCACTCACGCTCCATACACAACAAACTCTTAATATATAATGCTTGCATTCTCTCTGTTATCACATATGCATGTCCAATCTGGGGCTTCACTTGCAAAACCAGTATGAACAGCCTCTCTAGTACCCATTACAAACAGCTCCGTTACATCAGGAACCGGTCTAGATACCTCAAAAACTCCACTATCCTCAAGGATCTGAAAACGACTTCACTCAAACATCGCATTAAACACCTTGCGAAAAAATTCTACAATGACATTAATCACATTCCAAATGAACTCATTTATGAGCTACCTGACTACGATGCTTGCAGTCCATCCAACCGGAAAAAACCAAGGTACTCCACTATTCTTGATGAATAGTCCTTCCGAGCTATAATTCTTACCTCAAAATTTTTCTCTTTAATTAAAAATATATATATATATATATTATTATATAATTTTTTACTGATAATTTTATATTGACTTTTCTCCTAAACTTCTCTTAACATCTTTACTTTACCTCGTCTGGCATATTTTTGTTTTTTTTTAACTATGAACTATTTTTACTTTTATACTTTAACTAGTAAATTTTCATTATTTTATAGATATACTTAACACTATCCTATTTTATGTAGTCAATTGGACTATGGGCTAGACATTTCATATGGCTCTCTCAGGATTTGATATACACCTACTCAAAGCCAGGGTGTGCAGTTGCTTCGCAACTTGGAAGCCCATTGAACCTATCACAAGTTCAAGTTCAAGTTCAAGTATTATTTAAAAGAAATATATTACAGTATTTTTCAACCCAGTGATAGATGTATTTATTTTTGACACACATGCACAAAAAATTCCTACATACGTTCGAAAAAATTTCCCCTTGCAATATGCTAATTTCTTTCATGTTTTGTTTATTTTCGTGGAACGCCGCGGAGCCTCTGAAAAGTATAGGCGGAGCCCCATGGGCTCCGCGGAGCACACTTTGGGAACCTCTGATCTAGACCATCATTTTCTAATTTCTGTAAAATGAGTTCAGTAAGGGCCTCTCCAGTTTTCTGGCTGACATTGAAGAAGTCAATAAAACTTTCGATTATTTCAGGACCATTTTCACTCATCTTCAGATATCTAACAACCTGTGACATTTGATCTAAATGGCTTACATCAGGAGTAGATTCGAACATGATGGAGAAGTATTTTGCTTCTTTGATGTCACTAAAAATATGTTCTCTTATTTTCGCAGCAATAATCTCTAGAAATTCATTTTGAATGCCATGTGAAAAGTAACTAACCTTTCTTATGACGGTTAATATGATCGCAAAGATCTGCATGATAATGTGATACTAGCTGAATTATATTTAAGAAATTCCCGCATTTAGGATTAGAGAAATCAAGATTTTGATGTGATCCTCTTATAGAGCAACCTGTCTTTGCCAAATACATTATTACATCAACAATTAGGGGAAACAAAGTGGTCACCAAATATAATGGCGTCACCAGAGCGCTAGCATTGCGTGGTTCATGGTAAAACTATTTCGTTTGAAGGCAGTGAGTAAAAAGACAATCAATCGTTAAACAATGTGGTTCCATACTTTATAATTTTAGAGTGGGTTTTCCAGTTTTTGAAGTTTGTGATCTAAGGTAAGTGACTTATATTACATACAATTAACAATAACTTGTTGTACTTGCAATTATTTAATGAATATGTAAAGAAAGAACATGTTTTCAGCTTCACATTGATGGGTGAGTGGTCGCTGACTGTTCATTATTTTCCACTGTAGAACGTATTTTCTGTCATGGCTCCCAAACGGGCAAAGTGGTCATTGATTGGATCAGGTTATGAAGGTTGGATCACGTGCAATGTTTGTCACCTCTCGGCTCATGACACCTGTTCACTTCGCGAAGAAGATGACGTGGAGTTCATTTGCGAAAAATGCAGTGTTTGAGTCTGATTTATAATTATTTCTATGGGTTTGTCAACTCTTATTAGATTTTCATACCATTTTCAATCTTTCATTATATTTCATACGATTTGTTATGACAATAAAAATGTTTTAATCATTTAAATAGTGTTTTCAATCTTTTTACACCTGTAGGGCAAAATGGACATGGAGTGACCACTTTTCCCGACCTAGATGGGCAAAGTGGTCATTTTGACCTTTTTTGGAAAAAAACAAATTCTCGCTTCTACATTGTTACCTTGTAAAAATTATAAATACTCTTACACTTCTAAGTAGTCACTCTAGTTCAATGCAAATTGTCAGTTATGTATATGTATTTTAAGGGGCAACAAAAAATCCCCAAACCTTAGGGTGACCACTTTGCCCGGCCTTCCACTACATACAGAACAAAGTTCCAATGTGTCTCCTCTTCCAAAATTTTATTTTGAAAATCTTTATCAATACCACCAACTTCAGAAAGTGAATTTTTGAGCGTTTTCTACGAGTAAAAGTTTCTTTTATAAAACAAAGATTTTTCGTGCTGGGGAATTCTCTCACTAAGTTTTTTCCACTTAGTAAACCCTTCTTCTTTTTCTCAAAATGACAATTTATGCTCAGATAACACGCTTGGAAATAATTTACATGGAATACAAAACAATGAATTTTTACTGGTGCTGTATAACAGCCAAGATAACAACAAGCTGTGAAGCCTCCTCTTCTCTTTTTTCAGCCTTCTTTCTGTAATAATCACCCGAATGTCTTTTAGATATAAATGAAATAAAATACTGCACACGCTGTAAAACAACAATGAACAGTGTCGGAAAAAGGGATGACGCAAAATCTCTGAATTTTAAATAAACAAAAATTTCATTAAAATACTGTTGGCAATGCGATATTTTATGTAATGTAATATAAATTATTTTTTTTTTCTGATCCTTATGCAATGAAAGTAAACAGCCGTTTAACAAAATAAAATTGAATATATTTTCATGTGAATTTTTAATTTTCCTTTTTTCTTAATCTTTCATGATTCCTCATTTTTGCGCCCTTCCAAGTCTTGCACCCGGGGCAGCTGCCCCGGCTAACCCCCCCTTAGATCCGTCACTGCTTCTGAGACGCTCGAGATGCTAAAGAAAGCGTACGGAAATGATGGCATAAGCGTTTTCGTAAAGGTCAGCAAAAACATCACCAATGAAGGAAGAATTTCGCTTCGACAAAAGCAGAGAGAAAGTGATGTTGGAGGTGTTTTTCGATCACGAGGGTGTCATTCACTACGAATTTATTCATGAAGGCAAAACTGTCAATAAAGAATTTTACCTGGAGATCCTTAAAGGCTACGAGATGCAATCAGACGAAAACGACCTGAAAAATGGGCAACAAATGATTGGTTTCTTTTACACGACAATGCGCCACCACATCGCGCTCTGATTGGGGAAAATTACCTTGCCAGATACGGTGTTACCACTCTGGAACACCCTCTTTATTCACCCGACCTAGCACCAGTGGATTTTTACCTGTTTCCACTGCTGAAAATGAAATTGAAGGGACGCAGTTTTATGAATTCAGATGAGATGATCGAAAATGCGACGATGCTACTGAAGGGCGCCTCAAAAAATGTATTCAAGGAGTGTTTTGAATAGTTATACGAACGCTGGAAGAACTGTGTGGATGCAGGAGAAAAGTACTGTGAAGGTCAATAAGGTAAAATTATTGTTATATTTTTTAATAATTTGTAATTGACATATTCCGGGAACTTTTTGACCCTACCTCGTATACACACCACGTACTAGGCAAAAAGTTAGTTAAATTTAAAAACGAAAACCAGAGCTGCAAACGCACTTATCACGCAAGCAGATACAATATGGTGGTGCTAGCTCAAAAATCTGAGGAGCAAGTAAGCAGCAGAGGTTCCCTCTTCCCCCACCACAGTTTTTTTTTTTTTAAGAATTATAATCTTTTGAATTTGTACCCATCAAAAACCATCCGCGATAAAAAAAAAAAAAAAAAAAATCGGGACGCTACAAATTTAAAAGAAAAAATTTTCATATTAAAAAATTTTGCCAAAAATGTGATCTTAGCTAACAATTTTCACTAAAGTCGTAGTGACAAAACTCAAAGGTCTCATTGGCCCAGGTTTCACCACGGTAAGGTTGACCACTGACACCCCAACACACTCACATTCACACACATGCACACACACTTTTATTTCTATTTAGATTTTTTTTTATTAAGTATATCAAATATTTCACTATCAATTTATAAATTTAAATGAAAAACTTCTTAAAAATGATTTATGTCTTTATGATCTCAAGCTAATGCATCAATTTTATTTCTAAAATATAACGCTTATCATCATGAGCTGACATGACAATTTTCCTTTCAATGATGGTGAACAAGTTGTGTTCTTTACTAGTCCTTTTTTTGCGCTTGCTCTAATTAATTGACTTTTAAAGAGAACATTCTTATAAACCTGATATTTGAGAATACGTTGAACAACGTATCGGCTAACTCCTTTTCCACGCTTTCTTTCATCTTCCTTTGTTAAAATGCTATACATTTTGGAACGTAAACCGACGAATTCTAATGTGGGTTCACCAGAAAGTCCGTCTTTCATTTTTCCCAGAACTTTTTTATTTTCAAGGTTAAATGATTTATGGTTTCTCGGGTAATTCAACATGTCATACTCTTCACTTTCCAACAGCATGTCTTTATAAATGTCGTCTGTCTGGATCACATAACAAAGGCTGTCTGTGTCTGCGAAAAGTAACGAAGCCTTCTCGGGATATTTTTTCAACGTATACATGAAGCGTATACATAAGGGTTTTACTAACATCTAAAATAGAAAATCCAGTGTAAATAGGTCTGTTTGAAATTACATTTTTTTTTTTACAGAGTATAGCTACTAAATCTGGATTGAATATCTTGTAGGCGTGAAAGAAGGGTTTCGCAATAGCCTTCAACAGTTTTTTTTTTTCATCATTTAAGAGTCGAATCTCTACACAATCGCTCACATTCTCAAGTGTTTTACCATAAACGCTGTTGTTAAGAAGTTTTTTAAAAATCCTTCCCAAATGTGTTCGTAGCGTTTTACCTTTTAAAGGTGTTAAATTCAATACAAGTTTTTAACCACGTCGATTAGTTAAATTTAATTCCTAGACGAATATTTTGCAGATGAATTCCATAGCTGAGACATTATTTTAAATTTTTATAATGAATAACATAATTTTTTTTTATATATATACAATTTTGGTGTCAAAATTTTAATTGTAAATATTTTTCTGCCATAAATTTCAGCTAAATTTTTAGTATAGTCTGAAAACATTTTTGGTTCAATAAAAAGATTTTCTGCTACTAGTGGGTAATCGCTCATTTTATCATGAAGTTCAGATGGAATTTCTAGATCCACTGAAAAATCTTAGCCTACTTCTGGATTAACAGAAATAGTCATGACATTAATGCTAACAATCTCTTCTTCGGTAAACCATTCAAATATGTTAGCAGGTAGTTGATGAACCATAGCCCAATCATACAAGTTGTTTGCATCTAAATTTAAGATGAATTTAGATGCTCGGTTTCATCAAAATTGGATAAGTGTAGGTTGGTGGCTCAACTATACCTTTTCGAAATTGTACAGATTCTACCACGTATACCACATTCTAAAACAGATACATATCCGGATCTGTAAGTAATTCAAATTCAAGTTCAACGACTGTTATTTTAAGACAGGATTGCTACGCAAATCCTGCGGCAGTATATAAATGACAAGGATCTATTTATAGGAAGTTAAACAAAGTTCTCTAAAATTTTGAAAAACATCTGCGAGTAATAATACGTCTAATTCAACATAAAAGTCATGGAAGAATCCAAGTGTTTGTAGATTAAAGTGATTCCAGACTCTAGTGGCATGAGACTAATCTTCATCAGCAATAGATTGTGATGTTAGATCATTAACGAACGTTTCAGGTGGGGATATGCATGTCTCGTCGAATCTTTGCCAGCTATCCATATATGTGTAAGGATAAACACCTTTTCAAAGAATTAATTCAAAATCTGCACTTTAGGCTAAAACTTCTTCAAGATGTGACATTTCGCTTTGGCTAAATTTTTGACTAAACTTTCTAAAGAAGAATTTAAGAATTGGAGAGAGTCTATAAGGATAAGAGATCCGACTAAAAGCGAAATATATTTCTACATTTTGTTGGGTATGCAGCTAATTCGTTTATTTTTAATTTTTCCAATGCATGACATGATTAAGTGTTCATCATATCCGCGTGAATTATGCAACATTACTGGAATTCTTGAAGTTTTAAAATTTAAGTTACAACTGTTGTGTGCAGCACCTCAATAAAATCCTTCAATATGATCGTGATCGCTTACGCGGTCCTCATTCAAGTCCAGACAGATGTGGCAATATTTTTCATTTTTAAACTCTCCTTCCTGCGCTGCCGTTATAATCATGCTTTTAGGATTTCTTGAAATCTTCATAATCCATTTTTTCCTCTAAGAGAGATTGTAAAAATGATCAACAGCGTTTTCACCTCTATAAATAACAGGTTTAGTGAGATGACTTCACCTTCTACCGTAACCACGATGTAGGCATATCCACAAGGATGATGGTAAGTTGATTTGGTTGTATGTGATTTTGAGGGATTATTTTCTGTTGTATCCATTTTCACCAACAATGTCTTGGAATCGGCATAAATAACAAACGGAATAGGTAATTGATATGCAAAGTCTTTAAATTTAAACCATTTATTATCTGCTGTTGGGTACGACACTTTCTGGGGATTATGTGTTCATGTTTTATTAAATTTTCTTGTGATATAAATCTTTGTAAATAGAAAGCATAGTCATACAAACGACTTCCAGGCTTAGTTAAACTGTATAAAAGACTATCCAAAATTTTAATAAGGCAATAGTGAGTGGTTTCACAATGTTTATAGGTAATAAATTTATGTGGGTTGATCTTTTTTGTTTAACAGATTTTAGTGGGAATAGTTCATGTTCAAATCCGTCTACATTAACTGAGATATCATTCTTCTCTCCAAATTTTTCTATATATCGTACTGTAACAGGGCCTTTTTGTCTACAAGATCGACATTTTGATTAGCAGGGTATAAGTGAGCTAAAACGCTCCAGAAAAAACATTTTTCATCCTGTACATTTTTAAGATTTAAAGTGCATTTAGTATTCCTAAGTTTCGGTGGGAGAGGAATATAGCTCGATCCAGCTAAGGGTGTGTACAAAGCTGTTTTTACTTCTAATTTCAGTACACAATCAAACACCCATCCACTTTTTAATCCTTCAAATGATTTTAAAATTTCTTATTGGCTTGTAACATGTGATGTTCCACTTCATGATATCTTAAACAAACTTCACAATTACTTCGAAAGTAAGGTATACGGGTTTCACCTTCCGATTCAGGTAGGGGTTTTCGAAATTGAACTTTTACAGCTGCATACCATTTTAAAGCACCGTGATTATTCATTTTTCGTTAAAGTTTATCACCTATAACGGCTATGAAGCATGTAAAAATTGTTCAAAGTTGTGCAGGTTTTCTGAATTGAGTCGAATAAGGAAAGTCCCCAGAATGTTTTGAAATTCTTCTTCTATTTCATCATTTTCTTTGGTCATAAAACTGTCAGCCATGTTTTCTTTAGATACGGAATTTTCATTATGGTTTTGTCCAGACAACAAATTTTCATTAAAATTTTCTCTTGCTTTTTTACATAGAAATAAATTTAGATGAAAGCGTATGATAAAGTTGAATAGGTTGTTTTAATACCGTTTTCGAAGAAAATTTTTCTTCCCATTGTCGATAGGCATATTTAAAATTTTCATGAATCTTGAAATGTCTCACCTAATTTTCTTTACTGTTAAATATTTTGGGGCAATTAGGACAAGAAAATGCATCTTCTTCATGGGTTTTTTGATGACGCATTAAATTGTTCTTACGAGTAAAACCTTTTGCACATAGGTTACATGTCAAGGAATCCTAAAAGAAACAAATACCGCCTTTTAGTCTAGCGTAACTTAAATTAGTATAACACAATTGATTAGTTAGTACTACTTTAAAGTTCAAACATTATTTTTAAGTGACTAACACTATAAAAAGATTCATTTAAAACCTGCAAAGAATATTACGAAAATGTGTATAAAATGTGTGTTCACACTTTTATAAAAATAACATAACTAAAATTTCTTAAGTTTTAGTTGAATGACGCAACATTACTTTCTGTTAATAAAGACTGCTTTTAAGATAACGCAAGTTTACTTTGATTATAAAACACCTCTTTTTAAAGTTATCTTTTTACAAAACATAAAACGAAAATATCCCATCCGTGTATTTTAAAAAACTTATCACTTTCCCCCAAAAGAAAATAAATGCCAACTCAACTAACCTTGACTGTTGTGTTAACAGAACTTATATCTTGAACAGATAGTTTATCCCTATCAAAGGAAGGAATAGGTTTCAACGCTTCTTCATCAGACAAGGTGTTAGATTGCATCGTCTTTTGACTAACTTGATCATTGGCAAACTAAAGAAAAACAAAAATACGCTTTCTATAAGATCTACTCTAAACGTATACACACGTTTGAAACAAGCAATCTGTTAGGAAAGTAATTTCTGAAATATAAACATTTTATCGCTTATCAGGAATCAACCTAATCATTCTCCAACTGCAACAAGATGATGAAATGAAACACATGTGTTGGCAAAGAAGTACTTTTTTCTGCATCTGTGAGATACTCATTAAAGATCTGCTAACACGTGTTACCTCCAAAAGTTCAAGGCTCAATGACGTAAACTTGACTATGTTTTTCTCATCTAAGAACTAAATACTTTAGTCTCTAACTAACTCGAATAAACAACTGCAGAAAATTCTATGCAAATAAACTTTAACCTTTTAATATTTTAATGTAAAATTTAATCATGTAAATTAATAATTCTTTTTCTTTTATTTATGGTAATTAAATATTTAAATTAGAAAATATATCTTGAAGATACTTACTTTCACAAGACATTGTGCTTATTGTCTCATCACATAATAGGATTTTGGATTAAGTCAAATTGTGCTATTTCACTGAATTAATTATTTACATTGGATTACACCACACCTTCGCGGACTTAACAGGTATGAAAAACTTGCATTACCTTATATCCAATTGTGATATTTTAAGTGAATTTTAACTAAAATAGAAGAAGCATCAATTGCCGTAGTTCTCACAAACTAACACAATCTATACAGGAATTCATTAGAAAAAACTTTCTTAAAAGCATTTTTAAATTGTTATTGAAATCACTCAAAAATCTGTGTAACAGATTCATTAGAAAAAACACGAGTTTAAAACATTAACTGCTAATAAAGGGCGCGTATAGCGTGGATGTTGGCAGTAGCGTCATTGCGAGTCACGGTGGTCACGTCACATCTGTGACAAAAATGCCACCACTCAGTGACATCCCATTGTGACTGAGAGAGAGAAATGTGAACGTCTCCAAAACTTTTTAAAAAGGGACAAGAATACTTTAATTCATATTATTTATTGTGAAATTTATCGCTCTGGCAATTTTTTTAATTTTGGTGACGTCACTGTCACATAATTGCAAGTCACGTACGTCACATGAAGACTGTGACCAAAAAACCACCAGACTGTGAAGTCCCATTGGGACCAAGAAAAGATGATATTGTGTAGTCTCATTGAAACCAAAATGTGAATTTTAAAAATCTTTGAAAATGATAGTAAATATTTAACAAGTGGATAAGTGTGATCAAAGATCGCACAAAGGGTTTCGTTTAATATTCCTTTCAAAACATTTTATCCCATCATTATAATCGGGTTTTTATCATGATTCAATACGCTCCTCAAACTCATATGACGTTATAATCACTTGCTGACGTCATATCTACTTACTTTCTCTATTACTCATATTGATACTCTCTTTGTATGATTCTCAAACATTTGAAAAATCCGTTAAACTTCCAATATGACGTCAGATTAATTTTATTTTTAATTCTCTAATGACATCATATTAACCTGCTTTCTGTACTTACACCTACTCATACTCCTTGTATTATTGAGAAATGTTTGAAAATTTCCATTTTAATACCAATATGACGTCACATTAATCTTTTTTTCAATCGGTGAAACTTTTTATTTCATTTTCATTCTTCACGTGGAAATGTTTCAATACAAAATTACTTATTGTACTGCTATAACGAAAAATGTTTCAATTTAATAGGAAAAGGCTGGTAGATTTTTGGGGTTTTATCTCTATACATTAAAATAATAAGTTTTTTTCAAAATTGTATGATTTTGAGCTTCATAGTAGGTATTCAGCTATAAGTACACAAAATTTCATGTCTGTAAGTTATATAGTTTCTGAGAACCGGCTCTGTGACAGACAGACAACGTAGCGGGACGAATAGGGTTTCTTTAGATGAACGAAACCGTAACCAGTGGGTAAGTGTGATCGAAGATCGCACAAAGGGTTTCGTTTAATATTCCTTTCAAAACACTTTATCCTTTCTTTAATAAATCAAAATAAATTTCATAAAAAAAAAAAAAATAATAATAAATAAATAAAAAAGTCATGTTTTTTATAAAGTAAGAATTTACCGGTGTATTTTTCTCGTTTTTTCGAATATCTGAACCGTCCCGCTATTATACTCTCTCATAAATTACTCTGTCACTCTGTCATGTGGACTAAATGCGATATTAAAAAAAAATCAATTTCAAAATTTAACATGCTGTATAGAGACCTTCAAAATGTTAAAGTATGCCTGTTTTTTATAAAGTAAGAATTTACCGGTGTATTTTTCTCGTTTTTTCGAATATCTGAACCGGCCCGCTATTATACTTTGTCATAATAATATCTGTCATGTGGACTAAATGCGATATTAAAAAAAAATCAATTTCAAAATTTAACACGTTGTATAGAGACCTTCAAAATGTTAAAGTATGCCAATATTTCCATAATCGGGTTTTTATCCTGATTCAATACGTTCCTCAAACTCATATGACATTATAATCACTTGCTGACGTCATATTTACTTGCTTTCTCTATTACTCATATTGATACTGTCTTTGTATTATTTTCAGACATTCGAAAAAGTCCGCGTTTAGCTTCCAATATGACATCAGATTAATTTTCTTTTTAATTCTATAATGATGTCATATTAAGCTGCTTTCTGTATTTACACATATTCATACTCCTTGTATTATTGAGAAATGTTTGAAAATTTCCGTTTTATTACCAATATGACGTCTTATTAATCTTTTTTTCAATTGATGAAACTTTTTTTTTCATTTTCATTTTTCACGTGGAAATGGAATTCAATAGAAAATTAATTATTGTAGAAATAATTCTATTGTTGATTTTTAATTGTTGGCAACTGCTATAACGAAAAATGTTTAAATTTAATAGGAAAAGGCTGTTAGATTTTTGGTTTTCTATATCTCTATATTAAAATAATACGACTTTTTCAAATTTTGTTATTTTGAGCTTCATAGTGATTATTCAGCTATAAGTACACAAAATTTCATGCTGGTAAGTTATATAGTTTTTGAGAACCGGCTCTGTGACAGACAGACAACGTAGCGGGACAAATAGGGTTTCGTGAGATGAACGAAACCCTAAAAACGATTCATTTTGTATACTGTGTTTTGTATACCTTTTAAGAGCCAACGAACTTCTATGTGCAGCAACATGCGATTGTTATGTAGATCATTTTAACTACAAAGTTGACCAAATAATATGTCATTCAATTGCTTTTAATCATATTGACTACTCTAATAACGTAATGAATGACATATGCTGGCGTTCATTCCGATTTTTTCAACCAAATGCTGACGATGAATAATAAATGTATAATCAGTAGCAACTGACAAAAATATTATGAATAGGAATTTCTTTCTCTTGAAAAAACTTGTTCGTGGTATTAAATATCGATTTTCCCTTTTTATCAGTTTCCAAATTTTTAGAAAATAATAACAATTTTTTCTTCTTTTATGAATCGAATGTATGATAAGAGTAGTACTTCGTTAATTGGTAGAATTTATTCATCGAAATGAATGGAAAATTTGAAATCTTTAAGTACTAGCATAATGATAATCCAACGTCTTTAGCCATTTCATCTATTCTTCTTTGTACCGACATATTACTCAAGGGAAATTTTCTGTCTGATATCTGACGGTGTCTTATGATGCAGAATAGATTTTATTAGATCTTTGACTGCGGCAAGATTAATTTCTCGCCAATTGTGAGTGGTTTTCCTGCTTTTGCGATTAACAGTGAAATATCACATGAGGCTCATAGTCCGTCCTGTTCTTGTTTAGTAGACGACTCAAAAAGGTTTGATACAGTACGCTGTTTTAAATACAGTGGACTCTCTCTATTCTGAACTCTCACGGGACCCACTAAACATGTTCAGATTATGGGAGTGTTCATTATAGAGGGAGATTGGGAAATGTAATACTACTACTACAATGTATTGAGTTGTAGACTGTATAGAATACTTAGCCTGGCCTAGCCATGCTAGTTACTGAGATGGAGGTGCTGAATTTAGATTCACCGGCTAGTGCAATGTCAACCTAAATTCAGTCGGACCTGTACTCTACCATCTCATTTTTTTTTTGTTTTTTTATTAAAAAAGTTTTACAAAACATACAATTACATATATACAATACATTACTTGAAAACATAATCGGTACATTACTTAAAAAAGTGAGTAACTTTAGTCTGCTTTTGCATTGTGTATGCTCGTGCAGCGTACACGTTATCTAGTTGTTTAAGAAGTGGAAAGGATTCTGGGTGGTGTTCAATCAAATAGTTCAATAGGTTTTGAATCCGTTGGCCACATTGCTTGAAGGTAATCGTACTTTTTGTTCCATCGGTCTCTACTGCTTCTTCTTCACGGTCCTCTTCTTCTTCAACGATGTTGTTGTCGTAAACCGGAAGGCTTCCGTCGGCTTCGAGATAAGCTCCAGGTTCATTTTCAGTATGAACCTCCTGAAGAATTGACCCCAAGTCACTCACAGCTGTTGCTTCTTGATCCGCTATTCTGGATTGCTCATTCTCACACGGGAATGCAGCTTTGTAGAAGCATCTTTGGATGGTGTAAGGGTTTACTTCATTCCAAGCCGTCGATATCCAATGGACAGCATCCATGACGTTGATCTTCATCATTAACTCGGTTGCTGAATTTGCCTCCTCCATCACCAGGGACATTTTCTTTAGAAAATGGATTCGGTAATGAGTTTTAAAGGTATTGATTACTCCTTGATCCAGTGTTTGGATTATAAAAGTACAGTTTGGTGGCAGGAACTTCAGGCTCACGTTTCTCAGCTGCATGTCTGTATGTGATCTGGCATTATATAAAAAAAAAATCATTGTTTATTAAAAATACTATAAGAATGCTTTAGTTAGTTGAGATGTAGAACATGCACGGTAAAGACGTACTTGTTTGAAAAATATTCTTTCGATTTTTTTTGTTATAAATAATAAATGTCTTGTTTATTTTATTAACTGGAAATTTTATGTGAATTATTAAAAAAAATTGCAGCATCGGGTAGATGCTTAAAATCTAGCAATGATTTTGTCTGTTTATTTTTAAATCAAGTTCGTTGAACCTTTTAATTTTTCTACAATAATTTCTCCAAATTTCCATGATGGGTAAATTCCCCGAATTCAGATTGCAAACACACGTTCAATTTACAGAGGGGTGGGGAAGAATGGGGATCAAAAATACCGTTCATAATAATGGGGTGTTCAGAATACAAAGTTCATCTTTTGTTGTGTCTATGACAATGGCACCAACTTATATGGGTCCGTGGGGCTCGAACCCACCTAATAATTTGCTCTTCCAGCCCATCCAATTTCCAATAATATATATTTTCGTGCTTATTTATTGTTCAATCGCTAATAAAAGTCTTCCGTTCACGTCCCCAAAAATATTTTGTTTATGAAAACGGTAAGGATAGCCGTAACAGACACACGGGCTTAAAATACAACATACCCCTCTCCTTTTTATCCTAAAAGACGTTCAAACAATTTTCTTTCAAAAGATAAATTTTCTGTATCTTCGCGAATTAATTTTTCTTCCAAAATGAACTAAATTTACAGTTGTTATTAATCAGAGTTTTCCATTTTTTGGTTAAAGGATCTTTCACAAAACAAAGACTTTTAAGGCAATTTTCAACCTGCTTCAGTGCAGGAATGATCGTCATGAGACAACAATTAATTATAACTGAAGACGTGTTTAAATTGTTTTTTGAAAAATGAAAAATGTTATTCGATTTCAAATCACTTCAGAAGTCGTTCCTACAAATTTCATGCTTTTTACGTATACAAGTGACTCTGTGAATGTGTCAGAAACTTCGCGTTTTTTAGTGGAGAAAAATATTTATTTTAAGATAGCTTTAAGCGGACAGTTTGACTTAAAACGGTAGAGTTAATGCAGGCATATACTGGGTCAGTCCATTTCCTAAAATGGACTGACTGATTTTAAAATTCAATAACTTCCAAACGGTGACAGATATTTAAAAATTCTTGTAGGAGAGTAATGTATGTCTCGAGTTTTTTTACTGCGATACCTGATTTTAGTTTGAATTATCAGCAATAGTTCAGTTCAAATTATCAGCAATAGATGGCGTTGCGAGCAATAGACATCCAATCGAGACAAAAGCAGAAATCACCCAGCATCAAAGCCATTGAATAATAAGCCGAGTCAGATAGATGGGAGACTTTTTGCGAGTTGAAAATAGCGCCCTCTGGCGGTTGGTACTGCACATATTCGCCTTTAGTTTTTCACCAATGTGGCAACACTACTTTAGTGTTTAGCTTCCTAGAATAAAGTGCTATTGTAGTGGCTCGATTACGCAGTTTAAAGAAACTCATATCATTTATACTAACTCCATGTTCCCATTATTTTATTTCATTTTTATAAGGGTTTCGTTCATCTCACGAAACCCTATTACTCCCGCTCCGTTATCTGTCCGTCACAGAGCCATTCTCAAAAACTATATAACTTATAGAGTTAAAACTTTCTGTATATAGATGAATACCAGCTGTAAAGAGCTCAAAATATTAAAATTTGAAAAATTCGTATTATTTTAATAAATAGAGATAAAAAAAAAAAATTCTAACAGCCTTTTCCTATTAAATTTAAACATTTTTCAATATAGCAGATGCCAAAAATTTAAAATCCACGATGAAATTCTTTCTACAATAATTAATTTTCTATCAGACGATTTCCACGTGAAAAATGAAAATGAAATAAACAGTTTCACCAATTGTTAAAAAGATAAAAATGAAATAAAATTGATTGACGTCATAGGGGTAATAAAACGGAAAATGTCTAAGATTTCTCGATAATACAAGGAGTATGAGTATCTGTATGTACACAAAGCAGATTAATATCAAGTCATTAGAGCATTAAAAAGAAAATCTGACGTCCTATTGGAAGTTTAAAGAATTTTTCAAATGTTTGAGAATAGTAAAAAGCGAGTATCATAGGAGTAACAGAGAATAGTAAATATATGAGCTTGAGAAACATATTGAATCGTGATAAAAATCCGATTCAGGAAATATTCGCATATTTTAACATTTTGAAAGTGTACAATTTGTTTAATTTTGAAATTATTTTTTTTTAAATATTGCATTTAGTCCGTATGACGGATATTATTATGACAGAATATAATAGCGGGCTTAGCTGGTTTAGATATTCGAAAAAACGAAAAAATAGACCGGTAAATTTTTACTTTATAAAAAACATGATTTTTTTTTTCTTTGTTGCTAAATGAAATTTATTTGGATTTATTAAAGAAAAGATAAAGTGTTTTGAAAGGAATATTAAACGAAACCCTTTGAGCGATCTTCGATCACACTTACCCTACCCACTTGTTTATTTTGCTGTTAAAATTATAGGCACATTTTTTTTGGCATGAAATTTGGAAACTGTCCAGTTTTGTTGTTTTTATTCGGAGAAAAGCATATAATGTTTCGTTGGAATGTTTTATTATTTGTGATAATTAATAAGTGTTATTAAAACATTTAACTATAAAAATAACTATATTATCTTTCGGTACTAGCCTCCCCACACTATTTTACCGTATGGTTTGCGAATTCAAATATTTATAATTTCTGTTTAAAACAAATATATATAATGAAAAAGTATATTTTTTTAAGAAGAGGGGGTGGGGGGGGGGTAGCTTTATATTTATTTATTTAAATAAATAAAACCTTGTACTAAGTATAAATTTTAGCAGTTAGATCATTGTACTAGCAATTTGCTAAAATATTTTTTTTTTCTCAGATGTTATTGGGTGATTTAAGTTAAAAGTATAAAAATATTGTAAAATTTTAATTGCACAATTCTTAAAATACCCAATAAAAATTTATTGGACAAAGCTTCTTAATTAAAGGGGCCTTTTATATGAAATCCGAAACTTTTACGGAAGTAAAAGGCTAAATTATATTTTTAAATTTTAGGAACAGATAATTTCGAAATAAAAGTTTTATTGTTTATTTATTTTTTTAACAATTTCATAATAATTTAAAACTTAGTAATTGAAATATGGCACAGATGTCATATACGCACCACGTTGGCGCTATTTTTTTCCGCCGCCAATTTGGCGAAAACTTCGTTTTTGAATATTACTTACAAATCGGGGCCTCCGAAATGACGCTGTGTACAACATCATCTTGGAGGCCCCGTACAAATAGCATGCAATAATAGCACGTGGTTTTTTATTTCAATATAAAAATAAAATAACGTAATAAATCAAATAGCTTCTATTATTTTAAAAAAGGAAATAAAAATAAATAAATGATAGTTTGACAAAAATAAATATTGATATACATAATAAAAATAATTTAAAGAATTAAAATAAAAAAATAGAAGTATATAAACAACAATTTATTCAAAAATAAAGTTTTCGCCAAATTAGCGGGGGAAAAATCGCACCTACGTGGTGCGTATATGACATCTGTGCCTGAAATATTTGCTCAAACAAAAAGAGAAAAAGAACTTTACACATTTTTATGTTTTTTTTTCCTTTTGTTATCATGTTTGCACAAAATCTTTGAAGAAATTTAATTGTTTTTGGGTAAATATTTCAATTACTAGATTTTAAATTGTTATGAAATTGTTAAAAAAAAAAAAAAAAAATAACCAATACAACTTAATTTATTTCGAAATTATCTGTTCGTAAAATTTAAAAATATAATTTATCCTTTTACTTTTCGGTTTTCATATAAAAGGCCCCGTTAATTAGCAAGTGTAAACAAAACATCTATACAAACGATAAAAATCGTATAAAAACATTGATATAATAAATCGTATCGTTTCACTGCAACGCACTTCAGTTTTGGACTCCTGGAGAGGAAGTGGCGCTAGTGTGCGTTTGCAAATTTAACACTATCTGAATGGGCTTATTATTCAATGGCTTTACCCAGCATTGATGTGAAGGAAGGAGGTTCAATGCATGGAGTGGGTATCATTCATCAATAAAATCTTACTCAGAATCGGGCCCTAAGAACAAGATATATTGTTCGCGAATGAGACCCACTCCATGTATTGAACCTCCTACATTCGCATCAATGCTGGGTGATTTTATTTTTGATCTGGATTGCACTTCAATCACTGGTAGTGCCATCTATTGCTGGTATTTCGAACTAAAATCAGGAATCACCGAAGAAGAAAAAAAAAATCCTGACATCTTACATTACTTTCCAGCAAGAATTTTTTTTAATATCTGTCACTGTGTCCAAGTTATTGAATATTAAAATCAGTCAGTACATTTTAGGAGAACCGGTATATGGAAATCTCACTTAATTACTTAACTTCAGTGAAACTTTCACAGGAAACCCAGAGTCCACCAGAATAGAAGTATTTTTTCTCTCATGTTAATATTATCATAAAATAGCAAAGTTTATAAATTTTGAAATCCTTTCTCCACGGAAAAGATTGAAAAAATATTTTTTTTTTTGTTCTCCTATGTCAAAGAAAAGGCTTAATCAGATTACTATTTTAAATGTAAGTAACAACAGGGAGGAAAAATTCGTTTTAGAAAATTGTGATGCATTTATTGGAAGATGTGCAGTTAGGAGATCATATTTGCAACATGCGGTGTGCTACACAATCAGTGGGTTCATTTTATTTTCAATAACATTAAGCACTTATAAATCGGAAATGCGCGTTTTTAGTGCCACAAAGCACTGAAAATTCATAAAATTTAAAGTATCATAACGCGGTATGTTTTGTCTGTAAAAGAATTGTCTTAATGTCATTTTTAGGACTTTCTTCTAATGTCCTTCTTTTTCTGCCCCAACAGTGGCTGAGAGGTTCTGCTCTCAAAGCTGGTTGACGTGAGGTTCAAACCCTTGTTGCGCTCGTCGACCCTAACCGTTCGGAGTTTTCCGTGATTTTCTTCGAACCTTGCCGTAAATACGGGTTAAAATCCCTTAGAATGACCCCCCACGGAGGGCACTTTTAACTAGGGCCTATATCCCTTGTGTAGATAATTGGCCGTCATTAATCAACCGAACCGAACCTTCTTTTTCTAAATATAAGTTATACAAAAATAAGGCCGTATAGAATTTAAATATCGTATTTTCATGAACATGCAGCCCCTTTTTTAAACAAATAGCATGAAATGGGGAAATTTGATTGGTCTACGTTAAACTGGTCTATAATAGGATTGTTTTTCGGACATTTTTCGTCCAGTTGGAAAATTACAACTCGCATGATTTCTTTACTAATTTGAAATAATTTTGTTAAAATTAATCTATAATAGGATTGGCCTACGTCGCCATGACGATTTCTGCAATGATAGCTACGACAGTAATGAAGTGGTAGATTGGATGATGGAACTGTTTGTTTGTAAACGTGAGGTGTTGGGTTTTCCTTCCTTACAGTTACACTTTTTCGGAGCTGAGGTTTTAACTATTCCACTTTCTTTGTTGTGATGGCATCGGATGGATGCCATATTCTAGATATATAGTATGCTCCTTATCTCATTTCTGATAACGCATACTTGAACTTGAACTTGAACTTGTGATAGGTTCAATGGGCTTCCAAGTTGCGAAGCAACTGCACACCCTGGCTTTGAGTATGTGTATATCAAATCCTGAGAGAGCCATAAGAAATGTTTACCCGTTGTCTAATTGACTACATAAAAATAGGATAATGTTAAGTATATCAATAAAATAATGAAAATTTACTAGTTAAAGTATAAAAGTAAAAATAGTTCATAGTTCAAAAAAACAAAAATAATGCCAGACGAGGTAAAGTAAAGATGTTAGGAGAGGTTTAAGAGAAAAGTCAATTTTATTTTATTTAATAAAATAAACATAAAACATTTTTTTTTTTTTTAATTAAAGAGAAAATAAGAATTATAGCTCGGAAGGACTATTCATCAAGAATAGTGGAGTACCTTGGTTTTTTCCGGTTGGATGGACTGCAAGCATCGTAGTCAGGTAGCTCATAGATGAGTTCATTTGGGATGTGATTAATGTCATTGAAGAATTTTTTCGCAAGGTGCTTAATGCGATGTTAAGGGTTTTAATTTTATTGTTGAGCCTGTTGACAGCTGTTTTGAGGGTGGGATCTCTGGTATTTTGGTAGAGTCGACGGAGTGTGTTGCGTTGTTTACAGATATTATGTATGTAAGTGGGTAAGATGTAAGAGTTATTATTTTTGAATTTGGTGTAAGTGGCATCTTTTTGAGCTTTGTAAATGATGTTGTTGAGTTTATTAACTGCGTTGTCAATGTCAGTAGTGTTGTTGATTGTGGGGTAGGTAAGGTCGGTGTTGTTGAGGTAATTTTGGAATTTATTCCAGTCAATTGCTACTGAAGGAGGAGGAGAGATAGGGTTGATAAGATCAATTTTGAAGAAGACAGGAAGGTGGTCAGAGCTTAGGTCATTAATAACAGAAGTGGTGATAGAGAAGGTAAGATTTTTGGTGATGGCGAAGTCAATAATAGAGAGATGCTGGTTGCGAGCAACTGGAATGTGTGTCGGTGTAGTAGGTGCGTGGAGACTGAGATTGAAATGGCTAACCAAGTTGTGAAGAGATCTACCTCTGGTAGTGGTGGAATGACAGTTCCACTGCCTGCTATGTGCATTGAAGTCACCAGCGATAAATGCGTGTTGGTGTTGTGTAATGATGTGTGTCAGGTCGTTTATGGGGTATCGTCGCCCGTGTCGTGCGTAAAAAGATGTGAAGTTGATTTTGGCATGGGGCAAGTTGACGACAATACTGGTGTAGTCAATGCCTGGGAGTGGAATATTTTGAGTTGTGTGATGTGGTATATAATTTTTGATGTAGATAGCTGTGCCGCCCCAGTGAGAGTTGGCACGTGGTGTATGATGGAGTTTGTAACCTGGGATGGTGATACTGCAGGAAGGGTTAAGTGTTTCTTGGATTAAGAGTATATCGATTTGTGGATTAATGGAAATAAAGGAGCGGAATTCATTAATCCTGGGTTGCAATGATTGGCAATTCCAGGAGAAAATAAGAAGAGAAGAGAAATTTTTGTTATTGTAATCTATACTAATATTATAAAGGAGTAATTCTTGTTTGTTTGTTTGTAGGGGGTAATCTCTGGAACTACCGAACCGATTTCAAAAGTGATGGTGGCAAATTGATGGTGACAACCCCTGCTCCAACATAGGCTATATTTTATGTCGGTGCCACTAACCCCAGGGCGTGCAGGAGCAAAAAACGTTCTAAAATTGCGATTTTTCAGTTATCACACTGGCTGTCAAGCCCTGAGAGCTTGGCAGTCGGTTCTGTATGTATGTATGTACGTACGTAATGCGATAACTCTTCATAGAAATATCCGTTTTCCTTCAAATTTTGTTTATAGGTTCACTGTGTTAAGGCGCTTCCCTGATTAGTTTTCGGGATTGATTGGTTAAGTATAAAAGGGGGGAACAAGGGGCTAATTCTCCCCCCCCCTTAATTTATATAAATGGGTTTTTCATGCAGAATTATTCCGTTTTCCTTCAAATTTTGTTTATAGGTTCACTGAGTTAAGGCGCTTCCCTGATTAGTTTTCGGGATTGATTGGTCAAGTATAAAGGGGGGAACAAGGGTCTAATTCCCCCCCCTTAATTTATATAAATGGTTTTTCATGCAGAATTATTCCGTTTCCCTTCAAATTTTGTTTGTAGGTTCACTGAGTTAAGGCGCTTCCCTGATTAGTTTACGGGTTTGATTAGTTAAGTATAAAGGGGGGGGATCGGGGGTGGGCTAATCCCCCCCTTAATTTATATAAATGGGTTTTTCATGCAGAATTATTCCGTTTTCCTTCAAATTTTGTTTATAGGTTCATTGGGTTAAGACGCTTCCCTGATTACTTTTCGGGATTGATTGGTTAAGTATAAAGGGGGGGGAACAACGGGCTAATTCCCTCCCTTAATTTATATAAATGGGTTTTTCATGCAGAATTATTCCGTTTTCCTTCAAATTTTGTTTATAGGTTCACTGTGTTAAGGCGCTTCCCTGATTAGTTTTCGGGATTGATTAGTTAATATAAAGGGGGGGGGGATCGGGGGGCTAATTCCCCCCTTAATTTATATAAATGGGTTTTTCATGCAGAATTATTCCGTTTTCCTTCAAATTTTGTTTATAGGTTCATTGGGTTAAGACGCTTCCCTGATTACTTTTCGGGATTGATTGGTTAAGTATAAAGGGGGGAACGGGGGGCTAATCCCCCCCTTAATTTATATAAATGGGTTTTTTATGCAGAATTATTCCGTTTTCCTTCAAATTTTGTTTATAGGTTCACTGTGTTAAGGCGCTTGCATGATAATTTTCGGGATTGATTGGCTGAGTATAAAGGGGAGAACGAGGGGGGGGGCTAATCCCCCCCTTAATTTATATTAATGGGTTTTTCATGCAGAATTATTCCGTTTTCCTTCAAATTTTGTTTATAGGTTCACTGAGTTAAGGCGCTTCCCTGATTAGTTTTCGGGATTGATTAGTTAGGTATAAGGGGGGGGGGGCATCGGAGGGCTAAACCCCCCCCCCTTAATTTATATAAATGGGTTTTTCATGCAGAATTATTCCGTTTTCCTTCAAATTTTGTTTATAGGTTCATTGGGTTAAGACGCTTCCCTGATTACTTTTCGGGATTGATTGGTTAAGTATAAAGGGGGGAACGGGGGGATAATGCCCCCTTAATTTATATAAATGGGTTTTTCATGCAGAATTATTCTATTTGCTTCAAAATTTGTTTATAGGTTCATTGGGTTAAGACGCTTCCCTTATTAGTTTTCGGGATTGATTGATTAAGTATAAAGGGGGGGAACGGGGGCTAATACCCCCCTTAATTTATGTAAATGGGTTTTTCATGCAGAATTATCCCATTTCCTTCAAATTTCATTCATAGGTTCACTGTGTTAAGGCGCATCCCTGATTAGTTTTCGGGATTGATTGGTTAAGTATGAAGGGGGGGAACAAGGGGCTAATTCCCCCTTATCTATACTAATATATAAAGTAGTAAAGATTGTTTGTTTGTTTGTTTGTTTGTTTGTAGAGGGTAATCTCTGGAACCACTGAAGCGATTTTAAAAGTGATGGTGGCAAATTAATGGTGACAATCCCTGCTCCAACATAGGCTATACTTTATGTCGGTGCCACCACCCCCAGGAGGGTGCAGGAGCGAAAAACGTTCTAAAATTTCGATTTTTTGTATACTGAAGGAGATAGCAGCATCAAATTTGGTATGGTAGTTACTTATAACATGTAAATGCTCTCTAAGAACAAATTATAAAAACATTCGAAATTTAAAAGGCTGAGATGAGGAAGAAGCGTTCTAAAAGCATTCTAAATTACAATTTCTATGGAATCTCTGAAACTACAGAACCGATTTCAAAAGTGATGGCGGCAAATGGATGGTGACAGTCCCTGCTCCAACATATGCTAAATTTTATGTCAGTGCTACTACCCGCAGAGGGTGCAGGAGCGAAAAACGTTCCAAAATTATGATATTTTCAATACTGAAGGAGTTAGGAACTTGACATATTGTATGGTCGTTACTTACAAGATTTAAATGCTCTATAAGAACAAAGTCTAAAAAAATTCGAAATTTAAAAGGCTGAAATAAGCAAAAAATTTTCTAAAAACATTCTAAATTACAATTTCTATGGAATCTCTGGAACTACTAAAGCGATTTCAAAAGTGATGGTGGCAAATGGATGGTGACAATCCCTGCTCCAACATAGGCTATATTTTATGTCGGTGCCACTACCTCGAGGGGGGTGCAGAAGCGAAAAACGTTCTAAAATTGCGATTTTTGCGATGCTGAAGGAGCTAGAAACTTGAAGTTCGGCATGATTGTTATTTATAAGATCCAAATGCGCTCTAAGAACAAATTCTAAAGAAAAATGATCTAATGATTCTGCGATTTTTCAACTATTGAATTTCTAAAATTACCAAATTTCACCATAGAGTACCATAGCGAAACCTTCACGCGTAAACAGATAATGATAAGGGCGACGTGTCCTGACGTGTATATTGGCTATAGCACGAGTCACAAATTATAGTATCCTTATTAATCTGTTAAAATATAAAAGTGAATTATGAAATGTCAATATTTTGTTTGATTAAAGGTTCGTTAAGAGAAATTGACCAGCGTAGCGGGCGTAGCTTGCTAGTTATTCATAATTGGGAATGTTGAGCTCCGTAGAAAAGGCGTCTAATTCTTCTATTATGATATACATTTTGTCGAATGGGTTGTTGCAGTTTTTTGATTTGATGGCGATGTTTTTTAAATGTTTTAGGAGTTTGGTAATTTGGAGAAGTTCCTTCATGTCTTTGAAGGTGTCAAACATATCTTTGAATGTGTTTGTATAATTATTTTGTATAACAGGTGGTGTTTTATTTTGTTTGGTGTAACTGGAAGTGTCCTCAACTGGGGCTTCCTGGATATCGTTATTCACGTCAGTAGTGGCCTCACTGTTGTTAATATCGTTTGGTTTATCATGAATGGTGTAATTGTAGGGTTTGAAAATGTCTGCGATGTCAGCAATTAGATTTGGTTTTGCGGGGTTTTTTTTGGTGTTGAGTGTTGGGGTATTTTTTTTCTTAATGTTGTTTGGAGTGTTTGGGCAACCTCTGTATGAGGCCGGATGGGCACCGTTACAATTGGAACATTTTGGAATTATTTTACCTGTCTTGGGGCAGTTATCAGTGAGGTGCTCTTCTGAGCATTTAAGACATTTTGGTGTTAGGCTGTACGTCTCTTGTTTTAAATACTAAAAAGTATAATGTACGTGATATTTCTGGTGTAAGACTTCTAATAAAGTATAACTTTTAAAAGTACAAAAAAAAAAAAATAGAATAAATAAATAAATAAATAAATAATAATAATAATAATAATAATAATAAAGGAAGGAAAGAAAAAGAAAGAACACCGTGTTTTTAATCCATCGACAAAATGATTCCCAAACTTTTATGGTAAAATCTTAGATTAGCGTCACACCGCAATTATTACGACGGTTACAAATCGTATTATTCATTTTTTTCCCCCACGGATTCCTAAAAATATTTTCGTAAACTTTGAAAGGTCCTCAGACCACAAATTGAGAACCACTTCATCGGTTAAAGATTAATCGATTCATCTTTTATTTCACAGAAAAAAATGCAATTTTTTAAGCTTCTTTTTTTTTTTTTTTTCACAATATAAGTAATTAAATACTCATAGACAATATTATTAAATGTTATTATTAATTAAATATTATTAAATATTTGTTACGAAATTGTTTGTTATAATTTTAAAATTGATTAAAAAAATGAAAAGTAAAATGTATCTATATCTATATATATATTAGCGGCCCGTCCCGGCTTCGCGCTGGTGGAGAATCTGTCGGCTACAATGATGGGTAGATAATTTTAAAAAAGTGGGTAAGTGTGATCGAAGATCGCACAAAGGGTTTCGTTTAATATTCCTTTCAAAACACTTTATCCTTTCTTTAATAAATTCAAATAAATTTCATTTAGCAAGAACAACAACAACAAGAAAAAAAAAAAGTCATGTTTTTTATAAAGTAAAAATTTACCGGTCTATTTTTTCATTTTTTCGAATATCTAAACCGGCCCGATAGCGGGCAAAGCCCGCTACTGTACTCTGTTATAATAATATCTGTCATGTGGACTAAATGCGATATTTTAAAAAAAAACATAATAATAATAGTTTATATAAAATATGTATTTAAACCTATTGCGTAATCCTCTGCAATCCAGGCCCTACTGCCAAATTGCGTATTTTAGAAAGTGAGACTTTTTGTGACAGTTCTTTAAAAGTATTTACATTGATTTTAAACTATATTTTGCTAGCAAACGCCCATGTTTGAAGCTAACCTTGCCCACAGATTGCGGAAGATTAGTTATTTTATATTTTACTAGCTGTTACCCGTGACGTCATTCACGTAACATTAAAAGAAAAATAAATGCATCAATTAAGGAAAACGTTTCATCCCTTGATAATTAAAAACATATGTAACTCTCTTTATAACAAACTCCGTTTTTTCGAATACCTGAACAGGCCTGATAGCGGGCCAAGCCCGCTATTATACTCTGTCATAATAATATCTGTCATGTGGACTAAATCCGGTATTTAAAAAAAAATAATTTCAAAATTAAACATGTTGTACACCTTCAAAATGTTAAAATATGCGAATATTTCCACAATCGGGTTTTTATCATAATTCAATACGTTCCTCAAACTCATATATTTACTATTCTCTATTACTAAAAAATAATGATAATCAGCAGCAGATACAGCCAGAAAGAACGTAATTTCGAAAGACGAAACACAATAAATACACATTCTGGGAGAGGTGTGAGGATGATAGATTCATAATAGTCTTGATGTCTTTTCATATTTTATTCGACAGCACATTAAACACAAAAGTAAATTAATAAAGATTATTAGACTGAAAAAAATATTAAGTTTCAGGAGAGCCGCCAAGAAGCTCCATTTTTCACGATACAAATTATTCCAACTGACAAAAACAAAGCTGTTTTCTAATCGGTTCGAGGTTACGTCACATTACGTAACGCGCGCCGTGAGCATAACCCCGCCCACAGAACATGTGATCAAGGATTTCGTAACATCCTGCCCCACCATGAGCACATGGGGGTTCATCAAAAATTTTCAAAAATATTACATCATACATATATAACATCATATATATATATAACATCAATACAAGTAACCTAGTTTTCAATTAACAAATACCTCAATTAACTAAATTGTACACAATTTTCAAATAAAAAATAATATTAAGGTATTCAAGTAAACAATTTAACATAATATTATTCAAGATCAATATCTATTCCAAGTACAAGATTTAAATTAAATTATAAAAGTAAAATAATAATAATATATCCAAGATAAGATTCAAGAATGAAACCAAGTAAGTAAAACAAAACATTTTTAAAGTTTTGCCCAGAATTTCAAGAAGACAGTCAAATATAAAATAAATTATTTAAATTTAAAATAATTCAGGTCAAGATACAACTGTCCAAGATACAACCATAGTCCTGGAAATCAAAGTTTGATATGCTATCTAGATCAAATCATGAACACAAGAAAATTTCAAATATTAAATTCAAGAAACAATGCAAATATATAATTCAGTGATACTTACATACCTTCTTCAATAAGCACAAAAACAAATTACAATATCTTCTACTAAAAATATAAAAAGAAACAATTAAAAATATTATTCATGTACATTCTGTTATCAGGCAAAGAATTATTTTAGAAAAATTCAAAAAGGATAAGTAAAAGAAATTAAAGTCCAATTCAAATATCATCAAGAAAAAATTTAGAGTCTTTTGAAAGTAAAAAAAAAAGTTTTTCAGTTTTTCAAGTCACTAATTTCAAGATTATACAAGAGATTTATTGGTCTTTTAATAGTTGAATTGTTTGTTTTCACTTCACAAGACCTTATTTTTCCATCTCTTCCAACAAATGTTTTTGTAATTCTTCCCAACTTCCAGAAAGCTCTAGGTAAATGTTCATTATGCACAAGCACAACATCATCTATCTTGAAATCAGAAGTTTTATTTTGATCCGTGCAGTGAGCAGATTTTAAGTTGAGGAGATATTCATTCTTCCAGCGCTTCCAAAAATGATTTAAAGTAGTTTCACGTAAACGAAAACGTTTCACTAAAGTTTCTTTGGTTGCTGGTAAGGTCAAATCGTTTACTTTTATAGTTGGTAAACACAGAACTCGTTTTCCTATAATAAAATGAGCAGGTGTTAGAGGAAATGGTTCATCTAGTTCAGAATAAACATAAGTCAATGGACGAGAGTTTATGATAGCTTCTACTTCAACTAGAAGAGTTTCCAGTTCACTTAGAGTCAACGAAGATTTGCCGATGACTTTACGTAAAGTAAACTTCACTGAGCGCACCATTCGCTCATAAAAGCCACCCCACCAGGCAGTTCGACAATGAATTTCCAAGAAATTCCCCGATTGGCATAAAACTTTTTTACGTCCGGATGGCGGATAGCTTTCCACATTTCTTTTAATTCAAGTTCAGCTCTTTTGAAAGTCTTAGCATTGTCCGAGTAGATTATAGCACACAGCCCTCTTCTTGAAATAAATCTGCGGAATCCTAATAAAAATTCTGCAGTTGACATGTCTTTCACAAGCTCCAAATGAATTGCTCTTGTGATAGCGCAAGTAAACAATAAGATGTAATTTTTATTCTCACTCCCCTTCACATATAGGGGCCCCGCAAAATCGAGGCCTGTAACGGAAAATGGGGGTGCTTCGTTAATGCGGTCACCTGGAAGAGGTGCTATTACTTGTTGACCAGGACGTATGTTAAATTTCTTGCAGATTGTGCAGTTGTTGAGGACTGATTTTATGCACTGTCTACCTCTCAAAATCCAAAACTTTTCACGAGTTTGTACCAGTGTGTCTGAAACTCCTGCATGCAAAACCCTTTCATGGGAATCTTTAATAATCAATTCAGTAAATTTATGTTTGGGAGGAAGTACGATAGGATGTTTATCATAAAATGGCAAGTTAGCCTTTTGTAACCGCCCTCGTACCAAGAGTAATCCTTCTTCTGACAACACAGGATTTAGTTGCAAAAGGTTGGATTCTTTAGGGATATTTTTGTTCATCTTTAAGCATTTTATAACCTCAGGAAAACTTTCTTCTTGAACAAGCTTTACCCAAAAATTTTCGGCATTTTTTATTTCATCAGCTGATAACTCTGCAAGATTTCGTTTTTCTGCGTTTAGTTTTATATTAAAAATAAATCTAAATACCCATGCAGTTACTCGATACAACTTCTTTAGTGAACTATACCTTGACAAATTTAAAACTTGAATTTTATCAGCATTATTTGTATTAACTACACAATAAATAATTTCTGCTTTTCGAGACCGCTCTTCAGAAACATTAGACACTTGAGTTGCGGGCATTTTAACTCTGGGCCACTGATCTTCAGGCAAGGAAAGAAATTCGGGACCGTACCACCATTTCTGAGAATTGACCAATTGTTTTCCTGAACAACCTCT
Organism: Maratus michaelseni; assembly: GCA_963931845.1. NCBI lineage: Eukaryota > Metazoa > Arthropoda > Arachnida > Araneae > Salticidae > Maratus > Maratus michaelseni. The sequence goes on from OZ007595.1 coordinate 64,746,723, forward strand.
AGTGATTAGGTCGGCAGGATTAAGTTTGCCTTCGCAATGTCTCCATAAACTAGGATCAGACAAGTCATGAATTTCTGAAATTCTATTCGCGACAAATGGTTTCCATTTTTCTTTTGATCCTTTTATCCAATAAAGGACAATTTCAGAATCTGTCCAGAAAACAAACTGGAATACCTGGAGAATATTTTTAAGATAATTTGCAAGTCTTGCACCAATAACTGCTCCCATCAATTCAAGACATGGGAGAGTTAACTTCTTCAAGGGGGCAACTCTAGATTTAGACATGACAAAACTAGTTTTAAATTTTTCTTTAGATGTTTGATATCGTAAGTATACTACTGCGCCATAGGCTTTGGGATTAGCATCTGTAAAAATATGTAACTGAAGACCCTCCTTTTCCATGATCAGGGTGCTAAAATAATAGCTGGGAATTTTCAGTTGTGAGAGATCCTGTATTTCTGAAATCCAAGTTTTCCAATCATTTTCTAACACACCAGAAAATTTTTCATCCCATGATATGCCCATTACCCATAATTGTTGCAATAAATATTTAATTCGAATAATAAAAGGAGTGATTAACCCAGCCGGGTCAAACAACATAGCTGCAATTTTCAAGACATTCCGTTTTGTACAAGAATCATTATTTAATTTTGATAACAATGGACGTAATTCTAGTCCCAAATAATCTTCATTATTGTTCCAAGTTAAGCCTAATACTTTTAGAGAGTTATTTGGTGGATCGGAATTAGAAATAGGTATGCTCTTATCAATCCATCCTTTTCTAAGCTCCTCGGAATTAGTTTCAAATTTTCTTAAATTCATTCCCCCTTCTTTCAAAATATTAACAGCTTCATTAGATAAATTAAAAGCCTGTACAACACCATTTTCTCCGGTAAATAAGTCATCTACGTAAAGGGACGAATTAAGGATTTCAAATGTTTTCTTGTGAGAGTCTTTGTATTTTTTTATATGGTTTTTGATAGTACAGGCAAGGATAAACGGACTGCAGGTGACACCAAAAGTAGCCCTAGTCATTCTATAGGGGACAATTTCTTTATTTTTGTCAAAATCTTCATAGTATAAAAATCTTAAATAATCGCGATCTTCTTCCGCTATAGATATCTGGAGAAAGGCTTTTTCAATGTCAGCTGAAAGGGCAATTTTGTGTAATCGGAATTTTAAAATAATATCCAGAACATTTGGGTTCAAGTTAGGACCCGGATTCAGGCATTCGTTTAAAGATAAGGAATCCGCTTGTTTAGAGGAAGCATCGAAAACAATCCGAGTTTTTGTTGTAATTTTATCCTCTCGGATGACAGGTCTATGGGGCATGTAGTAACAGTTATTCTCGGAAAACTTTTTAGGGCACAATTCCACTATACCTTCATTAACTTGGTCAAGCAAAATAGAATTGTATTCTTTGAATAAAGACTCATCTTTCAGGAATTTATTTTCCAAACTAGAAAACCGCTTTTTTGCTACTTCAAGATTATTTTTAAGCAAATCACGAGAATTTTTCCATAAAAGACGTGTTTCATAGTGACCATTCACGAATTTTAAGTTTTCTTGAAACTTATTTATTACTTCATAATTAGAAATTTTCTTTTCATTACTTTCAATAATACCAATTGCTTCAAGTTCCCAAAATGCTTTTAATTGAGTATTTAAATTTTCACCCGAAACATTTAAAGATGTCAAATCCCTTTCTTTCGAATAGCAAATTACATTTAAACAAGAAATAGAATTCATCGAATAATTATCTGGCATTTGTCCAACTAATGTTGTTCCGAAAATAGACGTTTGAAAGTATAATTGCTTGTTTATTTTGGTAAGCGATCCACATAATGTTTCATAAATATAATTAGCTCCTAACAAAATTTGAACTGGTAAATTTACCTCGAATAAATCAGCTAATTGATATTCCTTTGAAATAAGGTTTTGAACCTGAGGATTAATATTTTGACATAATTGGGTACCACAGATTTCATCCGTAATTAATGCCTCAACATTAACCGAATTATACGGATGATATCTGCTTCTCAAGGTTATTAATACACATTCAAATTCTTTTTCTGCAGGATTTCTGTTAGAAAATGTGTAAATGAAAAGTTTTTCTTTTCTTAGGATTTTGGTATTTAATGCCTTTGCCAAATCACTCCGAATGAAGGTTTTTGTGGAAGCAGAATCATATAGTATTCTGGCAAATAATTTTTTAGATCCACTTTCCACCTGAACACAAGCTGTTTGCAGTAGAGTGATATAATTATTCCTCAAATTTTTTGACTTATGAATAGATTGCATTACTGTTTCGTTTTCAGGATTTTGGCTAACTTGTTTTAATTTTGAATCTTGATTTTCAACCAATATTTTACATTTTGTTTGTGGGCAAAATAAGTGATTATGTTGTGTGCTTTGACATGTTTGACATGGCTGAATTTTTACTTTACAAGCTGACTGTAAGTGTTTGAAAAAGCATTTATAACAACATCCGTCTTTCTTTAACTTAAATCTTTTTTGTTCATTGGATAAGATTTTGCATCCTAATCCAGTATGCGTGTTAGAATTGCAAAAAATGCAAACACCTTTAGTAACAGTATTTAATGCAATTGATGTCGGGAAATTATTTTTTACTTTAAATTTCTCTTTAGAATATTCAGCTTTCGAACGAAACGTTTCCTGACCTTTCAACGAAATTCCTGACACTAGATCTGCAGCCTCCCTAGATTCGATTTCAAACTTGATGAATTTCATTAATTCCCCTACATCACCCATTTTCTTAGGATCCCTTTTTCTGTGAAATTCTACCACTAAATTATGTGGCAATTGTTTTAACAAAATAGGGATTAATATGTATCCAAATTTATCTGAAGCAATACCCATAGATTGCAAATTCCTAATACTGACTTCACTTTCATCATAAATATGTCTGAGACCCTTAATATTTGATGAAGATTTAACAGGTTCGATTTCTAATAATTTATTAACAAAACAACTAATTAACTGGTCTTGCTTACCATATCTTTCTTTTAATAAAGTTAAACAAGATTTATAATTTTCTTCTTTTAACGCAAAACCAGCTACTGATTTGTAAGCTTCACCGGTTAAGAAAGATTTCAAATATAAAAATTTATCAACAGTTGTTAATGATTCATTTGAATCTATGGCGCTTTCAAAGCTATTATAAAATTCCAAGAATTTACTTGGATCACCACTAAAGGTGGTTATGTTTAGTTTTGGCAAATTGACAGGATTCTGTGATGCATTATTTAAATTAGAAGTACTATTATTACTTTTCACGGATTCAGCTTGCTCGACCTTGAATTGCTTTAATTTACTTCTTAAATTGGTTTTCGAATCAGATATAGCTTCCTCATACTCAAGTGACTTTTGTATTTCATTTTCAAATTCCGTTGCATCATCTATTAATTCTTCAATTTTTTCATTTAAATTTTTAAGCTCATCTTGTTTTTCTTGCAAATTTATTAAATATTCAGACAGTTTAAATTTATCATTGTCACTTTGAGTATCAATACTTTCCATAAATCTATCGATAGAAGTAATTAATTTAGTGCATGAAGTTCGAGCAAGCTTACGTTTTGCTTTTAATTTATCAAGCTTTTCCATTTTATAATAATAATAATAATAAAGTTTTTACAGTACCTTTCATCCGAGCATAGTCCACAAGAAGAGAAAAACAACCTTCCAATAAATATTCTTTCCTATATATTCACGTCGATAACTAATTCAGAACAATTTCTTGATTTCCCGCGTTATCGGCACCATAAAAAATAATGATAATCAGCAGCAGATACAGCCAGAAAGAACGTAATTTCGAAAGACGAAACACAATAAATACACATTCTGGGAGAGGTGTGAGGATGATAGATTCATAATAGTCTTGATGTCTTTTCATATTTTATTCGACAGCACATTAAACACAAAAGTAAATTAATAAAGATTATTAGACTGAAAAAAATATTAAGTTTCAGGAGAGCCGCCAAGAAGCTCCATTTTTCACGATACAAATTATTCCAACTGACAAAAACAAAGCTGTTTTCTAATCGGTTCGAGGTTACGTCACATTACGTAACGCGCGCCGTGAGCATAACCCCGCCCACAGAACATGTGATCATGGATTTCGTAACAATTACTCATATTGATACTCGCTTTGCATTATTCAGTAGCGTAGCTAAGGGGGGGCAAGGGGGGCGACGGCCCCGGGCGCCGCTGCCAAGGGGCGCCAAATTGAGAGGCGGTTTTAACCGAAATTATCTCTCATTTTTTGACAATAAATAAAAACTGTTGACCTTTTTTTTGTGTGTGTGAATGTTTTCTTTAGTAAAACATTTTATTATATTCAAATAATGAAAGAAAAAGCTTCTGTAAATTTTCTAGGGATGGCTCAACACACTTCGTACTTTACATGATTGCGTACCTCAAAGGAGGCGCAAAATGATTAAATGGACGAGGGGGGGGGGCGCCCAATTGAAAGACGCATTAAATCAAAACTTGTAGGGAGCCCAAAAAGGCCCAAGCATTAGTTTTGAGCAGTTCCCTAAGATGAAAACATTTTAAAACGTCCTATTACTTAGCGCTTTAGATCTTCAGTTAGTCGAAATTAAGCATAGATTATGAATTAATCATTATAATAAAATTTTAAAGAAATGCGCCAAAAATGGGGGGAAATGATTAAAAAAGGTCCCTAGGAACCTAACAAAAATATGAGGATTGTGGCCCGAGGAGAGGAATTAATACAAAACTTTAAAGTTATGCATTGAGAGAGGGTGACACAATTAGGGAGGTGAAAAATGCACAGTGTAAAAAAGTTCAAGGGTTCCCGGATCGGGCCCCAGGGTCTTAACTGGGATGTTGCAATGGGGGAATAACTAAATGGAGAAAAGCCCCCAAAATGTGGAAGATTAGATTGAAACGTTGACAAATATTATTCACAATTTAGAACACAAAAACATAAAGTGGCCTAGGAGGCCCAGGTCTTAAAAAAATAAAAATCTGAGCCTTAGGTACACCAGGACCTGCCCTGGGCTATTCACACCCAAATTTCCAGACTTCTGCGTGCATTAGATTTCGCTAGCCATCGCACACAGACAAACGACTTTCTTTTATTAGTATAGAAAATTAAGTTCTTAAAATATTAAAATGCTGTATTGTCTTCTGAAATACAGCTGCGTACATAATTTTTATTATTCTAGTCTATCAGGAAGTGGGTGAAAAATCAATTAGAAAATTTCATTTTTACATTACAAAAAACAAGCTAAATGAAAAGGAAATAAATAAAAATGAATTCATGTATTATTAATGAAATCTTTATTTATTGAGTAAAGACACAAGTATAATAGATGAATTCCAAAGTTAAAGATAATGCTAATCATAGATAATTTTATAACTAAAATGTTTTATTAGACCTTCAGATATATATTTTTTAAAAGAGAAAAATTTTATAAAATAAATAAAAATAAAAATTCCTTAACTTTTAGAAAACGGGCAGTCCATAATCCATATGCTAAACTTTTGGAGATTTAGTATATTTAAAATCAAATTCCTCGCTCGTTGTATCCGGGATTTATTCTAAGTCAGATATGCTATTGCAGATATCATTTGCATATTTTTTATGGCTAAGCCACAATATTATAAGTTTCGGGGACGCAACTGAAGTTACGCCACTACTTTTAAACAACAAGCTCATGAAGTTTGTAAATAGTTTTTTAGATTGCGTTTCAGACCAGGATTAGCCATCATGATTAAAAGAAAGAAAAAGAGACATAAAATAACATAATTAAATCTGATTGGACAAATATATATCTCTTTCTCTTTATGTTAATCAAAGTAAAAATTTTACGATAATAAAAGTTAGCAAATAAGGTGCACCGATGTAAGTTTTAAGATGCAGTTTTTGTTGATATTATAAAATAGTTTTGTGAAAGTTTTATGATGTAATCAAGCAAAAGGGTAATTCTTTAGGTAAAATTCATTTGTGTTAAAAATATTTCATTAGAAATCTTTTAAAGAAAATTTCAAAACCACACTTTTGTATAATTCTAAACTTTTCGGAACATTTTTCTTTCATACTTTCCTTACAAATCTGTTAGGGGAACCGTCGATAGCATAATTAATTTTCTATCTTAATAAATTGTTATATCAGTCTTCATATTTTAATATACATTTTCATCTTTCGATAATGGTAAAAAAGGTTTGTTCAGCTTACCTGAGAACTGCTTTTGCGCAAAGTAATATCCACAATAATGCACTGATATTTATCCTTTTGATTCATTGAAGTGTCGCTGTATGGGAGTAATAAACAACATTATTAGAAGAAAGTAATATTGCGTGAAGTAAGAAGTAGATCCATTTTTCTTTGAATATAATATTATTATTGTAATTCTTGGCTTTATATACACATTTAAATCGCGTTTTGGAGACTGCATAAAAAAGCTCCAATTTTACATTTTATTTGGGATATTTACAAGGGCGTCTTAACTGTTCGGTGACATTTTAGATTCTGAGGGAGAATAGTTATTGAGTTCTCGAGCGCACGGTATCAGCTGTAGGTTGAAGTAGGGAGGTCTGCAGAATTTCTCAGCTGATCAGTTTCGACAGTCTCTGGTTTTATTCACTTTGGTTTGCAGCTGCGGTTATCACTTGAAGTACTTATCGTTAATTGGGGTCTGGTTTTTAACATGTTCTAAGTGTTCTTTCGATCGTTCACAACACGTGGAGATTATTAATTGCATAAAAAGGTTTCTCCGTCACTCCCCCGTAATCTCCTGTGTGGGGAATGGTTGAAGGTTCAGTTTCTTACGGTGTTTTTCGTACACAGGTTTGGGAGTGGGTTTGGTGAGAGTGTCGGCTGTCATTTCTTCAGTGGGGCAGTATTGTAAATCCATTTTTCCTTCTTCTTTCATCAGTTTGATGTTGTGGAAACGTATGTCGATATGTTTGGATCGCTTAGTATCTTTATCATTTTCAGTCATTTTTGTACAGGACATATTATCCTCAAATATCGTGATTGGTAGTTTTTGTGGAATGTTGAGGTCGCTAAGCAAGTTTGTTATCCAGCTTAATTCTTGTGCTGCGCTGCTAGCTGAAACGTATTCAGCTTCGGCTGACGAATACTCTATAACTGTAAGGATCACATTTTCAATTAGTTAAAATGTCATGACAAATGTTAATTAGTTAAAATGTCATGCCAAATTTTAAAATAAAATACAAAATACATTTTACTTAACCTTTTTGTTTTAGAAAAAAAAACTATCCATATCGTATTTTTAATTTTACGAAATGCACTTTAAAGATTTCAAAATAAGAAAAAAAACAAAAAAAAAACAGGAGTCAATTGAAAAGTATTTGTTGCAGTTTTATCACTTAGGATTATGAAACTCCTTGTAATTTTTAAAGAGTGTACGCACCTTGTAAATGAAACAAGGCAGCAGATTTATTTTCCATAATCGGGTTTAATTTAGGAGTTTTCGCAAACGTGATTTCTAGCAAATAATTTACTTTCATTGTTGTAATCATTGTTGCTACTGTCATACTCTTAAAACTGCATAGCTAAACATCTTGGAGGTAAAAATAGGTTACCATAAATGAAAATATATCATAAATGAAAATGTCGTCATAAATTCGCGATAGCTGACAATTTTTCAAAGTCCCCAAATATTGACGAAATTTAGGAATCTTCTATAATCGTGTTCTACGCACTTTACCTTCTTTGAGTAAAATTCGTTTAATTCTTAAAAACAAGGAAGAGGAAAGCTACCTTTACTCCAGTACAAGCCGGAAGGACTTTCCTTCCGTCTTGAGGAAAAATTCGGTTTTTTTATTGGGGGGGATGGGGGGGGGGGCGCAAAATTCCTTCCTGCCCCGGGCGCCAAAAAACGTAGCTACGCCACTGCATTATTCTCAACCATTTGAAAAATCCATTAAACTTCCAATAGGACGTCAGATTAATTTTCTTTTTTAATTCTCTAATGATGTGATATTAATCTGCTTTCTGTACATACACATACTCATTACTCCTTGTATTATTGAGAAATATTTGAAAATTTCCGTTTCATTAACAATATAACGTCACATTAATCTTTTTTTCAATTGATGAAACTTTCTATTTCATTTTCATTTTTCACGTGGAAATCTTTCAATAGAAAATGAATTATTGTAGAAAGAATTTTATTGTGGATTTTTAAGTGTTGGCAACTACTATAACGAAGAATGTTTAAATTTAATAGGAAAAGGCTGTTAGAATTTTGGTTTTTTATCTCTCTATATTAAAATAATACGATTTTTTCAAATTTTAATATTTTGAGCTTCATAGTAGATATTTAGCTATAAGTACACAAATTTTAATGCCTGTATGTTATATAGTTTCTGAGAATGGCTCTGTCACGGCAAGACAACGGAGCGGGAGTAATAGGGTTTCGTGAGATAAACGAAACCCTAAAAATTGTTCTATCTCGGATAAAAGCGGGAGTGAGACAAAATTGCAGTACCTACAAATTTTAAACTTTAAATAAAAGTTTCCAAAAGTGTGATAATTTGTTTTTCTGTTTATGTAGCTATTGAAACTAATAAATTTATTTTAATGTAGCAGAAACACCCGGTTTCGCCCGAGTTAACTTTGGCCTTCCGGGTAACATAAGTAAATATGTAATATCCTAAAAATATGCCGATACGCCTTTCTATCAGCAGTGTTGAATTCAGACAGTTTTCTCCGGGAGGGATTTCTATGGCTCCGGGGGGGAAATTGCACTTTTTGACCATTAAAAGCATGCAATCTCAAATCTTCCGGGGAGGACATTTCAATGCTCCGGGGGGGGGGGGGGAATGCCACCCCTTGAATTCAACACTGATTATCAGTAGTTCAAGAAATTGTATCTATTTTGAATCTCCCGGTAAAATTTAAGTAAACAGTACTATCATTAATATAAGAATTTTAGTTATTTGTATTAAATAGCCATTTTAAAGTTTTTCAGTCCTTTTCGTTTTAGTTTGTAGTGAAATTCATGATATACAGGGTATATCTGAAATGCTTCAACAAACTTAGAGGGATGATAGTACTCATGAAAACGAACAAAAAATGCAATGGAACATGGAGTCGCAAATGGCGTTTAATCCTTTCAGGGGCAGTGGTATGTTTATGAAACCACTTAATTTTAACTCTAAAACGCTACAATGGCACCAGAATTTTGCTAAAATCTTTTCCATTTAATACGTATGTGAAATGTAGCCTTTTTCATATTTACAAACAAATTTTTTTGTAAATTCCGGTGCCAGTCATTTATTTCAACATTTTAGTACTAAAAGTACTTTGCCCCTGAAAGGCTTAAAGGATGAAAATCGAGAAAATGCGTCTAGAAATGGACAAACTGAGACAAGACAGAAATACTCCAGAAAATTATTTATTGCACAGAATAGGTACAACACAGCTCGTGATGTCCAGAGAAAACTAATATTTTACAACAATTGTTCAAAGTGTCGACCGCGGACAGTATTACACATAGTACATAGTATATCTACGGAGCAACGACCGGCGGACACGCTATGTGTAATAATGTCCGCGGTCGACACTTTGAACAATTGTTGTAAAATATTTGTTTTCCTTTTCTCTGGATCTGGACATCACGAGCTGTGTTGTACCTATTCTGTGCAATAAATAATTTTCTGGAGTATTTCTTTCTTGTCTCAGTTTGTCCATTTCCAGACGCATTTTCTCGATTTTCATCCTTTAAACGTCATTTGGACCCCATGTTCCATTGCATTTTTTGTTCGTCTTCATGAGTACTATCATCCCTCTAAGTTTGTTGAAGCATTTCAGATACACCCTGTATATTAGAATTCATAAAATGAAAACATGAAATGACATAAAATAAAAACAATGAACAGGGGCGCCATTTCAGAATTTTCTGTGTGTGGGGGCAAGATTTTCCTTGAAGGCAATTAGTTACGTAGCCAAGGATCGGGTCCACGGAGTCTGCCCCCCCCCCCCCACACACACACACACTCCCCTTCGAACGAGAAACTTTTTACTGAATCATGCAAAAACAGTAAAAGCTTCGAATATGGAATTGCTAAGAAGCAAAGTAAATTCCATTTTAGACAGTTTTCTATATTAGTAACACATATGTATTACATAAGCTATTCCTTTCACCGGGAAGATGAAAGTTTTTCGTTTAAAACAGGATTCAGTTATACTTATAGACAGGTTTACATAGATATCATTTGTTAAAACATGCATTCTTTAGTACACCTTTGGAGGGCATAAATGTATTACAGTCAGGGTTTAATTTCTAAGAAAAAAAAAGTACCGGAGGCCTAATATTCTGCAGTACTAACACCCGTAGCGCACCCTATCCCCGCCCCCCTCCGTCGTCACCCCAATCTGCATATTTATATTTCATACATTATTTTTAAAATTTAAAGCATTGTTTTTTTTATTTAGCAAAATAAAAATTTTAAATACATCTATCTGCGTATACTTAGTTATCAACTATTCCACTTTTTAGTTATTACTACTTCCAAATAGAAACCTTTAACTAATCTTAATGTTAATTAATCGCAGAATTGTGTGATTCAATAAGCTCAGAATTGTGATTTGGAAATAGTGTTAACGCAAAAAAAAAAAAAAAAAAAAAAAAAAAAATGAATAGTTCGCAGCTGTACAGAATAGAAAAGGGCTATTTCTGTTTGCTCTTCATTCTTATCAAAATAGCATTAAAATGATTTGAAATGGAAATAAATAAAATTTTGAATTTAAGACATATTGAGCTCGAGCCTGCCTGAAACCCCCAAGACTGATATAAAAATTGATACCGTTTCATCTCCATCTCTTACGTGAGCGACACATTACGTCACTTATAAGTGTTTTGATACAAAAGATTGGAGATGAGAGGGAAAGGAAAGGGTTTCAGGATTCGTTTTCCGGAAGTGCTATTGCACTGGGCTCCGGAGCGCAGTATTTATAAGCTCCAGTGAATTCTGGCCAATATTTAAATTTTTATTAAAAACAGAGAAGTACCGCAGCTGGGCTCCGGCGCAAATTAAGCCCTGATTACAGTAAAACTTACGAAAACGTAACCTGTCTATAACAGAATGCTTTCTCAAACGAAAAAAAAAATCAACTTCGGACTAAAAAAATACCATACAATCAGGAACGCCATTTCAAAACTTTCTTAGGGAGAGGGGTGGCAAAGATTTTTTTAAACTTATGCACGTATAATTAAAATATAACATGTGTCACCATCTCTCTGAGATTTTTTGAAATACAGGTTGCTAAAAAAAAAGGATTTCGGTTTCAAATTTTTAGCCAGCCTAATATAGCAAATTTTGCATTCCAGTATTTTTTAATTTTTAATGCGATTTTATGCATTCCGCAGCGATGTTTTGACATCCATGAAAGAATTGCGGTTACAATATTTTAACCCACTATAATAAAATTTTGTCTTCCGCGAGTTTTAGCGTTTATTCATGCTCCACGGCGATATTTTGACATTCGTAAAAGAAATCCGATTTGAGGCCCCCAGTTCTAGGTTCGTATGTATAGATTTTCATTTAAAGGTATATTTATGGTTTTTATCACAAGCCCGAGTATTGCCAGCGAGGCAAGGGGATCAGCTAGTTTTATTATATTAATTTATTAAATAGGTAGGTATTTCACGACCCCCCCCCCCCCCTTGATTGTCTTAACATCCCAGGTAGCACAAAGATATTGGCCAATATCAAAAATTAATATTGGACTACGTAAAATGAACCCCCCCCCCCTCCTAAAATAATATTTGTGAATATTATTTTTTGACATCTGTGAATGTTGACCAAAATTTTCCAACATCTCTGAATATAATTTTTTGACATTAAATGATATCTTTTACTGTCACTGCTGAATATCATCATTTGATATTGAGCGATATATTTTTCTAACATTCCTGAATAACATTTTTGGATATTAAATGACTTATTTTTTCATTACTGAATAATATCTTTAGATATCAAACAATCTCTTTTTCGCACCCCAGATGTGCTGGGCAGAAATCCCTCATTGTACAACGAGTGATCTCTTGTCAAGGGAAGTCTTGTCTCGTTATGTAACAAGAGAAAGGAAAATCCTGGTACTATGAGAGACTGATCAAGAACAGTTGCCGAACAGTTGATGTCGGTTAAGGGGCTTCCGAGTTGCAATCAACTTAACGCCCAGTCTATTGCAAGTAGAGTGTCTTGTATTAAATTGCGCCGTTGGGAAAAGTTGATATGTAGTATTAACTACATCATAAAGAAACAATTACAATATAAAGGATAGATGTAAAATTAAGAAACGAGATGGTAATAAATTTGGAATAATAAAGTAAGGCGACAGAGATTAAGGATAGAGTCTAAATATTGAGAAGAAAATGAAATGATATTGCTGTAGTTATAACTAACTACTTGTAAGGAAGTTGAAAAAGTAAACAATAGGGTTCGGATCTATCTTGGTCTTTTACGCTGATGTGGTTCGAAGGCGTCATAATCCGGTAGAATAATCAAGAACAGTGCTTGAACAGTGAATTAGCTTTCAGGGGCTTCCTAGTTGAGACCAACGTGATGCCCAATCTATGGATATGATGTTTTTTAAATATTGAGCCAATAAGGAAATGATATAGATTGCAGTTCTAAACTACATAAGAAGTTAAGTAAAGTAAGGAATGTTTAAAATGAAATACGTTGATGTTAGTAAATAATGATAATAAAATTAATAACAATAATATAAAATAAAATAGTAGAAATTGTAAATGAGGATACATGAATTAAATTAAGGTAAACAACAGTATAGCTACCGTATAAATACTACTTAGTAAATTAAAAATAAAATTGAAAATTAAGGATAAAGATAAGTTACACACTAATTCAAAGCATGAGGTAGGTCAACGAGAAACAAGGGGGAAACATGTTATAAAAAGCTTTTAACAAAAACTGGTAAGTGTCTGACAAAATTATCATTATATTATCTCGTATTTTTCAATCATTACTACCATTTTTTGACGTCGACCGAGAAATTCATAGTGAAAGAAATAAGACTTTGCCGCTAATAAGGAACTGTTAAACGAACTTATAATAAACCTACCAAAATAATTCCTATAACATGCTTTACATTGCTCATTCTAAGAAAAAATACAATCATTATTTCAAGTAGTTTTTTTTTTCTACCATAACATTACTTTTAATAATTTTGATTTTCCTGAAATCCTTCACTTTTGTGAATTTTTCTATTAAAAAATGAAATCTTTTAACCTATAATTAAAGAAAAAAGTAATTGGTAACATGTAATCAAGGTATGCAATCAAGATGAAGCAATCAATAAAAGCTCCAATTCTAATCTTTATAATTAAGAATGAAAAATCAGTTAAAATTACGTCATATTGACACAATCATATAAATTTTTCTCTTTAGTTTTATCAATGTTAAAATGCAGTTCAAGCTAAGTATACGTCATTTTCACCGGTGGAAACTTTTCACAAAGTATTTTATTACGTTACTTTAATGCTTAAACCCCATGTATACAAATAAAAATATATTTTGTATTTAATTGTAATGAAAAAATGGTATCAAGAAAGTCTTAATGTATAATGATAAAATAAACCCAATGGACAATATTCCCATGCCGTCACAATAAATATGAATTTTTATTCGCTTATAAAAATAAAGTGCAAGGGATAAATAGTTTTACCGAAATTTAATTCGCAAATTAAAAAATTCGGCCTAAAAGCCACGTGTCTTTAATATTTATTATTTCTCTTTGATTCTCGACTCAGTGGAAGTTATCCGATTGCCGACTTTATAACGTCAAACGCAGAAGTAAAAGTTTAATTCAAAATTACGGCTAATTAACTAAATTTTTGAACAAACGAATGTACAATACCAAATCTGTTTCCAAATATCTTTAATTAAAAAAAAAAATTATGTAATTTGATGCAGTAGTTTGTTTTCATGGACTGTCGGAAGAAAACGCTTAGCGTTTTAAGCATATAGACTAGAATCTAGACTAGATGGAACTCGTCAAAACTTGACGGAAAAAAAAATACTATAACAATATCAGTAAAATAAGCTTCTTTATTATTTAAGAAGAGCGCAAAAGAAACAGTCTTTCAAATATTTTATTTTTAAAGTTTTTTCCCCAGTGAAATACAGTACGATTTCCAATGCAAACTCCAAACAAACAATCCGTAAACAACTGTGTAATGCAAATCAGTTTGACATTACCGCATTACCGCCATATTCCCCACGGCAAGAAAGAAAATTTCATGGACCTATGAAGCATCATACAAATAGTATATTCCTACGTTCATCTCATATTCAGTAAATAAAAGAACATAGTAAATAAAGCACACATCTCTCCCCCCCCTCCCCCTTTGTGATAATGCAACCGAATGAGCTCCTATGAACATGTGCATTGCATCTGCCCAAAAGCATCGTCGAGATTCGACGTTAAACAAAAAAGTTTTAAAATGTTTAAATTAAAAATTTTAAAATGTCTTCTTTAAACATTGTTCATTTCAAATCCATATCTTCTAAAACGCATCCATTGTTTTAAGGTAATCAGATGAAGAATTTTTTTTTTTTTTTTTTTTTTTTTACAATAATAAATCAATCTTCAGATGAGGGAGATTTTTAATGTTTTCAAGTGTAATTTATTTGTATATTTCTTCCGTCCCTTTACATAATCAGAATGATCGTCCCTTTTCCATCACAGTCGGGGATATTTTACCTCTTTTACAGTTAAATACCCAATGGAACTTTTAAAAAAATACAATTCGTAGCATATTCTGATGCAACATATACATCAGCGGATTCAACATATGAATTTTATGTTAAACATAAACTCAAAATAGTTTTTTTTTTTTTCCTTTTTTGACAGATTTTAGTTTAGCGTCAAAATGCTCTATCTTATGGATAATCTGATCTTATGATTTATCAGGATTTATTATTATTATTATTATTATTTCACTTTTTATGATGGTTAGAGAAATCTATTTTCAATTGTGGCAACTTTCCCAGGGGATATTTTGCATTATTGAAGCAAACTGATGGTCATTGTTAAGATAGAAATGAAAAACATTTAATGCTTGAAAATTATTTAAAAAGTCGTTAAATTAAGCGGCAGTTTTCAAATAAATTTCAATCGAAAGCTAATTTCTTTTCTAATTCATGATGTAAGAATTAAAATTATAAAATGTAGTAAAAAATTTAAATTTGTGGTATTTAGAAGTGATGTAAGCGCGATGAAAGCTAAAGCGATAGCGCCTTTTGTTGTCATAACCGTTATACATTTCTAAAAATTGCCACTGTGTTTTCGCTGGTGTCCAAAAGTAGATTACCATTTTTTGACATCGAAAGAGAAATTCACAGTGAAAGAAATATGACTTTGCCGCTAATATGGAACTGTTAAATGAACTCATAATAAACCTACCAAAATAATTCCTATAAAATATTAGCCTTACATTGTTTATTCTATCATTATTTCAAGTTTTTTTTTTTCTACCATAACACTATTTTTAATAACTTTAATTTTCCTGAAATCCTTTACTTTTGGGAATTTTTTATATTAAAAAATGAAATCTTCTAACCTATAATTTAAAAAAAGTAATTGGTAACATGCAATCAAGATGAAGCAATCAATAAAGGCTCCAATTCTAATCTTTATAATTAAGAATGGAAAAATCAGTTAAAAATACGTCATGTTGACACAATCATATAAATTTTTCTCTTTAGTTTTACAAATGTTAAAATGCATTTCAAGCTAAGCATAACGTCATTTTCACCGGCGCAAACTTTTCACTCTTACTTTGTATATGTTACTTTTATGCGTAAATACCATGCATACAAATCAAAATATATTTGTATTTAATTGTAATGAAAAATGGCATCAACAAAGTTATAATGAATAATAATAAAATAAACCCAATGAACAATATTCCCGTGACATCACATTAAATATGAATTTTTATTCGCTTATAAAACACGCGGATAAATATTTTTACCGAAAATTAAGTTGCAAATTAAAAAATTCGTTGCCAAAAATTTAAATAATGCTTTTAAAAAGCCACGTGCTTTTAATATTATTTCTCTATTATCTCCCAACCACAGAGTTCAGAGAATAAACTATGTGCCTCGCAACACTGGGCGTTAATCCGATTGCCGACTTTATGACGTCATAAGCAGAAGAAAAAGTTTAATTGAAAATTACGGTTAATTAATTAAATTTTCGAACAAACGAATGCACGATAACAAATCTGTGTCCAAATATCTTTCATTTAAAAAAAGAATGATGTAATTTGATGCAGTAGTTTGTTCTCACGGATTGTCGAAAGAAATCGCTTAGCGTTTTAAATATATAGATAAGAAAATTTAAAGCTTGCTGTTTTAAAAATCCTGCGTTCCCCTTGCATAAAACTATAAAGAAAAGTTTTAACAACCCCATTACTTTGAATTTTGCTTTGTGAGAAATTAAATAAATATTTTTTATTAATTTTAAGTAAGAAATATGTGTACATTTTTTGAAAAATTGATGCACTGCACAAAAGTTAACATGCAAATAAATTAGCCCTAAAAGCTTATTATTATGTAACAGTAATAACAATTACTACTTAGATGAATTATATAAATTATATATTATTAATATTGTCGACAATAATTAGATCTAATTAAAAATCCAGTGACGTACTTTTGAAACTAAACTTGTATTCTTTCAAAAATAAAAAATAAAATTCTTATAAAAGTCGGACATTCGAAAGCATTTTAAAAAGACAAACAAGCATCCATTTAAAAATTACATAAATTGCATTTTTTTCTTGTAAAAACATTATTAAAAATAGTATAAAATACATAATATTAAAAAAAATAGTATAAAATACATAATATAAAAATAGTACAAAATACATAATATAAAAATAGTATAAAATACATGATATAAAAATAGTAAAAAAAATCTTTAGTTTTTTATAAAACACAAATTTTCACATGCTGTTTATATATATACAAATAGCACAAAATACCTACAGAACATTTTTATATAGGCTTTTTCTTTCTCTGCAAATTTCACGTCCGACGCCTCCATGAAATGCACATTGGCGAAAACTACACAAATGGGCGGTCCTTTAGAACTTTCCGTTCTCTTCGGTCAAGATTACAAACTTCGTCAGATATCCGGAATGTCGACAGATGTCTTGAAATGTCCGAAAAATGATATTGTTTTTTTAGGAATGTCAATAAACATCCCTGAATGATGTAAGTGTAATATCATTTTTACAAGATTGGCCAATGTAACAAATATTAAAAATAAGGCATTCAAGAGTCAAGTTTTTTAAAAATGGTAAAATTATTAAATTTTACTGTTTAGAATACTATATTTGCATTATGATGTCATAAGTAATGCAAAAAGCTGTTTTGAATGCTTTCTGCATTTTTTAAAACTAATTTTAAGTTATGTCTGTGGATATCGGCAGATGTTGTACGACATTCAGCGACTTTCGAATTATTGGCCAATATTGGGGTGGATATTGGCCAATATCTCTGTGCTACCTAAGACCCCCTTCATTTGCCTTTGGACCCGAACCGTCCCTCCCCCCCCCCCCCTAGAAGGCTCCAGCCCCCGTTGAGAATTTAAATAATGCTTTTAAGAAAGTTTTTTCGAATGAATTCATGTTTAAATTGCTTGTTTCAAATATGTGTATACGTTTAGAGTAGATCTTATAGAAAGCGTTTTTTTTTTTTTTTTTTGTGAAAAATGTATGTCTATGAAATGTCGCGCCTTCAATACACCGAAATAACAGGACTCAGTTTCCTACACTTTAAGTTACATGGAAAATTTCCGAAATAAAAATCTGCCGCAAGAACACCGTAGTTTAATATGGCTTTGCTAAGATGTAAGAAGTTTTCATCCCACCCAGCATCATGATTTGAATTTTAAAATGGGCGGAGTCACCGTTTCATAATTTCTTACTCGAATGAGATGGCCGCGAGCACAGATAAATAAATATATGAATAAACTTAAAAAGAAGCTTGTCTTTATTAAGGAAATTATATACCGACCTGTTTGGATTATTTGACGCTGTGGTAAGCTAGAATAGCCATCTTTTAAGACAGGTTCGCCTAAGTCATGCAATGTTTTAGTCTTGCACATGACTACTTTATAATCTTCCTACCCAGGTAGCACAGATATATCGGCCAATATCCACCTCAATATTGGCCAATATTTCGAAAGTCGCTGAATGTCATCTGCCGATATTCACAGACATAACTTAAAATTATATTTTAAAAGTAAGCATTCAAAAGAGTTTTTTGCATTACTTATAACATTATCATACAGAAATAGCATTCTAAACAATAAAATTTAATAAGTTTGCCGATTTTAAAAACCTTGATTTTTTTAATGCCTTATTTTTATTATCTGATTTACCTTGGCCAATGTCGTAAAAATGATATTGCTATTGCATCATTCTAGAATATCTATGGACATTCGTGAAAAACAATATCATTTATAGGACATTTCAAGATATCTGTCGACATTCAGCATATCTGACGAAGTTCGTAATTTTGACCGAAGTGAACGGAAAGTTCTAAAAGACCGCCCATTTGTATAGTTTTCGTCGAAGTACATTTGATGGAGGCGTCCGTCGTAAAATTTTCACAGAAAGAAATGCAATATAAAAAATTTCTGTAGGAATATATAGTTGTTTATATCTTTTTTTAAAAAAAAGCATTTAAAAATGTGTTAGTTTTATTAAAAAAAACTAAAGGTATTTCAATACTAATGTTACACTGTTTTTATACTATTTTTAATAATGTTTTTACACGAAAAAGAAAAAAATAATTTTAGGTAATTTTTAAATGGATGCTTCTTTATCTTTTTTAAATGCTTTCGAATTTCCGACTTTTTATCAGAATTTGATTTTTTGTTATTGAAAGAATACAAGTTTAGTTTCAAAAGTTAGGTTATTCATTTTTTTTTTAAATTAGACACTATTCATCTTAATAATATTAATAAGCTTTTAGGCTAATTTATGTGCGTGTTAACTTCTATGTAATTTTTTTTTTTTAATTTACACATATTTATGATTTAAAATTAATAAAAAATACATATTTAATTTCTTACAAAGCAAAATTCAAAGCATGGGGTTGTTAAAACCTACCTTTCTTTATAGTTTTGTGCAAGGGGAACACATCTTTTTTAATACAACAAGCTTTAAAATTTCCTATTTGTTATAATTTTCTAGGTTTTAACTTTTTACCGGCTTTAAAATAATTTCTTACAAATTTTCTAAAAAACTTAATAATAAAAAGTGATATGTAAATAAATCTTTACTAAAAGAACATAAAAAAATAAGTCGATTGTGATTGAAAAAGCATTAGAGAATTAAATGATAGTTTTGTCAGTCATTTTTTACTTACTAAATTAATAATCTACCCACTTCTTTTTGCTAAAATGTTTTATAGACATAGTTTTCAATTGCTTTCTCCTGATCGTTCTTAAATAATGCCTGGGTTTACCTTAGACTTGTTACATACAGTGGCGTAGCTATGTTTTTCGGCGCCCGGGGCAGGAAGAAAATCTGCGCCCCCCCCCCCCCCTCCCCTGAAAACATAACCACATTATTTTCCTTCAAGACGAAAAAAAGGGTCCTTCTGATTTGTACCGGGAGGAAAAGATAGCTTGCCTCTTCCTTGTTTTTAAGAATTCAGTTAATTTTACTCAAACTTACGAACCTAAAAGGCATGAAACCCGATTATAGAAGATTCCTGGTTTTCGTCAATACTGAATTTGAATTTCGAAAAATTAGTCAACAATCACTAAGTTGGCTTCCTTTATGCCGACCTACTTTTATCACCATATTTGGATATATTTAGGTAAATATCGCCCAGCTTGGCGATATTTTGACGTTAGCGGATATGATTACGTAGTTTTAAGCGTATGTGAGTAGCATCAATAATTAGAACAACGAAAGTAAATTTGCAAGAAACCACGTTTGCTAACCCCATAAATTAAACCCGATTATGGAAAAAAAATCTGCTGCCTTGTATTAACTCGCTGTTTTTTTTTTTTTTTTTTGTGCGGGAGGGGTTGGGGTAATCTTTAAGGCGAATTTCATACAATTAAATATAGGATTTTCAGCAATATAAATAGTTAATTTTCTATAAATAAATTTTTAAGTAAAACGTCATTTTTATTGTATTTTTAAATTTGTCATGACGTTTTAACTAATTAACTTTTTGTTTTATAAAGTTTTTTGCTCTATTAAAAAAAGAATATTTGTGAAGATCTAATAAAACATTTTAGTTATAAAATTATCTATGATTAGCGTTATCTTTACCTTTGGAATGCCTGTATTATGTTTGTGTTTTTACTCAATAAATAAAGATTTAATTCTTAATACATGAACCAACGCTTTTATTAAAGTTAATTTCGTTTTTGTATGTAAAGATGGAATTTTCTAATTGATTTTTCACTCACTTCCTGGATAGGCTAGAATTATAAAAATTATGTACGCAGGTGTATTTGTGATGACAATACAGCATTTTAATATTTTAAGAACTGAATTATAAAATAATAGTGATTTTAAGGCATTTTTCCGTTAGCTGGCCACAGGCAATAAATTGCCAAATAATCATTAAGGTTACAATTGTTACGAGTTACAAAAACAATGGCGTTAAATATGCGCCAAATCAAGCTTGCCAAAATATCCCATCTAGCTGTGAAAGCAACAACGAAATATTTTAAACACTAAAATGTAGAAAATATAAATAAAAATAGTGAGTGTGATAATTAAAGAAAATATCTTTTGTCATTAAATCAATATTAAATAAATTATGACTATACGTTTAGAAAACAGTTTAGAATATATAGTTTAAAATAATGATATGAATATCTAGTTTAAAATAATGATATGAATATATAGTTTAAAAAATACTTTTTTTCTATAACATATCTTAAAAAAGAAACAAAGAAAACATTATAATTAAAAAGAAATAAATTCACCAGTTCGGACTTTCGACCAAGCGTAAATCAAATCGGCGAATTTTCAATTATCGGGTTCCATGCCAAATTAATGTATTGTAACAGAATTTTTTTATAACTGCATGAATTGCAGTCATGGAATTAATTGTGTTTTTTAAGAAGTCCGAACTGGTGTGTGAACTTTATGGAGACTTTAAAAAAATTATTTTTTTATTTTTAGTATTAATAAGTAATTTGCATTAGAAATCCGATTACTCCATGAGAACAACACTGTCTGTCACAAAAATAACAGAAGAAAAAATCGACCTTTCAAATATGAAATGCACACTTCCTCGTTAAGGGAACTATGTACTCTTCTTTGCAAAAAATGACAAATATAAATTTTCCAATTTTTTGTTTAAAAATGTATTTAGACATCTCTAGTATATTCTGGTGAAGTGACCTAAATATCTGATGATTATAAATGTGTGACAATAGCTTTTTATTGCCTTTTTTAAATTAGTCTTCTCTCAGTTAATTTTTTTTTCTTTTTTCTTTTTCTTTTTTCTTTTTCTTTTTCTTTTTTTTTTTTAGATATTGCTACTTTTAAAATCATTTAAAAAAACAATATCGGAAAAAATTCACTGATTACACTATTTTTTAAATGCAATAGATAAAAATATTTTTTAATAAAAATACTTAGAAAATAGTTCCCTGTTCTTTTTTATTTTTTCATTATATTTAATTTTCTGCAATTTTCAATGATAATTTTATAGTCAGATACTTTGAATATTTGTTTTGTTTGTTCAATAGTAAATAAGTATTTAAATTATCATTTGAGGCTGTATGTCGTAATACTGCTCGCGAAGGATTTTTTAAATCGTCAAAACCTTCTAAAGATCACACACTCTTATTTGCATTTAACAGTAATCAAGATCAAGAGAATAATTTTAATATTTCTCCATTTCCACATAGACATTTGTACTGGTTGTTCTAGGAATAAGACTGAAAAGTCCTGCTTCGATTTTTATACTGTTAAGAAGGGAAAATGAGGGTGTAGGTCTCCCACATTTTATTATTTGGCTTTTCTTAATGCCAGTTCGACGAAAAAGTAGAATTTCCAATACAAAACAAATGATATATTTACTTACAATCAGGGCCGGCGCAACCATCAAGCAAACGTGCAGGCTGTGCGCCAATTCGGGTTTTGTTAAGGGCCCCAACGCTCTCTATACAATTCGAAATAACGTTTCCTCTGTATAAAATTATATTTTTGGCTCTAGAGTTGTCTTTAAATATTCCTTCGTGAGGAAAAAGTGAGTATTAACATTATTTCTTACAAGCAAAGTTCATATAATTATCTGTGACTGTATAGATTGTTGATCCTGAAAGTAATCACAAAAGCAAAAAAAAAGTATTTAAAATATCGTAAAGAATAGAAGATTTTACAAAATTAAAAATAATTATGCACATTAAATTCAAAAATAGTGGTATTTTTCAAACATTTTATTATCTTTATTAGATATTATTCTTGGATATATACAATTTAAAAATAAATTTTGTTTATACGATATTGCAGTATACGTTGGCCTCCACTAACTGCTTTGCCAGGGTTTCGCGCAACGTTGCGCCGGCCCTTCTTACAGTTCCTCCAGCTAAATCCATTTTGCAGTGATTAACAGAAGCCCCCTTAACACGAAAATATTCATATATAATGCTAAGAACTCAAAAATCAGCGTGAAAACCAATACAGAAATAAAGAAATGTTCTTTTGATATAAGAAATGCGACGCCAGCAAGGCCCTTTATTTTATAAGCTAGACAGTGAGGAGTTTCAATCTGTGATTTGCACTTATAGATCTCTCCACTGCCTCCTCTTTCGCCGATTTTATTCAAAGCATTCACACACAAAAAAGGTCAACAATTCTTATTTATTGTCAAAATATGCGAGATAATTTCGGTTTAAAGCGTCTCTCAATTTGGCGCCCCCCATTGAATCATTTTGCACCTCCTTTCAGGTACGTAATCATGCAAAGTACAAAGTGTGTTCAGCCATCCCTATAAACATTTACAGAAGCTTTCTTCTTTTATTATTTGGATATAATAAAATGTTTTACGAAAGAAAACATTCACACACACATTTAAAAAAAAGTCTACAATTTTTATTTATTGTCAAAATATGTGAGATAATTTCGGTTAAAAACCTCTCTCAATTTGGCGCCCCTTGGCAGCGCGCCCGGGGCGACCGCCCCCCTTGCCCCCCCTTAGCTACGCTACTGGTTACATAGCGAGACTATTGAACACGAGGATTCTTCTTGTGCAGGGGTTTCTGTGGATGGCCCCCGCTTCTGTGCACCGCTGGTGCGAAAAAGAAATTCTTTGCTATCTCAAAATGTCATTCAATAATGAAAAAAACGCGGCATTAATATCCAAAAATGTTAGAAAAATATATTACTCAATGTCAAATGAGGATATTTAGCAATGACAGAAAAAAACAATGTCAAAAAATGGTATTCAGAGATGTTGGGAAATATTGGCCAAGATTGGCGGATGTCAAAAACTAATATTCATGAATGTCATTTCGAGGGGGTCATTTAACGTTGGCCAATATAAAATTATGATATTGAACAGTTTGATATTGGCCAATAGCTTTGTGCTACATGGGTGTTTATAAATGTAGGAAAAATAATTTCATATGAAACAAAGTATAGAGATAAAGTAAGAAATGACAATTTCTATGTAAATTATCGTACAACCAAGCAATTTGACAGTTTAGTCTTTGATATGAATGTGAAAAAGCTTGTTGAAAATTAATGTCCGACGCGATATTCAGATATTCATTTCTTTCAGTGAAAAAAAAAAAAAAAAAAAGAATCAACGTAACCGTAACCTAAAAATCGTAAAAAAATTTGTTTGACGTTTTCCTGCGATCAGATCTAAAAATAAGATTAAACAGGGAAATAGGGGAAGTAAGAGAGAACCAAAGCGAAATCTGTTATACAACATATTATATGTTGTATAACCTTACCAACCTCTGGTCAAAGAAATAGAACATGAAGAATGACAGCTTCCATAGGGCTAATGTAAAACTGGGACCCGTACGCTTATGACGGGTAAAGTGTTGCTGCAAAACAAACTTTACAGGGATGAAGCGCAGCGACGCATGCGCGCGCACTTGACTCGAAACCAGAATAAAATGTCTGCGCTTTTTTCCATCATTCATACTGTGTGACATATCCGCTATAAGCTTCAGCTGTTTTCTGTTGTAAACACACGACTTAAGGAGATAATGCTCTTGTCCCGCCCCCCACTTCGATTTTATATATAATGAAAGCCATATTTTCTTTTTAAATATCAATATTATTTTATTTCTATTTCCATTAAAAATAAATATCTATATGAAAAAGTTTGACTTGCATTATAGCTTAAAAGAAAAAACAATAAACAAAATTGTTAAGCAATAAATTGAACAAATATATATTTTTTCTTTTAAGAATTTTTTTTTGTCTCTTTTGCAGATGGTATGAAATAAATTCTTTTTGTTTTATTAGGTGCGTTCGTAATTATATAAATACGTAGCACCTATAGTCGTCGTTTGGTCCGTCCGTCTGTCCGTCCGTCTGTCTGTCTGTCCGCATATAACAACGCAAAAACTACCCAACCAAATGGTTTGCAATTTAAAATATATTATCTTTGCAGAATTTTGTCGAGACATTTCAAATTTTATTAAAATCGAATCAAAACTTTAGGAGATATTAATAAAAATATTTATTAAGAAATTTGATTTTTTTTTTTTAAATCGGTGCTTTTTTGTTATAGGAGCTTCCGATAGATGTTTAATCGTCAAGCGACCGAGATACTTATTTTATGACAGAAATTAATCTGCAGACGATATAATTCATTTCACAGAATTAAAAATCATCAAGATCTGAATATTTATATAACTAGCTGATACATATATATCTGAATATTTATATAACTAGTTAAGATATTTGTATGAACAGTGTCATAAAATATATACTTAACTAGCTGTTTAACCCGTTCTACGCACGGGATATCATGAATTTAATTCTAAAACGTGCGTACGAACGCACCTCGTTTGTAACGTTTGACGTACAATTTCCAACTTGTTCTGCTAAAAACAGAAACAAAAAACAAGATATTTCAACTTCATGTGTTTTCTTTTTAATGGGCAATCGAAACTGCATTTTCAATTAATTGACAGCTGTATCTCTGTGAATCATTACTTTTAAGAAAAAAAAAAAGTTAAAAATTGATGTTTTATCGTATTATTTATTTATTTTTAGATTCAAATAAAATACTATGCCTTTCAATGGATTAGTTGCTCATTCACTCAGAATAATATTTTATGAGATTTTTTTTTTCTGTTTTAAATATTAAAGAAAATTTATAACACAAGAGCCAGTGTTATTGTTTCATCAAACTGCTTATCAATGCAATTTTTGAAAGTCAATAAATATACCATAATAAATAAAAATAAATTCCTCTTTTTTTTTTTTTTTTTTTTTTTCAATAAATGAATGAGAAATTAAAGTATAATTTTAGAAATTTTTTTTTTTTATTTACAAGTTGTAAAAAATGGAATGGATTGTTTGAAAGATTATCTTCTTGTAAATGTTAAGCAATAAACTGAAAAAAATATTTTTTTCTTTTAAGACATATACAGTTATTGTTTAATCAAATTGTTTTTCATTGCAATTTTTGAAAGTCAATAAAAGTATCCTAATTAAAAAAGAAATTCCTTTTATTTTTTCAATAAATGAATAAGAAAACAAAGTATAATTTTAGAATATTTTCTTTTTATTTATAAATTGTAAAAAATGTAATGGGCTGTTTGAAAAATTATCTTCTTATAAACCTTGGAAATAAAAGATGAGAGTATTACTATAAAATTGATTAGTAAAGCTTAAAATGGAATAAAACACAAATGTTATCAACTGTATATTTTTGTTTCATTATAGAGCAAATTTATGATTTTTAAAATTATCAAGGTTTAATGTGCTTTTGTAATGGATATTTATATAATTTGTTTACTATTGCTATATTTTTCCGTGCTATTTACCTTTCTTGTGCTCCCTTTATAACAGTCAGCTGCACATATCCACTGTTAATGTAATTTTTTATTCTTTGTTCACATACAGTTAATGTCATAAGCAAAATTATAGAAAATAGTGATTAAGTATTTTCATTAACAGCTTAGAATCTCATGAAACAGTAAATTTACTTATGTGAAGTCAGCATATCAATACCGAAGTAGCAAAAGGCTTTTAGAAAACTTTTCACCTTTAATTTAAATATTTTATGTTAATAATAAATGGTTTTTCTTATAGAGCAAATTTAAAAATGAAATGTAACATAACATTAAACATCAATTTTTCTCGAGTACAATATTACAAGGAAAATAAACTTTCATTTTCCTATTTTAAAAACAAGTATTTTCCTTTTTGCACTAACTCAATCTCCCTTTTAATTTTCTTTATAGTTTTGTATTCTAGTGCTATTAATATTATATAATATTTATATGAAGTATGTTTGAGAAGTTAAATAAAGATTTCAGCTCAGTTTTATTAAATTGTTAAACTGTTCAATATATCATTTTAAATAGAGCGTAAGATTATTTTATATCAAATAATTAAAATATTCTAAAGACCTTTTCAATAAAGTATTTTTTTGCACAATGCATTATAAAGTAATTGTTTATTCTTAGGAATACTGTATAAAAAGCATATTCAGTTAAAATAATTGGTTACTGATACATAATTGTCAGTTGTTTTATTTCCAAAAATGATTAATTAAACAATACGAAGGTTGACAATCCATATTCACTTGATTGTTTTCCATTTAAACTGTGATTAAGAAAAGAAAAAAATTATTAAATATCTTTGGCTTGGCTTTTAAATACGTTGAAGCTGGCTGTCGCAAAACAGATAAGAATAGGGTGGGGTAGAGCTCCTATAATATTATAGGAGCCTTAGGGTGGGGAAAAGCACTGGAGAAACAGAAAGGCGCGGGCTTTTCTTATTGTTTTCGTCTAGAATGCGCGCGCATGTCAAGGTTGTCAGAGGTTTAGCAAAGTTCCCGCCTTGCCGCGTTCAGACCACAGATAATATATTCCATATAATATATTGGAATATATAATCTGTGGTTCAGACCGCGTCATCCTGTATGGTTGTTTTCTCCACATATCCCAACCCGTAATGTTATGATAAAGCTAGCGATAGATGGCGACAGTTACGCTTTTTCTAAGCTGTATTTCTTATCTATTCTATATTCTTTGCTCTGGTTGACAAATATGCTTTCTTTCCAGAAACGCCCCACCTTTCGGCGGGATTCCAAAAATTAGTTTTAGGCTCATTGAGTTGTTCCTCTCCACGGTAATCTTTAGTAAAAGGCGAAAGATTAGCTCGTATTATGAAGAGAAACCAGAGCATACATAAGGTTTTGCAGCCGAAAATCCTATGCAAATAAATTCGTTCGGATTACCGGTGTGGAAACATTTAAATTTCTTTATGTATATTTGTGTTATTGCTGCACTGGCCCAGCAGCGACAACCTGTACAATTTTTCTTCGCTATTAGACGAAATGGAAGCATTTGTCTTGTTTGTCGCATTAAAAAAGAAAAATATTTATTTTCTCAAGAAATCCCGTATAACTTAAATGGACCTAATCAAACACCATAACAGAAGCTCAGCGATCCTTCGACAAAACTCTGCTGTTTCTGTAGTTCATACTTTTCTTGGTGTTGTTTTCTTATGTGTTGGAATATCTTAATTTCCTATTACTGCTTTATTCATTTCACTAAAATAAGCATAAAATCATTTGGTTTATGTTACGATATTTTTTACTCTTCGCAAAAAAGTCGCAAGAGCAATTTTTCATATAGAAAAGGAGAAAGTAATTTTTCAGAGTTGGGGATAACTGTGAATATACCATTCTCGAATAACCTACGAATGCGTGAGCTACATTAAAATGCCAAATATGAAAATGAGATTTTCTTTACGAGAAAAATTAAAATAAGTCAAACAAATGCGAGAACGGAGGGCTGCTAGAGTAACTCATCGGTGGACTTCTGCCGCGACTGCATCACATCTGCAATGTGCGCAAGCACTTGCTTGAGCTGCACTTTATCTTAATCTTAGAGGCATTTTTTAAAACTTTTTCGCATACTTTTTATCACTTTTGGTTATTTCTATACCTTTTAACTATTTTTATGAGCTATACTTAACAAATTTTCTTTTTTTCTTCTTTTCTTTTATCTGTATCTTTATCTTTTTTTTAACCATTGGGAAAATGGTTGTTCTTTTCGGTCGAGAATGGACCTCTTGACGTCGTCACTTTATTTTTTTAAACGTTTTTAACGAAATTCTGAAATTTTAGAAGAATTTTCAACGAAATTCTGTAACTTTAAAAGAATTTTTAACGAAATTCTGTAACTTTAGAAGAAGTTTTCTTTGAATAGGCAATAGGAATGCATAAAATCATTACAAAAATGTTAAAGTTACAAAAAGTATATATACTTTTCATTATCAGATATGAAAAAAAGCCGAATTCAAAAATGGACGTCGGATGAGAAATCGTCTTAAAAAGCAAAAAAAAGTGGTCTTCAACTTTAATTTTCTCAAAATACCTTTAGCTCAGACACCAATCTAAAGAAGAGTTAAAGCAATACTTAAATTTTGCTTAGGGTATGGTCTACAAATAGAAATTGTACCAAACTTTAATTAACCATAGGAAAAATCTTTTTTTTTTTTTCTTAAGCTTTTGGAACATTTTCACAATGGTTGTTGTAATTTGTTAAATTACAATTTTTTAATTTATTTATTTTATTTATTTATTTATTTATTGAGCTTACATTAAATTTTATTTTTAAATAATATCAAATTAAATACTTGTGAATGAAATGAAATCTATATATTTTTTTTCAATAAAAAGTACACGTAAGTCAAAATTGTAGCAACCTCGTCATATTTTTTAAAGAAAATCCAATATGAAAATATCTACCCCATACTACTCTGTGGGAAGAAATTTGTGTTTTGCCATAAATTTTCCTCCGAAATTCTATGGCATTGTATGCATGGGCGGACCGCTGGATTCAATGCAACAGAATAGGGAGTTAGCTCTGTGTACTATTGTGGACTTCAGTGATTTTAAAATGGAAGGCCGCTCAATATCTTAGAATTTGAAATCGCTGGTTTTGTGTACAAAATGTTATTTATTTATTTTTTTGCACGAAAAAGTCGTTGCATTAAAAAACTTTCAGACTAAAATTAGTCGATTCCTTTCCAATTTATTTAAACTAATTTTCCCGAGAATTATTTTGATTCAAATGAACACGTTGAAATTATATTTTTTATCGTTTACCTAATGCCCTCCCCCGCTCCCCCGAAAAAAAATGTATATATTGAAATAAAAATAAAATAAAATACATCATACATACTTTCAAATCAAAGTACACCAAATAAGTTCTACCAACACCCAAATTCAAATTTTGAGATGGCATAGTAATACATACATCTGGAGGCACGGCAGTGCCTCCGCCAAGTCGAGAAAGCACAGCCGTAAGCATACTTTTCTGGAAGCAACTCAGGGCACTTTTGACCCCCCCATATCTCCGCGCTGGAGTATCCCAAAAATTTTAAACTTCAATTATAGAGAGTATTTGGCATACAGGACCAAATTTTAAAATTACAACTTTCTGTCTTTTCTAGTTCAGGCGATATATGAACTCAAACATTCGATTTTTTGTCACTTCTTACTCACTCGTTCACGCGTCATCAAAAAGATTGGGTAGATCCCGTAGCCCCAGAAACTTGACATTTGGGAAAAAGGTAGTGTTTAGGATACAAAGAGAAGGAAAAATTATAAAATCCAGAAAATTCGAAAAAAAAACATTCGAAAATTCAACAAATTCCATCAAAATTGAAAATTGAAAATAATACGATCTTGTAGTCTTGGAAACTTAAGATTTGGTGTGAAGGTAGTGTTTAACATCCAGAAAAAGAAAACATCAAAAACACCAAAAAAATCGAAAGCAAAATTGAAAAAATCGAAGAAATTGAAAAAAACCGAAAGTTTGAAGACAATCCGATTTTGTTGCGCTAGAAAATTCAAATTAGGAATAAAGGTAGTATTTAGGATACAGAAAAAAGAAAATTAAGAAACTCTAGAAAATTCGAAAAAAAAAATAAAAAAATTCGAAAAAAATTGAAAAAATGAAAATAATTTGATACGATAACGCTCGTATTTATAAATTAATTTGGATGAAACTAATTGTGTGTATTAAGCTCGCCAATGCCTCGACCGAGTTCGTTGGCCAGCTTGGTCCGCCATCTTGTTTCAAGATGGCGGCCACGGAAAATTTTAAAACTAAAATAAATATACAAAAAAGTTAAAAATTCAAGTTTATTTTTTAACTAGGTGTTAGGACTTGATACAAGGATTCCAGAGCATTTTTTGTTTTACCTCTATCTTAAAAATTGGCTGAGATAGAGCAGTTTCAAATTCTAGGGTGGCTGACATTTTGAAACAAAACAGCACATTACAAAAAACCAACGATAAATTTATGGTCAATAATGGTCAAGCAGGTGCAATCCCGAATGAATACTCCGTGTTATTATAACTGTAACTTTGACTTCGAAATTTTGATACGTTGCATTTTCTATTTGTTGATATTTTTTAACTATAATTTACGCTAAGTGAAATGTTGTTGTTGAAGAGGGATTTTCCATGTAAATCCGAAACGTCCAATTTTAATATGTTTTTAATGTTTTATGAAAGTGTATTGTAATGTCTGTAATTTTAATGATTTTAATATAAATTTATAAGTTTTAGTGAACGCGATTTCTCGCAAATTATTTTCTTTCATTGTTGTAATCATTTTCCCAATCATACGCATGAAACTATATATTCATATCCATTAGCGCCAAATTCTCGCCAAACTTGGCGACAATTGGCGAAATCTCGCCAAATTTGGCGACAAAAATAAGTCTTCATAAATGAAGCCAATTTGGCTATAGCTCAATAATTTGGCGAATTTCTTATTCAAATTCAGTGTAAACGAATCTTTTGTAAACGGTTTCTTTGCATTTTAACTTGCTGTTTTCGAGTAACATTAGCTAAAATTTTAAAACGAAGATATAGGAAAGCTACCTTTTCCTTCCGGTACAGGCCGGAGGACTTTTTTATGAGTTGTCGGATGCAATCTATGTTTTGCATTAAATAAAGTAAAACATTGAAAAACAAATCCCACAGGATGGGGATAGTTTGTTTTAGATAGATTTTAAGATAATTGTCCTATTAGCTAGTACACCTTCCGTTATTGTTTTGTGTTATTTTCCCCGGATTATGCTTTTCTTTTCTTTTGTTTACGAATTTTGTAATAGAAAAGTTCCGCTATAGACTGGTTACGTTATAGACCTTTTTTTTTTATAGACAGGTTCCTTTTCTTTCACAGGCTATACTCTATTTAATTTATATATGAAATATTTGTTGTTAAAAGATGTTGGTCGCACAAAAATTTTCACATCTCTTCCTCCCTCCCGACATTACTGGTTGGTTATGGCTTGATAGTCCTTTCTAAATAAAATCATGGTGATTCTAAGATTCTCTTGATTTATCTCTAAATTGAACATAAACGATCCTAAGAAAACGGATCAATGAATTACTATATTGGCATGAGGAAATTTAGTTGCTGAAAAATGGAGCATCTGGAGGCACGGCAGTGCCTCCGCCAAGTCGAGAGAGGACAGCCGTAAGCATACTTTTCTGGAAGCAACTCAGGGCACTTTTGACCCCCCCCCCCCCATATCTCCGCGCTGGAGTATCCCAAAAATTTGAAACTTCGTTTTTCTAGAGTATTTGGCACACAGGACCAAAATTTAAAATTACAACTTTCTGTCTTTTCTAGTTCAGACGATATATGAACTCAAACATTCGATTTTTTGTCACTCACTCACTCACTCACTCTTGCGTCATCAAAAAGATTAGGTAGATCCCGTAGCCCTAGAAGCTTGACATTTGGAAAAAAAAACTAGTGTTTAGGATACAAAGAAAGGAAAAATTATAAAATCGGGAAAATTCGAAAAAAAAAAACATTCGAAAATTCAACAAATTCCATCAAAATTGAAAATTGAGAATAATACGATCTTGTAGTCTTAGAAACTTAAGATTCGGTGTGAAGGTAGTGTTTAGTATCCAGAAAAAGAAAACATCAAAAACACCAAAAAAATTGAAAGCAAAATTAAAAAAATCGGAAAATCGGAAAAAATCGAAAAATTTCAAATAGTCCGATTTTGTTGCGCTAGAAACTTGAAATTCGGAATAAAGATAGTATTTATGATGCAAAATAAGGAAAAATTAAAAATTCCGGAAAATTCGAAAAATTCGAAAAAAATTTAAAAAATTTAAAAAATTTGATTTTTTAGCCTTAGAAACTTAAAACTCGCAGTAAAGATAGTGTTTAGGATTCAGAATTACGTCAAAATAAAAAACGCAATAAAATTCGAAAATAAAATAAAAAAATCGAAAAAAAAAAAGATAAATTTGAATATAATTCGATTTTATAGCGCTAGAAACTTGAAATTTGGAATAAAGGTAATATTTAAGATACTAAATAAGGAAATATTAAAAAATATGGATAATTCAAAAAATACCCATAAATTAGTGCAGACGATATATGAACTCAAAGTTTCGATTTTTTGTCACTCACACACTCACTCACTCTCGCTTCATCAAAAAGATTGGGTAGATCCCGCAGCCACAGAAACTTAAAATTTGGAATAAAGCTAGTGTTTCGGATACAAAGAAAGAAAAAATTATAAAATCCGGAAAATTAAAAAAAAAAAAACATTTGAAAATTCAAAAACATCGAACAAAATTGAAAATAACACGATCTTGTAATCTTAAAAACTTAAAATTTGGTGTGAAGGTAGTGTTTAGAATTCAGAAAAAGAAAATATCAAAAACACAAAAAACAAATTGAAAATAAAATCGAAAAATCGAAAAAAATCGAAAAATTTCAAATAATCCAATTTTGTTGCGCTAGAAACTTGGAATTCGGAATAAAGGTAGTATTTAGGATGCAAAATAAGGAAAAATTCAAAAATCCAGAAAATTAAAAAAAAAAATCAAAAATTCGAAAAATTCGAAAAAAATTGAAAAAAAATTTAAATAATTTGTTCTTTTGGCCTTAGAAACTTAAAATTCGCGTTAAAGATAGTGTTTAGGATTCAGAATAAGTTAAAATAAAAACGCAATAAAATTCGAAAATAAAATAAAAAAATCGAAAAATAAGGAAATTTTGAAAATAATTCGATTTCATAGCGCTAGAAACTTGAAATTTGGAATAAAGGTAATATTTAAGATACTAAATAAGGAAACATTAAAAAATATGGATAATTAAAAAAAAAATCGAAAATTTCAAAAAGAAAGAAAGAAAGAAAAAAAAGAGAGAAATTGAAAATAATATGATCTCATAGTCTTAGAAACTGAAAATTTGGTGTAAAGGTAGTGTTTAGGATTCAGAAAAATAAAAAAATAAAAACACAACAAAAATTGAAAATAAAATAAAAAAATCGAAAAAAAAACGAAAATTTGAAAATAATTCGATTTTGTAAAGCTAGAAACTTAAAATTTGGAATAAAGGTAGTATTAAGGATACAAAAAAAGAAATAAATAAAAAATCTGTAAAATTCGAAAAAATTGAAAAAAATTTGATTTTGTAGCTTTAGAACTTAAAATTCGGCGTAAAATTATTGTTTAGGATACAGAAAAAGGAAAAATTAAAACACAATAAATTCGAAAACAGAATAAAAAAACTCGAAAAAAATCGGAAATTTCAAAATAATTCGATTTTGTAGCGCTAGAAACTTGAAATTTGTAATAAAGGATACAAAATAAGAAAAAATTAAAAAATCCAGAAAATTATTAAAAAAAATTCGAAAAAATCAAAAATAATTTTATCTTATAGTCTTAGAAACTTAAAACTTGGTGTAAAGGTAGTATTTACTATTTAATAAAAGGAACAATTAAAATATTCGTTAAATTCGAAAATAAAATCGAAATATCTTTAAGAAATCGAAAATTCGAAAACAATTTGATTTTGTACTGCTAGAAACATTAGTTTTAAGATAATTGTCCTATTAGCTATAGTACAACGCCCTTAATTGTT
Organism: Maratus michaelseni; assembly: GCA_963931845.1. Lineage (NCBI taxonomy): Eukaryota > Metazoa > Arthropoda > Arachnida > Araneae > Salticidae > Maratus > Maratus michaelseni. The sequence goes on from OZ007595.1 coordinate 64,780,882, forward strand.
TTATGTTATCTTTTCTTTCGTTTACGAATTTCGTTATAGAATAGTCCCGTTGTAGACTGGCTACGATATAGGCGATTTCTTTATAGACAGGTTTGTTTTCTTTCACAGATTGTACTCTATTTACTTCACATATGAAATATGGATTGTTAAATGATGTTAGCCCCACAAAAATTTTCACAGCTCCCCCTACCCTCCCGACATTACTGGCTGGTTATAGCTTGATAGTCCTTTCTAAATAAAATCATGGTGACTCTAAGATTCACTTGATTTATCTCTAAATTGAACCTAAACGATCCTAAGAAGACGGATCAAATAATTACTATATTGACATGACAATCAGGTAACTTAGAATTAAAATCGAAAAATCAATAAATTTATAAAAAGTCGAAAATTTGAAAATAATTCGATTTTGTAGTCCTAGAAGCTTGACATTTGGCAGAAAGGCAGGGTTTAGTACACAAAGTAATGAAAAATTAAAAAATCCGTAAATAATAAAAAAAAGACTAAAAAAAACCATCGAAAAAAGGAATATAGTTTGATTTATTGGAAATTTCCGGAAATTTTAATTTTGGCTTTCTTTTTATACTAATAAGTTCTTTTATGTTAAATATCAAGTATCTATAGCTGCGAGTAATATCTCAGATGGATAGCACCTATCGTGGAAGCAATTGAGAGTACTTTTGACACTCCCTCTTCCATAACTTAGCGCTTGCTTAGGAACCTGAAATCTCTTTTTATCTACAGTACTTTGCAAACGAAACTAAAGCTTCAAATTTTTGATACCTGTCAATAATAGGGACAGAGTGTGGGCTTAGCGAAAATCAGTGGATGATCTCCAAAAAGAACCCAAAATCAAGAAAAGGAGGATTACTTACAAAAAGAAGTGAAATCTCATCAAAAACGTCACCTGTAAAAAATACAGCCAAGTCTCGTAACTCATTTACCGTAAAAAGTACTGAGATCGTATAAAGCCAAGTTTAACTATCTTATTAACTCTGAAATTTTCATTCTCAAATCACTCCTAGTCTCTACATCTTTAGTTAATTATTATTTTGTGACTTGGCAATTACGCAGCACAGGGAAGTTATTACACCTTACTATGTTATGGGATGGGATGGGATGGGATAATTTAATTAAGGCAAATTATATACGCACAGGGAAGTTATTACCCTTTAATATGTTATATTATTATTTGATTAAGACTAACTATATACATCACATTCTCGTGCTACGTAATTGCCAAGTCACAAAATAATAATTAACTAAAGATGTAGAGACTAGGAGTGATTTGTGAATGAAAATTTCAGAGTTAATAAGATAGTTAAACTTGGCTTTATACGATCTCAGTACTTTTTACGGTAAATGAGTTACGAGACTTGGCTGTATTTTTTACAGGTGACGTTTTTGATGAGATAATAGGTTTAGAGGAAAGCAGAAAAATAATAAATATATAAAGTGACAAAAGATGCCAGATAAGTAAAATAAATAAAACCTACTAATCACAATTTGAATAAGAAATGGAATCTAGATATCAAATGAAATTAAAATGGATTTCGGAAAAAGACATGTGAACCATATATAATCTTCAGATTGGCAGTACCACGGAGGAAGATAGTGGGCACTTTCTCCGTGGGCAGTACATTTCACGTGTCAAATGAATATATTTCTGTATATATGAAATTTATTACACAAGACCATTAGTAAGTAGAATAAATAAAGAAAAAAAAAAAGAAAGAAAGAAAGAAACATCTGAGTGTTTTTTTAAATTTGCCAATCAATAAAACATGTAAACGAAAGAAGGAAAGCTATTTTTATTCAGGGGCAAATTTCATAAACGCTTTTCAGTGTTTCAAAATCTTAATTTTTGAGATATCTATGTACAGGGGTGCAAAAATTTAGGCGCCAGTGGGCTGATTCCCACCACTACTAAATTTTATTAGTATTCTTCGTCAAATTTTATTAGTATGCTTCGCCTAAATTTTATCAGTATTCTTATTAGGTGAATATTACTAAAAAATTGGTGGTGGGAATCAGCCAATTGGCGCCTAGATTTTTGAATCTCAGTCTAGTCTATGTTGTTTTTAATTATTGTAATAAAACTTTTTTTTTTTTTTTTTTTTTTTTTTTTTTTTTGCGTGAAAAAGATGTTACATTAAAAAATATTTAGACTAAATTTAGTCGCTTCCTTGTCAATTTATTTAAATAAATTTGGCGAGAAAATAAATGCCGTTAAATTTCTTCCAGGCATGCGAAATATGTTTATTTATTATTATTACTATTTAAAGAAAATATCTTTACATTAAAGTAAAAATAATAATCATTATGTTTCATTTATTTGTATATTTTTTAAGGTATGAAAAATTCATATAATGTTAGCTTTATAGATTAAAATTTAATATGTGATCGTGTTATCCAGTGATAGTCAGATTTTCTTTTTTCTAAAATATAAATAATAATCTAAATGAAGTTAAACATAGATAACAATTATTATTTTTTTATCATTTTAAAAAATATCCATCGGTTATTTATTTTAACTTGATGCTTTCACATTAAAATAATTTAAAAAATACATTCTGTGATATTAGACACTCCGCACTAGGGTGGAGCGAAAACAATTATTTTTTTTTTTACAAAAAACGGGTAGGTGCCAAAAGTTGCCTTTATACTAGTACATCAAATATCTGAAATTTTACCGCTGAAGAAAAATGGCTTGAGTCTGCGCTTTTGGTGCAAATGTCGAAATTTTGGGTAAAATTTGACAATTTTTGAAAAATAATAAAAATTTTATGTAGAACTGATTATGATTTAATAGTGTCATTTGAACCTTTATTAATAAATATTTAAAATATTGAAACGATAAAACGATATCTTTATTATTTTTAACTGGAGCAAAACTGCCAAATTTCGGTAAAAAAGGGGCGTTGCCATTCTGGTACAGCATACAACGATTCGTTGGAAAAAATTAATAGAAATAAGATTAAATAAAGAAGCACCGCAATTAGAAGATGCTGCATGTGAAATTGAAATAAACGAATCAGTATGCAATGATTCAATAATAGATACAATTGAATTCCCATCATCATCATCCTTCACCGAAACTCGAATGAAGTTTGAAACTATTTCTAGAGCATGTGATAGCTATAGAATTTCTGATCGGTCTGCTGCAGTTCTTGCTTCAGCGGTTCTTCAGGATTGTGTATGTACAGCAAATGACACTGAAAAACATAATGTACCCGTACCGGTACCCGTTACAGATAGAAGCAAGGTAAGGCGTGAAAGCCAATCGGCTTGTTCGTCTCAACGTAAAGAACAGAACCATAAAACAGAAATAAGATATTTCAGACAATTATATTAACAGAAAAATTATATTTCGACTCCTGAAAAGATGACACAATGTGTATTGAAAAAAGAAGTGATAAACATGCGTATCGTAGAATTATGAGAGAAGAACGTGTTACTATCTTAGAAGAGCCTGGCTCCAAATATTTGGGGACTAATTTTGCCTAACATTTCCTCATCTGGAGCATCAAAAGATTTTTTTAAATGCATATCAAAGTTTTTAAAAGATGAAAATATTGATTTGTCCAGCCTCTCATGCTTGAGTTGTGATGGGTGTCCGGTGTCCTGTGAAAACCGGGAAGCATACTGAAGTAATCCGCCGAATGGAACAGAAGCTTGCAAGACCATTGCAATGGATCATACGCCAGCTCCAGTTAAATGAATTGCCTCTGCATCATCTGTTAGGCATGATCGATGGGAAAACTTCTGGCCCAAATGTATTAGGGAAATCCTTGTCCACGTGCCATTCACTCCCTATTGCAGTTTTTGAACCTATAAAGAGTAATTTAGAAAACATATTTCCTGAAATCGATGAAAAGGCACTCAGCACCGACCAGAAATACCTGCTGGACAAACATTAACAAAGCTATTTCATCAGGATATTGCTCTAAAGAACTAGCGAATAGGAGCCTAGGAAAATTGTCCCACGCAATATGGCTCACAACGACGAATAGAATTCTTCACCTTAATTACAGTGCCTAGAAGTACTTTACTTCTAGACACTGTACCTTAATTATTCGCATTGACTGCGCGTCAGAGTCTCTTATTTTTACTCACAAAGTGTGTGATCTAAGTTTATGCCCCAGCATGGTTTACCATCAAATGTAATCCACAGCTAAAGAATGTATCTAAAACCTTATGGGAAACTACTCGGCTACTAAACAACACAGAAAACGCCATAAAACGAATAGTTAAAAAAGTTATTCAGGACAATGGTTACTTTGCACACTCAGAACAAATTCTGATTGCAATCACATTAAACAACTAGCTGCTCATCCCATAATAAATGCAAGAGGTAGAATAAATGATGACATACGCAAATTTGAAATACTGACAATCAACATTGAAGCAGATGATTATATAATTCTAATTGATTGGAAAACTATTGCGGTAACAGGACCCCCAATCCCTATGCATTTATCGCAGGGCCGAAACTAGGGGACGGGGGGGGGGGGGGCAGAGGGGCACGAGCCCCGGGCGCCAGCAGAACAGAAGGCGAAGGGGGCGCCAAATGCAGGTTTTGTTTGTTGTTTGATATAGAAATGTATATATATATGAAATTTGTATAAAAAGTCTCGCAGCCGGAAAATCCAAAAGAAAAACTGAACCAAATGCATTAAAATAGACAAATAGATAAAAAGATTCGTCTACAATACAAGATAGCAAATGAATAAAAAAGGAGCTGTTCTCTTAGGCTATTTTCTTTCTCCCATTCCAAATATATCCCGTCTATACCGTCTATCATTTAAATCTCTTCCTGTGGTTTAGGATCCTGAGAATCACTAACATTTTTCAAGGTCAGTCCCTACTCATGTCTGTATATGACACTGTTCAACGTCGTCTGGATACGGTACTGCACTGTCCAGCATGGATAATTAGCAAACGATTCCCTCACTTTGATCTTTGTATTAGATAAAAATATTCCACGAAGGCTGTTCTATTTTTTCCCTTTTCTCACAGCATGGAGCTTTCTTCTTTTTCCATTTTGTCATGGGCGAGGGGTGACTGCCGTGGACAATAAACACAAATTGGGGGATGAATGCCCAAAGTAAAATTCTCAGTAAAATCTTTTTCTTTTAAGTATAGCATTTGTAAAGGTACAGTAAAAAATCAAATCTCGTACAGGGCGCCACCCTGGCTTTATCTTCCAAAAAGTTTTTTACTCGTCTTTTTGCGAAAGCTTTCTAAGCGTTTTGCCGTCCTTGGCGGCAACTGGAATATGCCGGCTTGTTACTTTTGCTGAAATTCCTTTTTCATCCAGATCCAATCTAGTATTATTAGAGGGAGCGAGGTTGGGCGACTGCTTGGGATACTAAAAACAAATAATATTTGAAAGGATAATTTGAAAAATACGCAAAATAAAACTCTTTGTTAAAACTTTTTTTTTGAAAAAGAATGTCATTTGTAGGGGTGCAGGGAGAAAACCATACCCAAGTTGCTATGACTAATAAAACCGCAGCCGCCCCAGCCTTTATTCTCCCAAATTATTTTCTCGTCATTTGGCCATTTTCAGATAAATGAAAAATGCCGCCATACCATTTGTTACAATTACTTTTTTACATACAAATCCGGCTTTAAAGGGAGCGAGGTTGGCTATTACTAACGACACTAAAAACTAAGGAGATGAAACATATGCAAGATAAAATAGTAACCTCTCCCCCCCCCCCTTTTTTTAAAAAGAATATAGCATTTGTAGAGACGCAGAAAAGAACCTCGCACAGGGTGCCATGGCTAATAAAGTCGTCTTTGCCAAAAAAATATTGTTTTCGTCTTTTTGTCATTCTTACGTGTTTTGCCGCCCCATTCTTTTGCTGTAAATATTTTTTTAGATCCAGATGTAAATTTCCGGGACAAATACATCGTGTGCCCCTGTAATAATTAGAGATCGACCGAAACATGTTTTAAGACCGAAACCGAAACCTAAACCGAATTTCGGCGATCTTCCAACTTTCGGCCGAAACCGAAAGTGTAAAAAAATTTAAAAACTGATTAATACATACATAACTGCATATAATTATTAATTAATTAATTAATTAATTAATAACAAATAATTAATAAATACTTAATAATAACTGATTACTTTACTAATTAATTTATTAATTATACGTGTATTGAACCACATTTCTAACAAACAAACGTACATATATATGTGTGTGTATAAGTTTCAAACAAAAATGAAACATGAATAATACAACTTTTATATTTCATTATTTTATAACAACCAAAAATCATAGGCGTTTATCAATAATTAATTAACAATGCAGTTAAATAATGTAAAACAAATTCAATAATGAATATTTAATTTTTAAATATATTCATATTTTCAGTTCGTTAATATTTTGCATTTAAATTGTTTAAGTATACATTTAAGTATTGGTTAAGTAAAAGTAATTGTTTAAGCAAAAGTTTAAGTAAACGGCACAAAAGTTAAAATAATTTGTTCAATTTGATTAAAAAAGGAAAATTAGCATTAGGACAACATTTTAAGCCTAGAAATTATTAATTATAAACTTTATTTTCCATTTCAATATTCTCAAAGTGAGACATGTTTAACACTATTTAGTATTATCAAATTTTAAATATATATATATAAGGATAAAAATGTAACAGTTGTCAATTTCCTTTGAGGATGTGCACAATAAGATCAAAATAAATCTTTGCTCACTCACCCCCCCCCTCCCCCTAAAAAAAATCTTTGCCACTCCCTGCCTCCCTAAGAAAATATTAAAATGGCACCCCTGTTTGAAAATTTTTATTTCCGGTTCCAAGTTGACTCTCTGTGCCTCTATCCAAAACTATTTTTTGTAAAATAAAACGTAATTAATTTAGCAATAACACGGAAAAAGTTTCCAATTATACGAATTTCATCTAATAAAAAAATATTTTAAGTATACATATATCGATATATGTTTTGTAATAAATTTCGTAAAGCTTCATATGTTTTAACAACACCTTTCTCATAAAGCATTCGAAACAATCTGGAGTTTTAAAGTAAAAAATTTCTATTACTGTTAAGTTTTCAGCTTTTAAAGATCACGTGATAAGCGTCTTTTAAGTTTAGTCGTATATGCATTGATTGCTTTATAATTTACACTAGCATCATGGATTAGTCATGACCGATAATGATAAACAGTGGAGTTCACAGCAATAAACAGTGTCTCATTTGAACTGATACAACTCACATCAATGAGTAAAGTTGAAAATTTCAGAAAGAAGGAAAGAGATTTTGAAATACAGATAGTTTCGGTCGAGTTTCGGTCAGACCGAAATTTTGGCAGCAGTTTCGCCGAAAACGAATATTCGGCGAAACTCAGATTTTGTGCCGAAACCGAAACCGAAACCGAAATTTCGGTCGATTTCTAGTAATAATCAAGCTCGATTTCTTTTTGTTTTTAATCTTATCATACTCTAAAAATGCAAAATATCGATTATAATCAGTAACAAAGTCAAATGCATTCTAAATATCAGCTTTATGTAAACAGCATACCAAGTGTGGGGGGCCCCTAAATCAGGGGCCCCAGTGTCACGATCCAGATTTAGATTTATCAGATCTGATTTAATTAGACTCTGAATCTGTGTAATTAAATCGTCATAAAAGTCTCTAACAGTAACAGGGTTCCGTTCAGCTCAGATCCAAGTTTGAGTCTCACCCCAACCCTCCACAACCGTTCACAGTTCTGATAATTGCTAATAGAAAAGAAGACTAGGAAAAACATTTAAACATAACTAAAACGTTTCTGGGAATTGCAAATGGTATAAAAAATATTCTATTTAAATTACATGAAAATTATGAAGCAATACTAATTAAAAAAAAGTGCTAAGAAAATCCTTTGATCAAAAAATAAATTTTTCTCGTTGAACTCAAAAGAGGATTTTGGGGGCCCTTTGAATGCGAGGCCCTTTGAGACCATCGCGACCCCTTAAATCCGCCCCTGAGAATATCAATAACTATACTTCCTAAGATGAAAACTTGTACAAAGCGGAATATTTTACGGTTCCTTTCGATTCCATTTTCAAGGTTTTAATGAGTCAGTATTTGACAAAACTGATTACTTAGTTCAGTATTACAGATTTTCTGATTATATACTTTAAATTTTAGAAACTTACAAAAAATTTGTTTTGGAAATTTTCTTTGCGGAGGGGGGGGGGGGGGGGGGGGCGCCAAAATCCATGTTTGCCCCGGGCGCCAAAATGGCTAGTTTCGGCACTGATTTATCGAATGCAAGTTTGTTGAAGATAATAGACGGCTGTATAGATTCCCGTACTAACATCCCCAATGAGTTACTTTGCATGCCTTCTCAGTGGCGTATCCAGGATTTAATTTCGGGGGGGGGCTGACTTAAATTTCGATAATGTTCTGAATCTTACGAAACATGTTGAATTGTGTTATAAACAGAAATCCTGTTTGACAATAAGGCCGTTGGCAGAGAAAAACGGGGGGGGGGGGGGGGGGCGAACGGTACGGGACCGATCTCGAGCACCCCCCTCCCCCCCCCCCGCCAAAATAAGTTGAAAAGTGATAATGGATTGTTTCATATACTTTCATTTAAAAGAAAATCATTGTAGCTTATAATCTATAAAGTTGTCTCCTTCTCCCCTAAATTCTGGCTACGATTCTTGCTTGACAATAAATTAATTTTGCTTGGGACAATCTCACACAATTTTTTTTTCATAATTTGTTTTCTATTTTAGGATTAATTCCCTATTACTGCCAAGGCACGTGGGGCACTTTCCCAGAACCCACATATTTAAGGGGCCCAAAAATTAAGGTGTTTCAAATCAATTTTATTGTAAACAATCTTAATAGAATAAGAAATTAAAATTTCTAGATTCATTACACAACTTAAGTAAGCTAAAATTGTCAGTGATATCATAAGTATTATATTTATCATTTTTCTTCTCGTTTGAAGATTTAAGTTTCTCATAGTGCGCCCAATTTATTTCAACTTCTTCATATGTGTTTTAAACTTGTTTAAAAATGTTTTAATTTTATGACTATTTTATTTATAAAATACCATTTTCTTTGGGTTGCGTATGTTTTTAAGTTTGTGCAACATTAGTTCATGTTTATTTAACATGATATTTGAGTCTGTCAAGTTAATTTTTACGAAGAAATTTCAATAATAATAATAATAATAATAATAATAATCCAACTTCAGTTCACATTTATTCCCAGTCTTTCATTTAAATGGGTACATTACATAGTTACATTCATACACTTCTCATTGACAGTATTTGTAAAAATGTGATAATCTACGATTAGGGCCAAAAATATTTTCTGTTGCGATGGCCCAAAATTCTGATGGTCAGGGTCTGTTCAGGATAAACAAACTTTTTTTGCAAAATCTCTTTTTTAATACCAACAAAAATTTAATTCAAAATCTTAGGGGTAGCAAGCATTCCTTCTTGATCTCCCCCTTCCCTTCGTATACATGCTCCTGGGATTTTGATCAAACGTATGGCTATTAACCTTCAAGAAATATATGTTAAAAAAACTCATCAAATTTGCGAAGAAAGGGACAAGTTAAGAATTAATTGGAAACTAAACATCAGATTTCCCTTTTTTGAAAAGAGTTAAAGTTATTGAATTATGGCTAACAATATTACTGGACTTTAAAAAAAAAGGTAAGTAAAATTGTAAGAAAATTTATTTTTAACCTGTGAATTTATTTAATGCTTCTTTTGTTAAACATTCCAAATGGTAAAAATGCTGATACTAAAGTGCGTCGTGTCAAAATAAGAGCGATTAGAAAAGAACACTATTCGTAATATTGCACTTTCATAGAAGAGTAATTAAGAATTTTTATCTTTTGCTGGATCACTCGTACTCTGAAATATTGAAAAAGGCATCTTCCTCCCTGCTCATCAACGGGAAACTTTCTGACACATTTTTAAACGTAAAGGCATTAGACTGGCAGGCCTGACTATGGAAGAGATTTGGAATCGAGATGAGTTTTCCATTTTTTAATAAATAGATTACTTATCGAGTTATAAGTGATTCTGGTAACGTATTAACGACTCATTTTTCGCGCTTCTCAGGCTGCCGTGTCGGGAATCCAATTTAAAACGCCAACTTGGACAGTACTTTCTGAAAGATTTTCTACCTTTACAAAAAAAAAGGGAAAATGTGTTTCGATTGCAAAGTTTCAGAATAAAAAGACCTGTGAATTTCATGCGTTTCCGAGCAAAAATGAATTAAAAAATATGTCATAAAGTAGCCAGTTTGTATTTGAGAACAGCCTTAAATCTAGAAAAGCATGTAACGTAAATAAAACTAGTTCGCTAGTAAAAAGACCATGAACAAACAAATCAACAGGAGATTATTTTTTTAGTATTACTACTGGGCATCTTTAAAAGACGCTTCCAAAACCGAAAATCAATAATCTTGCTTGACATTGCCATTCACAAAAAAAATTTCAGTTCGTACATTTGCTGATTTGGCGATAATTTTTAATGTCACTGCGCACTGATATACCTCCTTACTCTCGGCATCATCTGTGGAAGAGAGTTAAATATTCTTTAAATTAATTAAACTACTTCTAGCTCTTGCCAATTGAGCATATTATACGTATTCAATTATCCACTAAAACATGTATGGCACTGTTTTTCAATCATTTGAAAATAGATTTTGTTGTCTCAAGTAATTTTGATCGCAGGACTGAAAGGCATATGGGGCTAACGAGAAAACAAATTCGTTGCGTGCCAGAAAATAAAACAAATTTATCTCAAAAAGAAAGAAACAAAGTCAGTTTTTTTTAATTTCACTGCGACCACTACGGGAGGGGAATGGAGCTGTTACCCCATAACCCCCACCCCTTGTGTACTAATATGAGAATAAAGGAAATAGAGTGGGTTGTTTATTGCATGACAGAAAAAATAATTCTAATTTTATCTCAAACATAATGAGAAAAATCGGCACTTTTCATTCCATTTTTGACCATTTTGGGAGGTTGGCGAGGGGGGGGGGGCTGTTCCCCATCAGTCCCTTTCCCCTCTTTGGATATGCTGTGGTGTTACTCTGTACTAATATGGGAGTAAAGAGAAGAAAATGGACAATCTGTTGTATAACAAAAAAAAATACAAATTTATCTCAAATAAATAAACAGCATTATTTTCATGAGATGTTCGACTATTTCGGGAAGAGGGGGTCCTCTGTAACCCCATCAGCCCCTTCCCCTTTTTAGATGCGCTCTGATGTCAATGTGAACTAATATGGGGCTAAAAAGAAGAGAGTGGGTAGTCTGTTGTATAAAGAAAAAAAATTTACAAATTCATCTCAAAGAAGAAGAAAACAGCACTTTTTTCATGAGATTTTCAAATATTTCAAGAGAGGGAGGGGAGAGGCTGTGATCCCATCAGCCACCTTTTCCTTTTTAGGTATGCTCTGATGTCAATGTGGACTAATATGGGACTAAAAAGAAGAGAATGGATAGTCTGTTATATAACAAAAAAAAAAATACAAATTTATCTCAAAGAAGAAAAAACAACACTATTTTCATAAGATGTTTAACTATTTCGGGAAGGGGGGCTGTAATACAAACAGTCCCCTTCCCATTTTTAGGTATGCTCTGATGTCAATGTGGACAAATATGGGTTTAAAAAGATGAGAGTGGGTAGTCTATTGTATGACAAAAATATATGTATATACAAATTTATCTCAAAGAAGGAAAAAACAGCACTTTTTTCATGATATGTTCGACCAAGGGGGGGGGGGCTGTAAACCCATCAGCCCCCTTCCTGTTTTTAGATATGCTCTTATGTCAATGTGAACTAATATGGGGCTAAAAAGAAGATAGTGGGGAGTCTGTTGAATAACCAAAAAAAATTTCAAATTTATCTGAAAAAAAGAAGAAAACAGCACTTTTTTCATGAGATTTTCGACTATTTCGGGCGGGGGGGTCTATAACCCCATCAGCCCCCTTATCCTGTTTATGCTGTGATGTCAATGCGGACTAATATGGACTAACGAGAATGGTTAATCTGCTGTATAACAGAAAAAAAAATTGAAATTTATCTAAAAAAGAAAAAAAAGCACTTTTTTCATTTTAATCTTGACAATTTCGGGGGGGGGGGGCTGCAGCCCCATCAGCCCACCCCCTGGATACGCCACTGTGCCTTCTCATACTCAAGCAGTAGAAAGATACGTGAAGGAAGTCACAGCCAGCATCATCCAAAGTCTGTGGATACGAAAGAAGTGATGAATACACCAACACTAGATTGATATACAGAAAATTCGTGCCAGTCTGATAAAAAATCACAATTCATTGTATAAATAAAACATTGTGCTCAGATGGTAGTGCTGGTTACGGGTGGGACATGATATGCAACCACCTCCACTCCTGGGTAGTTGTAAAAGCAACTAGCGAAGAGCTGCATTCAAAACAACGATTCGTTGTATGCTGTACCAGAATGGAAACGCCCCTTTTTTACCGAAATTTGTCAGTTTTGCTCCAGTTATACAGAATAAAGATATCGTTAATATTTTAAATCTTTATTAATAAAGGTTCAAATGACACTTTTAAATCATAACCAGTTCCACAGAAAATTTTTATTTTTTTTGAAAAATTTTCAAATTTTACCCAAAATTTCGACATTTGAACCAAAAGCGCAGACTCGAGGCATTTTTTTTCAGAGGTAAAATTTCGGTTATTTAATGTACTAGTATAAAGGCAACTTTTGGCACCTACCCGTTTTTTGTAAAAAAAAATTCACTTTTTTCGCTTCACCCTCTTTTTATTTGTTTTCAGAATTCAGATCAGATATTAGAAGTCGAATGAAACACTTGGAATTTGAAAATAGTTATATGTCCTCAACAGGAAGTTAATAGCAAAACCATACACGGAATATCCATCTTTGGTTAATAGTGCTGAAGTATTTATGTATTTTTCGGTACAGCGGAGAACGTTGTATTAACGATCACCCGCATACTTCTTTCATAAATCATTGTAAATAACATTCACTAAGTACAGTTGCCGAACAGTTGCCGAACAGTTGATGTCGGTTAAGGGGCTTCCGAGTTGCGATCAACTTTACGCCCAGTCTATATGTGAGTAACCTGTCTTGTAAATATTGAGCCGTTGGGAAAAGTTAAATGTAGTATTAACTACACAAGAAAGAACAATTAAAAATAGAAGAAAATTAAACAATGGGAATAAAAAAGTAAAGCTATAGAGATTACGGAAATAGTCTAATAAATGGAAAAAAGTAAAATGGTATAGCTGTAGTTAAAATTAACTACTGAAAAAAGTTGAAAAAAATGTAAAATAGGGTTCGGAACATATTCAAAAACAGTACATAAATGCCAGGTGGAAAAGGCAGGCAAAGCTAAGCTTTAACAAAAATAGCACTTAAAAAGAACAAACATATTTATTATTTACAAAAATTTTTTTATTTAAATTTGTATTTTATTATAATTTTGTATAGCATAGGAATAAGATTTATAAAAGTAAGAGAGAGAAATTTGCAGAATGGTGAGCACTAATGATCATAATCAATAATGCAAGAATATTTTGGACGCTTGCGGTGATGTGGTTCGAATGCGTCATAATCCGGCAATTCTGCGATTATATCATTAGGGAGGTCATATAATTTTTCATAAAATTTTTTGGCAAGGTGGTTGATTCTTTTATTTAATGTGGTAGTTTTGAGGTCTCTGCGAACAGTGCTATTACGGAGATAGCGAGAGGCATTTCTGACAGTACGCAGATTTTTGTTATGAAGTTGGCTGAGGTTTTTCATGGAGGATTTGCAGATATAGCCCCAGACCGGACAGGCGTAGGTGATGATTGGTAAAATGCAGGAATTATAAAGGAGAAGTTTGTTATGGATAGCCAGTGTTTTACTATTAAGAAGAGGTTTTAGTGCAATCATAGCTCCAGCGACTTTCCCCCTGATGGTGAGGATATGTTTTTTGAAAGAAAGTCTTTGGTCAAGGGTGACCCCCAGGTACTTTGCTTCATTAGTCCAAGGTATAGTGGTATTATTAATGGTTATTCTATTGGGATATGTTAGTTTTCTAGAGAAATAAACAGCAGCAGTTTTGTTTTCATTGATTTTAATGCGCCATAGGTCGCACCAGTCTAAGAAGGCATCAATGTGAGTCTGTAGGTACCTGTAAAGTGTGTATGGGTGATAAGCGTAAGCGTAGATTGTAGTGTCGTCCGCATACAGTGCAAGGTGGGTGTTAAGTGAACGAGGAATGTCGTTAAAGTATATGTTGAATAACAAGGGTCCGATGACGCTCCCTTGGAGGATGCCTGCTAAGATACGGAAAATGCTAGAAAGAATGTTGTTAATGCGGACGCGAAAAATGCGATCGCTAAGGTAAGAGAAAATAAGGTGTATAAGTCTAGCAGGGAATTTAAGCCTAATTAGTTTGTATATAAGGCCCACATGCCAGACTTTGTCAAATGCCTTAGCGATGTCAAGAAAAATGGCAGCAGCAGGAATCTTCGAGTTTAGCTTTTCGCTGAGAAATTCGACTACTCGAAGTAGTTGATGTGTTGTTGAATGTTTTGGGCGAAAGCCAAATTGTTCAGGCATAAGAGTGTTGTTAAGTTGAATGTGGTTCTGGAGTTGCGACCAAATGACGCGTTCGACAACTTTACTGAGTGAAGGAAGAAGGGAGATAGGTCTATAGTTTACTGGGTCAGAAAGGTTAGCACCAGGTTTGGGGATAGGAGAGATTATAGAAATTTTCCAAGGTTTCGGAAAATAGTTAAATTTGAAAATGGAGTTAGTAAGTTTCGTAATGTAGATGATATAGTTAGGAGGTAGGTTTTTAAGAGCCGTATTAGGAATTTTGTCGTACCCAGGGGCTTTACGTTTTTTGAGTTTAGAAATAATTTTGTGGATAATAATTGGTTGAATTTCAGTGGGGGGTTCATCAGGGGGTTGTGCCAAGAATCTGTGAACAGTATCGCTGACGTGGGTGATATGATTTTGGTTAGCGAGGGTGGAATTTGGAGAGAATTGGTTAGAGTAAGCTCTGGCCAGGAATTCGGCTTTATCCTCGTCAGTGTTATTGGTCGAAAGGGGGGGTATGGGGGTATGGTTGTTATTGATTTTACGTTTAAGAAGCCAGAGAGAATTATCCTCGCTAGCAATATTATTGAGAAAATAAGACCAACTTTTTTGTTTTTCTTTGAAGATGCTATTTTTGATACTATTATTAAGTCTATTGATTAAGGGTTTAAGAGTGGGGTCTCTAGAGTTTTGAAAAAGACGCCGAAGACGATTGCGTTGTTTACAGAGGTTATAAATATAAGGAGGAGGAGTGAAGGAGTTGTTGTTTTTGAAGTATTTGATGGTGGAGTGGTTTAGAGCTTTAGTTATGTGAGAATTAAAGTTGTCAACAGCAATATCAATATCAGCAGTATTATTGATTTCTGGAAGATTTAAGTTATTGTTATTGAGAAAATTGGTAAATTTTGTCCAGTCAATGGCCATGAAAGGAGGTGGGGAGAGAGGATTTATGAGATCAATTTTGAAAGAGACAGGAAGATGGTCAGAGCTAAATTCGTTAAGTACAGTAGTAGTAATAGGATAGGGAAGGTTTTTAGTGATAGCAAAGTCAATTATGGAGTTATGGGTATTAGTCCTAGTACTAATATGTGTTGGTGTGGTTGGAGCATGAAGGCTAAGATTAAGGTGTTGAATGAGATTATGCAGTGAGGTACCTCTTTGGGAGTTACCATGGCAGTTCCAACGTCTGCTTTTGGCGTTAAAGTCTCCAGCAAAGAAGCAATGTGTATGTTGTGAAATAAGGTTAGTGAGGTCGTTAACTGGGAAAGTACCAGAAGGATGTATATAAATGGAAGCTAAGTTAATATTAATATGTGGAAGTTGTAAGACAATACTGGTGAAATCAATTTTAGGAATAGTGGAATTTTGAGTAATATAGTGTGGTAAGTGGTTTTTAATGTATATGGCAGTGCCGCCCCATCTGGGGTCAGCGGTGCGTGGTGTGTAGTGAAGCCTATACCCAGGGATGTTAATACAGAAGGTAGGGTTACGGGTTTCTTGAAGAAAAATAATGTCAATATGTGGATGATCGAGGATAAAAATTTTGAATTCATTAAATTTAAATTGGATAGAATTGCAATTCCAGGTTAGTATGATAAGAGAAGAGAGGTTAGTGGAATTATTCATAGTTGGGTTTGTTAAATTCCGAGGCAAGACTGTCGAATTCGTTCATAATAATGAACATTTTCTCAAAAGGATTAGTACAGTTTTTAGTCTTTTTAGAGATGTTCTTAAAGCATTGTATAAATTTGTTAAATTTGAGAATTTCTTTCATTTCCTGAAAGGTTTTGAAAATTTCAGAAAATTCTGAGGTAAAGCTAGTGTTTGGAACACTGTTAGTAGGTGTAGAATGAGTGTTAGAAGACGGGTTCTGTAGGTCAGTAGGATTAGTGGAAGAGGTTTGGGGTGGAGTGTCCGGATCCGAGCTAGTGTTAACTGCAGGAGCAGTATTGGTGTTGTTAGTGGTAGGAGAATTTGCAGTTTTTTTAGTGTAATTAAAGCTGGCAAGAATGTCAGTCATAATCTTAACTTCATTTTTTGGGTTAGGTTCCTTACGGTTGGGCCTAGTTGATTGATTTTTTCGGGCAATTTGAGGGGTTTTAGGACAGCCTCTATACGTAGCGGGGTGTGGGCCAGCGCAGTTAGCACATGTTGGGGTTATTTTTCCAATTTTGGGGCATTCAGGGCTGAGATGCGGACCAGCGCATTTAACACATTTTGGGGGAAAGTTACAGATTTCGGACGCGTGTCCAAAACCCTGACAGCGATGGCACTGTTTAACAATGTTTGAGCCTTTAAAACGCTCAACAGTGACGCTTAGGTTACATATTTCATTTATTTTGTATATATCGTCGAAGTTGTCTCTGGGGAGAAGATTAATAAGATATATGGGCATGGGATTGCCAGTTTGTCTATTTTTTAACATTGCTGCTCTGTTTGCAGTGAAGTTATGTTTTTTAAGTGCTTCGATAATTATATTAGGGTCAGTGTATGGAGGAATGCCTCTAATACATACCTTACGGGGACGTTTTTCAGCAGGGCTGAGAGTAGTATACGCGATACTATTAGTATCAAGATAGTTTTGAGTTTTTCTGAAGTCGTTGTCATTTTTGCAGTGAACTTTTAAAAGTTCACCGTCCAATTTAATTAGGGGTTTAACTTCATTTATTTTGGCAGCAAGGTCATGCCAGTGGCCTTTAATTTCGATAAAAAAAGGATGAATTTTGTTTTTGGTTGAATTTTGATTTTGAGTATTGCCGGATTGGTCGCATTCGGAGGGAATGTCCTGATGCATGGAGGTAGTAGCAAAGTTATCCTCACTTAAAGCTTGAAACTTGTTTTTGAGTGGGATATTAGCAGCCGTGGGAGTTTTGCGTTTACGGTTGCTGACTGAGGTAAAGCCATCATCAGTGCTCAGGTAAGAGCAAGGTAAGAATCTAGGATCGTTAATACAATGGATATAAAATACATTAACATTAAACTATTTGCAAATTGTGGTGTGAATAGTATATTTTAGCAGTAACTTTAAAATAATGATTTCTAAAAACAGTCACAGGCAACTCTAGCAAGGCTCTTGGTTCTTTCTATGCATTTAGAAGATACGATTTTTAGTAACAAACATATTTTAAACATTGCAATGTGCAATATATTTTCAGAAAATGCAGCACATTTAATTTGCGATATTTAAAAAAATACTACGACAAAAGAAATGACCCATACAATAAGGGAAAAAAAGAAAGTTCGCCTGGAAAATGCAAACATTTTATCTTAAATATCACTTTTTTCGTATAGAATTATTCACATCGCAAAATTTCTGTAATTGAATAAAGCGACTATTTCTGTACGAAATTAGAAGCATTGAAAATAAATTTTAGTATTTTCCTGGCAACAGTAGAGAGGAAAGCACTAGCAAAGAATTTATAATGGTTTCGTAATAAGTTAAGAATCTTAGTATACGTTCTTTGGCCCACTGCTTCATTTCTCACTCAGTTTTAGTTCTTGTCTGTAACCCCCTCGTCTCTCTGGATGCATGACATTGTCATGATAAAAATGTTTTGGACGCACCTCCTACAGAGTTCAATAATTTTCCGTAGGGTAAAATACACCGAAAAACCCTTTTCGATACAAAATACATTGGTTTTAGAAACTAAAATACAAAATACTTTTCAAAAATAAAAAAAATTCAAAGACATGTATTTTCAAAATGCATTTAAAATACAAAATACATTTCGAAATTAAAAAATTTATTGATTCAGATCTGAATCAATCCTTTAGATACTTTCACTTTCGAAACCGGTTCCGAAAGTGAAAGTATCTTCGTAAAAAAAATACGCAAAGAAAATCGAAAAAGTAATCAACGGCGGAAATAGAGATTGATCTCTGCTATCCAGTGAAAAAAAAATCGTTTAAAAATATTCAAATGCAAGCGAGATATTAGCAAAATAATGCCCCATTGGATTAACATTAGCACCGTATTCCCGAGCGCTTGCTCAACGGGAGCCTTAAATTGCAAAATTACCTCTGAAAAGAAGAACTCGAGTAACTTCTTTTGGGAGGTGATTTTGCAACTTAAAGGGGGCGGTGGGAAGCATTTTCATACCTCCAGGAGTGGGTGTTCCCAACGAGCCCCCTCCTGAATTCATCACTGCATTAAAATTACTTAAACGTTCATAATATATTGAATATCTTCATCATCTATATTATAAAGCTGTATTTAAATACAAGGGGCAGTCAAAAAGTTCCCGGAATTTCGTCGTAACCCTTTTTTACCACAATATAGGTACACATTTACTCAATCGCCTTCAAAATAGACTCCGTCAGAACACACAAACTTGCTGCACCGCTCCTTCCATTCCTGGAAACAACGATGGAAGTCCTGTTTTGGTATCTTCCCAAGTTCAGCCGTCGCGTTGGTTTTAATGTCTTCTACGGTGTCAAAACGGTTATCTTTGAGGCCCATTTTGATCTTGGAGAAGAGCCAGAAATCCGATAGTGCTAAATCCGGTGAGTAGGGAGGCTAGTGGAGGAGTGAAATGTTCGTTTTTGCGAGTTATGTCTGCACAACAATCGATGTGTGGGAGGGAACATTGTCGTGATGCAGTGACTACCATCCTTGCCATTTGGCGGGACGTTTTCTTCGGATTTCCTCCATCAGTCTTTTCAAATGTTGCACGTACAAAGGGTCGTTAACAGTTTGTCCAGCTGGTACAAATTCATGGTGCATCAAACTTTCGTTGTGGAAAAATCGTTGTTTCCAGGAGTGGCCAATCGTGTTTCCAATGGCAGGAGTGGTGGAGCAAGTATGTGTGTTCTGACGGAGCGTACTTTGAAGGCGATTAAGTAAATGTGTACCTATATTGTGGTAATAAACGCCTACAACGAAATTCTGGGAACTTTTTGACTGCCCCTTGTATATGTATACCATGTTTGAAAATCCCTGCAGAAATAATAATAATTTTAAATTAGAAATGGATAGTTATTTTTTTCCAAGAATGGATATATTATCTTTAAAAATATTTACTTGATGCGTATTTTTTCAATTAATTTAAAAGCTAAATATTAAACAATTTGAAACTCCCTGTACAATGTACATTAATCTCGTTTTCCAAACTTTTAATATGTAAATAACTACATCAGTCAATAATGAATAAACATCTTTGATTATTAGTTATAAAATCCCACAAAATAATGGTTTAATAATATTTTCGATTTCATTTTAAACAGACACATGCACATACCCACTTATACATAAACATGTTGCTGTAAGATGGTACGTGTTTGTAATTAACTAAATCAATAACATATTTGTATATATGTATACTGTATTAATAGGTTAAAATTTCCTTCTGAAAAAGTTTCATTTCCGTTGGAAACTAAAGTTAATTGAAATACGGTTTAGACATGAAAACTAGTTCAACTAATTTATATCTTCACTGTGTTAATTGTTTCATATACCGGGTGATCCAAAAGTCCGGACGAACTTTAAAAATGAATAATTCGAAAACGAATCAAGATACAAAGATACGGTTTACACCAAACGGATGGAAAAGAAACCGGGTTTTGTGCGGCAACGAAAAAAAATAGTTCTGTTGGCGACCAACACATGGCGCTATAGTGTTTTATTGCACCAAAAGATGATTTACAAATGAAAAAATGTTGACAACTTTGAAGTCAGCTTAATTACAGTTAATTAATACTACAGTAAATGTTCAATGTGCTGTCCATCAATCAGAAGTACAGCTGTGAGACGAGGCACCACACCGTTCACAGCATTTAGTAGCGTTTCTTGCGTTATCTTGCAGAAATCCGACAGCGCTATCTGTTGGTCGCCAACAGAACTATTTTTCATTTCGTTGCCACACAAAACCCGGTTTCTTTTCCATCCGTTTGGTGCAAACCGTATCTTTGTATCTTTATTCGTTTTCGAATTATTCATTTTTAAAGTTCGTCCTGACTTTTGGATCACCCGGTATAATCTATATTATAAAGCAAAAAAGATGTCCGCGAATAACGCTAATGTCATATTAATAGTGACAATGACCTAAACAAACAATTTTTGTTATTGAAAATTTTGTAACTTCCAAATATTTTACAAACTCAATTTTTACATGATCGAATAGAAAAAATAATGTACTTTCAAAAGCGATTCCCTTAAAAACTGTATCTCAATTTATATAGATTTTGTAAATTTTTAAAATAATTTCCAAGTTTGATTTTTTTTTTAAACTCACCTCAAAAAAAGAAAAAAAAGTGTGATTTAGTTACGGAAGATTAAGTCGTTTGCACTTAAACAATGAAGTAGTTCAGAATTTGTTTGTTTATGTGTAATATTCCATAACTAAATTGTCAAACGAAATTAAAATGTCACAAATCTATTTATCTAATACGCAAATGAGGTGACGATTTCGGGCAGAACCCATCCATCAAACAGCAATTTCCTACCAAATTTAAACATTTTTCGTTATAGCAGCTACCAACAATTAAAAATCCACAGTAAAATTCTTTCCACGGCAATTAATTTTTTATTTAAAGATTTTGACGTGAAAAATGAAAATGAAATAAAAAGTTTCAAGAATGAAAAAGCAGATGGATATGACGTCATATTGAAAGTACAACAGATTTTCAAAGAGTTCTCAATAATACAAGGAACATAAATATGAGCAAGTACAGAAAGCAGGTGAATATGACGTCAGCAGGTGAATATATAACATCATATGTGTTTGGAGAACGTATTGAATCATGATAAAAACCCGATTATGGATATATTGGCATATTTTAACATTTTGAGGTTCTTTGAATTCGTTTTCGCTATTTTTAAATCTATTCCACATATATACGCGTGTGTAGTGTATACATGTATATTAGAATTTTTACAAATGTTCAGGTCCCCAGAGCTCATTCTTAGTAAAGAACTAAAATAAAGATTTCAGATTTTTTTTTTTTTTTTTTAAATAAAATTTACATGTTTATATTTCTATTAGTACTTATACTGCATTCAATCCATACCTGTTTTCCTTTATTAATTAAGATAGATCTGTAATTTTTCCTCTGTTTTCTCGTCTTATTTACATCACATAGCAAATTTGTTGTTAAAACCCCAGAGGCGCATGCATTATTCAGGCCCTGAACTTAAGGAAAATTGACATGAAACGTTATTGTAGAAGTAGATGAATAGTATATGAATATTTTTTTCGATTATTTCAAATTTTAAGTGAAAGCCATGATTTCTATCCACCGTCCTGTAGGATGGGCATTTACAGTAGTTATTAAAAGTAATCAAGGATTTAACAGACATGTAGATACTGAAATAATCAAAATAAAAAACTTTGCTTAGCTATAAATGATTATGATACCCGCTGGCTAACAAGAAAGTATCAAAAATTCTTTTTGGTATAGTTGGTTGGCAATCTGAAAAAATAAACTAGTCGTTGGTAGCCACCATAATACTTACCCATCATGGATATGCATAATATAAAATATGAAAATAAAACATGTGTAAATTATTTATAAAATGCTTTGCAATTCGAATAAAATCGTGGCTTGATAACGTCATAAACTTTAAATGCTCTATTACTGAATTGCGCAAAAGAAACATCCTTATAACTCCAAAATTTATAATCTTATTAACTAACGGTTTACTGCGTCGGATGAAGCGTCTCATTTACAATTGAAATATATCTTTGAATTGAAATACAGGGTCAGGAAAAATCGAAGAGTGTGGAATATAGAATTACAAATATCTCGGCAACTCATTATCCGATCGACTTCATTCTTTATACAAAATTTGTTTTTTTATTGTCTTTTATATTCACACCTTAAAATAAACAATTTCGAAAAATTTATATACCTTTTATCGGAACGAATATTTCGAGAGTCCGAAAAAAATTGTTCCGGATAATCGAGGTTACCGAAAATCAATAAGCTTATTCCCCTTAGTACATACTAAGTATACGTACCAAGTTTCTATCTCAATTTGTTCGGGAGATAGAGCGTTTACAGACAGACGGCCGGCAATTTTTTTTTGTCTAAAAATATGTTATTCGGAATCTCCAGTGTCTAAAACGTGTAAATACGTCAATTTATTTTTTTTTTTCGATTTTCAAAACGATTACAAGACTTACCCCATATTAAGTATGATGGGTAAGTAATAATAAATGTAAAAAATCTTCTGTACACCGCTCAGTATATAGCGGTTATCTTTAATCTCAGTTAGATCGCTGGTCTATCTAAAACAAAAAACTGTCCGTGAGTAACGCTGATGTCATATTCACGATGGCAACGATCTGAGTAATAAATTTCTCTTTTTAGCAAATCAAATTTCTAAACATCGTACAATTTCAAGTTTTACACCGTCGAATAGCGAAAAACAAAAATGTGCTTTCAAATGTAATTTGTTTGAAAATTATCTTAATTTACCAATTTTTTATGTTTTTATTTTCTTTTTAAAAATTGAGCATGATTTTTTTTAACGTGTAACCCGACTGCGGAAGATTAACCCGTTTGCACTTTAAAAAAAAGTGTAAATAAGCTTGGCATTTGTTTCTGGCTAATATTCGATAGCGGAATTATAACGTCATCAAAAATAAATAAAACACAAATTTTTAAGAGTTATATATAATCAGGGCCGTACAGAAAGACCGCGGGCCCCGGTAATTATTTCCAATTCGGGCCCTCACCCCATGACCGATAAAATAAAACCTGCTTAGACGAAAACGTACAGTAAATTCCATTTTAAATAGGTTTTTTCGTCTTAAAAGGCATAAATGCATAAAATGTTTTTGGCAAGACCATGATTTTTCTCCGTTTACAGCAGAATTCCATCATAAACAGCATTTACTGTATTAGAAAATAAATATGCTGGATAGTACTTTTTTAGAAAATCCAGTATTTTCTTACCAATTTTATTATTTTTCTTTTACAGTATTTTATAGTAGTATTAGTTTATGATGCATTGGTAACACCTTTTCATATAAAGACTTCTATAGAAATTTAAAATATTGAAAATATAATTAAATTTTAATTCAATTCATCAGTTAAGTCGCCGATTTTCTGACGCTATTGCAACTATTGTTATTGTGTTTTACAATTTAGAAAATACTTGTTCTATAAAACATAAATAAATAAATGCCTGCATCTTTACTATGTGCGTTCTGCTGATTTTTAATAAAAGCTGGATTTTGTTTCGAACGCAAAATGTCTCATGAGCACCGAACAACCCCCCCCCCTCCCCCTCCTAACCAGTCCGTAAAGACGTTCAAGGAACTTCTGACTTTTGAATTTTATTATTTGTCAGTTATTTTAATTAAAATTTTTATGTAAAAAATACGTCTACTTTTTCTGGTATTTACTTAAAAACCAGTACCAAAAGTCGGGCCCAGGTAATTTGTACCGGCTTTATCCCCCTCTGTACGGGCCTGTATATAATCGAAATAACACTAAAACTAGTCGTTGAGGGCCACCGTAATACTTACCCATCATGGATATCATATTATAAAATATGAAAATAAAACATGTGTAAACTATTTCTAAAATGCATTGCAATTCGAATAAAATCGTGGCTTGATGACGTCATAAACTTTAAATCGAGGCTAACGAAAGAGAAAGGCTACCGCGGTGCTTTACGCATATCTTTTTTTTACAGACCGTGGGAGTCACGTGATGCTCGAATGCACCAATGAAGGTGCACGAAAAGAGCATCACGTCACTCTAGCGGTCTGTAAAAAAAGATAAGTGGAATGTACTGCGGTAGCCTGTCTTTTTCGTTAGCCTCACTTTAAATGCTCTTTTACTGAATTGCGTAAAAGAAACATCCTTATAACTCCAAAATTGATAATCCTATTAACTAACGGTTTACTGCGTCGGATTAAGCGTCTCATTTCCAATTAAAATATATCTTTGAATTGAAATATGAATGAAATACAGGGTCACGAAAAATCGAAGAGTGTGGAAAATAGGATTACAAATATCTCGGCAACTCATTATCCGATCGACTCCATTCTTTATACAAAATTTGTTTTTTTTTTATTGTCTTTTATATTCACCCCTTAAAATAAACAATTTCGAAAATTTTTATGTACCTTTTATCAGAACGAATGTTTCGAGTCTGAAAAAAATAGTTCCGGATAATCGAGGTTACTGAAATTCAGTAAGCTTCTTCCCATTATTACATACTAAGTACATACCAAATTTCAAGTCTCTATCTCAATTTGTTCGGGAGATAGAGCGTTTAGAGACACACACACACACAGACAGACGGACGGCAAATTTTTTTTTCTAAAAATATGTTTTTCGGAATCTCCAGTGTCTGAAACATGTAAATCCGTCAATTTTTTTTTTTCGATTTTCAAAACGATTACAAGACTTACCCTATACTACGTATGATGGGTAAGTAAAAATATAGTGCCAACCCGAACCGATGCAGGACTTACTCGGGATCTTGTAGTGGATTGAACATGTTTATTCACAGTTCATCAGGACATCGACATCCACAGTATTCGGAGATTGATTCATCGCTATTTAGGAAGCTTTCGGAAACACCGAGAGCTATGAATGATTATTTTAAATCGCATCATGAGTCGTCAATATCTTAAATTCTGCGCTTTTTGCTTGTTGGGTTAAATTGCTTTTAATTTTGAGTTTCTAATTTTTTCCAGCACATGGAGAATGGTCAAGACAGGTGTTAACTTTAATCAGGGCATAATCACTGCATAGGCCTACTAGATGGGGGCACCAAAATTTGTAAAATGTAGAAACAAATTCTTAAAAATGCAGTTTTTTGCAATAAATTTGCTCAAAAGCAAAAAATAAAATAAAATAAAAATAAATAAATAAATAAATAAATAAATAAATTATAATTTAACAAATTACAACAACCGTTGGGAAAATGTTCCCAAAGATTAAAAAAAAAAAAAATTTTTTTTTCAAATTAATTAAAAATATTAATTATTCAAAAATATTCACCGGAACCATCTACAAATAAACACATTTTCCATTGCTACAGTTATTGAAACGCATATTCCATTACTATACCTTATCCTTAATATATAGCTTAATATTTTGTTGGGTCCTTCCAACAATAACTTTAACTCTTGTTTAAATTGATGTCTGAGCTAAAAGTATTTTGAGGAAATTAAAATTGAAGACCACATTTTTTGCTTTATAAGACGATTTCTCATCCCGACGTCCATTTTTGAATTCGGCTTTTTTTCATATCTGATAGTTTACATCTATCATTTTTGTAACGATTTTATGCATTTCTATTGCCTATTCAAAGAAAAATTCTTCTAAAGTTGCAGAATTTCGTTAAAAACGCTTTAAAAAATAAAGTGACAACGTCAAGAGGTCCATTCTCGACCGAAAACAACAACCATTTTCCGAATGGTTAAAAAGGAGCCGATTTAAAATTCGATATTAACTAGTAGAAAATATTTCAAATAGGAAATTAATTAAAATTTTAGATTTAAAATGGGATTCTAATATCTTTCATCTATATTATTTGAAATAATATATAAAACTTGCTCTGATAAAAGTTTAGTTGAGGACCAGCTCGGTTCATTTATTTTGTAAACTTGGCTGAACTTTCTAAACATAGCAAAGCAATACATTTTGCATAAAATCTGAAACTTCCTGTTTGTTATTCATAGAAAATATTGAATAAATTGAAGACACAAGTAGAAGGTGGTGTAAGATGTAACGAAAATTAAATTTCGAGAAATTGAAATGAAATGCTTTTTATTGTAATTTTTTTTTTCTTCTTGGTAGCATGTTTAAAATGATTACCATTTAATTATTAATATTTAAATTACTAAACATAAAAATAGGGTCTCATTTCTTCAAGAATAATTAGAATCACATCACTTCATAACATCTTCATCCATAAAATAAACAATTTTTTGAGAAAATTTTGACTTAACACCTTCTTCTACTTATGTTGTTGATTCTATATCATATATTTTTAAATGAGACTTTGAAGTGCTGTCGGGCATAAAAGATAGAGGTCTGCACGAGACAAAATTTTCAGGCTAGGGCCCAGCTCGGCCTCAACAAAAACTATCTTGGCCCGGTGTAAAAACTAAAAGTTCGTATCAGGCCTGACCCAGCCCATTTAAATTTCAATAGTTTACGGCCTGGTCCAATTCAATTTCTACAAGAAAATTCGATTTTTTTTTAATATACAATTAAGATTCTTTTCAAGAATACTCACACATATTTATCCCAAAATTTTATATCATATTTCAGATTGTATGTCTGCAATCCATAGAATACAGAATAGCAACATTAATGATCACTTAGATCAGCGGTTCCCAACCTGGGGTATATGAAAATTACATTGGTATTGGCAGAAAATATATAACGAAAAAATATAACTGAAAATGAAAACAGAAAAATAAAACTCTAAACTTTTCGATTACAAAGATACACTTGTGTAAAAGTAAAATAGATATTTGTATAAAATGAAGGAAAATGCCTAAACTTAGTAATTGGTTGTTCATTTGTTGCCTTTATCTCGGCCCACTTCAAATAAAAACTTGTGATTTCGCATGTGTCCCTCTTTTTCTTTTCTTTCTAGTAATTCTAGAAATACCTAGCTAGAAAATGAATGATATCGGGATTTAAGGTTTCGACAATTTTATTTAAAATCCATTTGAAAGATTGATGAATCATGATTTGTGTGTCGACTAGTCAACATTAGCAACTTTAACTCCTTAGCGTGCATTGCTTTGTGAGTGCATAATTTGAAATCTTTTGCTAATACTTAGTATCTCGAGTGACTTTATCTTGATATTGTGTTGTGCTTCAAAATCGATTGGTTGAAAATCGAAATTCTGAAGAGAACTGCATCTAACATTGGTAACTAGCATAAGATTATTACTTATGAACAAAGACAAAAATATTTGGGACGGGCTTATCTGAGAAGGGGTACGCATACATAAAAAGTCTGAGCAAGGGGTACGTGAGAGAAAAAAGTTTGGGAACCGCTGACTTAGACTATTACATTCCAATAAATACTCATTGAAAAAAATACTGTAGCTTAGAATGAAAGAAAAAATATGATTTAAAACCATCATAACTTTTTAAGTTGTATAATAAAACAAAAGCAAATTTTTGAAAATATTTCTCTGTAATTTAACAAAGTATATTTTCAAAGATACCTTTAACAAAAGTTCATTCTCACTATTATTTTTACAAAAAGAAAAAAAAGTGCATGCCCAACACGTCCTGGGAACAAACTGGGAATTAGCCCAGCTCAGAAGGTATAGCCCAGCTCGAGTATGTAGAATACAATGAAAGCTTGAGCCTGGCCCGAGTATGTAAAAAAAAAAGAAATGTAAACCTGAGCTCGGCCTAGCTTGAGTCTTCTGAAAAGATAAAGTGTGGGTTCAGACACGATGTAACTGTCCGATGCAGATCTCAACGCTAAACATTAGGGATGCACTGAATATGATTTTGGCTGAATACCGCATATTTGGCTAGTCGAATACTCCTATATTTCAGGGTTTAAAAGTTTATAAAAATTAAATTTAAAATAATTTTACATCATATTAAACACAGACAATTTTGATGAACAAAACCTTTTCACAATTAAAAAAAATTCTATGTTTTGAATTATTATTTAAGAAAGATAGTCTTAGAGCTCTTTTAATTAATAAAAAAATTAACTCGACGGCTTCTTCTTTGAACTGAAATAAATGAATAGTTTTTTTTTATATTCTAAAACAAATCATTTAAAATCAAAAAGAAAATTTGAAGGAATTTAGTGCTTATTTGCCAGGAAGCAAGTAAAAAAAAAATATATTCAAATGGTAACAACTTATCAAGAAAGTTTTTGAATGTATTAGAGGATCTCAAATGAAACGATGCCTAAAGTAAACGGTTATTTTCAGCCATTGGAAATGTACAGGGTGTTCCTAAATTTTTAGAAAAACTTTCAAGGGAGATAATGCCGTCAAGACAAACATTTTCTGTACTGCAAACCAGCATCACAATCCATTTATTCAATCAAAAATACTGGGTATTTCACTAAAAGCTGTACCTGAATTTTCATTCACAACTTTAACAATAATGAAGATATTTTAGCGAAATTTTGTTTTGTATGAAATCATTGGAAGTGACTGGATTTTTGTCAGTGACACAATATATGTACTGTCAGCTGTATTCTGAATAATGGAATGTCTAGCTTAGTGTTGTTTGCACTGCAATGGTGGCAATTTCTAGCACTTAGTGTCATATTTCAAAGAAAGCAATGTAAGTCTGATGTTTGTTGTTACAATATTTTCATTATTGTTAAAGTTAAATGAAAGTGCAAGTTCGACTTGGAATAAGATACACTGTATTTTAGAATAAGTGGATTGTGATTCTGGTTTCCCATACAAAAACTGTCTCGTTATTTATTAAAACCCATGAAATTTGTGTATTATCTTTCATTATGTTTAGAAACATCCAGTTATGAAAATATATATATATACCCAGGAACTTGCATTTATGCATCAATAGTTCATATGAATGTCTTCATTAACAGTTAATTTTCTTAATTGTTACTTTTCAAACAGCAAATAAATAATGTAAAAGCAATCTCTGTATTTAAATATGATTCTATCTTTTAACTGTCATTCCCTGAAGATCTTTATTTATTGACAGTTAAAACTAAAAGTTATCTAAGATTTTTAAAAATATTTTAAAATTCATTTTTTTTAAGTATTTGGTTTGGCTGAATATCTTGATATTCGGCCAAACCCAATAGTTTGATATTTGGTCTAACTGAATATTCGGTAGTATACCCAAATACTGAATACATACCAAATATTCAGTGCATCCCTACTAAACATGTTAAATTTCTGTATTGATGTCAAACTAGCATCGCTCAAGCAGCACATTCATCATTCATTCTCGACCCAGCCAGGTCCATAAATTTTTTTTCATATTTCGTTGACTTTATTCCGACCCTTTTAAATTTGTTATATCGAGACGATCGGCCCGCTTATTCTTTTTATTGGCCTATTTAAATTTTTTTATTGGCCCAGCCTGTTGAAAAAATTGTCTTTATTTTACCGAGTCCATGCTGACTTCTAATATAGGATTAAGAAGCAAAAATGTGGTTTTAAAATGGGGTAAAGACTTAAATATGTAGGTAATAGCATAGGAAACAAAGGACTAATTAAGTGAATGCAAAAAATAAATTATTTCAAAAAGCTTTATTGCACATAAGTACAACTAAAATATTTAGACATACATTTTGACAATATGTCTTAATTTAATGTTTTTCAACATTATTTATAATTTCTTGTTGAGAAATAATGCCATTAAATCACGATTCTCTTTGTTTTATCGCTGATGATTAAAGTATTCTATAACAAGACAATGAGATTAAAGAGTGACAGATCTAATGACTAACATAAAAATGAGATTGAACATCAAACTTAAGGGAAAAAACAGGATGACTAAAAATATACAGTATGGTAGAGTTTAATATAATGTATATTATAAAGAAATACAAAAACTTAAGTTATGATAAAAAATAAACAGCTCATTTATTTAAAATTGTGATAAATTAAATGAAATAAAATTTTCAAACAGAAAATAAATCAAAACTTCTTAACAATACATTTAATACATTTATGAATTACTAAATGAAACAGATTTTGCTACTTAGCAACATCAAATATTTGGCACTCGACCATTTAAGGTAGAGGTCTTCAACCTTTTTAAATTAAAGTCATTTGCCACAACAAATTCTGAAAGGTAATCTTCATCTTATTTATTTGCAAAGTGTCTGTCATTAAATAAAGCAAATTTTTCTATTCTAAAATAGTGGTAGCTTGGTGACCTGTGAGCCACAGATTGAAGACCCCTAATTTAAGGCATCACATGCAGTGAAATATTGTGGACCTCTTTTATTGGTTAGTTACAATGTATCACTCATATATAAAACATTTTTTAAAATACATAATCTGGATATGAAAGATTCATAAAGCTTGAATTAAAATTAATTTTATTTTGAACATCAAAAGCTCTGCTCAGTAACTACATAAAAATTAAGCAAATATAACAGAGTGGGCCATAATTAGCTCAGCAGAGTTTTAGCATGATATATTTTAAATCAATCAATGCCTTTATATTACATTAAAATAAAATTCAAAATGTGCAATTTATTTACAAATATAAAACAAATACAGTAATAGGATTTTGCATTTGCTGTTCTTGAGTGTTTCACAATTTGGTGTAGGTTTTTTGAAATTTTGTCTTCAATTTAATAAAAATAATAAAAAAGATTTAATAAGGAAAATAAAATAACTGTCTGAATTATTTCAAAGATTTTAATTAAAGAGTTCTATCAACATGCAATATGTAGCTTTTACTTAACTTTAAAATTTTTTACACAGACATACATTTGTTAATACTCAGGGTGTCTATTCCAGATCAGCAATGAATTTCCCTGACTTTTCCAAGTTTTCCATACCAATAAAAGAAAAATTGCAGGTATCAAGACTTTGTGATGTTACACACAAAAAATCTTAAAAGTTGTCAATTTGAGAGTGAAACTTTCACAACTGATTCTGAGGTGCAAATTACTGATATGTTACATAATTTTTTGCAAAATTTACAAATTGTTGAACTTTTTACATGTTAAACATTTTGCAGATACACACTTTTAGCATCAGGTTCTATCCATTTTGTCAAATCAGGATGAAATTCTTTATCACACCAGTCACCGTTAAATACAGATTGCTTTGACATATTTTAATATAAATAATAAATATTCAATAAATTAAGCTAACAAATGTTCAGTTCCCAAATACAGATAAGTAAGTAGAGTGAAACACCTAATCAATCCTACAACATTCAGTAGAAAGTTTCAGTGAAAATGGAACTGAAAATATCTGAGTTACAAAGGAGGACTGAAAGGCGGTAGACAAAATGATTTGCACATTAGGTTGAAATACTCGTTACAGTACTTATGAAGAGCAAAGTTTGATTTTAATGGCGCTGCAATTTTAAACCCTTAAAAAATCCTTTCAAATCCTTTCTCAGGATTAAAATCAGTCAGTTAAAAATTTTCTAACTTTTTCTCAGAATTTTCCTCAGAAATGGTAAATTTCCCTGACTTTTCCAGGAGGCTAGACACCCTGTTTGATATATGTTATATATATATTTTTTTTAATTTGACAAAATTAGTGAAATGGCTCCAATACAATTACTATCAAATAACAAGAATTGGATTTCAATTTACATTGCCAGTCACCACACAGGAATACAATAAAAGTGCTCATAACAGAGTTCAAGATCACTGGGAATATACAGGGAAATCAACAAGCACCTGTGTTCCAGGAAACATTCAGAAAGTAAAAAACAAGACAGAACCATAACCATCAATGTGATTATGCCTATTATAAGAACTTCAATTTTCTAAAACAAGTGTTTAAGAGAACCTTTAATGTAATTTGTTCATTTGAGTCAAATTTCAAGTGATCATACATATGAAAGTTAAATATATTGTTATTTAATTTATAAATATAAAAGCATTGCAGTAAAACTCCAATTATCTGGATCACAAAATAGCCATAATCAGGAAATAAAAAAATGACTTTTAGGAGAAAAAATCATTATTCAAATGAGTATTATATGTTTTTGTTTATAAAAAATATACGTAATTTCCTGTTTAAGCCAATGTTAAGATGTATATTTAATTGTTATTTTGGTGTCTATATGTTTGGGTAATTTTAAGCAGGTATTTACAGTCTATGGCGAAACAATTAACTTTGTTAGACATGTTCAATCAACACACCTAAATGCATTAAGTACTGCATATATTTTTCTTTTACTGTTTATAGTAAAATAATAATCTTATTCAAAGGTAGGTTTAATATAATTGGAGTACATTACCCCATTTTTTTCTTATTAAACAAAGACAACTTTAGAGAAATTATTTCCCAACATAACCTTTTTTGATGATTACTCCAATTATCTGAATTTCTGCATATTGAGATTATATCCAGAACCCATTAGTCTGGATTAATTGGAGTTTGACTGTAGATAAAAGTCACCAAGAAAAAACTTTGCTAAGGAATTATGGTCCACCTGTATGTTCAATACTGATGAAAGAAAAGAAAAAAAAATCGTGCATTAAAAACCATGCAACATTATATCCATCCCGAGCAATTAATAATACCACAAATTCAAAACTTGGTTCATTACTTAATAATTGAAACAGACAGTAAATACATTGCTTAAGGCAACTTCGTACCCTTAATTTGGCAAAAAATGACAAAAATGCCAATTTTCCAATTTGTTGCTTAAAATGTATTTAGATATCTCCAGTACATTCTGGTAAAGTTACACAAAGATGCTATGATTATAATAAATATATGAAAAGGGTTTTTACTGCTTCCATTTACCTTTAAATGATTCAGAGTTGCAATCTTTAAATTTATTTTTCTCAGTTTGTGTTTCTTCAATATATGATCAAAATGCTGAGCTTTCAATATATACTTTTCAGTTGACTCGGTCTTGTTTTTTTTGGATGATTAGGAATCAGATTTTCAGTAATATAAATAGTTTCTTTCTTTTTTTTTTTTTTTTTTTTTTTTTTTTTTTTTAATTAAATAAAAATGTAAAGTAAATATGCCTTTGTACTGTATTTTTGCATATGTCATGGCATTTTATTTTTTCTTAAACTAATTAACTCTTTGAAAATCTGATGCCTATACTTATAGAACACATTTGTAAGAAAAGCTTGCAAAAAATAATTTTAAAAAGTTCAAAATTGTAGAAGTACAATTTTAAAATTCTACTACAGAAATGACATTTTTTTCTTGATAAAATCATTTTCTTTTATAAAATAATATGTCAAAAAGGTATTATAAAATACTCAAATACAAAAATTAGTTCAAAGGGTACCAAGTTTCCTTAACAAATAAATATAATTTCCAACACATTATAATTTAAATCATCAAATTTTATGAGAATAAATTCAATCTACTTCAATAAAAATAATATTTTGTTACCTGCTTTACATCTATTTGACAAACATGCAATTAAATTTAATTATCTTTAAAATATGTTTAATATTAATTGCATTAAAAGCAACAACACGCATATATAACAAAAATATTTTTACATTTAAAATAAATTTGCAAATACTCTTGTTAAGTCCATCACAGGCTAATAAATTAAAAAAATATATCATAAAAGTAAAAACAGGACATACATAGGACAAGATGGATTAAGTGTATACTTGGACTGCAATGTAATTAAATCAGTAATTACATAAAAAGAGGTTCAAAATACACAAATTTTTAAATATAGAGACTGTTTATATATATATATATATATATATATATATGAATACATTATACTTTTTTTTTTTTTTTTTTTTGCTGTAAAAAAGAAAAAAAAATTGTCTGCTTGAAAAAATTTTCTTTTCATAGAAATTACATTTTTAAAAATAAAAATTAAAGTCTACTAATTAAATTAAAGTCTACTAAAGTCTAATAAAAATTAAAGTCTACTAAAAGCCACAATTGGAAATTTTTCCATAGAAAATTTCTAATGCCTTGCATTCATAATATTTAAAATTTTTAATTTCTTAAAAGGTGTATAGTCAACAAAGCGAAAAAGTATCCAAGCCGGGACTCGAACCCGGGTCAACAGTATAGTGCACTGACGTTCTACCAACTGAACCACTTGAAACCATACCCAGCCTGGCACTTCTCACTATCACAAGTTGGCAAGGCTACAATTGCAGCCGGCTTGGATACTACTGTTTGTCGACCACAAGAATAGCTCCCGCCATAAAGTCTGGTTGGTGGCGGTCGCTATAGTAACAAGACCGGTCCATTTCAAATGGGGAATACGCGTGTGAGGAATTGGCGGAATAAAAGGTTAGATCACGTCATTCGTCTTCTCGGATCTACATCAGTTGCGTTATCTTATTTTTAATTTAATTTTGCTTTTGCTTTTTAAAAATTATTTGTTCCCATTTGATTAAATAATTTTGCTAATTTGTTAAACTGGAAAGATGCCCTTTCAGTTTAGAAAAGGTGAAGTCTTGAAATCGCAAGCACGTAAAATCATATATAATGTTGCGGAATTTTGTTCCAGTGAAGCTTCATCTAAATATGTTTTAATTCCACTCCCACAAGCTCTGAAACGAGCTTCCCGAGCAAGTGGAGTTTCTGAAGCTACAATAAAAAAAAATAAGAAATGAAGTTTCTGCATTGGGCTCATCGACAGATTTAATATCACCTGGTAAACATCGTAAAAGACCTAGTGAGCGGAATTTTCACATGCTTGAATAAATTCTAAAAGTTTAGAAGGTATTATTATTTTTTCTATTTTTAATGATAAAAAAAATTTTCCGTCCTTGCAAATTGTTTGAAAATACATACTGAAATCTATAATAATCACTGAAGTTTGGTCATTGTATTAATAATTTAAAGTCATTGATAATTATTAATGGTTATGAAAATATCAATTTTTTATTTAAGTTAATTTAATTTCATTTTTACAGTAATAAATTTCATGATTAATTCATATTGATTCATATTTTATTTTCATTTGTAAAATCTAAATATTATCATATAAATAATATATGAAACAGTTTTCATTCACTCGATGAATCGATTAAAATAATTACAAAAAAAAAAAAAAAAACAATAATAATAAAAGCGTTTAGTAAACTATTGTGAATGCCTATCTTCTGGTTTCCCCTGTCGAAAATGGAGCGAGTCTTGTTTCCACGGCAACAGACAGGCACAGACTTCTCGGCGAGAGCTATTCTTGTGATCGACAAACAGTATTTCACTCTGTCGGTTATATGCCATGCCTTTTAAGCAATTAAAAAAAAATGAAATATTATAAAGTCTACTACTTAATTTTTTTGTGTGCATGACAAAAAGACTATGTTTATGTTTGCTGTGAAAACCATGGTTTTTCAATAGCTATAGCCACAATAGGTTGATAGTAAAAATATTAAAGTCTGATTTCAAGTGGAAAAATTGTTTCAAATATGTGTCAAAATGATAAATGGAATTCTTCAAATATTGCAAAGGTGAGATATTTCATGTTAAAAAAAAAAAAAAATCTCCCAAGTCACTCAACAAGTAGTTGTTGCAAAATCATTAAAATATCTGGTGTCAACTGCAAAAAATAATTGAATCTAAAAAGGCAAAAAAAAAAAAACAATGTTCAGTTCATCAGAAACTGTTTAAAATAGGACAATATACTCTTATTACAGAAATGGAAATAATTTAAGAGTTATCAAATTAAACATTTAAAACACACACACACACAAAATGTAAAATAATTAAAAATAATAGTTTAAAAAAAAAAAAAGAAAGAAAATAATCTAAAACAAGTGTGAACAACAGCCTCTGCTTACATAGAAATAATACAGAAAATATTATGAGTTTTTGAAGGCAATCATCCAGGATAAAGTATCTGACACCACCATAAACGCAGATGTAGAATTAAAGGTTTAACAGGCTTATTCTTCACTGGTCATTGACAATTTTTGTTAACTACTATCTAATTCATTTTTTATTTTTTGGTTATTTTTGAAGCACAAAGTACATAATAATTATAATAATTTTAACAAGTTTCTAACTTTATTAGGATCTAAGTAATCATTCATCCAGTGTATACACTTACCCTATAACATTTTGAGAAAATAGTTCTGAAATAAAACTAAAATTTCAATTGTATCATAAGAAAATATTTTACAGAAATGAAACATATGAAGAAATTGACATCACAAAATGACTAGAAGATATATATTTTTTTTAAATCATCATTAATATTTTTACAATATAAGCTCTTACAATTCTTAAAGATGTGGGCTATTTTTAAAAAGAACTTATCAATAAAATATGTGCATCATTTGGTTTATCACAGATAAATTCTAACATATATAAGCACTCATTTAATCAAGATTAGGATTTTATTATTTAATTTACTTAAAAGTCAAAGAAGTAAAATCACATAAGAAATAATAATGACTGCTTTTCAGTTAAGTGAGTGTTTTTAAGAAAAGACAAGCACATGCAGGCTCATCAAATAAAAATAATAAAATACTGA
The DNA here is from genome assembly GCA_963931845.1 of Maratus michaelseni. Lineage (NCBI taxonomy): Eukaryota > Metazoa > Arthropoda > Arachnida > Araneae > Salticidae > Maratus > Maratus michaelseni. The sequence continues at coordinate 64,817,536 of OZ007595.1, forward strand.
TGACTAATTTTTGTGCTCAGCATGAGCATATCACTGATTTATTACTATTACTTCTTTAAAGTGCTACTGAGGATCATGCTCTGCCTATAATAAAGTTCTGTGCACCAATATTGGAGGATACATTTTTTAAAATGTATTATTTAGAGTCATTAAACTTGAATTTAAAACCCATTTATGCCAGCTCTTGGAATTTGTGTATGGAATTCATATATGTTGTGTAGAAAATTACAATTTATGTTAGGTAGACAAATGTAATGTATATATATAACCAGGGCTTGACAAATATGGTCGCCAGGTCACCACTGGCGACCAAGCTGTTTAATCTAAAATTTTTTTTTTGTGGGGGAGGGGGGGTACAAAAATGTAACTATGAAATGAGCACAAACGCCACTTTTTCTTCCCCCACGGCAAGCTTTGATGTTCCTCTTCTTTCGTACTTTTAATGGAAGAACAAAGTTTAAAAGGCATTTTCCATCTCAGGCACAGAAAACACCATTCTTTGCCGTTCTAACCAGCTAGCATGTCACATGATTAGGATGTGGAAGGAGGGGAGGGGGTCAATAAAACAGTAAGAAATAGTGTCAATCCAGCCTTTGTGGCACCTAAAATTGGATACAATACTGAAAAATGCTTAAGTTTTTTTTTTTTGTAAGTTTAAAATTAAATTTCTGTATTTAGAATTAAAACTGATTAATCTATCACTTTCATTTTAACGAATAATAATATGTAAGTGATTATAAGTAATTCATTTAAAGTAAATCTATAAAACTAAATTATGTACTATTCTAAACTATGTAACTAATAAATTTCAAAATATGCTTGTTATTTATTCTCAATTAATTCATAAAAAACTTTTGTGTGTGTGTGTGGGGGGGGGGGGGGGAGGGATATTTTTTACTGGCCACTAGAAGTATGAAATTTGTAAAGCCCTGTATATAACCATTAAATAACAACACAGAAACCTCATACAACATATCGGGAGGGAAAAAAAAAAGTATACATGTTAAATATGAAAAATGAACACGTACCTGTTTGAACAAGATCCATAAATATGTAGAGAAAATATAAATGAACAGAATTTAAAACAAAGAGAATATAATAAAGATTGGAGAGAAAAATGAAAATAAAATAAAAACCTGAAAGATAAAACTCAAATCTGTAATGAAATGTATCCAAAATTAACAAATAAAGAAAAAAGTGTAATTTTCAAATAGATGATATCATTTATGTAGCAAAGTTATTTCTTTCTCAACCCCTTTTTTTAGCATAAAAATAATAACATCTGTATTTTCTTGTTTCAGCCCATTAACATAGCTTTTAGAGAAATAAAATAACTTACAAGTATGGGGCGTAATACATGAAATAATTATTATGTCTTCAGAAACTCTAAAAACTTACATGAAATGTTTATTAACTTCTTTATATCATACTTATAAACCCCATGTCAATGGAATTGATGAATTCTATGCACTGGGTCAGGGTTTCTCAAACTATGGTACATGTACAAATTCTGGTAAGTGATCCTTTAGGTACTGGCATATGAAGGCCATGCGAAAAATTATTATACAATTAGAAACAGTATTATTTTCAATTTTTCTGTATGACATTACCGTATACTATCATCATATCTTTTGCCAAATGAAATACATTTTGCCATATGTATTGATAAAATTGTATAATAATATAGAAAACTCATTTTAATAACATCCAGAAAAGTTGTATTAAAGATATATTATCATTTAGAAATAATCATAACTGTTTTATGCAATTTTTCCAGTTGGTCTTATATTTTAGAATTTTTTAGACAGTTTTTTCTGATATTTTGCTGAATGGGCCTTGTACTGAATTATAATCACGATGTTACTCCCTAATTGAATTGAATGTCCAGTTTGTTTTAAATTTTAGAATTCCTAAAAACCATTTTTCTTAATATTTTGTTGAATGGGTCTAGTATCAAATTATAATTATGATGCTATTCTTTAAGTAAATGTAAAAAAAAAGGAAAAAAAAAAAGAGAAATATTTAAATTTAGACATATAATCATACAGTTTTAAATGGTAGAATTACTTTGGTAAAGGTGATAGGATGAAAATATGAATTTTGATTTAGTGGTAGACTAATCTAAAAACTTGGGAATCACCTTACTAGGTGATAACATCTATTTTTAAGAGACAGACAAGACTGAACAAATCAGGTCACACCAATAAAATACAATCAGTAGGATATAACTAATTTTCAAGTAATTACCAATCTAATAAAGGAACATTAGGCACAAATGGGTTAAAATCCATGATGAAAAAAAATCAGGTTTTCTACATTGCAAATGATTATTAAAAACTGATAAGTATTTCCCCACTATAAGTCTCTAAGAACTGAAAAGCAAATAACATCTAAAAAGTTTCAAGAAATATGAAAATCAATAAAGATAAAACTGAAATAAAAATGCAATAAAGCTTCTGTTAAAACATATAAGCAAACTAGGTTACTAATAAATTACAAACATCAAATATTTTCATTATCATTTGGAATCATCCATTAATTGTGACACACAAATATAGTGGTTTTTTATCTCCCCTCCGACATGTGACACGTTGTTATACTTGAATGGTACCTCTTTCTCCTGTTGTGACATATTTTTTGAAACTGTTAATTTAAGTAAAATTTATTTGCGGCTATTATTAGCATATTTCCGAAATCATCTACGAATGTGCAACAAATCAAAATAAACCTTTTAATTTTTAAAAGTATTCTCCTTAACTGTAGTACATTAATTATATTAAATCCATGGATATAATTAATAAGTCTGATATTAAAAACCATGAAGCAGTCAAGATCTTGCCTCCAAGTTGTTGTAATTCAAACAGGCATGAAAGTGGGAAATAGGAAAAAGGGGGGAAATTTTTTTTCATCTATACAAGGGCGCCAAACTTTTATAATTTAGACACAATTTAACAGTTATTTATACAATAAAATGAAGTATAACTGTACGTATGATAGTTCTTTTCTTTTCAAAACATTAGAAAGTATTAAAAATAAATAAATAAATAAATTTAACAATAAATGCAGTTCATTGAATCAAAAAAGAAAAATGAATAGAGTTTGCTAAAGGTGTAAATCTAAATATATTTGATGAACTTATGGGAAGTATAGTGATTAATTTTTCAAAACAAATATTATTCTGAATTATTTGGTTGTTTAAGAATTTTCCTCCTCTTTTAAAAGAAAAAAAAAATCTCCATGTTAAATATATGCATGTCAAATTGATCTTTGCTCCCCACAAGAAATACATTTCCAAAAATTCATCACTGAAATTACCCAACAGTGTTGTATAAATATGACAAAATATTTCTATTCCTTGTGGAAATAAGTCTAAAATTTTTTTTCTCTGGAAATACACTTTAAACAACTTCATTCACAGGATTTTCAGATACTTATAATATAAGCTCACTTTTGATTTGATGTCTTTTTTGCACATTAATTCAGAAATAAACTTCATTGATTTGAGTAGACAAAATGTCAGATTTTCCAGATCCCCTCCATATGCTTCCAACATTTTCTTTGCATTTTTGCATCAATTCAGAGAATGCCCAAAATTGCTTTAAAAAATGTGGAATTCCTCCTTTTGGAGGAACTCTTGCATGCCTGTTCAAAAGGAAAAGGGAAAATGTGCCTAATACTATCCGAGTAAAAACAGATACTTTTCTTAATGAACTTTATTAAGCAAACAATCCCTATGTAATTTTTTTCATATTTTAGATGAGATGTCATAACATGTTAACCCACCCTTCTCTCATTTTATAGATGCTTCTCACCCTTTTGAAGTATAACATAATTAAAAGAGGACTCCTTTGAGTAAACATTGCGACAAACATTGAAAAAGTACCAGTATATAAAAAAGACCATTTTATCACAGAAGTAATAAATTGCGACTTTTTTTAAAAACACAGATATAGAATATAGAGATAAGTCAATATTTTATGAAATTAAGAATGTACACAAATTAACTTTATAATAATTTAATATACATCATTTTTACAAAGAGAGTCAAACCTTAATAAAACATTATTATTATTTTATTAATTCAGCTATTACAAGATTTTTTCAAATATTACAATATACATTTACTCAGTAATATTACATATTTTTGCTTGAAATAATAAGTAATTTACCATAAAAAAATCTTGAGCAAATAAACAACAATATAGTATAACACTTAAAGAAAATGAAAAGGGGGTTAGGAAAAAGATTGACCCCCGCCCCTAAAAAAAGTTACACAGTTAAATATAAATTAAAATAACATTTTATGAAAAACAATTTTGAAAATTTTATTTCAAAAGATCTCAGATAACATTTCTATCAGTGACAATTTCTAAAAGCACAAAATTCAAATAACATTATTTTTATGCACAAACTATCCTTATTCACGAAAAGAAATTAATCATTACACTAAACACTTTTTAAATCCAGAGAAATATAATTCAGATAAACTAATTGTACAAAATAACAAACTAATAATATTTTATAATCATCTAAGCTACAACAAATGGATTCTTGGATTTTATAAACAATAACTTTATAATAATATCAAAATAAAATATGGAATTTTATAATAGCAAGATGCAATCACAAAATGACGCAAACAATATTATGCATAATATTATAAATATAATAATTATGCTGTTTAAGCTGTTTTTAATAATTCAAAGCATAACAAATTGCACATGATCAGTAGCCTTCAAAATTTTTAAGTTTCACAAAATGAAGGGGAGAGTCTACATAGCACTACACCTCTCAAAATAAAATTTATGGCATGTGAATGGGTGAAATATTATTTTATATAATGCAATAAGAAATTATCAGATGAAAAATGAGAAAAAATGCCCATAAAGATGTATAAAAAATATTCTAAAGTTTCAGACTTAAGAAAACAAAAAAGTATAAAATGTGAGTGGAAAAAATCATTAAAGAAGAAAAAAAAGAAAAGAACATTTTTATTTCTGTTTTCTTACTGAATCAATAAATCAGTACCCATAAAAATTCATATGTTTTTCAAACCATAGCCCTTCATTATATTAAAAAAAAAAGAAAAAGAGAGGGAGAGAAAAAAAAGAAATACTGTGAACCATATTTTCTAAATAACTTAATGCATCAGTTGAATACAACAGATGTAATTCACAATTATTAATTTTATTAAGAAAAATGCGATATGTATGTGAATTAACTTGGAGACAAATACAACACATTTACTTATAAATTATCAATTTTTAATGCTTTTGGCTACATTGCTCTTTTTGATAAATCGTACCTTTTTCTTGATTACCAACATATGTGATATAAAGAGGGGTTGCACTATTTCAAAGAGAACAAAAAGTTCAGCATTCACTTATGGATTCAGTAAACAGGGAATGTATTTGAAAATTTAATGTAAACTTTCTAGCACATGGTACATAAACAAAATGTATAATCTTTATTTACTTTTATCATAATTATATGAATAAAAAATAAATATAAACAAACAACACTATAATACTCTAAACATATAACAAAAGAATCACAATGTTAGATGAAGAGGAATGTATACCTGTTTTGAACAGTATTAAAAATAAAACATTGTAAAATTAAGGAATGTACAGTATTTAAATGGATTTTCCATTTCAGCAATTTGAATCTTTAAGATTTAAATATTAATAATAAAATAATATTCGAAATTTCTTCTACATAAAAAAAGAAAAAAATCTTCTACATTTAAATATTTCAACTTTTACTTTAACACTTTAGCTTAAATCACATGTTTTCAATTCATACATGTACGGACTACAATTCATGCATGTGATAAATTGCAATAACTCTATGTCTTCTTATTTTACGTGTTTCATATAAATAATGAAAATTTATATTTCTAAAACTGTGATTTCACATTATTCTTTTCAGATATGAGCATTAAAAGCTGATAGCAATCATCATGTTGAAGTAATATGAAGTTAGAGCATCTGTAATTTTCAGATTCCATTCAGGGAAAATTTCTAAAGGAATTGGAGATTTCATTAAAATTCCTTTACATACAGATAACATGAAAAATATATAAATGCTGATCTTGATGTTGTCACACCAGCAAGGAAAACACATAAGGTACCAAAGGATAGCAAATATCCAGATATCATGGAATCCTTAAGTGATTTTTGCGTAGCTTATGTTTTTTGCTTGCTGGTAGGATACATCAGGATCAACATTTTACCATCTCTTTACGTTGTAAATAGGGATGAAACAAATATTTGTCTACTATTTGGTATTCAGCCTATTTGGCTCTTTTGTTGAATAATTGGTGGCCGAATATTAAATGTCAGTTGGCCAGATACTGCAACAAAATAGTTTGGATATTTGGTCAAATACTACTTTGGATATTAAGCCGAATAGATTCTGGATCAAAATAATATACTTTCTTTTTTTGCTATACTTACTCAAATCCAAACTTGATACTTTCTGAAACATTCATGCAATTATTCACATTTTTAAATGTACAAAATTTGTAGTTATTTTAATTTCTATACTAAGAAGTCGAATGGTTTTTCTTTGTTTTCTTTAAAGGATAGGAATGTTTTAGAAAATGGTGCCAAAGTTGGAACTTTGTATTCCTTCAACATGACGACATTTGACACTCATATCTGGAAAAAATAAAAAAAATAAAAAATGCTAAAGCATAACCTTAGAAAGATAGGAATATTAAAATTTAAAAATTAATAAGAAGCATGTGAAATAAGGAGATGCAAAGTTATTACCAATTTATCACATGCACTCTGTATATATAAGTTAGCTTTATTTCATTCCATAAGTCATTTAATAGCACACAGGTCATTTTCATTGTCTAAATTCCTGAACGGTATCATAAAATATTAATTTTGAACATGAACATGATTAGTATAGGAGAGAATCAAAATTAAATTAGGCAACATTAAAGTCTTTTATAATTGTGTCTATTTTTTAATTTAAGAAGCCATCCACACTAAGGCGAACAACACAAAGTATCAGGGGAAGGGACAATATCAATACCATAAGTATCAGCTAATTCCATGATGAAGGTTCTATCATTGACAGGATCAAGACCAATGGAATGCATATGCTCTATTGTCCACAACTTCTCCTGAGTTCGAGATACACTTAGAAGAGTACTAAACAAATGCTCATTTAAAGACATGAAGTACCTGCAAATATGAAAACAAGTGCATTAACAGACCTGCAGAGTATAAATGGTTCATGATGTAATACTATACTTACTATACTAGTAAATTTGCAGATCAGGAGCCTTGACGTCAGCTCTTTTTTAATCTCACTTTTCCTATTATTTAGCATCTTAGAATTTGCAATTTAATTTTTTTAATATTACATATATATTTATAGTCATATAAAAAACTTCGGAGGTTTCAGAAATTAGAAGCATTAAATTAAACACGGTTTATGCAATGATATTCTGAAATTCGCATGAACTGCTTATTCATGTAACTTTTTAGATAAAAAAAAAACTTGTATTAAAATAAATTTTTTATTTATGTCAATAGCATACAAAAATAATTTATTTTGATAATAAAATATTGCAGCAAAATAGTGTGAGTTACTTGAATTTTATTATTTTGATCTTCTTTGAAATAGGGTTGCTAAGCAACTAATAAATTAAAGAGCAAAGTAAAAAGAAAGGCATTTTAAAATTTGTAAAAAATACGAAAATAAAATGTTTTATATTTCCCGAACATATGCAAAAATTTTTCCAATAATTTAAACAGTTAATTTCTAAATTATAATGAATGTATCAGCAAATTTTCAAAGCCATTGGATATATTTAAAACCTCCATATCAAAAATTTAGCATTAGTAAATTTATGTTTAAATCCATTATTCAAATCTCAAATATGCAATTTTCATTTCAGTTAAAAATGAAATTTGGAAATCGTCTGCATTCCCATAGGAAAGAATTATGACCTAAAAAGAAATGTTCTATATTTTTTGAACGAATGAACCAAATGTAACTAAAAACTATACAGCTAATTCCGGGTACCTCACCAACATACCCACCAAAAATCAACCTAATAGGATGATTTTTATGACAGTTATCACGGAACAGACAGACAAACAGAAACCAAAAACTTTTCGCGTCTCCACAGTCAGCCTCAACTGACGTTTCAGCAATAAAGTTTAAATATTTATCCTCCCCCCTTCCATAACAAAAAATAAAATGATGAAAAGTATATCCAGATGCTCTCCTACTTATAATTATTCTAATTAGGATTTTATGACGATATGATATATTGTAAGATGGTGGGAAAAACAAAAAAACAGAAATGAACATATAGATAGATGAATTGAATGATTAAGAAATGAGTTGAAGAAGAAAAAAAAAAAGAAATATGCTACATAGAAGAAAATGATCCTGTAGAAGAGCCAAAACATTTACTTCCAAAAAAATTAGCAGACATATTTTCCAAGATCAAAATTTATCAGTCTCTAGCCATTGTTGGTTCATAAAAAAAAATACCTGAAATTTTAGCAAGAAAATGTTTCCGTAGGAAAGAGATGGAGGGGGGGGGGCATATAATTTATTAGTTTTGTCAAATTGTGAAAAATATGAATTTTAATTATGTTTAGCAATCATATGAAATTGATATTTTAGTCATTTTATGAATTTAACTATCAGAAAAACTGGAATTTTGGTACTGAAAATGAAAAAAATACATGAATTCAGGTATATAACATGAACACAAACACCTCTGCCCATTGTAAGTAAGACAGCATCTGTATTATATTTTAATATGCACCTCATGCTCCTTTTGAAAGGGAAAAAAGTTATATATCTTGCATATAAGATGCAGTATATAAGTAATTTAATGATAGAAAATCGGAGAATTTGAAAATAAAACTTCTGTTTAGGTGTCAAAAATTTCAAATAACATTGGCAGAAATGAAGATAATATGATTTATGAAAACATACACTGCACTCATAGGTTTACACAGGTATTTCATTAGGGGGTGGAATAGGAGAAGGTAATCGCCTCTCCCTGGATTTTTAAAATTTAATTGGCTATTTTTTTTTTCAATTTCTGATTATTTAAAAAAGAGATAAAAGTTATTTTTCCCAAGTGACTTTAGAAAAATAAAGAGAAACTAAGAATTTTTCATAGATCTCCCATGTAAGACAATTTTTAATTCTGTTTTTCTTTTTACATTTATATTTTCAAAACTATCTTAAAGGGAGGGTACATGAAGGCTCTGCCTACCTAATGAAAAAAAAAAAAAAAAAAACTGTTTGAAGTTCTCCATTTTGTAAAATGTTTGTAAAAACCTTTTGAATATTTAATATTTCTTAATTGTTGAATTTTATTATTGCTTTTTATGTTAATATGTTTAGAAATTGTCTTGCAAAGGCAGTTCTGACATCCTAACAGTAATAGTAGGAGTGATGATGAGGTGTGTTTATTCCAGATAGATTTTCACAATTGTGAACTGCTCTTAGTGAACTTTGAAAAGTGCATGTTATTTTTTTTTACTACATTAATAGTGTGATGCTAATGCTAAACATGATGTTTTTCTATTTGACTGACCGAATTACTGCTACAAAAAATGACAATATTTCTTAACTAACATTATCCTACAATTAAAATTCTTTTAAAAGAATATTACATATACTTATGCAAAAACTAGTATACCATTTTTCAGGTATGTTTGGAAATCGTGGAATGTGGAATTACAACATTAACGATCATTTAGACAATTACTTACAAATAAGTACGTAAAAAAAAAAAAAATGTAGTTTAGAAAAAATTAAAAAACTTGTTAAAAAAAAATAATAAACTTTATTAAAAATAAATTAATAAATAAATAAAGTACATTTTTAAATTATTAATTAAAAACGAATTTCTAAAGATTCGATTAACAAATGTACAATAATCTAACTATTATTAATATATATATATATACAATACACAACTCTAGAAACCAGACATGGTTTGGCCCAAATCTGCAGGAAAATGAGTAATCATAGTCGGGAGAAAAGGGGCCTAGACCAAGTCTAATGAAAGGGTTTATAGTAGGAGTTATGAATAAAACTGTATTAAGGAACAATAAAAGAAGCGATTTGGCTTCTACACTGTTTGGTGCTTTGAAATCACACACAATAGACAAAAAACCCTTATTTCATAATTTTCATATTATGTCATTTGATTTTTTAACATCTTATTGAAATCTCACTTTCTTTCTTTCTTGTAAGGCCAATATTTGTTACTTTTTTTCTATTTGCATCTCATATCTTGCATTGATAGCTTTGTTTGCAAAATATTTTGATTTCCTTTGTATTCAAAAGTCTCAATCTCTCCACCAGTGTTGTCATTTTAAAAAACTGTTTTAATATTTTCTTTTATTTTTTTCAACACAACAATTTTCTTTAGATAATGGGTTGGGTTGATTATTGACAGCCAATTATCTACACTAGGGATATAGGCCCGGGGGGAGTGCCCTTCGCGGGGGTCTTTCTAAGGGAACCTAACCCGTATTTACGCATGGATAAATCCACGGCTCGAAGAAAACCACGAAAACTCCGAACGATTAGGCCGACGGGCGCGATTGGGAACGAACCCAGCACCTCCCGTCTACCAGCTTCGAGAGCACAACTTCATATCAACAGTATTTTTAAACCTTGCTCAGATTTTTTTTTTTAAATCATTGAAATAAATTAAAAAACCAATTAAATAAAGTAAGAGGAGGGGAAATATTTTATTTTCACACAAAGAGAAATAGCTAAAACAGTCCATGTAGAACTACAATGTCATTTTGCACAATCAGTACATAATTAGATTATTTTGACATATATTTTTAAAAATGAAAATATGACAGTACATATCATAAGACTCACATAATTCAGGAAATGAAAATTTAATACAACAAAATAAGTTGTTGCATGAATTAAAATATTACTTTAACTCTTTTAAAACTACTTTATATCAATTTAAGGTAAAATGTTGAAAAATACCTCACAAACCAAGTTTCATCCTCATCTTTGTCAACCTCTTCATTTTGTTTTGGATTCTGTAGTGCCCTAATTTGATAAAAATATATAAATAAATACATATAATCCACTTACAAAACAGTACAGTTTTAAAATGATAGACATCATTATACAAATAATACGTTCAATTTATGCCAATATATTTCTACTCTTGTGTTTCATTACTCAATCCTGAAAAGATATAACTGAGGAAGGGATTAGTTGGTTGTTTCAAGGTTATCGCTTTTTTTTTTTTTCAAATAAGGATTTTGTTTTAGCACTTTTGTACTTTTATGAGATAAAGTACAACTACAAACAATAATAAAGAGCAGAGGGGAGGGGACCTTAGTTTTTTATAGTAAAAATGTTTTCTGCCTTTCTACCACTTTGTTTATAATGTTGCAACATGCTACATAAGCAAACTTAAGAACAACATTCAGTAATTTTATTTTAATAAAGATAAGATTTTTGTTATAAAAATATAATTACATTCAAAATGTTATGAAAATATAAATCTGAAACTCATCCCAATTTCTAAGTAAAGCAGTATCAGACTGGTTTTAGAACAGTAAAATAAGGCCAGTCTGAAAATAGAGATACCACTTAGAACAGGAAATTAAGTGATAAAAAATTTGGAATAGGAGGGTGGCATTTAATCAAAGGCAACAAATGGAAAAAAACATTTTGCATGATGATTGATATAATCTCACACAATTTGCAGCTGTAAGAAATTGCAAATATAATGCTTTAGTCTTTCAATGGACTATTGGCAGAATTTTGAAAGATGCTGGTGATTTAAAAAAAATCCTTAAAAATGTACTAATCGGTAAAATTTTTAGGGATCACAAAATTCTCTTTGAAAGGCCACCAAATTTCTCAGACTTCAATCCTATTAAAATTACTAAATTATCAGTAAAACAAACTCTTTCTAAAGAGAATTCAACCAGTATTATGGATTGAAAGTAATCTATATATATATTTGTCTTACGTGGCGCGGAAATAGGACTGAATTTCTAGCTTATTGTTGGCAACAACTGTAGTTTCCAGAGCTCAGAAAAATGAAAAGACTAGATTGTGTTAGATAGATTAGCTCCGCCTCCAATATGGTGGTCAGTGTCAGAGCAGTGAAAATCATGCTAGCAAATATTAAAAATAAAATAACATGTACATAATCCAAAGCGTCTGAGATGATTCCTTATTTTAATTATGAGTAATATTGCTAATTTCAAATGAATTCTCAACTCTTATTTAGAATTTATTTATGAATTTCACTCACATGAAAAATCAGAGAGAAGTAAAAATATCAACTATCTAGGTTGCACCTGCTGCCATCTGTTGCAGAAATCTATAATCCATTAGAATAGTAAAATGTCGAACGAAATTTAAACAATCATTGATGATAAACTATCTTCCTATTACATTGTTTTTTTTTTTTTTTAAATGAATAAGCCGTGCTGTACAATATTATAGGTGCAATAAGTTTTAAACAAATTATGTTTCCAAGATCCTTTATTCATAGTATTTAAATTATTTATAGGCTCATTAGTAGCTCCAACTAAATGCATTTTTAGTTGTGTTTTCAACGGAGTTCAATTACTTTTTTACATTAAAAAAAATTGTCAATTTCATATGTTCAAATGATTTATGGTAGCACTTATTCCGGCTGGAATTACTGCAAAAATAAAAAGAGGCGAGAGAGCAAAGCGAGCAGGGACTGCGTAGCGGTCTCAATGTGAATTGCTTCGCAATTCACGGGGGATTGGCGAGCGTTAGCGAGTAGGGGGCTGAGCCCCCTAGTTGTTATTGATTTATGTAACAATATGTCTTGTTACCTTTTGGAGTATTTTTTTTCATTTGTGTGAAAAGAATGTTATAAAAGAGTATTGCCTGAAATAGTGTAAAAATAACAGATTATATATTTTGTAAATTAGAATTTCTTAAAAAAAAAAAAAAAGTAAGTTTTATTAAAATAAATGAATGTTTATTTATATGTTTGTCTATTTTTCTGCTCACTACTCTACTACTATCTACTTTAACAGCATAGTATGATCCCATAAATAAAAAGTATGAAAATCAGTCCAGCTATCCAAAATTAATAGATAAACAAAGATTTAATACTGCATTTTAGGTAAAAAATTAAAATAATACAGAATGTAACAGCCAAATTTTTCAAGAAAGTGAAATATTCACTTGCAGAGAGATGCCATCAGTGATGGACTTTTACTTACCCATCATACATAGTATAGGATAAATCGTGTAATCATTTTGAAAATATAATTTTTTTTTTTTTTTGGCAGATTTACACGTTTCAGACACTGGAGATTCTGAAAAACATATTTTTAGAAATTTTTTTTTGCTGTCCATCTGTCTGTAAACGCTCTATCTCCCGAACAAATTGAGATAGAGACTTGAAATTTGGTATGTACTTTGTATGTAATAATGGGAAGAAGCTTATTGAATTTCAGTAACCTTGATTATCCGGAACTATTTTTTTCGGACTCTCGGAATATTCGTTCTGATAAAAGGCATATAAAAATTTTCAAAATTGTTTATTTTAAAGAGTGAATATAAAAGACAATAAAAAAACATAAATTTTGTATAAAGAATGAAGGTTTTTTTTTTTTTTTTTTTTCCAGAAAATCGTAGTTTTAGACAGATTTTCATAGCATCGTAGTTTGTGGCTAAAAATCGTAGCAACTACGATTTTTTCGGATAATGAAATGAGTTAATGATCGGATAATGAGTTGCCGAGATATTTGTAATCATATTTTCCACACTCTTTCATTTTTCATGACCCTGTATTTCAGACAAATTTCAATTCAAAGATATATTTTAATCAGAAATGAGACGTTTAATCTGATGCAGTAAACCATTAGTTAATATGATTATCAATTTTGGAGTTATAAGGGTGTTTCTTTTATGCAATTCAGTAATAATGCCTTTAAAATTTATGATGTCATCAAGCCACAATCTTATTCGAATTGCAATGCATTTTATAAATAGTTTACACATTTTTTTTTTTTCATATTTTATATTATGCATATCCATGATGGGTAAGTATTACGGTGGCCCCCAACGACTAGTTAGGAATTGTTATAGTTTTTAACCAGAGTACTAACCTATGGAACTTCTTTTCAAGCAATAAAACTTGTTATTTTTGATAATTTGCAATAATCAATCCAGTAATTGATCATTAAAACACATGATTACTGAGAAACCATAAAAAAGGGCATATCTGCACTTGTGAGGAATTTAACACTATTAATTATCAAACAACTTAAATAAGCAAAAAATGTAATAAGTTTTATTTTTCAAATGTACCACATAGCAATAAATATAAGGAAACACATTCCTGTACTCACTGAAGTTTGCATAGTTGATCATACTTCATTTTGTCTGTGAAACTTGTCCCCATTAACTTTTGTATCATAGGGATTTCACTAAAGAAATTCTGATTGTCTACATATAAGTCATACAAGGAGGTTTTAGATTGGAAAATTTTTTCAGTTGTGCCTGAAAGAAAGCAAGTGTATAAATAAAATAAAACAATAAGTACAAACTTCTTAACCCTTTAAGGGGCAAGCACTTGTGCTCCTGTAACGTTGAATTCCCACCGGAATTTAGGAAAGAATTTAGTTCAAAATAAGAATAAGCAATTTTTCAACTTTTTCTCGTCAAAGTTAAAAAAGTAAAATTAAATAAAAATTTTCTGGTTTGAATCGGATTAAAATTAGGTGGTATATACAGACTTGCCAACCTTTGAAAATGAGAAATAGTAGCACACCAAATTCAAATTTATCTGAAGGTTGGTTGGTTGGTGGCTGTTTTTTACGCTGTAAATTTTAAGCGAGCAAATACTAATCAATTAAACACATGTGTATATCCATAAGCACACAAAGTAGGAGACTCTTTTGTTTTTGCTCATTTTTTTGTTGCGAGTGGGATTGATTAAACATAATTATTCCTATTCAATTAATGCTCTGTCCACTCCTAAGCCAAATTTCTGAACTTCACAGTGAATTTTCTGAAAGATTCCAAGGCGGTTGGGGGGAAGGGGTGATGGAACTACGGGTATATCTTCCAGAGAAAAATGTCTGAGTTAGAGTTCTTCATCAGGTCGAGTAAGCTGATACAACCGTGAGTAGGGGGTGTCCACTCCCGCCACATTTTTTTGCGTCTCTTTGACGAAATTTGCGTTTTTTCAAGATCTTTTGACGAAATTTGCAGTTTTTTTCGAGATTTGTTGATAAAATTTGCGTTTTGTTCGATACTTTTTGACGAAATTTGCCGTTTTTTGCAATGTTTTTGATGGAATTTGCTGTTTTTATGCGATTCTCTGACGAAAGTCACGTTTTTCCCGCGATCTGTTGACAAAAATTTGTCATTTTTTCGCGATCTGTTGACGAAATTTGTCGTTTTCCCCCCGATCTTTTGACAAAATTTGTCGTTTTTCCCCGATCTTTTGACGAAATTTGCCGTTTTTTCACGATCTATTGACGAAATTTGCCGTTTTTTCGCGATCTTTTGACGAAATTTGCCGTTTTTTCGCAATCTTTTGATGAAATTTGCCGTTTATTCGCGATTTTTAGACGAAATTTGCCGTTTTTTCGGGATCTTTTGACGAAATTTCCCGTTTTTCACAAAATTTGTTGTTTTTTCGCAATCTTTTGACGAAATTTTCCGTTTTTCGCAATGTTTATGATGAAATTTGCCGTTTTTTTCGCGATCTTTTGACGAAATTTGTTGTTTTTTCGCGATCTTTTGACGAAATTTGCCGTTTTTTGCAATGTTTTTGACGAAATTTGCCGTTTATTCGCAATTTTCCGACGAAAGATGTTTTTCCCGCGATCTGTTGACAAAAATTTGTCGTTTTTTTGCGATCTTTTGACGAAATTTTCTGTTTTTTCGCGATCTTTTGACGAAATTTGTCATTTTTCGCAATGTTTATGACGAAATTTGCCGTTTTTTCGGGATCTTTTGACGAAATTTGCCGTTTTTCACGAAATTTGTTGTTTTTTCGCGATCTTTTGACGAAATTTTCCGTTTTTCGCAATGTTTATGACGAAATTTGCCGTTTTTTCGCGATCTTTTGACGAAATTTTTTGTTTTTTGCAATGTTTTTGACGAAATTTGCCGTTTATTCGCAATTTTCCGACGAAAGATGTTTTTCCCGCGATCTGTTGACAAAAATTTGTCTTTTTTTGCGATCTTTTGACGAAATTTTCTGTTTTTTCGCGATCTTTTGACGAAATTTGTCGTTTTTCGTAATGTTTATGACGAAATTTGCCGTTTTTTCGCGATCTTTTGACGAAATTTGTTGTTTTTTTGCGATCTTTTGACGAAATTTGCCGTTTTTTGCAATGTTTTTGACGAAATTTGCCGTTTATTCGCGATTTTCCGACGAAAGACAATTTCCCGCGATCTGTTGACAAAAATTTGTCGTTTTTCCCGCGATCTGTTGACAAAATTTGCTGTTTTTTCGCGATCTTTTAACGAAATTTGCCGCTTTTTGCAATGTTTTTGACAAAATTTGCCATTTTTTCGCAATTCTCTGACGAAAGTCACGTTTTTCCCGCGATCCTTTCACAAAATTGACGACTTTTCTTCGAACGAAAGACGAGATTGATTTTTTTCGGCGATCATTTGCTGAAATACCGACACATTTAATGTCCGAATTTTCGGATTTATGACCGATATTTTTTTTTTTCGGAAATCATTGCCTTAATTTTTCGGAAAATTCGGACCAGAATCACCCCTGAACGATCTTTTGATGAAATTCGCATTTTTTCAGCAATCAGTTGAATGAAATTCACGTTTTTTCGGCGATACTTTGGCGACATTTGCTTTTTCCTGCCAATTTTTTGACAAAATTCGCGTTTTTCAGCGATCCTGTAACGAAATTTGCATTTCTTAGCTCGATCCTGTGACGAAATTTGTGATTTTTCGCGCGATCCTGTGACGAAATTCGTGATTTTTCAAGTGATCCTGTGAAAATTTCGCGTTTTTTTTTTTTCCCAGAAAATCGTAGTTTTAGACAGATTTTCGTAGCATCGTAGTTTGTGGCTAAAAATCGTAGCAACTACGATTTTTTCGTAGCAGTTGGCAGCTCTGTATATAATATATACCACCGCCCCTCAAAGGGTTAATACATAAAAGTACAGAATAACAATGCTTCAAATGAATTAATCCCACTTCATTAGGCTAGAAACATGTTCAGTAACAACAAGAACAGAAGCAAGTATATTGAAAGGAACCTTATAGTTTCTTTCTTGCTCCCGTTCTTGTAATAGTTGCATATGCTTTTAGTCATGAAAAAGAAAACAAAAATCTTTTAGGGGTCAGTACAGTCCCCTCCCCCCTAGTCTTTATTTTGTGGAAATTGAACCCACCAATCAGATACAACAATTTTATAATTAAATAAGTTGACAATGAAAAGACTTACATGCAACATAAGCTTTTTCAGAATTCAAAGTATCCATATCAGCAATATTTACATAAAAAAAAGGTTGTGCATTCCACTGGCCTATTTCTGTCATACGATGTGCAGTCAGGCATATAGTACAGTAAACTGTAAAACAACATGAAATATTAATGGTAATGGAATGACCAGTGCTGTAGTCACAAAAAACAAACAAACAACAACAATACATTTAAATACTGCAGTTCATAACATTAAAATAAATGCTGTATTGTATTATTAATAAATTCCATTAATATTAATACACAGTGTAATAGCAGGGTTCCCAGCAAAACATGTCTGGCAATTTCCTGACTTTCCATGATTTACCTTGACCAAATCCAAAAAAATTCCATGACCAAACGGTCATACACAAAATCTGCTTTAAATAACACAAAATAACAAGAAGCATAAAAATCAGAAATTTGTATCGTAATTAACAGGGTTCATACTCTTTTCCCAAAGAAAATTCAAGCACCTTTCAAGAAAATTACAAAATGAAATCCCATAAAATACTATAATGCAAAAAAACTTTATCTCTGCTGGTTTTCAAATGAATGCCATACAACAAAGTCTAGAATGTGAAATGTCATGAAAAAGTCTCAAAATGTTGAAAACTTTTGTCCATATTATGGTTCCTCTGCACTGCATTTGATGGAATTTTTCGATCTAGAAACCGACAAGAGTCTAGAGATTTTTCAGAGACGCCATGTAGCGAGAAATATAGTAACACTTTTCTGAAAAAAAAAAAAAAAGATTTCAAATTCAATTCCCCCTCTCCCCCCCCAGACCTTTTCCCTGACTTTTCCTATATATTTTAAAATTTCCATGACTTTCCCTGACTACTTTGAAATTCCCTGACTTTCCAGGTTGCTGGGAACCCTAAATAGGATATTGGAAAGTGGATATAAAAAGATGATGAAATATAATATTCAAATTTAATAAGCAACAAACACTATTATTTCAAATGAAATCTAGATTAAATTTACTCACATTTATTTTATAAAGAAATGTCCATGTTCCAACATTTCACAAAAGAACCATATAGTGTTAAAAAATATAAATTAGTTATTATTGTGTTGTGAATATACAAATTGAAAATTAATCTTAATAGTTAAACTAATCTTCCCAATTTAAACTTTGCCAAAGATTAAAATTAAAAATCAATGTTTTAGAAATCCACTGATATCGGTGCTGAAAGCAGGATACTTTTACGCATAACTTTTCTTGTACTTGCACTGTCAAAATCCACAGTCACATCAACTAATGGCATTAAAAATTACAAACCCATTTTTATGAGTGATATCTATAAATAACCTCTTGCATAAGATTTTACTGCAGAACTGTAGAAAAGAGCAAAATAGATGTAAGCTGAAGTTCCAAATTACTTTGCCAAAATTTCAACAAACAGACTGGAGAAAATTAGAAAAAAATCTAGTATGACATACTGAAAACTTTAGAATGACATAGTGGAGAAATATTTGAAACAATCTAGGAGGACAGACTTTGAGCAAGCTTTTTATAACTGAAAACAAACTCCAGCTGTCCTCCCACTCTTCTCCTTCATGAAATAAAAGACAAGTCCTTACTCATATATTTCTTCCCAATTGCAAATTACTCTACCAGATTTTCCCAGCCAATAGATTCAATAAATTTTGAGCTCCACCAATCAGAGCATTGAATGGGTGTTGCCAGATCCACAAACTGCTGCAAAATCGGCAAAATAACGAGTGAGTTTGTTGGAGATGGGTGATCGATTGTTGAATGACTGCTATGGTCATGATAATCATGTTTTTGTAGTATTTACATTTAGATTGGCAATGACAGCTGAGCACTCAAGAATGTAAGGAATTTTGTTTACAACTTTGTTGCAAACAGGTGCATGGTACAGAATCAATAATATGGCAGCCAAAGTTGTATTATTCATCTGAAAAACAAAGATGGCTATCCTAAAACAACTTAAAAGGCACACACACATGCAAAAAATAAAAATAAAATAAAAAAATTACGGCAGGAAAGTTTGAAAATTGTAGGCCATTATGTTTATTATTATTTTTTGAGTTATAAGACAAATATGAATGAAAACATATCAAATTAACAAGAAAAATAAAGATAATTTCGATCAGGTCTATAAAACTGAATTAAAAGCAATTTAAATGATTATTATTGATTTTGATTTTAAATTATTTATTTAACAAAGAAAATTATTTATATATTTAAAATAAGAATAAAGTTTAAACTATCATTGATAATAATAAATTTAGATTTAAATACTACTTAATTGTAATCGTTAATATTAATTAAGAAGTTTATAATAAAATTTGGACATGTAAAAAAAAGAAGAAATGTTATATTATCTTATAATACATGGTAAATAAATATACAGAGGACATTATTCCACTTATTTCAGATTAAATATTAACCCTTTGACAGCTTATCCTGAGATTTCAACAGTCATGCATTTTTTATTTCTATTTAAAAGATTTCCTGTTTTAGTGTTTAACTTTGATAAAGCATTTTTGCAATATTTAGTTTTTGAATCTGGTTGTTGTCAGCAGATGGTATTAGCTGCCAGTCTGATTTATTTTCATGTTTTCATTATTTGTGTAAAGTTCATTAACTGGTTTTGCAAGCATATTATGATACAGTCAAACCTTGTTAACACGAACACGCTTAATGCGAATTACTTTTAGCACGGACTGTTTCCGATTGCCCTGTCCAGTTGTAGGTAATGTATTTAAGTTTGGATAAAACAAACTACTTTTAACATGAACAAAAAAAGTTTCCCCTTGAGTGTTTGCATTAACGAGGTTCGACTGTAGTCACTTAATTTGTTTTGGGGGTTTTCTGAGATTCAGCTTGGGTATTTCTTTACTGTTTTAATGCAACTCTGCAAATAATTCCTCTTTAGAATATTACTTTGGTAATATCCTATCAGATGCGAGCCAAAAAGTTCAAATTTGATTTGTCATCCAAAAAACCTTCTTCCACTATTCCTCAGTCTAATCCTTATGCTTCTTAGCCCATGTGTACTTTTTAGCTATGTTTGTAGCATGTAGAAGTGGTTTTCTTACTGCAACCCTAAGATTAAAGCAATATGTCTGCAAGTGCAAGGCCACAAAATATTGGCCACAGACTGAAAACGATTTCTGCAATTCCCTATTTCTAGAGTTGTCAAATGCCTGTTACGCTTGCTAGTAGTCTCAATGAAGTTATCCTCACGAACAGTTGTTCTTTTTCTTGTAACATTTCTATTGGTTTTTGACTTTTGTTCTATAGCCTGACACACAGTCCCGATGGATACACTCAACTGTTTGTGGATTAAAGAATAAACTTCTTCTTTCAACAAAATAATCTGAGCATGTTTACCACACTCAATTCACAATTCTTTTTAGGCATTTTTGACTAACTGGAGCCTTTAGGAAACTTGTTGACAATTTGGACCATAAAAAAATAGCACAATTACACATTGATAATGTTCAATTATTTATGAACAGTTCACGCTCACATGATACATTACTACAGGTATACACAACTGTTCTTGATATTAAACAAGCAACTAATGCAAAATGGTAGATAAAATTCCAGCTAGATGGCAATGTAGAAATGCAACTCAAGGTGAAGTACAAAGCTGCAATTATGTCTCCAAACATAAAAGTAATTTTTGACACATTTTAATTGGTTTTCTGGGTTTAATTGGGACGGAAATAATATATTTTGTTATTTTTATGATACTCTATTTATACACAAGTAGCAGCATGCATGATAAACAAGCTTCTTTTCTATTTATGGGGGTGTGCTCAGACTTTTGACAGCTACTGTATATAAACATTTTATTTATATATATATTATTGTTTTTTATATACAATTCACTTCCCTTTGTATATAAAAATAGATAAATTACTTCTTTATATTAAATAAATTGTATAAATATTGAAAAAATTGCTTGTGTATACGAAACAGTGAATAAGTAGCCCGAAAATATGCATTAATATGTCCTTCTTTCGCCAAGGCCATTTTCTTTATCTTGCTAGGTTCCTATACTGGAAAAGTACCATAAAAAAAAAGTACAAAAGCAGGCTAAACATGCAAGGAAAGATTTAATGTGAGTATGTTTGAAATTTAATTTAACTGGTTGACATAAAATTTATCCAATAACAAAAGCCATAGTTTTTAGGATATAACAAAAAAATATATATATACAATAGAAAGACAACAAATGAAATCACATAATTTATTGCATTGAACAATAAATACATATAATGTTCAACTATGAAAAGAATGTTTTACATAAAGCTTCAATCACTTACCTCGATAACAAACTACTCCAATAGGTGGAGGTGAAAAAAATATTATTCGTTTCTTTAAAAGGGCTAATTTCCACAAGACAAATATCCTTTCACCAAAAAAATTTAAAACCTGAGAAAAACAGCCAGCTGGATGGGTAATCTAGAAGAATTTAGATTAAAAAACATATGCATAATTCAGTAAGATAATTTTAAGTATACTCTAACTCAAATGAAATTCGGTAAAAGAAATATATTAAAAGCATAATAAATACAATAGATGCTCTCGATGATATAACGACTCTATATTCTACACACAAAAAGGTCATTATAATAATAGGTTGCTAATGGAAGTTTAAAAACAATTGTACAGTAGAATGCTGAAAATCTGAATGTCAAAAACTTGGGACAGTTTTAAAAGGCAAATCGGCTAATTCCTGGGACATTCATAAAATCATTTTCATCAGCATAGGCATAAAATTTGCACATAGTATAGTTCATATATTTAATGTAAATATAATTAAAATTAAACAAAATGTATATCAGTTTAAACCTGAACACAGAGAAAAACAAATTCAGTAGCATACTGCTATAAAATATGAAAAATTAAACCTTTTACATTAACGAACAAGTACAGGATATAAATAAATTATAAAAATTGTATAGAAATATTTAATGTAATTAAATCTGCAGTTTTTCGGAGCATGGAACATTTTAGCACCTTTAGTTCAGATACTTTTCTCAGAGTTGAGACCACAAAATGCTCAAAGCCATTTAATTGCTTTGCCTAGAGTATATTTTAGGTTTTAAAGACCATCTGAGCAAATTTATTCAAAACATGACATTTTTTACACACAATGAAAATTAAAAGATTCCTTCTGGTTACATTTGACAATGAAACCTGAACTCAGTGCTTTAAAAGTACTAAATCTACTCCTTGCATTCAGCATTTACCATTGCTAAAAGCATCTAGATAGTAATTCACAATTTAAGGGAAGAAAAATGAAACTTTGCAAAACAGTGTAAAAATAAGTATCTTAAGTGTAAAAAATGGTCAATAAGTGTGTAAATTTTACACCTAAAGTGTAAAAGTTGGCAAGTATGATGCTTATCTGCACACCTCCCTGTAACAAAATATAGTAAAATCTTAAACATAGCATAATATTTTTAACGACACACAGATTAGGAATAAAAATGTTGAGATATCATTATAAAACTGTTAACAGTTAGTATCTAGAATCTGTTTATATAAAACTGCAAGCAATTTGATAATGTTTCTGTAAAGAAATTACTATTCACATAATTCATGTAAACAAACTTCCTATTATGCATGACCAATGTGCTAAAAATTTGGTGCTTGTATATAAAATTGAATTCTATGTTATATTAAGCATTTAACGCGTAATATATATTTTTTTATTAATCACACTAAATTTAATAATATAAACATAAAGACATTAAAAAAAGGGTTAGCACTGCTTTGGCATAAAGCAAAACATCTAAAAATTTGTGATAAAAGGGAAGAAAAAAAGATAGTTTTGTCTGTGCTTTTTTATTAATTTTGAATAGAAATATTAAATTATGATCATGAAAAAAATTACCTTTAACCAACTGATGCACACTCTGATTAATACTAACGAAAAATAATTATTCTGCCGCTTAATTTTAGACAAAATAAAAACTGAAGAAATTGCTAAGAAAATCACTCTGTTTAACTTCCATTCATTAAAACTATTTTTTATTTTCTAATTTTTTCAAATAGGTAATTTTTTATTGTTAATTTTATACTCCGATGTTTTAAGAAGATATTTTAAAAAGTCCTTAAAGAATATAGCTAGTTTTTCAGCCTAAATACATAAAATACAATATTGTTTTTAATTAGGTTTAAAAAAAAATTGAAAATGAAAGATCCTTAAACTGTGTTGTATTGCCTTCCGTGTTATGTTTCTGAAAATTTTTTGTGAAAAGCTACAAATGAAATTTATAGTTTTTATTAGTTAAAGATGCATTTAATAATTTTTCAGACTAAAAAACAATTCATTTATTAGAAATAATAACAGTTAAAAATAGTGTAGCAAAACCTACTTCCACAAGCAAAATAACATATGATAACAATGTATATGTAAATTACACTTTGTTTAACTTACATGGTATAAGATACTTACTTTCATTAAAGGCATAAAGTTATTCCACAATTTAGTTGATAATATGTCAGAATGTTCAGGGAAAGCATTGAATGTAGGAAAAGATCCTTTATGCTCTTCATAGTATGCTTCCATTTCAGCGTAGGATCCTGGATTTTCAAGTTGTTGTCTAGATAAATAAATAAAATATTACGAAAATTAAGAGTAAATATCTTTTAACCCTTTCGGGTCTGGTGTACTATTAATAATACATGTTTTTCTATTGACTATTATTTTGTCTTAATACAGTAGAACCCCAATTATCCGAATCCTGGTTATTCGAAAATCAACTTAACCGAAAGGCCTAAAAATTTTTTTTATATATATTTTTTAAATATGAAAAATTTTATTTTTAAACAAGTATGCTGTTTATGAAATAAATAAACAGCGTCAACTTACTTATTTGGACCATTGCTCAGGCATTTTATTGCATTCATTTATTTCTTTACAAAATATGATTTTTTTTTTTTTTTTAAACTTTACATTGCTTCAATGCTGCCATATCACGCTACCTTTTAAACAAAAAACAAGAACACATCTGACACTGTAGCATCTTCCTGCACTTTAATATATTGAGGTGCCAGTATCAACTTTTTCAATTTGTTATCTCTTCATGCTTATAAAAACATGTTTGTGCTTTAAAGTATTACTCATCGTAAATAAAGTTTGGAAGAAATTAAAACACGTGTAAACAGGTAGAGGCAATCTAACAGAATACGGACGCTTGCTGCACCTGCAAGCACAAACGCTTTATCTGACTGTGGGGGAGTGAGAAGGGTGAAATAAAATTATGAAGCCTCCCGGATATCCGAAAATTCCTATGGAACCCCGGTCAACCGAAAATCCTTTGGTCCCATGCTTTTCGGATAACCGGGGTTTTACTGTAATTATTTTTGTTATTATCTTTCTGTAATAATAGTAGAATATGTCTATACATTTATTATGACTTTTTTTTATGCTTTAGCATTCAGTAATAATAATAGTTTTCTTAATTCTCTTTGCACTGTTGGCGATTCATTTATTTCAACCATATGCTTCACTCTTTAAATTTAAAATTGGGGCTACTTTTCCAAACGTATAAATTATGATGAAATATAAAAAATATTAGAAAATGTTATGCCTGTTTAATACTGTTGTAATAAGACATTTTCCCAAACATCTTTAAAATTTCTTCCTCAGTCTATTGTCACATGAATAACACACAAAATAATAATTTTTTTTTTACATTTCAATAAATGGCATATCCGTTAAATTTCAGTAACCTTTAAATTTTGTGATTTGGATAGCTACTTTTAATATTATTAAGGTAAAAGTAAAAATTTCACAAAAACTGAAAAAAAAAACTGTTTCGCATAGAGCTACAAGATTTGGTAGGTACAATACCTGTCTAGACAATACCTGTATGTCTAAAGTTAGTTTTTGAATTTTTTTATTAGATTTTTTTTTTAATTTAATTTTTTATGTGATTTTTACTCCCATTTTTTCATGTTGCATGGCGACTTTTCACATTAATAAAAGGAATTAAGTTTCAATATTTTAAGCCCAGTAGTAATTTTTTTCTTTTTTTCAAATTTATTCAGAATTTGTATAGTGATTTTTGAATTTTTCGCAAATTTTTTATGCAAAATTAAGTTTTTTTTTTGTGATTTGTGTTAATTTTTTGACATTCGTAAAAATAATTCGGTTGCAAACTTTTATATTTTTTGGTCTCCTGCAACTGTGTTTTTTTTTATTTGAATTTTTACTAATTTTTAGCTTTTTTTTTTTTTTTTCGCGGTGTTTTTTTGACATTTGTGATAGAATTCCGGTTACATTGTTAATTATAATAAATTTTTTCTTCTGCGATTTTTACATATTTTGCAAAGTAGTAAAAGGAATCCGGTTTCAATTATTTTTTTAGCCCAATAAAGTAAATGTTGTCCTCTTTTTAATAAAGTTTATTCGGAATTCGTGCAGCAATTTTTTAAATTTTGTGCAATTTATGTGATTTTTAGATTTTTTTTCAAGTTTTGTGGTGATTTTTTGACATTCTGAATAAGAATCAGATTTCAATCTTCTAGCCCAGTTTAATAAATTTTATCCTCTCTTTTCAATAAAATTTATTTGGAATTTGTGCAGCGATTTTTGATTCTGGCTAATTTTTTATGCAGCTTGAGTTTTTTTTTGTGTTTTGCACCGATTTTATGACAGTAAATTTTGTATTGTAGATTTTTGAAATTTTAATAATTTTTAATGAGATTTCTAATGCATTTTAAACGTTTTTCTACATTCCATGGCGACTTTTTTCATTTATGAAAGAATTCTGGTTACAATGTTTTAGCCCATTATAATAAATTCTGTCCTATAAAATTTTCTAATTTTTAGCAATTTTTAAAGTTTTTTTGCATTTTGTGGCAATTTTTCCACATTAGCAAATTTTTTTCCAGTCATAAAAAGGGGACTAAGGGGACCAAAATGCATAAAAGGGACCATTTGGGAGCCCTGCAAGCAAGCTTAATACAGTAGAATCTCGTTACAACGAACCTCGATTTAACGAATTTTTCAATTTAACAAATATAATTTGGATTGTAAAAAAAGTCATATTATTCTATTTCATTATAAAAATATTTTCACTTTAATGAATATTTCATTATAGCGAATTTAATCTGTGGTCTCCAGAGATTCGTTGTAACGAGATTTTACTGTATTCATTTTGATTTTATCGACCCTGAAGGGCTGAAAGGTTGAAAATTGTTTTAGAACATATTGTAAAAAAAGGGTACAAAGATTGATTTTTCAGTGTTTCACGATGAGTCCATCTAGCTAACATTTATTTTATTTGGCTAATGTTTTTTATTTCTGATTAGCCAAATTGTTAAGGTTAGTCAAAATTCAGCAAGAACCCTGCCGATGATTTTTATAAAAGGCCGAAATTTAGCAGATATCTCTGGCTGTTGGAGTAATCTATTAGAATAATATAGGAAGGTTTTGTGATGGCCAAAGCATACTTGCTTAATATTGTAACAAAAATTAACTGTCCCTGGTAGGCTTTATAGGACACAATAGCATGATTTTATTATAACCAACTTAAGCAGACTCTTCAGTTGACACGAAGACAGTTGCAAGCTAAGGTTAAACCTGTGGGATGGTTCTTTTCGAATTTTTCATTTGAATCTGAATATTTTTAAACAATTTTTCTTTGCATAGGATAACTGACGTCAATCTGTAATAGAGCCTTTTATTACTTCACGATGGTGGTTGCAAACTTTTTAAATAAAGAATTAGTGTCACTTTCAGAACCAGTTTTAAAAGTAAAAGTACCTTTATTAAAAAATTTGCAACCAACATCAAAAAGCTTAAAAATGGCTCTATTAGAGATCAACCTTAGCTATACTATGAAAAAAAAAAAAAATCTTTTAAAAATATTCAAATTTAAACAAGAAATTCAAAAAGAATCTTCCCATAGGTTTAACATTAGCTTGTGAATGTCTTCGCGTGACTGAAGACCCTACACTAGTCACAGGAAGAAATGCTCAAGCTAATGTTAAGTCTATGGAAAGGTTATTTTCAAATTTCTCGCTCACATTTTAATATTTTATTTATTTATTTATTTTTTTTTTGCTTAGGATAGCTGAGGTTGATCTCTAATGTTGTTAGTTTTTACTTTTTCGATTTTTGTTGCAGTTCTTTTTTTAAGCGGGCATTTTAAATCTTGGAACCAGTTCTGCTATTTTACTGTTTTATTTTAATGATTATAATCACTATTGGAACAATATGACTATACAAAATATTTAAAAGTTTCATTTTACTTATTAACATTAAGATCTGAATTAATGTTTGCATAAAATGAATGCATTACCTGACTTGCTTCTTTAAGAAAGTCATGTGATAGTGTAAAGAAGTGTAACTAACAGCCAACACTCCAACTGACTTCATTCTAGCACCTCTTTCAGAAACATTATCAACAGGCATGTTTTCAAAACAGGCTAAGCCATATAACTGGCCTCTTTTAAAATATCTAAAAAGACAACAAAAAAAAAGATATAAATCATTGAGCAACATAAAAAGCACATATACATATACTAGCTGTTACCCGTGGCTTCGTTCACGCAACATTAAAAGAAGAATAAATACATTAATTAAGCAAAATATTTTACTCTCGATAATTAAAAATGTTAATAATTAACTAACTTTATCACATTTCATGGGGGACAATACGGTATTTTTTGTTATAGGGACCTTGACATAACTCAGTCTTAAAAAAGTGAAATTTTGTGCCAAATAATCGCGAAAATGAAATTGCAACCAATGCAAAAAGGAGGGCCAAATAAAATTGTGGAAATAGATGAATTGGGTAAAAACAAATGTCAATTTTACCTGTGAAACAAATCTTGTTTTCTAAATGACAGTATGTTGACAGGCAATTTTTGTTCTCCAGAATAAATTGATTCATAAAGTTTGAATATGTGAAAATATGTTTTTATTTTTCGGATAATTTACTGAAATCAAGATTAAAGTTATTTCTTTTAGTTTTAAGAATGAAAATAACTATTTCTCGCAATCCATGACATCATTTTTGACATGGATAATTTTGCGGAGCATATTATTGACATTTGCTAACCATTTTCTTTTCAAACTTCTTTTTACTTTTTAAATTTGAATAAAAAATACGGTATAGTTATATTAGCCATGCGCAGATGGTAAAACGCCAAGTATTGTTACCATAGAAAAGAAAAGAAAAGAAAAAAAGTAAAGAAAAAAACCCAAGATCATTTTATTCCACCATCAAAGCATATCCGCTTTATTTTCGATGTATGACGTCATATTCACCTGTTTTCTATGGTGATGCATATTGAAACCTTGTATTATTATCAAAAACTAAAAAAAGTACGATTTATTTCTAATAATACCATTTAATCTTCTTTTTAATTCTTTAATTTTTTTTTATTTCATTTTCATTTTTCACGTGAAAATTTTTCAATTGAAACTAAATTGTTGAATAAAAATTATTATTCCGGGTTTTGATTTAGTTTTTGGCAACGATAAAGTATTAGCAATGGTAAAGTAAATTTAACCATTTTAAAATATTATACGAAAAAATGTCCATTTATTCTCTATGAAAATAATGAAATTTTGAATTATTAAGAAAAATATTTGAATAAAATAAACAAAAACCAGCCTATGCTCATTCGAGGGTTATAATCAACATATATGCAAAGATACAGGATCATTAAATGCTCCATTTTGACGCTGGTTTCAGCCTAACATTTGCACACAATCGGATTTATAATATGATCAGAATTAGGATACATTACATATCAGGACTAAATCTAGTAGTTCTGCTGCACTGAACAAAAATTATTTTTGCTCTATAGTACTTTCGAAAAGGTCTTGTATGCAACATAATTTTTTTTAATTATCTAGAATCTGATAGAAATCTTGTAAGTAAATTGAATGGAAAATCTATGAATACTGAAATAAAATACAGTATAATTTAGTTTATATATTTCTATTAGTTTAAATTTATTTTATATTCAACATTCTGAAGAATATTAATAACTTCACTTTTAAATCTCGAAAGTATGTGAAGACAGAGGAAGTACTACAGGGAGTATGTGGCAACAAAGAGATTCAGAACTTCTGTTTTAAATCACAGTTAAAATGAAAACTTGAATAATTACCATGTGTCAGAAACTTACCAGCACAGTATTTTAATACTACATTTTCCGGACTTTTAATGAATATTTAAATGTTATACTGAATACGCTTAACTCATACTATAACAATCTCATCCAGTCATGATTCTAGAGCATTATACTAAAGTTGGGTCATGGCACCTTTAGGTGGTACCGAATCAACTTGGCTTATGCGCAGGAGGATGACCGTGAACCCAATCGAGGACACTGTAGTGGCACCAACCATTTTCGAAGGGTTGTTTAAGCAGGGTCCCTGACCGGTGCAGGTGCCAATGCAGTATTTTACTAGATTTATGAGAATTTGCTCTGTGGTTGTGTCTGGTCCCGTGAGTTCTGGGCATAGCCAACAGGTTCCATTATGGCATGCGGATTCATTCTCTGGGTGCAGCATCATGCAGACACTACTCATTCCTTATATGTGACGGAGGCCACCAAAGGGACGGCTATGTGGTTAAGGTACCATTGGCTGTACCTTTATATACATAATATAATTATCTCAATAAATGAATAACATAAGATTACATTTGCTTAATATTATTTATATATGCAGTCACTTTAGGAGATTGCTTAATCTGGAAGTTTTTATTACTTTTTTCTTAACAGGAGACACATACACACACACAAAAAAAAAAAGATATATCTGAATGAACAATGTAGCGAGGAACTACTGTATTTTAAAAAACAATGACAAGTTTTATTTTCAATTATATAGAATAAAATGCAAATTAAAATTAGAATTTTTAATTATTATTTGAGTAGCAGAAATAGTGCTGCATGGCAACGGGTGCTGCAGATTATTTTAGATTTTGCAGATTATCTAATAGCTTAATAAAAAATGCTGGGTTAAAAAAAATTACTAAAATTTACTTTATGTCTCTAGATTATTGTACTGATTGTATTTTCTTGCTTATTTTAAGGGCTACTATAATTTTTTATGATAATAAGCTTGGTCTGACATTGTTGGCTCCAGGCATGAGAGTGGGTAAAGAACAAAAAGTCTGAAAATACGCGTAAGCTCAAAAATTTTAAAAAACTAAAAAACCACACGTGAAATCATATTTTGCACAAAAGGAAAAAATGCATAAAACTATATTACTCAAATACATCACAAAACAGTTTTTAAAAATAAAATTAAAAATGCAATTATTGCTCATAAATACACAACAATAATGTATAATAATACTACATACTTATATTAGAATAATTTTACTACAACAAAAAATTATTTACTTAATGTTTTCTATACATCTAAGTCCTATAAACTGTTAAGTTTTATGTACAGTAGTTCTGATTTAAAGCAACAAAGTAATAGAAATGCAGAAATAAAGAAAAAATACAAATAACTCTCTTGCAACTTTTTATTATTATTTACCATACAGTAAATTTCATTACAAGAGTGCCTTCATATTTATACTAGTGATGGGCCGATTCGAGATCTTTTAAGAATCGATACCTTAGTTTTCGAAAACTTTTCAGAATCGAAATCAGAATCGATTCTTTGTATTCAAATGTAGTAGCACTAAGAACTACTCCAGACTTCATTCAAACTAATAAATGAGGGACGACATTTCGTCTGTTTCACTCTTCGAATGTTTATTCTACGTAAAATCGTTTGCTTTTTTTTATGATCACGTGTCAGATTCACATCAGTCTATTAGAGAAGTATGAGTAGCGCCTCTTTCAGCAAATGAAATGCTTATTTTTCGTACAAACGCTTCTCTTTTGTTTATGATAACGTTTTATAATTTACAGCTGCAGAACAATTTCTTTTCTTTTTAATGTTTTTGAGTCTTCATATAAATATTACGATTGTCATTAGAGAAAAAAAAAAGGCAAGAATTTTTTGTCTGGATGACTCTATCCCATTGAACCATACACCACCCCTCCCCTCCCAGGGTAAGATAATTTTAGGTAGATTTCGAAGAAATACTACCTATTACATTCTCCCCTAAGTTGGAATTTTTGAAAATTTTTTATAGATCTACGCCGATTATGACTCCCAGAACCCAAAACCACCCCCAGTTGAAAACTTTATCTATCTATCTATCTATCTATGTCACTTTTTTATGGACACGATAACTCCCATAATTCTGCACAAATCTCTTCCAAACTAATACATAAAATCAAGGGGCATAAAATCTCGGTCAAGTTTGTTAATGGGGCAAAATCGAACCAAGAGGGGGGGGGGATGAGGGGTCTTTACGTGAAAACAGAAAAAACCCATAATTTCTTAATTATGATACATATCGAATCCATTTAAAGTTATTATTACTTCTAGGAAAAGGGCCGAAAATTTATGTAGTACAGATTTTTGATATCATTATAAATGGCCCCAAGGGGGGGGGGGGGGGGTAGAAGAAAAAAATTCATGACTTCGTCAATTCTGAAGATATCAAATCCGTTTAAATTTATTATAAATCCTCTTAATATTATCTAAAACTTTTATATATACTTCTATTGATTTATATTGATTTTATATAAACTTTTATATTTAAGTTTTTTATAAGACCAACCCTTATAGCAAAAAAAAAAAACAATTCCTGCCGGCTCCGCCTGCAAACAAGTTAGGTTTCGAAGTGGGCGTTTCCAAATGCCGCATCATGACAAAAAGTTCATTTCTTTCACAATTCTTAACAAACAGGCGCCTCACGGTCTGTGCCTTCGAAATCTACCTGTGCCTGTAGGCCGAGCCGTCAGGGATTTTTTTTAATTTGCTTTCCTGTTAATGCTTATGTGTTTCAAACTTATCTTAAAAAAAGGATTCAGGGTGGCAAAGCCCTTTGACGGAAAAAAGAACTGCTTCAATTTCCTTTTTAAAAACATGTTGGTAAAAAAAAAACTTATTTATATTTAGTATTTCTTAATTGATAAATTCTTGTATTGCTTTTTATGTTGATAAGTTTAAAAATTATCTTGCATGATAACTCTGACAAAAAAATGTTAGTTTAGATTATTTCCTGTTTATATTCTGCAATTTTAAAAGCAGACTAGACTGTGGGCCATTGCCACACGTGTTCCAAAATCTTGCCCGTTCCAATGTATAATTCTGCCGACGTCCATGTCTCTTAGTATTGCAAGTTATATCTTATTATTTTCTAAGATTTAGAAGGCGAAGAACCGGCCCTCCCCTGCATATGCCCGTAAAAGTAAGCAATTTTTCTTTAATTAGCGAAATCAAGATTTTTTTTTTTTTTTTTTTTTTTTTTTTTACGAACGTACAATTTTATTTTCCATTATGAGTAATTATTTTGATCATAAAATTTTTAAAAATTCAATAAAAAAAGAATTATATTTACGTTTCTTAAATACAAATTCACAGAATGTTATTCATTATAATCGTTTTCTTAAATTAAAATCCATATGATCGATTTAAGTAAAAGTATATATGTATATTAGTTGAATTGATTGTACGCTTAAAAAAATAAAACAAAATTTCAAAACTAAACGAGCGCTGATCATCTTGCTAACTGCAAAATTCCAGAGAAAAGTATCAAACAGCGCCGAGTAGTCTAGCATTCGCTGGCGCACCTTATGAAACCGTAGAAAACTTCAGCTATGAGAACTGAATACAGTCGAAAACAGCAGTTTTCGTCGCCGATATAGATGCCACGTGACTTGTATTCGAATACTCCTGTCTGAAATTGTGACCACTTGAGAACTCGGCTGAAACGAGAACACAGACATTTTGTATTCGAATACTCCCATCACTATGAAAACCACAGTTTTTTTTTCGTTACTGACATAAATGCCAGGTGGCTTGTATTCGAATACTTTTGTCCGAATCGAGATCACTTGAGAACTTGGCTGAATCGAGACCTCAGACATTTTGAATTCGAATACTCCCATCACTAATTTATACTAAACATTATTTTGATTATAAATTATAAATACAGAATTTATGATTTTTTTGCAATATTGACAAATACCACGAAGTAAAACTTAAAACAGACATTTTTCCAGTATTATATAGAATTTCACTTTTGCAGAATTGCCAAGTTCCAGAGGGTGAAAATAAAGAGATTTTTAAAAAGAAATCAGGAGAGTTTTCTATGACTTTTTTTTTTTTTTTTTTAATGCAAACATAAAATAATCATAAAAATTAAATTAATTTTAAATAATATTAAAGTTGTATATACTTAATAACTTTAAAAATGCTTTTAAAGCAAATGACATAAAATATGTTTTAAAACAATTTAAAAGTCATTATAAATACCAGGAATGGATTTTGTCTTCTCAGAAAAATATACAGTTATGAATAATAATTCTTTATTAATAAAGAAATTATTAATAATAAAACTAAAATAATGTAAGATTTTTTAAACGTTTTTTAAAATAATGAATTTACAGTTTGCAACATAAAGTTGCATTTTATTCATTATAAAAAATAAAATTAATGGTGTCAGATTTTGAATTTAAGGATGAAAATTTTTTACCAGCAAGAATAAGTTTTAAAAAGCAATCAAATATATTTGATCTGAACTTCTATCTATTTACGTTTTTTCTCGATCTTTTGACGAAATTTGCAGTTTTTTCGAGATCTGTTGATAAAATTTGCGTTTTTTTCGCAAATTTTTGACGAAATTTGCCGTTTTTCGCGATTTGTTGACAAAATTTGCCGTTTTTTTCGCAGTTTTTGACGAAATTCGTCATTTTTTTGCAAAGTTTTTGACGAAATTTGTCGTTTTTAAACAATTCTCTAACGAAAGTCACGTTTTTTCCGCGATCTGTTGACAACATTTGTCGTTTTTTCACGATTTTTTGACGAAATTTGCACTTTTTCGCAATGTTTTTGACGAAATTTGCCGTTTTTATGCAATTTTCTGACAAAAGTCGCGTTTTTTTCCCCGCGATCTGTTGACAAAATTTGTTGTTTTTTCGCAATCTTTTGACGAAATTTGTCATTTTTTCGTGATCTTTTGACGAAATTTGCCGTTTTTTCGCAATGTTTTTGACGAAATTTGACGTTTTTTCGCAATTCTCTGACAAAAGATTTTTTCCCGCGATCTGTTGACGAAATTTGCCATTTTTTCACAATGTTTTTGACAAAATTTGCCGTTTTATGTGATTCTCTGTCGAAAGGCACGTTTTTCCCGCGATCCTTTGACAAAATTGGAGACTTTTCTTCGAACGAATGACGTGATTAATTTTTTTCGCCGATCCATTTGCCGAAATACCGATACATTTTATGTCCGAATTTTCGGATTTATGACCGATATTTTTTTGTTCGGAAATCATTGCCTTAATTTTTCGGAAAATTCGGACCAGAATCACCCCTGGTCTCGCTTGGCGCATTTTCTTTTCGTTGGCAGATAGCAAAAAATGTCAAAAGTCTTTTTTTTTTTTTTTTTTTTTAACAGATAAAAATCAGAGATTTTCTTAAAAATTTATGAAAAGTCGGAGGAATCTCATCCCTGTGGGTCACAGATAAATTTTGGCTTGTTGCAGACTGACACAGAAAGTCCCGCTATTGGGTTTATTATGTTTGACACACTAATAGATAAATTACATCTGACATCCCATAAATCAAAAAGTATACAGATAAGATTAAACAAATATTACAGTAATTAAAACAAATTAAACAGTAATTAAAACAAATAAATTAATCTTACATAAAATCTGTATGAACTCTATGAGAACCAGATGCCATAGCTCGGAATTCGATTCCTTCTACATTGCAATCACACGGTAGATGCCATTCTATGATATTACCTATTAAAAAATAAACACTGTAATTGAAACATAAGACATGTATATATAACAATAAATAATAGCATTTACTGTAAGCAATAACAATTTATAATGTTTGTTTTACATTAAGAACAAAATAGAGAATAAATCTAATTTTTTTAAGACCAGTTCAGAATATGGCATAAAAATCACACATGTAAATTCTAAATAAGCAGGTATGCAAATTATATTTCTAAAGCATTTTTAAGAAATTTAGATATGGAGAAATGCAAATTGCCAAGAATTCAAACCAATCACAAAAAGTCAACAAATCTAACAAAAAGTTGCCAACACTGATTTACATCAGCCTATATGTTTTCATGAAAAATCATAAGTTTATTGTAGTTACTTATTTAAATTAAATGTTTTGTTGAAGCTTGATCTATGGTACTACACAATATGATTCAATTACATGGGAAAGTTTCATATTTAGATATGTTACAAATTGGCATATTTCATAGAACAGGAGGAAGGGCTTGGCACAAATTTAATTTCATTGTTATAACCTGGGTTTTTATTTTCAGTAATAAAGTACAAATAATAAATTACAAAATATCTGTTCTCTTAAGTTTCCAAGATATTTTAATGGTTATTTTTTAAATATATTTACATTTATTGTGGGATATGAGAAAAAATTACCACTGAATTTCTCACAGTAATGGCCATAATTCCAGGGTGAGATTTAAACTGAGTAAGCCACACGTCTTGTCGCTTGCTTTAAAGCAGGTTTCACCATCAAGTTTTCTATTCATTTCTACTTTTTCACAAATCATGGGTTCAGAAATTGGAATCCCTTGAATCCATTTTTGAATGAACCATTGGTAAAGAGCACAGTCCAGTTTTTTATCCTTTGCAGTTTTCACTGGTTTTTCTCCCTTCTATAGCACCGTCTGTGGTTTCTAACTTGCTGGCATATTTTTCAGAATTTTTCTTAAAATCGGTTACTGT
Source organism: Maratus michaelseni (assembly GCA_963931845.1). NCBI lineage: Eukaryota > Metazoa > Arthropoda > Arachnida > Araneae > Salticidae > Maratus > Maratus michaelseni. The sequence continues at coordinate 64,853,837 of OZ007595.1, forward strand.
AGATCGTCCTATACCATACACTTTAGACAAATAAGTAGCAGTTTCGCCATTTTTAAAATGTTTTATAACGTTAAATGTTTTACCATTTTTAAAATGTTTTATATTTTAATGTGTTTATTTTTTTCTCAAATTAAGAACAATTCCTTTTTTTTTGTCCTCTTAAAAATCCAGAATGTAAATCAACTAGAATCAAACCTGCATTGCAGATCTGCAGCCTGATTAATGAGAAAAAGGTCGAACTCAGCTGGCCAATCAGTGACAGAGTAGCTGACAAAAAGGGAAAATCACATTCCTTTATTTCTTCCCCTCACCCATCCTGCAATTCCTTCGGTGGGAAATCCCAGTTACCAGCTGCTGTTCGCTGACATAAGAGAAGCATTTTTCTCAGAATAGCGCTGCCTCACTTGGGTTTACGGTACATTTGAGCTTTCATTGTTAGTTTCTGATTAAAAAAAAAAAAAAAAAATAGGGGAGGGAGTTGGCAGTTGATAGAGTGACAGATAATTGGAAGTTTACTATGTTCTATAATACTGCAAAAAGATTAAAACCTTGTTAGTGTGTTTTTACTTCAAGCTATTACAATTTTAAAGAAAAGGAAAAATATACCTAATACTATGCAGCTTAATAAAAAGAAATGTTGTTTTAATTAACTTTATTATTCTGATTGAAAACAACACCGACATAATTGTTTTTATATTTTAAATGTGACTTCACAATGTGTTGACTCATCCCTTCTCCCTGTCACATTTGTTATCATTATCTGTCATTGTTTATCATTAATTATATCACATTTGAAATGTGATATATAATTAATAGATGATCTACGAGTGCATTGTTGGAATATTAAAGAAAATAACTGTATTAAAAAAAAGGTTTACAAAATTAAGAAATACTGAAAACAACTAAAAGTTCATATTGTAATAATTTTTTAGTCAACTTTAAATGCAATATTTTCTCCAAACCCTGTTTTTTTCAGCCAGTGATAAGAAAATATCTGGATGGAAGATTGCACGCAGACTATGCTATTATGAAAATTTTTGCTATGCATAGCAGCTAACAAAATATGTACTCTGAAAGACAGGGCCAGCAAATGTTGTGTGAGGCCCTGACAATTCACTTAGTGGGGCCCAATGCCTCTAACTGGAACATTTGACTAATAAAAATCATTTTTAAAAATTATAAATATCATAGAATAATGCATAATATACAGGGCTTAATTTCTAACAAAAAAAGTACCAGAGTTCTAATATTCTGCAGTAATAACAACCATAGTGCTCCCCTCATCTCCTCCACCTGCATATTTATATTTCATATGTGATTTGCAAAATTTAAAGCAATTTCGTCTTCAGCAAAGGAACATTTTTACCATATCTATATGCATTTATCTATATATTTAAAGCTAAAAGAGCATTTTGTCAGATTCCAATCCCACATGAAATTGACCTCAATGAGCGTGCTCCAACTTTTTTCAAAGCAGGAATAGAATATCAGGGGTATTCTTCTCTTCTATAGTTTGAGAGTGGACTGGGTCTGAGCAAAAGAGAAAGGGAAGGGTTCAAACCCACACAATGAGGAACGCATTCATCCTTCTCCCCCCTCCCCTCCAACGAGAAGAAAAATTTTCTTTAACTTTGAAATGGCAGCTGAGTCAATTTGCGTTCTTCAGCCTTCAGACAAAAAATAAATCAACAATCACAGTTTTTAGAAATATGTTGATGGAGTTTCTGCAGGATTCTAAATGAAATTTTCTTTTTTTGTTTTTTATTTAAATCAGAGTTGACTGGATCCAAAGACAATGGGGCACCCAATCCTAAGTTTGTTTAATTCGAGGTCCGTTTGGAATAAACCGACCAGCATAGCAAGCGAAGCTCCGTTAGTATATAATAAAATCTAAAAGATGAACAGAGCAAAATCATTAAAATCAAAAGTAGGGAATTTTCAGAAAATTCTACTCGCGAAAGATTTCTTTGTTATGTTTGTATCAACTAGCAAAACACAACACAAGCGCTGCTAGCGGGATTCGGTGTGTAATATTTATGAACTCCAGTGGGTTTCAATTAATATTTTAAAATTCACTAAAAATAAAGGAGTACTAGAGCTGCCTGTGCTCCTGTGATCTTCAGTGCAAATTAAGCAATGCGTGGAGCTAAAAAGTTGATGAGTAAGAATATTTTACAAACACGAACAAAAAGCAGCGAGTCAACATAACGTGACTACGAGTAAAAAAGTAGGGTACTTTTCGGTTAGCCGGGCGCCAGTGATATATGTACATGTATATCATACACACACATATACATATATATACATATATGCCCCAAAGCAGAATATTTTCTAATGTTCTGCAACGAACATTCAGCTGATCAAAAATGTTCTGCAGGAATAAAAAAGTAAAACACAGGGAGATTTTCTTGTATATGTAGGAGGGCAATTTCATCTTGTATAGAAATGCTAAACATTTCATAAAACGCTAACACACACACAAACCAAAGAAATGAAAAATTTCGCGATTTTACTCCGATCGAATGATGAATTTCACGATTTTTTTTTTCATAATCGATTGACGATTTTTGCAATATTTTTGAAATTTTTCTCTCGGGCAACTGGCAAATTTCACAATTTTCTCTCGGAACTGATCATCGAACTCTGCAATTTTTTCCCCACGACTAATTGAAGAATTGCGAGATATTTTCCAACATTTCACTGATGAATTTCGCATTTTTTTTTTACCCGTGACTGATTGGCGAATTTCAAATATTTTCGATATTTTCTTTTGACCAACTAGCAAAATTTTTAGCTCTTTCTTAGTACCGGTACACAAAAATCGCATTTTTTTTTTTTCAAGCGATCCTTGAATTTCTCTTTTTTTTTTTGTTAAATGTTGTAATATTTTCCTTATTGATCAATAAATGTTGCGGATTTTCTTGCGACAGAAAGGAAAAAATTGTAGTTTTTTCCATGATTGATTGACGAATTGATTTTTTACTGACGATCCACTGATGAATTTAGTTTTTTAACCTGCGACTGATAGGCGAAATTCGCATTATTTTCTTTCTATCAATTGGAAAATTTTGTCACTTTATCTTGCAACCAATGGACAAAAATCAAAGGATTTCCCACAACTGATTGACTAATTTAGCATTTTTTTAGCCGTGACCGATAGCCCATTTTCGCAATATTTTCTTTCTGCCAATTACAATTTTCAACTGCAAAATTTGCCAAAGTTTTTTTTTTTTGCTACTGATGACAAATTTCATATTTTTCTCGATAAAATCTATTGACAAATTTCATGGTTTTTACCCACAACTGATTGCCGAATTTTTTTTCACTTTTTCTTGGCAAAAAACACAAAATTTCGAACAAAAATCAACCAGTTGATAGACGAATTTCACACTTTTTGACCCACGACTAATAGGTGAATTTTGCAATATTTTCTTTCTACAGAATGGCAAATTTTGTCAGATTTAAGTGACCAACTGGAAAAAGTTGCAGGGTTTTTACGCGACTAACCGGTGAATTTCAGATTTTTTTCTGATGATCCACTGATAAATTTCATGTTTTTTTTTTACCCGTGACCAATGGCGACATTTTCCTTATACAGACTGGCAAATTTTGCAGCTTTTTCTAGCAGTCGATTAGCAAAAATCATGGATTTTTTTTCTGCGAGTGTTCTACAAATTTTGTATATTTTTCCACAACCAGCTGAAGAATTTCGCGATTTCTCCCCATAATCGACTGGCAAATTGTGTGAGCTTTTCCCGCGACCAATTGATGAATTTTGCAATCTTTTTCAATGAACGATTGAAGAAGTTTTTCTGGTGATTGACTGATTAATTTAGCGCTTTTTCCAACAAATGAATGGTGAATTTTGTTGAAAATGAAAATTTGAAATGTTCTGCAGAGAAGTTCATTGTTCTGCGACGTACGTCGCACTTTTAAGCATATTCTGCTTTGGGGCATGTATGTATGTACATATATACATATATATGTATATACATATGTATTTATATCTTATCTTAATAATATTATAAATCTGATTGTGCGCAAATGTTAGGCTGAAGCCAGCGTCAAAATGGAGTATTCAATGATCTTGTAACTTTGCATATAGGTTAATTATAACCCTTAAATAAACATAGGCTGGTTTTTGTTTATTTTATTCAATTATTTTTCAAAATTTCATTATTTTCATAGAGAATAAATGGACATTTTTTCGTATAATATTTTAAAATGGTTAAATTTGCTTTACCGTTGCTAATACTTCATCGTTGCCAAACTAAATCAAAGCCCAGAAAAATAATTTTTACTAAAAAATTTATTTTCAATTATTTGATAATAATACAAGGTGCATAAATACGAGTAGGTATGGAAAGCAAGCGAATATGATGTCATATATCGAAAATAAAACAGATTTGTTTTGATGTTGAAATAAAATGATCTTGGGTTATCAAATTATTTGTGATTAATTTCTCTCTTTTTGTTCTTTTCTATTTCACATGAAATGAAATATTTTAAATATATGTGTTGTAAATTAAAGTTCTGTGTTTTAAATTAAATGAGTGAAATATTTATATTTTAATACGAATGATGGTGATAGGAATAATACTTTGCGGTTCTAACATAAAAGTACCATATTTTTAATTTAAATTAAAAAAAAAAAAAAAAAAAAAAGTTTGAAAATATATTGGATGGCAAATGTCAATAATATGCACCACAAAATTATCCGTATAGAAAATCAGAAAATCTTAATAAAATACTTTATTTTTTAAAAGAAAGTTGCATTTTTTTCATAAAAGCTAAAGATTTATTGCGTCCTCTGCCATTTTCCCAGAATCAAAACACATTTGTAAATGGTCGTTTCAAACCGGAATTTAATTTTACATTTCTTTAAGCTTTAAAATAGCAAAAACTTTGTTGTCATTTTTAAATATAGCTCTTTTTTTAAGTTCTGTTCCATAATAGATTTATGTAAAGTCCTGTAGGTTGAGAAAATTGGCATGGATTTTAAAGCAATGTTTAAGTAAAATTACAATATTTTTAAACACTTAAAAAGCAACAATGTTATCAAAACGAAAATCAATTTTACCGACAAATTCGCGTAATGCAAAAGCAAAGAAGATATCAAAAAGTAATGAAACTTTTCTTCCAGCCGAATTATGTAAACTTGAACAAGCCGATCGTGCCAATTCATAATATTATAAACGCGAAAGCGCGTTGTATATAGTAGAAAAGGTTTTCACATATAGGTAGAAAATTTCCGAGAATAGGAAGGTTAGGGGTCTGTAATCGGGTCCATAGATAATTTGCTTTTCTTTTTTTATCAAATGAAATTTGGTAGCAAAATTAAATACATTATTGTAACCAGATTTGTTTTTGCGTGGTAAACACTTAATCATAGATGATGATTTCATCGCTCACCTTTGATGCCAACTATAACTGTAAAACATATTAAAAATATCAGACGATAGTTTTCAAATTTTCTTATTACTTCATGATGTAAATAGACATCCTGGCTCATCCTTTAAACCTAAATTAATCATAACATTGTCGTCCAATTTTTATTCTTAATCCTAACCCTTAATCATAACCCTAATCGTATCCTATCCTAATCCTAATAATAACTTTAAACAATATTCTTTGAAACGAATTTGTAAATAAAATGAATAACCATAAATGGAATGAATGGAAAATAGAATAAATAGAAATGGCAAAATAAAATAACAAGAAACTACATTTATTTGACACTTAACCCTAGAAAAAGCACAAAAAATTTCAAGCGCACGAAATAAATTAAAATAATCCTACATATATACTAGCAAAAATATGTAAATTTAGATCATCAGATTGGTGTTGTTGGTATTTATTTGTTTATAGTGTCCTTGACGTGATACAAAATATATCGAGGTTAAATTGGGCAGAATTGAAAGTACTTTCTAGCAACCTTTACTTAAATTTTAGAATCACATCAGATTGTTATATCTTTATGAAATATCTATCAATGTATAAAATTAACAAGCAGTTTGTTCAATATTTACACCACTTAGCGAGAAGCACTTTATTTAATATATACATAAACAAAACATAAAATAATAATGTAGTGAGAAATATATAACACATGTCTATACAAATAAACAATATAATAATGCCCATTTAGAAATCAATACATATACAAATTTTACACCAAATACCACCTAAAATGTACTGTTGAAGAATTCTCTCAGTGTTTTTTAATTTTTAATTTTTTAGGGTTTCGTTCATCTCACGAAACCCTATTACCCCCGCTCCGTTGTCTGTCCATCACAGAGTCATTCTCAAAAAGTATGTTGTGAGCTCGGGGTTCGAAAGGGCTGATGCCAATATATAAGGACAATAAAAAGGCTTTATTCACTATAAACAGTGCAATACGATCACAAATATCTTCTGAAAATTACAAGATATTCAGTAATCTTCAAATCCAATAAAAGCGCAGCAAAATTTCACACAGAAACAATGCGTTCAATACGACGTATCAACGACAAAATCAATCTGAGTAACACAGTTCTCAATGCAAAGCCTCTCGTATGAATTCAATCGCAGTTGACAGACAACTAACTAACTGAACTGATGGAGGTCTTTATATAGGTTTCAGAGATCTTTCCAGATTATTCCAGAGCCTTCAGATGCTAGAAATTACCAGAAAGTGCTTTAACTTTCGATAGAGAACCCAAGCAAGAAAGGATCCCAATGTATAGGTATAAGGGGGGTGTGGTTGCACAAAAAGTCGCCAAATCCGTCGCCAACTTGGCGACATATTGCCAAATTTGGCGACAAAAATAAGTCGCCAAAACCATCGCCAACTTGGCGATAAACCCATTCCTTGGCGATATTTCAATAGACTTCCATTATAAAGATGAGGGTGTAAGGTTGTTTTCCTTGCAAACCATCTGAGGCCTTTAGCATTGAGTTACATGATGCTCAATAGGAAATACATTAATAATACTGCAATTTTCACAATAATCAAATAAAATAAATTTAAACAAATGGAATATTTACAGATATATACAAAATTCATAACACTGCCCCCCTCTCAAGGACTGCATGTCCCGGGCAGTTCAACCTTTGATCGGAAAGCAAACCCGTTACCAACAAATGCTATACTATTCAAAACACTTAAAGCAAATATGCAAAATAACCATTAAACACATTCATAATGCTGAATTATACAAAATATACACTTATTTAAAAAAAGATTAAATTAAATTAAAGTATAGACATCATTACATACAAGTATTTAAATAATAATAACATTAATAATGATAATGCTAAGCAAAAGAAATTTTTACATTAACTTATATACAAGACCATGGTCATACTAATTTACATTATTTACATTACACTATTTACAATAAATGAACTAAGTACTATGGCCATAGTATGGTGCCAGCCTGTCGTAATGAACGACTCTAGGCTTCGAACTTGGTGACTTTCGGATCCCAATTACGACATCGTTCAGTCTGTTTAGGACTGTATAAGGACCGTCCCAGTGCGATTGCAGTTTGGGAGAAAGTCCTTTACGTTGAGTCGGATTATAAAACCAAACCTTGTCACCTTCTTTGAATTGATGTCCCGTGGCTTTCGTGTCGTACCTGGTCTTCATCTTCTCCGTCTGTATATTGATCCGCTCTCGAGCCAAGTTGTGGACGTCTTCAAATCGTGCCTGGAGATTCTGCACGTATCCCTCTGGCGATGAAGGCGCATCTGGAGGGCGACCAAAAATCAGATCACAAGGTAGACGAAGATCACGACCGAAAAGCATCTGAGACGGGGAATAGCCGGTTGTTTCATGGACGGCGCTGCGATAGGCGAGAAGAAACAAGGGAAGTTTTTGGTCCCAGTCTTGTTGGTTTCTTGAGACTAGCAGTGAGAGATTGTTGAGGATGGTACGATTAAATCTCTCAACCCTGCCATCCGACTGTGGATGTAAAGGCGTCGTCCTAGTTTTGTCCATTCCGAGAAGTTGACAGAGACCCTCAATCACAGCAGAGATAAAATTTCTCCCCTGGTCCGAATGCATTTGGAGAGGGACTCCATACCTTGATATCCACTGGTGTACCAAGGCATCCGCAACCGTAGAAGCTTCTTGATCAGGGATGGCATAAACTTCAGGCCATTTTGTGAAATAGTCCATGACAACAAGGAGGTATTTGTTGCCATCAGCACTTCTTGGCAGAGGACCTAGGATGTCAAGGGCGATGCGTTCAAAAGGTGCTCCTACATTGTAGAGATGTAGTCTTCCTCGGCTACGTTTCTTTGGTCCTTTCCGAGCTGCACATGCATCGCAAGATTTGCACCATTGTTCGACGCCAGCTCTTGCTTTTCCCCAGAAGAAGCGCTCTCGGACTCTGTGTAATGTTTTCATGACTCCAAAATGGCCACCAGTGGGACTGCCATGTAATTCCTTGAGGACCTCTGGGATTCGGGATCGAGGAAGTACCAACTGCCACCGAGATGTTTTCCCATCTTCCGATTCGAATTTTCGGAACAGGACACCATTCTTGACGTGGAGGGAGTTCCAAAGAGCCCAATATTGCTTCGTCGTAGGATTGTAAATCGAGATGTCTTTTCAACTGGGCTTCGTGCTAGAAGATTCTAATAACTCCAAGATTGGTTTGATGTCAGAGTCTGCCATTTGATCTTCTCGAATCTTCTCATCACTCCAGGGATCTGGTGGTGTTGATAGTGAAGTCTTCGTCTGGCGTATGGCATGTTCGGGATTATACTTGTTCTCCGCTCTGGAACAATAGCGACAACTCTCGGGACACGGTCTTCTTGATAGGGCATCGGCGTTTCCATGCGATGAGCCTCTGCGATGCCTGATGTCAAAGTCGTATTCCTGGAGTCGTTGTATCCATCTGGCTACTTGGCCCTCTGGGTTCTTAAAATTCATCAGCCATGTTAGGGATGCGTGGTCAGTACGAAGGAGAAATTTCCTGCCATAGAGATAGTGATGGAAGTGTTCTATGGCTTTCACTATAGCTAAAAACTCCTTACGAGTGACGCAATAATTCCGCTCTGGTTTCGACAAACATTTGCTCCAGTATGCTACGACTCGTTCTTGGCCATCTATTTCTTGGGAAAGTACAGCGCCGACACTTTCATGACTGGCATCCGTGTCCACAATGAACTGTTTCTCGGGGTGCGGATAGGTAAGGACTGGAGAGGATGTGAGAGCTTCTTTCAGCCGCTGGAAGGAATTGTCGCATTCTTGTGTCCATAGAAACTTCTGCTTACTTTCAGTGAGCCTATGCAATGGACTTGCGATGTTGGAGAACCCCTGGACAAACTTTCTGTAATAAGTGCATAGTCCCAGAAAGCTTCGCAACTGATGGACGTTTTCCGGACGCTTCCAGTTCTTTACTGTAGACACTTTTTCAGGATCTGTTCGAACACCTTCAGCTGAAATGATGTGTCCTAGATAATTTACTTCCCGTTGGAAGAACTTGCATTTCAAAGGGTTCAGCTTTAAATTCGCCGCTCTTAGCTTCGTTAACACTTTTCGAATATTTTCTAGATGTTCTTCAAACGTGCGGCCACCAATGATGACGTCGTCTAGGTAGATGAGACAAGCTTCAAAAGTCAGGCCTTTTAACACAGTCTCCATGAGGCGCTCGAACGTTGCTGGAGCATTGCAGAGCCCGAACGGCATAACTTTGAATTGCCAAAGTCCTTGTCCAGTAGTAAATGCGGTCTTCTCTTTGTCATCAGGATGGATCTCTACTTGCCAATATCCACTCTTCAAATCCAGCATGGAAAACCATTTATGTCCTGAAAGAGTATCTAGCGTGTCGTCTATTCTTGGTAGAGGATAGCTGTCCTTCTTCGTGATATCGTTAAGTTTACGATAATCCACACAAAATCTTGTGGAGCCATCTTTCTTTCGGACCAACACGATGGGAGAGGCCCACGGACTTGATGACGGTTCGATGATGTCACTATCCTGCATCTCTCGTAAGAGCTTAGAAACCTCTTCTTGTTTTGCGAACGGCAAGCGTCTTGGATGCTGTTTAATTGGTGGATGGTTGGCAGTATCAATTCTATGACGTGTCAGTGAAGTGCGCCCTATATCACTCTCGTTTTGTGAAAACACATCCTTAAATTCCTGGAACAGTCTTTCTGCGGCATGTCTCTGTTCAGGAGATAAATTTTCATTTTGTCCAATTACAGGTGTTAAACTTGTAGGCGGTTCCGATAACGTCAAGCTCGGGTCTTTGCAAACACAGGTGACTGGAGCACAGGTTGCAAGCACTTCACCTTTCTGGATAATTCTAGACTTTTCACTTACGTTCGCAATCCTCACAGGTAACACATCTCTCGACAGATCTACCAGCGCTGATGCTATTAGCACTCCCTTTGGGCTCTTCTCAGGATATCCAGTCAAGCCATACTGGAAAATTCTTTCGTTTCCAGTTAATCCAGGTATCATCATTTCGGTCCGAGGAGGGATGATAACATCTGCCTTGGCTGTGATCCGTTGAATAGACCCGGACTCATTTCCAAGTTTGAAAATAGTGACATCTTCTTGAGCAGAGCGTAACTCATTATTCTTAAAATCCAGTGTAAATCCTTGCTCTTTTAAAAAGTCCAGTCCGAGTATGAAAGGGTCTGAAATATCGGCCACATAGACTGTATGATGGTAAGCGGCGTTCCCAAACTTTATTTTCAATTTCATTCTTCCATGTATGTCGATCTTATCCCCGGTCACGGTTTGGAGGATAACACGGGGCGGGGTCCAGAGGAGTTTTTCTTTTAGCCGGTGAGCTAGATCTTTCCGAATGATGGTCACGTTGGCTCCTGTATCGATGATCATATTACAGGGAAAATCATTCACACGCCCGACTATAAAAACTCCGTTCTCGCCGCAACTTCTTGCAGAAATTTGACACACTTGATAATGGGGCTTCTCGAAATCTGGCAACCTCTGCCCCGCGAGATGGCCATTAATTAGTTTTCCTGCTCTGCCGTTCGTGGGGAGCTATTACCTTCTGTGCTGGGTCGTTTTAGGCAGTTTCTTTGAATATGGCCTTCTCCACCGCATTTCCAGCACTTGATCTTTTTGCCAGTTTTGTTGTCCATCAAGGAGTTCATCTGCCTCATCATGTCCTTCACCTGCTGCTGTAAATGCTCCACAGCTCTATCCGACGTCTCAGGCATGTTGGCTACTCGCACAAAGTGCCGATTTTTCCTTGTAGCTTGCTGGGCTGCCTCGAATTTCAGGGCATAAACTAAAGCCCCTTTTAAGTCACTGAGATCTGCAATCCGGAGTGCTTTCTGGATCTCAGAGTCACGCACACCATCAATAAAATGTTGCAGAGCTAAACTCTCTCTAATTTCAGTCGGACAGTCAGGATAAGCAAGATGTGAAAGTCTCTCGACATCCGTAGCAAGATCTTGCAGGGATTCAGTGGATTTCTGCTGTCGAGATTTGAGCTGGAGTCTGCTATATTCCTTCATGCATTTCTCGCCAAAGCGCAATTCTAAGGCACTGACGAGCGTTTCAAAATCCAGCGGTTCATTTGCAGGCAAAGTCTGTAGGACGTTGGCAGCATCAGCTCTTAGAGAAGCAGCTAACTGGCAAGCCTTTGTCTGGGAATCCCATCCATTGGCGTCCGCTACGATCCCAAATTGTGTCTTAAAAACTGGCCATGAGGATTTTCCGTCATAGGTCGAGAGTTTAATAGAGCCCCGAGGAAGCATACCTTGATACTTGACATCTTCGGGATAGTTTTCGGCAGTTATCTTTTGTTTCTTCACATTTTCCAACTCCTTTTCTACACTCTCAATCCTTTCTTCTACGGTTTTGGAGATCTTTTGAACTTTTTCTTCTACTCTTTCTTCTACGGTATTGGCTGTCTTTTGAATTTTTTCTTCTATTTCCTGAAATCTTCCTTCAAATTTGTTTTCCACGCTGTCAATTCTTTCATTTAAAGATGTAATTTTATTATCTATTAATTCTTTCAACTCACCAAGGTTGGTTGACATATCTTTCTTCATTTCTTCCGACATCTCCTTCATTTCAGCCTGGTTTGCAGTCATTTTCTCATCTATCGCTGACATTTCCTTCTTCATTTCTTCCGACATTTCCTTCATTTCAGCCTGATTCTCAGTCATTTCCTTCTTCATTTCTTCTTTCAACTCAGCAAGGTTGGCAGTCATTTTCTCATCCATCTCCCCTAATTTCTCCAATAATTTAGTCAGCTGTGCCTCCATTGCTCTGGTAATCGGCATTCAATGCCACTTCTGACACCAAATGTTGTGAGCTCGGGGTTCGAAAGGACTGATGCCAATATATAAGGACAATAAAAAGGCTTTATTCACTATAAACAGTGCAATACGATCACAAATATCTTCTGAAAATTACAAGATATTCAGTAATCTTCAAATCCAATAAAAGCGCAGCAAAATTTCACACAGAAACAATGCGTTCAATACGACGTATCAACAACAAAATCAATCTGAGTAACACAGTTCTCAATGCAAAGCCTCTCGTATGAATTCAATCGCAGTTGACAGACAACTAACTAACTGAACTGATGGAGGTCCTTATATAGGTTTCAGAGATCTTTCCAGATTATTCCAGAGCCTTCAGATGCTAGAAATTACCAGAAAGTGCTTTAACTTTCGATAGAGAACCCAAGCAAGAAAGGATCCCAATGTATAGGTATAAGGGGGGTGTGGTTGCACAAAAAGTCGCCAACTCAGGGCTGCCACTGCCTAATGACACTGAAAATAGTAGCTTTAGTAGCCTACAAAGAAAGAAATAGTAGCCAAAATAGTAGCATTTGTACAAAAATAGTAGCCAAAATAGTCGCATACTTACCTAAAAAAAGGACAATATTAAAAAGTTTCCATAATAACTGAAGGGTCTTTATGAATGTCCACATCTTATTTCAGTGTTTATGTTTCTGCCCAAGTCACTTTTTATACTTTTATTAAAAAAAAAATTACACATTTCTATAAAAATGAATATGATATGAATGAAAAAATGCTACGAATTGTGTAAACAGTTCTGAACTCTCCTTAATAAATATAGACGCCAACATTGTAAAAACTACATCAGGAGTAAAATAGTTACATTTCAGGAGTTTTGGACATCCATCAGGAGTAAAATTTAAGCAATTCAGGAGTCGTTTCAGGAGTCATACGAGTGTTTTGAAGATATACTTTTTTAATAGTTCGGCGTCATTTCGAAGATCAATAATGATAAATAAACTAATTTTGCAAAATTTTTGTGAAAATGAACTTGGTAAACAAAATAAAGAATAAAATAAGAGTCCTCAGCTTTGAAAGATAAACTAGGAATCTGTGAAGGAAAATTGATTCCACGGGGTTATGAAGTTTTTTCTGAATATATGGAAAAAAAAATATTCTGAAAAAAAATTCGCCGTTTTTTTAAGATCTTTTGACCAAATTTGCCGTTTTTTCAAGATCCTTGGACGAAATTTGCCGTTTTTTCGAAATCCATCGACGAAATTTACCGTTTTTTCGATATCCTTCGACGAAATTTGCCGTTTTTTGGCGATCTTTCAACAAAATTTGCCGTTTTTTCGAGATCCTTCGACGAAATTTACCGTTTTTTTGAGATCCTTCGACGAAATTTACCGTTTTTTCAAGATCCTTCGACAAAATTTACCGTTTTTTCGAGATCCTTCGACAAAATTTGCCGTTTTTTGGCGATCTTTCGACGAAATTTGCCGTTTTTTCGCGATCCTTCGACAAAATTAGCCGTTTTTTTGCAATCCGATGACGAAATTTGCCGTTTCTTCGACGAAATTGGACGTTTTTCCGTTATCCTTCGACGAAATTAGCAGTTTTTTCAACGATCCTTTGACGAAGTCGGCGTTTTCTCCGTGGCCCTTCGGCGAAATTCGCATTTTTCCGTGATTTCGCCGAAAAACGCGGAAAAATTTGCCGAATTTCCGCCGAAAATGAAGTTTTTTTTTACGGCCTTTTGACCAAATTCACGTGTTTTCACGGTCCTTTGACTAAATTTGCGTTCTTTTTGCAATCTGTCAACGAAATTAGCCATTTCCCGCGATCTTTTAATGAATTAATTTCGCGTTTTTTTCACGATCATTCAACGAAATTCCCCGTTTTTTTTAAGATTCTTTGACGAAGTTTGCCGTTTTTCGCGATCCTTCGACAGAATTCGCCATTTTTTAACGATCCTTTGACGAAGTTTGCCTTTTTCGCAATCCTTCGACGAAGTTTGCCGTTTTTTTCGCGATCCTACGGCGAAATTTGCCGTTTTTTCGGATTATTCGACAAAATGATTTAGCGATTCTTCGAAGAATTTACGCGTGTAAAAATTGCACGTCGCATGGGACGCGTAAGAACTATTTTTTTGCGTCCCAATTCCAATTTTTCGCGTAATTTACGCGCTATAGCGCGTCCGCGGCATCGCTGTAAAAGACGCAATTTCCGTATTTTCAACGTTATTTCCGTACTACCGTATTTTACCACGCATTTCCGGAGTTGTTGGCATCTATGTATACTAGACACCAAGCTTTTCTGGGCTCCAAAACCACCTACCACCAAACGTGATTTTCACCTACTAAGCCAAACTAGTATTTCTCCGACCAAAATCTGCTTGGAATTTCCGTATTCCTGCCGAAACTTGAACATTCCCTGGAATTCAGAAACGATCCCATCAGCACAGTACCTGCCTCCCCTAATTTGCAAATAGAAGCAACCGCTTGCGTACGTACGGAAGGAGGAAACAGCGAGGCAGGTGACCGAGTGCGTTTGGGAAGATGACTTTACAGGCGCTTTGAGGGAGAAAAAAAAAGATCGATTCTTCACTAAAAATAGTCGCTGGAACCTGAAAAAAGTCGCCTTTTTTTGCGTTTTAGTTGAAATAGTCGCTTTTTAATGGTTTTTGGCCTATAATAGTCGCCATAGTCGCCTGATGCTGAAAATAGTCGCTTTTAGTCGCATTTTAGTCGCAAATGGCAGCCCTGCCAACTTGGTGACATTTGGCGATATATCGCCAAATTTGGCGACAAAAATAAGTCACCAAAACCATCGCCAACTTGGCGATAAACCCATTCCTTGGCGATATTTCAATAGACTTCCATTATAAAGATGAGGGTGTAAGGTTGTTTTCCTTGCAAACAATCTGAGGCCTTTAGCATTGAGTTACATGATGCTCAATAGGAAATACATTAATAATACTGCAATTTTCACAATAATCAAATAAAATAAATTTAAACAAATGGAATATTTACAGATATATACAAAATTCATAACAGTATGTAACTTACAGAGTTGAAACTTAGTGTATAAATCTGAATAGCAGCTGTGAAGCGCTCAAAATATTAAAATTTGAAAAATTCGTATTATTTTAATAAATACAGATAAAAAACCAAAATTCTAACAGCCTTTTCCTATAAAATTGAAACATTTTTCGTTAGAGCAGATGCCAAAGATTTAAAATCCACAATAAAATTCTTTCTAAAATAATTAATTTTCTATCAGACGATTTTCACGTGAAAAATGAAAATGAAATAAAAAGTTTCACCAATTGAAAAAAAGATAAATATGAAATAAAATTGATTGACGTCATAGTCGTATTAAAACGGAAAATGTCTAATATTTCTCAGTAATACAACAAGGAGTATGAGAATGTGTAAATGGAAAAAGCAGATTAATATCACATCATTTAAAAAGAAAATCTGACGTCATATAGGAAGTTTAACTAATTTTTCAAATGTTTGAGAATAATACAAAGCGAGTATCAATATAAATAATAGAGAATAGTAAATATATGAGTTTGAGAAACATATTGAATCGTGATAAAAATCCGATTATGGAAATATTAGCATATTTTAACATTTTGAAGGTGTACAATTTGTTTAATTTTGAAATTATTTTTTTAAATATTGCATTTAGTCCATATGACGGATATTATTATGACAGAATATAATAGCGGGCTTGGACCGCTATCCGGCTGGTTTAGATATTCAAAAAAAAGGAAAAAATAGACCGGTAAATTTTTACTTTATAAAAAACATGACTTTTATTTTGTTGTTGTTGCTAAATGAAATTTGTTTGAATTTATTAAAGAAAGGATAAAGTGTTTTGAAAGGAATATTAAACGAAACTCTTTGAGTGATCTTCGATCACACTTACCCACTTGTTTCGTTTTACGAAGAGGGATTTGTTGATTTTCACGATTTTACTGGGCCCTTCTTTTTTCATTGGTTGCAGTTTCATTTTCAAGATTGTATATATTATTTTGCATGAAATTTCACATTTTTAAGACTGGGTTATGTTAAAGCCCCTATAGCAAAGAAATATCGTACTGTCTCCTATAAAATGTGATAAAGATTTGGTTAATTATATATGTTTTTAATTATCGAATTAAATGCTTTGCTAAATTAATGCATTTATTCTTTTTTTTAATGTTACGTGAACGAAGTCACGGGTAACAGCTAGTATGTACATATATCACTGGCGCCCGGCTAACCGAAAAGTACCAAAAGTAGATATGAAGATATGATTGCTGTTAATTCTGGCACTCCTTCTCGTCGATTGGAAAACATTGAGACAGAAAAACACTGAGTCAACACTTGAGAATGCTAGATAGAAGTATGCTTCTACATGTGTCGCATGGTACATCACATAATGTAAGCACTTTGGTAGGAAAGAATGCAAAGGATTAGAGGTGGTAGGGGAAGGAAAAGATAATTTAGTTTTCATTTTTTCGAAAACACTGTTCTGCTGGGCTCTGGAGTGCAGTAATTATCAGCTCTAGTGAATTCTGACCAATATTTAAATATTTGCTAAAAAAGTACCAGAGCTGAGCTCTGGTGCAAATTAAGTACTGATAATATAATATAGAGTATAAAATGTATGAAAAATAACATGCAAATTCTTTCACATGCAATATGTATATAGCTATTTTAAATTTCTAAAAATTTTCTATTCTTCAGAATATTTTAAATATTTATTTTTTTTTGTATTTACGGTTACTTTCAGGTTCCTCACACTTATACATTCCCTGACAATTATATCAACTTTGGCTGTTAAAAAAAAAATTAGTACTAACTTTTTTTCGCGAAAAAACATTTAAAGACAAAATTTGAGCAATAGTATCATTATTTTAAACAGGTTAACGTTATTTCGAATTATATAGAGACGCTCGAGGTCCCTAACACGACTCCAACTGACGAGGGGCCTTGGTGAGGCGTCCCATTTGCCCGATGGTTGTGCCGGCCTTGCTGAAAGACAAGCATCGCAAAATTGCCGGACTGTTCATCCTGAAAAATGGTTCTCTGATATATCTACTTAAAAATAAATATTATTCATAAACATTACGAGCAAATAGATAACAATTCAATACAGAAAAATAGAAACACTATATTTACCAGCTCGTGTATCGAAAGCCACTGTGAAAATACACACGATATCTGATGATTGCTGTGGGTCTAGTACATCTTCTTTAGGCGACATGCATGCAGAATCCTCAGACACATCAATAAAGTTAGCAATTCCAAACTTAGCGCACTCAGTCTTTGTTTTTAGGTCTCTTTTATCTAGGGAGCTGAAACCTACTTTATTATTGGAATCAATACTGCCGGCGCTTAATTTCCTTTCTAGCAGAGGAGTACGATCGGTTACAACTTCGCTATCGGCCATATTTTAAGCGCCTTAACAAGTGAGCCAATAACTAGAATTTTTAATTTTTCTCATTTTTTACTAATAAATATTAAAGATAGAAATAAAAATATCAATTAAAAAAATACAGGTTACAATGTGTTAGCCGCCTATACGATGTGTAAACAAATCACACGAAAACAAAAGTGAGTGAAAGTTGAAGTTTTTGAATTACATCATGAATCACATGATGATAAAAAAAATATACTTGAATTTATTTTTAGATACGAATATATATTCTTACTAATAAGCAAACTGATTTGTTAATTATCAGCACATTTAACCAATAACAAAAGAGTTAAATATTAAATAATTATAAAATTCTTGACATTTTCTGAATTCGAAAAAGTATATATGGCAACGATGTTTTTGAAAGGTTGTTTATGTTTTCTTTGGACACGGTATTTAATTCATGGCTTAAGAGTGAAATTCTTAATTTCTATAAATTAAAATCCTTAAAAATCAATAAAGTCAACATAAATCAACAGTGTTCTGTTATCAATTAGTTATTTATCAGCTGAGCCAAAATATTAGCTGTAAAATATATTTTAAACATAATTTGATTAATTTTTTTAATGCATCACAATACGTTTTAGTACAACATGTATATTGTAATTCAGTAATACTGTGAAAATGATTCAAGATCTGATGTTATAAAAATGAACAGGCCTGACATATTTGAAATCTTGACCTCCAGAATTGCAGAAGGAGATGTAATATCTCTCAGAAACTTGCTTTTGAATAAACAATGTTCCCCTAATGAATGTGATGAGGTAAATATCTTTAAAGTGCATGTTATAAATTTTGGCCTTAATATATACAGTTTTCCAGTCATAATCATTTGTTGGAAGCTCTTAACGATTGCAACTTCAAGTGAGGTTACTTATTTTGCGAAATAAGACTAAATAGTAAATTTTTTGGTACTTTTCCGTTATACCATAGGTTCGCCATCCCTGGTCTTGGTCTAGTAGTACAATTTCTCCTTGGAGCTTCAGAAATTCCTCCTGAAGAAAAATATATGTATTCAACACTGTTGGCATAGATTTAGAAAGGGTACAGAAGACATTTTATGAACGAGCCATGTTAGAGGTCTGCTTGGGCCAAAATTTCCAGGCTTCGAGCCCGGCCCGACTCTTAAAAATTTTTTTGGCGTACCCCGACTTGGTATAAAAGTTAAAAGTTTGACCCAAGCCCGACCTAGTATAACAGCTAAAATCTCGGCCCGGTATAAAAGCTAGGGGCTATGATGTCATACACTCACGCACAGTTTTTCTTTTTTTTAAATCAATTATAAAAAGAAAAAAAGTCACAGGGGATTTTTTCCTTTAATGGCAACCTAGCTATTGTATTAAGTTATTGGTTTGGCGCAGGCTTGAAAACCGCACCAACCAAAAAGTCGCCAAACATTGGTGCGTGTGTGTAACACATCTGTTCCAAGCTAGGCCTTACAGAATTTTTACAAAACATGCCGATATTTCTAAAGCAACATTAGGAACAGATGTATTACACTCATGCACTGATATTTGGCGATATTTACAAGACGACTCCAAACCAATAACTTAATACAATAGCCAGGTTACCATTAAAAGAAAAAATCCCAAAAATTTGGCGACTTTTTTCCTTTTTATAACTGATTTTTTAAAAAAATTGTGCGTGAGTGTAAGACATCATAGCCCAACATTATCCTATAATTAAAATTATTTAAAAAGCACACTTACTTATGCATAGATTTTATTGTTTATGTTCAAAATGCATAAAATATCAACAATATTAATGATCACTTAGGCAATTACACGTAAGTAAACACTGATAAAATAAAATTGACTTAGACAATTACATTCAAATGAAGATTCAGTATATGAAAAATCAGGAGAAAAGAGAAGTCCGTTATAGATAGGTTGCATTCTTATCAAGTACATCGTTTGCTATAAATGTATTATATTCTTTTTCTATGGATTATTCATTTTGCATGGATCAAGGCATTTTTCTCCTTCAGACAGGTTTCCATCATAGATGGGTTCTATTTTACAGGTTTTACTGTACTTTGAATTATTCGCCTAGAAATGCATATGTATTATTCTTTAAGGTAGTTCTCAAATAACTTGTTCAACAGTACAAAACTTTCTGACACATTTTCTATCACAGATGAAAGAAATTTTGAGAATACTTTAAAATCTAAAGTTATCCTTTATTTGCCAGAACCAATAAAACATTGCTAATTGTCTTCATTTAAGTAAAATTGAAACATATTTGAAATAAAGAACATCCTTTTCTTATATAAACTTATCTTGCATTAAAAACATATCATATATATTAAACAAGCAATCAATTTACTCGATTACGGATAATATAAAAAATCTCTCAAGTGATTTTCATGAAACCTTCATCCTATACTAAATTGAGCATGTGAAAATAATCCAGCTAGGCCCTGAATTCAAGAAATTTTGTTTTGACAGTTAAAACAAACTCAGCACTGAAAATGCTGTTTGCTATAAATTAAAAAATGCTCAAATGATTTACACAAAATATGTCTCCTATACTAATTTGAGTGCAAGAAAACTTTTCTATATATATCCTAAATTCAAGAAAGTTTGTTTTGACAAGTTAAAACATATTCAGCATCAGCACCGAAAATGCTGCTTTATATCGCAAACGGCTCAAATGATTTTCACAGAACTTGGCTTCTATATTAATTCGAGTCTGAAAAAAAATCTAGCTAGGTCAATAATTCTGGAAAATTTGTTTTATATCTATATGGTTTAAACAAACTCAGTATTGAAAATGATGATATAAATGGAAAATAGGCTCAATGATAAGTCTTACTCAAATACAAGGATATGATCTTACTAGGTCTCGACTTCCGAAAAATTCATTTTCATAGATTTAAGCAATTTTCCAAATCAATCTTCGGTAATTAGAATTCTCAGCAATACTATTGGCCATTGTTCAGCAACATTATTATAAATGATATAGAAGACGGCACAACTTTTACTTCATCCTAAATCAAGCTCAAGAAAATAGTCTAGCTAGGTAATTAACCCCATTCGGTAAAATTTGTTTTGGCAAGTTATAATAAACCTTGCATTAAAAATGCTGATATAAAATTTTTAAATCAAAAACGGTTGGGAAGATTTTCTTGATATAAGCAGAACTGCCAACTCTCCTGTTTTTTGCAGGAAACTCACATTTTTTAACACAATCTCCCATTTTTACATTTAAGTAGGAATTTCTCTCGTTTTTTACTGACATTTTAAAATTTGTAGAAATGTACTTCTGAAAATAAGAAAATTGTTCTTTTCAATCTCAATAAATGGTGCCACAGCATTGCTCCGATCACTTTTATGTTTCTCATAAACATCAGATCTACTGATCATAAAAAAAATTGTGTACTTTGTCATTGCTGACGGAAAAAAAATCGAAAATTTCGTTAATCGCTAATAGAAAAAGATTGAGAATTTCGTATACATATTTCGGGAAAGAATGTGAATTTCGTCTATAGATCTAAGGAAGAAACACAAATTTCGTTAATTTGTCACTGGAAAAATCTTCAAATTTCATCAGTTGGTTGCGGAAAATAATCGCGGATTTTGTCAACTGTTCACAGAAAAAATTTTGTGAATTCCATCAGTCACTAACGAAAAAAAATTGAGAATTTCGTCAATACGTCCCAAACAAAAAAAAAATCTCGAATTTTGTTTATTTATCCTTGAAAAATACTGCAAAATTCCTCAATTGGTCTTTAATTAAAATCTCAAATTTCATCAATCATTTGCGGGAAAAAATCCTGAAATTTGCCAATTGCTCGTGAAAAATAAAATGGTGATTTCGAAAAATTGTAATTTTAGCAGAAACTCTAACTTTGTTTATATCTCCCAGGAAAAAATGTGAATTTTGTCTACCGACCATTAAAAAAATTGCAAATTTCATCAATCAGTTGCGAGAAAAAAAATCGCAGATTTTGTCAATCATATGAGTAAAATAATCACATGTTTAGTCAACTGCCCATGAAAAAAATATCAAGAATTTCCTCAACCGCTAACAGGAAAAGTATCGTGAATTTCATCAGATTATCTCAGAAAATAAATCCCGAATTTTGTCAATTGATTCTTGAAAAATATCGCAAAATTCGTCAATCGATCCTAGAAAAGTATAGCGAAATTTGTCAATCGATCCTTGAAAAGTATAGCGAAATTCCTTAATCAATCCTTGAAAAGTATATACAAATTCATCAATTGATTCTTGAAAAATATAAAATTTGTCAATTGATCGTTTATAAAAATCGTGAATTTCATCAATCAATTACAGTAAAAAACATGAATTTTGTCAATCAGTCTTTGAAAAATATCGTGAAATTCGTCAATTGATCGTTGATAAAAATTGAGAATTTCATCAATCAGTCACAATAAACTGGTGAACTTCGTCAATCGGTCAATCATCCATCAATATACATTTTTTAATGATTATACTTCAGTTGTATAATAAATTGTTAATATATTTTTAATTTCTAAATGAATGACAAAACAAATTTTTATTCTTACGTAAGCTGATTTAAAATCTCCTTTTAAACTACGGAGAATCTCCTTTTTTTTTATTTTGCTAAGGTGGGCAGCTCTGCATAAGTCTTATATACTAATTCCAGTACAGGAAAACCATCTTACTAGGGCTCAACTTCGAAAACATGCTCTTTGATAGGTTTAAACAATTTTTTTTGTCATTAATCTTCCGTAATCAAAGTTCTCGCCAATACTGTTTGACATTGATCAGCACCACGATTATGGAAGATTTCTATTCTATGGTAGATGCAATGAAGCTGAATTTTGAATCGGTCTGGAATAGTCTTAGAACAGATTGGATTCTGACAGACAGTCTGTTTAATATTTCCATAGACTACAGCATTGTCTTTCAAATGATGTATGAATTGTGGTAATGCTCAGAAATGTAGATTTTCTGCATTCGCCTTCCAGTATAATACAATTTACATAAAACATTCATGAACCGATTCAAACATGTAAAAATACTTAGATAAGTATCAACTCCAGCAAACTTCATTTTGATAGAGATTAAAAAATCTTAATACTAATATGTTGTTGATGTACTGTCATTCATAATCAAGTTAAAAACTGTTGAGCTTAAATTTTGCAGACAAAGTGTTTGTAGATAACAAAGAAATGTCACGGAATAATATTCTGTTTAACGCAAAAAAAAAAAAATAATAATATAATAATAATAAAATAAATGAATACTATATTGTCATTTAGTACATCCTTCCAGAAAATTTAACTATACCAGAAGTGTACAAAACCATAAACAAGGAATTTTGATGCGAACAGTTTTATCCTATGACTTTTTAGGAGGAAGTTAAGCCTAGTATTTTTTATTGTTTGGTGGGTACCTTCCTTACAATCTTTCCTAGTCTGGATACATAGACGAGCCATTTGGCATGGGTTATTGGGCGAAAATAAGGAACATGTAACAAATGTAAAGTCATGTTTATCCATTTAATATGCTATGGCAACGAGTCTCAAGATAATTAAAAAAAAAAAAAACAAGTCCCAAAATTTTGTTGTTTTTTGGCCACAGAAAATTCTCTCAAAGGAAATTTTGTTGGCTAATTCAGTTTTTCCATGCTGGCTTCATTATATACAAGTTCAAAAAAAAAAAATCTTCTACCCGACCTTTTTCAAGGTAACATGTACATTTCCCCTGGACTAATAGGATGTCAGATTAATTTTATTTTTAATTCTTTAATGACGTCATATTAAGCTGTTTTCTGTATTTATACACAATCATACTCCTTGTATTATTGAGAAATGTTTGAAAATTTCCGTTTTATTGCCGATATGACGTCATATTAATCTTTTTTTCAATGGGTGAAACTTTTTATTTCATTTTAATTTTTCACGTAGAAATCTTTCAATAGAAAATTAATTATTGTAGAAAGAATTTTATTGTGGATTTTTAATTGTTGGCAATTGCTATAATGAAAAATGTTTAAATTTAATAAGAAAAGGCTGTTAGATTTTTGGTTTTTCATCTATCTATATTAAAATAATATGATTTTTTCAAATTTTATGATTTTGAGCTTCATAGTACATATTCAGCTATAAGGATACAAAATTTCATGCTTGTAAGTTACATAGTTTTTGAGAATCGGCTCTGTGACGAACAGACAACATAGTGTTTGCTGTCAGTTATTTTTTATAGAAAGTGATGAATGGAAAATAAGATAAGTATAAGATAATCCCAAATTATTGCAGAGAAAAACGAAAATAGCCATTTGATTGGAAGTTATGTCTTCTTACCATTTATGTTAAAAAATTAATCTTAGAACGCGCCATCTTCATAGGGAAATTGTACCAAACTTTGAAATTTTTAATCCGAACATTTAATTTTATCATCATATTTCGATTTTTTGAAAATTTTTACATGGGAATGCCAAACCAGAAATCATCCATGAAGTAGTTTAAGAATTATGCAGCTGGAAAGTTTCCAAAACAAGTTGTAATACATATGTAGTTTTTAAAGCATAACTCAAAAACTACTTGGTGGAATTGGCTTTAATTTTAGATTTGCTTATTTAAAGCTTTTAAAAACCAATTTCTGTTAACTTTTTTATAGCTCAGTGTATGTATAATTTTTCAAATATGAATTTCATAATGTTTAAATTATTAAATTAATAATCAAAGAAATTACGCATAGAAACCTGTAAAAATTTTAACAGAAATCAATTTCTAGAAGTTTCAAATGTGTGAATCCAAAATTTCTACTCATTCCATCTTGTAGTTTCAAATTAAATTACATGCATTTAAATTTGTTTTGTAACTACAGTAGAAAGCCACTAATCTGCAAAGCTTGGTTCCAAGTGTTATGCGAATTGGAGGCTTTTTGCGGATTACAGGCCATGTCTATTTAATATTTGTTTACATTTTTTTAAATTCATATTTTGGACAAATTTAGATTGCTAGTACTAAAAAATAAATAAATTACACATTTTAATATATAGATAAAGTAATAACTATGTAAAAAATAATTTATTATTTTTTAAATTTCTGAAATATGGCAACAATTGTTGTCTGTTTTAAGACATTTGGTTTATAGTGTTGAATTTTATCTTTAAGTAAGAGTTCAAAAGCAATATATATGTATTTGTTTTATAAGTTTTTCAATTTTATAATTAAGATTTAATGAAAAAATAAATAAATTACAAAATATATTGTCTAAGTAAGGATTTTTTATCATTAAAAAAAAAAATCCCAAAAGCTCAAATTGTATTTTACAAGTATTGTATGAAGAAATGAATATATAAAACTAGATGGTACCCGTCAAAACTTGACGGAAAAAATTATAATAACAATATTAGTAAAATAAGCTTCTTTATTACATAAGTAGGGGTGCTTATGAAACAATCTTTCAAATATTTTATTTAAAAAAAAATTCCCCCAGTGAATTACGTTATTATTTCCGATACAAACTCCAAACAAACAATCCGTAAACAAAATGGAAATCAGTTTGACATTACCGCCCTATTCCTCACGGCAAGAAAGAAAATTTCCTGAACCTATGAAGTATCATACAAATAGCATATCCCTACGTTCATCTCATATTCAGTCAATAAAAGAACATGTTAAATAAGGCACACATCCCCCTCCTTGTGATAATGCAACCGAATGAGCTCCTATGCGCATGTGCATTGCATCTCCCCAAACGCACCGTCGAAATTCGACGTTAAAAAAGTTTTAAAATGTTTTGATCAAAATTTTTAAAGTGTCTTCTTTAATCATTGTTCGTTTCAAATCCATATCTTCTGAAACGCATCCATTGTTTTAAGCTAATCAATTTTTATGTAAAGATGAAGAATTTTTTTTACAATAATAAATCAATCTGCAGATAAAGGAGATTTTTAATGTTTTCAAGTGTAATTTATTTGTATGGTTTCTTCATTCCTTTACATAATCAGGATGATAATTCCTTTTCCATAATTAAGAGAAATAATGTAAATAAATAAACATCCAAGATTATTTTTGATTCTGTTTTCATTAATATATTGTAAATTTTATTGTTAAAAGTTACTGATAAATGATACTTTAGTAAATGGGGCTTTTCTTAATTATTTTTTATTATTATTATTATTTTTCTTTTTTTGAGATTTAATGGCAACATTCTTCCGTTTGTTTATTGGGCGCTACAGTTTGGCGAATTATTTGAGGTACTTTTTGGTTAGCAGGGCGCCAATGAAGTATATATGTGTATATATATATATAGTATATACATACATATATACAAATATATATAATGTATATAGTTTTGTTTTTCTAGTATTGAATTTATGTGGTTTATAGATTTTGGTTGGCTTTTGTGATAATGATTCTGCAAGTAATTTTCCATTGGAGTTTATTATTATGTATATATATATATATATATATATATATATATATATATATATATATATATATATATATATATATATATATATATATATACAGGGTGATTCTGAATTCGGAAATTGGAAAAGGAAAAGAACACTATTTCACATAGGAAAGCATGGGCGCAGACGTCATGTAGTAGGGCAATATGAATCTGGTTAAATGATGGAAAGAAAACATAACAAGAAAGTGGTAAGAGAAAAAACATTTATTTGTGCATCTTTTGTACAGACTTACAAGAGGTGCTCGAAATTCTGACCATTTGCTAGAGTACATGCCTCACAACGACGTTGCATGGACAACCGAACTTTCTGGAATATGCCTGGCGTTTCCCGGATGTTTGCGGCGGCAACCGATATGCGTGCTACAAGGTCCATAGCACTGGCAACAGGGGTCTCGTACACCATGTTTTTCATGGCACCCCATACAAAGAAGTCTATTGGAGATAAATCCGGTGACCGTGGTGGCCAACAAACCGGTCCACCGCGACCAATCCATTGAGCTCCAAATTTTCTGGTCAGGTAACAACGCACATCATTTGTGAAATGTGCTGGAGCGCCATCATGCTGGAACCACATTCGCCGGAGAATAACAGCAGGAACCTCGTTCATAAGACCCGGTAACACAGTCTGAAGAAATATGAGGTAGTTTGCGCAATCTAAACGGGATGGTAGTAAATACGGTCCCAGCAAACAGTCGCCGACGATCCCAGTCCACACATTGACGGCAAAGCGTTGTTGCGCAGCTCTAACTCTCGTACCGTGTGGATTCTGATTAGCCCACACATGCGAATTGTGTGTGTTGAAGACACCTTCACGAGTGAAGGACGCTTCATCTGTGAAAAGAACATACGTTGGGAAATTGGGATCAACGGCTGTTCTCTGCATGAACCACTGACAAAAAGTAACACGCTTGGGATAGTCCTCTGCTTCCAGTAACTGCACTCTTTGCAAATGAAAAGGATATAAACGTTCCTCGTTTAGTATCCGCCACACTGTTGATTGTGAAACTCCAAACTGGCGAGCCATACCTCGTGTGCTAGAACTTGGCTGTTCTTCGATAGACTGTAGGACAGCTTCCTCGACTGAAACTGTCCGTGTTGATCGGCGGCTGCCTCGATCAACATTAATACCAGCAAATGATCCAGTTTCGCACAGTTGTCGATGAACACGTGAAAACATTTGATGCTGTGGCACGCGCCGGTTGGGGTAGCGCTCTGCATACATTTGCCTAGCTCTAAGACAGCTTTCTCCTGCGGCACCGTAAGTTAGATGCATATCTGCAAGTTCTTGAAACGTATACCGGTTCATGTTACTTCTGCGAAGTCACCTTGTCGAATGACGACTGGCTGCACACGGCAGACAGCTATGCGCGTTCATGGGAGATGCGGACACAAAGCGCCCTCTATACACCGTCATGCGTTCGTTTGTGTCTATGCTTTCCTATGTGAAATAGTGTTCTTTTCCTATTCCCTACCTGCCCACCAAATATTGATGATGAATTCAGAATCACCCTGTATATATATATATATATATATATATATATATATTACTGGTGCCGGCTAACCGAAAAGTACCTAATTTGCATATAGTTTTTTTTTTCTTAATGGGACGACGGGATAATGCACGGAATTTCGACGGGATAATGAATATTTTTGATGGTACCAGAATATTTTTCTGTATTCTATAGTTATATTAAGAAATACATATTTTTATGATTTGCTGAATCACTTATTTGTTTACTTTTTCATGCATTATATTATTGAAGGTTGTTAGTTCTCTTATTATAGGTTGTTAGTTCTTGTTTAAATATACCCTACTTATATAAAAATAGCTTGTGTTCTCTGTGGTGTTTTGCATAAACGTTGTAAAATTCAGGTTATTAGATTTTATCCAACTTTGCTGTCATAACAGCTGATGAAGCAGCCATTTTCGGCGATTTTTTTGTTACCCGTAAAATGTTTGTTTTTGGTATAGCCCGAACTAAGAAAAAAATTAGTACTTTTCCATTATACGGACACCATTGTCGCCAAGCATTGGCATGGTGTCGGTATAATGGAAAAGAACCAAAATTTGCGATCGATCAAATAATTGAATTTCGTTAAACATTAAATTTTCTGGTACTTTTCTATTATCCAGTCGACCACTTTTCATAACAAAAAACTATCGCCAAACTGTAAAATTAAACGCCGAAAATGAAATGCGATTTACTTGATGTCAGAAGCATTATACGTGTTTGTTACGTCATCAAGTGGTTTTTAATTCGAGATTTGCGTCTATTTTCCTTATGTTTTACTGATTTATTAGTTATTTCATTAATTAAAATAACAATTGTGTCCATAAATTCATGTATTTTATTTATTTATTTATTTTGATATTTCAATGGCAACGTTCTCCCGTTTATTTGGCGTTACAGTTTGGCCATAGTTTTTTGTTATGAAAAGTGGTCGACGGGATAATAGAGAAGTACTAATTTTCTTATTTTCAATCTGAGAAAGAAGCAATAATCATGGATTTAATTAATTTTGCAATATGCGGTGCAACCAAAATAATTTTGATTTAATCAGTACATATATCGCAGACGCACCTGGGTTATTTTTTGGCGCCTAAATGACGATTTTTACTTTGTATGGCTACCTGGTCTTTTATAATAAATTTGAATATGTGTGTAAATAAATAAAATAAAATAGGTACTTTTATGTTAGCTGGGCGTCAAGGATAACTTTCCAAATCTTGTTTCAATTGGAATCATTTAAATTGCAGCATTTTACGTGAGATTTGTTATTCATATTGATATGTTTACGTTTAGATATTTTATTATGATTATATTCTAGCTAATTAAGTTTTTTTTTTAAAGAATTTATACTACAATGTTAAAATATTACCTAGTTGATATTAGCTAATGTCAAAAGATTGGTGAACCACAGAGTTCAGGGAATAAACTCTATGCCCTCAAAAGTGGGAGTTGCCGACTTATGACGTCATAAGCAGAAGTAAATGTTTAATTGAAAATTACAGCTAATTAATTAAATTTTCGAACAAACGAATGCACGATAACAAATCTGTGTCCAAATATCTTTCATTTAAAAAAAGAATGGTGTAATTTGATGCAGTAGTTTGTTCTGACGGATTGTCGAAAGAAATCGCTTAGCGTTTTAAATATATAGATTCTATAGCCTTGAAACAGTTTTATTGCAGCTTCATCATCATCAGGTAACTGCCAAATGGCTAAATTCATCTCGGCGTTAATGAAAAATGTAATTTATAACTTTAAAAATATTGCAATTCAAAAAATAGCAAATTAAGATCGTTTGCGTGGATAACATTAAATAATAATAAAAAAAATTATTCACATTCAATAAATAGTGATCTCACAATGTTTGTCACTCTTCTAAAACTAAAACTAATTTCTTTGGTTCATAATGAATGACGTCAAAGATGTTTTCTGATTTTAATCTCTGCAGGCGATTAAAGTTTACGTTTTCTACGTGGTTCGAAAACGATAAAAATGACAATCAATTTGAATTCATTTTGAAGCGAGCATCCCGGAATTGTTGATGACAGTCACATGACTTAGGCTTTTATTATAGAGATAATATACTAATTAAATGTGCTTTCATTTTAAACTATAAAGAAGAATGTTATATGATATATAATACTTACTATATATAAAGATAAGAAAAATGTTAAAATTGGTGGGAATAAAATTCAAAATTCAAAATTTTGTCACCATTGAAGCATTTTTCAAGAATTAAATTTCTTTGTTTACATTCATAAATTGATTGCGGATTAGAGGCCTTTGCAGATTACAGGTACGCGGATTAGCGGCGCTCTACTGTATTAAAAAGGAATTTAACATTAGAAATTGAAAACTTTACAACTGCATAATTCCTAAACTACTTCATAAAATGTCTTCCCATTTGATTTCCTAAGGTGGGGGTGCACAACCTGTGGCCCGCGATGGGTTTACTAGTGGCCCAGGGATCAATTTCACGATCGGACGCGAAAAAATTGTGAATTTCGCCGATCGGGTGCGAAAAAGTCGCGATTTTGCCAAATTTCGCCGATCGGGCCCGTAAAAATCGCAAATTTTGCCGATCGGGTGCGTATAAATCGTGAATTTCGCCAATCGGACGCGTAAAAATCATGAATTTTGCCGATCAGGCATGTAAAAATCATGAATTTCTTTGATTGGACGCATAAAAATTATGAATTTTGCCAATCGGGTGCGTATAAATTGTAAATTTCGCCGATCGGGTGTAAAAAATCGGGAATTTCGCCGATCGGGTGCGAAGAAATCCCAAATTCCGCCGATAGGGCGCGTAAAAATCAGAAATTTTGCCAGTCAGGTACGTAAAAATCGCGAATTTTGTTGATCGGGACCATATAAATTACAAATTTCGCCGATCGGACGCATAAAAATTGTAAATTTCGTCAATCACGCGTGGAAAAAAAATGCAAATTTTTTCCATTCTTGCCAACTGAATTGGGTTATGCTGACTAAGGAGATGGTTGAGTAGAGGGCTAATCCTCATTTTAAAATTAGCATTTTTATTAACTTTTAGACCGATGCTCCCCCTCCTTTCCCAAAAGAAAATTTTGTCCGCACTATGGATGTTAGATCTTGACAATCCAGTCATTTTTGTGACTCGCCCTCCTCTCATAAAGGTTGTGCATCCCTACTTGATATCCACATTTTATGACTGAATATGTTAAGAAGTACAATTTATAATAACATGTGTTTCTCCTCCTCCCCATCATCATTCATGAAAGCACAATTTTTTTTCGGCACTGGCAACCTTTAAAACTAAATTTACTCCTTCAAATAAAGTCAAGGAGTATTTTCACTCTTTGAAAATAATCTTAGCTATACCTCTTTTATAAATACAAATGTAAACTGTTGGTATACCCTTGCCAACAGAAATGAATATGTTGACTGGAAAGGAAGGAACCTAGGGGACTAAAACTACCCTTCCGAAATTGATGGTTTTTTAAATCTGTTTGCAGACTTAGATTCCCCCCCCCCCCACACCTCCTCGAAACAAATTCTCTCTGTGCTACTGATGGTGGAGCTCGACAACCCAGTCATTTTTATAAGTGGCCCTTCACTTAAAAAGGTTGCGCACCCCTATCCTAAGGTAAAAATTTATAAAAAAAATCAATATGATGTCAAAATTAGGTGTTTGTATTCGAAATTTCTAAGTTTGGTGCAATTTCAATATAAATAAAGATGGCCCCTTAAGCTTATTTTTTTTAACTTAAATTGAAATAAAAAAATAATTGCTAATCGAATTGTTATTTTCATGTTTCACTGAGATAATTTGTCGATTGAAATATGTGAGGTTCTTTTTAGGTGCGTTCGTAATTATATAAATACGTAGCACCTATAGTCGTCGTTTGGTCCGTCCGTCTGTCCGTCCGTCTGTCCGCATATAACAACGCAAAAACTACCCAACCAAATGGTTTGCAATTTAAAATATATTATCTTTGCAGAATTTTGTCGAGACATTTCAAATTTTATTAAAATCGAATCAAAACTTTAGGAGATATTAATAAAAATATTTATTAAGAAATTTGAATTTTTTTTTTTAAATCGGTGCTTTTTTGTTATAGGAGCTTCCGAAGTTCGTCGTATCGTCAAGCGACCGAGATACTTATTTTATGACAGAAATTAATCTGCAGACGATATAATTCATTTCACAGAATTAAAAATCATCAAGATCTGAATATTTATGTAACTAGCTGATACATATATATCTGAATATTTATATAACTAGTTAAGATATTTGTATGAACAGTGTCATAAAATATATACTTAACTAGCTGTTTAACCCGTTCTACGCACGGGATATCATGAATTTAATTCTAAAACGTGCGTACGAATGCACCTCGTTTGTAACGTTTGACGTACAATTTCCAACTTGTTTCTTTTTCTGACTATACCTGTAAGAAAATTATACACAATATGATGACTATTTTTTAAATGCAATGTGTACTGTATAATCTTAATTACATAATTTCATCATGATTTGAAAATGAAAGTTAGTTTAGAAAGTGAAAAAAAAATACACAGCCATGCAGACATACCAGTTTGTATTCTAATAGGATCCAAAATATACATTTACATGAGACCACTGCTAGAATGAGCTCTTTTCAACAAGAAAAAATTATCAAATTTAAAATCAGAGCATCCATTTGAAAGTTATGTGTGGACATGGATAAAAATATTTATATTTACAAAAAAAAAAAAAAAAAAAGCATAATTTTTGCTGTTAGAAATCAGTTAAGATGTTTTGGTGTTTTTTTTTTTTTTTTTTTTTTTTTTTTTAAGTGTTGGCTTCCAATTACAATTCTGTAAATCTCATGGCTTCTGAAATAACAACAACAAAAGAAAATTATATTTTTGAGGATAGTTTTTCCCTTCTGTTATATTGTGTTGAATATTCACCTTTAAAAATAAGCTGCATTCTATTAAAAAAAAAAAAAAGCATCAGTTGCTTAAAAATTGTGAGTTTTTTTTTTTTTGTATTAACTATAGATATATGTCGTAAATTCAAGTTCGAATTCGGTGTGAATGGCAGTCGGAAGATCGTTGATAAACATGTTTAACTCTGTGCAAGGTTTCCCTTCTCGATCGCATCAGGAAGCTGTGTGGTGTCACCAACAACAAATCACCTCAGTCCGTTTTCAGTAGAAGAAAAAACTTTATTGACATTTTGAAATGTCAAGTCAGGAGGAATGCTCGGTAGACTGTAGTTAAATCTATGCAGCAGTACGATCCGTTGTGACAGTCAATAATTGTCCCAAATTTAAAGACATTTAGTTTGGTGAATGGATTGGATCCACTGGGAACGAAACCCTTCTAAAACTTTATCAAAACTCTCTACATTATTAACTAAAAAGACGATGTTGCGATGAAGCCAGTTAAATTTTTACTCTGCTCATTAGCCAACGCTAAACGTCAAAATTTTCCACTGTCCAAGTTCTCTCCGAATCAGGATGTGCGAGAGTTTTAACTTAGCTTGCGTAAGAACACAAAACACGTCACATGACCGACTTCCATCAAATCACAAGGTTTTTTAAAGAACTCTATTGGCATTTCCGGTGGAATTATCTTGTCAAAAAACAGTTTCCTTAGCGCGAAAAATGTTCTACGCTTTTCTAGAATATTCGATAATCTCGTACAAGACGCCTGCCATATCAAACGAATTTATCTGCTTTGAGGCTGTGGTTAAACTTCGAATTTAATATGTAATAAAAAAAAAATGAATCTTTGAGGTAGAAAAAAAAATATATATATGAAAGCTTTTTGGAAATATTTTAATAGACATTTAATATTTGATAATAGAATAAATTTATGGGGATAGGGTTTTCTGAGCGGCATAATTTAAGAGATGCGATATTTTAGCATTTAAATAAAGAAGTTATAGCAATTTGATAACACGGGAATAATAATAATAAATTTTAATAATGGATTAAAATAAAGATGTTCTATTTAAAGAATAAATTAAAAAAGCTATTGCCATTTTTAGATCTAACTACTTTCGAATAAATATTATTAAGTGGATTAGGATAAACTGGCATTACATATGGATAGTAAAAGACTATTTTAAGAATAAGAATTATTTTAATAAGCCGGGATTATGTACGGAACATTATTAAATGGAAAAATTTTGTAGTATAATTTAGCAGATTGCGGAAAAAAATAAATTTTGTAATATTAATATATATATATATCTATATCTTTGCATTTTTATTTTCAGAATGGTCAAACTCTTTTGATGATAGCTGCTCAACATGGTCAAACAGCTATTGTGAATGAGCTGTTAGCTCAAGGAGCTGATGTAAATGCAGAAGATCTGGTAATATTCATTTTTAGGGATGATGCTTTATTTCTTTTTATTGTAATGTATTAATAATATATTTCATAGAAAGCAATTTTAAAATATTTTCTGGGAAGATCTATGCACTAATTAAATAAAGTCAGTTACTAAGTCCTCCCAGACATCTACGTCAGGGAGGGAGGGTTTTGTATAAATACAACTGCTTTATTAAATTTGTGATTGTGAACTCTAGTCGAGACTTATAAGGTTATTAATTAGACATTTAACCGAAAAAGAAAGATAATTAAAATTAATTAATTTATCGCATTGTAATATTTTTTGCTGAAGTTCCAACGTATGAGCTGTTAGGTTAATGAACCGAATTCCTGCCAGAATAACCATAACCTAACTACAGAAATATTTTAGCCTTTAATTAAACCCAAAGAAAGTGAACATGACGCATAAATAATTGGGAGACATTAATTAACATTACTATTTACATTTATTAACATTGTAATATATACACAAGAAAATTACACATTAGCATAATTAAAAGCTTCCATTACTTTACTTGGGATCATTTGGATCGTATTACTTTAACATTCTTTGTCTTAATATTTATTGTTATTATAGAAGTATTTTCATTTGATTTTTAGCATTCAATTGATAATCTACAGGGTGGTCAGAAAATAACTGCCAAAATTTTAAAGGATGGTAGAAAGAAGCTAAAAAAGCATTTTTCGTCATAGAATGTGTGTCCAGAACTGGCACGTTCAAGTGCTGGTGACATTGAAAAATGTAAAAGATGCAAAGAAAGAGAAAATATAAGTGCCAATAGATGGTGATTATATGTCATTTCCAGACATACATTCTACAACAAAAACTGCTTATTTTGGTCCCCTTTACCACACTTTAAAATTTTGCCAGATAGTTTCAGATCACCCTGTATATCACAAGTCATGTGACTGTCATAAACGGATACGGGGTGAACTGCTTCGTGTTTCATATGCCAGGCAGTCATTTGTACTAAAAATTATTTTTTCATATAAAAGTGCATAAAAGTTACATTTTTAGAAAGATCATTAATTTCCATACATATTTTCTGGCAACCTATATAAAGAAGCCATTTATTTATTTTTATATACAAACAGAAGTAGTTTATCTAATACATGTAATTCATGACAATTTTTTAAATACATATATGAACAATCATAAAAGTTCATTAATTTTGTTTTCATATACATAGTTTGGCAACAAATTTCACTTTCTGAAGCCCAAATCGCAACAAACTTAAAAAAAAAAAAAAAAAAAAAAAAAAAGCCATGGCCCTTACAACAAAGAAGTACTAAAATAAGTTAAATGTTTATATGTTAAATTAAATGAATACAATAGGAATGACGGCAATAGGAACACAATCTGGTGATTTATCACCTGTGCCTGGCCAACATTAATTAAGATCCAAATTTGTTTAAAGCATAACTTGTGTGCTATGAAAATGTACTGTGTTTGGTCTTCCTCAATTTAAGTTAGTTTCTCATCACCTGACAAGCACAGGTTCAAGGGGGAGGTCATAGGAGTCATGACTCCCCTCTCTAAATAAAGGACATTTGTATAGAATATTATATATTTTTTATTTATGTATTAAAGATTTTTTCATTACTTTTTCCTCTTAAAAATTCTAATCTTTCTGGTGCACTCTGAGTGTTATTTTTATATAGAAATGCACTAAAATTGCAGACATCATTGTTTAAACACCCAAACAATCAAACTACGTTTTTAATTTTCCTATAAATGTGGTACATCTTGAATTGTATTCAATTGTGCCCTCAAAACGACATTTAATAATTTTTGGATACTGAAAATCAGCTTAAAATGTGAACTTTGATAACATTTTCTGTAAGATTCTTCACTTTTATAAGAAAATGGGAATTTCTAATCTCTTGGCATCTGAGTTAAACCTGTAAATTTTATACATTTATGAATATACCTGCAAATTTTATGCAATTATGAATGAAAGTAAATTCAGGTATGTGTCAGAAAATAAAAAAATTGGGTTTAAGATATAAAAATAGCTAATGAAGACATGTGATGTCCCCCCCTCCAAAAGAAAGAGACATGAACCCCCTCTAAATGGAGGGCTGGATCTGCCTCTGTCACATGATGTAATAAGATTATACTTTTAATTTTGGATAATAATGCTTTGAAAAGCCGAGTTTGTATTGTGGCCGCTATTAGGGGAGTAACTTAAATGAAATCAAATGGTGTTATCATGTTTCTGAGTCAAAATGTAACAGAATTCTGCATTGTTTGTATGTTTTTTAATTTTGGTGCTTTAATATCAGTTCTGAGGATACCGATGTAAGGAAAAAGTATAGAGAATGTTTCCATTGACAATTCTGGAATTATAAGCAAAAATCTTTTTTATAAGGAACATATGTCCATATATATATATTTACATATATATACAGAAAACACAAGATTTGCTGTTTGCAAAAAAAAAAAGGATTTTTTTTTTTTTTTTTTTTTTTTTTTGCAAATTTTAGATTAATATTATATATGGTTCTTTGTTACTTTTTTCTCTAATGTAGCATCTAATATACCAATGTGGATTGTGACAAAAGGGAGGATTTGAGCATTATTTCTTACTAATATTTCTTTACATGATATCACAATAAATACATTTTGAATTACTTCATTTTGTCCTGTAGGTAATCCACTTCTTTTTGTATTTAGTAGAGAAAGTTTGGGGACCCCTCACAAAAATTTTTGTCAGGGTGCTCATGAATAAAATTCACATTATTTATGTTATGAAATCTTTACATGCTTGTTTTAATATTTTTATTAGTTATTTTCAAATAATTTAGAATGCAGTATTTTATTTATTTATTTGTGCTTGTATGAAGAATGATGCACTGGGACCTCGCAAGTGACTGTCTAGATGGGCAAAGTCCAGCTAATTTCATTATAATTACTTACTTTAAAATAATATTTCCTTTTAACATAAACTTTGAGATTAAACAGAAATTACTTGATAGCATGGTTGATACATTAATTATAAAACACTTTCTGATCTTATTAGAAAAATTGTCTGTGTTTCATTCTTAGCATTAATAGTTACAGCATAATATACAAAATAATACAGAAATCTGCCTTATATACTTTATGACAGAGACAGAATGTCAGGTCTGTAAGGACATTGTTTTTATGAACTCAGAATTAAAAAAGATAAAGATTCAGCATGATTTACCTCCATAAAAGTTTTTTTTTTAGCTGTGGTCGATCGATCGTGTCTTTTTCTTTTAAACATTTCAGTTTCTATTTTGCTTTTTAATCATAAATATATAATAAACTTGTGCAGAGACATCACACTTTAATCTTTTTTATACTTATTATTATTATTTTATAATCATTGTTGAGCATCCTATAATGCAGCATTTTATTTTTGTGGCAACACTAAGTTGAAGAAAACCTTTCATTTCATTTATGAAAACAATGCGATTTAATTTTTAATTAACTGTAATTTTTAATAAAAAACATGTTTTAATGAAATGTGAGTGTACTATGTCACAAGCCGCTTCAAAAACCTTTCGAATGATACCTCATTCGTTGTGTGTTTTGTAAATTCATAGTAAAAGGGATGTTGACAACAGAAATAATATATATGACCAGAGGGCCCGTGCAAAAATTTCACACTGAAATCTAATATTTTTTAGGTACTTCTCTATTATCCCGTCGACCACTTTTCATAACAAAAAAATACCGCCAAACTGTAAGATTCAACGCCAAAAATGCAGTCCCATTGACTGGATGTCAGAAGCATTATACGTGTTTGTTACATCATCAAGTGGATTTTAATTCGACATTTGCGTGCATTTTTCATTATGTTTTACTGATTTATTAGTTATTTCATTCATTAAAATAACAATTGTGTCCTTAAATTCTTATATTTTATTTATTTATTTATTTATTTTGATATTCCAATGGCAACGTTCTCCCGTTTATTTGGTGATAGTTTTTTGTTATGGAAAGTGGTCGACGGGATAATAGAGAAGTATCATTTTTTATCAATATGTAATATTTATTAGATGCAGGTTTAAACTTCTAAAGAAAAAGTAAGGATAAAAATATCTGCAAACAAGATTTAGTTTTTAGTCAAGCCAGAATATCAGCTAATTTATTCCATCAAAGTTAGAGTAAAAACTGATCCAAGATTTCAAAAGGCACGCGCGAGAAAAAAAAAAATTAACAATCATATTTTGACTGCATTAGAGGATGACGTCATCCGCCTCGGGAAAAACATGGGACATAGAAATATAAATCTAAACATTTCAATTTCAATTTCGCTTTTTAATCATAAATATAAGATAAACCCGTGTGGTGTTTTTTATACTAATTGCTGAGCATCATATAATGTGGTATTTTATTTTTGTGGCAACAATAATTTGAGGAAAACCTTTCATTTCTTTTATGAAAACAATGCCGATTTAATTTTTGATTTTCAACAAATTTTAATCAAAAACATGTTTTAACGAATTGTAAAGTGGGCTATGTCAGAAGCCTGTTCAAAATCCTTTCATATGCTGTCTCATTCGCCGTTCTGCATTTCGTATTTTCTCAGAAAAAGGGATGTTGACAGGAGAAATAATATATATGATTGTTTTCTTTCAATGTTTTATCATGTAGAATATTTACTTTTTTTTTCTTCATAGGACAATTGGTCTGCCCTGACTAATGCTGCAAAAGCTGGATGTAAAGATGTTGTCATTAAGTTATTGGACCATGGGGCCGATATTGAACATCGTGATATGGTTATTATTATTTTTTTTATACAGATTTATTTATTTTATTGAAGGCAGTATAAAATTGTATGTAATATATTAAAGCAAATGTGTTGTATTTAAAATTTTTTTGTTTTAAATTTACAGGGCCAGTGGACGCCACTAATGTGGGCTTGTTATAAAGGGCACTATTATATTGTACGAATTCTTTTGGACAGAGGTGCCATGGTCAATGTGCTGGACAAAAATCATTGTACTCCTCTGATGTGGGCTGCAGGACGTGGATTTTTGGAAATTGTAGAAGCTCTTCTTGAAAGAGGAGCTAAAGTTTATTCAAGTGATAAGGTATATGTTTTTATCATCAACAGTTAAATATAATTGCTCGTGTCTTATAATTATAATTGATGTTAGGCTAGAAGTTCATTTTAATGTTTAAGATGTTTTTTGAATTTTCATGAGACAAACGAAAAGTTTTTGGACCTTTTTATGAGGCATTGTGTAAATTCACATCTTGTAGATGTGATTTTCATCTACTTTAGCTACATGTTTAGTACTTTTCAAGTATTATACTAGATGTTGTTTTCTTCTTATTATTTTTGTACGTATGTGTATTGTTGATGAGTTAGCCTATTTGTAATGCATTTTATCAAAAGTATTTGGATATCATTAATATTTTAGAGAAAATGTTTAATATTTTTACATGGATTATTGATTTTTTTTTTTTTTGCCAACTGAGTGAAAAAATTTCCAAGGCAAGTCACTTTTTTAACTGGAAAAAAAATCAATAATTCATATATCTTTACCAGCCAGTATGATTGAGTTACAAATAATAAAAAGTTGGTATTTTTATAACTGTATGTTTAAATTTATGGGATGAATTTTGATTTTTATGAATAAAAAATATGTGCAGTAGATTGTTTATCAATTTCAAACCATTAAATGGTGAAAATCTATAACATGGATGCAGTAACCTTTTTTTAGGCTTCAAACAGATTGTTACAGTCTGTTTTGAAAATGTTATAACTACTGTAATTCTTAGAAGAAGTGCTGCAGTAGTGTAAACACCACATCATGAAAAATTGCACTAAAAAATAAGGAAGTGGATGTAAATGCTGCATCTGAAATTTCAGCATTTAGGCTGTAATCACGAATGATGTACCAACATTAACAAGATGAATTTAGACATTGCAAATAGATAGATATAGAATTATTAATTTGGAATGAATAATATAAATATAAATTTTAAAAGAAAATAAAACCCACTAAAATCGCTAAATTTCAGTATATAGGAACTGCAGGTGTATCACAAGTACCGCGATATTACTTTCATATATCATGAACCAACAAACACGATTTCTGTTTAATAAACAAAAGTAAATTTCCAAAGATTCTATTAACAAATGATATTACTATTATTTTATCTCCACCTCCTCCCCTAACAAAAATACCTGACACGACTCAGGAAGAATCAAGTACAGACTCGACACAGTTCTAAACAGATTCCATTTTGTGCAGAAAAATTAACAATATATTTCCTATTTTCTTGACTGGGACCATTAAATTAGTTCAAATCGGACAAGTTTCTGCTGCATCTGTGTTTTGATTTGGACAAGTTTTTACTGCATTAAGTAACCAATTAAAAATTGAAAAAGTTTTTTGAATTGGCATACTAGCGATCTACTATCAAATTTGCATCAAACATAAATCAACCTTATCATTCATTAAAAAATTTTTTTTTAAAGGTTTACAAAATAATAACAATTATGAAATATTCAGATTCTTTCCATTCAGTGATGATGTGTATGTGCTATAATGTTCAAATGATGCAAAATATCTGAAAAGAGATGCAAAAAGAAATAAATTAATGTTGCATCTTTAAGGCCACATAATCCCACGTAAGGCCACATAATGATAATTTCATTTAATAATCTTAAGGTAGTCATATTTCATGTAAAATACATTATATTTATAATTAAACACTGGGTTTTACTTTCTTTAAAAAAAAAAAAAAAAAAAAAAAAAAATGGTTTAAAGTTTCTGGGTCTAAAGGTGTGGAATTTCATCTTATAGTCTAAGTTAAAAAGTGCCTTATAAGTCTTAACTAACTGAGAATCCATAACTTTATTAATTATTATTTTGTCATAAGTTTTAAATAGGGATGTGATGAACAGTGATTTGACCAAATACCGAATATTCAGCCAAATTTTAGACTGAATACTGAATAATCGACAGCCGAATACAACTTTATTTTTCCCAAAAAGAAAATAATTTTTGATTTTATATATATATATATATATATATATATATATGTAAGTAAATGATATATAAATAGGCACTTTACTGAACCAATATGACAAATAATCGATGAACACAAAATATGCACTTTAATTTCAACTAATAACACTTTTGGTCGAAACTATACAACAAATTTACATTACGATAATCCAACCAGGCCTAACAGCTATATCCATTTTACATCTCCTTTATAATAAAAATTAGAACACTGGCTCTTAGCCAAATCTCGCGATTCAAACCATTCATAGCTCGTGCATAGTTAGTTCATTTGATGAAGTGAAGTTTCTAACCATGGGTAATAACACTAGAGAGAGACAGTCAGTTCATATCGTTTACATGAAGTGCTCAAACTGGAATCCTACATATATATATATATTTAAATTTTAAAATGGTAAAAGAATTAAACACAAATTGATGTTTTATTATTTATGTGTTTAAAATTTTTAATAGCTTGATGTATTTCTTGTAATATTTCAAACACCTTGATGCTAATAATAAAATAACTTATACTACATCTAAATTGTAATAGCATAATTTTATCTACAGGAAAATAATTCATAAATATTTTATCTAAAATAGGAACTCATTACTACTGTTAAATGTACTTTTAAAATTACTTTTCTTATTTAGAAAATTTATTTTAGCACAAAAAATTAAGAAATTACATTTTATCCTTTTATTCTTAGATATATCAAATTGATTTTCAGTAAGTCAGGATGGTAAGTTATTTCCTTTAAAATATTACTTCACTTTTACTATCCAATGATACTTTTATCCTTTCTTACATTCAAAATCAATGATAATGCTTATTCTTTCTCATAATTCATTGTGAGATATTTTCTGATATAACCTTTAGTCAAGTAAATTTTATTGTGAGGAGTTCATGTCTCTAGTGATCAACAAATTTGTAAGAATGAATCTTTGTTCTTAAATCCGTCTCCAGTTTTAAATTACAAATTAAATTAAAGCAAGAAGTATGGTTAAAGTAGAAGATATATGTTTAACAGAATCTTGGACAAACGAACCAGCATATACAATATACAACAACACAAAGTTCTACAACTTACTCAACAGGCATTAAAAGCATACACAGAACCTGATACCAACAATACGAATGAAAGAAGATGTAAATATAAAAAAATATATACATAATAATGGTAGTATCCAAATATCTCTACATTTTGAAAAATTAAGAATGGAAATGACTTCATGAATGTGTCAGAAAATAATCAGTTCTGATTAAAGAAAAGAATATGCAAAAAAACAAACAAAAAAATAATAATATCCTGAATTTGTTTGGTGAGATACATAGCAGTATTCTACTAACTGCAGGTATTCAGCCAACTGAATATTAGGCAAAAGGGCCAAATGCTGAATAGTGGCCGAATATTCATCACATCCCTAGTTTTAATATATATTAAATATGTTTTTTATTATTAATATTCTACTTTGATCATTTAAAAATAAACAATATATTTGAACTGAGTATTCATTGATGAAAATATTTTTTAGTATGGTACTACACCCCTAGTGTGGGCATGTCGAAAAGGTTAT
Organism: Maratus michaelseni; assembly: GCA_963931845.1. Classification (NCBI taxonomy): domain Eukaryota; kingdom Metazoa; phylum Arthropoda; class Arachnida; order Araneae; family Salticidae; genus Maratus; species Maratus michaelseni. The sequence goes on from OZ007595.1 coordinate 64,896,397, forward strand.
ACTGAAATTGTTGCTCTTCTATTAGATGCTGGAGCCAATGTTGATACAGCAGGAATGGTAATGTATTCTTGATTATCTTTAAAAGTATAATTTTTTAAATACAACTGTGCAATTGAATTTATTGATACAATTACATAATTTATTTATTATAATTATGTAAATGAACATTTAGTTGTTCTTTGATACTATCATATGAAAAAATAATTTAAAATTTATAAAATATTAAATAAAAAACTTTTAAATGAGAGATGATATTATATAAATGGTTTTGATCTCTCTCTGTTGTTTTATTGTCCCTTTGAAGATATTTCAACTTTCTTTAATGCTGTTTACCAATAATAAAATTCTCATTTAAAGATATAAATAATGTCTGCTTTAATAATTGATCTTTTTATACACATTGAACATAAATGCAAAATTACTTTGAATATTTTTTGAAAATTTGTGCACAAATATGAATATTTATTATTTTTAATAATTTTCTGATATGCACATATAAAAAAACTCATTTCAATTTATAAAATGTTCAGATTATTATTATTATTTTTTTTTTAATTATTGCTGTAATTTTATTAAATACTTTTTACTCTTCCTTTCATTCCTTTTTTACTGTCTTGTGTTATCACATGTTCTAGATTTCTTTGAATGTTATATTAATTTGCTTTCTAAAATGTAGACTAATATCTATAAAAAATCTTTTATGTAGTTTTCCTGGACACCCCTTCTTGTTGCAACAAAAGGAAACTACGCAAGCATTGTTAACATGCTACTGGAACATAAACCAAATGTCAATGCTGTTGATATGGTACTAAAAAAGATTTTTTTTCATATTATGTAATATTTTTATGCTTCTTAATGCAGGGGTGATTGTGTTCTGGATGTATGTCAAGTGCCAGAACTACAGTATTTCATATAAATATTCCTTCATACATAATTCAAAATTAAGTTATATTCAAAATCAAGATTAGTTGTATGTTTGTACCTTTACAAAATTAAATTTTGAATCTTAGGTAGTTTCCTAGACATTAATCCTAATTCCATAAAAAAAAAAAAAAAAAAAAACACTAATTTAAAATATAAATTTGGTCATTTTTGACCATTGTATTTTTTCAAACATTAGTGATGACGGTCATTTTTTTTTGTGTTTTTTGTTATTCTAAACTCCCTTAAAAATTGCAAAATAATTTATTTAAATGTTTGTAGTTGCAGTCTATGTGGTGAAAATGATTGCCCTATGTTATTGGGATTTAAAAATAAATATTTTTTAACTAGTAAATACTTTCATTTAAAGTTTACTTTTTTAATTTTTGAAGTTTTATGAACAAAGAAAGTAAAAATCCAAGATTTTTTTTTGAAAAATAAATACTTAATTGTGCAATTTCAACTAATTCAGTTTTTTAACATGCTATGTATTTTAGTCTGGGGAGGAAAATGTTTCATGCTTTCTCCATATTTTTTCAGAAATATGCAAAATTTAATTGTTTTACAATTTTAAAAAATAGGAAACTTTTTTCTATTTTTATGATGATCCAGTTCCTTATTTCTTACATGTGACTTTTTATTTAAAATCTTTTTATGTATTTATGAGTTACAGTCTATACAATAGATTGTTAATCATTTGCAACTGTATTAGCTTTGTCATTAAACTGTGAATTATTATGTAGAACTTTGTTTTATTATGTGTATGATTTTCTCAACTAAGGGGGAAATTCTCCCCACTTTTAATATGGGAAATATTTGGTGGATTCACAATTACTCTTTACAACTTTCATTATTAAATACATATTTCTTACTTTATAAGTTATATATATATATATATATATATATTTAACTAAAGAGGAATGTGTATATTTTGTTTGACTGTTTATTTTCCATTATTCTTATAAATTTTACTAATAGTGTTTATATCAAGGTTTGACAATCATCTTAATGTCAGGTGCATATATAAATTTTTCAACCATCTGTGAGGATTGTCACTAGGTTTTTGAAATCCGGTGTCCCTGGGATCCATTACTTCCAAAAAACTCAATCATTTTTACAAAAGTGGGTTCTCTATTTAAAAATAATATAGATTCAATGTATTTAATACAAATTATGCTTCTTTTGTGGTCATCCACAAAATATTTTATTCTTTGCAAGAGGAAAATTTTGCATTCCAAAGGGCTTGTAACAATTTCTTTTAAGCATACTTTCTCCAATTTTTTACTTAAATTATGCATTTTAGTGTATCTGCAACAATACTGCTCACCCCTGCCACCTTATATTTATTTATGCATGGACATGTTTAGTATACTGTGGACATTCATACGCATGCATAATCTAACATAAGTAGGTTGTTGGATAAATATAGATGTATATTTATGAAAAATTTCTATTATAAAGGGTAAAAAAGCTTCCTTTCAAATACCAAGGGTACAAAGAATGAAAAAATGCCTAAAATTGCTACCTTTTTCAGTGCGAGAGAGTATTTTAATATTTTCGTCACAGTAGATTTCATTTTAAAAAAAAAGCTAGGCAGATTGAGAATATTTTCATTTCATCAAATACAATACTTGCTACATTTCTTTCATGATTGCAAGATATATATTTATACATTTATATTTATTTAAAAATGCTTTTGTTTGGTGTAAGAAAAGAAGTCTCTGGGTGCAATTACACCTGTGGGCATCTGATTGATGATTCTTGGTTTATGGAATTATAAATTTTTAAAATATCAATATTATATTCATTTAAGAATCAATATTTTGTATGGAAAACACAACTTGAAATCAATACCAGTCAACATGTAGAACGAATGAAGTAGAATTTATCTACAAAAACAACTTTTCAAAAGTAAAAAAAGCCAAGAGTAAAAAAAAAAAAAAAAAAGTTGTGGCTAAAAAATGGTGTGATATCAAATTTCCAAGCTATTATATTGCTTATTTAACTTTTTCCATTAAATAAGTTATCATATATATAAGTCGAGTGCCTACGTATATGTTAATAGAAATCGTTTTCTCCTGTACTAAATACATCCTAACGCGTTTCTGAAAATTCAATTTTTTTCAAATTATGCATGATGGGCTTGGCGGCCATCTTTGCTTATTATTCACAAAATTCTAACCACCCAAATCCGAAGTTCAAAATTGTTATTTAAGCAAATATTTAAGAGTTTCATTTATAGACTTGTATGCTCTGAAAATTGTGTCTTCAGATAATGATGACTTATCCTAAAGATTCATCTTATGATTTATTTTTTAGAGTAATTATTAATTTCAAACTAGTAAAAATCAATTTATCAAAATATCAGTCTTATCAAATTTATCTGTCCGTAGTTAGAATCTGAAGTTCGAAATTTTTATAAACATATTACATTGCAAACATATTGCGCTTTTACTTTAGAAATTTGGGTAAAATTGAATTTTCAGAAACGCGTTAGGATGTATTTAGTACAGGAGAAAACGATTTCTATTAACATATACGTAGGCACTCGACTTATATATATGATAACTTATTTAATGGAAAAAGTTAAATAAGCAATATAATAGCTTGGAAATTTGATATCACACCATTTTTTAGCCACAACTTTTTTTTTTTTTTTTTACTCTTGGCTTTTTTTACTTTTGAAAAGTTGTTTTTGTAGATATCATTTCTTTTTTTTAAATATATTGAACATAAATTAAATAATCTAAACATGAGAAATAATTTAAAATTACATTTTACTTTCAGTCATTGTTTAAAGGGTTAACTAGAAATACCAGTAGATTTTTCAATTAAACTAATTACACTCTTAAAAACAACATACTAAATGTGGCTTATTACAATACTTGTTATCCTCCGTTAAAAAATATCACTGACTAATCTATTAAATGAATAAAAATGGAATACGTACATAACGTGTCAGCGCTGCATTTGAAATCAAACGTGATATCACTCTCTTTTATTATTAGCACTAGCTGGCTTCGCCCGCTAGCGGGCCCCTAATTTACACCGGGGCCTCAAATATTGTAAAACCTCGAATAAGATAAACCACGAACCTCCGACCTGGTTCCCCGCTGACTTCGGCACCGGATAATCCCTTAATTTGCACATCGAATTGTATAAACCTCTAAACAAACGAACTTCCGACACGGGTCCCCGCTGCCTTCTGCAGCGTATAGCAGCCGTGCTGCGCACGCTCAATTTCTATCTTCCACCACCAGGTAGCGCAATCTGTTCTATATGAACCTCGGGCACTGAAATCATTAAGGCTATAGATGTCGAGTCGAATGAGCTATACCCCGTCGTGATCTAGTCCATAGAACCAGAGATAGGAAAGTGCCCCCTGGTGGTGAAAAAACGAACTAAAATCGGAAAGCTCTATAGATGTCGAGTCGAATGAGCCATACCCTGTCGTGATCCGACCCATAGAAACAGAGATAGGAAAGCGCCCACTGGTGGTGAAAGCTAATCGCATTTGGGGGGCAAATTGGGGGGATGAACACCGGAGATGCATAATAAGATTAGGTGGTCACAGACTTTTCCAACGATGTATCACATGAGGGATTTGTGCAAAATTCAGAAAATACCCCAACCCCCTGCATAATTTGATTAAGCGTTCACAGACCTTTCCCACGATATATCACATGAGAGGTGTCGGCAAAATTTAGAAAAGTGTCTCCTTTGGGGGGGTGAAAGTGGGAGGATGGACCCCGAAGATGCATAATATGAATAAGCGGTCACAGGCCTTTCGAACAATATATCACATGAGTAGTGTCGGGGGGGCGCAAAATGTGGGGGTTTCACCTGTGGTGCATAACATGAATAAGTGGTCACAGCCCTTTGTAACGATATCTGACATGATGGATATCGTTAAAATTTAGAAAAGTTGCCTCCCCCCCCCCTTATGTAGGCAAAACGCGCTCCGACCCTCCCTATAATTTTTGACGCAGCTTTATTTTTAAAATTTATGTTATGTGTTATAAAATATCGTAAAGTTTCAAACAGATAGCCTTATTATACTTCCAAATTTTGTTTACGCCCCTCCCCGAACTGTGATGTGCCATTCTTTTTTATAATTTTTTTAACATGTGTTATAAACTATCTTAAAGTTTAAAACAGATCGCATTGGAATTTAATATATTTGCTGATATTACTATTATATGTAGAATAATATAGAAATAAACCCTCCTTTAGATTGCAATTAAGATATATGAACAATTTTTATAATTTCTGAAAGCTGATTTTTATTTATTTATTTATTTATTTATCTATTTATTTATTTATTTATTTATATATTTATTTTGCATTGCCCTGTGCATGTTTGGAATTTCTTAGCAATTTCTTAGATTTACATTATTTTATTCAATTAAACATTGTACTGTTACAATAAATTTAAATGGAAACTTCACTTCTAAAACAAAAATAATTTAACAACTGGATTTCATTAATTTATAGAAAAATGACGTAAAAGGTATTCTTGCGAACGAAATGCCTGTCCTTTATCATGTTTTTTTTTTCTTTTTTTAAAATAAATGAATCACTTTTAATTAATTAAAAAAATTTTGTTTACGTTTGGAAAGAAATTTTAAATGCCGTTAACTCTTAATGTATACATTTTAGAAGGTACACCTTCCCTCAAAAACTAATTTATTTTTAAAGATCTTTCTAAAAACGTAAATTATATATTTAAAATATTTTTTAAAGCATAAACACTACGTCTGATTACTTTATTTTACAATATTATAAGAACACGCATTTTATCAGACAATTAAATACACTAAACAAATACGATATTATAACCTGTGAAAAATTGACCTGGGCCAGGACTCGAACCTGGGACCATACGCATAGCGTGCCAACGCTCAGCGACTGAGCCACCCAGATCGATACGCTTGCCGGGAATTTCTCATACTTATTCTTGTTGGAAACAGTCATCTGCCACAGTTTGCAGTCATATTTAATTGTTTGATAAAATGTGTGTTCTCATAATTATGAAGTTTTATTTTTAAAAAAAATATCTTCAGAAGAAAATGGCTGACTTGCAGATGAAATTTGATGTTGTTATAACTTGTAACTGATTTGTGCTATTATAATACAGATGGTACATGGTCGTTGGCATGTTTTATCTCTGTTTTGGCATAATTTTTTAATTGCCATGTTAATTAACAGTTTTTTGCTAATTAAGGATAGAAAATAATATTTTTTTACACTGGATTTTATAAAAGCACATAGATTACCCCTCTAAGTGTGTGGAACGTAATATTCCGTTCACTAAGCTAGAGGTTTCACTGCAATATTTGCAATGTTTAAGATAATATAATTCTATAGATTTAATGAATTTTCAAAACATTGAAGAATGATTTATACTCTCAAGGGTTACATTCATATTTGTAATTAAGTTTTATTTATAATGCTGAAATAATCATATTTTTTTAGCATTTAAAACAAAATGCCGAGAAAACAACATTACAATTTTACCCTTTTTCAAAACTCTCAGAGGGTTACATAATTACTTGTCCAAAAATGTTATCCTTTTTTTATTCTGCTGAATATAAAGGTCTGTAGGTTGTTTGAAAAAAAAAAAAGTTTGACGAAGAAAAAAGTGTTCATTTTAAGTAACTCGACGTTTTTAAATAAAATCTATATCTCTGTTTATAAATCACTTATGAAGATGAGTTTGGTCTTAAATTGAAGAAATTCTTCATTAGATTCTTCTAGTTTTCGTTTTTTTTTTCTGCGACGCTTGGTTTATTTGATATGTGATATTTTATTCTGGCATGTTTTGTCGATTTAACATTGCGAAGTTGATTTCTGTAAGTAAGCAGTAGCGGTCTAGTTCAGTTCTTGGCGTTGTTTGTGTGGCGTTTTTTTTAAAACTTGGCTTGGCAGAGCGACCGCCCTGCTTGATTATATATATAGAATAATATAGAAATAAACCCTCCTTTAGCTTGTAATTAAGATATACGAACAATTTTTAGAATTTCTGAAAGCTGATTTTTATTTATTTATTTACCTATTTACTTATTTTTTGTTTATTTATTTATTTGCGTTGCCCTGTGCATGTTTAGAATTTCTTAGATTTACAATATTTTATTCAATTAAACATTGTACTGTTACAATAAATTTAAATGGAAATTTCACTTCTAAAACAAAAATAATTTAGCAACTGGATTTCGTTAATTTATAGGAAAATGACGTGAAAGGTATTCCTGCGAAACGTTTGGAAAAAAATTTTAAATGCCGATAAGTCTTAATGTATACATTTTAGAAGGTACATCTTCCCTCAAAAACTAATTTATTTTTAAAGATCTTTCTAAAAACGCAAATTATATATTTAAATTATTTTTTAAAGCATAAACACTACGTCTGATTACTTTATTTTACAATATTATAAGAACACGCATTTTATCAGACAATTAAATATACTAAACAAACATGAATGAAAAGTTGACCTGGGGTAGGACTCGAACCTGGGACCTTGTGCATGCCGTGCTGACGCGCTGCGACTGAACCACCCAGACCGATATCCTTGAGCGGCAATTTCTCATACTTATTCATGTTGGAAACTGTCATCTGCCACAGTTTGCAGTCATATTTAATTGTCTGATAAAATATGTGTTCTTATAATTATGAAGTTTTATTTAAAAAAAAATATCTTCAGAAGAAAATGGCTGACTTACAGATGAAATTTGATGTGGTTATATTATAACCTGTAACTGATTTGTGCTATTTTAATACAGATGGTACATGGTCGTTGGCGGGTTTTATCTCTGTTTTGGTATAATTCTTTAATCGCCAAGTTAATTAACAGTTTTTTGCTAATTAAGGATAGAAAATAATTTTTTTTTACACTGAATTATATAAAAGCACATAGATTACGTAACTACTTGTCCAAAAATGCAATCATTTTTTTATTCTGCCCAATATTAAGGCCTGTAGCTTGTTTGAAAAAAAAAAGTTTGACGAAGAAAATAGTGATCATTTTAAGTAACTCGATGTTTTAAAAAAAAAAGCTATAAATCTGTTTATAAATCACTTATGAAGATGAGTTTGATCTTAAATTGAAGAAATTCTTCCTTAGATTCTTCTAGTTTTCGTTTTTTTTTTCTACGACGCTTGGTTTGTTTGATATCTGATATTTTAATCTGGCATGTTTTGTCGATTTAACATTGCGAAGTTGCTTTCTGTATATAAGCATTAGCGGTCTTTATTCCAGTTCTTGGCGTTGTTTGTGTGGCGTTTTCTTTTTAAGCTTGGCTTGGCAGAGCGACCGCCCTGCTTGATAAAATGACAAAAGGCAAAGTTTGTCTTGTCTGTCAACTGTCTGGCACTATGATGTGAAAGCCTGCTGATACAGATTTTGACGCATAGTTTTTCCAAAAAAGGACTAAAAATACCTTAAAGAGATTTTTTTTTTAAATGGATTTAGATCTTTTAAATTTTAATATTCAGGGAATTTTAGTAATAGTATCCTAGCTTGCATTTTTTCAGCAATTTTTTTTCTCCAGCAACAAAAGTGAATCTCTGAGTTATTTGCATTTAACAGTCTACTTAAAAATATATATATATTGTATTTTTTTTTTAATCATCATTCCATTGTGATAATATAATAAATATAATTTTAGTATCTATCTATCTATATTAATTAATATTCTTGTACATAAAAAATTGATTTGTAAAAATTGTTAGAATTTCATTTTTATTGTTTGCTAATTGATTTTCCATTTTTTTTAAGGATGGATGTACAGCTTTAACTGTAGCTTGCAAGGAAGGCTACACTGAAATTGCCAAAGCACTGATGAATGCTGGAGCTTATATAAATTTGCCTGATCGGAATGGGGATACCAATCTAATTCATGCTTCAAAAGCAGGTCACTTTTCCATTGTTGATGCTCTGATAAGAAAATATGCCGACATCGATTTACCTGGAGCTGTTAGTAGCATTTTGCCTAAAATTAAACAGTAATTTTGAATATGACTAAAAGTTTAATTTCTCATGAAGTGCATTTGATGTTGGTAAAATTAGTGTTAGTATTGAGCACATGCTTCAAAATAAAATAATTGCATGAAAAAATTTGGAAGTTACATTTAAAAATGAAAAAAAAATAATATTAACAAAAATTTCTTGTTTGACAATAATTTATTCCATAAAGCACAAAAAGGTTATGTTTTGGTCAATAATGCTATGTTCAAAATTAACACTAAACATGCTTTCAACTGGACCACATTTATCTTTGTATAATTTTAATCATTATTCTGTTGAATAAATAAACAAATAGCCTTTCAGATAAAGCTTGTAATTTTCAAGCATGAAAATTTTTAATTTATCAGTGTTCACATAGCAATAAGCATATTTTTTTCTATGTTACTTTAATCTATAAAAAATATTAAAATACGATGCAAAACCAAAGTGACAGGGTTACCAGAACTGGTAATTTATTGCCCAATCTTGGTGAGGATATTTTCTGGTATATATTCACTTTTCAGTTAAAAATCATTTACTATTTCATGTCAGATATGAATACACCAATTTTTTTCAACAACATAACATATAGAATTTTGAATAAAATTATATTCAAAAATGCATTTTATTTTTATTTTTATGTGTATTGTTTAATAACATGCAATTTTCATTAATGTTTACTTCTCTTTAACCTTGAGTAAATTAATTAGGGCTATCCTACAATAACTTGTATTTAATAATGCTCATCTTATGTCATCGTATACAATGTATTGTTATTATAACAGTTGAATTAAAAATGTTTTAGGACAATAAAACTGCTTTGTATTGGGCAACTGAAAAAGGATATGTGGATATTGTGCGACTCATTCTCAGTGCTAATCCAAATTGTGAAATAGCTACTAAGGTAAGATTTTAGTTATTAAAATTTCTTTTATTCTTATTTTATTTTATTGTAATAATTTTGTTATACTTTGATGTTTACTTTTTTTTCTTTTTTAATTAAAAATTATATTTTAATGTCATCTCTTCATCTAAAAATAAATAAATAAATGAATTAGCAAAAATAGTTTATTTTAAACAATAAATAAAATTTGTTGCAATAACAATGATAACCTAAATAACAACATTTAAATCATGGAGGAGTGTATAAAACTCTACTCTAGTTCAGTGTTTTTCAATCACATGGTGCCTCATGGTACATTCAATGTATTTTTAAGCTTTCACTGCATACATTAAATTTATGATGACGAAAAAACATATGAAAGGTATTTGTGGCATTTTTAATTTATTTACTAACACAAATAAAATATATTATTATAATTTGTATTAAAGTTATTATTAAAATTCTTAAAAATTTACTTTTTATATTTCTCTTTAATAACATTTGATCCGATATCCAACCTTAACTTTTTGTTTTAAACATTAATCTAAAGCTTGTAAAATTTATTAAATTAGATTTTTATCTACTGGACCTAATTACAAAGGTTTTTATCTAGACCTCATAAATCCTCATTATAAAGTAAATCATATAGTATAGAATGTTGTATAGTAAAATAATGGCACTTCTAATAATTTATAAAATCTTGATAGAACTTGACTGAAAAATTTTGTGGTACACCTGAGATCCTTCCACAGCACACCAATTGAGAAACATTGATCTAGTTTCAACATCATTATAAGCATATTCTCTCCAGTACAAAAAAAGTACTAGTTTTAATCAGATGCAGTGTTTAAACATTTTTATTTAGTTTTCAATCATCTAATTGAAGTTTTGATTTAAAGGTACCTTTTAGATGGTTGTTTTGTTAGCTAGGAGTTATATTATTTTTTAAAAGTTAGTTTTATTGAATGTATTTTCATTACTAATATTAAATTCAGTTTTGGGGTTTTAAAGTAATCACAAAGTTTTTCTCTATAAAAACATAAGTGTATCAAAATGTAAATATAAAAAAAAGTCTAAGTAATAATTAAACTGAGCTTGAGCATGTAGCTATATTTTGCATTACAGTGTGCTAGATAATTTTGCTTCTGAAATTACTTAGTAACACACTAACATGAAAGAAATGAAACTGTGGGTTGAAATTTTCAAATATTAAATAAAATAAGTTCAAAACAAAAATATGACTTGCTGAACTGATGTTGAGACCCTTGATTTGCAGATTTACACATTAGAAATATAATCAATAGTTTCTTTATGTACAGAGTTGTATTTTTCTGAGATGAATTATGAAACATTTAAGGAAGAAAATATTACTTTTTCTGACAATTTATGTGTTGACTTAAAAAAAAAAAATCTTCATTTAAATGTAGTTGGCTCCCTGAGCTCCCAATTTTCTATATCCCTGCTATATATTTTCTGTTGCAGAAAGGTATAGGTAGGTCTAATGTCAGGGAAGCAAATTGTTTTGCCTAACAGAAAAGTTCCAGCAAATCTATTCACTGTGCTAGACTTCAGTTAGACATTCTTTGGTTAATGGTACATACAGTTATTCATGAACAATTAAAGGTCACTGTGTATAAATTGTTCAACAGACTAAATAGAGTAACAGATTCTCCAACCAACTAAATAGAGTAACAGATTCTCCAATCAACTAATTGGGCTCATGTTCAAATTCATTGAACATTTTTCATGTTGCAAACCATTTCATAAAAAAAAAATCTTTGAGATGCTAAATAAAATACAGTAGGAACTTTCTACCATTTATTGCACTTTTTTTTTTGTAACAACTCTTTAACCAGTGATGAATTTATAGATGCGCTGCATTTTTATAACATACAGTTTTACTCGTGTATAATGCACACCTCTCATTCCCTCAAATTTTGGAGATAAAAAGCAGGATGCACATTATACATGGGATTTTTCCAAAAACTATATGAAACCATTCATGCTTTCATTAAGAAACTGGATCACTCCTTCTAGGATGGAACTTTTTAAAAGTTTACTCCTTCTTTCTTCCTACATAACAGTAGGTGGTTGCCCAGTGGTTAGCATGCTAACCACAAAATGAGGAGATTCAGCCAATGCTCGCAAGTTTGAAACAAGAGAGGCCTGAGCAAGGTTTTCAGAGTTTTCCTTGCAGCAAGACTGATAATTCGGGTCACTTTCTCTTAAAAAGCCCTTTTAAAGGCATCCACTTTATAGCCAAAACTAACTGATGCTTAACAAAAATTCCTCTCTACATAATAGTATGGCAGACTTACCAACATCGAATTGTTGAGCTGTTGCTATTAGCTTTAGCATAATGTAAAGCTTGCAATTTGAAGGTGATAGTGTAGCTTTTCCGTTATCCTATCACGATTGCACATTCTTTGAAAACAGAATAAACACAATTACAATCTATTTTTTTCCCGTTTTTAAGGATTTCTACAAATTAATAGTAATAGTATATTTCTGGTGTTGATAAATATTTTAGTTGACAATGATATATAAAGTTTCTAATGTGAGAAAGTATATATTGTGAAAAACTTAATTTTATGGTATAGTACACAAGAGTAAATACAGAAATTTATGCTTGGGTTCTTTTTCTTTTGAGTCGGGATTTTTACAGAAATTTCTTCAAATTCCTGTTTTGTTTTTGTTTTTTGTCATTAAAATAGTATGGTGCACATTATGCATGAGTAAATATGGTAAATCAGAATTAATGTATTCTTCATGGATATCAAAGAATTTTTTTATTTTTTATTTTAGATAAAGTAAATACATAATGTTTGTTTTAGGATGGTGATACTCCTTTATTAAAAGCAACAAGGAATAGAAATTCTGAAAATGTCCAGCTGTTAGTTGACAAAAAATGCCGTGTATCTGCAGCAGATAAGGTAATGAAAGAAATGTCCACTTTTCTTTTTATGGAACCAATCTTTTGTTAATTGTCATTAAATTTTGTTTGAAGTCCTTCAGGATGAGCATCTTATATACTACTTTTTATTTTTTAGTTCCATCGAATAGTAATATTCACCTTATTTAATCACAAAATTTCTCCAATTAAATAAGGCAAATATTACGATTTGGAAATAGTAGTACTAAAAAATATGAACTATTTGGAGGCTATCCAGCACATATACATGGTTCTCATCACAATCGGCTGAAGTTTTTAGATATAATTTCATACAGAATATAGTTTGTTTGAATTTGAATATTTAATTGTTTGTCATTATTTCTTTAATATCTTTCTCTCTTTAAAATTTTTATTTACTTTCATTAATAAATGGTATGTCAATGTTTTTCTTTTTTTCCTTGAGATAATGTTGGAGGAATTATAAAAACTAACTTTTAGGAAAATGGATAGTTATATAAATTTTATTTCTTATTTCTAAATAAATATGTTACTATCTTGGAATGTCAAGGTTCTAATTGACAAAATAGGTCAAAATGAGATAATATGATCTATTGTCTACTGATATATTTTCACATACAATGTCTTCTAGCAAGTATTTCAAAGGTTATCAAATTTAACAAATTTCTAGCTGCATTGTTTCCTATGGAGAAATGAAACTTTCATTTAATTTTTTTAAGCCTGTACAAAACATTTTTGCCCAAATATTTTGAAATACGATAAAGTTGGCTTGATGCCAAAGAATACTTCATATGGTGTTTTGTTTTCACTTAAACTTCATGAGGGGCAATGGTTACATGTGTATACCACAGATTAAGAGCTTCATCCCAAAAAGATTGTGAGAGATTGCTTTGTAATAGTAAGCATCTTGTCATTTCAGTTTAAGCAGCCTTGTTTGCTCGTTTTACTTTAGAATTCTGCTGGGGTGTTAGAAGAGCTGAGAATTCTTGTTTTGTGCTGTATTCTCGAAGATGTTTATTAAATTATTTGCTGCAATATTCTAAGCTATTATCTGAACGAAGAATTTTTAGTTTCTTTCCTAGACAATTTGCCACTGCTGCTTTGTATTTATTAAATGCATTCTTAGTCTCATCTTTGGTTTTAAGAAAGCTAACTTCAATGTAACGCGATTTATCATTAATAAAAGTAATAAAATATCATGAGCCTGCATGGGATGGAACTCGCTTGAGTCCACATAAACCTGAATGATTTAGATTTAATAAATCATCACTCTGACAATTTGATTCCTTAGGAAAAGGTCACACAGTTTCTTTATCTTGAATACAAATTTTACAGTCTTTGAAAGATTCATTATCATTTAAATTAAAATTTGTAACGATATATTTAGATTTAAGTATTTTTAAATCAGATTCATTTATGTGACCTAATTTAAGAAGCCATTTTACAAAATCACTTACCTGTGCTATCACAGCCCTTTCAATGCTTGGATGGATACAGTGTCAATCACCTTGGTGAACAACTTGTACTGGTGTAGAGCCATTAGGCTCAATTATTTTAGCATATCGTTCTTTAAATAGCACTGCACAATTATTAGCTATGGCTTTTGGTGTTGATAGCAAATTACATTTAATTCAGGAACACACAGATCGTTCTTAAGTGTGAGATTAGTAATCCCACTTCCACTGGGCACTGTTATTAGGATTGTTTCTATTCCTGTAATTTTTGTTTTTTTATCAACTGCAAGCTGTATTGTAAAATTTATATGAGGAGGAAATTCTGTAAATAAATTTCTGTCTTTAAACTTATGAGATGTACATCTTCTGTCTAAACGCCATGCAAAAGGTTGTTGATAAGCATAGTTAAATGCCATAGCAGTCCGTTTTTCATAATTAGTGGCCATTATCGATTCTTGATTTCCTTTTTTTAAAGGTGCAGGCTTTCTGTCAGAATATTTTTTTTCTGCATTCAAAAGCTATATGCCCTAATTTGAAACAGCAGTTGGACTTGAAATTGCGATAATACCTTTCCGTAAGCATATTTTTATTTGGTTTTATTTTCCATTTTTACTTTTTCTTCTCTTATTGATTACGTCTTTTATTTTCTGTATAATGTGTATTTTGTGAATCTTGAGTGCTTTTTCCATTTCTAGCTTCTCATTCTTTTTAGGTAACTCATTTCTTGATTCAATGGCGCATCTAAAATTTTCAAAATTTTCAATAAGAGTAGAGTGAAAGAATCAATAATTAATCATCCGCAATATTCTATTTCCATTTTTTTTAGTTTATCCACTATGTTGAAGAAAATGTTCAACTATTCAGACATTGTTTCATTTATAGACATTTTTCTAAACAGAAGCTGTACATCAATATAAAACATTTCCTGCTAGTTATAGCACAGTAAAATCAATTTTCTAAGCCCATAACCAAATATTTGTTTTTGAGGCAAGCAGAGTAGTTCAATATAAAACATCGCAGCTAGAAATAAGAATGATTAATCAAGAATCTTAATAGCATGAAGAATAGTTCTTCATTTCATTTTAGGCTTAAGAGTTCCAAGTACCAAAATTTGAATTAAAAACATTTCCTGCCAGTTGTAGCACAGTAAAATCAATTTTCTGAGCCCATAACCAAATATTGGTTTTTGAGGCAAGCAGAGTAGTTCAATATAAAACATCGCAGCTAGAAATAAGAATGATTAATCAAGAATCTTAATAGCATGAAGAATAGTTCTTCATTTCATTTTAGGCTTAAGAGTACCAAGTACCAAAATTTGAATTAAAAACATTTCCTGCCAGTTATAGCACAGTAAAATCAATTTTCTGAGCCCATAACCAAATATTGGTTTTTGAGGCAAGCAGAGTAGTTCAATATAAAACATTGCAGCTAGAAATAAGAATGATTAATCAAGAATCTTAATAGCATGAAGAATAGGTCTTCATTTCATTTTAGGCTTAAGAGTACCAAGTACCAAAATTTGAATTAAAAACATTTCCTGCCAGTTATAGCACAGTAAAATCAATTTTCTGAGCCCATAACCAAATATTGGTTTTTGAGGCAAGCAGAGTAGTTCAATATAAAACATCGCAGCTAGAAATAAGAATGATTAATCAAGAATCTTAATAGCATGAAGAATAGTTCTTCATTTCATTTTAGGCTTAAGAGTACCAAGTACCAAAATTTGAATTAAAAACATTTCCTGCCAGTTATAGCACAGTAAAATCAATTTTCTGAGCCCATAACCAAATATTGGTTTTTGAGGCAAGCAGAGTAGTTCAATATAAAACATTGCAGCTAGAAATAAGAATGATTAATCAAGAATCTTAATAGCATGAAGAATAGGTCTTCATTTCATTTTAGGCTTAAGAGTACCAAGTACCAAAATTTGAATTAAAAACATTTCCTGCCAGTTATAGCACAGTAAAATCAATTTTCTGAGCCCATAACCAAATATTGGTTTTTGAGGCAAGCAGAGTAGTTCAATATAAAACATTTTATTAATATGAACATGAAGACAAAATAAAATACTTACATAGCTGGAATGTGACTAAGCGCTGACATCTTTCTAACTGAACAACATACTCTTGCTCACAGAGCAGTCTTGTAATGTCAGAACTGTATGCATGCTCTGTATATGTGAAAAGAAGAAAATGAATGTTGTATTATCACAGCCACCATTACAGAAATGCCGTTAAAAATTACAAAAAAAAAAAAAAATTATAATAATATCTCAGAAATTAATTTAATTTTAAAGGTTTGAGAGTTATTATGACATCCTTGGAGACTTATGAATAATTGGTGTTTTTCTCAATGCCTATTATTCATCCTATTATTGAAGTATTCCAGAATTTAATATAGTAGATTCAAGGGATATAGCCTTGTGAATTTGAGTCCATCTTTTTTTTAACCCCTCTGTAATTTTACTAATAACTGCAGTTTTTAACTATGTACTGAAACTTGCTAATGAGTTTTATTAATTACTTTATTTCACAGAAAGGTGATACTGCATTACATATTGCTATGCGAGCAAGGAGTAAAGCTATAGTGGAAATTCTGCTTCGCAATCCAAAAAACAGTCAACTTCTTTATCGGCCAAATCGTGCTGGTGAAACCCCATATAACATTGATACTAATCATCAAAAAAGTATCTTGGCCCAGATTTTTGGTGCTAGTAAGTAAACATTTAAAAGTAAAACTTTCATTATGTATCATAATATATTTGTTTGCAGCTTTGGTCAAAATTATTGAGCGTTCCTATATTTTTAATATATCTTGAAAAGTTGATGCAACTGCCAACTTGTAAATTTTAACCTTATAATATAAGAATTTAGATTGAATTGTAAGGTTATAAGTGTGACAGGTAAGATGATAAGGTTTTGGAAGAAAATTTAAATGATTCTTCAAATATTTTATTTACTGAGTAAAAGAAGAAAATAACTAATGCACTTGTTGTATTTATGTTACAGAAAGTAGTGTGATTAGGAATAGTAGTCACAATCTTTATATTCTACTCTAAAAAAATTCTAGTCTTACGCTATGTATGTTAAAAGTATCTCATAACAATGCTGAATGTGAAAAATATTCAGCATCATAATTCATAGTAAACCTATGTTATTTCCTCAAATATTGTCTGCATTAAGCCTAAGAATGACAATATTATGCCCACTTATAACATACCAAATAAAAACAAAAAATATTAGAACAAAAAGAAAACCAACAAGACAGAAAAATCATGTATTAAGCATAGATTATGAAATACTTTCCAACACTTCCAGAATACTTTTAAAATTTCGCTATTTAATAAGGTAAATAAGGTACCTAAGTCCAACCAGATCTTTAATAACCAGATCTATAAACAAATAAAAGGTGTACTGATGTGATCTCCAATATCAAATACAGTAGCTGAATGAAAAATGCGAGTGCTTGAGAAGACTATTATAAATGATTTAAAAGATCTAATCAAAATATGGGTAAGCTACGTGGACCATATATTTGTAATAACTAAGAAAAGTATAAACCTCTCCCGTTACTGGAAAAACTTAATTCATATGATCAGAATATACAATTTACCATAGAGACAGAAAAAGATAACACACTAGCATTCCTGGATGTACAACTCATTCTATCAGAAAATAAACTACTAACAACAGTATTCAGAAAACCAAATGCAAATTTTCACATAATCTCAAAATACTCAAGAACCCCATTCCCGTACAAGATAGCTGCAAAATACATACATTCATAGGGCCCTTATATGCTGAAATAAGCAAAATTAAAGTAGGATACGCCACAAAAACGATACAGAAGTTAATCGAAAAAGCGATGTCAAGATATGATAGGATACAACCAGCTCAAAAGAAATAAAATTTACAAATTCAATTCCGTTTATAAAAGACATTTCTCTAAAATTATAAAGAAAATTAAAAAAACTTGGAATAAATACTCTCATCACTCCAGATCCACCGATTTTCAAATTAATCAGATCGGAAATTTAGCTATAAACAGACATCAGGTAGATACAGGATTAATTTCAATGATAACGAAGGAAAAGCTATTTCATATATAGGTATGACAAAAAGGAAAATTGAAGACATAATGAAAGAACACAGAAGAGATATAAACTTAAATAAATCAGCCACTGCAATAACCAGATTAAACAACAAATCCCCAATTACAATAGACTTCAATAGTGTTGAAAAATTAGCCAATTATAATAATTTAAACTACGCATTACAGAGGGAAGCCATAGAAATATGTACATCAAATTCAGAAACATGCAATGATATGGCCCACGCAAAAATAGATAACAGATAGCTCCATATGTTATTAGGAAAAAGACAAATGTGGGTTTTCAACAGATTTACTGAAGCAGAAAGCATAACATCAGTGACTGAAGATGCCTGAGAGTGACAGGTGAAAAGATTTTTACTGTTAAACAATTTTTAACAAGATTGACTAGTTTTGTGTAGTTTTAAAAGTATTTTTATAAACTTTTAGACATGTACACTGCTTGTTAATGTGTTTGAAAATAAAATAATGTCTGTAAAAATGGGTAGTACAAAGAATTATTATGCAAAAAAAAGTTTAAAATATTGACGATTGTAAGGGTGTATAAAAATATTTGGGAAACTGCTCTGTGTATATATTTATGTTTTGGAAAGTGTTATGTCAAATAAAAAGATTTGGGAAACATAAAATAAAAAATTTGGCTTAATGATATTCTGTATTAGTTTGAGCGTACATCTTCAAATGATTTATTGAAATCAGGTCTTTGAACTGGAACCAAACTGAAAACTGGATGAAAACGTTATTTTCTGATGGAACAAAAATGGAAGTTGAACCAAAAATTTTTACTTTTAAGCGAACATAAATTAGAACAAACATGAAATATTTTATTTTACGTGAACTAAAATGGCAAATATTATAGTTTGAAGTCCTGATACATTCACAACTTCTGATTGAATCTGTCAGTTTAGTTGAAAGACTTTTTATAAACTGTAAAAAAAAAAAAAAAAAAAAAAAGAAAAGAAAGAAAATATTGAAGATTGTAAGGGTGTATAAAAATATTCGGGAAACTACTCTATGTGTATATTTATGTTTTGGAAAACGTTATGTCAAATAAAAAGTTACTAATATCATACCATTAGTGCTTGATAACATGTTTATTCACAAACTTGCTGTTATTCATTTATTATAAGTTCCTTGGATGAGTTTTGCACACATGGGAACAGCATATGTGTACGTGAAACTGCAACAATGAAACATTTTAAACACTCAAAAGTAGAAAGTAAAATATAAATAAAAAATAAAGAGTGTAATGATATTTTAAAAATATGCTTTTATTCTGTTGTTTGCATGTGTGTTTGTTTATTAGTTAGTTGGCTAGTGATAAGTAGCTGGAATGTTTCATTGATTAATAAGTTAAATTATTATTATTATTATGATTCTTTGTACTACGTATTTTCACAGCCATTATTTTATTTTTAACCACATAAACGAGCAGTGTACATGTCTAAAAGTCTTAAAAAATACTTTTAAAACTACACAAAACTAGTCAATCTGTTAAAAATTGTAAAACAGTAAAAATATTTTCACCTGTCACTGTCAGGCATCTTCAATCACTGATGTTATGTTTTCTGCTTCGTCATTCAATCTGTTGAAAACCCCCATTTTGTTTTTACTTAATAACATATGGCGCCATCTGTTATCTATTTTGGCATGGGCCATATCATTGCATGCTTCTGAATTTGATGTACATATTTCTATGGCTTCCCTCTGTAATGCGTAGTTTAAATTATTATAAATGGCTAATTTTTCAACACTATTGAAGTCTATTGTAATTGGGGATTTGTTGTTTAATCTGGCTATTTCAGTGGTTGATTTATT
The DNA here is from genome assembly GCA_963931845.1 of Maratus michaelseni. NCBI lineage: Eukaryota > Metazoa > Arthropoda > Arachnida > Araneae > Salticidae > Maratus > Maratus michaelseni. Next base: position 64,916,496 of record OZ007595.1, read on the forward strand.
TAAGTTTATATCTCTTCTGTGTTCTTTCATTCTGTCTTCAATTTTCCTTTTTGTTATACCTATATATGAAATAGCTTTTCCTTCGTTATCGTTGAAATTAATCCTGTATATACCTGATGTCTGTTGATAATTAAATTTCCCTGCGTCTCATCTGATTAATTCAAAAATCAATGGATCTAAGGTGATGGGAGTATTTATTCCAAGTTGTTTTAATTCTCTTTTTAATTTTAGGGAAATACCTTTTATAAACAGAATTGAATTTGTAAATTTTATTTCTTTTTGAGCTGGTTGTATCCTATCATATCTTGACGTCGCTTTTTAAATTAACTTCTGTATTGTTTTTGTGGCCAAAAAAAAAAAAAAAAAAAAAAAAAAAACTATTATTATTATTTTCATATGTTGCTGTATAAATCTTTGATAATCTGAAATTGCATTTATATATTTTATTTATTTATTTTAATTTATTTTTTAAGGAAGACTGAATACCAATGAAGATAGTGAAAATCGTTTAGGATATGATTTATACAGTAGTGCCCTAGCTGATATTTTGAGTGAACCATCCTTATCTATGCCAATTTCTGTTGGACTTTACGCAAAATGGGGAAGTGGAAAATCCTTTTTGCTGAACAAATTAGAAAGTAAGTCTTCATGTTAATTCATGTGTTTGCTTATGATTCTGTAATGGAATTTTAGAAAAAGAGAATTAAAAAAATAATGAAATATTTATATAATAATCAACTTAAGTAATTAATGAATACTATTATCTTAATTTTACTCAGATTTATTCATATATACCTGTATCCATTTAAGATTTTTTATTATCTTCACATGCAGGTCTTGACAAATGCGGTTGCCATGTTGCCACTGCTGACCAAGTTTTTTTATCTATCGACTAAGTTATTTAATCTAGCAGGGTATTTTGTACAAAAATTGTTTTAAGTAATGAGCACAAATGGCATTTTTTCTCTCCACACGGGATCATGTGCGGGAGAATGTTTCTTTTAGCAATCCATTTTACGTAATAACCCTCGAGTTTATTTTGCAAATTTGATATTTCTTATATTGGGATTTATTTTATATGCACATAAAATTTTTTGTTAATCGATTTTGCTCATGTAAATAAATAAGCTTATTTTTTTTTCAATTAATATACAGTGTGTTTATAAAGTCCCGCACCCATTTTGATGTTTAATAACTCATAAAATAATGAAGATATAAACAAACTTATGGCATTTATTGATGTTTAATAACTCATATATTTTCCTTTTCAGGTTTGAGTATCTTTACTTTTGTAAATATCGTCTGTGCATGTGGTTAATTTCAGAAAATTTCATTTTCCAGTCTAAATATCTGTAATTTTCTAAATATTGTCTGCTTATTAATTGCATTTTTCTCTCTTTTGTTTTTGGCAACTATTGCAATGTTATGTTTACTTTTGATGTGTTTGACTAGAATTACAACCGCAATAGCCTCTGTGGATGCCGACATGCTTGCCGCTACCTGGCGTGAAATGGACTATTGACTTGATATTCTCCGTGCGACGAAGGGGGCACACGTGGAAGTTCATTGACAAGGGTCATGAAACTTTTTGAGTCTATCTAACCATTTATGTTATTAATTTTAATCTATCTTTATTATTTTATGAGTTATTAAACATCAAAATGGGTCCAGGACTTTATAAACACCCTATATTATTTGCCTACAATTTCTATCAAGAGCAGCATTTGTTACTCATCTTAGTCACAGCGTTAAATTAAAATCCTCCTAAGATGTCTCATTATAGATGTTTCAAAGTTACAAAATATTAAGAAATAAACTAGAAATTATATTCGAACAACACATATTTATAAAATTTATTTTTAATTTGTCAAAATTAAGTTCATCAAATGCAAATCATAAAATAATAAAATGAAAATTATTTGACTGACTTCACCAGGAAAATATGCAAAAAATTATTTTCCTGCTTCACTATTTCTTCGATGCCCCTCATCATATGTGGATTTTGTAGCACTCTACTATCCAGATGTTTAAGGCATTCGGCAATCAGCATTTCCCGAACATGCCAGTTAATTAAGCCTTTACAGTATTACATATATATATATTCTAATTTTTAGTTTTAAATCTTCTTCAAAAATATATTTGTATTAAAATACCTAGTAAAATGGGTATTAGATGAAAAGACCTTATAAGAGATAATTACAGAATTGTATGAGCTACGTAGTTTTGAGTAAACAAAACTACTCAAATATTGAATTAATTAACAAAAGATGTAGTCTACAACTCACATTTTAGTTCCATGTGCTATTTATAATTTTTGAATATGTATCTGTATTTTTTCATTTTGTCTGAATTTTTTTACTTAAATTAATTTTATTTATTATTTAGATGAAATGAAGAGTTTTGCAATCCAGTGGTTAGAACCAATGTTTGAATTCAACCAACTTGTTTTCTTAATCATATTACTGTTTTCTCTCATGTGTGGATTAGTAATTTTTCTGTCAACTAAAATTTGGGTCATTGGAGCTTACACCGCTGCTAGCATTTTTTTATCCACTGTGATATTTTTAGGTAAGATTATATTTTTAATAAGCCCTTCTTTTTCTTGTGTGGAATATTAAATTAGTATTAAGTTAATTTTCAGAAAAATATGTTACATTCTTAAACGGTTTGAGTGTTACTGACTTGTATACAGGGTGATTCATAAGTAAGTATACAACTTCCAGATGCAGTAAAACAGGAACAGTTTAAGGCACATTCCCCAAATGCAAGTCGTAAGTTAGGTGTACTCATAAAGTTTCTTTCCCGCTGCTATGCGAAGTGACATAGGCTGTAGCTAGCGTGTCACGCGAATGGCTGCATCTGCAGTGGATAAGGCATTTTGTGTTTTTGAATTGAGCAAAATGTAATCTGTCACCATTGTACAACGGCATTTTCGAAAACAATTTGGAAAGGAACGTCTAACCAGAAAATCCTTTATGATTGGTTTAAGAAATTTGAAACTACCGGCTGTTTGTGCAAAGTGGACAGAAATGGATTACCGGTTTGATGTGTGTCACGTGACTAAGGGTGCACACATAGAACATCTGTAACTGTCTTTATGGCTAGAGGTTCTTTTAAAAATCACATTCAAAAATTCCGTTGCACAATGGTGACAGATTCCGTTTTGCTCTATTCAAGAACACAAAATGCCTTATCCACTGCAAACTCAGCCATTTCTACTGATATTTGCATGACATGTTAGCTATCCCCTGTGTCACTTCGCACAACTGTGGGAAAAAACTTTACTAGTACACCTATCTCTTACAGCTTGCATTTGGGGAATGTGCCTTATTCGTGTTCTAAAACATCTGGAAGTTGTATACTTACTTATGAATCACCCTGTATTTATGCTGAAAAATAAGTTTATTTCGGAAGTTGCAGTGAAAGATATCTAAAAAAAAAAAAAAAAATCAACTTTGATAAAAATTCTTTTTTACAGTTAATATGAAAACAAGTAATATTTGTAATATTCATAAAGCTTACAATATTTTTTTTTCTTTTTTAAATTTATTGCTTTTATAAATTCTATTATTTTGTAAAATATATATCTTCCTGCCTGTCTGTTGCATTTTTATATTTCTGCACATTTTTAAATGAAAGTGTATGAAAAAATATTTGTAGAAATATGCATGTATGTAATTATTCAGATAAACATTAAGATGCAAAATAAAACCACAGATAGGATTTTTTTTTCCCTTTATGAAACAGGAAAAATAAATTATTTTTATAAGATAGCTAATAATGACGCTGAATATTGAAATGGATTACATTTATTGACTACAACAAAATTACATACAATATGAAGATGAATCCAGCATTATTATTTGTCCATAATTGTTTTATATCTACCAGAAATTATGGTCTAATGGACAATAATTGAAAATTACCAATTTTAGTTTTCTAATGTAACAAGATTTTTTTCTTTCATTAAACACATATTCCTTTTTAAGTTAATTTTAATTTTAATTAAATAATTAATTAATTTTTTATGTTACCAGAAACTATATATATATATATATATATATATATATTATGAAAGTTATGAAGAATGGCATGGTTATCATTATATGTTTAGTATAATGTAAAAAAAGCAATTAAGAAAAATATAAATAATTTTTAAATGTACACTACAAAATTATTAATAAAAGATGTATAATCATATATTTCTACCTGAAAGTAACTCAGACTTTTATTAAGTTACAAATTAGAAAGTAGCACAGATTAGGTTATCCCTGAATAGTGTTGTCAGGTCCTGTGTCCCAAAAAGGGAGAGAGAGCGAGACAAAAAAAAGCAGGACAATGTCTTCTAAATTGGGACATATAAAAAAGTAAACTTTCTTAAAACAAAACCAGTTTTAAATGTTAAAATTTTATTGTCCCTACGCTAAGAATACCATATATTTATATTTGCTAAGATGGATACCTGTTTATCTCCATTCCCTTGCAATTCTTTCTTAGCAGGTTTTATTATACTAAATAAGCACAAAAATCTTATACAGTAAAACCTGTGAAAACAGAATTGCTGGGACAATGAAAGTTTTACATTTAAAACAAATTTCCATTACAAACAGATCCATTTTCTCAGGGTTTACTGAACAACAGACAGTAAAACATGTGAAAACAATTAAAAAATAAAAGTTGATGCAATTTTTAATATGTAGATGACTCTTTATGATAAATCAAATGTTATACAATTATAAAGATTTATATATAAATTAAAATTATCACATTAATTAGAATTGAAATATTCATCATTCAGATATTTTTTCTTTGTTTTGTACATTCAGCAGTGGTTTTTGTAGCCATGGCATCCTTGCAATTTTTTTTCTCTTTTGCAAGTATCTTTACAAATGATCAATTCTGTTAACCATTTATTTTGCATATTTTCTGCTTTTTAGTTTTCAATACCTTGCACAATTACCCAGCCTTGCCCCTATATCAGTTATGCATTTTATACTGCCACTTTTGAACTGAGGCACATGTTTCTCACCTGAAAAAGGTCTGGGTGATTTTCAAGTCAAAATAGTTGTAGTGGATTTATTATTAACTAACGAAACTTCTCTGATCTGTTTTTCCCAAATGAACCTCAAATTAGATGAATCTGGGGTTGGGGACCTCATTGTCTTTGGCAGCATAAAAATGTGTGGGCTGCACCCACTCCAATCTCAAACAAAATAAACCTTCATTTTTTTTTTAACCCTGATTAAACTCAAATTTTCAGCATCATCATTAACGTTGCTGTAAGAACCAAATTTGGCACTCTCCCACCTTCAATTTAATCATGGCAGTAGCTAAATTTATCAGAGAATTCTTTCCATTTCAGAAAAAATAGCCACAAAATGCAAAACGCAAAAAAAAAAAAAAAAAAAAAAAAAAAAAACAGTTGCATAAAAAATTCGGGGAAAATTCAAAAACTGCAGAGAACAAAATTTACTATAATGGGCTAGATGATTAAAATCAGATTTCTTTATGAATGTCAAAAAATTGCCATAAAACAAAAAAAAAAAAAAAAAAAAACCTAAAAATCACATTAAAAAAATTCAAAAATCTGTAACAGTAAATAAACCAAATAAACCTTATTGAAAAGAAGTCAAAATTTACTATATTGGGCTAAAAGATTGAAACTGGATTCCTTTTACTAATTTTGAAAAATCTCCATGAAATGTGAAAAAAATGCTAAACATCACATAAAAAATTTAATTTGAAAAAAATCTAAAAACTGGCTTTAAGGTACATAACTTCAGACATACAGGTGCCTTCCTGCCAAATCTTGTACCTCTGTGTGCAGCAGTCACCACAGACACACACAAACATCTATATTTATTATTAAAGATTTTATTATATTCACGGTTTATTTAATATTTATTGCAGTGACATCAATTTCTTTGGTTAATTTTTTTTTGTGTGTGTTCAAAATTGATGAATATTGAACTCAGTAAATATAATGTTAGGTATTTAACAAGTATGTAATTTTTAATTAGTTTATGTTACTATTTATATATATTTTATCTGTATCAAACATAATATCTGTACATCAATATGACTGCATATATGGATGCATATATGTCCTTGTTATTGATGGCCTTCAATGAAACCTGAAGTCTCTGTACTGTGATATATCTCCCTAAAAAGAAAGAGAATTTAGTGTATGCTCTCTGAATCATAAAATAATAATAATAATAATAACTTTAAAAATTTTATAAGCATATTGTTGAATATAATTTTCTTTAAAATAGTTTTAAAGAAAATATACATTAAAAATTATACTTATCATGGACATGTACTTTCATTATGCAAATGAATCCCTTTCCATAGCACTATGTTGCCTTTATTTTTCTTCTAGTCATACAAAGTATATTTTCAATTCAGTGTTCTGCAGTGTTGCTCCTCAATGTTTCAATACAATGCTCTACAATATTGCTCCTCAATATTTCAATACAATGCTCCATAATTCCAATGCAATGCTCCAGTAAAAGTATGTGTCTGTTCAAGATTATTTCTTTTTTAAATACTAGGAGGCTCTGTCCCCTGCAATCTATGCTCGCCAACCCCCGTCAAGACCCGGCAAGCTCTAAATACACAGTTTTGCCCTGTTTTAAAAAGATTATCCAATTATGGAAGATTAAATGATATGATCACAACCTGTGGTGATCTTCTATACTTAGATTGCCAGTCATTTCCCTTTGATTAGGGGATTTTTTGGTGTTCTATTCACCATTGTCATGACAGTTGGCAGCTGTTTTTGTGACTTATTAAAAAAGGTCAGTTACATATTTGAAAATCAGCATGTATAAAATAGTTAAGAAAATAAGGCACTGCCTTTCGGACTTTTATAATGTTTAGAGAAAAGTTTTCTTTTAGATGCTATAAGAAAATAATTTTAAATATGACATTTTAAACATATAGTTTTAAGTATGACATAATTTCCACCATTTAATGCATTTCGTTCGTAATAGCTTAATTATTTAAAAGTTTTCTTTCTTTTTTAAAATTCACATATAAATATATTTTTCAATTGAAAAGTGTTTGTAAATATTATTATTTGGGCTTTTTAAAATCTGGCAACAGTTGATAAAAACTAGCTATTTCAAACTATGAATCAAATCTCTTTTCAGATAATGAAATTCTGAATAAAATATTGGAAAACAAACTTTAAAAAATTAGACAAATTAAAAAATATATTGCACATGGCATACCACAATCTAGTCTTGTATGTGTTTGCAAAAATGGTTAAATTGCTATGCATAGTTTTTAATCTTATAAAGCCTTTTGACTGTTAAATAGTGCTTAAAATAATTCTTTGATTTAAAAACTGTCTACTTCAGTGTGTTTATTATACATTTCTCTATAAATTACCAGATTTCATGTTTTTATATGCAATAGTTTATTATTATGAGCCAAGAAAAGGTAAAACTCATAATAACTTCAGTTACAGCAGCAGCGGTTGCAGCATTAGTTACTTTTTTTTTTTTTTTTTTTTTTTTTTAGAAAAGAGTGAAATCAATGGATTAAATAAATGCATATTTTATTGCAATAAGTGTTTAATTTTTTATTGCCATAAATTTTATTTCTTATACAATATGTGATATTACTTTAGAAAGTAAATATAAAATACTCTGAAATTTAGTTTCTTTGATAGAAATATGAATTTACTCATTACAATCCTCTTTCCCTCCTCTTAAATTTTTGTCAAAATGTCTATAAATTTCTCTGTTTGTTCCTCACTATAGATAATGAATATTGCCAAATCAGACTATAAAAACAAATACTGATCAATAAATAGGCTAAATATGGTTCAATAAACTTTTTTCATTTTGACTTTTATTTTCCATTGAATTTGTGTTCTTATTAATTGTACTGAATCTGTACCTATGAGAGGCTTTGTCATGATTGATTGATTCATCAACACACAAACAAAACTATTGAAGATGGAAACTTGAACTCTTGGGTGTATAAAGCCCAAAAGTTTTAGTATAAGTATTAGTAGCCCAATCCACAGAGTTTAATTTCAATATAAATGTATCTTTAAAAATTTTTAAAGTTTTGATTATGTAGAATACAGATTATGGTAATAGGCAATATTGCAACATTTTTTATTTTCTTTCGCAACAAATGTGTTTTTTTGTAAATTTTCTGCAGTCAGTTTTTTGCTAAGATTTATTTCATGCTTTTAAAAGGGAAAATTTATTTTTAAAAAGCCCTTCCTGTCTGCACTGGAAGGAAAAAGTAGCTTCGTTTTAAAACTTTTGTTAATGTTACTCGAAAACACAAAGCTAAAATGCAAAGAACCTGATTATAGAAGATTCGTTAATACTAAATTTGAATAAGAAATGTGCCAAATTAGTGAGTTATAGCCAAGTTGGCTTCATTTATGGAGACTTATTTTTGGTCGCCAAATTTTGCAATATTTCACCAAGTGTCGCCAGGCGTGACGAGAATTGTATGCTAACGGATATGAATATACAGTTTTATGCATATGATTAGAAAAAAATTACAACAATGGAAGATAATAATTTGGAAGAAATCACGCTCACTAAAACTCATAAATTAATCCCTGATTTTTATTAATATGCTGTCTTGTTTCAAAATGTCAGCCACCCTGGAATTTCAAACTGCTATATCTCAGCCATTTTTTAAGATAGAGGCAAAATAAAAAATGCTTTGGAATCCTTGTATCAACGTCTAACACTTACACAAAAAATAAATTTCAATTAAAAATGTTTTTCTATATATTTTTTTAGTTTTAAATCTTTTAGTGGTTGACACTTTGAAACAAGATGGCGAACCAAGCTGGCCAACGGATTTGGTCAAGATATTGGCGAGCCTAATACACATAATTAGTTTATCCAAATCAGTTTATAAATACGAGCGCTATTGTATGACAAAGATCATATATATATATATAAATCAGCATTTGAACGAAGAGTTGTTTTGGTGGCTGGGGTCATGATCGTTGAAAATATACCAAAATTTTCTGGAGTTACTTTTCTCCTAACGACTGCAATAGGTAGCTTTTTACTTTTTGTAATGAAAGCTACCTAATACTAAAGTGAAATATTTACATTAAATGTTAATCATTACTCAAGGTTTTGATTTTATCATATCGTAAAGTTTATGCTTTAATTCTAAAATACTTATATATTGATTATGACGATTCACATCAAACCTCAGCATTTTTCTTACATCTCACTACTCATAAAATAAATAAAGTAAGTTATACAAATTCTTTCAATTAAACTTATTAAGTATCAATTCTTAATAATATCTAATATTAATTTAGATTAATTAATTAAGATAGGAGAAAAATTATAGATATTAGATATAAAAGAGTTAATATTTCATATTAAATATTAATTCTATATTCTATATTATTGATAAATTATTTGCACATAAAATGAAATATAATTTGAAAATATCTCATTAAAATAAAATATTTTGCTGAAATAATTTTATCTTCATAGATTTATGCTTGACATTAATTTTTTTAGCTATAAAATATGAAAAAAAATTGCATAAGAGTTCCATGTTTTTATTTAGTAATCAAAATAAAACTACTAACAAGGAAAAAATAAAAAAATCTTTGTTTTCACAAGTAAGAAAAATATTGTTAAGTACAGTAATCCCTTAACATTCGCGAGTTTTGATTATTCGCGAAATATAAAATGAAGAACTTTTCAACATTCGCGAATACTTAACTTGGTTATTCGCGGATTTCGTTTTATAAGGATTTTTTTTTTTAAGTAAACTTCCTTTGTTTTACTGGAAACATGATTTTATGCTAAAAATAGATTATCGCCCTTTTTTTGTTCGAGCTCGGCATTTCTCCAATTTATATTGAAAGCCCAAAACGCAAATTTTTTCTTCGAAGTATGTAATGCGCATGCTCCTAAGTTTTGTTTATCGTTTGAATTACGTAAGTCCCCGTAGAATAGATTTGTTCTTTCTATTCGCCTGTCAATTTTTTCTTCTCACTGTTTAGCAAAAGTAAAAAAGAGAAACTTCATCATGTCGCCTACAGCTAAAAGAGTGAAAAAAGTTTTGAACCTTTGCGAAAATGTTAAAATTTTAGATAAATTGCGAATGGGAGAAAGAGCGTGCGCAGTCGGTCGTTATTTTAATATTAATGAATCTACGGTCCGATCAATTAAAAAAACGAAAAGGCTATAAGAGATAGCGTCTCAGCAAGTGCACCGACTAGTGCAAAAACTGTATCGCAAGTACGGAACAAGTCATTGGAAGAAACTGAAAATGCCTTAAGTATTTGGATAGAAGATATGAACCAGAAGCAAGTGCCGCTAGTTCAGCTTTAATACAAGCCAAGGCTAAAAAAATATTTGACGCGATAAAAGTAAAGGATGATACTTTATTTGACTTCCAGGCAAGTAACGGATGGTTTGAAAATTTCAAACATAGGCATAGTTTACACAACATAAAGTTAGTTGGCGAATCGGCTTCTGCGGATCATGTAAGTGCTCAAAAATTTCCTGAAGAATTTACAAAAATTATTGAAAGAGGCGGATATGTTCCAGAACAAGTGTTTAATGCCGACGAGACAGGCTTGTTTTGGAAGAAAATGCCGAAGAGAACTTTTCTTTCCAAAACAGAAAGCACAGCTCCAGGTTTTAAGGTAGCAAAAGATAGGGTATCTCTTCTGTTGTGTACCAATGCTAGAGGCGATTTTAAAGTAAAGCCTATTTTAATTTATAGATCGTAAAACCCTCGTGCTCTCAGAGGTAAAGATAAAAGCAAGTTGCCTGTTTTCTGGCGAGCAAATACCAAAGCATGGGTAACAAGCGTTTTGTTTCTGGATTGGTTTAATGATTGTTTTATTCACGAGGTGAAGAAATACCTTTCATCTAAAAATCTGTCATTTAAAGTTCTACTTCTCATTGACAATGCTCCTGGACATCCACTGAGTTTAAAAGATGCCCATCCCGACGTCTAAGTGGTTTTTTTACCCCCTAATACAACTTTACTGATCCAACCGTTGGACCAAGGAATCATAGCTGCGTTCAAAGTTTACTACACAAGAAGATCTTTCAAAAGAATTTTAGAATCGATTGAAGTAAATTCAGAAGCCACGGTCACATCGAGTTGGGAAATTTTCAACATAGCAAATTGCATTGCCGAAATTGATGCAGCATGGATGGAACTTAATGAAAGTTCAATTAATTCTTGTTGGCGAAATATTTAGCCCCAAGTGGTACAAAAAGAAAATCAAATGCCTTCAATTTCCAAACCTATTGAAGAAATTTTGGAACTGGCTCATCAGGTCGCCGGTGATGGTTTCGACGACATAAGGAGAGAAGATGTAAAAGATCCGATAATATCCCATGATGATGGACTTACTGAAGAAGAACTTCAAGAAATCCTTGAAGAAAAAATTACACAACCAGACAATGGCGCAGATGCACAGACGATGAGATCAGGAATTGTGAAACTGGAGGTAAGCGTCTTTTTTTATGTTTTTTTTATTTTATTTTTTTTTTTTTTTTTTTTACTAAAATTTCTAAAATTAAAATTTTTTATTGCAGGTGAAATATTTTCTGCAAAAAATGTCACGGAAATGTTTTAAAATTACAACAACAACTTGTTGATAAAGCGATAGAATGTGATCCCTCGCTAGTGAGGAGTCTGAAATTTAAAAGAGAAATTGAGGCTGCAACTTTTCCTTACATGGAAATCCATAAACAAAAGATCTCTTCTGCCAAGCAATCACATATTACTAGTTTTTTTCAGCCATCAACCAGCAAATAATCTTTTTATATTATGTTTATAATTGTTCAAACTTATTTAGAGTATGTATTTTTAATATTTAATAAATACACTATTTAAATTTCAAATATTTTTTCCACTTAAAAAAAATCGTAAAACCTAACCCCCTTTTATGCATGGGAGGATACTCTCAACATTCGCGATTTTGACATTCGCGGAGATTTCCGTGAACCTAACCCTCGCGAATGTTAAGGGATTACTGTAGTTGAACATTCTATAAATGCTAATAGAATTTCATTAATAGTTTAATGTAGCCTTCTTGCAGTTGACTTAAAATTACCACTTGTATTTTTTTTTCTGTTGTCTATTGTGATATATTCTAATATATTTCAGCATAATGCGTTTTTTTTTTCCTTTACAGGAGCTATTATTTACTGCAATAAAAACTATGACCTCTCCTGGATGTATAAAATAAGTCTGTATCTTGCAAATCAGTTTAATGCAATGAAAACATTGTTATTTGTAATATTTTGTAGTCCTCCAGCCCGGAAAAGAAATAATCTTACTGATCCTGTAAGGTAAAAATGATTTTATTTTAAATAAAATAACATACAATAATTATTTGTGTATTTTTCATCATTGTTTACACTTTTTCTAAGCAAAATTTAAAATGCATTTTTTTTCTTTTTAAAAATACACTAGCCTCTGATCATATTGTGCACACTGGCAGACAAAAAAAAAAAAGTATCATATATCCAAAAGCATGATATAACCTAGGGCAGGAATGGTGAACTCCTTGATGCACACATGCTAAAAATTCTCAAACAATAAATACAACTTTGTAATGTGTCAAGTGTTTACATAAAAATATATTGCAGCATAGATTGCTTATGCAAAACAATAGTTAATAGAATTAGTTGTTTAAATAACTAAGAACAAAACGAAAATTAATTTAGCATTAATACAATATCTAACTTATAATAATCCAAGTTGCATTAAAAATATATTAATAAGTTATTAATATGATGTTTGCTTTTGAAAATTCAATGGAGAATGCTTTATATCTGGTTATATTATCTATAGCAAAATTGGGTGCACTTGTCATTTTATTGCGATAATGTCTTATGAAATTCATTTGAAGAATACAGCTTTTAAAATTCATATAGAAAGGGAAAATAGTTAAATGTTGATGCATAGCATCACAGAAATAGAAAATTGACTAATGTGTTAATTCATGCAAAAATAATTGCATTACATATGATAGTCTGTATATATTTAATAAAGTCTCATTTATTATAACAAGAAGAAAAATTAATTTTATCTATGAAATTATTATCAAAATTTAATTTTTTACCCCTGCCAAAAAAGTTAGACTTTTTCATGTCTTTTGACTTTCTAGGCTCTAATTTTCATGAAAGTTGTCCAATTGCCATGAATTTAAGTATGTTTTAAGGTACACAGTATACTTTATGTTTTAAAGATAGCCATCATATCATGTATGTTTTTTTTTTTTTTTTTTTTTTGTTATATATAGAGACACATGAAAAATTTTAATATACAATTGTATACTCCACATAAAACATGAGTGACACTGTCAATAGTGTGTATTATATTGAATGTGTATAACAGTAAATAGTTGTCATAATAAAAACTGTTGTGCCAATCCACTCTGACTAAAATATGGTTACTGGTAATTATAATAAATAAATTAAAAAATAAGTATTTTTTTGCATGAATGTTTTTATACACCAATTAAATTTTTCAGCAGAGCTGAAATTACACTGTAAATTTTTAATGAAATATACAGAATGTATTACCACTTTACTAATCAGCAAACATTAGAGTGAAAAAATCCCTAGAGAAAAAAATCCTACCATTAGAGTGAAACCCCGGTCTGGACATTTTTTCACTCTAATGGTTGTTTGCTGATTAGTAAAGTGGTAATTCATTCTGTGAATATTTTTGTTCAACTCATGTTCAAGTCATGGGTTAAGAAACAATCACTTGGTGGTAAGTTGGTTTTATTTTTTGTTTAAAAATTACTTGCCTTATGACAGTCCTCATTCAGTAATGATTTGAGCATATTAAAATTCTTGAAAATAAATTAAGCTATTCTTCTAAAAAAAAAACAATTCATGTACTCTGTAGATAATAATCTACTGAATTTATAACTTTTTATAATTTTAGATTTCTTTTTACCGAGCAAACTAAAGTCACTAGTTCAGGTACTGACAATACAATTCTTCAAATAGTTATATCCCTGCATATTGCAGTTGAGAAAGAGTTTGGTCTGTTTACTAGTAGGTTATACAGAGTATTAAAGCCTCCATCAGGTAATTTTGTATCATTTTTATAAATACTCATATTTTTATTAATTCTTGCATTTATTCTTTTGTATTTAATTATTTCATCTTTAATAACATAAATTGTTAAGAAACTAAATTTTTTAAATTTAACTGTGTGATAATTTAAAATAGGTGTAAACACTACATAATTAGCACAAAAAAATAAAATAAATAAATAAAAGAGCGTCTTTATATTATTTCTAGAACAAAGTACAGTTTTAATATTATTCAAAAAGTTACACAAATTATTGTTAGGATTGAATGACATTTCTTATGAAAATTTATATTATTATATTTTGAAGCAGCAAGATTTTTAACTTTCTCGTCCATGAATTGTTTTTAAATGGATGGAAAATATACTTTGCACTTAAAATAGGATTTAAAATGAATTATTAAAAACAAATAATATTGAAATTGTAAAAATCTTACAGTTATTGCAAAATTGCAAAACAAACTTCATATGAGATTTATGAGCAATAAAATTTTTTTATTATTAAATAGTTCTTTGTGAAAATTGAAATTTTGGATGTACTAACACAAAAAAAAAAAAAAAAAAGTAAAAAAGCATTTTTGCTTGCATTCATCCAAAAGTAGAAATTCTTTGAGCAAATTTTCTCTCATGCAGAATAAAAAAAATATTTTTGAAGGTGAATTTTCCTTATGAATATTTGAAAAGAAAATGTTTTGCATTTATTGCTATATTTCACAAACATTATTAAAGTTCATAATGAAGACAGGAAAGTTTTTTTCAACTAGGTATATCATATTCAATGGTTGTAGTATCATAGTTGAGATTCATTCCAATAGAGCAAAAAATGCCGGGACCAGGACATAATATTGGACATACACGGAACCTGGGTACTTTGGCTTGCCGTGCTGATGCTCTTCCTACTGAGCTATCTCAACAATATTCTGGCTTGCATAATTCACTCTTATTTGTTGGACATGGCTGCGAATTGCAGTGCTAATTTCATTCATCCAAGCTATAACTATAGCATTCTACATGATGAATGTGATATAACACGGAAACTCCAGTATAACATATAATTAGATCATCATGAAGAGAGGAAAGTTTTTTTTTCAACTAGGTAAATCATATTCAATGATTGGAGTATCATAGTTGAGATTCATTTCAACAGAGCAAAAAATGCTGGGACCAGGACTTGAACCTGGGTACTTTGGCTTGCTGTGCTGATGCCCTTCCTATTGAGCTATCTCAACGATATCCTGGCTGGCATAATTCACTCTTATTTGTTGGACATGCCTGCGAATTGCAGTGCTAATTTCATTCATCCGAGCTATAAATATAGCATTCTACATGATGAATGTGATATAACATGGAAACTCCTGTATAACATATAATTAGATCATCATGAAGAGAGGAAAGTTTTTTTCAACTAGATAAATCATATTCAATGGTTGGAGTATCATAGTTGAGATTCATTCCAACAGAGCAAAAAATGCTGGGACCAGGACTCGAACCTGGGTACTTTGGCTTGCTGTATCAATGTTCTTCCTACTGAGCATGCAGCCACTGAATGGCAAGCCAAAGTGCCCAGGTTCGAGTCCTGATCCTGGCATTTTTCACTCTGTTGAAATGAATCTTAACCATGATACTAGATATCATCCGGCATGATTTTCTCCCTTTGTGAACTCGTATCCAAGCAGCAGAGAGTTGTTTAAGTCAGCATTTATGTATTTTCATATCTCTGTGACTTTTTATGATAAAATGCTGAAATTTTGTACGTAACCTTATTAGTGTATGGGGCACTTTTTACTCATTGGAAATTTTTTAACAAGGAGGCTGTATAAAAATTAAATTTTTCATTTCTTTAAATTTAATCCCATGAAAACTTTAATCAATTTCATAAAAATCTGTACCTTTTTTAATGTAACTTTGTAATTTATAATATATGTCTATGATCAATATTTAAGGAATAAAAGCCAGGGTCAATGTTTTGGGAACACCTTGTAGAGCAATATTACCTCACTATAGCAGGGAGTATGATGTAAAATTATTAGAGATGGATGGTATTTAATGTATTAGGATAAATAACAATGTTATTGTTTTATAGTTTGTTATTTGGTAACAGATTAAGAGAAAGTGCCTGTTCAATTTGGAATGCATTATCTGCAAAGTATTTAAAAAAAAAAAAAAAAAAAGCTGAAAAAATAGTATTTTATACATTTTAAAATTATAACAAAAATAAAAGTTACAAAATTTGTTTTTTATTTCAATTTTAAAAAAAGCTTTAACACTTTTTTTTTCGAATAAAAAAGTACTATTTTAAATGCTTATGAAAGTGTCAAAGTGAAAAAAAAAGAAAAAAAAAAAGAAAATGAAATCGCAACCAATAAATGAAACAGCAGTACAAAATCTTTCCTTTCAAATCTTTAAGGGGAAAAGAAATCGCTATGGACCTTATCAAGTGAGAAACTTGTCTTACGTGCAACCAATCAGGCTTCACCTTTTGATTTCTGGTCATTTGTCAAAATGTAATGTATGCAGCTCCAGCTTTTAGAGTTACAAGCAACCATATGTAACTTGAGTTAATTTATTGCAAATCATTGTTATTGTTAATTTTAATAATGTAACTGCTTCCATTCAGTACCAATAAAAAAATTGTTTTAAACGCTTAGAGTAATGTAACTTTAATAGATTGCAATCTGTTGTGTTAACATTTAGAGTTGCATGGAATCATTTGAATCATTAAGGTTTTTTGAAAGAGAAAGTAAAAGATGTTCTTTAGTAAGGATGGATTGGGAAGGTGATTTTTAATTTTGATCTTATTGCATTTTAGTAGAAATAATTAGTTTGGTAGACATCTTTGGCCGGCATGTTTGCTGGATGGCGGTTTCTTTGAAATTTGAATGTTTAAAAGGGACATTGCTATATGCTCATACAGTATGAGGTTTTTTTTATCTTTTTATTCTGGCACACTATTTTTCGGGGGAGGGGGGGCGGGCGATTATGTGTTTTTATTTATTTATTTTATTTACTTTGTCATTTCTGCATTTTTAGAAATTTAAGAGCTGGAAAACTATTTTTCTGTGATTTTATTTTACTGAAAAAAATTAAAGAAAGAAAGAAAATAGCATCGTATAAGTTTTGCAGTAACTTAATTTTAATACAGTTGTAATTAATTTGAAAATCATATTGAAAATTTATTAGGATGAATTGCATTTGATTATAAATGTATAAATAATATTTGTGGGATCCACTTTAGATATGCATTTACAGGTATGACTGCAATGAAGTCAGGGATCAAATTTAATTTTATACAAATCCTGTTGCTAAAAATGTGTTTTTTTTATATATATATAGGGTGTCTCTTCTTATTGTATATCAATAGCTAATTTCTAAACTGTTAGTTTTAGAGCTATAGTTCCAAAGGCAAAACTTTCTCAAACTTTCTTTTGCAACATATAAAAATCGATTTACGTTAAAATGGTTACTTTTCAAATAGTTAAGAAATTAGAAATTTTATACAATGCTTGGGTCCTATAAGTTTTATTTAGAAAAGTTTCTAAGTGTTCTAACAAGTAAAACAATACAAATTTATGCTTCAAGGACCAACATTTACAGATTTATGATGCTTAAAATTTTATAAATTTTCAAAGTTTGAGTCACTACAAAGGGAAAAATGTGTTTTTAGTACCAAAAATGCTGAAAATGCATGAAATTGAAAGTATCATAACTAGGTAAATTTTTATTGGACAAAAATGGAGTTTAACCATGTAAACTGATTTTATTATGTGGATTCATCTCTGCAGAAACCGGCATCTATACTTCCAAAATTATTTCAAACCTTCTGTTTAAATGCCTTTTAATTAAAAAGTCCATACATATCGATTAGCTATATGTTATAAAAATAACAGGTTTTTAAACCTGTTGCTTATCCAACTGTGGAATGATGCAACCTGTTAACCAAAAGTAACTGTATTTCCCATCCCTAAAAATCATAGATTTTTGTGATCACTTGTTGGCTACAAAATGTATGAAAATAACACACTTAATTGTTGACTGCTCAGAGAGCAAGTTGTAAGACATTTTGAGTATATTAATTTACAAATATATGATTTTACATCATAAGGGCATGCTCGCCAGTTTGTTCTCTTTTTTTTATTCAGAAATTCTGAAAAAGGAATTTTTACTTTAAGTAATCTTAAAATGTCTATCATTAAATAAAACAATAATTAGTATTAAGATTTTCAGAATAAAAAAAGTATCCCATACTGACAACATTGGTAGGGAGTAACAATATGAAAACGTTGTATAATATGCACAGACATCTAACAATGTGAGCCATAAGGCCCTTACTATGCAGAGTTCGATGTAAAAAATAATTGCAGAAAAAAAGCATAAATCACAGTAAATTTAGAATTACATTTTCCCAAGAGCCTATCAAAATATTTTGTAGAGAAAGGAGCTGGAAATTTCATGCTGCCTATAATAAAAAAACATGTGGAAGACAAAGGATTTTAAAGAAGCACATTTTAAAATGGATTTTTATTTTAAAAACTCCTAGTAACAAAAAAAGATGTGCCGTCTTGGACAGCCCTGCTGTAGAGGTAGTCAAGAATATGCAAGGCATTTTCTTACCCAACAGAAGCATCATTGTACTACTCCTTTATTATCATACTAGCCATTGAGACATATATAATTTTATAGCAGAACAGCTTGTCAAAAAAATATAGAATATGCTGTATACTTAATTCCATTCAGCTTTATAATGTTTCTGAATGCTCCAATTATTTTCTTCTAGTCAAAATATACACCAATTTTATTCTCACAAGACACTATGTTCCAAGTATAAGTCTCCAAAAGACACTGTCCATGTCACACTGAATTGCATAGTGTATTTATGTTGGTTTTGTTACAATGATTGTTAAAAAAAAAAAAAAAAGTATATGATGCTTTTCTCTGCAAGTTCTTCCTATGTATCGTATCAATTCATATAACCCTTAACATTTAGAATCTTCCTTAATATTTCATGCTTATAATTGGAGGGGAAAGAAATAGAAATAAATCACTTCATTAAACAAAGATGAATCCATGATAGTTAATAATAATAATAATAACAATAATAATAATAATAATAATAAACATAGTTTGTTTTTACACAGTTAAAGAAAAAGTTTATTTCACATCATTGTTATTTGTTAGTAACTCACCAAACAACAACAAAAATTCCTACGTAGACACGATTTCCTCTGAAAATTAATAACTTCGAACTGCCTTTGCAGAACATGAAAGATTTGGAATTACTTATTCATATGAGACATGTTTTAGATATTGGAATTCAAAAGCTTTGAATTATCAACAGTGGTTAGAAAATTTGAATTACATAAGATTTATAAATTTGTTTTAAATATGGCTTCCTAGGGGAATAAATCTATATTTTGAATTATTCAAGTTTTAATTAAGGAGAGTTGATTGTTTAAGATACACATGGAGTCTAATGCTATGGAAATTAATACAATGAATTCTCTGAAATCTGCCACTGTATGATTCACTATTCATTTTACAATATAAACAATGGAAACCATGGTTGACAGTTTGGCCCGTAAAACTAATTTAATATGGTAGTGATTTCATCCATTATTAATTTTTCAAAGAACTGAATTGTGTTTTAAGAATTTTATTGTATTTCATGTATTTTGTATTAAAGTAGTATTTTTTCTAAGTAAAGAAACAGCCAAATGTAAATATTAAAGAAAAATTACAGATTTTAGCTATGCAGTAATGAAAACACTGGGTAATTAAAAAATATATAATTTAACAATAATTGAATTAGTCTAAACAAAGTATTCATTTGCAAACTTCTTGTATTCTACATCTGTAGATGATTTCAGTTGCATTTTATGTCAGAACTACAAATAAGACTAAGTGTAGAATACAAAGAAAAATATTCATCCTAAACCAAAACTTAAATTACCATTGTGCTAATATTTCAAAATTAAATAATGACAATTTGCATATAATTTAACATTTTTTTGACAGTTTTTCTGTTTTTAAATGACTTTTTTTAAGATTTTGATTTATGGTAATTTTATTTGTAATTTTAAAACTAAGATAATCACAAGTCAAGCATTCAGTGTATTATAAAAGAATTTGGGATTATTTTAATTAAAAAAATACATATAAAAAACCATAAATCAATTTTTTTTTCATGACACTGGTAAAGATGGTGTTAAATGAGTTTTAAATAACTATAGCAACAATATAATTTCTGTTTTAAATAAATTACTTTTGTACTATCTTTCCTTTTTGCATTTTCATCTAAATATGCTAGTTTATAATCAAACTGAAGGGAAAATATGTAAAAAAAAAACAATGATCTATAATCAACCAGTACTATAATCCATCAACCCTTCAGTTACTTGCTGTGCAGATTTCAGAGTTGACTTTATTATAATTCTTTATTCATGTGTTTATTAATGTGTTTTCTCTTAAACGAATTCTGTCTTTTCAGTTGCATCTCAAAGATGGAAGTATAGAAGTATATGCTGTATACCAAACTTTGTCATTGCCGTATTAATGCTAATTTTTATCTGTAGCATTGCCGTCATATTGCTAGAGACTGATGCAGCTCATTTCTATAAAGATCCTACTCAATATACGACAGTTTTTCGTTCAATTTTTATTTTTATGGTCATCGTCATACTCTTTGTTCTGATATCAAATATGTGCATTTTTTTAAATATAATAAAGACATTAGTTATATCTCATCAGCGTCGTGTCACCAATTCTTTCATGAAAATTGGCTCTTCTAAAGAAGAAACTTGTCCAAGTTCCTTGAAAAATGAAGTAGATACAATTGTTCAAATGGTGAGTTTATCTTATTTAATGCAAATAAAAATTTTATTGTATGATTTTTTTAATGTTGAAAATTTAATTGCATAAATGATCTTGGCCTTTGACAATAATAATAACTTCTTCTTTAAAAAAAATATTTTTTATTAATTGAAACACATTTAAAAATTGCATATATATATATATATATATATATCTTTTTATATATAAGTAATAAAAAATGCTTTCTTATGAAATATATTGTAAGCATTTTGTTTTAGTTGGCAAAAATTATTTATGTCCATCTTACAAAATATCACCTAGATAACTTATTTTCAAAATAAATAAATTAATAATAATAGTCTTTTCTGTCTGTACCAGGAGGGAAAAGTAGCTTCTCTATTTCTTTGTTTTTAGATTTTAGCTAATTTTATTTGAAAACATGAAGCTAAAATGCAAAGAACCTGGTTAGAGAAGATTAATTCCCAGTTTTTGTCAATACTGAATTTGAAGGGAATTTCAACAAATTATTCAGCTGTAG
Organism: Maratus michaelseni; assembly: GCA_963931845.1. Classification (NCBI taxonomy): domain Eukaryota; kingdom Metazoa; phylum Arthropoda; class Arachnida; order Araneae; family Salticidae; genus Maratus; species Maratus michaelseni. The sequence goes on from OZ007595.1 coordinate 64,937,932, forward strand.
CAAAGTTGGTTTTATTTATGGTGATTTATTTTGGTTGCCAAATCTGGCAATACTTCACCAAGTGTTGGCAAGCTGGGCGAGAATTTGATGCTATCATATATGAATATGGATTCATGGTATTCATGAATATGGTACCATATATGATTATGCTATGAGAGTTGGAAAAATAATTACAACAATAAAAGATAATTTGCAAGAAACTATGTTCACTGAAACTCATAAATTAATCCCCTATTTTTTTAAAATCTGTTGTCTTTTTCAAAATATCAGCCACCCTGGAATTTCAAACTGCTATATCTCAGCCATTTTTTAAGATAGAGGCAAAACAAAAAATGCTCTAGAATCTTTGTATCACTTAATTAACGCTTAAAAATAAATTTGGATTTCAAAATTTTTTGTATATTTCTTTTCAGTTTAAAATTTTTAAGTGGTTGCCATTTTGAAATACGATGGCGGACCAATTTGGCCAATAAACTCTGTTGAGATCTTGGTAAGCTCAATATGCATGTTCAGTTACATTCAAATTAGTTTATAAATACAAGTGCTATCACATGACAAAAATCATATGTATGTATGGATATATATTTATTTAAAAATAAAAACACATGTGAAAAATGAAGGATAAGACATTATAAAAAGCAATGGGATGGACACTGAAGGAATTATACTTAAAAGGATGAAAAAGCAAAAATTGCCAAACTATGAATATCTTATAGAATCTTCAGAAGGGCTTTATAAGAATATTCATAGTAAACATATGTTATTTCATCAAATATTGTCAGCATTATGCTTAAAATTGACAATATTAAGCCCCTAATAACATGTATAAATGAAACAAGAAAATTAATAACCGACATGCGGTTCAAATACAAAATAAATAAATAAATATGCAACTGAAATAGAAATTAGATAAATAAACAATTATTCAACTTAAATAGTAATTATATCCTAAAATAATGTTCAAGACTCACCAAAAAGGACAAATTTGACTGTAGATGGAATAAGATTGTAAGTACTTGACAATCAGCCAGACATCAAATCAAAATGTCTGCAATATCTATGCGCAAACATTGCTCAGAAAAATAATAATAAATTGTGTAGTGCTGCCATCTATCCCAGAAAATTATAAGTAAAAGCAGAAATTGTAGACAAGTTAAATAAGAGTGCTAGTACTGCCATCTATTATGGATGAAGATAAAATGGAATCAAAAGAAAGAAAAAACATATTGACAAAGCAAATATATTTGAATTGTAAGGAAACTAAAAGAAGTAAATAAAATTTAAATATAATAAAGATGATATGGGAAGACAAGTACAATAATTAGCAATATATGATGATACATTGTGTGAGTAAAAGGAAGAGTGTATTATTTGTTGTAGAAATGATTTTCTGATGTAAATAAGAATGATTAAATGCATAAAACCAGTTTGTAGCTTTTTTAGCTTTCCCACCACATCCCTCCTTAATGGTATTTTTATTTTTATATAGCAGCATTTGGACAGAAAGTGGTTTTGGGTTCTTGGGGTCATGATCAGTGAAAATATATTGAAATTTTCTGGAATTGATGGAAAAGGTAGCTTCTGACTTTTGTAATGGAAGCCACCTAAGAAATTAAGCTGTAGTTCCCAACATTTGATAACATCAGTTATAACTATTGCATGTTGCTGCTTGAACTAAAACGCTCTCTTTCCCACCTTTACATTAGTGTGTCATGAAAAATTCAATTTTCAGACGCTTTTTTTTCTACATAATTACTTGGAATTTGTTTCTGCAGAAGAGATGTCAAATCAAATTTCAGATTATGTTATAAACATCCAAAAATCACCTGAATAAAGTTGTATTTGGTGTATTTTTATAGAGAATTTTTTTTTTGTAGAATATTTTTGTTTACTTATATATAAACAATTTTGGGTTATTCAGTGCAATATATATGTATTTCAGCAAAGACATGGATCTATTTAGCATGAAGAGAGAAAATTTTGAAGAGAGGAGAGTAATTTAAAAATAAGCAGTCAAACTACTTAGAATAAGATTTGGTGTGAAAAGTTTCACACAATTTTATGAGATAAATTTGAATTTACACCTTCAGCAAACTATTTGTAATTGTCTTTATACTCAATGAGTCTGTTTATTTATTATTTAAATTTTGTTTTAAATTTTAATATTATTTTCTGAATTATAAAGAGGAAAAAATGTTTTGTTTTGTACTAGAAGATCTTTATCACACCATTCTATATAATGTAATTTTTTTATATAATCCACAACTTCTCAGATGTATCCAATGAATTGTGCAGTTAAGAAGTGCCTGTAATTAACATTTTAGAAATATTGTTATCTTCTAGAGGACTATGTTTCAAACATTATTTAATCTTTATTTCCTTAATTCAGTGAATTTTAATTAAAAAAAATTGCTATTATTAAATGAAACTAGTCGTTGGGGGCCACCGTAATACTTACCCATCATGGATATGCATAATGTAAAATATTAAAATAAAAATGTGTAAACTACTTATAAAGTGCATTGCAATTTAAATAAAATCGTGGCTTCATGACGTCACAAACTTTAAAGGCTCGATTACTGAATTCCTTGAAAGAAACATCCTTATAACTCCAAAAATAATAATCCTATTAACTAGCGGTTTATTGCATCTGATTAAGCATCAAATTTCCAATTAAAATATATCTTTGAAGTGAAATTTGGATGAAATACAGAGTCATGAAAAATCGAAGAGTGTGGAAAATAGGATTCCAAATATCTCGGCAACTAATTATCCGATCGACTTCATGCTGTATGCAAAATTTATGTTTTTTTATTATCTTTTATATTCACTCCTTAAAATAACCAATTTCGAAAATTGTTATATACCTTTTATCAGAACGAATATTTTGAGAGTCCGAAAAAAATAGTTCCAGTTAATCGAGGTTATTGAAATGAAATAGGCTTCTTCCCATTATTACATACTAAGTACATACCAAATTCCAAGTCTCTATCTCAATTTTTTCGGGAGATAGACTGTTTACAGACACACACAAAGACGGACAACAAAATTTTTTTTCTAAAAATATGTTTTTCGGAATCTCCAGTGTCTGAAACGTGTAAATCCGTCAAAATTTTTTTTCCGATTTTCAAAACGATTACAAGACTTACCCTATACTAGGTATGATGGGTAAATAAAAAACAATTGGAAATTAATAACATGATTAATATATATGATGATTTGATCCAGGACATGTTTGGATAATGTTTATAATGTGATTTAATAATGTTTCAAATGTACTGTCATATGCAAAAATTTATAATTGTTGTAACTACTGGCTCCAAGGAATGCAATATAAAGATCTACAGATAAACTGAGTTGCGCCACCATGTGCCTGAAGCCACCCGTCTGGCACGTCAACTGCCTTTACCAAGTTCTAAGGAACTTTCAATGAGCATGACCAGGGAAGTTCCTGTATGCTCTACGGCCCAGTGGGGGTGCCACCATCTGCTGACCACCCCCATTTTCCCAAGTGATTGGTGACATAGGTTGCTGCAATTTGCAGTGGATCACACTCTCTTCAGAGACATTCACACTTGGGGATGAGCCAGAGTCTCCCAACAGTTTCGGAGCCAGACACCCAAGAGGTAGCCGGGTCCTAGACCTTAAGTCAGGTTTTTCCAACCCTCACTTGCTTTACAGAAGCTCGAGGGATGTGATGATCTACAAAGATAGACACTACTCCCTCTCGCAGTGGGTAAAAGATCTATAGTATATTGATATGTTCCAGACATATTTGGTCATGTTTAGAAAATAAGTTTAATGATGTATGAAATGTAATCTATATAATGCAAAATTCTATAATATACACAAATTTTCATTTCAAGGCATGTGCATTATAAAGTTCTTCTACTGCATTAGATAAATATCTCTATATGAATAAATTATAGGATTTTTTTTTATCATTGTATTGTTGGAAAATTTTTGTATCTTTTTTTTTTCTTTGGTTGACTTGCGTGGCTATTTTATTTCTTGTTGTTATTTGTTGTTTTAAAATTATAAACTGCGATGTAACTGGCAATATACTTTAAAATAAAATTTCAAACATATCTCAGATTGTTATTGTTCTAGGTTCAGTGTTTGGATACTTTCATTGGCCAACAGACACGTCTTGTAATTATTGTAGATGGTCTAGATAGTTGCGAGCAGGATAAAGTTCTGTACATTTTAGATGCTATGCATACATTGTTTTCAGATGCTAATTCTCCTTTTGTGACTGTATTGGCTATTGATCCTCATATTATTATTAGAGTAAGATTTTTTTTATGCTAATATGTATATTTTTAATATGAATTTACTATATTGTTTTACATTTATTTAATAAATTTCTCAAGCATTCAGCATGCTATTAATTACTGTTTCTAGCATTTCTATCTGTTTTTAGCAATATAGTGCTATTTTTTTTTAATATGCACCCAAAACATCCTCATTAGAAATAAGAGGGTTTTTTTTTTTTTTTCAACTTCTGATTGAGCAGCTAAATAGCCAGACAAGTGATAAGAGGTAAAGATGTGTGCTGGGCGACTGCCCATCTCCCAAACTATAACCTCTACTACTATCGATGCCAGCTCATCATTTTGAACTGAGCTGTAGGCACATAAACATGCCTTGTACAATTGATGCTCCCGCCAAGTGCGAGTTACGTAGTGTTATCTGCTTTCTTCAAGCAGAAGGGAATATTGCAGCAGAAATTCACTGAAGAATGACCCAAGTGTATGGGGAAAACTTTCTCTGGCACTCTCACAGTGCTGCTGTAACTAAACAGCTGCTGGAGCAGTTTAAATGGGAGGTGTTTGATCACCCGCTGTATAGCCCCAACTTAGCACCGTGTGATTTCTATCCCTTCCCTGAATTAAAGAACTGGGTAGGAGGCAAAAGCTACCAGACAAATGATGAGATTCAAGGCACTGTTCAGGCTCATCTCACATCACTGGTGGCAAAATTCTTCGAAGAAGGGATTGGAAAGCTCGTCCACCGATATGACAAATGCCTCAATCTTCATGGCGATTATGTAGAAAAGTAACCATGTTTGTACATAACTTTTGATAATACATTTATTTTGTTTTTTAATTTTGTCTTTTTTTTATGGTCCATCAGAGGTTGAAAAAAAAACAACCCTCGTATGTAGACCACTTAATATTGGAAGTGCATTCTAAAAAGTAGTATGGTGTGATGATGTCATGACAATGGTGGTGATGACGGGCTTATATCTGATTGTACAAATAAATCCATTTTAGGAGTTTTGATACATAAGTATACAGGGTGTTCCACTTAGAAGTTAGCCTATCCCTGGAAAATATTCGTTTTTGAGAAGTGCACAGGAGGAAATAAACAAAGAAATTACATGTCATAGCTGTATGTTTAAGAAGTGATATAGTCACAGGAAGTGCTGGAAATATCTCCTCTGAGCTTCCAAATATAGTTGAAATACATATTCCTATACTCCCCCCCCCCCTTAAATTCAACATTTTCCAGAGTACCTTTTGAGAGAACAAAATGTATTACATTCTTAGGAAATAATTATAAATGTGTAAAACATTTTTGATTTGAAAAAATACATATTCATATTAACTTTATCCTTCTATTTAAAAAAAATTTAAATCACATAAATTATTTATACTACATATCTGCCAACTTGTAAGGATTATCCTTGCAGTGCGGGATTTAGTTCAAATTGTAAGATTGTAAGGGTTACAGGTAAATTGTAAGGTTTTGAGCTTTTGGATAACATTTTAAACAATTCTTCAAATACCTTACTTTCTGAATAAAAGAAAGAAAAAAACTGATCAATACACTGTATTTGTGTTACAGAGAGGAAAGTAATTAGGAATATAGTTCCAGAGAATATAAAATCTATTAATGTAAGATTCTATACTACAGAATTTCTATTTCTATTTTTATGCTATGTATTTTTAAAATACCTCACAGCAATGCTCAATTAGAGAAAATATTCAGTACCAAAGTTGAAACGGAATTTTTTAGATTCTTCTGATTAAAAATTCATTAGATCTTTTTTAAATTATAAAATGTTTCATTAATTAAAAGCATGTAAGAAGAGCATTGCTATAAAAGAAAATCATAACAAAGAATTTTTGACTAAAGCTAAGTTAACCTTTTAAAACAATTTAAAGTATGACAAAAAAAGAATAAACAATGCTTTTGTTATTTGTGTCATATCTATAAATTTCATTTTAACATATATAATTTAATTTTTTAAGATCATTAAATATTTTTGTATTTATCAGAAACTTGTGTATAGTAAATTATATATTACAAGATGCAAACATAAATCTTTTATTACGTATGTATATTTAAAGATTCATGTTAAATTGAAATCAGGTAAATTATAAGGTTTTGAGCTTTTGGACAACATTTTAAACAATTCTTCAAATATCTTACTTTCTGAATACAAGAAAGGAAAAAACTGTAATTAAAGTAATAAAAAGTTAAAATTTCAGTGCAAATTCACCTTGTTTAATAATTATAATTCATAAAGATACAAATAAATGTAAATATATTGCTTGAAGGTGCGTAAAACCATTTAAAACCACATTAAAGTGCTTTTAAAAATTCAAAACATTTTCAATTATATTCCGCATAAGTAATCACTAGGAAGCTATCATAAGAGAGTCTCTGGAAATAATATATAAAAAAGAAATAGTCTGTAACAATGTATTATTATATGATATTCACACAGTCTGGAATGAATTAATACATGATTGATTAACCTGTACTTGTTTTTGAAATGTTGAATGACCTCTCTCATCCCACCTTATATTCCACACCCTTAAAGTAAATGGTTTGTTCCGGGCAAGCTAGAAGATGCAATGAGACAACAACTCAACTTAACTATTAGTTTTTCACTGATGATGACGACCGAGTAAGTTCGGTTGAAAACGTTTTGAATTTTTAAAAGGACTTGAATGTGCTTTAAAATGTTTTTATGCACCTTCAAGCAATCTATTTACATTTATTTGTATCTTTATGAATTGTAATTAAAGTATTTTGGTAAAATTGTAATGTTTCCAAATTAGACATATTAGTAGGTATGATACTATGATTAATTTTGGTGATGCAATGATACTAATGCTTAAGAAAAGTTTTTGGGGATATTTCTTTGAGACTTTTATTATTCTGACAAATGTCATAAGTCAACGTCTCATAAGTCTCACAAGTCTCATAACTGCAATTCATTAACCCCTTAAGCACCATCTTCTGTTTAGTGGTAGTATGCTGAATACCTGATATTTTAAATTTTGTCAAAAGTAAGGTCAAAAGTAAATGTAGTTTTTATCATTATTTTTGTCTATCAGAGATACAAAAAAAAAAAAAAAACACAAAACAGAATGCGAAACAACAATTTACAAAACGCAACTGAACAGAATGACCAATACATAAACAAATGAACAATGAAGAAAGAAATAAAGCAGCGGGGAAATTAATGGGTTTTTCTATACGTAATGCCATCTATTAGGTGTGAAAACAATCATTGCTATAAAGCCTGTACAAAACCAATTACAATAGCAATAAACGATGAAAAAAAAAAAAGATGCTCTGGACTTAAGACGAGGATGTATGCACATACGTCCTGGTATTACAAATAGACAAGTTCACGACGTACCCATGTATGTTGTGGTGCTTAAAGGGTTAAACAAGATTGATGTTAATAATTAACGAGACATTTGTTTTGATTACCTTTTGGTACAAAAATTTTAAAAGTGTATTTCACTTCAGTGAAAAAGTTCACTGATTAAATGTCAATTAATTTTATATTTAACAAAATTTTTTTTTTCATCCTGTAGAATGACGAATAGAATATTTCATGTTGAATATTTCTATCTCCTATCTGTTGAATACTGCTATTAAATTGAATGATTCTATTGCAGTTTTTAGTATTTACTTATTTATTTTTTGCATTTTCCAACACACACACACACACACAAAAGCAAGCTCTAGAATCTGTATTTTAATACAGTGTATTATGTTCAGTAATATATTTTATTACCAAATATATTTTGTAATTGAAGTACTTTAAAGTGTATTGTTTATTGAGTGTCTGAAGATTGCAGCTATGAATTTAAGCAATTTTATTGATTTCTAGTTATGAAATAATTATTTTGTTTATTAAAAGTCATGTTGAGTTGCAATGATTAGAAAAGTTTTAATTTTTGCTTGTGTGATTTGCGGTTCAACAAAAAAGCATTTTCTAATGTACTGAATAATTAAAATTTGTATGATTAGTGTGCTATATATTTATTATATAACTTGGTACTTCCTTACTATCCCAGCTGCCCCCATCCCCCCGTAAAATTGCTAAAGTGTGATGCCTTTCCTAGCATAACAACAGACAGCAAATCATGTTGCAATCAATCATATGTAATGAATATCATAATACCCAATTATCACTTAATGAATATTCATATGATTAATACCCAAACATCACTTAAATATGACAATAGAAATAATTGTATGACACAAGTAAACATATTTGCTTTAAAAGAAAAAAAAATGTATGTATGTTTTTTCCCCATAAACCAGGATTGCTACACTACTCTGAAAATCTGGAAAAGTCAGAGCATTTGGAAATTTACTAAATAAGTGGGGAAAAATCAAGGAATTTCAAAACTTAGAAAAATCAGAATTTAATAAAAATTTCATTGTGATCTCCAAGTAAGTGTGATCTGCTGACCACCAGAGGTAAGAATCTTCCACATTTTTTAAAAAGAGAAATTTCATCTAAATTACCCTCCTTCCGAAATTTCCACTTCTTCCTCCACCACCAAAGTAAATAGTTTAAAAATTTTAAAACTCAGTAATAAACATTTAATTGTTTTTTAGCAGTATTTTTTAACACTTTCCAACATAGTTGAAAAGTATTTATGAATTATTTTTGTCTGTCCATGCTCTAACTCGTGTAAATGTTTTTGAATTGCCATGTAAATGATATATGTTATTGAGGATTATTATGGAATGTTTGGTATTGAAAATTAAATGTAACACATTTATAGTTCGTTTGCAGGGACACTCAAACGAATTCTGTTACATTATGGTCTATGGAGAAAAATCATCTGCAATGTATTTTGATGATGTTACACTATTTCAAACATATTAAAATTGATATACATTACTGAGCAGTACTAAAATATGCTGATTATAGAATATAGTGTACATAGCATTTATTGTTCATTTACAGGGAGACAAAGACTTCGGTTACAGTAGTCTATGAGCAATAATTGCTGGAAGTGTATTTCCAACTGTGGTATGCGTTTTTAAATTTAACTAATTTTTTGCATATTACTTGTTGTGTATAAATTCTGTAGCTTATATGCAGGGTTGCACAAAAGAATTCATTTCCATTTATTGATGAAAATTGCTGAAGGAAAATTTTCAATTGTATTATGCATTTCCTAATTTAACTAAATTTTAGTGTACTAAAGAGTTGATATAAAGTTTTTATGGACTTCTGATACAGTTATTAAAGTTAATGGTGGTTGAGTATGCAAATATATTTTTTATAGCAAGTTTTTATACAAATCTATAGATTATGTATAATTTGAATACTTTTCCGGCTGTAGATGGTAATTGCTGAAATTGGGTTTTCAGATGTGTTACACATTTTCAAATTGTTTACTTAAATATGGGCAGGGTTAGTTGAGCTTAAGCCCAAATGTAGGCCACCCCACCCAGTTTGACCTCGACTACTTAAATATCATCATTCACATTATTAAATGGAGAAGTTTTGTTACTGTATTCTGAATGTATGGGAAAGTGTTTCATAATCTATGCTTGATGCATGATTTTATCTCTTGTTTATTTTAAATCAGCGAAAAATAATTATTTCAAATTTCTCTCTCCCTACTGAAATGTCTGCTTCATCTTTCCCTTTGTTTGTTGTTAAAAGTAAAGTTTATCTGTACTTTTGATACAGTTACTAAAGTAAATGGCGGTTCAGTACACAAATAAATATTTTATAGCAAGTTTTTACAGTTTGGAGAAAAATTCATTTGAAAATTTGCAATGATCATAAGGCATTAAATAGAGCAATTCCTATTATAGTGCTGAGAGCAAGTTGTCAGGGGAAATTCAAAAAGAAGCTTTTAATTAATGTCATCTGTATTTAGAAAATTTTAGTGCTTTTGATTGATGCAATATTTATTTTACCCCCAGCATGTCTAGTACACACACCACCACTAGATTGAAAAATTTTAAAACATATAACTAGAATAGTCCGGGAATTTCATTCCCCTGTATGAGTAGCAATCCTGATAAATTAAAATTTTCAAAAATTTTGACGCACTTTAAAATAGGCTGTCATAACAAGGAAGTACCCATAAATTTGCTCGAATTAGGAATTCTTATTTCATATGCTTTTAAATATATATCTTTTTTTCCTCCCATAGGCTATTGAATCCAACATTCATAAAGCACTGCAAAAATCTAATATAAGTGGTTATGAATATCTTCGAAATGTAGTCCATCTTCCATTTTACCTACAAAACAGTGGTTTAAGGCGAGTTAAAGCAGCTCAACAAGCAGCAATGCTTTTGAATAAAAAGACGGCTAGCTATTGGAATGAAGTCAGTGAATGTGATCGAGCTGCACCTTCTGTTGTAGGTTTAAAATGTTTTTTGAATAATTGGTATTTTTTATCAAAAAGCTTTATTTTGTTGTTTAATTATTCACTTACTTAATAATTTATTTTTGAATTTTAAAATTTTAGTACAATTTTTATATAGTTAATGTTATATTTCATTTTCATTACTTTAGCAGAATTAAGACTAATGTTCTAGTTTTTCAGGAAAATTTAATACAGAAGAATCTTATTTTACAATTTTTGCACTAGCACAGTGAAGTGGATAGGGTAAAGACTTTTACGATTACACTCCCCCCCCCCCCCCCCACACACACACTGACAGACCAATTTAAATGAATAAGATAAATATGAAAAAGGATAACTTATAACTTGTGTTACAGTGAATAAATGAGTTACATAGTAGCCAACCTTCTTTCCCCCCCCCCTATCTCCCTGAGTCAAATAAACATATTTTGGACCATAAAATGTATTGTATAATATGTATCTTGGTTCTATGTAGTAGTTATTTCATTTATTAAACAGTACAAAATATGTTTATTTGACTTTAAAAAAACTGGTAAGATTGGCAAGAATGTGTATAAAAAAAATAGCATCAGTTTGTTTCCCAGCCTTATAAAAAAGTATCCTTTCAGTGCAAACGTAAAAAAAAAAAAAAAAAAAGATAACGAGAAACAGTAACAGCACCCATTTTTTACTGCTGCTGCTTCTCCATTCTCTTTTTCTTTTGTTCTAAATGTGTGATGGGTTCCTTTATGAAGCCTAGTCAAGTTTATAGCCTTCAAGTTTATAATCTAGCTCTAAGTTAAATTAAGTTAAGTATGTTTTTCTTTAGTTGATTTTTACATACCAGATTCTAGAAAAAAAGGAAAAAAAAATCATATGCATATTAAACAACAAAATTATTATTAACAATAATTCAAACAGCTTGGTTGTGCCACTGATTTTTAAATAAATAAACCAAATAAGTTGGGCCAAATAAATAAGTAAATGTAAAAATCAAGAGGTTTTAATAAATTTGTATCATTAATTGTATCATTGTATCATTAATTGCCAAAAAATGTCAATATCAGGATCTTGAAGAAACTCTGAAAACTGAAGAATCACTCTGCTGTATTTTGCTAAATTTAATTATTTTTCAAGCCAATTTCAAATAATATAAATATATATTAACCTAATCCTGTTCCAAGCTTGAAGAAATATTATACACTTCAAAAATTCTAGCAAATTTGTCTGCTTTTAAAATATCTATGAATGCTTCAAAATAAATTCAATCCAATTTGGAATTCAAAATTTTAAATTGGATTAAAAATTAGTTTATTATAAAGGTAAGAAAGTTTAGGTAAAATAATAATTATTTTTACTGTTACGAATTAAGAATTTTATTTTAAACTCAACTAGTACTTCAAAATGTATATTTGCATTTGGTGTTAAGTGGTTAATTGAAAAGTAAAAAACATGTTTCAAATGCTTTGTAAGATTCACTACATTAAACCTCAGTTTTTAGCAAACTAATTTTAATAATTATTTTATTTCTTTAAATATATTTTTTTTTCTTATTTCATGAAAATTGTTATAGAAAAACTTTAACTAAAAATATTGATGACAATGATTGTTTTTTAAAATTTAAATCACATAAAATAAAATGAATAAAGAGATTGCAAGCAAAATGGTGATGTATCCTGATTTTTTTGTGTAGTTCGTTACTTATCACATTTGATCATAGACAAGAAGATGTGAGATTTTATTATTATGCAGGATGTTTTAAAAAAAGAAAAGGTACCGTGTGGCTGAGATAGGTAAGACTCTGGAACTGGTCTCGGTTCAGTCTTGTTGCCAGGGTAACTGGTCAGTCGACTTTATTTTAGGGAAGTCTGGTAATTTCTTTTCTCCCGTTCAGTCAGTCATTCAGAGAATTGTTGCAGTCATTTTGCCCTTTCACTCCTATGGATCAAGTTCACTCCCTACAAGTTTTGGAACCTTCGAAAGCAAGAAACCTCAGGGTTTTTCTAATCAGAGCCACACAGTAGTAGAGCATACTACAACAAACAATTTTTGTACAAGAAACCATGGTCATAATCTATTTAATAAAAAACACAGTGTCTTAATCCAATCCAGTATTTTTGTTCCTGACTTTAAAAATAATGACTATAGTTTAAAAAACTTTCAACAGACTTAGCATGTTTTGTGTGAAATGAGAAAACGATAAAAATAGCTGGAAGTGCACAATAATTCAGTCAGTAATGGCATATGTAATGTTAACTGCATTCTAAAATGTGGAGCATTTAGTTCAGTGTTGTTTGGATGCAGATGGTGTTCAGTTTCACAACAACTTGTGATGTTATTCAATTTCATGCAAAGCAAGATAAGTCTGTTGAAAATGTTGTTAAAATATCTACATTATTGTTAAAATTATGAACAAAATACTGTTTCAGATTGAAATGAAATACCCTGTTTTTTTTACTGAATAAACGGATTAAAATTTTGCTTTCCTATGCTGAAATTGTTCCCTGTTATGGGTATGCAAGGATTGAAGGGCAATTGCCTCTGCTAGGATTTTTTAATTTAATTAACTAAAAATTATTTTTTTTTCTCATGAATTAAAAAATCTATATATATGTATTCATCTGAAATAATTAAACAAAACTTTAAACTCTGACAGGAAAATGAACTAAAAATTTTTTGTCAGAGGGTGGGGTGTGGGTGGCTCTGACCATGAAAGACAATAGTTATGCTTTTCTTTTTTTCATTCAAGTGCTTAAAATTGATTTTAAATGGGAGGACGGCAGTGTTCAGGGAAATGAAGCGCAATCCTCTCCTGATGAAAAAAATATATATATATTGTTTTAATTCTTCATTTTGGATTTTTGATACATCTTATTATTTGTTACATTTCTGTAATTTTTTTTTATGTTGATATGTTGTCTTGCACATGGTGTTCTGACAAAAAATTCTTAGTTTATTTTATTTTATGTTTATATTCTCCATTTAAAATAAAAAATAAATAAATATACACTACAGGCACATCTGTTTCAAAATCTTACCCCTCCCTGAATTTTGTTCTGCAGTTGCCCATGCTTGCTGAAACATGCAGCTAGTCTAATCTTTTTCATGCCATATAGATTACTCTTTATCTATTTTTAATCCAAAGTATTACAATTTACAACTTCTTTAAACTTTTATAAATTTTTAATTCTTTACAGGCAACTAATCGTAAAGCCTCAAATTCTAGTGTTTCAATTCCTGATGCTTTTCGAAAAAGAGGCAAAGGTAACCAAAAATTGAAAGCAAGTGAAAGCTTAGCTAGCAGTATCAGTAACTTACATAGAATGGTGACTGGTGCTCAAGATTTAACCAAAGTATTACTGACAGATGATTATTTCAGTGATGTCAATCCTCGCTCCATGAGACGTTTGATGAATATTGTTTATATTACTGGTAATATAACTTAAATTTTTTTTGTAAAATCTTTATTACATAGAATTTTGAATTTCAGTTTATTAACACTTTGAGGTCTAAGCCTGAGAGTCTCGCAGGTTGCCGTTTTCGGCAAAGCGAACTAAGCCCGAGAGTCTCTTGGGGTCAACTTTTAACTCTCTGAGCTATGAAAGTACAGACTATGTACGTTCACCATCTTTTCAGATATTCTTCATGAACCTTTTATTTTGTAAAAAACATATATATATAAATGGCAGTACTAAACAGAAGTAAGTATTTTAATATATGAAAATATCTAGAATAAGAGCAAATTTTATGAAATCAGTACTAATGAATATTAATTTACACAAAAGCAAATTTTACTAAATAATACTGTTTATATACAAATTAAACCTATTTTCAGATATTTGTACAACATTCGGGTAAGTTTTTATTCAAGTCTATGTAAAATTTTATCTTAAAAAATGATGTTTTCTTATGCAGAACTTTTTTTTAAAATATAAAACATGTTTTTTTTTTTTCGATAATTTCTACATTTAAGTAGTTCCTTCATTATAAATAAGAACAGTTTGAAGTTTATAATAAAAAAAATTATTAAAATACATATTTTCCAAGTATTTTTTAAAACTTCAGGAAAAATACCAAACACCCTCAGTCTAGAGGGAGATATGCAGTTGAAATAGCTCAGACCTGAAAGTGTTAACCTTATGAATAAGAATATTTATGGAATCAGTTTATTCTATTACTTATGCATTAAACATGCATTTTCAGAGATCTGTCTAATGGAAAATTGGATCTGTTTACGGGCTTTTCGCAAAATTCAATGATGAAAAATGGACTCTTCACAAAATTCAGTCTCAGAAAAACTTGCCCTTTAAAAATTGCCCAACGAATAGATGCTTTTAAAAATGCATGTTTAATAAAGAATGATAGAATTTAAAATGTTTTTGCATTAATGAACTCTAAAGTGATTTGAGAAATGAAATTGATTCCTATTTTGAAAGTATTTTACTGATTTTGTGTATTTAGTATTTTAGTATGAAAATTATGTTGATTAATTGTTGTTGTTAAAAATTCAATCCTTTAAATGGATGCCTATTCTCCTTTTAATTTTATATTATTGAAGTTGCAAGTGAATTAGAAGATGAAATTAGTACTTATTTTAAGTTTAATATTTTGAAAAAAAAAAAAAAAAAAAAAAACTCCTCTCAATCCTTTTTTCCATCTATTTACTTGATGGCTATTTTCTAATTATATAGTAATGAAATCTCAAATGAACTGGTAAGTGAAGTTTGTTCGTTTACTCTTATTTTGATACTTGCAAGAACTTTAATTTTATTATTTCCTCCCTCCCTCCCTCATATACCCTCATTGCACCACAAGCTGAAGTGAACAAAAAAATTTGGTACAGATGTCACAGATGCACCAGGGTTTCTGTTTGGCACCAAAATAGCGATTTTTTGCCTGTCATGGTAATTTGGCGATTTTTGTTTCATATGACAACCTAGTGTTTTGTAATAAAATATGTGTGTTTGTTTTATAATAAAATGAAATGTGTGTGTTAAATAGAAAGAATATGTGAAAATAAAAAGAATGTGTGTGTTAAATAAAAAGAATATGTGAAAATAAAAAGAATGTGTGTGTTAAATAAAAATGTGTGTCTTAAATCAAGCCTAACAGGTATTCAAAAACTGGGTTTTCTCGCCAAAAGAAAATGGCACCAACTCTGGGAGTTAGTGCCATTTTCGAGCATCTGCGACATCTGTTCCAAAAGTTCCAGTCTTTTTTTTTTTTTTTTGCCTAATTATGTTTAAACTGAATTTTTGAAATTTATTTATTTATTTATTTATTGTAAAATTGTCTCTTCCCCCACCCCTACAAGAATAATAGGAAAGGAATTCACAAAAATAAGATCCTCTTAAAATTTTAATAATAATAATGCACAGACTGCTAATTTTACAAAGCTATAAGAAAAAAAAAAAAAACTTATACAAAAACTTGTAAAACAGTGTGTTTCAATCTGTTCCTTTCTTCTGATGCTCTCTTATGTTAAATTTTGTATAGCTCCTTCCTTCTTTTTCCTCATAAACCAAGTCAGCCAAATTTTCTTTCAAAATGGTTCAAAAATTACATTATAATTACACCAATTTTTTTAATCTTTTATCCCCTTGGGGACGAGCAACACGTATACGTGCCGCATAAGATGCTCAGAATCCCCAATTATTCCCACCAGTTATTTTTTATTGTAAGCTTTGCCTTATTTAATTATAGCATTTCTGTGATTCAGTTAGGCGAAAATGTCTGTTTTGAAAAACCGGTGGTAAAAGATTAAAAATTCTGTAAAGGAGGGTCGTCGCGAAGGGATTAAATAACTAGTCTTCTGAAGGTTTACATTTTACATACAGTAAACTTACACAATAATAATTAACATTAAACATAAAATGTTTGTGAAAATTGTCGAAAAAAATATTACTAATGTAATCAAATTACTTAAATTATGAATATTTTTTATTTGTGTCACTGTTGTAAAGGAGTTTGGTTTGTTTTAATACTTAAATCTGCAATCATGGAATAAGTTTTAAAAATATTTGCGCTACTGATATTAACATTATTGCATTAGCTTCAGTGTTTCTAATTAAAGGATCAGCAATCTTTTTACCATCACAGGTATGCTTGAATTTTCTAACCAAATTTATGGGTATATCCTCCGACTCTCACTTATTTATTTATGTATGTGTGTATGGAATGCACATTGCATAAATATATACAACCTAACACTAATAGATATTGGATGGATAATAAATATTTGCTATTTTGTCTTCACATTAATTTATCTCAAATATGCTTGACAGAATTTATAATCATACAACTCTGTTTAGTTTCATTTTTAACACTTTCCAACATAGTTGAATATTGTTTATGAATTTGGTTTGTCTGTCTGTCTGTCCATGCTCTAATTTGCATAAATATATTCCAGTTGTCATGCAATTGATATATGTAATTGAGGTTTACTATGGCATGTACGGTATTGAAAGTGAAGTGTGTAGCACTTATAGTTTTTTTATAGGGGCACTCAAAAGAATTTGGTTGCATTATGGTCTATGGGGGAAAAATCACCTGTGGTTTATTTTAATGATGTATCCCAATTTCAAACGTATTGAAATTGATAGATATCACTGAGGTGCACTACAAGAGGTGTACTATAGAATATGGAGTGCATAGCACTTATACAGAGACACTCAAAAGACTCCTTTACAGAGACACTCAAAATAATTCCATTACATTATGGCTTAAGGAGAAAAATCATTTGTGGTTTAATTTAATAATGTTTTCCTATTTCAAACATATTGAAATTCATATAAGGTGCATCACAAGAGGCTTACTGTAGAATATTGTGTGTATAACATTCATCGCTCATTTACAGGGACACACAAAATAATTTGGTACTCTCTGTTAACAATAATTGCTGGAAGTGCTTTTCAGTTGCTGAATGCGTTTTTAAATTTAACTCATTTTTTGCCTATATGCTGTGTATAAATTCTCTAGATCATATACAGGGCAGCACAAAAGTTCTTGAGTACATATCTGTTTATTGACGAAAATTCAAGAAAAGGAATTTTAAACTGTGCTAGATGTTTACTAACTGAACTAAGATTTAATATTCTATGTAGTATATATATACAAATCTATAGATTATATACAGGGCTGCACAAAAGAGTTTGGATATTTTTCTGAATATTGTTGTTAATTCCTGAAATTGTGTTTTCAAATATGTTATGTATTTTCCAAATTATTTACTTAGATATCATCTTTCACCTTATTAAACAGTAAAGATTTGTAAAAATATTTTGTAAGTGTTGGGAAGTGTTACATAATCTATGTTTGATGCATGATTTTTCTTTCTTGTTATGTACTCAAAAATGCAAAGCAGATCTGTTTTGGCTGATCTGAGCATGCACAATGAGCACTTTAGGGATTTTTTCTGTCGCTAAATGGAGTGGGAAACTAGTTTTGAACTGGTTTCATTTCAGAGGGACGTTAAGTGAAGTGTCTACTTGGCTAAATGGTCTAAGGTGCCAGAAAGAGGAATTATGGTTCTCTAAAGGCAGCATGAGTTTAAACACCACTTTGGTCATAAGATGTTTTTCAGATATTATTAGTATTCTGGTACCAGTTCAATAATGTAAATTATGTATTATTTCAGAAGGAAAAGTTATAGCTTTTGTTTTTTCTTCATTATTATTAAGGAAAATTTACCAGCACCAATATATTTTTCTAATTAATAATTTTGTATTTAAAATTAAGTAAAAGCTGGCATGTAATTATCGATCAAATAAATTGAAATGTTTTCTAATTTTTCATATATATTTTTACAGTATATTCATACATTACAGACAAGGCATAAATACAAAAAAAATATATATATATTATTTTCTGTAAAAAAAAAAAGGAAAAAGTATTACATAAAAAAAACTGTGGTGCCATCTATTAATATTGTACTGCAGTTAAATGTTTATATTTGAGAAAACTAATAGAATTTTAACTTTAAAAATTTCTTTATTTATAAAAATTTTAAGGGAAAAAAAAACTTGGAATGCTTTTTTTTTTTTTTTTAATCTAAAAACGGAATTCTGTGCAAAAAGTTCTCTTGTTTGTATCCATGTAAAGAGAGTTATTATGCAGCCAATCCTCAGTGCGGTTATAAAAGGAGCGGTTTTTATTTCTTTTAACCATTGTTAACAAATATTCTATAAAAATTTCTGACACTTTAATGATGTTGTGAACTGCTTTTCTGTGGAACCTTTATGTTGTTTACTCTCAAGTTTTGATGGGTACTATTTAGCAGTTTTTATAGTACAACAGATGATTAAAAAATGTAATTATTTTAATTATATATTTATTTCTTATGATTGCTGCAGCCAAATCAATGTTAAAGCAGTCATGTTCCATCATGTGCATTCAAATGTATTTGAACTTCATCGTGATTTTTAAAGCATAGACAATTAAATATTTTTATATTATGCAGAAAGTTTATTAATATATATATATATATATATATATATATATATATATATATATATATATATATATAAAAGAATATACTTAAATGTTTAGTTACAGACTTAACACCAACTCTTATTTATTTATTTAATAGGAATTCTGTTTCTTATTGATTATTATTAATATATTTTTTATCATAATATTTCATAATTTATAAATATTCACTTCATAAGTAAGTATATATCCTATTTTTGAGATTTACAAAGGTTTGATTAATATATATATATATATATACCACTTTTCTGATTTCGTCACTCCATCTTACTTGAGGTCGTCTTCTTGGTCGTTTTACATCTCTGGGATACCACTGTAGGGTGTTTGTGCTCCATCTATTGTCTTGTCTTCTTGCAATGTGCCCAGCCCATTTCCATTTTAGCCATTTAATTCTCTCGATAATGTCAAAAACTTTCGTCTGACTTCTTATCCACGTTATTCTCTTTCGGTCTCTTCTGGTTATGCCTAGCATACATCTTTCCATACTTCGCTGTGTTGTTTGTAATCTTTGTACCATCCGTTTTGTTAGTGTCCAAGTTTCTGCTCCATAAGTTAGTGCAGGCAAAACACATTGGTTAAACACCTTTCTTTTCAAACAAAGAGGCATGTTACTTTTCAGAATAATATTGTTCTTCCCAAAAGCACTCCATCCATTTCTTATTCTTCTATTGATTTCATTCATGATACTGTTGTCTGAAGATATTTCTTGTGTACCTTGGACAAGAAATATCTTCAGACAACAGTATCATGAATGAAATCAATAGAAGAATAAGAAATGGATGGAGTGCTTTTGGGAAGAACAATATTATTCTGAAAAGTAACATGCCTCTTTGTTTGAAAAGAAAGGTGTTTAACCAATGTGTTTTGCCTGCACTAACTTATGGAGCAGAAACTTGGACACTAACAAAACGGATGGTACAAAGATTACAAACAACACAGCGAAGTATGGAAAGATGTATGCTAGGCATAACCAGAAGAGACCGAAAGAGAATAACGTGGATAAGAAGTCAGACGAAAGTTTTTGACATTATCGAGAGAATTAAATGGCTAAAATGGAAATGGGCTGGGCACATTGCAAGAAGACAAGACAATAGATGGAGCACAAACACCCTACAGTGGTATCCCAGAGATGTAAAACGACCAAGAAGACGACCTCAAGTAAGATGGAGTGACGAAATCAGAAAAGTGGCCGGTGTTAATTGGATGACTAAAGCACTAGACAGGCAACAATGGAAAAATCTGGGGGAGACCTACATCCAGCAGTGGATTGAAAACGGTTGATGATGATGATGATGATATATATATATATAAATAAAACTTTAAGTAAAATTTAACCTTTGAAACATAAGAAACTGACCATATACATTGAAATCACGATACCAAAGAGCCGTGTCAAATTACAAATTAAAAATGTTGTCATATATATCTTAGCATATTTGCCAGTATATTTGATGAAATATTGCATTATTTTTTAGACATGTGTAGTGTTCTGCCAGACTCAGGATTAAGTACTGCACATGTCTTTTTCATTTCGAATTTCATTTTTAAATTCACTTGATATCCAATTCCATTGTTTCTTATGTTATATGGCATCTCCTATCATTATTATATATATTTATTTTCTAAATTTTCTTGAAAACTAAGTATGTTTAGCTGCATGCCATCACTGAAATGGCACATCGGTAATCTGATGTTTGAACTTGTTAATTATATATTAACTTAATTGTATTCTGTATAAACTTTATAATTACCTATCTTAAAATAGGAGATTCGGTTATATTTGATGCAAGAACTTGTTTAATGTATTTTGAAATTCAAAGGTATTACAATTATATATACGAGGTAGGGTCAAAAAGTTCCCGGAATAGGTCAATTACAAATTATTAAAAAATAGAACAATAATTTTACCTTATTGACCTTCAAAGTTCTTTCCTCTTGCATCCACACACTTCTTCCAGCGTTCGTATAACTATTCAAAACACTCCTTGAAACTATTTTTTGAGACGTCTTTCAGTAGCTTCGTCGCATTTTCAATCATCTCATCTGAATCCATAAAACTGTGTCCCTTCAATTTCATTTTCAGCCGTGGAAACAGGTAAAAATCCACTGGTGCTAGGTCGGGTGAATAAGGAGGGTGTTCCAGAGTGGTAACACTGTATCTGGCAAGGTAATTTTTCACAATCAGAGCACGATGTGGTGAAGCATTGTCGTGTAAAAGAAACCAATCATTTGTTGCCTATTTTTCAGGTCGCTTTCGTCTGATTGCATCTCGTAGTCTATAAGGATCTCCAGGTAAAGTACTGTATTGACAGTTTGGTCTTCAGGAATAAATTCGTAGTGAATGACGCCCTCGTAATTGAAAAACACCTCCAACATCACTTTCCCTCGGCTTTTGTCCAAGCGAAATTTTTCCTTCCTTGGTGATGTTTTTGCTGATCTTTACGAAAACGCTTATGCCATTGTTTCCGTATCTCGAGCATCTCAGAAGGCGATTTCTCGAGCAAAACGCAGAATTTGATGTGTGCACGCTGCTCTAAAGACGACATTTCCAAATCCGGCGAATGAAAAATTCGCTTTGTCAGACATGATCTGCAGTCAATGCCAACTGTACCGGAAATGAATTCCAGATGCCTGTGTGTTTTCCTTATCAGTTCTGCCAACCTCCAAAAAAGATAATTCCCCTCCAACGAACACTTGCGTGAATATAGGTGACCTTTCCGGGAATTTATTGACTCCACCTTATATATATATACTAGGGGGCCTACCACCTGCGAGCTACGCTCGCCAACCCCCGCTCAGACTTCGAGGCCTCTAAAAACATGACAGCGTGCTTTATTTTAAAAATATAGGTAAATCTGTAATTGGGTTGCCATGCTTTTAACATTTTAATGGGACATTTTTCGATTATCATGGCCTCATACACAGCTGTTGCAACAACTGACGACTGTTTTCGGGATTGATAAGTAAAATCAATTACTACTTGAAAACCAGCTTGTATGAAATGGTTAGGTTTAAATTGTGACTACCTCTCGGACTTTTATAACAACAATCTCTATTCTATTCTTCCTTTGCGTTTAAGGATGAGAAAAATTCCATCTGCTTGTGAATAACATTAAGAACCACGGTATTGAAAAGTACTATGTTATAGACATTTTCAGTAACAGGTTTTAATTTTCTCTCTATTTTAGTGCACCATCATGCATATTTTCATGTTATTTTAAATATGTAAATTATTTTTTTAATTAATATGTATATACGAATTTTCTAATAATTATTTATCATACAAAACTAATTAAATATTTTGTGCATGCATGCCTGCATTTATTCGGCATCAATTGATGAGATATTTAAACAAATTTTCTATCCGCGGTAATTTTACACCATGTTCTGTCACTTGAATATTGTCCAGAAGAAAATCGGGTACTTTTCCATTATAGGATCCTTTGCTTTTAGGTTTGGCGTAATTCGAGCTTCAAAAAGGGATAGATTCGTTAATGTACATAGATTTGTTGCCAAAAGTTATGAAAATAAACCCAATGAACTTTTGGTGCTTTTCTATTATAGGGGTCTTGACGCTTTTTTAAAAAGCTTGGCGGAAAAAACCAAGCAGGATATTTTATTCTTCCGTTCAGTTGGGCAATTATTATTTTATATATTAGTTTCAAATATCCGAATTAATGATTTTATAAATTCGTTTAGTTAAATTTTACAAAAAAATAACAAAATGATATCAATAAATAATAATTACTATTAATTCCTTTTCCTCCCTTTCTTTTGCGTTTACCTAAATGACGTCATTTGGACGAATTTATTCAAAATATTTTCAGTTTATAAATTAAATTAAATGCTGACAGACGATTGAATCCTGACGATACAAATGTGATTTTTTTTTTTCAATATTTCCTGAAAACATAATTTAATCACAATCTTATCTTCATTATCGATTGAAATAAAAGATAAATTCAATTTCAATTTGAAAATGACGAATAAAAAGAAATCAATAATCCCTATCGGGATCCTTTTCAATTTTTTTCCCTTTTTTGTCACAAAAAAACTGAGTAATTAGTTGCCATCATTACAGAAATGTCATTAAAATTAGAAAAAAATTAATATCTCGAAAACTAATTCCAATTTCAAAATTCTATTACCAGTTTTGACATCCGCGGATTTTTATGAACAATTGGTATTAATTTCACCATCAAGCGTTTAATATTTTATTAAAAATAGCCTTGAAACATAATCAGTCGTTTCATAAAATCGTTTCATAAATTCGTTTCATAAAATCGTTTCACAAATTCGTTTCATTAGGATTTTATATATATAGGGTAGATATATATAATTTTTAACATGTTATTTTAGGTCGCTTATTGAAAGCTTTCAACATAGATTTCAATTGGTACCACCTTGCATCTTGGGTAAATATTACTGAACAGTGGCCCTATAGAACTTCTTGGATCATTATGTATTATGAGATGCATGAAAATGAGTTTGAAGAAATGCTACCACTCAAAACTGTGTATGAGAGGTTTGTACTTTGAATTTTCTCTTTTGTTTATCTCTGTTATTTACAATTATATAATTTTTTTATTTAATTTTTATATATATTTTAATTGTGCATAGTGGAGTTTTAATTTAATCAATCCATATTAACAGGATTAAAAATTTCATGCCAGCTTCGAGGGAGCAAGAGCCTACCCTTGACTTAGATCATGATGAAAAGAAATTTGAAGTTTTTTTATCGTTTCATTCGAATAATTTGCATATCAATGACCTTAAGGTGTTTTTACCATTCACTATAAACTTAGATCCGTACATAAGGAAACTTATACAAGGTAAATTTATAATTATATTATAAATATTCGCTTCTATTTTTTTCTTATTGATGGTGTCAAAAAATCATATATGCATAAAAATGTGCAATAGATGTGTTCCAGTTATCTGTTACTCACAGTACTAAGGTTATATTGGATAATATGTGTCACTGGATATAATAGGATATATGAATGGGTAACACCACTTTGATGCCCTGAAATTTAAATGGCTTTTTGGGGAATTTTTCTTAAAAGACATGCATACTGTTTATAAAAATCCATTTACATTAAATTATTATATGTATATATTAAAGTAGACAACTGTATTTTTTTTAGTTGACCAAAAAAGGGCAGCTTGACAGCTGATGTGCAGGAGCACTTCAAAAAAGAAAGGGTCAAACAGTAGACATGATAACTCATCATAGATTTAACCTAAAATAATGATACAAAAAAAAAAAAAAAATTGTTCTTTTAGTCCAAAACCTAGGAAAATGTATAGCCGTTTAAAAAAAAGTATGCACTTTTAATGAAATGCCATCAATTCAAAATAAAATTTAAATTTTCAACCAAAAATTTCCTTACTTTAAAGTTACACAGCAAAGCAAGATATCAATATATGTTTTTTTAAATCCTACGTATTTCAGTAGACAAATATGTGACAGTTAATTTTCAGAAAGATCAAATTGATTGATTGAAAATTAGTGTAAATGACTAACCGATTTTAAAAATGCTATTCTGAAAAAAAAAAAATGCATTTAAAGTATTTATTACTGTTTACTTGCTATGGCCCACTCTATTTCTATAACTCCAGAATTGCCATTTGAATCCAAATCATCCAAAATTTTGAACTATTGAAAGTGGTGTTACAGTTACCTCTTAATAGTGATTATTGTATAAGTATACAAATATCTAGAATAAAAAATAAATAAAAACTATAAATAAGATAAACAGCTACATAGCAATTTCAAAAATAAAAGGAATACAAACAAGACAAATTTTAAACAATATCTGTAATTAGATATTTTTATATTTCTGACACTATAAGTAACAACAATCCTGATTTTTTTTGGGGAGGGGGGTGGGTGGGTGGAGGGGTAATGTTATATGTATGTTAGATAACCAAGTGTGTTGAGTCATTGAGACTCTATTGTATATGTAAATTTAAAGTAGCATTGTTGCAGTTACTGTAATGACAAAAAAAAAAAAAAAAAAAAAAAAAATACAAGGAGGGTGTAAAATTATTCCCTATTAGAGACAATTAATAACTAATATTAACTGATTAAATTCAATATAACAAATTTTATATTGCACAATAGAATGATGCAGCATTTTTTACAATTTAAAAACATTAAATTGGAACAAATGTTTAAAATTCCACATAGCCATCAACTTTGTCTCTTAGCTTTGATAATCGTGTGCATGTGCATTTGGAATATCAGCCAAAACATGCTAAATGTGTTCTTCCAAGTCTTTGACTGTATTAAATTATTATTATTTTGCACTCACCTCCTTAGATAAAAGCAATATGAAATGAAGTCAGGGCTTTTTCTAGTCATTAATTTGAATGAAAATTACTTATTTGTTCAATGTTGAGATACTGTATAATTAATGTGTGCAAAATGAGGAAACTCTCCTTCTCATTTTTTACATACCTCCTCCCAGTTTAATAGGAAGTTACTTTTCATCAGTTCTGTATTCTGTATTCCTTTCTGTGTATATAGTTCTGTAATAATAATAATATTTTTAATATTAATATATAATGAAACTTCTACAACTTGTCATCGCATAGAAACCCAAAAATCTGCTGTTATCCAAGTACTGAGTTAATTTATTTTCTTTAAATGTTAAAAGGTGTAAACTAACAACATAATACACAGTAAAATAAGAGAAATGAAAACTATTAGATTGTTGACATGTTACGGCACACTCTGAGCCATTTTCAAAAACAAATGAGAATATTCTATAATTGCACGGTCTTTGAACTAATTATGAATTATTTGAAACTAGCCGCCACTGGCGACCAGTTTGGTCTCCCTTAAATGTATGTTAAACATTGCAACACGTTACATTTATTCATAATTTAATTTTCCCTTAATCCTTCGCCAAATCGGAAGATTCTAATAGACAAATCATGAACTTTTGCGATCATGGTAGCATTTCGCATATTTTTTGGGCACAAATGTCACATACGCACGTTGGCGCGATTCCCCCCCCCCCCCCTCCCCCGCCAATTTGGCGAAAACTTTGTTATGGAAATTGTTGTTTATTTACTTTTATTTTTTATTTTAATTCTATAAATTATTTTTGATATGTATATCAATATTTATTTACAACAAACTATCATTTATTTATTTTTATTCTTTTTTTTACTTATGAGTATTTTTGTTAGCCGGGAGCAGATGATAATTCGCCAAATATCGTTCCCATTACCGTCATTCATACTACAATTAATTTAATTTTAAATTATAAACCTGTCACTCATTTCATTTAAAATACTTAACTTTAATCTAAAATGCTTATATTACATAAATTTAAAATACTTCACACTTTTCATTTAAAAGAGAAAATAAATAAATAAATAAGAAATAATATCATAAATCAAAACATTTGATTTCAAAATCAAAGTATCATTTCTAATTTGTACACGCGATAAATAAAAGCTGTATTAGCGATTTTAAAAATGCTAAAAATCTGATTCATTAAATATTATTACATGAGTTCAATTTACGTCAAGAAAAGGTCCGAAAGTTGAGTTGTATAGCACATAATTATGGTAAACTTTGATTGTCTCACTGGTGCGAATTATTTTTTTGACGCGAGGCAGCGGTCCAAAAATTCATTCGCGGAGAACTTGCTTTGCGAATGATTACCTCCATGATTTAATATTTTAAATGTTCACGACGAATCAATCTTTTTTTTGTTTACTTTTATGAATAGAGAATTTGAACTGCGAATCTTTCGACTGAAGTTATTGCAGAATATATACATAATTGAACGCAAGTCATCTCTCAAATATTAATTTATTTTGAACGATCTTTCTTAAAATGTAACTTTTATGCAGTTTATTCGAAAAAATAATTTTGAATAAAAATGGCCGCTTGGCATATGAAAAAGCGATGCGGCATCCCGGAACTGTTGAGGACAGTCACATGACTTACAGTTTTATTATAGAGATGCTATCATTTAATTTTCATATATATTATTTTAATTACGCACTTTATTTTTATTTTTTACTTGGTTGTTTATTTCCATATTTGTAACCATGGAGTAACTCAAACCACAATTTTGGTAAGTTAAAAGATGCTGCATTGTTACATATAGTACTTTTGTGTTTTACTATCTCTACGGTTTCTCTTATTATGGATAGACCAGAGGGCCGTGCGAAGATTTCGCACTGAAATCTAATATTTTTTAGGTACTTCTCTATTATCTCGTCGACCACTTTTCATAACAAAAAACTACTGCCAAACTGTAAGATTAAACGTCAAAAATGCAGTTCCATTTACTTGATGTCAGAATCATTATGCGTGTTTGTTACGTCATCTAGTGGTTTTACATTCGACATTTGCGTGTATTTTTCATTATGTTTTACTGATTTAGTAGTTATTTTATTAATTAAAATAACAATTGTATCCTTAAATTCTTATATTTTATTTTATTTTTTTCGATATTCCAATGGCAACGTTCTCTCGTTTATTTGGCGATAGTTTTTTGTTATGAAAAGTGGTCGACGGGATAATAGAGAAGCAGAGCCGTCCTTAGCGAGGACGACTTAAAGCGAGGCCTGGTGCAGGGACTTTGCGAGGCCCTTTCCTTCCAGATTCGTAACATAATCTTATCTATACTATCAATAAAAAAGAATGGTTTTCACCTATATACTGTAATCCGGGGAGTCCGGGTTCGATCCCTTAACTACTATAAAGAAGTAGCATTTGTTTGTGTGTTTGTAGGGATAATTTCCGGAAAGAAAAAATATTTTGCGTCCGGTTGCGAGGCCTCTTTAGGCGCGAGGCCCTGTGCGGCCGCACCTGTCGCACACCCCTAAGGATGGCTCTGTAGAGAAGTATCATTTTTTATCAATATGTAATATTTATTAGATGCAGGTTTAAACTTCTAACGAAAAAGCAAGGATAAAAATATCTGCAAACAACATTTAGCTGTTAGTCAAGCCAGAATATCATCTAATTTATTCCATCAAAGTTAGACTAAAAACTGATCCAAGATTGCTAAAGGCACGCGCAAGAAAAAAAATTAACAATCGTATTTTGACTGCATTAGAGGATGACGTCATCCGCTTCGGGAAAACCATGGGACTTAAAAATATGAATCTAAACATTTCAATTTCAATTTCGCTTTTTAATCATAAGTATAAAACAAACCCGTGCGGTGTTTATTATAATAATTGCTATGAGCATCATATAATGTGGTATTTTATTTTTTTGGCAACAATAATTTCAGGAAAACCTTTCATTTCTTTCATGAAAACAATGCCGATTTAATTTTTTAATTTCAGCAAATTTTAATCAAAAACATGTTTTAACGAATTGTTAAGTGGGCTATGTCAGAAGCCTGTTCTAAAACCTTTCATATGGTATCTCATTCGTTGTTCTGCGTTTCGTATTTTCTTAGAAAAAGGGATGTTGACAGGAGAAATAATATATATGATAGTATAGACTGGAGACAAAAATTATTTTACTTTCATTGAAATTTATCTGGATGGTTTCTTCTTGATATAATCTTGTCAGGGCTGTGGTTTTTCTATTATATTTAATATCAGCTATATGCTCCTTTTTTCTGTAACTAAATTTTCTGCTTGTCATGGCAATATAGTAATTCCTAGATGCGTCTTCTTTAATAAAAAGTATTTCATATACTCCTGAATAATTCTCAAAACTAATTGGGTCAATTTTACTGCAAATGATATTCTTTAATTTCTGAGGGGATTTGGCTATTCTGTATTACTATATTGGCATGACAAGCAGGAAATTTAATTACAGAAATTACTATATTGGCATGATAAGCAGGAAATATAGTTACAGAAATTACTATATTGGCATGACAAGCAGGAAATTTAGTTACAGAAAATTATTATATTGGCATGACAAGCAGGAAATTTAGTTGCAGAAAATTACTATATTGGCATAACAAGCAGGAAATTTAGTTACAGAAAAAAGGAGCATATAGCTGATATTAAATATAATAGAAAAACCACAGCCCTAGTAAGATTATATCAAGAAAAAAACATCCAAATAAATTTCAGTGAAAGTAAAATAATTTTTCCCTCTAGTTTATACTATCTATCCATAATAAGAAAAACCATAGAGATAGTAACACTCGAAAATACAATATGTAATGATGCAGCATGTTTTAACTTACCGAAATTGTGGTTCAAGTTACTCCATGGTTACAAATTTGGAAATAAACAACCAAATAAAAATAAAAGATAATGTGCACAATTTTTAAAAAGTACATGAAAATTAAATAATACCATTTCAAATAATTATTTCAAAGACCGTGCAATTATAGAATATTCTCATTTGTTTTTTAAAATGGCTCTGAGTGAGCCGAAACATGTAAACAATCTAATAAAAGTTATTTTACTGTATATTATGTTGTTAGTTTACACCTTGTAACATTTAAAAGAAATATATTATTACAAGGTGTAATAATTTATTATATTTTTACTGAGTTAATTGTTTTCTTATCAAATTTGTTTTAATGTTATATAGACCTGTTATTTTTTAGTCGTAATGTTATATTCATGGCTGCCATTTGCAACTAAAATGCTATTAAAAGTGACTATTTTCAGCATCAAGCAACTATGGCTACCATTTTAGTCCAAAACCCTTCAGAAACAACTATTTGGAAGTAAAATGTAGAAAATAAGATATTATTTTCCCAATTCCAGCTACTGTTTTTGTAAAATATAGATTTGTCACCCATTCCAAAACTGCTCTCCCCCCTTTTTTAAAACTAAATCTCCCAATTGTTATATTTAAGTATAAATTTCTTCAGTTATTTTATTCAATTTGTAAAATTTGTAAATACAGGCATCCCCCGACTTACGTATACTGCAACTTACATAAATTCGCAGTTACGTAAATTTTTTTTTGAAAATTACATTTGTGAGCTCACTAGCGTATTTGATATGCGTTTACATACTTTTGATAAATATTTTATAAATAAAATATGTAGATAAAAATTATAACTATAATAATATAGTTTTATATATTAGAAAGAGTCATAACAACGAATATTTATTGTTCGTTGTTCATAGTTGTCATCTAATTCTTAATAAATACAATTTGTGCTTATCAAGAATTATTTTATTTTGTGAGGGCTATTCATTTGTCTTGTCATCGAAAATTTGTGGAGAAGAGGTAAGTCAGTCCTCTTTAATTATTTCTTATTTTTATAGTCGTTTGAAGTAATCTCAAAATTGTTATAAATCACTCCATCAATGTTAAATTTATAAATCCCAAATTCCACAACAAATTTTGTATTTGAAAAGTGTTTTTTTTTTTCAATTTACCTTTATTTTTTCATACTTGTATAATTTATATTCGAGTAAATACTGCCGCATGATGCTTTATTTAAAAATTAATACTGCGTAAATAATATATATATATATGTATTAAATATTGCAGTTTCTTACGAAATTTTACCTAAGCAAATTACAGATTCGACTTACATAAAATTTGAGTTACGTAAAAGTCTGCGGAACGCATTAATTATGTAAGTCGGGGGATGCCTGTACATGAAATAAATAAATTACTCTTTTCAATATAAATGTAACACACAGATTTCAATTCTCCAAATGTTGGGGGAAAACTATTGATTTTTAGTTAGGTTGTAACCCATATGCTTTATTACTACAGTGTATTTCTCAATATTTTTCTTTGTTCTGAAAGAGATTTCACTCTTTAACTGCTGTACGATTCATATATGATTCATTCTAGGTTTGTTCACTGTGTTGCATGAATCCTATTTATTTCTAGTCTCATAGCTCATAGCATAAATATGTTTCATATCAGAAATTTAAATTAATAAACAACCTGAAATAAATCCCATTTAGAAATAAGATACATTTTATTAAATAAAATTTCTGGTTAAAATTGGCATGTATGGAAGATTTGAAATCTAAAAAATTAAACATAGATCTGTAAAGTTTCAGAGGGATATGAACTATGAACCTCATAACTGCCACAGTCTTCTTGGCTTATTACCTTGGCTGTGGGATGATTAAACAATTTTTCACTTAGAAATTTCATTGTTGCAGAAATCTCTCTAGTTATGGTCTCAAATATTTTATGACAAAATATTGAGACATATTTGAATGTAAAAAAGGAAGAAAGAAAATATAATTGATTTAATAATGTTTTAATGATTAAATCAAACAAAAATTGAAAATAAAATTTGGCAATCATTCCTTTAAGGTGGTTCTCAAATGACTTGCTCAACAATGCAGAACTTTCTGACTCATTTTTAAACATAAAGGCATAAAATGGGCAGACCTGACTATTGAAGTGCTTTGGAATCAAAATGAGTTTTCTATTTTTTGATAAATAAATTACTTATCAAGTTATAAGTTATTCGTTCATGTGACGACACATTTTTCCCTTTTCTCATGCTGCCGCATCGAGAATTTGGTTCTAAACGCTGACTTTGACAGTATTTTCTCAAAGATCTTCTGCCTTTACTAAAAAATGGAAAACGTCTTTCAATTACAGAGTTTCTGAATAAGAACACCTGCCAATTTCATGCTTTTTCAAACAAAAAATAATTCCGAAATGTGTCAGCAAGAAGTTCTTTTGGATTTGAGAACAGCCTTAATTATTAATTGTTAGTCATCTTTTGGACAATGGTATGCAGATTGTTAATAGTCACAAACCTATCCATATGATTCCCATTATCAAAGGGTAAAATTAAAATTTTTAAGTGGAAGGGAAACTCCTCTCCCACACTGTAAATGAAACACATAAAAAATTGAAATATATTATTATTTCCAGCAATCATTCTTTAAGTAATTTGTGTAGTATTTGATATTACATCCCTGTGTATCACAATGACAACAAATTCTGCATTGTATTATAGAGGTAAAATATGTCAAAATGGAGTTTGAAATTCTGAATTCAGTGTTTTGATAGTGAGAGAACATATAAAAAAAAATAAGAGTATTTTTTGAAAAAAATATTACTTAAAAACACATACATAATTACATCTGGATAAAACTAAAATTAAATTAAATTAAACTACAAACTTTTAATGTTAAAAACATACATATAAACAAATAAAATACAAATGGATAGACGTTTCGTGTACTTACGTGCACCTCATCAGTATTACGATCACAATTACAAAACCACTAGAACCAAAACAAGAAAAAATAGTTAAAATCACAGTTTGGTTAAAACATCGTATTCTGCTGGAACCT
Organism: Maratus michaelseni; assembly: GCA_963931845.1. Taxonomy (NCBI): domain Eukaryota; kingdom Metazoa; phylum Arthropoda; class Arachnida; order Araneae; family Salticidae; genus Maratus; species Maratus michaelseni. Next base: position 64,970,300 of record OZ007595.1, read on the forward strand.
GGGCAGCCTCGTTTCTATCCATTTGTATTTTATTTGTTTATATGTATGTTTTTAACATTAAAAGTCTGTAGTTTAATTTAATTAATTTAAAATTATTACTGTTTATTTTGTATTTATATTTTCTACTTATTACAGTTAAAAATTTTCCATTGTTGCAGTTTCATGACTAGTTGGCTTATTTTGGCGGAAAGTTGTTTGGCACGTAATTAACTCCATTGTTTTAGTAACTCATAAATGGTTGTAATCATAATAAATAGTTGATGATTTATCAATATAAAAGGCCTTAAAATTAATTTATAATTTAGTTCTAAAAATATTAAAATGTTGTATTGTCAACTTGTGTGCATATTTTTTATAATTCTTAATATATAATTTTTTACATGCATATAATTTTTTACAATTCTAGCATTTTCCTATTTTCTAAAAAAATCATGTTTTTTTCATCCTTATAAATATATATTCTTTTATAAAATCAGAAAATCATCAACAAGTATCTGAGTTCCTGAAGAGTGACCTGAAGCCATCCAGTTCTCCTCCAAGCAAGTTTGATGCACTGAGTGTGAGACTACAACATCATATTGCTACACCCATTCATACTGCTGACTTTGGACAACCTGTTGCATATTGTGGCCCACCTCCTTTGCATGCTAGAAAAGAAATTTTCCAGCATAGCCATGTATCCCCAGTTCATAATTTCCCCACTGTACCTTCTGTGTGGTGGAATTTTCCAGCTGAGCAAATGACACCACACCAGAGTCTCCAGCAGTCTTCAAAATCTTCATCACTGGTATATTTTATTTAGTTTATAATATACTGTATTTGCTTGAATAAAATTTTACTCCTTAACGTTAGGGGTGAACATTATAGACAGGATATTTCTGACAGCTGTATGAAACTATACATGTATTCATTAAGCCATTGAATACAACACATGTGAAATAATTGCACACTTTTGTGCCATAATTTGCATATTAGGAGCAAATAGTGGTGTCGTTTTCTGGTGTTGATAAGCATTTTAAAACAACCTATAAAATGAGAGAAAAGTACACAAACTTTAATTTTATGAAATTTTAATAAGTAATATATATGCGAGTGAATGCAATAGTTCAGGTTCAAGAAAGAAAAATTATGAGTAGGGATTTCTACAGATTATTTTTTAAATTCCCAAATTTTCTGCTTTTGAAATAGTATGGTGCACATTATACACGATAATAACATTTTTCTGTTTTTCTCTATCAATAACAGGCTGTGCATTATACACAAGTAAATGCATTATATATATATTTATATATAATGTATGTATATATACGTATGTTTGCATATTCACCTATACAGGGTGTCCCCTCTTATCGTTATGCAATAGCTAATTCTTAAACTGTTAGCTTAAGAAGTATAGTTCCTCTGAAAATATGTTTTCTGTTTTTAGTGCCAGGAAATGCTGATCATTCATAAATTTCAAAGCATCATAATTCGGTAAGTTTTGATTCTAGGAGAGTGGAATTTTTATTGTTTTACTTGTTAGAGCATAATGAAAATTTTTTAAATTATAACTTATAAGATCCAGGGACCATATGGAAACCTAAATTTCATAACCTTTAAAAAACTACCTTTTGACGTAAATGGCACGAACATTTGAAACTTTTTTGCAACTGAAGCTATACCTCTAAAACTAATAATTTAGAAATTAGCTATTATGTAATGATAAGAGGAAACACATTATGTATATATATATATATATATATGAAATGAATGTGAAAAAGTATGAAAGAATATTGAATGTGAACGAATGTGGATTGATATGAAAGGATAGTTAGTTAAACCCATTCCAAATCAAAAACTAAAATATAAAAATTCAAAGTTTAAAATCCCTAAATCGTGTGTCAAAATTTTAAAGCCCTGCCTTCATTTCTAGTTGCCCCTGTAACTTAACTTTCCTTACGATACATTTATTACGAACAGATATCAATTTTGAATCCTAGTTAAGATTAAAAGTGCTGACGTTAGCGCATCTCTCTTCTACCGGTGGTTAGATGTTGCATGTTAATTATCTGGGCTGCTTACCCAGATATGAGTCAAAAGTAATTAGCCAATTAAATGACATTATTTCATAAGTTGCAAAGCGGTCCCTAGCGGTGGTCCGGCCGTATATAATGTCAGGAGCACGTTTTTTGCATGGCTTTTTGACTCTAATCACTCTCCACAAAAACTACGGCCAGTATTCTTCGAAGTACGACGGCATCCTTGCCATTGTAAGTCCGGCAATTCGCCGAAATATGAACGATAAGACGATGTTTCCCCGGTAAAAGACTCTTCAAACTGTCCCCTGGGCCTAGCTTAAAGAGAGACTTGTAATTAATTGGAATAAAAGCTAGTTCCCAGGAAAATGCCTGCTGATTTCTTACATTCGCACGACTACATCAACGACGTTATACCTTACTGGGATGTGTGGTAGCGGCGATCAACCGTCCGTCATTACAGAGGGATCGATGTGCGTTCGGTATACCGAGATGCGCTCGTTATACAGAGGCGTATCGATATCTTACATATATATATATATATATATATTCCTCCTGTGATATATACCTGCTTTAACGCTTGTACAAAATTTACATATTTTAAATTTTTGTGATTTTACAGTTAAGAAATTTTTAAACATTTTCATATTCTATTTCTCTGTTTTCCCTCCTTATTAAAAATCTTTTCTTATATATTATTTTTTTCCCTCTATTTAATAGCCAAAAACAATATCTTAAAACATTTATCTTAAATCATTTATATTGCTGTGCCTTTGGAACATCAGCATTAATTGAATGAGGAACATTATCTTTTATTGTAGTTCCATATTTTTTAAATGCGGATAACAGTTTATCTATTTTAAATAAGTGAACTTTTATAAACTTATTCCTTTTAATGTTTGTATTTAAAAAATATTTTCAATTCTATTTATTGGAAAATTAAGCTATTAATGAACATGATGTCCAGTTTGTGAAACAGAAGTAATATATCTTCTGAGAGCACATGTTGTGTATTTTTCTTATTTGTTTTCATTCATATCCTACTGTCATGCTGATGTATTTGGCTTTTAGCACAGTTTCTTGTTATATATCAAACCTTGATCAAAATGCTTAAGCTGCTTAAGTTCACAGTTAATATTTACATAGTAACAGTATATAAATGTAGTGCATTAATCAGTGTTTCTCCACATTTATTAACAGATCAGAGCTGCAAAAATAGAAGAAATAATTTGCAGACCACTTCATGTCTAAGTAAAAAATAAGTTACTACTTTAGAAAGTAGATTACATATTAAATCTAACGTCATAAAATTATAAATTTTAGTGGATGTAACATGGTTTTCTTTATTAGAAAACTTGATAATATACATTCTATTTCTAAAAAATTGGAAACTTTGCAGAAATTCCACCCAATTCTTCTTAGTTTTATTACATGCATAGCAGAAAAGTCTTCACACAAACAGGAGGTAAAAAATAACCAGCAATGGTGATAAATATATAATTCAAAGAAGCATATTCATTTTTATGCAAACTAATTTGAAGAAAATAGTAGTAGAAGTTAGGTACTTTTAAAATTCAAATAATAATTGCATTTTAATGTTCAGATAATAATGTTCTAATAAACAAAACTCGATATTTCATTTACTTATAGTTCTTGATGTTAATTGATTATATTGATTTATTTAAACTGATGTTTTCATTATCTCAACTATGTGATTTGGGCAAAAATATTTCAGAGCTGATAAGAAATTTCCATGTGTTGTCACCAGTTTACAGTCCCAGAGTTGTAAATTATTTACTACTGTATACCTTTTAATATATAAGAACATAAATTATTCTACACTCATTCTCTTGGTTCTCATTGGCTAATGAATGATTCTGCAACTTAAAAGGATAACAGCAGTTGCAAAATGATATGAAAGACCGTTGATATTGAAATACACACTTCTCTCAGAAACTATTGTAGTGATTAAAATAATTTTCAAAAAAAAAAAAAAAAAAAAAAAAAAAAACATGCAATAGCTATGTGATTTCACAAACAACCCCCCCCCCCCCCCCCCCCCCCCCATCCTACTTAAAAAAATATTAATGTTGCTTAAAAGAAATTGATTTTCTAGGAAACTAAAACAAAAAAAATATAGCTAATTGTGATACCCCCCCTCCCCCATAAAAATAAAATAAAATAAAACTAAATATTGAAATCACTTTTGTAATCCTGAAAAAGTTATATCAATAGCAGCTGTTTTTCACGTTATTTTCTAACTATTGTTGCCTTTTTAAATAATTCATCTTTCATATATTTCCAAGAGATGTAATCTCTGAATGTGTTTTAATAAGAAAAACAGTGTTTTAATTTTAAAAAAAAAGTGTTTTTCAATAATCACTCTCAAACTTTTTAGTATTTTTGTCAGTAATGTAGGATCATCAGAGTTTTTTTTATACAGATGTGAATGTACTTGTAATTTTATGGGAAAAAAGCTCTGACAAGCATAGAAAATTTGTAATTATTGGTTTAAAAAAGAAATCGAGAATAGAATTGAGAATTAAAAAGTATCTAAAATATAATCTTGACAAATAATAAGTGAACACATATCACTTCAAAAGTCAATAATCTTGTCTTAGAATATTTTTAAGAAAACGTTTAATAAGAATAAAATATTTACAACTATCTTACATATTTACATTACTTAAATCAAATTTACTGGGAGACACAATGCTCCACTTTAATTTTCAATACTTGTGACAAAAAAAGTCATATCTTTCAAAGCATAATAACACATTCTAAAGCAACCTTCCATTGCATTCTATTCAAAAACACAGAGTGTTTTGAGAGTGAAAGTGGAAGTAGAAGTTCCTAGTGATGTAGTTCCAATCTAACTAAACATTCTTTATTTCACATTGTCATCTCTGCTTCCCTTTTTCTGTATTTCCTCTTATTATAAAACTTACATTTTCTATTTCATTTTTTTTTCACTTTAGCATAGGTGAATTGAAAAATATTAATGCTAAATTATTGATATTTTATATTAAATTATCTTTTTGACAGTTGTTACCTGATCAAGAAAAACTCAGTACATTATCAGTGCAAGAAGTTACAGAACTACTAATGTTTCAAGATAAATTGGACAAGAAAAAAATTGATACTTATATAGCTACTATTGAAGAAAATAACATAAATGGTCAAGTTTTATTTACTTGTGATCTGAAAGAACTGAAAGAAACAATGAATATGTCCTTTGGTGATTGGGAACTCTTCAGGGTCTTGATACTTACACTCAGGGAACACGAGATGGACAATTTAAATTTTGGGCTGAAAAATGATGATAAAGTCGTTACCTGTTCTTCCACTGTTTCATCTAAACAGACTACATCTCTTAAAGTAGCGGGAAGTAGTCCTCCAAGTTTGAAAGTTTCTGATAGTTTGACTACGAAAGTGCCTAAACCACCTTCTGATGTAATTGAAGCACCCCCTACCTCAACTAGGACCAAAAACAGTAGCATTCTTGAAAAGCAGGTATTTAAAATTATTTTTAATTAAAAAATTACTGTAAGTTTATTATTTTGTGTACATAGGTGCCTGAAAGAGGAAAAGGGAAGAAGACTTACCCCTCCCTAGATTTTCAAATATAATTAGCTAATTCTTTTTCTTTCTTGAATGTGGAAAAAATAAATTATAATTCTTTACAAGTGATTTAAACTAATAAAACTATAAAAAAATGGAACTATAAAATTTTTCTTCAGAGAGGAGCTCCCCCCCCCCCCCCCCCCCCCCCCCGGCAGAAGATAATTTTCAGTTATACATTTTTCTTAATGTCTTTAAAATTTATCTTAAAGGGGTATTCACGGGGAAGGAACCCTCCTGATGGAAAAAAAATTTACTAAATTTTCTTCTTAAGAAAGCTAGTAAAAGAATTTTGTTTGGATTTTTAATATCTATTATTTGTTACATTTCTATATTGCTTTTTACGTTGATATGTTTAAAAAAAAATTTTGCAAGTGGGGATCTGGCAAAAAATTCTTAGTGTGTGCGTGTTTTTTTTTTTCATATATTCTTTATTTTTAAAAAAAATAATAAAAGACACTGCAGGCATATTTTTTACAAAATTGTTCTCCTCTGTAGTCCAAAAAATATTTCTAAGCACATGTTTCAGAAATTGCTAAAATTTAATGGAGTGGGAAATTTTTACATCTTCAAATTAGGGATTATTGTTTCTGTTACTTTTTTTTTTATGGAAATATTTTAGAATTTAATTTTGTGATGAATAAATTACATTTTGCTATGTTTATTCATTCTCAAATTATTTTAATAGAAAAAGGAAATATTCATATTGAAAAGTTCATTGGTTTTATGTGTTAGATTTATTTTATTTGCTAAAATTTTCATTTTTATTTATTTATTCTATAATTGTATGTCTAAAAATTATCAGTGAAAATTTTTACTTTCTGTGTAGCATTAAAAAATAACTAATATAAATAAAATTTTAATATTTTGATATGTTATGGTAATATGTTATAATAGAAAATAATGCATTTGTAAAAGGTAAATGGTTGTGTTTACTAAAAATTTCAAAACTAGATCTCATTATGTATGTCACCTTTTTATAAAATCTAAATTTATTAGCTGTTTTTCTTTTTAGGTACTATTAAGTATCTTATCATTTTAACACCTTTGTTTTGAAAGGTTATCTAAAATGAATTGTAAAAGTGTAATTTTCCCCATAAAATATTTTTCTGAATTTTTTGTTAAAGTTTTTATTCTTTAATTAACTAGAAAGTCTCCTAGAAAAATATTGGATGATCCAAGGCCTTAAAGTTCCCAAGAACTTTTATTTATATTTCTCATTTTTGGTTTTTATTAATAGCTCCAAGTCTGTTCAGAGTCTTTAATTCATCTGATTACCATATATAGATGCTATTTGATTCATATGACATTTCAAATAAATCTTTGAAAAATATTTTGTTCCTTATATAGCCTGTAAATTTCCATGTTTCTTTTTTATCCCTTTGAGAAAGAGTAAAAACTCTGCAGTGATACTTATTCATGGCAGAAAAAAAAATTAATAAATAAATAATTTTTACCTTTATTTTTTACATTGATAGATTCTTTCCTTTTCTGGACTAAAACACTTTTTTGTAAGCTGTTTTTGAATTCATTTCTTATGTTAATAGTTTTATTTTATGTGCTCTAAAATATTATGCATTCCATACATTAAAAGAAAAATTTAATTTGAATTAATATTGTGTTTTTTTTTTCCTTTACGCAAGCCTATTGCTTGGCAAAGAGTCCTAGATGAGGTCAGAATTTTTGCTTATATTTTGTCTTTTGCTTTTAATTCATTTGAAGTGATTTTTTGTTTTTTACCTTCTCTTGTGTGTGTATTCAAGTGCATTTATTTTAAAAAAAGCAAAACTAGTAGCATTTATCATAATTGTGTGCTGTGGTTTTTGTTTATAATTTTTATTTATTCAGTCTTCTCTTTATTTTTTAAAGATATTTACAACTAGTTTATTATGAATTAATATATTCTTTTTAATACACGAGGAAATTTAACTGAAAAGACTCATTCAAAAGCTCAATTCCAATGCAGATTGTTATTCATAATTATTTAATAATGCAAATATCAAATTCCTTAAATATCTCTTTGCTTGTCTGTAATCCTTAATTGAATATTGATATCAGTGCATATAAATCTGGAGGCACGGCAGTGCCTCCGCCAAGTCGAGAGAGGACAGCCGTAAGCATACTTTTCTGGAAGCAACTCAGGGCACTTTTGACCCCCCCATATCTCCGCGCTGGAGTATCCCAAAAATTTTAAACTTCAATTATAGAGAGTATTTGGCCCACAGGACCAAAATTTAAAATTACAACTTTCTGTCTTTTCTAGTTCAGGCGATATATGAACTCAAACATTCGATTTTTTGTCACTTCTTACTCACTCGTTCACGCGTCATCAAAAAGATTGGGTAGATCCCGTAGCTCCAGAAACTTGACATTTGGAAAAAAGGTAGTGTTTAGGATACAAAGAAAGGAAAAATTATAAAATCCAGAAAATTCGAAAAAAAAAACATTCGAAAATTCAACAAATTCCATCAAAATTGAAAATTGAAAATAATACGATCTTGTAGTCTTGGAAACTTAAGATTTGGTGTGAAGGTAGTGTTTAACATCCAGAAAAAGAAAACATCAAAAACACCAAAAAAATCGAAAGCAAAATTGAAAAAATCGAAGAAATTGAAAAAAACCGAAAATTTGAAGACAATCCGATTTTGTTGCGCTAGAAAATTCAAATTAGGAATAAAGGTAGTATTTAGGATACAGAAAAAGGAAAATTTAAAAAATCCAGAAAATTCGAAAAAAAATAAAAAAATTCGTAAAAAATTGAAAAAATGAAAATAATTTGATACGATAACGCTCGTATTTATAAATTAATTTGGATGAAACTAATTGTGTGTATTAAGCTCACCAATGCCTCGACCGAGTTCGTTGGCCAGCTTGGTCCGCCATCTTGTTTCAAGATGGCGGCCACGGAAAATTTTAAAACTAAAATAAATATACAAAAAAGTTAAAAAATCAAGTTTATTTTTTAATTAGGTGTTAGGACTTGATACAAGGATTCCAGAGCATTTTTTGTTTTACCTCTATCTTAAAAATTGGCTGAGATAGAGCAGTTTGAAATTCTAGGGTGGCTGACATTTTGAAACAAAACAGCACATTACAAAAAACCAACGATAAATTTATGGTCAATAATGGTCAAGCAGGTGCAATCCCGAATGAATACTCCGTGTTATTATAACTGTAACTTTGACTTCGAAATTTTGATACGTTGCATTTTCTATTTGTTGATATTTTTGAACTATGATTTACACTAAGTGAAATGTTGTTGTCGAAGAGGGATTTTCCATGTAAATCCGAAACGTCCAATTTTAATATGTTTTTAATGTTTTATGAAAGTGTATTGTAATGTCTGTAATTTTAATGATTTTAATATAAATTTATAAGTTTTAGTGAACACGATTTCTCGCAAATTATTTTCTTTCATTGTTGTAATCATTTTCCCAATCATACGCATAAAACTATATATTCATATCCATTAGCGCCAAATTCTCGCCAAACTTCGCGACAATTGGCGAAATCTCGCCAAATTTGGCGACAAAAATAAGTCTTCATAAATGAAGCCAACTTGGCGACAATTGGCGAAATCTCGCCAAATTTGGCGATAAAAATAAGTCTTCATAAATGAAGCCAACTTGGCTATAGCTCAATAATTTGGCGAATTTCTTATTCAAATTCAGTGTAAACGAATCTTTTGTAAACGGTTTCTTTGCATTTTAACTTGCTGTTTTCGAGTAACATTAGCTAAAATTTTAAAATGAAGATATAGGAAAGCTACCTTTTCCTGCCGGTACAGGCCGGAGGACTTTTTTATGAGTTGTCGGATGCAATCTATGTTTTGCATTAAATAAAGTAAAACATTGAAAAACAAATCCCACAGGATGGGGATAGTTTGTTTTAGATCTGGAGGCACGGCAGTGCCTCCGCCAAGTCGAGACAGGACAGCCGTAAGCATACTTTTCTGGAAGCAACTCAATGCACTTTTGACCCCCTCATATCTCCGCGCTGGAGTATCCCAAAAATTTGAAACTTCGTTTTTCTAGAGTATTTGGCACACAGGACCAAAATTTAAAATTAAAACTTTCTATCTTTTCTAGTTCAGACGATATATTAACTCAAACATTCGATTTTTTGTCACTCACTCACTCACTCGTTCACGCGTCATCAAAAGGATTAGGTAGATCCCGTAGCCCTAGAAACTTGACATTTGGAAAAAAGGTAGTGTCTAGGATACAAAGAAAGGAAAAATTATAAAATCCGGAAAATTCGAAAAAAAAAAACATTCGAAAATTCAACAAATTCCATCAAAATTGAAAATTGAAAATAATACGATCTTGTAGTCTTAGGAACTTAAGATTCGGTGTGAAGGTAGTGTTTATCATCCAGAAAAAGAAAACATCAAAAACACCAAAAAAATCGAAAGCAAAATTGAAAAACCGAAAATCGAAAAAAATCGAAAAATTTCAAATAATCCGATTTTGTTGCGCTAGAAACTTGGAATTCGGAATAAAGGTAGTATTTAGGATGCAAAATAAGGAAAAATTAAAAATTCCGGAAAATTCGAAAAAAAATTCAAAAATTCGAAAAAAAATCGAAAAAATTAAAATAATTTTATCTTAGCCTTAGAAACTTAAAATTCGCAGTAAAGATAGTGTTTAGGATTCAGAATAAGTTAAAATAAAAAACCAAATAAAATTCGAAAATAAAACAAAAAAATCGAAAAAATCGGAAAAATCGAAAAATAAGGAAAATTTGAAAATAATTCGATTTCATAGCGCTAGAAACTTGAAATTTGGAATAAAGGTAATATTTAAGATACTAAATAAGGAAAAATTCAAAAATATGGATAATTCAAAAATACCCATAAATTAGTGCAGACGATATATGAACTCAAAGTTTCGATTTTTTGTCACTCACACACTCACTCACTCTCGCGTCATCAAAAAGATTGGGTATATCCCACAGCCACAGAAACTGAAAATTTGGAATAAAGCTAGCATTTCGGATACAAAGAAAGGATAAAATATAAAATCCGGAAAATTAAAAAAAAAAACATTCGAAAATTCAAAAAAATCGAACAAAATTGAAATTTGAAAATAACACGATCTTGTAGTCTTACAAACTTAAAATTTGGTGTGAAGGTAGTGTTTAGAATTCAGAAAAAGAAAACATCAAAAACACACAAAAAAAATTGAAAATAAAATCGAAAAATCGAAAAAAATCGAAAAATTTCAAATAATCCAATTTTGTTGCGCTAGAAACTTGGAATTCGGAATAAAGGTAGTATTTAGGATGCAAAATAAGGAAAAATTAAAAAATCCAGAAAACTCGAAAAAAAATCAAAAATTTGAAAAATTCGAAAAAATTTGAAAAATTTTTAAATAATTTGATCCCTTAGAAACTTAAAATTCGCGGTAAAGATAGTGTTTGGGATTCAGAATAAGTTAAAATAAAAACGCAATAAAATTCGAAAATAAAATAAAAAAATCGAAAAAGATCGGAAATTTTAAAATAATTCGATTTTGTAGGTCTAGAAACTTAAAATTTGTAATAACGGATACAAAATAAGAAAAAATTATAAAATCCAGAAAATTATAAAAAAAAAAATGCGAAAAAATCAAAAATTGAAAATATTTTTATCTTGTAGTCTTAGAAACTTAAAACTTGGTGTAAAGGTAGTATTTACTATTCAATAAAAGGTACAATTAAAAAATTCGAAAATAAAATCGAAAAATTTAAATATGTTTAAGAAATCGAAAATTCGAAAACAATTTGATTTTGTACTGCTAGAAACATTAGTTATAAGATAATTGTCCTATTAACTAGTACAACGCCCCTAATTGTTTTATGTTATTTCCCCCGGATTATGGTTTTCTTTTCTTTCGTTTACGAATTTCGTTATAGAAAAGTTCCGCTATAGACTGGCTACGATATAGACGATTTCTTTATAGACAGGTTTGTTTTCTTTCACATGTTGTACTCTATTTACTTCACATATGAAATATGGATTGTTAAATGATGTTAGCCCCACAAAAATTTTCACGGCTCTCCCTACCCTCCCGACATTACTGGCTGGTTATGGCTTGATAGTCCTTTCTAAATAAAATCATGGTGACTCGAAGATTCACTTGATTTATCTCTAAATTGAACCTAAATGATCCTAAGAAGACGGATCAAATAATTACTATATTAGCATGACAATCAGGTAACTTAGAATTAAAATCGAAAAATCAATAAATTCATAAAAAGTCGAAAATTTGAAAATAATTCGATTTTGTAGTCCTAGAAGATTGACATTTGGCAGAAAGGCAGGGTTTTGTACACAAAGTAAGGAAAAATTAAAAAATCCGTAAATAATAAAAAAAAGTCTAAAAAAACCAAAAAAAAAACCATCGAAAAAAGGAATATAGTTTGATTTATTGGAAATTTCCGGAAATTTTAATTTTGGCTTTCTTTTTATACTAAAAAGTTCTTTTATGTTAAATATCAAGTATCTAGGGCTGCGAGTTATATCTGAGATGCATAGCGCCTATCCTGAAAGCAATTGAGAGTACTTTTGACACTCCCCCTCCCATAATTTAGTGCTTGCCTAGGAACCTGAAATCTCTTTTTATCTACAGTACTTTGCAAATGAAACTAAAGCTTCAATTTTTTGATACCTGTAAATAATAGGGACAGAGTGTGGGCTTAGCGAAAATCAGTGGATGATCTCCAAAAAGAACCCAAAATCAAGAAAAGGAGGGTTACTTACAAAAAGAAGTGAAATCTCATCAAAAAGTCACCTGTAAAAAATGCAGCCAAGTCTCGTAACTCATTTACCGTAAAAAGTACTGAGATCGTATAAATCCAAGTTTAACTATCTTATTAACTCTGAAATTTTCATTCACAAAATCACTCCTAGTCTCTACATCTTTAGTTAATTATTATTTTGTGACTTGGCAATTACGCAGCACAGGGAAGTTATTACACCTTACTATGTTATGGGATGGGATGGGATAATTTAACTAAGGCAAATTATATACGCACAGGGAAGTTATTACACCTTAATATGTTATAGTATTATTTGATTAAGACTAACTATATACATCACATTCTCGTGCTAAGTAATTGCCAAGTCACAAAATAATAATTAACTAAAGATGTAGAGACTAGGAGTGATTTTGTGAATGAAAATTTCAGAGTTAATAAGATAGTTAAACTTGGCTTTATACGATCTCAGTACTTTTTACGGTAAATGAGTTACGAGACTTGGCTGCATTTTTTACAGGTGACTTTTTGATGAGATTAAAACATGTCCTGAGAGAGTTAAACAATAATCTGAAGTTTAATGAGAGCATTTAATGGCTAGAATTATTTAAAACTATTAATGCACATTTGCCATCATTTATAAAATATGTTTTCACTTTTATAAATGACTAAAATACTCTTTCACTAAAATAAATCAGCTTTGCAGCTAGATTTATTGAGCTAAATACCTTTATGATTTAATATTTAATTTTTATCTGCTTTGATTTTCGCCATAGAAGATATCAAACCTGTGACTCTTAAATCCCTGTGTCAGTTGCTTATTATTTATTGACTAGTTTTAATACATTAGATATGCATGTTTGTGTAAATTGAAGTATGTAACCAACAATGCTTGAACCTAGAATCCATTGATTGTAAACTCAAGATGCTAACTATCCATCCATTACAATAACAGTATTATACAACAAACAGAAAAACATAATACGTATGCCTGTTTATAAAGTTTGTGTAATTTTATAAAGTGTATCAAATTTTCTTTAGTAACACAGGATAAAAACAATTATATGTAATTTTTTTAGTTTATTTGAAACATATACCTTAAAATTTATTTTAGATTTTGTAGGTTTTTTTCTTCTTTCATCAGACATAAAACAATGTGTTATTTAATTTGTATTGTATAATGTAATGTGTTGTTTAATTTGTGCTGTATAATTATTTCCTTTTAAATTTTGAACTATTATTTTTCTCTTAATATTGCTTTCTGATTAAATAGAAGAAATGTTGTATGCCTAAAAATATCTTAGGTGCCAAAAAGTTTCTTTTAATATGAAAATTTTTCTTGTATTAACAATTTATGTTTTCTGTTATAAAAGTTTTCATTGTTTAGGAACATTTTAATTTTGAAATTTCATTTATCTAAGTTCTTAGCAGTATAGGTTTTTTTTTTTTTTTTGTTAAATTTATTTGTAGATAAAAATGTTTGGAATTTATGAAGCACTTTTTAAAATTAACCAGTTCATGAGATAAATTTTACAGTGCAACTTTTCATTTTCTTTCTTCTCAATAATGTTTGGATTTGTTTACATTTTCTCGACGAAGAAACTTAATTGTTTAATAATATTCTTTCTTAATAATGAACTGTTAGTCATTTTTTTAGTTGACTATTGCTATAAAATACAGTTGAATTAAGTTGATGTAATTTAAAGCTATCATTTGTTTGTATGTGCATGGTATTGTTATTTGTTTGATGATCTGAAATATTTTTATGTTATTAATTATTTTTTTTTTAATCCGACTTGATGATGAAATTGCTAATGTATATTTAGAACATTCTGTTTTAAAAGTCCCCCCCCCCCCCCCATATATCAGGTCAAATTTGGCTGTAATTCTTCTTGAACAGGGCATGAAATTTGGCCAAGTTGTCATTGACAGTAACTAGAAGGGATCATATAGAAATACAGTAGCTCGCAAAGTTTTGAGACAATATGTTTTACTGTCCTACTTTTTTTTTTTGTAATCAAAATTTCTTAATGATGTAAATTAGTAATTTGTACCCCTTTTAAAGCTCAACAAAATACAACATTGGAACAATTGAGACCTATGCATGAATTAAAAATAATTTAGAAAATCGCAAAAGTTTTGAGATGATTCAGTTTCTCTAAACTTTTATTGAAATGAAGCGTCTTAATGTAACGAAATACAGCAATATTTAATATTTAGTTGCATATCCTTTTGCTTTGAGGACTGAAGCACGTCGTCTGAGCATGGAATTAACAAGGCTTTCTAAAGTGGACCTAGGGATTATCACTCATTCCAATTGAAGATCCTGAAGGAGTTCTGCCTTTGAAGAATGCTTCTGTGTCCCGACTTTTCTTCTATTGTGTTTCCAAAGATGTTCAATTGGATTGAGGTCAGGTGACTGACTCGGCCAGTCCAAAACTTTAATTTCCTTAGCTGTAAACCAATTTGTAACTATTTTCAAGGTGTGCTTTGTATCATTATCCTGCTGAAGCATCCATCCACAAGACAATATTTTACTAGCATAAGGCAGCATGTGATCTTCTAAAATGTTTTTATAAACATTTTAATCCATAATCACATCGATGTGTATGAGGGGGATGATGCCACCATGATGGAAAGCTCCCAGGACCATTACTGATCTGTTTCCATGATTCACTGTTGGACGTTGGTACGGGGGATCCATTCTGGTGCCTTTTGGGCGACTAATACAATGTTATATTTGTCCAGAATGGATCCCCGGTATGAACATCCAACAGTGAAGCACGGAAATAGATCAGTAATGGTCTGGGGAGCTTTCCATCATGACAGCGTTGTCCCCTTCGTACACATCGATGGGATTATGGATCAAAATGTTTATAAAAACATTTTAGAAGATCACATGCTGCCTTATGCTTGTAAAAAGATGCCTCGTGGATGAATGCTTCATCAAGATAATGATCCAAAGCACACCTTCAAAATGGTGACAAATTGGTTTACAGCTAAGAAAAATAAAGTTTTGGACTGGCTGAGTCATTCACCTGATCTCAATGCAATTGAGTAACTCTGCGAACATAATGGAAGAAAAGTCAAGATGCGGAAGCATTCTTCAAAGGCAGAACTCCTTCAGGATCTTCAATTGGAATGGGCGAAAATCCCTAGGTCCAAAAGAAAAAAATTTAGAAAGCCTTGTTAATTCCGTGTTCAGACAATGTGCTGCAGTCCTCAAAGCAAAATGATAATCCACTAAATATTAAATATTGCTGTATTTCGTTTCATTCAGACGCTTAATTTCAATAAAAGTTTAGAAAAACTGAATCGTTTCAAAATTTTTGTAAAGTAATTTTGCGAATTATTTTTGATTTATGCATATGTCTCAATTGTTCTAAAATTGCGTTTTGTTGAGCTTTAAAAGGGGTACAAATTACTAATTTATATCATTAAGAAATTTTGCTTACAGAAAAAGTTAGGACAGCAAAACATATCATCTAAAAAATTTTGTGAGCTACTGTACGTGGTCATTCAGAATCATTCAAGATTTTATGGACTTTGTTTTGAATAACCCAAAATTTTAATGTTGGATTTGAAATTCAGCTAAAGTATAATTTAAAATGAAGATACAGATTATTTTATGATATTCATCGATAAATTTAATGTGATTTCTTAAATTCATCATATTTTTAGTGCAGTTTATCTAATACCAAAGTGCAATCAAACTAATGCTTAATAAATTGATTTATATTCACTGTTTTCTTTTCTTTTTAGCATCCTACTTTTGACTTCAACAAATATTTTAACAAAATGACATTGGACAAATTTCTTTGTTATTAAAAAAGTGTATATATAGGGGAAAGTAGGGTAAAACTGGATACCTAACGGTTTTCCATTGTGTGGAAAAATTGGAACATCTGGGCTATTGAAAAACCACACCTGTTGCCACAGGAAAAATCTTCTCTACTTGGGAAAAGACATTATCTAGGACCATCTGAAATAGCTCCAAATTTTGATGGTAGGGTGAAATCGAGTACTAATCAGAAATTAACTTTTTACAGCTCCAGTAACAAACAGCTTTATTGTAATAAATTTTGAATTAAACTTTAAAACATATACACATATTTTAAGATCAGTAATTTAAAAAAAAAAAAGTTTTCAAGCAATTTTAATTTTGTCATTTATAATGGCTTTCTCAGCTTTTATTTTTGGTATTCGCTGCACTCTTTATGTTCCAACTCTTTGCAGACTGAACATTGTATTCATTCTTCACCTTTTGTTGAGTGAAGAAACAATTAATTGCCGAATTTACTGCAAAACAATGGTGTGACGGAGATTAAATTATTTAAGTGCCGTTATAGTGAAC
This sequence comes from Maratus michaelseni, assembly GCA_963931845.1. Classification (NCBI taxonomy): domain Eukaryota; kingdom Metazoa; phylum Arthropoda; class Arachnida; order Araneae; family Salticidae; genus Maratus; species Maratus michaelseni. The sequence goes on from OZ007595.1 coordinate 64,987,028, forward strand.
TTTTAAATTATTATTGCAGTTGTGATTTAAATAGCAATTAACCCTGCACAATTTGTGCATCTGTTCTTTTGGTCAAAAATTCTTTGAAGAGAATCACAGTAAAATAATAAAATAAATAAAACATTCTTACTTGTTCTTTGTTGAAAAATAAGAGACTCATACTACTTGAAATAAAACCTCGTTTAGGTTAGGATCCAATAATGTTTATTACATTTTCTTGAAGAAGGAGGAAGGATGAGATGAAAGCAGCTGCACATCATTGCTTTAAAAAGTACTGGCTCAAATTTCGTAAAATTAGAAGAATCTTTGAAATATACCTTCTGGCCACGTCCATGAAGAATTATAGAATTAATTCAGGAGTCAATTAAATTTTCCAGTTGATTTTTACTTTTAAAATATTAAACTTAAAATTTACAACAGCATTTTTATAGAATAATTAAAAACTCAAAACGCGAAATTGATCTCCAAAGAATCCGCGCATGGCGATTCTAGGATACGAGCGCCGGCACAGGCCAGGCCTCAGATCAGACGACGTTTTACATAAATTTACAGCATCATTTTTGTTAAAATTCTGTTGGAAAAATGCGCAACATTATTATTTATACCCATAATTATTGTGTCAGTACAAATGTACTGACTGGGGTTGTTAAAGAAATAGCAGAGGAAACTACAGTAGAAGCGTAATAGCTGATTTTATAAACCCCAAAAGCTGAACTATAAGATTTAAGATTCCATTTAATCAATTACTAAAATTGAGTATCTATTCTATAAGTTCTGTAAAGATTAAAATTAATGACAATTTGTTTAAAACAAACAAATATATTTATTTAAACTTAATACACATAAATACAATAAACTTAAATATAGATTTCACTCACTTAATGTAAAAAGAATTATCCAAATAAACAATAGTCAGACATCATGACGTGCACAGAAATTCAGCAAAATAATTATAATCAAAAACATCTTTAAACACATATTCCGGAACTCAAAGTAAATGATGACATTAAACGTTGAACCACATGCCTCTGCATCAATCATCTGGAACCATAAATACGTAATCTCCAGATACCTTAGTATGGAGTCTAACACTTTAATGACGATTTTTATCCAGCTAGGTTAGTCTTGCGTATATATTATTTCAACTCATACGAAGTAAACACCATGCCTAAAACATCGGCATCGCTGAAAAGGGAAAACCCCCAGTTCCAGAATGATCGCACAAGTAAAACGCGATATCACTTTAATTGTCTTCTTTCACAAATAAAACCAAAACAACATTCGGAAACCAAACTTAATTTAGACTTATCTATTACACAATTCTAAAGAAAACCAATCAAGGTTACATCCTTATTACTCGACATCTCACGAAAGCAAAACAATCAACAGAAATAAAATGCCAAGGCCATAATGTCGGTAGACATAACTATTTATCTTCACGGCATTCTAATAAAAGAGCATCTACGCATGTCCGACCGTCACTTCCATCGGCGTCTCGAATGTTGTATGCAAATTAAGAACATCGACACGAGGCAAGGAGCGAAACGCAGCTGCGTTAGATCGCACGGCCATCTAGGAGCGTTCGTAAGAACTACTCGGAAAAACAACAGAAACAGGGTCGATGTGTCGATACGAAGATAGCTGGAAACGCCGTGAGTTAAAGATTGATATATTAAATGAAAGAGCTTTTAAATATTGAAAATATGAAACAGGAATTTAAAGACAAGTTTATTAAAAAAAACATTTAATAAAGATACTTAAAGATATTTATCTAGTTTATTTATTAAGAGCAATTAAAGGTAAGTTAATTAAATGTAATTATCTTTAGCTTGTTTAAAGTATGATATTATATTATGAAAAGTATTATATTATATTTTATAAATGGTACTTATGGAATGTATCAGATGTAAAGGAAATAAGCATGGTGATAAGATATTAAATATACCAGGGACTGTTATATTTCCTAACAGAAGCCCCCCCTCTTATCATCCATGCGTGAAAAGCTTTGCCAAAAGAAAACCACATACAATCATAAAGAATTGCAATCTAATACCAATAATCCTCCAATGGCTAAAACAAACTCTACATACATCCATGAAACCTCAAACAGCAACCAATTTTAAAAATTTCCAATTTAAAGTTTCATCCAACACAAAAATATACCAAAAACCTGAATGATGAAAGAAGGCTGGGAAAATTTTAAAAATACAATGAGCTCCAGAATGCTACACATATAAGAAATATATATAGACATAATACATTAATTTAAAACACACATAACAAAAATTTAACCAGTTACCACATACAGTCCAGTCCATCATCTTCAATACCTTTCTTACAGGTCTAACATTATCAAAAATGTTCATATACTGCATAATACTTCAATACATTTAAAAAATTTCAAATTCTTTATAGAAAAATTTTAACAAATACACCCATCTAAAAATTTGAATTTATCCCCTTTCTACATGCATATTACACTTCACTATACATATGTTACCAATATAAGAAAAATTTCACTTATTTATATTTATGATCAAGCAATGCCGGTCAAACATTTCACATTCTAATTTTTACAAAACAACTAATCTATATGGTACCTGCCTATCAGTCGAAAATAGCCCATTAGGAAACATGTCAATCCTTTCTGTCCCATTTAAAACTTTACATTTATGGTAAATACAGAAAAATGCTCCTAACATACATCTTCAACAACTTATCACTTATTAAACCAATTTTAAAAATATATTTTAATGCTACAACCACCTTATCAAAAACCAGATAAACCGGACACACAAGGAAAGGGAACATAACACTCATACAACTTTCATCACCGACGTCTCGGTACATTTGCTTCCATACACTTTCCCATTTGCTTTGGCGCCAAAGACTTCACACACATTCTCTCAAAAAAAAAAATTGGGACAAAGGTCAATTGCAGACTCAGATAAGCAAAAACTTACTCAAAAATTCACTTAAACTTCAAGAAAAAGGACCATTTAAAAACCAGCATTTTAAAAACTGAAAATACAACATCACTGTTGTTATGGTAATAGAGCACCAACCTATTTCACCATTTACGAACAATTTCAACTACGACTACAACAGGCACCACACAGACACTCCAGCAAGAAAAACATCTCTATCAAAAACAAGAACTCTTTTTACACCTAATACATCAAGCATCCGGACACCTGATACAACTTTCTTTAAATATTCGCTAACTCCCTTTTTTTTTCTCTTTCTTTCCTTTCTCTTCACTCTTCACCTAAATTTACTCTTCGCCAAAATTTCACCCAGCATTTCAATTCAATGCATATTGCACCAGCATCACTTGTCAAATAACACTTTAACTTTCTAAATTACAGGAACCTAACACACACTATGAACCTGCCAAGAGAAAACAGCCTTTTCACTAGCCATCTACTATTGTCATGAAAAATCAATTTCCATCAATAGCATAAAAAAAACTATCCATGTGATCAGCAAATTACCATGTCTTTTGAATCCCTATCATAAAAATGATTCAGCAAGACTTCTAAACCTTCAGGCTCATTAAAATTAGCCCAAATTCTGAATAAGCAATCACTGGACCTCTCAAATAACTTGCACAAATATTAAAAACTGTTTCTCTAAAATTTTACTATTTAACATTCATATATATAATCTAACAAAAATTATAACTTAAAAAAATAAGAAAAAAAAACCTAAAAACATTATCACTAACAAACATTGCTCATTAAGGAAAAAGCCTCTCATACAGTTAAAACAATGTTGAAAATTTCGCCTAGCAATCCATGCGACATCTTGTGTACAGCTCAACTGGCCAAAAATAACATAAATCCATATTAACAATGGACTATGTTCTCCTATAATACTACTCCCCATTATACCACTCTATAAAAACTAAACTACCTTTAATAAATTTATGTAAAAATAAATACAAATAAAAACCAGAAAACGTCAACTACCCAAGACTCCAAAAATAGAACATTGGTAGATCAGCACTGTCAAAAATGAGAATTAACATAACAGGATTACCAACCAAAAATACTTCGCCAGGCATCTATACTTCGCCAGGCATTCTATAATATATAGGACAAAACTCACAGAACACTTGCTCATTCCTCACAAACTATATTCAGTCACACTATCTAGATCATGCACTCTCCTATCATACCTCCGTATGCAACTGCTGAATGCAACTACGGATAACATCTCCTTCACTCACAAAAAGAGGATGGATATCTCAGATGCCCGCAAAAATAGAGAAAAGCCATAGCTTAACACCACCAGTTAAGACTTCAACCGATATCACACTGTGCCAAGCAAACACTTCCACATTTTCATTACCTGACAGGAGGAGTATCAAACATCTGAAATCCACCCCTCCGTCAGTAACAGGAAAAATTCCAAAAATTCCCAGACCAGCTGTTCCCTAAAAGATGGCCAATTCCAATGAGCAATAAAATAAAAAAAACAGTATCAAATCTAGGAAATCCAAGATTAATCCCCCATTCAAGAATATATCTTTATCACTGAGCCAATACCTAACACAAACAGCAACCTGGAAAACTGTTATTTGGCATACTCAGGACATTCATAAGATCTCCCAGATAAAAACTAACAAATTAACATAACATTTAAATAAAAATAAAATTTATTCAACATAATTTAAACATATTACTAAAATTTGAGTTCAATCATAAAAAAAAAAATCATATATGATGCAATTTATTACAACTCAATTATTATAAACAACTTCAATATATTTAATACATGGAGGACTAGAAACCATTAATTCATTCTATAAAATTTTAAAGTTATTCAGTATAGTCCATATACACTAAAACTTCTATATAAAAACCAGAAATATTCAGAACAGGAGAAACACAATTAACATGTACAATGAGCCAGCAAAACAGGATTCATTCAACATACTCAACTAAAACAAATGGCTGTATAACCAACCTCATTTGACACAACCTTAAAAATGTCATCAATCCATTGAGCAGTATGTAAAACCCAAATATTCACTCAGCTCATTTAAACTGTACTTTTAATTACTATTAACTTTATATTTTTTAAAAATATCCAAAGAAAAATACTATTAAAAATTCAGACATTTAAATGACCCCCTTTATCAACTTCCATAAATTAAACCCATTCAATATTGCTCAATTATCTATTTATATTTCATTTATACAACTCTGAATAACTGGGTAATTATGTAGGTCTACCATATGTCTACCACAAACATCCAAAATCATAACAGAATTGGAAAAGATTTTAAACATTACTATTTAAGTTAAAATTCAGTTTAAGATTTAACATTAATTCAGAAGGGCCATAAAAATTTTACTTTCTTAAACAAAAACATTTAGAACTTCAATTCATTAATTAAGCTAGCTGTCAGGCAGACGGTGTCAAAATGGCACTTTCAATTACATAACCCAAAATTGTTCCCCTCAAAACTAGATTAAAAAAGTTTACCACTCTACTCTAACACTTTAAATGTCTACCTGACAAGTCTACCCAATTTTAAACAAAACTCAACCACTGCTAAATTTAAATATTAAGTAAAAAAACTACAAAATTTCTATTTCTTAAAGTCATTTCTCCCAGTCCTGGAAAAAATTTAATTATTCATTAATTTAGTTTAACTTCATTATCTTAATATACATAGATATTATCTTATTAATTTGTCTATTTAAACAGACAACTTCAATTTAACCACAATAATTTCATTTAAAACAGTTACACTTTAATTAAGAAGGTCCTGCAATTTTTAATTAAAAGTACACACATGCAAAGTACAATAAAACTAAATGCATTAGCAGGTAAAATTCTCAGATGATGGGGTATCCAATTCTAACACTCGTAATACATCACAATGCAGTATACGCCTTTAACACTTCTCTAACACTTTCTGATGATAAAACTGGATAAAATAAAAGGCTAAAATCCTCGTGAGACGGAGTTCAGATTAAAAGCTTCAGCAATTTAAGTCAAACTTGCCAACAGTTCACTAAAAGTTCTCTCCTGGAACACATGTTGAAAAATAGAGCAAGAACAATCACAAAAATGCACTAAGCTATATTTCTTTAAAATCGCACAAGATAAAGGAGCCCATCACGCTCCACTAGTTAGCACTTCTCAAAACAATTTTGACACCACTTTCACTAAAAACACTAAATATAGCACAAATTCATGTATTCAGACTTGCTTCTAAAAAGAAAATTCTTGACTCTTAAACACAAGATCTCACAGAAGAGCACTTTCTACTTGTAACCTTGATGAAACAGCATAAATTCTCTAATCTTCAGCCAAAAAATTTTGTATATACACTATCATCTTTTAAAAAAAGGAGGTACTAATTTATTCGAAAACCATTTTTAGACACGCCATGAGTCTGAAGTAAAATTTAATTATCTCAAATTTCACCAAAATACTTCAAAAATTTACTAATTTTACACATTATGATATTAAACTTCAAAAATAATTACCTTATAATTATATTATATCAAGCTGCTAATAATTATTTCAACATTTCTTAAAATTACTTACGATTTCAACATAATTTAAACTTCGGCCCCCCCTACTAAGCATATCGCTAACATCCGTTAATGGCCGATGTTATAATTTATCATATCATAAACTAAAACCTGTTAAGGTCAACAAGATAAAGCTACATTTTTAAGACATAAAACAAATATATTTATTACCAAAATTAGATTTAAAACGATCTTATTTTAAAATTTACTTTAAACATTTCAAAAAAAACTTTTTCATTCAATTATATTTATTTCTACTTTTAAAAACGATTTTATATATTCAAAAATAAACTTAAGCATAGGTAATTAAATTAACTAAAAATAATCTCAATTAACCAAAATGCACTTCATGCAAATAAACCAACTGCAAAAACAAAATTTATATTTGATTAAAATTTAACTTATTAAATATATGAAAATCCTTATTGTTATATTACGCCCATAACCCTTATTGTGTCAGTACAAATGTACTGACTGGGGTTGTTAAAGAAATAGCAGAGGAAACTACAGTAGAAGCGTAATAGCTGATTTTATAAACCGCAAAAGCTGAACTATAAGATTTAAGATTCCATTTAATCAATTACTAAAATTGAGTATCTATTCTATAAGTTCAGTAAAGATTAAAATTAATGACAATTTGTTTAAAACAAACAAATATATTTATTTAAACTTAATATACATAAGTACAATAAACTTAAATATAGATTTCACTCACTTAATGTAAAAAGAATTATCCAAATAAACAATAGTCAGACATCATGACGTGCACAGAAATTCAGCAAAATAATTATAATCAAAAACATCTTTAAACACATATTCCGGAACTCAAAGTAAATGATGACATTAAATGTTGAACCACATGCCTCTGCATCAATCATCTGGAACCATAAATACGTAATCTCCAGATACCTTAGTATGGAGTCTAACACTTTAATGACGATTTTTATCCAGCTAGGTTAGTCTTGCGTATATATTATTTCAACTTATACGAAGAAAACACCATGCCTAAAACATCGACATCGCTGAAAAGGGAAAACCCCCAGTTCCAGAATGATCGCACAAGTAAAACGCGATATCACTTTAATTGTCTTCTTTCACAAATAAAACCAAAACAACATTCGGAAACCAAACTTAATTTAGACTATCTATTACACAATTCTAAAGAAAACCAATCAAGGTTACATCCTTATTACTCGACATCTCACGAAAGCAAAACAATCAACAGAAATAAAATGCCAAGGCCATAATGTCGGTAGACAGAACTATTTATCTTCACGGCATTCTAATAAAAGAGCATCTACGCATGTCCGACCGTCACTTCCATCGGCGTCTCGAATGTTGTATGCAAATTAAGAACATCGACACGAGGCAAGGAGCGAAACGCAGCTGCGTTAGATCGCACGGCCATCTAGGAGCGTTCGTAAGAACTACTCGGAAAAACAACAGAAACCGATGTGTCGATACGAAGATAGCTGGAAACGCCGTGAGTTAAAGATTGATATATTAAATGAAAGAGCTTTTAAATATTGAAAATATGAAACAGGAATTTAAAGACAAGTTTATTAAAAAAAACATTTAATAAAGATACTTAAAGATATTTATCTAGTTTATTTATTAAGAGCAATTAAAGGTAAGTTAATTAAATGTAATTATCTTTAGCTTGTTTAAAGTATGATATTATATTATGAAAAGTATTATATTATATTTTATAAATGGTACTTATGGAATGTATCAGATGTAAAGGAAATAAGCATGGTGATAAGATATTAAATATACCAGGGACTGTTATATTTCCTAACAATAATAGGGGTGCACAAATGTGACAGCAAGATTAATTTAAACTAATTTGTTGATTAGGAATTACGTGAAAATTAAAATAACAAATCAGAAACTCATTAACATTTAATAATTAAAAAAAACATTCTAATTTGTATTTGAAAGACACACCCCTTTCGCCCGCAGTGCCAAAACAAAACAGCTCCCGAAAACATACCGAACAAGAGCGGCGGTGACGCATGCGCACAACACACGAGCGGGGAAGAGCCGCCGAATGACGATGACGTCACAGCTCAGCGCTGATTGAAGCGAACTCAGGAGGGATGGTTTGCCATAGAAACAACGTACAAGGCGCGCGATCGCTGGTAAAAAGGCATTTTAAAAGAACAGCAATTAAACTGGAAAGGCTATAAAATAGAAATACGTTGAGCTGAAATATAAAGTAATTAAAAAAGATAAAACTGTGATATATCTTTATCACAAATGGGTACCTGGTTTTGTCCAAACAGACGACCAAAAATGAACATGGTCATTCTCCTGAATAACTGGACACTTCTACTTGGCATCAAAATATCGTGTGAAAGCTGTAGAAAACAGTGGTTTACTTACCTAAATCAATACGTCAGACTGGATTTAATTAAAGAGCTGAAAAGACGGCAAAAACTTAAAACATTTAAGGTGAATTTCTTTCCAATAGCACTGCATGGACACAGAGACTAACTCACTTCAAAAGCTGATGGCACACTGCTAGGAGATGCTAAGAGATATAGCTAAGGTGGCAGATGGGTGCTATCCACAGGGCCTCACCCATCAGTGAGAAAACAGGGTACTCGGTTTGACCCGCCTACCCAGTTGTACCCAACTCTCCCTTACATAATCTAATTCATTATAAATTAATCATTTTTTTATTAAATTGTTTAAAAAATATATATATTAAGGGTACATTAGAGATGTCAGCATATTATTTTTTCTTATATTTATTGATATGAAAATTAAAAAATAAATTAGTATGTGATATATTTCAATTAATATACTATAGAGATATAGACAAGTGACATGTTAATGAATGGCATTGTAAGAAAAAGTTTTTAAAAATTGCTCCAATTTCATTTCTATCTTATTCTATATTCTCCATACTCATAAATTTTGGGTTCATAATTTATGTTTATTTAGCTTTAAATATGCTAAAGCAGTATTATTTTTTTCCCATTACTTTCTATTATTATTAAAGACATATATTAAACCTAGTTTGAATGTTTGATTTTCAGTTCATTAATTTAATTTTGATATGGAACAGAAATATTGGTCATATTATTCAGAATTATTTAATTTCATTTTCTTGCTAAACATGATTTTATGTGCAGTTTTGATGTTTTTAAAGTAATTATTAAAAACTAGGAATGATCTAAAGTTACCTGGCATTTACTAGGGTTAAATAATTATGTATGTAAAACAAACTCAGTGAATACTAAGAATCTGTATTATGTTTCAGACATGACACTGTTTTTATAAGCTAATTTGATGAAAGAATTCTAACTTTAATGAAGTAATAAGAGCCATTTCAATTAATACATATCGAGTATGTATAAATTAAAATTCTGTTACTTATAAAATTGACTTATTTTGCAATATCTCTTTATTTGAAAGGTAAAAGAACCTCAAACATAGTCAAGGATATTTTTTATCACTTTATATGTGCATGTTTTGTAAACTGCAACTTTGTGTTTTTGTCAACTTGATGATGTTCTGTGTTATTTTGAAGTTCAAAATGATGATTGTTATTTTATTTTCTACTTTATGATTTCCAAACAAAGCTTTGAATACTTATTTTATTGAGGCCACCTTTTCTTAGTACTTGTTGGGTTTATTTCAAAATATTACTTGCTTGTTTAAAACTTTCTTCTTTTCAATTTATTATTCTAATTAGGAAAATAAAACTAATTTGTATCCCTCTCATTTCAAAATGTTCTCAATTCAATCTAGGTAACCATGGAGGAATCTATGATTGTGGGTGCTTTAGAGACTTTAAATGAAGAAGCATTGGAAGATGCTTTGGAAGAAAAGGGCATGCAAAGGCGAATATCGTCTAATCCTGCCATTGTTAGCAATCCACTTAGCCCCATCCTTTCCGATACTGAAGAGCATTTGCACGATGAGCAATTAGATGTAGAAAAAATGCCTGTTGTAGCAAACACTCCATCTGAAATGGACTGTATGTATATAAGAAATTTACAGAACTCTCCAGCTCTTCGTGTGAGGTATTTTTAGAGATTTTTAGTCTTTGCTATCTAATGCTGTAGATTGTTTAGAATTATTTAAAATGCATATGTTATGATGTTTTAAAAAATAGGTTAATTCCTTTAAAATTATGCATTAATATCATATACTTTCTAATTACTCAAAAAATTGAGAACTTTTAGGTGTCTGAAAAAGCAAAGTAGATATGTGTACATGTATTCGACAAAATTCTGCTCGATAATGAGCAGTTATAGCCAGTAGTGTTATAAACACACTAGGGGTAAGAAAATGTATATTGTATAATATTCAATACTTATAGTATAAGTTTCCTGAAAGTCACTAAAATTAGAAACTAAACATGATTATAGTTTTGAGAACAATTAATAAACAATTTGTTTCATGAGATGGAACAGAATGCAGCATACACTCATAAAAAGTGAAGTAATTCTTGCATACTTGATTTTGCCTTATGTGTATGCATTTTCTCCACAACTTGATAAAGAGAACCATTTTTTGATTTTTCGCGAAATTATAGTTATGTTTTTTCATTATTTTGTGGAACTCCAAGGAGATTATAATATCACATAATTATGATCATATCTTATGCTTTCAGCTTTCCTAAAATTTGTTTTTACTGTTTTATTCTTCCTATTGGTTTTAATAGTTTGTGCATATCGTACAATGAAAGGAAAGAATCATATAAAAATAAGTCTTTTTTTTTTTTTTTTTTTAATAATGACATTTAAAATTATATGTGTTCACAATTATAACAGAATGAACAAATCTTTTGCATGATTTTTAACTATTGCTGTTTTATTTTATTGATATAAGTTGTTGGTTTTGATTATTTTAGTGCAATATCTCTCAGTGACTCTATGACAGATGTAGAAACAGCCTCCCTTGGAAGGACCCAGGTCTATATGGAAGCTTCATCTTTATCCAATAGCAGGACTAAAATTGATGACTACGACTCTGCTTCTACTACTTCAAGTCCCTCTCATAAAAGTGATTCTGAAAAGAAGACCAAAAAACTAATTCAGAGACCATCATCGCTTATTTATGACCCCACAAATTGCTCTGTCTCATGTAAAACTGAATCTTCATCATCAAAGTCCAAATTAGTTTACTCTGATAAGTCAAATAAAAAGAATCAAGAAAAATATAGTCAAATTTCTAACAGAAGTAAATCTAAATCAAGATCTCGTTCAAAGTCTGAGTCATCTGATAGCTCTACAGAAACTGAAGAGAAAGTGAGACCAAAATGTGTGTCTCAGAAAACTGCACCTACTCCAGGTTCTGATGCAGATGGATTTTACTCTGATGATGAACATACTCCGTTAGTTTCGCCTTTCCATATAAATCGATCTAGTCACTATAATTTGCAGTCAGCAAAATCTGAAAAAGAAAGTACACCAGAGAAATCTATTCCAAAGCACAGCAAATCAGATGCAGGCACCCGCAGAAAATCTCGCAAGCCCTTGGAAAGGCAATTTTCAATCGACAGCAATTTGTGTGACCATTCAAGACCACCGCCATCTTCAACATCCATGGTGGAAATATCTACTCCTCATAGTGCTGTTAGTTATGTTCCAGTTTTACCTGCTTATGTGCAAGATGTATCTGATGCTTCTTCACCCGAGCTTCAGGTTGCAGCACTTCTAGAAAGCCAAGTTCACAATGAAACTGTATTGTAATAAAAAAAAAAAATTAACTATATGCAGGGTTGCCAAGTGATCTAAAATATCTGGAAATTTTCTGCAAGTGTATTAAGAATTCACAAATGCACAGTAACATAAAAATTATGGGTGGGGCACAAGTAGTTATTATCAAATAAATTGATCAATTCAGATTATCAATAATTAATAAAATATTTATGAGAATAATTAATTGCTGAAACTAATTATTAATGAAATTTCCCTAAAGTCAACATTTTAATTATTTTAGATAGCATATTAAGATACTGGAATTGGTGAGAGTTATAATTATAAAATTCTGAGACAATGGGAGATGGGGCAGAATCCTTCACATATAAAAAGTTTTCACAGAAAAAAAGTCTTAAAGTATAATTGTGTAATAATATTTTTCATTACAATACATGAGTTCACCTGACACTACTTAAAATTTTACATTTGTTTCATATTAAAATTACTGCAAGTAATTGCTGGTTGGAAGTTTCAAAATATCAAGTTAAATAAATTAAAAATGAAAAAGTGACTTGCAGAGCTCATGTTGAAGCCCCTGATCTGCAAATGTACTAGTTAGAAATAAAATTAATGTGTGTAATGCTCCCTTTATACAGAGAGCTGTGTTTTTGGAGATGAATTTTTAAACATTAAGTACAGCAAATAATAATAAATAGTCTTTGAAGCAGCTCATGTGGCAAAACAAAACTGCATCCATCCTGCAAACGTGTGCAATATATTACTTGTTCAAGAAAACTGCATGTATTGAAAATAATTTTTCCTTATTAAATGATAAATTTTAGACTTGCAGAAAGTATTTTCTTGGGATTTCTCAATTTATATATATTTTTTTCTTTCTATTCAAAGCATGGTAAATGTTTCTGTGAAAACAAGTTTTCTACATATACATTTCTTATATACAGTATGGAACCATTTATCCGGAATCCAGTTAACCGGAAAACCAGTTATCCGGAATGATATTTCCAATTGACTGATTTCAGAATCTTTCCAGAAAAAAGTGCCATGCAGTGCCAGTTTGACATGTTCATTGCTTGATAGATAACCACATACATTGTACAACTTGATCAATATCTTGGATTTAAAATGAAAGCCTGTTTAGTTTGATATTGAGCATTTTGAGTTTTATGCAGTATTATTGTTTCCAAGGTATTGCCAGAATTTGCTTTCTTCAAATTCTGATTAATCTTTGATCCTGGAAGGATCTGAGCCTTAATCAGAGTAATCTAGTAATTAATTTAAAATCAGTAGCAATGTTACAGCCACATATATTCTACAAATCTCATCAAACAGGTATTGTTTAATGTCCAACCAGTTATCCAGAAAAACCAGTTATCCGGAATACATCTGGCCCCGACCATTCCGGATAAATGGTTCTGTACTGTATATATATATATATATGCTACATATTCCATACTTTGACATTCAAAGAAACATCTTTAAAGGAAAAATAAAAACTAAATTTATATATTTTGATCTTAACAGTGGAAACCATGATTGTCTGTGGTAAAAATATAACTATTGTCATTTTATAATATGAAAAATTAAATTTTTGGCACATTTATAGATGCATTGTGAGAATCTTTTTTAAGTTTTATTTTCTTAAATTAAAAAGAGTATGATTTTTAATTTGCTCTTGCAGAACCTTAAAAATTACTGATATTTTATATTGTGCTACTGAAATTGTTGAAAAAATATTGGCAATCCTGTATATGCTGTAAAAATCAAAATTACGACATTTTTTAATTACCTGTGGTCATATTTTCTTGGTGAATTTGTGCTAACAAATGACACACCATTGCGGTTCCCAATCAAATATGTTGTAGGTAAAAAAAATATAGCTATTTTGCTTGGAAATCAAGATTATTATATTATTTGGTCTTTTCTAATTTTTCTTCTGATCATATTTTCCTTGGTGAATTTTTTTCAATAAAAAAGATATCATTGAGGTTTGGCACAAAAAAAAATATATTAGATAAAACATTTATTGCCATTTTTTATGAAGATTCAAATTATTACATTATTTGATTATCTCCTATCACATGTTTTTACTAAATCTTTGTTGCTAAAAGAGACATTTTTGGTCTCTGCTTAAAGGTATTATCATTTTTGTTTTAAAAATATATAAATAAAACACAAATTTGCATAGTTAGTGTATTCACATAACTTCACAGTATTATTAATTCAGCAATTAACCTCAATGATCTAATAACTTTTTTATCTTCTTTTGAAAGTTACTTTCTTTAATGTCAAAATAATGTCTTTTAATTTTCATAAATATTTATAATTATATAATATAAATAATAAAGACTTTATTATATATCCCAAAACTCAAAAAACAAAAAAGTGATGCTTCCTTTAAAATAAGTAAATAAAAATAAATAATAAATTAAGCAAGAATCACATTAAAAATACAGAAAGATTACAATGGCATTTTTTTTAAATACTATTCTAGCTAGTTAAATGAAATGAACAATAAAAGTTTTTTTAATATTAAAAATATACCAAAAAAGAAAAAAAAAATTGAAATAATAGATTTTAGATAGAATGAAAAAAATAATATTTTATGCATCATTGATTTGTTAAAAGTATTTTAAATCATGAAAAAATGTTATTCAATGTGTTTTGGTTGTTAAATTCCTTTATATTTGGTATAAATATAGATAAAATTGTCAAAATATTTTTTTAAAAAGAACAATCATGCCCTATATTAGCATTGATTTTTGAAATTATGTGACTAAAAAATTGAAAGTAGTGGATTGTATACATAAATATTTTAGTGTACATTTTATTTTTATAGATTGTATATAGAATTATATGTTTGTTCTTATTTTAAAATACATGTATGTATATATATATATTGATTAGCTATGGTCACAACTATATTCATTAAATACTGCACTGCTTTTTAAATTGTTGTAAGAAACTTTGATCATGAAGGAAAGATTGTGAAATGTGAATAAGTAAACATTTTAATCTTCTTAAAGACAAACTGGTTAAATTTTCTCTGATTTGTATTTTAAACATAGAAATTTCAACCCTCCATAATTGTCTGAAAATTTTCTTTTTTAACATATTTTTTATAAAACTACTCATAATACTTGTGAAGTAATATTTAATTGGTAGTTTAATGCTAAAATTTCTTACTTATTCGTCCATCTTAAATACTTTATAAAAATATCACTCCATTGAAAGTATTTTCATGTAAAAGCAATTTAACTTGTAGTAAAATTATGCGATAGATGCTTGGAGGGTTCATATCATTCTTATGTTCATAATAATATTGACATATTTTATGTTGCAAGGATTATGGTTTTAAATTTCTTCAACAGCTTGAAGTTTTTAATTTCAAGACTATGAAAGATACATATCTTTTGCAAATAATTTGCTATAGTGAAAATTGTATTACACTTCAAAAGAAAGTGTAAATTAAAAGCTCTTTCTCTTTACTTTTCTTGTCTTGGATAATTTGTATCGATTGCTATAATATTTTCATTCTTTTACACCAACTTCAGTCTTAAGAGTTTATATATAAAGCTCTTTTTTTTTCCCCAATCAATAACTAGTTGGAAAACAGAACATTAGAGTGTTATGGGACCAGTTCTGTAAAGTTTTATATTATTATTCTGTAAAGTTTTATATTATTATTATTGTTTTTACATTGCTTGCAATCAGCAATAGAAGCGTAGATACTTAGAATATAAGAAATAGTGTAAATTTCTTTCATAAAATTAGGCAAATAATTACTATTCAGAAATAGTAATAGCTCATGAGCTCCAGGTTGGAACTATTCTTAAACTATTTTAAGTTTTGTTTTTATTATGTATAAAATTATAATATGCTAGTTCATTTTATTTTTTTTCCTCTCCTAATGCAGTTACTATCTATAACAGGATTTATCTTAAGAGGGCAAAATCCTTCCCTTTTCTCTATTGCAAATAATTCAAGTATTTTCTAAGGAACTTACAATCACCCCTGTTATCTCCCATGCACAATTCTGTAAATATAATAAAAATGTGTCTACTTGAATTAGACAGGAAATGCAGTATCTAATAGTGATGAACATTGGGTTAACACATGACATAAGTGACTCATAAGGCTTTTAGTTCAATCCATTCAATTAATATTAATAGCTGAATATTCCTTAAACTTTTCAATTTAGCTGTTTCTAGAGATGGGACTTCTAATTCAAATCCTAAACATGCTTGAATATTTAAATTTTCTTAAGCTTGGCATATTTTAAGGAGTGAGCCAATCACGTGCAACCCTCATCAGGGCAGATTGTCGCTCATAACATATTTAGATAAGTTTTTATTTTCAAATTAGCAAATTACTTCAAGCCACAGGCAGGGTACTTATAGTACTGAAAATAATTCTTCACTTAGGAGCTTTTTACTTTAATATCTCTTAACAGCATGGAATTTTGAAATTGTACTGAAAAGAAATCACATAGGAGCTTGTTATTTTAATATATCTTAACAGTATGCAATTTTGAAATTGTACTGAAAAGAATTCACATAGGAGCCTTTTATTTTAATATTTCTTAAAAGCATGAAATTTTGACTAATTCGGTTTCTGTTCATTAAATTAATTATTTATGCATATTTAATCTATAATAATAAAAATTAAGCTTAATGCTCAGAAAAATGATTTAGGAATGCAAAAGTTAAATTCAAGTATTTTAAATAATATTAATAAAAGAACTTTAATTATACTAATTATAGAAAATGCAAAAGGATTACTCCCAAAACATTTTGTCCCAATGACTTAAGACAGTGTCTTCACATTTAATGATATTAAAAAGAAAAACATTTTAAAGTTTTCAGTTAAAACTGAAGAAAAATCAATTCTAAGGATATAGTTTTTAAAATTACATATTTTTTTAAAGTCATATAAATGACATTTAGAAAATGTAGCATGTAATTAAAACTTAGTTATTTTTCTCAGACGAATTTGAGCTAAAGAATGAAAAATATCTCAACCTTTCCAGATTGATTTAAAAAAAAAAAAAAAAAAAAAAAAATCAAAACATATATTGAGTTTAGAAATTACTTTATGAGTTACAGTTGTACAAATAATTTAAAATTTCATTAAAATGTTATCCAGTTCAAAAGTTTTTCTCTTTCACACATATGCATTGTTTTTTTTTTTTTTCTTTGCTTGATAGATAGATTTAACATTTCTGGTTATTTTGTATAAATAAATGGGATGTGTTTATGTCTTCTTCTGCCCCACTATTCTAACTTTTATAAAAATGAACTAAAATTTTAGATTTTAAAAGCAAACAGCAATATTTTCCCTTTTAAAATGATCATCCATATACTGGGTATCATATAGTTTTTTTTCTTTCATTTTCAGAAATACATAAATATGTCAAATGAATTATATCCAATTTCCACAAAAGTCATTTAATTACTATAAAATTCAAGTTTATAAATCAGCTCTAGTCAACAGTTTTACCCACCAACCTTTCTATTTGATATATGTGCTAAACCAGTGTTGCAATGTGTAATTATTTTCAAAATCTTTAATGATTTGTAGAGTTACAAAACTCACCAAGAAAAAAGTCCCATCTCTAGTTATAAACAGGAGCAAGAAAGAGAAGCTGAAATTGAAGCATTCATCTAAAAGAAATGAAGGTTTAATATTCCAAATCATGTGACTGATTTTCTTTTACAATTGATTATCTACCTCAACCTACTGTAATAATTTAATTATCATTTCACCATTGAATGATAATAATTATATAAATTTCCAAGTTGTAGTAAACAGTCATCAATAAATATATATAGCTCGTTCAAAAATGATTGGCTGTGCTTATAACTACATGAAAAATATCAAATGTGTGGTTTGTGTATGTGTAAGGATCAATTATAGTAAAATTTATTATTACAAATCAAGGTTTCTTTACTTTTGTAGAAAATTGCTGTATCATTTGTGCTATAATGTAGGTGTATTTCTGGACAACACTAATGCAGCATAGAAACATACAATCTTAGGCAATGCTACATGGTGCCTTCTCTGGCAGAAAAAATGGTTATTTTTAACACCTACATGAGAGTATCCACAGAATCATATCTATATTGTAAAGCCCATAAATGTCTATCCATTAATAACTCTGAGCTGAAAAGCAATAGATTTTGTGACATCTGCTATTGCTTTGATTTCACATATCTTCACTTCTAAATATTGCAGAATTTCAATCTTTACTCGATCAAATGGAACAAAATTTCAAATTCAAATAAAGTTTGTTTGAAAATTGTTACCAATTTTTTAAATTAAATAAAAATTGTTGAAATCATGAAAATTTTAAAACTATTAATACTAAAGTCAATAATAATAAACATTTGTTTGCTATTGCAATGAAAAGTAACATACATATAGGGATCCAATAAAATGTTCAAAACTATAAAGTGGCAGGTTTACCAGAATCGACGATTTATTGCCCAAACTTCATAAGGATGTCTTTTTCTGGTTTCACTAGATGTCTGTCTGAGTTCAAAGACAGCAAGGAGTCTGCTGAAATATTTAAAAAAAACTGTCGGCATTGACAATTGTACACAAATCTCGCAGCATCTAGCACACATCCAATTGATAATGGGGAAGATTCACTTTCAATGAATAAGAAAACTCAATAGGTCTTATCTTTCAAAATCCTAAACACCATTAGCTAAAAGGACTTTAAAATGGAAAAATTCTGTGCTGTATGAATACTGTATTCTCTCACCACTGAAACAGAAGCAGCAACATATGTAGATCTCGACTCAGCTTCTTTTCATCCCAAATTTTGCTTCTAGTAATAAACTTTATTTGATGCATTAGAAGCATATGTGAGTCATGCATTAAAAAGCATTTTCTAAATACAAATATTTTGTTTTGTATGGTGTTCATTGTTAAAATATTTATGGTCATACTGATTTGTTTGGTTTATTTCTGATGTCACAATTTTAAGTTTTAATTCATAATGGGAAATGTGAATGTGGAATTACATTGGTGACAGAATAATGTAATAAAGTTTAAAAATAATAGCTATTAATTAATGAACTGATTTATGAAAATCTTCCCCTTCTTTTTTAAAGAGATAATCTGGCAACAATACTGCCTACAAATCTTATGGGTTAGCAGTGGCGTAGCTAGGATGGGTGACACCCGGGGCGGATGTAAATGGCCCCACCCACCCTTCTCACCCCACCACCACCAATACTAGCAGGAAGAAAATAATAATTTTTTATATTTCAAATTTCCAATACAGTAAAAATTTATCTGTTATGCCGATTTTTGCAGGTTTTAAAACAAATTGATCAAAAGACTCAGACATTTTATAAAGCGATTCGAGTCTAGCTTTTTTTCCTGTCTTTGTTTTCAACTACTCTTTGATGTACGAACACTCCAAGGCATGATAGCATATGCTCTCTTGAAATTCGATGGTGCAATCACAGACTACTATAGATTATATGGTTTGTGGGTCCAATCTCTTTCGAAAAAAGGACAAAAGATCCCAAGGCAACAATAGCACAAAAAATGACCATAACCATTCCTTATTTATATTTTGTCCTCCCATATAAGAAACCACAGGAGCGACTCATTACTTATCCCATAGTCCGCATAAGTTAATGTGGCACCTATATCTAGAAGAAAATCTTCCTTTTAAAGTTGGTTTTTGCTACTCACTCATTGGATAGGTAGGTTTTTGTACACTGGCGCATATCTAATTTAGGCACCCTATTGTGTTGTAACGCCTCCTCTATGCAGACCCGATTATGATGGTAAGTGGTAGCGTATCGAATCAGTTGCAGAGAGAATCTTCTATATTTTTAATAAATTTTTATTGGAACACAATATAGATTCTAATATTAAATATACAAGGGGTAGTTACATCATTTAATTATTTAAGAGGGTCATCAGCTTGCGATTAATATTCTAATGACTTAGAGTCTAACTCTCAATACAATAGTTCTGCAAAACACAGTCTGCTGTCGTTTCAATGTTCAGTTTCCTCGGGCCTAGATGTACCCGTTCCGTACTCGGAATATCTTGGTTTCTATGATAGATTGGAATTAAGAACTCCTTCACCGGCACTAGTCGTACCTTTGCTTGTTTAGGGCTTTCTCAGATACATGGCGTATCAATTCGTCAGAGGTGAGACCTCTCCAGCGTCTTAACCACGCTGAGTCAGAAACAGATGTTTCTTATCCTCTCTCCAGAGAGTAACTTCACTCGTTGTGATTTTTTCCAAAAACTGACTTTCTCACTCTCAATCTCTCACAGGGGATTTTACACTAGGGGCGGGGATTGGGTCGAGGCGGAGCATATTGAAACCACTCAGCCTCTGAGCAACTCTGGGATACGACATTCCCATTTATAACAAGTCTGTTATTGGATATTCCATAACAAAGGACATAGAATCGTGTGCAGAGTTTGTCTCCCCCAACAGGTGCTATTTCTCTCACGACTCCGGCATAGATCAAAGAACTAAGCTTCTGCTGGGGTGATCTTCTTCGATACATCAATGTCCGAGAACCTCGCTCGCAGCACAAAAGACGTTCGGTGTTTTACTTTACTTCAAAGCTACACCAACGTGAGAAGGTATGCCGGAAACAGTTCTTTCCAGGCGTTCCCACGGGAAAGTCTAAGATGACACACACTAACACCTGGGTGAAGAGACTCAATTCTTTACACTGTGTAAAATTTTAGATTATCCAAGGAAAGAAAAATTAACTCTGTTGTGTGGTGCGCTAATTTCATTTTACGTCAGAATTATTTTCCAAATTATAAGATTATATATATATTTTTGCAAATAAAGATCGGGTATCACTCCTTACAGGGTGACACCTGGGGCGGACCGCCCCCTCCGCCCCACCTTAGCTACACCACTGTGGGTTAGGTTCTTGAGAAAGTTTTCAAAAAATGTTTAAAATGGGAGGGAATTGAGAGGTAACGTCAATCATTTCTGAGTGATCCTATGATTTACATTCAGGGGTTAAAGGGTTAGTGCAAAACTAAATTTTCTTGTAATTCAAACTAATTATTTTACAATTGAATGATAAGATGAAAACTGCATGGACTCTAAGTTTTATTGAAGAATTATCAATTAATATAAGATGTATTAGTAAACATTTACTCTTGAAGGGTGTTTTTTCTTTTTAAGATGTTTATATTTTTTTATTTTGTTTACCTCAGTATATTTTTGTATTCAATAGCATGCTGAAATATTTTGTTACTGCTTTTTTTTATTTACTTAATAGTATTGAATATTATATTTTATATTATTAACATCATGGGTGCAAAAAGTCCATCCAAGCCAAGACTGAAGACTAGATGATTTCTATTTGATTGCATTATAGCTAAATTTTTACAATAAAAAAAAGTGATTGAAAGTTTTAGCTTGTAAAATTGCTATTTAAATATATAAAGTATAATTTATTATCAGTCACAATCTCTCCAAGACTGCAATCACTCCTGAGACTGAAGATCCTGCACCCATGATTAACATGTGCTATTAATTTTTCTAAAAAATTCATTTGCAATTGAAAACTGAAACACTCATATTAATAAACAAATTAAAATTTATTGTTATAAGTATTATTTGCAATGTTTTACTGTGTGAAAACCTAGAAATAATAAGACAAAAATAAAATTATATTTTATTACAATCTGAAATGTTTTTTTTTTTTCTTTCATGGGTTCTAGATATTATTTTTACTATGCCTGTCTAAATTTTGTGTCTTTTCTGCTAATAGTGAAAAATAAATTTTGCAGTTCAGCAAACAACCTTGATTTTTTCCTCCATTCCCTGATCACTAATATATTTATATTCACCAAATATATTAATAACCCGGTTACATTAACTCAAGATCATTAACCCTTGTAATCTTTACAGGGTTCCTACGGGTCAGGGAAAACAGGAAAAAGTCAGGGAATTTGAAAATTGAGGCAAAAAGTCAGGGAATTTTTAAATTTTTTGAAAAGGTCAGGGAAAAGTCAGGGAATTTTTGATGTACTACTTTCCAACAGGATCTCAGTTATTGTAAATGAAGAAATTTTGAATTAATTATTCCTCTGATATATAATTTTTATATAAAATTTATGCAAACTATGCAATAATAGCATAATTTGAAAAATAATTTAAAATTGGAAATACATGCAGCACATAATTTTTTTTTAGCATTTATCTAGAGTAAAACACAGCATACACGAAAATGGCACTGTTCTTTTGGAAATTAGTTCTGGTCAGGTTAACAAAGATTAATCTGACCCAAATTCTAAAAATTTCTTTGAAGTCAAACTCCCCCCCCCCCCCCTAAAAAAAAATAAAAAAAAATAAAAATAAATTCATAGACCTTGAATTGCCAAAGACAATTTTTACGACCTGCAATCCGACTTGATCCTGAAGAACTGTAAGCTTGAACAAACATGAAATGAAAAAAAATTAATATCATACTTAAATCCAATTATGAATTAATAATCTATAATTATGTATCTAATATGAATTTTATTTGTTATGAAATAAATTGAATACATATTAATTCATATTCATAAAGTTTATTTGGGTTCGTACAGTGATTTTTGCTCTGCACTTTTTAGAGTTTTTTCGTGTTCTGTGGCGATTTTTGGACATTCGAATTCAGACAAATGAATTTGGTTTCAAACTTTTAGCCCAATATAGAAAATTTTTTCTTCTGTGATTTTTAAATTTTTTAGCATTCTGTGGTGATTTTTTTGACATTCCTAAACTAATTCAGGTTAGCCCACTATATCAAATTTTGTCCTCTATGATTTTAAATTTGACTGATTTAACACTTTTGAATGTTTTCTGCATCTGAATTTCAGAATAGCATTCAAGCATGCATCACAGTGACATTCTGCCAGAAAATCCATTTTAATTAATATCTCAGCCTCATGTGGATTTGGGCCTGCCTTGAGCTATCTTCATTCAAAATTTCAAACCTCTATGCATGGTAGATTTTCCTAGCTATCGCACACAGATAGACATCTTTCTTTAATTATAGTGTAAAACTAGCTGACCCATGATAATAACCTTAGATAAGTCTCAAATTTGTATGAATTTATATTTTTGAATGAAAAATGCACGAAAAAATATTGGTATTTACTGGTAAAAGGCTTGTAAAAAGTCATTTTCTTGTTTTTTCACATAGGGTCATTTCATAGTTAAAAAAAGGTTTTTATTGTCTGAAATCTTTGAAACTTTTATCGGTTATAACTCTAAGGATTTTGCAGCTTGTGTAAAAATTTTGTGAAAAAAATATTGATATCTAGTTGTAAAAGAAATGTTTTCTTCTTGGGATTTTTCGTTTGTTTGTTTGTTTTCGCATCGGATCCTTTAACATAGCCAAAAAAAAAAAAAAAAACTTATCATCCGAACTCTCTGAAATTTTAATCAGTTATACATATAACTGTATCCAAACCCTCTTTAAAATTTAATCAAAAAATATGTAAATTTAGTAGTGAAAACATAGCCAAAGTTGTGCTGAAACAGTCGACGTTTTACTGTTTTCATTGAAAAATTCTCAGATTTTATTAATTTTTAAAAAAAATATTTCTACTTGTCCAAACATTTTGAAATTTTTATAGGTGATGTAAATTTGGTCTGCCGAGATGCAGTAAAAAGATTGTGTTAGAATACAGATGTTTAGTTATTTTTATCGTAGAAAAAAGATGCTTTTAAAAGGGTTAAAATTCGTATTTTTGAAAAACAATTGCACTGTCGAAAAGAAGAATGTCTCAGCTTTAACAGTCTTTATTTTATTTGTCGGTAACTCTAAAATTGTGGCCTGGGGGAGTGTTTCTGTAACGGGGAAAGAGTCGACCACAAAAACTGCCCTTTTTGAAACTTGGATGGAAACTTTCTTGGACTTTGTCCTCTTGAATATGTGATGACAAATCTTATCGTTTCAGTGTTTTGCACTTTTTGTTTAGCTATAGGCAACATTGTTTCCTTATTTTAGAGATCTTCTTCCAGTATTAGGCACTATAAAATAAGTCATATATGAGTTTTTGCAAAAGAAAGAAGATATTCCTATTAGAGTAATGCAGTTTTATGGAAATTAGCAAGTGTCTGTAACTAGGAGGTGTCTATTGTGGAGCATTTTATAACAATATATAGGCCAAATTTTTATTACGAAAGGTCAGGGAAATTTTTGTAAAAAAGTCAGGAAAAACCTGGAAAAGTCAGGGAATTTTTTTACCAAAATTGTGTAGGAACCCTGTTTTACTACATGATGTACAGAAGCAGCTATTTTGCATCAACTAGACTCATAAATCAAATAATTTGAAAGAATATTTATAACTTGACTTTTTCAATTTAATTATTGAAAGTATAAAATAAATGTTAACAATCAGGCATTTCTTCCAATTTACAAGGGATTAATGATGATGTTATTGATCCTGGGTTAAAGGGTAACCAGAAAAAATAATATAAATATGGGAAACATACTTCTTATAAAAAATTGATTATATATTAGGTTGCTTAACTGATTACTTGTACACCAAATTACAGAAACAAAGTCTAGAATGTTTAATTTTACATATACTATATATTCCAGCATATAATGTTCACTTTGAAACATCAAAATTTACAGGTGTATGTTAAGAGGATTGTTTATTTATTGTTACATAAAAGTAACATATGAGAAGTTTTTTTTTTTTTATAAAATATAAAGAATGGTAAGATTTTAAGCCTTGTGAGAAAGGAGGGCAAATTGGGAAAAAACAGAAATTTTGGGACGAAGATTTGAATAGATGATTGATTATTTATTATTACTACAAAATTACAAATAAAGCAGGAGAAAGATAATATAAAGTTTTACAGACTTTTAACTTTGTCCTGGCAGGAAGTAGAAATTTCAGGGAAAGATAGGAATTTAGGTGAGTGATTATTTATTACAACAAAGCAACAAACCGATTAGAAAAAGTAAAAAAAAAAATCATTAAATATTTTCAATTAAGACAAAAAAAAATTAAAAAGTTAAGACTACAAATTTTGTGTGCTTCTTGGTAAGAGAGGGAAAAGCAAGAATTTAGATGATTGATTATTAATGTAACAATAAAGTGACAAATGTTAAATATTTTAAACTTTGTTTACTGTAAGAAGGGGACAAACAAAATTTTGGGAATGGGGTGGGATTTAAATGGTATTTTTAAAAAGCAAAAATCGGCCGAAATGCTTAAAGAGAATGGAATTAAGGACTTTCAAGGATCATATAAACAATGTTATATGTAACAGTGGTGATTAACATATATTTTTTTTAGCAGATTCCTGCTTTTAAAAAAAAATCGCATCTAAGTTCTCTCCCTTCTCCAAAATTTTTTCTTCTTTTTTTGCCTTGTCAGCACACAAAGCTAAAAATCTTTTATCTCTCCCCCCCCCCCCTTATCTGTTACTTTGTAGTAACAGTAAATAAATCTTCTAAATTATCCCCTTTTGAAATTATAATTTTTCTCTCCTTTTTGTTAGTTTGTAGTAATAATAACTAAATAATTATTCATTTAAATCTACCCCCAATTTCCACTTTCTCTAGTTTGCTGCTTAGTAAAAGGAAGGACTTTTATTATATTTTGGGAAAGGAAGGAAAGGAGAAGCAAAATATTCCCCTTCTCCCTCCCCCCCCTTTTTTTTTGGTAATTTGGTGTTCTTATCCTTGATGTATGTATGTTTTATATAATTTTTGTATAAATGATTTTGCATAGTTGCTAACCTTTCCTTTCAAGTCAAACAAATTTGGAACCAGAAAACATATTTCATAATTAACATGCCTTGTTTCTGTGTGGTACTAATTTGATTTCATTTAAATAAAATGTCTGGTTCAAAATATGTTTATTTGATTTGGAAAAAAAAAAAAAAAAAAAAAAAAAAAAAAAACAATGAAAAATTGGTAGCTATGCTTTGGTATTATGAAAACATTTTTTGAAAAAATAATATAGACATCTACACATTATAAATATCTTTTATTTTTTTATATTGATTCTGAAAGACGACTAGACAATGTCCGCATTGTTCCATACACTTTAGATGGTGCACTGCCTGTAAAGAGAAAGTTTCAAACATACTTCAATTTTATTTCAATACTTCACTTAAAGAATTTATACAATCATGTTTTTAAATATTTTTTAAACAGAAAATTGAATAAAAAATGCTCAACTACGAGTAAAATCATTTTTATTATTAACAATAAATAAATAATATGAAATCTACATGAGCAGTTTTTTAACTGTGGTCTACATAAGTTCTTCAGGGGGAGGGAGGAGGAGATGAAAGTCTCATGTTCAATGTAAAATGTTTTACTTATCTAAATTATGAAATAAATCGTGTGAGCAACTTTAAAAGAAAAACTATGAGGGCATCTATGCATCCCTATTTGTTTCATTCTCTATATCAGGAGTTCCAAAACTTTTAGACTGGCATACGACTAAACCGAAATTTATGCTTTTGATGTACCACTAGGTAACGAATATAATACTAATAAGTTCTGACTTAGAGCTGGACATTTGGCACATGTGCACTGGGCATCTTTCAAAAGTGTTCCAAAATTCTCAAATTGTCCTAATAAAAGAAACTATATGTAAATAAAGTGTTACAGAAGGCCCCCAAAAAGCATAATATACCGAGATCCTTCAAGTTAACAAATCAGTCTCTGAATGCTAATATTTAAAAACCAAATTCAAAATGGGGCTTAAATTATCTTCTTTTAACACTTCGTCGAGCACAATGTAGTTCCCAACAAGGTCGGGTGCAATGAGCCTGGGAAGCCACTTCTGATTTACTAACTATTTCGATAACGATTCTATAACGAAATTTTTTACTCTTACTAAAATCAGTTTTTTTTTTTCTTTTTTAAACACTCTCAAGTTTAAAAAACTTTGAAGGGTCAACAAAAAAATACCGTAGCTCATTCCAAAGCTGACATCTGTCCTTGGTTGTAACTGTATCTCAATATACTGACTTACTTGAAAATAATTTTCAAGAACGAATTTTTTTACATCTATTTCTATCATGTGCAGCTCGATTACAGAAAATTAACCTGATTGCATATAAAACAAGAGAAATGGTTCAGCATTTGTTTCAGGCTAATATACATAATGAAATTAACATTTTATTAATAAATAAATAAAATAATATAAATAAAACACAAATTTACCAGATATGCAGTTGAACTATGTGCTTAAAGACAAATAATTAGAATCAAAAGGCTGCTATAAGTAGCAAAGTCTTTGGCAATCTTTTTTGGCTGTTAACTTTTAGCATGTGGCTAATATACAAAAATACCGCTTTTAATAAATTTCAAAATTTCATTTGAATACCTATTGATATTTTTCATATAAAAATGCTTCTTGCTATTGTTTTTGGGCAGTCTAAAAAAATGTATTAAATGTAAAAAAATCTATTTAGAGTTTTTAATTTAAAAAAAAATCTTTTTCATCTATGTTCTGTACACTGGCAGTATTTTCTGTAACCTGGGAAGGATCCTCTGGTCATAAAATAGTTTGGAGGAGGATCTACAAAAGCTTGACTTTTTTTGCTACACTTATACGTACTATTAAGCTGACATATATATACTAACTTGATATATTTACTTAACTTGCATAACTGATGTAAAGAGTAATGGATCTGTTTCATTTTTACCCAGTGTAAGTACTTCATGTCCTGTTCAATATTTGTTTATTTTAGTCATATCTTATTCAATATTTAATTTATTCCTACATTTTGCTTTCATCTAAAGAAGTAAATGCATTCTCATATCCTGCTGTTAAGTCTTCTTCAAAATAGTTTTGTGAAACCTAATATAGGACATTCATACTATTCATTAATATCTCCCATTAAATCAAGATATACTTTGACTAATCTCATCTATTTTGAACAAGTAAACATTTTAGTACTACATTTTTTAAAAACTGTATATTTGTTTTTTAATTTAATTATATTTCTCATTCATAATCCTATCCTAAATGCCTTTCTATCATTATTTATATTTAATATTTTACTCAATCTTATGTAGTTTAAACTACAATTCGATTTCTCTTTTATGGTTTCATAAGTTTTAGAAATACAGCTACACATCGACAGGGCATAACGTGGCGTGAACTAGGAAGTCCAGAAAATGCTTAAACTGCTCAACTGTTCAACCAAGTAGTTCAGAAGAAAAACAAAATGACAGACTTTATTTTATCATGGACTGAGAAAGGTATTGTGTGTGGAGACCCTGAAAGATCTTATTTAACTACACCCCATTTAATATAAAAGGTTTTTGTTTGTGTACCAGAAATGGAAGGCTCACATAGAACTTGTATGTGTACCATAATTTGGGAAACCCAAACCTTGTGCTTGTAATTAGTGCTGTACCAAGTAGTACTTTGGCTGAGTACTCAGCCATTTGCTACTCGACTGAGTACCGAGTAATTGTGTGTAATAAAAAATCAGTGATGCACACTTGAAGTGAACTTAGGGGTAACACCCCTAAGAATTAAACAAGCCTCAGTGGATGGTCTGTACTGCTATGACTGGTTGTATCATAATCACTCTTATGGCTTCTGCTTGGGTTGCATCCCCTCTTTATGTGTATAGAAGCTGAAGCTATCATATGCATTAGGAGGCTTAAGTATTTAGGTCATTGGAAGATTTACTCAGACTATTTGTCTTAGATAAATTTTGATTGTGAACTTCCTAGGTATCCTCTTTTTGGCATGCCTACTGATGACATGCCTGTGAAATATGCCTTTGATAAACCTTATCAAATTCTTTTGCCCTCACATGGTGATTGGGGTTCGGTTCCTACCCATATTGGTAAGAAGTGTTATATTTGGTATACAGATGGTTCAAAGATGAATAAGAACACTGGCGCTGGTGTCTATTGACCTGGTGATGACAGTAAGTACTCGTGTTCTTTGTGCAGTTTCTCTACTGTCTTTCAGGCTGCCATTCTGATGTGATGCAGAATTTATTTAGACATTGGCTATAGGAATAGATGTGTTCACATTTGTTCTGATAGTCAATCGACATTACTTGCTCTAAGTAAAACTGGTATAACCTCATACAGTTTGTGAATATTATATTTTACTCTGCCAACTAGCAGCTGGCAACAGGATCATTCTCTACTGGGTACCTGGGCATTCAGATGTTTGTGGTAATGAGTTGGCTAATGAATTGTCAAGGAAGGGATCCGCTACCTTTTGCTGGTCCACAGCTAGCTATTGGAACTTCAAGTAATCTTATTAGGACTACTGTCTATAAAATCTTTAGAAAGATACAGTATGCAGACTGGCATGTAACATTAAAGGACAGGTTGCAAGCAAAGAAACTTAATTGTGATTGTTCTAGTGTTAGGCATAAGGAACTTGTAATGCTCAACAGGAATGGCATTAGGAAAGCCATTGGTCTTTTAACAAGGCTTTGCCCTTTGAAAAAGCACCTTACTGTTACGGGTGTAAAAAATGACCCAACATGTAGGGGTTGTCTTTATATAGAAGAAACAGTTATGCATTTTTTATGCGAGTGTGAGGGGCTTTCTGCTTATAGGTTTGAGCACCTTGATCGCCATATAATTGAGCCTTGGAAGCTTTATGACATTCCTTTATCCTTTGAGATGTCTGCTGAATTTTGCTTCAACTACTGGCCTTTTTTAGGACTACTTTCTGGGGTTAGTACAATAGACCCCTGGTTAAAGTGCTAGGTTTGAACACCCCATCTTTAAGTCTAACATCCCAATGTGTGTGTTTATATATATAAGCATGCATCTTGAGCATATAATCATATTATTTTTAAAAATTTAATTCGAAATTTAATTTATTGTAAACTGTTTAAAGACAATTTTTGTAATTTAAATTTTTTTTTAAACAGTTGCATTATTTAAAAGAGGTGGAAAAAAAGTTGATACATAAAAACTACAATTAACCAATATGAACTGCATTAAAATTTATTATCAACAATGAAAGAAATCAATTTACTTACCCAAAATAAGACTGCATAATGTTGTTCTTGCGGCCCTAATATTTTGATTTGAACCAAGGATATGAATTTTACTGAAAGAGAAGTACATTTATTAAATATCTTACACAATAATAGATTTCCATTTTACAGTTACATATTTTAACTTTAATAACAATAATAATGCAAGAAAGGTACTTCCTTTTTATAGGGTCCTTGGCATTTAAAAAAATGGCACAAGCTAAATAAAATGTATAAATAATAAATAAATAAATAATCATAAATGTTACCTGTCTGCTACGACTATCCTTGTCTTAGTGGCATTTTCTATAGTATATTTAGTTTTTCCATTCTTGCCAACTAATCGACCAATTGCTCTGGATAAGTGATCTCCATGTAATGTTTTAACTGAGGGACAAAATTTTTTCTGCATTAGTGAAACAATAAGAATAAATAAAACCACATTTTCAGATTTTTTAAAAATCTTTTCTTAATGTCAACCAGGGACAAGGAATTTTCAGAAAATTTTATCAGGCAAGGAATTTTTTTTTTACTTCACAACTAGCCAACAAAATGCAACACACAGTTAAAAATTGTTGCATGTACAATAAATCAAAATGTACAAAAAACTGAATTTTTTTACTAGTTGTAATTGCGTTAAAGAGGGTATATTTGATATCAGTTAAAACAATGTGGCAAATAAAAGTTTCAAATTTTAGCTTCTTCAAATATAAAATTAATCCAGACTCAGGATTATATTCTTTGTCAACATATTCTACTCCTAGTTTTAATAAAAATTCTTTGATTCTTTAAATACATTACATAGCCCACACAGTTTATAATAAAGAGGAGGCATTTTACTTAACTCTTTAAGAGCAACATATCATATATTATAATACGAGCAAATCTTGTGTGTGGTTATGCAAATTTTATCTTAAACACGTCTCCAACGATTTTGATGAAATTTTGTATCCTACTGTTTTGGGGCACCAGAAGACCATTGGGCTAGGTTACATGTTCGAGGAAATTCGATTGGTGGGTCATTTTGGGTCAGGCTCAGGGTCAAGCTAATTTTATCTAAAAAACAGATCAAATGATTTTGATTAAATTTTGTATCCTATCATTTTGGATTATGAGAAAAGAATTGGGCTAAGTCCCATGTTCGAGAAAATTCGATTAGTGGGTCATTTTTGAGTCATTATGGGTCAAGCTAATTATATCTAAAAAACGGCTCTAACGATTTTAACTAAATTTTGTATCCTACGACTTTCGGACATGAGAAAATCATTGGGCTAGGTCACATGTCCAGGGAAATTGGATTAGTGTGTCATTTTGGTCATGGGTCATTATGGGTCAAGCTACTTTTATCTTAACAAGGCTCAGACAAATTGAACTAAATTTGGTATACTACAGTTTTCGGGAACAAGAAGACTATTGGGCTAGGTTACATGTTCGAAAAAATTCGATTAGTGGGTTATTTTGGTCATGGGTCATTATGGCTCAAGCTATTTTTATCTTAAGAACGGCTCAGACGAATTGAACTAAATTTTGTATACTACAGTTTTAGGGGACGAGAAGACTATTGGGCTAGGTCACATGTACGAAAAATTTCGATTAGTGGGCCATTATGGGTCAAGGTATTTTTATCTTAAAAACAGCTCAGACGATTTGAACTAAATTTTGTATCCTACAGTTTTTGGGCACGAGAAAATCATTGGTATAGGTCACATCAAGAAAATTTGATTAGTGGGTCATTTTTGGGTCAAACTAATTTTATTTAAAAAACAGCTGACTATTTTGACTAAATTTTACCAATGACATACTTGGCACAAATTGAACGATATTTCGTGATATTTGAACTCAAAGCTAATTTTGACCGAGCATAGCTCGGTCTTCCCTGCTTGTAATATTTAATTCAGTGCTGTGTTTAATCATAATAATTGTGAAAAATGTGAAACAATGTTAACGAAGAAATATATATATATATTCTATAGATTGCAACTTGAAAAGACTACCTATAAATTCACTTACCAGTGGTGAGTAAATTAGTGTAGTTCCCCAACACCTACTATTTATTATGAAAAAATCATTACCAAAAGAACATAAATCTAAATAAACTTGATCATGTTAAGAAAAATTGATGAAAAAAAAAAGTATGTCATTACTTTATAAATTATATTTATATGAAAAAAAAAGCAAAAAATGAAGCTTAAACAATATTTAGAATTTATAGCATAATATAGGTGCCACTAATATAAATTACTAGTTAAAAAAATCAACCACCTTTATGAATGAAATTATTGGTAATAAAATGCAAATCAACGATTTTGAGTCCTTCCCACTAAAAAATCATAAATGACAATTTGTGAGAAAAATGATTTTATTGCAAATGGCATTATTATAAACAAAATATAATGCAAATTGTAAAGCAGTTATTTTTTTGTGGCTAAGAAATAATAAAGAAAAAAATTTTTAATGTTCATTAAAAGCAACAGTAAATAAGATTTTTAAAAGCGTCTCCTGCACTATTAACATTTGTTGTTTATAATAATTATGTTACAAGGGCTCGACATTTTTGACAAGTAGAGATTAGTTGCTTACCTGAATTAAAACCTGTAGCACAATTGTGATTCAACTTAATAACAATTATTATAAAGATAACCATCAAAATAAAACATACATAACACATTAGAAGAGTGTTTTGATTGTCTATTAACACATTAGAAGAGTGTTTTGATTGTCCATGAAGGTATATGCTTCAATTATTATTATAAATTAGATAAAAAGTTATATCTAAATTAAAAATATAAATAAATACTTAAATGAAAAAAAAAATCAAAATCATACTTCTATAAAAACTATGCATTATTTACTACTCATCTCTGATAATAAAACATTGCATTAAAGCATGAGACACATCAGCATTTCCCAAACTGCTGTAAATAGACACTGACTATTTATTGATTGGATGCTGACAGTAAAGAAGTGGATAATTTTATACTGTTACATATTTTAAATATGTTTCCGAACACTCTCAGGATAAGTTCAATAAAGCAAGCCTCAAAAATAGTCTCTCTGTTCTCAGACTAGCTTACTATCACATTTTCTTACAAATTGGAGTCTTTTGGGCTGTTTTTCATAACATTTTCAGTGTAATTTTTTTTTTATTACAAATCTTATTTTTATGAAAATATAATATGATGCCATTATGTTTACTTATGCAATATAGTATGTTTCAATCTTAAAATCAAAGTGATAACTGCAATATTTATTCATTTTTGTATAAAATGAATTCTCCCTATATATATAATATAACATCCAATAAGATAATTAAAATACTTACCATCTTTTACATCAAATGATTCCAAAAACAATTCATCTAAACGTATAAGTGACATGGCATCCTAGAAAAAATATTTCATATTGAATAAGCACAATTAAATACACACCAAAGCATATTCACTTAATTTACTACTTAAAAAAGTTCACTTTATGAGATTTACAGAATAATAACTTTAAAATCAAAATTAAATTATGAACAAGAATGAAGAAGTTATAACAGCTGTCAACTGAGATGCCATTAGGAAAAGTCTAGGAGAAGGTGGGCAGTTGCCCCTCTCAAAGGAATTTTTATTTTCCCAAATGTATGTCATCACAGCTTAGAAGCATTTTTTTTTTTTTTTTTTTTTTTTTTAAACATGAATCTGAAATGCATAAAAACTAAAATAACTTGTCAGATCTGACTAAAATAGGAACATTAACGTTAAATACACACTTTAAGCAGATAAATTAATAATAAAAAATATTAGCAAAAGGTAATGCAAAATTCTCAAAGTGAGACACATTTATCATTACTCAGTACTTCGGCTAATTTAAAATATATATGTGGGATTAAAACTGTATGAATTGCTTCTCAGATGTGCACACACACACACACACACACAAAAAAGCTTCTCTCAAAGAAAGTTTTGAAATGGCATCCCTTGCTGTCAATCAGTTGTTGATGAAAATAAGATATTTCTCACACTATACAGTGCATTAAATTGTAACATTTAATGGTGGATTCTCAATGTTGATGGATTTTTAATGATATCCATTTTGTAGGAAACACCTAGTGTTGTACCCAGGTTCATGGTAATACATTTTTCTAGATTCTTCTTCTTTAGTTTCAAAATTCTCAATAATAATAGGTGTGAACACAGCCTACGGTGATACATTTTCACGTATTTTAAGTTTTATTTGTGTATTTAGTTTCTAAAATGGATGTTGCTAATGGGATTTAGCTAATTATAAATATCTAATATTTCTTATCTTTAATTTTTATGAAGCACTTAAAATTCTTTTATAAATTACATAAACAAAAGGATTGTAGGAAGTTCAGTATTTTAGTGCCAGCAGCTTATCTTTGAAAAAAAGTTTTCAGATAGTGATAATTCTTTTTATAATATTATTTTTGGAAGAAACTTTTCAAATTGTAATAACATAGAATAATTCATGAAAAAAAAATTATTCATGAATAAAGCTTGCATACTAGAACTTTGGAAAATTATTTTCTGTATCAGGGATACCATTCAGAAAATAACAAAAAAAGAGAAAATTATGCGTGGAGTAAAATTTACGACATTTTTCACAACATTTACATATTAAATTTTGTAAACTATAGTACATTGAATATAAAATAAATACATTGACAAATTTGTTATGTAAAAATGTTTTATAATATTTTCCGTAATAAATATATTGCATTTTTATTGATGAGTTCTGAATGAAATGAATACCTGTCAATTTGTACAGTTTTACATTACATTAACATTCTTTCATCCAAATGTAGAGTTTGGTTTATATGTATTCTAAGTAGAAGAAGTAATGTAAGAATATAAATAGTTAACTATCATTTTTATATGTACAGAAAACAATGACTTGGATCAAATTCAACAGTAATATATATTTTTTATTTGTTTTACTAACAATCATATATATTATTTCTGTTGTCAACATCCTTTTATCTAGGTATCTACAAAACGCACAGCAATGAATGAGGTATCATTCGACAGGTTTTCCAATAAGCTTCAGACATAATATACTCACATCAGAGTTTCCCCCAGATTTAAAAAAGGGCAGGGTGCTGCTGATGAGGAAAGGGCACTTTTACATTCTTCAGGGCATTTTTTATAATTTTTAAGGGCACCTTTAATATTTAAATTAAAGGACAACACTCTTTCAACTATATAAGTGCATTTAAAAAATATATATATTTGTCTAGAATTAAGGTCTTACAATAATAAAATAGGTATGTTTATGCACTAAATAACCCACAACATGATATGCATTACACATGCACAATCTGTGGCCAGCGGGTCAAGATCTCTAGAAATTCAGGAAGTGCTTATTTTGCCAATTAGTTTTGGAAAAAAATGAAAGTTTCGTCAATCGGACGCGTAAAAATTATGAATATTGTCGATCGGGCGCGTAAAAATCATGAATATCGTCGATCGGGTGCGTAAAAATCATGAATATCGTCGATTGGGTGCGTAAAAATCATGAATATCGTCGATTGGGTGCGTAAAAATCATGAATTTCGTCGATCGGGTTCATAAAAATCATGAATTTCGTCTATCGGGTTCATAAAAATCATGAATTTCGTTGATCGGGTTCATAAAAATCATGTATTTCGTTGATCGGGCGCATAAAAATCATGAATTTCGTCGATCGGGCGCATAAAAATCATGAATTTTGAGATTAGGGTGCGTAAAAATCATGAATTTCGTCATTCAGGAGCGCAAAAATCATGAATTTCGTCAATCGGGTTCATAAAAATCATGAATTTCGTCGATCGGGTTCATAAAAATCATGAATTTCGTTGATCGGGTTCATAAAAATCATGTATTTCGTTGATCGGGCGCATAAAAATCATGAATTTCGTCGATCGGGCACATAAAAATCATGAATTTTGAGAATAGGGTGCGTAAAAATCATGAATTTAGTCATTCAGGAGCACAAAAATCATGAATTTCGTCAATCGGGTTCATAAAAATCATGAATTTCGTCGATCGGACGCGTAAAAATTGTGAATTTTGTCGAACGGGAGCGATAAAATCATTAATTTTTTCAAACGGGCGCGTAAAAATCATGAATTTTGTCGATCGGGCGCGTAAAAATCACGATTGTCGTCGAACAGGCGCGTAAAAATAATTTATGAAATTCGCGATTTTTTAATGGATCTCTTGACGAAATTTCGTTTTTTTTTTCTCTGCAATCGTTTAACGATTTTTTTCCCCCATGAATTGATCTTGCGGAATTCCGCCATAAATTAATAATTCACGGACGAATTACATGTCCATAATCCCGTGTCTCCCTCTAAGAATATCTCTCAATATTTCACGACCTACAAATTTAACCTGTTAACTGGGTATGACGAAATATTTTGCCATACACGAACTACTACTGCAATATTTTGAACGCATTACTTCCACCAGTAAAATAAAATAGTCTTATTAAAACAGCTTATTTATGCATCACGACAAAATTTTCAGATATAGAAAAAAAAAAACAATATGTGAAAGAACGAAAAATTGGGAGACTCGGCAAGTCTGATTTTACCATTCTATTTTGATTTAATAGAATAAAAAACAAAAGTCACGCACACACACACACACACACACAAAAAATCTATTGGAAAATGAAAAAAAAAAAAAAAGCAGAAAATATTTAAAAAGAAATAAAAGGGAAATGACAAGAAGTCGGAAAATCGCGGATCAGCGGAAGAATCTCACGCCTGCCTGAAACTCATGATTTTTTTTGTTCTATGAGAGATAGACGAAATACATCATTTTCCCCGCAACCGATTAGCAAAAATTCGCCATGTTTATCGTACTCAATTGACTAAATTCCCATTTTTTTCTTTCCTTTTTTAATGATAAACAGATATGATTTAGTATTTGGCTAGTAAATTGTTTCCTTTGCATCTATTAATTGCATTCACGATCATTTTACTACCAGTATAATTATATACCGTAATTTCGCGCATATGCGCCGCGCCTTAATTAAGCCTTTTTCAAACCGGGAATTTTATTGGAAATAAGAAGTCAAATAAGTGTTAAGCAGAAGTAAGTCCCATTTTATTTAAAATAAATTCTGGTAGGAAATCGGATTGTCTGAGGTGCGGCGTATACGCGCGAAATTACGGTACTACATTTGGCTTTATTTAATCTTTGAACGGTATGAATTAAAGGCGGCCAAATATAGTACATAAAAATACTGGTAGTAAAGTGATCCTGCCCCCCTTGACGCTACGCCTCTGATTATAGTACCTTCAACAGTTCTTTATACATTCTTGCTATCGTCAGGGAATTTCTAAATCTACCGCGATCGCGGACTTTGAACAGATGGGAGACGAACGTGCGATCCTATGTGTGTAAATGAGAAAACAACTTGCAGGCGCGCGCTCAGGGCAGGCACAACAAAAGGCAGTACGGGCGTTATTTTTTAAAACGAGGGGCAGAAGGGCGCTATTTTTTGGATGAGGGGCAAGAAGGGCGCTATTTGTTTAACCAAAGGGCAGGCAGGGCGCAGCGCCCTCCTGAAACTGTCTGGGGAAAACTCTGCTCACATTTTGTTGAAACATGTTTTTTGATTAAAAATTGCAGTTCATTAAAAATTAAATCGACATTATTTTCACAAATGAAATGAACGTTTTTTTCAAATCAATGTTGCCACAAAAATAAAATGCTGCATTATATCGTGCTCAATAATGAAGATTATAAAAAAAATAAATTGTACAAAAAAGATGTGGAACGAACGTGTCTGCACGGGTTTATTTTATTTCTATGATTCATTTCACGCATAGCCTAAAATGTACACTTTTTTATAGTGCATTAAATTTTATTTTATATGTATTTATTTTTTTTTCCCTTTTTCCTGTGTTTTTTCCAAAGCAGATGACGTCATCCTTTAATGCAGTTAAAATACAATTGTTATTTTTTTTTCTCGTGCGTACCTTTTGCTATCTTCAATGATTTTTTACTGTAACTTTGATCGAATAAATGAGAGGATATTCTGGCCTGACTAATATTTTCATATTTTTATCTTTAGTTTTTCTTGAGAAGTTTAAACCGGCATCTAAAAAATATTAGATTGCTGTGCAAAATCCTCACAGAGGCCCACTGGTATAATAGTATTTACAGTAGTACAAAACAATAGAATGTCGGAGGTTTTTGGCTCCTATATCCCACCACAGGCATTTTTTGTAGGAAAAAAAATCTAATATTTTAGAGAGTATAAATATTAATCATTTAAGCAGTTAAATAGTACTACAAAGGATGTGAATTTTCTTTTCACTTTCCTTAACAGCGTACAACCAACCTGAGTGAAAAATGTGTCCAGGCTGGGGATCAAACCCAGATACCCAGATACCAAGTGATTTAACAATTAAGCTATCTGGACGACATCCAGTCTGGCACCTCTTTCATTAATATACATTGTGGCAAGGCTGCAACTCCACAGCGCAAGATGGAATGTCAACATGAGCACACTATCAATGGCGTACATGAGACGAATAAATTCCCAGCATCGCATAATATATATTTAAATTTCCAATTAAATTTTCAGTAGAACTGAAACTACATCTTAAATCTTTAAATAGCACTACAAAGGATGTGAATTTTTCTTTTCACTTTGCTTAACAGCATACAACCAATTTGAGTGAAAAATTTGTTCAGACCGGGGTTCGAACCCAGATACCTTGGTATAGCACATCAAGTGCTTTAACAATTAAGCCATCTGGACGACATCCAGTCTGGCACCTCTTTCACTAATATTCCATTTTTCACCCAAGTTGGTTGTACACTGTTAAGCAAAGTAAAAAGAAAATTCACATCCTTTGTTGTGCTATTTAAAAATTTAAGGCGTAGTTTCAGTCCTACTGAAAATTTAAATATATATTATTCGATGCTGAGAATTTATTCGTCTCATGTACACCACTGATAGTGTGCTCATGTTGACATTCCATCTTGCGCTGCAGAATTGCAGCCTTGCCAATGTATATTAGTTTGTACTACAATATATCAATTAAATTACACAAAACAAACACACATCAACAAAAAGAAGAAAAAAAAAATCAGCAGTATACAAGTTTTACTTACTTCCACCTCAAACCCTAAAGTAAATGCTTTGACAAAATCAGCAGCTTTCTGGAGAGAACCAATATCTTTAGTTTCTTCACAAGTCTATGGAACAAAACATAAATAATTTAATCATTATGCTGTAAGAAAAAAAGGTATATATCACTCATTAAACACACCAACATCATAACAAAATACAATTGAAATGTACAAGTTAAATTGAAATTTAATGTTCAAGAGCAACTGGAAGCTGACGAGTTTCTAATACAATTTTAATCTCATAAACAGAACATTTTAGGGTCATTCTGCGTCAAATAAACACTGTAATTTTAGATCATCATCCCAGATTTTGATAAAACTTATTACAGAGCTAACCTTTATATAAATTTAAAAAATTACTTTTTATATATTCCTATAAGTTTTGAAAATAAAACTGTAAAATTTTCAAAAATCATTAAAAAACACCCAACTGCCCTACATTTAAAATGCTATAGCAGCTCTCTTAATTAAGCTAAATAGATGCAACAGGTGTCATTTTGCAGTTTTTTTTTTTCAAGAGCTTTTCCATGATATATAGCACAATATGATTAAGTTGACAAAATATTTTGAAATTCAAAATCAAAATTCCTATGTTGAATTTTTCAAAAAGCAAACACTTTACAGTGTTGTTAATTAATTGAATCTGTTTTGCAATGATTACAAACAAATTTAACATTTAGGAGTCCCAATCTTTAAACCTTGATAATTCCTAAACTACCAGACCAAATGGCTTCCTGTTTGGTAGCCTAAGATAAAATTTTCTGAAAAAAATTAAATAAGATGTCAAAATTAGATGTTGAAATTGAAAATTTTAGAGTTTGGTACAATTTTACTATGAAGATGACCTCTGAGCTTATCTTTTTTTAACATAAGTTGAAAAAAAATTCTAGTTAAATAGCTTTTTTTTTCTTTTACTTTTTGACAATTTAGATATTAAAATGTATGGAGCAGGCATGTATATATTTTTTTTATTTTATCTTACATCTGTTCCTAAGTGAGTTTAAAGCTAAGAGATGAGTTTTACTATTGTCTAAAAGTCATATTGTGTGTACTTACCTATAAATAAATCTGCATTGTTATTTTCAAATATTATTCTTAATGCACTGTTGGACATGTAAGTAGACTCACACGAATAATTATGCTATACCAGCTAACTGAAATTTAAAATGCTTTTGAACGTTTTAATCTGACTAGATAATTATTAAACAAAGCGAGGAGTAACAGCAAACTGCAGTAGACGTGATTTTTCAACTACTGGTGACCCCTTGCGATTTAACGACCATTGGATGAGGTCCCGAGCGTTTTCCAATACTCACAATGTTTTTCCTCGCACATTTTAATGATTAGTAAATAATCTGCCTCTTGATTTAGCAACCTTTCCAAAAGCATGAACAAACTGAATACTGTACTAAGAAATGAAGTCTAAAAGAAGTGAGTCTAAATAAAGAACAACTAACCAAACATTTTCTTCTTCTTTTGACCTTTTTAGATGTTAGTCAGCTACCCACTTCTTCCCTTTGTCCTCCTCGCTGTATGAATGACAAGGTACCTAACAATTAGGCTTGGTTAAATTTCTTGGAAATGTATCTTCTCTTTCAGTTGCAGCTTCGCAGCCCACGTTCACTGGGCTCTTTATGATTGGTAGCTAGTGATCATCACAAAAGTAGTTGTATCAGGCAAATGCATACGTAAAGGGAGAATTTCTTAATGTGCAATCTTTTCGGAGTCATTTTGTTGATGTTAAATCATTTGCATGGCTGTATTGGTTTTATGCTAAACATTTTTATTTTTCAATAGCTTCTATTGTAATTAACAGATTGCCTATATCCATCGATATGAAGAGGAAAATTTTGGAAAGTGTGGACAAGCATCATATAGCAAAATGTGAAAGTGCTAAAATGTTCAACATTCTATAAAGCAGTCTTTTCACAATCATAAAAAAAGAAAAAAAAAAAAAAAAAAGAAAGAAAAAAAAAAAAAAAAAAAAAAAAATTGGAATGCTGTAATGAAACTAAAGAATCTATACCACCATTACAACTGCATAAAGAGGATAAATATTTTTTATTTGAGTGGATGAAGAATATAATATGAGGTCAAAGAATATGCCAATTGACGGTAATGTGTTAAAGGCTAAAGTTCAAGCATTTTCTGAAAAGTTGAATGTCAATGAAAACTTCAAAGCCTCAGTTAGATGGCTGCAAAATTTCAGGACATAAAATGGATTAATCTTCATAAAGCTGCACGGAGAAAGCTCTTCTTTAAATCTAGAAACAGTGAATCAGTGGATACAACACTGAAAAAACTTTTAACTAAATACAATGAAAATGTCATATTTAATGCTCATGAAAGTGCTCTCTTTTGCAAGTTGCAACAGGAAAGATCTTTAGTTCTTAAAGATGAAAGGTGCTCTGGAATGAAGTGGGATAACATGTCTGGAACTGAAAAACTTCCTCTACCAGGCCTAGGACTGGTAAGTCACTCTTAAAAAGGAGAGAAAAGAGACAAAATTGCAAAAAATAGAGACAAAAGAGACTAATATGCACAAAAAAAGAGACTAAAAAGAGACCAAAAAGAGGCAATTTTCGCCTTAGATATATATATATATTTTTTTTGTTAGACAGCTGCAGCATATATTTTTCTCCTATTATTTACAAGAAATATATAGATTTATGTGCTTATAAGAGCTGTGAGCTAAGCCATATGTGTTTATGCAAGTCGAGAGATTTTTTTTACTATATATACGAATTAAGCAATTTTATTAGTTTATGCTTACATTATATGTTAATGCATAGAGAACATATCTTCTAACTTCTAGGCTTATGAATGCTAAACAAATGATATTAAAGAATCTACATGATATTAATTGAATTAAGCTATACAGAATAATTATGTCAGATAGAAAATAAAACTTTTTTTTCTGCACTTTTTACTCTTTAAGGCAGGCCGCACACTGACAAGACAGAGCGACATGTAGCGCAAGACACGAGACAAATTCTGATATTCAAACCGGTTTTTCTTTGTTAAAAGGGTGAAAATGTCTCATGACTTAAGCTTCATGTCGCTCTGTCTTGTCAGTGTGCGGCCTGCCTAATCTTATTTTGCTTTGTAACCTATTTCATGCAGTTTTTAAAATTACATCATTTTGCATGTTTTAATTTATAATGTAGTGAATTCATAGATACTCATAGAAAGAAAACAAACCTGTTGTGATAATTGCAAATTGAATAATATATTTTAACACAAAATACGTCCATATACAAATGTAAATTTAGAAGACATGGCCATAAAAATAAATAAAATAAATATTAAAATAATAATAATTCAAATTTTCACTTAAAATGTTACTTTTTATTTTACAGTAAATAACTGACTTACAAGCTTACAAAATAGTAAATAATTATCAATTTTAAAAAATCTTGATAGGAAAAAATTAAACAAAATATTGACTTTAAAATAAAAAAGTTCCGAGTTTTAAGTCATCTTAGGCTTTTTGACACAAAATGTTGAAATTATATTGTCTTTTCTTTTCTGAACGTTTTTTTGAAGCTTTACCACTTCCCTAAGTTTTTCCTGCTCAGTTTTAGGTATGGTTAAAATTCCTTCCAGCATACCCTGGGCGACACTAACTTCACTCAAATCTCCTTTCTGTAATGCACTTTTCAAGCGATTATTTGCTTCTTTAAATAAACGATCAGATGCTTCAGAAGCTATTTCATGTTCTTTTTTTGATTTGGATATTTTGTCTTCAAACTGATTAATTTGTTTTCTACTTTCTTCAGCCTTTTCTAATCTTTCTTTTTCTTTAGCTGCCAAGCAAATTTCTTCATTTTTCTTTTTCTCTTCTATTTCTTTTAATCTTTTTTGTTCTTCCATGTACATTATATAATGCTTATGTGCACTTTGCCCCATAGAGATGAGTTTAGAAGTCATTGGAACAAGTTCTGGTTTATTTGAAAAAGACTTCAATGCATCTTTTATTGTCAGTATGGCATTAAAAGTTCTTTCAGAAGTAGATGCTTTTTCATCTGTTAAAGCCGATCGTGAAACAGAAAATCGTCTTTCGATATTAGCATTACCATGTGATAACGATAAGGCCACTTTTACAACTTTCTCTATTTCAGCATACTTTTTCTGTCCAATTGCATTTTTCTTATTCAATAATTTTCGCCAATAATGATCTATTCTTTCATTTTCATTTGATGACTCTGTCGCCTCTAATTGCAAAATTTTAAATTCATCAATTAAAAAATCTTCTTTTATACTTATAGGAAGCTTCCTCGCAATAGATACAATATCTCGACAACTCTTTTTGTTTTTTATGTACCATGGGCTTAAACATTTCAGAGATTTTATTAAAGCTGTGTTACTAAGTGATTTTTCAATTAAATGACTACAGCCAGCAACATAATGCTCTTTAACATTTCTCATAAATAGTAAGATATCTTTTTCTGGAAGATGCATGAGTTCTTTTTTAACATCCTGAGAAACAACTATATCTTTCAATGGTAATATATTTTGAGTTTGAAACAACTCATCATAATTGCTTTCAGAAACATGTTTGCAAACACGTCTGGCTAGCTTTTCAATAAGTTCTTGAAGCTTTAAATAAAGCATATGTACCAGTGGCTCATCTTTTTGAAAAGTCTCAGTAAAATTCATGAAGAGGTCTGCCGAAGACATAGCAAAATGCATTTCAGCTTTTACTGTCTGATTA
The DNA here is from genome assembly GCA_963931845.1 of Maratus michaelseni. Classification (NCBI taxonomy): domain Eukaryota; kingdom Metazoa; phylum Arthropoda; class Arachnida; order Araneae; family Salticidae; genus Maratus; species Maratus michaelseni. The sequence continues at coordinate 65,031,106 of OZ007595.1, forward strand.
CGAATCAGGTTAGAAATCTTTTTGAATGAGGTTGATTGTACTACATCATTTTTTTTTTTATGGTATGAACTTCTGAAAATAGTAAATAATCCCTTCCCACTGTTCAAGAAGCCTTTCAGCAGCATAACGAAAAGTTAGCCATCGAGATGGAGAATGTTTCACAAATTTTCTGAGAGGTAAACCAAGGTTTTCTTGAATCTTTTCATAATCTTCGCATCTAGCTGGCCACCCATCAAAATAATGAAAAACAGCAACTGCTAATTCAGATGAATTTTCCCCAAAAGCTTGCAAAGCCTTTAAATAAGCATTGTGTACAATATGTATAGGACATGTTCCAACATCTGTTAAAGGAAAAGATCGAATTTCGAGTAGATTTTCATTGAAGAGCTTATGCACTTTCTTATTTACATAAGGTCCGTCTGAACCAACCATTAAAAGCTTTTGTAATAATAATTTTGCATTGCTGATAGCACAACTTATTTTTTCGTAAAGTATTTGGGCATCAGCTTTTCCTATAAAATATGTTTGTAGGTGTCTTGAGATTACTTCATCTTTAGCCTTTGACCAATAACGAATCGTTACCTGAAGTTCTTTCTTATCTTCAACATTCGTTGTTTCATCAAAACAAATAGTAAAAAATGATTCCCCTACATCCTCTGTCATCATTTGATAAAAATATGGTCCAAGAGCATCTGTAATCAGATAATTCATTTTTTTGGGACTTAATGAAAAATCTTTTGGTACTGCTTCAGGAAACATTGCATCAAATGTATCTTTTATATTTCTACATGATGCTGCTGAAAAGTTACAACAAACAGACTTCATAACCCAAATTAATTCCGAAATTGATGCAGCATTTCTTGGACTATAAAGTTTAATCTGTGCAGCACTTGAGTTTGTACTTTCACCATTACCTGCACTTTGATCTAATTGGGAAGAACTATCTTCACTGGTGCCAGCAATGAAAACCATCTGTTTATTATTATTTTTAACTAATTTTTGGTGATTGCCAGTACCTGAATGTTGTAAAAATGCATGAAAACCTTTATTTTTAAAATCAACTGTAGAGGCACAAAATTTACAAATAGCCACATCTTCACTTAATTTGGAAACCCATGAGGAAAGAAGGTCGCCATTCTTGTCTGTTTTAAACATCCAATCGGTTCTAAATTTACATTTACCCATTGTATACAAAGTTTTATAATTTAGCAGCCAGTTAATACGAATCCTGAAAAGAAAAGAAAAATATATTAATTAAATATATATATATATATATACATACATACATATAAATATATAGTACAAAATCAAAAATCCGGACCTCTGTTAATTTTGGATTTTTCCGAATTTGAGATCATTTTCAGTTTATTTGTCAAAAAATTAATCTACATCCCCCCCATCCCCCCTTGCAAAAAAAGCGTGATTTATGTCAAGAACGCATTTTTAATACTAAACAAGAACGAAAAATCATGCGTCAAGCATAGATTATGTAACACTTTCCAACCATTCCACAATAACTTTACAAATCATTACCGTTCAATAAGCTGAAATATAACATCTAAGTAAACAATTTGGAAAACGCATAACATATTTAAAAAATTAATTTCAGGAATTTCCATCATACTTTCCCAACATACACAATATTCGGAAAAATATCCGAATACTTTTATTCAGCCCTGTATATGATCTATAGATTTGTATATATACTACATTGGATGCTAAATTTTAGTTTAGTTAGGAAACGTGTAGCACAGTTTAAAATTCTCCTTCTGGAGTTTCTATCAATAAACGGAAATCCGTTCGCGAACTTTTGTGCTGTCCTGTATATGATCTACAGAATTTATACACACCAGTTACGCAAAAAGTCGGAGACTGTACGCAAAAAAACAGCTCTTACATGTCCCACGGGACGCGCAATTTCGTCAAAGGATCGCGGGAAGAAACGCAAATTTCATCAAACAATCAACGTGGAAAAAATGAAATTTTCGAGGAAGGTCCGAGGAAAAAAAGCGAATTTTAAAGATAGCGAAAAAATGGCAACATTCGTCAAAAAATCGCGAAATTTCGTCAAATGATCGCGAAAAAACGGCAAGTTTCTTCAATAGATCGCGAAAAAACAGCAGCTTTTGTAAAAAGAACGTGAAAAAACGGCAGCTTTCGTCGAAAGATCGCGAAAAAACAGCAACTTTCGTCAAAAAGGTCGCAAAAAAGGCACATTTCGTCAGAAAATCACGAAAACACGGCAAATTTCATCAGAAAATCGCGAAAAAACGGCAAATTTCATCAAAAGATTGCGAAAAAACCCGGCAAATTTAATCAAAAAATCGCAAAAAACGACAAATTTTGTCAAAAGAGAGCAAAAAAAGACAAATTTCGTCAAATAAAAAAAAAAAAAAAAAAAAAACATCAAACGGCCGTCGTGAAAAATGCACACAATGCTGAGAATGGACCCCCCCCCCGACCTCTGCCCCGACCCCCTGTTGCAACTTTTCAGAAAATATTTTTTTACTCAGAATTGTCCCTTAAAATCACCCCCTTACTTGAAAAGATAAAAAAAAAAAATAATAAAGAATCTAGCCATGATTCCTTTCTGCAAACCATATTATCCCTCCAAAGTTTTGATGATCTGATTGTGTAAACATTAGATTTCGATAAACATTAGATTTCCGATTTCACTTAGCGAGGTGAATAAACAACTCTTTTCTTCTCCTTTTCTGTTTACTGGACATTTTAGGCAGGTATTGTAACTTTCTAATAACTGATTACATTTTAACAAAAATTTGTTACACAGCTTAATTTACTGTTATTTGAACTTGCTGAAAATTTGAAAGAAATCTGTCAATTTACATAGGAGATATGGAATTTTTTTTTTTTCCTTCTTCCTGTAACAGATACGAAAAAATAAAAAAGAGTTTGTTTATTCATTCTCTTTCTTTTTTGGTTTGCTTGCAACTCAATAATATATATAAATATATTTTTTTTCTGCACGTAAGCAACACAAATTGGTTGATACATTCTTACAGTCCTTTTTATTTTTAAAAGAAGAGACTTTGAATAGTTATTTCTCCTGCAAAAAAATGAGAGAAAAAAAAATAGAATCATTACAGCAAGAGCAGATCGTAAGATCGTTTTGCTGCCGGAACTAGACTTGTGGAATGAAAAAAGTATGAATATATATATATATAAAAATCTGGGGGAGACCTACATCCAGCAGTGGATTGAAAACGGTTGATGATGATATTAATTGTTAAGAGTGGAAAGGTTTTCGAACCGGTTTTAAGAATTCCAAATTTATATATTTTTTAATAAATAAATAAAAACGATAGTTAGCATAACTTCCGGATTTTGGAGAATATCCGAACTTTAGATGTCCGGATTTAAGACTTTGTATAAGCTTTTTTTTTTTTTTTTTTTTTTTAAAAAAATATTATAAATTAGGAATTCTTAAAACCGGATCGAATATCTCTCCACTCTTCTAACAATTTTTAAAGAATAAAGATATTTATAATCTTTTCATTCCACATGTCTAGTTTCGGAAAAATGATTTTACGATGTTCTTCTGTAATGCTTTTCCAGGCCCGCGATTAAAGGTCTGCACGGGTCGAATTTCTAGGTCGAACTTCTAGGCTCGGTATAACAGATAAAAGTTCGGCCTTTTTTGTGTGTGTGTGTGAGGGGAAAAAAGGGGGGGGGGTGTAAAATTATTATTTTTTTTTTTTTTTTGCAAATAAACTGAAAGTGATCCAAAATTCGGAATCGCCGATGCCGGAGAATTTCTTCACAATAAAACTATACATAAAATTTATAAGATCACGCTAATTTAAAAAAAAAAAAAAAAAAAAAAAAAAAAAAACTTGAATTGGGATTAAAAATATAAGAGTTATCTGCAGAAATTCGACAGCTAGAAATAGAAAATAAAATCAAGTTTATTTAGTGTAATTTACTAAATGGAAAAAACGAAAAATTATCAAGTCATTTTAGTTTATTGTTTTCAAATCTAATCTGCGTACTTTCTAAGCTAATAATTAATTATAACTCAAAATGAAAAAAATATTCGAATGCAAATGAAATCACTTCAATAACCATGCCTGCAAGTATCATGCTTTATGTTTAACATGGTCATCAAATTTCCCGTTTAATAGAGCGAAACTTCCTGACACTTTTTAAACGTAATTGGCAATCCTGACTATTGAAGCGTTTTCGAATCGAAATCAGTTTTTTATTTTTTGATAAATAAATTACTAATTGAATTACTCGCACAAGCAACTGTGATTACGTGACGACAGGTCTTTCTTCTTTCTTGCGGTGTCCCGTCCGGAAATTAGATTTAAAATACCCACTTTGACAGTATGTTTTGAAAGAACTTTTTGCCTTCACCAACAAATGGAAAACACCATTCGATTATAATAGTTTCTAATAAGAACACATGCCTATTTCATGCGTTTACGAACAAAAATATATTCAGAAATGTGTCGGAAAGCAGTTCTTCGTGATTTGAGAACAGCTCTAAAAATGCGTCAAAATTTTGGGTTGTTCAGTAGATATTTTTATTTTTTTTTTTGAAGGTGGGAGATTTTTTTTGCGATGAGCGCCATTTATAGAATTATTTCTAAACTGATTCTAAAAACAGAAATTTTTAGCTAATTAAATCGTAGAAATGTGCTTCGATTAAATAAAAATTAAAATTTCAATAAGAAATTAGTGGTAAAAATAAAGAAATATTCCAAGAACTTTATGCGTCGCGAAGGAATTAACCTATAACTTATAAATGAATTGAAAATTTGAAAGTTTAGAATTTAATGACAAAACAAAAGTAACTTCAAAATGTTTCATTTTAATTAGAATAAAAATTAAAGTAAACATAACTATAATGAAACGTTATTCTATCCACTAGCCAGCGAGTCGGAATAACTAAACCGCGAACCAAGTAATAAAAATTTCCTCTTATGGATACATAATTTTGTATCTGCAGGCATATTTAGTACGGAATAGTGCCATGTCAATTTCTGACGAAAGGATGCCATTCTAAGAGTGCGCCACGCAGTTTACTTAATGGTATGCATTTGCGATTTTTATTTTTAGTTTTTAAAATATCCAATTTTTGTTTGCCAAAAAAGCTTCTTCATAGATCTAAAAACAGTGTAACAGCAGTAAGAACGCAGAAAAGAAGGTATCCGTTTTTCGGAGCTTAGGTTCTTAGCTCACGAATTTTACAGTCGCGTACATAAAATCCACCCAAAATGACAATTTCGAAAGCATTTACTGAAAAGACCATTTGCCTTTAATGTAAAATAAAGCATTTTATTATATTTTTAAACACTTATAGGGGTCAGTCAGAAGTACCGTAATTTCCGGCGTATAATCCGCAGCTCAAAGAATCGTTTTTCGACCCAGAAAATTTATTCAATAATTGTAGTTAAATATTTACAGCGATCTTTTCGGTTACATTTTATAAAATATTTCTGGGTCGAAAAACGATTCTTTGAGCTGCGGATTATACGCCGGAAATTACAGTAACTAGTTTGGATTTGAGAACAACATTCATAAAAATATATATATATATATATATATATACAATATATAACACAAAAATATAAAATTATTTTATTAAAAAAAGAAATCACTTACCTAAATATACTCCGAAATTGTAGATACCATAGATCAATTCAGACACCATAGGAAGATTCTTCTACTAGTGAGCTTAAAAATTAAAGAGCAATTACGGGAGTTTCGATTGTAACTTTTAACCAATAACGAAAGAGCAATGAAAAGATTCTCCACGCCTCTGCCGTGCTTTGATTTTGCAGAAAATTGGCAAATTGCCAATAATGATTATCTTGCGCATCGTATTATTTAATTTGATTCTCGCGGGAAGGGGCAGGGATAAGGATCGATCAGAAAGAAATATCGGGGAAAAAAGCGAGAAAAGAGATTAAATCTGAAAAATATAGACTAAAAGAGACAAAAGCAAAAAATAGCGAGAAAAAGCGAGATTAGCGACTCGCTCCGAGGCCTGCTCTACTCATAATAAGAAATTCTCAAAAACTGCGTTGTTTCTAGGGAATCAAAAGGTTGCCTGTAGTTTACAAAGCCAACAAGTCAGAAATTTCAATAAATTTTTTAACAATTTTAAAAGTTAAGGCACTCTTTTCAAGAGAACGAGTCAGTTTTTACCAAACTAGCAAATTTTTTTAATACAAAGAGACAAAAAAAAAGTTAAAAAAAAAAAAAAGAGTAAGGGAAGTTGCTTTAGACCTGGGGGGGGGGGAAAGAAGAGCGCTATTTTGTGAACCAAAGTGCAGGGTGCAGCACCCTGCTGATATCCCACCACCCTTGGTTAAGATATTGACAAAAAATCAAAGGTGCTTTTATTATGCATGCAGCGAGATAAAGTTAAAGATAGTTTAAAATGCAATATGAATTGAGTTAATCCTTAGTTTTTTATTTACATGTCTGTTAAATGTTTGTATTGTGAATCAAAGTACCGTCCAACAAAATATGTCTCCAAATAATTTGCCTGTGTTTTAAAAGAACTTTTAAGACTAAACTTTGCTTCAAATTTCAAATCCAGTTCACAATAAGAGGGAGTCAACAGTTATGTACAAATGTTATGTGATGACGTGTGATCCGAAAGTCAGGAACAACTTTAAAAATTAATAATTCGAAAACGAATAAAGATAAAAAGATGCGGTTTGCACCAAACAGATGGAAAAGAAGACAGATTTTTTATGATGAAAACAAAAATGAATGCTTGAATATTTCTTTTTTTGACTAACTGATGGCTTACAAGTGACAAGTTGCTTACAGCTGTTCAATGTGTTGTCTGTCATTCAGCAGCACAGCTGTCAGACAAGGCACAACACCGTTAACAGAATTAGGCAACATTTCTTGTGGTATGGGACACACATATTGGGTGATGGCATCTTTCAATGTTGGCAATGATAGCAGTTTCGAGCATTTTTTACCCTTAAGCATTTGCATTTTTTCCAGCTTTCTTTTTTTCCTTATCATTTATGAATTAAATAATTTTTTAAGTTGTTTTGGATTTTTGGATCACCGGTATATATATAAATGCAAATATTTTCATAAAAAGAATTATAAATTTCAGTTATAGGAAAACAATCATTTATAAGAATAAAAAATAGTAATAACAAATGTTATTTTCATAAATGGAATTTACGATATTCATATTATGAAATATAAAAAAATTACCTTAAAGGAAAATAATATATCATTAGTACAAAACCGGCCATTATAAATCATTTATTATATTAAGAGAAAAAAAAATTACACATACCCTTATTTCAACCGTTCTAGTCCTTAGATTAAATCGAATATTAAGATTTAAGTATTGTACTACAGGTGTGAATATCTTCATCCAATTTTCTTTTAAAGGTGTATACCGATTAGGTGGCACGGGAATTTTTCTGATTTCATCAGTCCCACTCTGTAAAATTCAACAAAGAATAAATATAAATTAAGCTAAAAAAAAAATAAAAACATGCATAAAATACCAATAAATATAAAACAAATGTTAGACAGACTATGAGAACATATTTTTCCCTGAAGTTAAAATTTGAAGAATATTAGAGAATATTATTTTTTAAATAAATAAATGAAAAAACAAACCCATAAATATCATTTATATTATGAAATGCAATTGAATTGTGGCTTTATAAGAGATTTTGGTCAATTGAATAAATATTTTATAATGAAAACATCCCCTAAAGATTGCAAAACACATTTAGATTTATAGCAGGAAACACATTCAAAACAGATTGTCAAAAATATATATATATTATATTTAAATTTTTATTACAAAATCATGTATCATTAAAATTTAATAATCAACAATATTCATTCTTAAAATATGCAAAACAAAACTTTTTGTATCTTTCAAACAGAATATCTTCAGTTTTGCATTTTTCAACTGTAAGACAGCTTATTTTTCACTGATTATAGTGGACATACACAGGGAGTAATTTCCCAAAAAGCAAATAGGGCAAATGCTTGGGCCTCCAGTTGAAAGGGAGTCTCAGAATTAATTGAATAATTAAATAAAATTATAATGTATAGGTTTAAAATTTAATTTGAAATAGCAAGAGCTCCTTCACAGGACAAATTACTGTTGTTATACAACCTCTGCCTTATCCACATATCTGAATGTTGTCTGTCTCACAGTTATTAGTTTCAATCTTTTTTTTTTTTTTTTTCCCCCGTCTGTATATAAACATAAATGCAAGGTGGAAAAAAAAAAAAAAAAAGACTAGGGTTGACAGCTATGTTTCTGCATATCGTTATCTGAATAGTATGTATTTTGCATAGAAATCACAAACTATTAACTAAAAGTTATCTATCTTAAAAACTAAATTAATTAAAAAAATTGTTATAAACATATAAATTAAAGCTAATTTAATTTTAAAATAACAAATTATATAAAAATTAATATCTTCTGAAATTCTCCTTTTTATGGGAACACATATATGGAGGCCCAAATTGGCTCTTATAGAAAATGTCCTTTAAGGACATTTTCTATAATCAGCCCTTCTGATTGAAAGCTTTATGAACCTTTTTGTTGTCATCTCATTTAATCAAGATTTCCCTTATATTATTTATTTTGCAATACAATAAAATTTTATTTTGATTTTAAATGAGAACAGAACGGATCTTTGAAATTTACGCTAGTATTTCTAAACCAATATTAGCTTCCATCATAACTGAAATCAGTCCCCAGACTGAGGGTTTTGCACTTACACATAAAAATGATTAAATTATTGATGTAAAAAAAAAAAAAAAGTACCAGAAGTGCTTTTTTCACAGGAGGAAAATGTGGCCTTTTCTCGTTTTCGTTATCTACATCCATCATACTCTGCTTCCTCTTTTTTGTTTTTGTTTCTGACCATGTTGCAGATGATTTGTTATTATCTGAATCCACCTCGGTACTCATGCTAAAAATGTTAAAAGCAATATTTAGTATACAGATTAAAAAAATAAACAGAACATAATTGTACTTGTACTTTGCTAAAACAATGTAAAATGGAAACTTTAAAACTTAGTTAAAAGTTAAATTATTCCAACAGTTGCGGCTAAAATTTTATAGCCATCATCAGGGATATCAAAGGACTAAATTGGCGAGCTTTAGAATTTTAAAAAACAATATTATCATGGGTGCAAGTTTGAAATGTGGCCAGGACTGAAAATATTTTGACCTAACCCCTCATCCTCCAAGCGCACACGTGTGCACACACAATGCATGTTTTGACTTTAAGATGTGGCAAAGACTGAAAATATTTTGAATTCTCCACCCAAACTTCCTCTCCGAATGCACACCCTATGTCCACTTAGACAAAACGTCGAAGGATCTCGAAAAAAAGGCAAAATTCGTCGAAGAATCTAAAAAAAAAAAAAACGGTAAAATTTGTCAAAGGATCTCGAGAAAACGGCAAAATTCATCAAAGGATCTCGAGAAAATGGCAAAATTCGTCGAAGGATCTCGAGAAAATGGCAAAATTCGTCGAAGGATCTCGAAAAGAAGGCAAAATTCGTCGAAGAATCTCGAAAAACAGCAAAATTCGTCAAAGGATTTCGAAAAAACGGCAAAATTTGTCAAAGGATCTCGAAAAAACGGCAAATTTTGTCGAAGAATCGCAGAAAATACACGAATTTCATCCACAGGCCGAGGAAAAACGGGAAATTCATTAAAGGATCGCGAAAAATGGCTAAATTTCGTTGACAAATCGTGAAAAAACGCAAATTTCATCAAATGAATGCCGAAAAAAAAACACCAATTTTGTCGAAGGATCGTGGAAAAAACTGCTATTTTGGTTGAAGGATCACGGAAAAACGGGCAATTTTGTCGAAGAATCCGAAAAAATGGCGAATTCTGCCGAAGGATCGCGAAAAAAACGACAAGTTTCATCGAAGGATCTCGGGAAAAGGCGAATTTAGTCAAAGGATCACGGAAAAAACATGAATTTCGTCCGAAGGCCAAGGAAAAAACGCGAAATTTATCAAGGATCACGGAAATTAGCTAATTTCGTTGACAGATCGTGGAAAAAAAAATCGTCAAAGGGCCGCGTAGAAATGTGAATTTCGTCAAAAGACCATTAAAAAAAAAAAAAAAAAAAAAAAAAAAAAACATGAATTTTGTTGAAGGATTGCGGAAAAATGCGAAGTTTGTCGAAGGGCCACGGAAAAAACAAAAATTTCGTCAAATGGCTGCAGTAAAGAACACCAATTTCATCAAAGGTTCATGGAAAAAAGTGCTTATTTCTTTGAAGGATCCTGGAAAAACGGCCAATTTCGTCGTAGGATCGCGAAAAAAAAGCAAATTCTGTTGAAGGATCTTGAAAAAATGGCATATTTCGTCGAAGGATCTCGAAACAACGGCATATTTCGTCAAAGAATCTTGGAAAAAAAAAAAAAAAACAGCGAATTTTTTTCCATCCTCGGAAATTTTCCAAAGACGGAATTCCGTCCTGTGGACGGACAACTTGCACCCATGAATATTATCAAACTTCACAAAAGTCTCTTTAAATGTAACAAATAATGTAAATTATATTCCATATCGAAAAGATCGGGCCTTAACACCTTAACTGCCAATGAAATCCGGCAAGATGCCGAGTGCCTTATTTTATCAGAGAATTCTGCGAATAAATAGGGCGAAGATATCTTTTCTGGCATAGCGATAACAAAATACAGATGTTACCGTGTGCAAAATACGGAACAGGTTTAATGAAAAATGGCCTATTGGCACGCGGGTTTGCCAAACCCGTACAAGAGGAATATGTTTTCTGAAGGCGTATATATAAGCTCGCGGCAGTTAAGGGGTTAATTAAGACAGATATTAATTAAAAACCTCATCAAAATTAAGGAAACAAAGAACTGTTTTATCAAAAACTCGAAAGAAAATTACTGTTTTGATAATCCCAGACACAGAAATTGTCTCTCTTTCATGCATCACCACCCCCTTCTCTCCCCCCCGAATAAAAAAAAAAAAACGGAGGTATTGATACGAAACTCGGGATACACAAGCAGTGAATTTTTGTCGTTCCTAAAATTAAAATTTTTTGAAATTCGGACCATAACTTTTCTTTATTTCAGCCAAAAACTGACCAGACTTCGCATCTGACTGCAGACAGGTAAAAGGTAGCAGTATAGAATGGGGTGTCGACACATCCGAGGACAAATCGCTCCACTCACTTTTTGAAACAAGTGGAAATAATTACTTTACCACAAAATTTTGCAAGTATGTGCCGAAAAAAAAAATCAAAAATTGAACTGTAACTTTTAAAAATATCAATTAAAAACTCATTAATGATAACGGAATTTTTTTTCTATTCGAACAGAACAGGTGCAGAAGATTTACTACATGTTGGGATAATTTCAGTGGACCAAACATTCTCATTTTCAGGATAAAAAATGGTATACTAGGAGCTTTGAGCCGTCTATAATTTATTATTATTATTTTTTTTTAATATTACATTTATCGATTTGAAAAACACACATCTAACCTGATTTCTCAACGAGGATTTTAAAAATCTAATTTTCATAATACTGTGATTATTAGATCATGAGATATGATTTTTTAAAATTTATTGAGATACTTAAAAAGTATTTAATTTTTTTAAATATCGCATTTAACGATTTGAAAATTAGCCATCTATGTCTTTTTTTTTTTTTTTTTTACGGAGAACTCATAAATGTAATTTTTATAAAGATAGCATAATTAGAACCGATTTTAAGATTTAATTTTGCTTTAATGAAAATTAATTTTTAATGAAATCAAAAGCACTTGATTTTTATGGAAAAGAAATAAAACCCATTTGACAATGGCTTTAATAATTAAAGAAACGTTTAGTATTTTTTTTTTTGCGGGGGATGAAGAGGGCAGGGGAAAGAATTTTTTTTTTTTTTTTATCATCACATTTAGTGAACTGCGCTCTCTAGCGTCTGGTTTATCGATAATTGACATTTTTAAATATATACATATCTAATGCCCCGATTTCCACAAAAATAATTCGACTAGAAATTGAAAGACTTCAAGATTTCTGTTACGTTAATACGGAACTGTTTGCATCCCCTGGCAGGAAGGTGGAACTAATAGATTTTGCAGCTATCTTTTTCTATGGGTCCCCCCATCACGACATGGTTTAGTTCATTCGATTCAAACACCGACAGAATTTACAGATTTTAGTTGAGTTTCACCACCAGGGGGAGATTTCCTATCTCTGGTTCTACGGGCCCAATTACGATGGGGTTTGGCTCATTCGATTGGATTTCGATTATGTTTATATAGGACAGATAGCGCCTCTGGCGGTGGAACTAATGGATCTTGTAGCATGCCTGCTATATGATGCCGCAGGTAGCAGAGCCACATGAGTGAGGTTCGTATAGGACACCAGGGTTCCCAGCAAAACATGACTGACAAATTCCCTGACCAAATCTCAAAAAATTCTCTGACCAAACGGGCATACAACAAAATTTTTTACTTATTTTTTAAATCCTTTGTCAAGAATTAGCGATTTTTTTCTGTGATTGCTCTTTAAAATTCTCTATTTTTCCCCCTTAGACTATGATGAATTTCGCATCATTTTTCATTTTTTCTCAAAAATTTTCCATGACTTTTTAGAAAATATTTGTAAAGTCCCTGACTTTTTCTATTATATTTAAAAATTTCCCTGACTACTTTGAAATTCCATGACTTTCCATGATGCTGGGAACCCGGACAAATTGCACCCCCTGGCAGTGGAACTAATCGATTTTGCAGCGTGTGTGCAGTACACCTGCTATACAGTGCCGCTGGCAGCAGAGACTCGCACCAGAGATTCGTTCGGTGAGAAGTGTATACTATTTGAGGTGGAAATTAAGGGTTTTCCCGGTGCAAACAAAGCATGCCCAGTATGCAGTGCCAAAGGCAGCGGGGACCTGAGCCCAGTGGCGTATCCAAGGGATCCAAACCCCTTCCGAACGAAGGACTGGTTTACTGAATCATGGATACAAAAACAGTAAAAGCTGCTAAGACGGAATTGGCAAGAACCTATCAACAATTTTGCTTTAGACAGGATCCTGTCTTAGCAGGTATAATTTAAAGGTATGTCTTTTGTAGGGGATGTGAAGGTTTTCCGTTTACAGAAGTGTAATTCAGCGTACCTCTATGGTACACTATCTCAATAAGATGTATTGTTCGTTTCGTCAAGATACTTAAACTCTTCTGTTTAAAACAAGATTTGAAACAAGTTATCGAAAGGTTATGCTTTTACAGGCTTTACTGCATTAAAATGTGTGTTTATAAGTACAATAAAACTTATTAAGACGTAATCTCTGCTGTGAAAAATCCCATTTCAGACAAGTTTTCAGCAGATGTAATTGTATGGTAATCCATATCAGGACCATGTAAAGCTTTCTTTTAAGGCAGAATTCTGTTATAGACAGGTTTCGTTTTCATAGGTTTAATTATCCTTATAACATAAAAGGGTATATTTATGTACATACAGCAACACTTGGGAAAACAGCACCTACCTATAACGGAATGCTGATTTAAACGGAAATATTCCTTGGTCCCATTTAAAAGAATACCATACAATTACACCTGATAAGACAAAAACCTGTCTAAAACGAAATTTTTTACGACTCTTTGCAATTTTATCATCTTGGTAGGTTTTACTATGTAGATAATCTGAAGGAAAATTCTGGACCCCCTCCGAAAAAAAATCCTTCTATGCCACTGCCTGAGCTGGAGATTTGTTCGGTTTCAGATTTTATACAAATCAAGAGTTCAATTAGATTTGAGGTCCCAATGTAAATTAGGGGCCCACTAGCGGGCAAAGTGAGCTAGTAGCTAGTATTTTGATAATTTTTTTAAGGTATAGAAGGAATATATAACAATTGACTCACAGATATAGACAACTCATTATTGCAAAATGTGTTAGTTATGTGTCATGATTTCTCTGAGATTTACATCTAAAAGTGAATAAACACAAATCCTGTTACATGCATCCACTTATGGATCATTGTAAGATAATTAATACTAGTTGCACCCGTTAAAATTCGACACCACTGTAGGGTGTTTGTACACCATCAATTGTCATGTCTGCTGTGACCAGACCATTTCAACTGTTTAATTCACTCGATGATATAAAAAATTTTCATTTGACTTCTATACTGATTATTCACTTTCTGTCTCAACCAGTTAGGCCTAGCATATGGCCTTTCATATTTTGCTGTGCTGTTTGTAATCTTGTTGATCTTACAAGCAATTTTTGAATTTCAATTTTTTTTTTTTTTTTTTTTTTTTAATTTTAAAGGCAGTTTTAATATTTATAAGTCACAGCACTCTTTTCAAGATACAACAATAAGTCAGTTTTTTCTAAGCAAGTATATACATATTTTTTGGACAAAAGGCAGAAAGGGCAAATTTTTTTTGGAAGGGTGCTATTTTATAAACTAATGCATCCACCTGAAACAGCATGAGGGGAAACTCTGCGCCTAGAAAGCGCAACACACGGAAAATTCCTCTTGTGATGATGACACACTACAATTCGCTTAGCATTTTCCCCAGAAATCACAGAAAGCAAAAATATGGTGCATACAGATACAGAGTTTCCCCCAGGTTTAAAAAAAGGACAGGGTGCTGCTGGTGAGAAAAGGGCACTTTTTGGATTCTTAAGGGCACTTTTTTTGTAATTGTTAAAAGGTATTATTTTGGTTTTTAAAGCCACTTTTGATATTTAAAAGTCAGGGCACTATTTTCAAGACAACATTGAGTCAATTTTTACTATGAAAGCAAATTTTTTAATGCAAAAAGGAGAAAGGGCACTTTTTTTTACTGATGGGCAAGAAGGGTGCTAATTATTTTATTGAGGGGCAAGAAGAGTGCTATTTTGTAAACCAAAGCGCAGGCAGGGTCTGTTTTTTACCTTTTGTATAGTAAAAATATATTATCTTTTTCCTGAAATTAAAAACCTACAATTTAAACAAAATATATAAAATTTCTGTCAAAAATGAAAAGAAGAAAACCTTGCCACTAACATTAAAATAATAATAAGCAGTTTTGGAACGTTTAAACAACAACAACAAAAAATCTAATATTCCAAAAATTTAGATACTCAGAGATCATATTATCTGACAGAGACTTGTCTATATTAATAAAAGAAAGTTTCGCTCTGTGTGTGTTTGTGTTTGTCTGCGATGGCTAGCAAAATCTAGCCCACCTAGAAGTCTGTAAATTTAGGTGTGGATAGTCTAAGGTCTGGCCATGTGCACCTGAGTCTCAGAATTTTAATATTTTGATAATTACTCAAGATATTAGTTAGATTATCATTAACCATCGCTTCTAAAATGACATCTTTTAAATCAAAACGGCGAAAGAAATGATCAGGCATATTGGATTTGCAAGCGGAAATGAACGAATTCGAAATTATTTTACTAATTAGCGAATTTTAATAAAACTAATTGAGATATCTTTTTGAAAATTTCTGAGCATATGTAAAAAAAAAATTCTGCATCTATGTGATTTTTGAAAAATTTGGTCGGTAAGTTTTCTTAATTTATGCAAAAACCGGCCAAAAATCTGCTGGCACCAGTGAAAACAATCCGAGAAAGTTTCAGACAGGGATCTGCTTTCATTAAAAACTGAACTACAAAGAGATCTGTTTCTCTGGCCAATCCCTCCATTTAGTTTGCGAAAATGAAAGGAAATAATTGCCAATTTTGACTAATGAACAAAAATTTAGGTAACTAATTAAGATATGGGGACTGTTCAGAACAGAAGATCAGGCGGCGCGCAGGCGATGGAGATTAAAATATCGAGTGAGTCTATACTATGAATGAAATTGAAAGGCCTGCGTTCGTTATCATTGATTTGGACATCTAAATCAATGATAATGAACACGGTCCTTCATTTGACTAATTAGCGTATTTTAATGATATTTTGTTAAATTAAGAAGTGAACTTGGTGGCCGAATGGTTAGAGCGCTGCTCTTGATTCTAGAGGTAGCGGGTTCGATCCCCAAAATTTCTGTTTGATTTTTCTGGTTTTTTTTTTTTTCATGTTTTTTCTGTTTTTTTTTTTTTTTTTTCAAAATGTTTAATCGGTTGCTTTGTATTTTTCATGATTAATGGAATATATTTTATAAAAGCAAAATTTGATATTATTAACAATTACTTATTTAATTAAATACGACAAATTCAGCGACAAAATTACGATTAAAATTTTACATTACAGTGTCTTTTAATATTTAAACATTATTATTATTATTATTTTCTTTTTAGCAAATGTAAAATAAGAAATGAAAATATAGTCAATTTGCACAAATTTCTCCATGTTTTTATAATGAGTACTTCAACAGTGAATTTTTAGTACGAATAGAATGCAAAGCATATTTTACAATGTAAAAAATATTATAAAAATAAAATGTAAAATATATACATTATTTAAACTAGAAATATCAGTACCCATTTTTGTAAAGAGGTAAAATACATGTGGTTTACCGTCTAGTTTCGTAATGAATATAAATAAAATATAGTTAGAATGTTTATAAATTTTCTACTGAATGTACAAGTATTTTAGCATTTGTTTCTCGTGTTTTATGATGTTTATTGCAATATAGTAAATAATGCAATTTACATCGAAAAATGAATTTCAAGAAAAATAAATTTTTAGAAATTAATAATTATGTTTCAACAAGGTTGTTATCGAAAAATATATTTTAATAAAATGTTTAAAAGCTTTTTTATCAAATTTTAACAAAGATTTTATTTTACTATTATAAATAAAGAAATAAATCTTTTAACATATGTTAAAAGATATATCATAAATCAAGGTCGTGATACCAACATATGTTGGTATCACGACCTTGATTTATTAACATTCTATTTATCCCAAAAAATATAAAGCAACTGATAAATAATTTTTAAATTAATAAAAATAGGGGAAGAAAATCGGAAATAAACGGCGAGCATTCACTTTGTATCCATACTTTTCAGGTTCATCTGTGTAGGACAACCCAAATGTCAGTAAAGTACATAACAATTTTTGGTACTTTTCGGTTAGCCGGGCGCCAGTGAAAAAAATAAATAAATATGTATCTACATATATGTTTGTGTATATATGTATGTATATATATATATGTGTGTCTGTGTATATATTTATATTTGTTTCACTGGTACCCGGTTAACCAAAAAGTACCCTTTTTTTTAGAGTTTACATTAATTTTATTGAAACCACCTGCTGTAGTTTTAGAGACATATAAGTTGAGAGCAGTTATGTAACTATATGATGTATATATATATATATACACATCATACTTTCGTATTCTATTATTTTTATGTTGGATCAAAGGCTTTTAAAAAATCATTTTAGAATGTTAAAAATTTTTAATTTTTCAGATATCCGATCATGTTGCTACAGCTGTATCAATCAACCTACCAAACCAAGTAAGACACAAAAAAGCCCAATCACGTGATCAAATCGCCCACAGAATTTTTGTGAGTCACCCGCGCGCAGCCCGCGCTAAAAGTTTGCAGGTTATGAACGCGGATCGGGCTATCTGACCACGTGATGCTTTTCCTGAATGTTTCGGGGGTTTATTATGATGAAATAAAAATAGATATTCCTATTATAAGATCCATTTTTTTGGAGGATAAAGATGTGTAGTCGCTAGTTTCACCTAATCCGAGCCACAGAAGCTTAAAATAATTGAAATAATTAAATTATTTCAATATATTAAATTATTTAAATTTCCGATAAGACCTACTCCATAACCCTTCTCTCCATCGCGCGCGCGCCGCGCGATCTTCTTTCCTGAACACAACCATGGATTTGAAATTGAGGTAGATGCTTTACACACGCAAACATATAAACAAAAATTTGGCGACTTTTTGGGTGGCACTATTTTCAAGACTGCGCCAAACGAATAACTTAATACAATGGCTAGGTTGCCATTAAAGGAAAAAATCCCCTAAATTTGGCGACTTTTTTCCTTTTTATAACCGATTTTTTTTAAAAACTGTGCGTGAGTGTATGACATCATAGCCCGGCTATTTTAGTGTAGCGTCTTCGTTATGTTCTAATTATCAGAAAAATGTAATTCTTTTTTTTTAATGATCGCGTAAATGTAGGTGATGGTGGTTGTCTTGAACAAATTATTCATTACATTTGCCGGTATGGGGAGAGAGGGGGTTAACGCCTTTCTCTGAGATTGTAATTATCTGGGGCCCGGGCAACGCCGGGCGGGTTACATAGTAGTTTTATAAAACTATTTTATGGAACTACACATAAGCAACTCAAGCGAAGACATAAATGTATAATTAATAACATAACAAAATATGCAAATATTTAAATGTAAAACACAAAGGAATATATTTCAAAGTGAGCAAGATATCAATCATGCAATTCTGCAAACTGATTTCAAAAGAAAACACTTCAACTAAAACAAAGATTTACACTAAATTTCGTAATATCCGGAGCAATTTATTTGCAATTTACATTTCAATATTTTTAATAGGTACAACTCATAGTTTCTTTATAAAGATACAAATGAATTTCAAGTAATAAATTTTAAGAAATTGGATACATCACAATTAACAGTTTAGCAAGAAGTAATCAAATAGTTATTTCAGTTGTAAAATTAAAATGATAAATGTCAACTAATGTAGAGAATGTACCTCCAAATCAGTAGATGCTTTATATAAATATAATTACAAAAATAAAAGAAGAAG
This sequence comes from Maratus michaelseni, assembly GCA_963931845.1. Classification (NCBI taxonomy): domain Eukaryota; kingdom Metazoa; phylum Arthropoda; class Arachnida; order Araneae; family Salticidae; genus Maratus; species Maratus michaelseni. The sequence goes on from OZ007595.1 coordinate 65,049,826, forward strand.
GACATACTTTATGAAATTTCAGACAGGTAAATAAGATTCATGAAACAAATTCAATAACAGTCAACGAGTCAACAAAACAGTAAAACATGTGGATTGTGATGAAATGACAAATAAAGTTTAGTAACAATTGGAATAGATATGGTAAGAAATATAACTAATGTACAGTACACAAATTTTTGAATCTTATAAAGATCTTAAAGTTTACTTGAAAATGGAATGAAGAAAATAATTATTTAAATTCAAAGCAAGATATTTTTAATTCAAGATTCAAATTTATATTATTATTTAACAGTTTTAAGAAACTCTTTCTGAAAGCTTTTGGCAACAGTCTATTTGTTTTGATTTGCACTCCCGCGGTTCTGGTTTCGCTGGTTATTGAGGTGTTTTGTTAAAACCCCTTTTCTTTTATGATAATTATAGTAATTGTAGAATTACTATCAACGTTAATAAATTTTGATATATATAAGCGCTTTTTCTTTTACTCTCGTCAGGGATAGGGAGATAATTTTGTGGAATTAAAAATCATATTTATTTAAGATTCCTGGATAGGTCGAAAATAATTCCAACATTTATTTAATTGATAAGATTTAGCCATGGACTTTACATTTGATTATAATTCATTATCTGAAAGATTTTCTAAAATCAGAAATGAATTAGATGACACAATTGTTTCTCTTGAAAAATTGAAGAGATATGAGACTAATTTTGTTTCATCAGAGTAAGTTTAAAGTAACTCTTTCGTTTTTTCTTTACACTGATATTTTTGTACAATATTTACGATCTTCATAGTATTGGGAAAACTTTTAGCACGAACTAGGAATGTACAAAAAACGGAGAACATGTTTCTTGCAACAGTTCTCCGAGAAAAAATGGACGGTTTCCTTTCGAGCTAGAATTTCATTTTTCATCAAACCAAACGTAAACCAGAGTTGGGCAGTATCAGAAATACATTTGTATTTTAAACTGATAACACTGAAGTATTTTGTAATGCTTTTTCGAAGTATATTTTTAAAATATTCAAAATTCATTTCTCCAGACTTCAGATTCTTATGTTTAAACAGCAACTCAACGATTCGTTACAGGAGAAATGTATGGATGTCTGTCTGTTTTGTCTAGTCTTTTAATTGGTACCGATGTTGCAGACGCACCAGGTTTCTTTTTGGCGCCAAAATTGCGATTTTTTTTGCCTGGCGAGATTTTGCTCTGTATGGCAACCCAGTAGAGCAGATTGTGTGTGTTTTATAACTAATTAAACATTAAACATTGTGTGTCTTCAAATAAATTAAACTTTGTGTTTATAATAAAAGTGTTTTTTTTATAATAAAATAAACTGTTTATGAAAAACATAATGAAATAAAACTAACATGCTGTTTTTGCACGCTAAGCCAACAGGTATTTGAAAACTGAGTTTTCTTGCCAAAATGACACAAACACCGAAAAAAAAAAAATGTGCTAACCCTGATGTGTCTGCAACATCTGTTCCTTTTAATTAATTTCCTGAATTTGACATAAACATTCTTTTTCAAAATTCTTCATCTTTTTCTCTTACTAATATGATAATAAGAATGGTAATGAATATGATGTTTAGATTCTTCAAAAACCATTTTTGCTGAGTGGCTATAAAAATAATTTTTATGATTTTTAACATTCTTATGGCAATTACAAAATATTGGACTGAAGGGATCATTCAAAGTTTTACTGCAGCATTTCCCAAGCTTTTTTTTCCTGCAGTCCGGTTTGCTGTCATACCTCTCTTTTGCAATATGTTTTACCCCGTTATATTTTTATAGACAATACTGTCTGTAGGTAAAAGAAAACTATTGATAAAATAAAACCGATTTAACCACCTTTTTACAATGTTAAATATTTTAATAGAAAAGCATTTACTCTTACTAACGGCTTTCTTATATCGGACCCCATTTCACCAAGACTCTACAACTCTCCTCACCCTTTTTGGTATTTTTCGGTTAGCCAAGTGCCAGTGAAATATATATTTATATATATATATGTATACATATATATTTCACTGGCGCCTGGCTAACCAAAAAGTACCTTTTTTTATTGAGTTTCCATTTTTAAAAAAAGGGTACTTCTCCATTATCCCGTTGATCACTTTCCATAAAAAAAAAAAACGGTACTTACGTATTATCCATGCCAGGAGATTGATCGCCAAAAAGTGGTTGCCAAGTACCAAACTTGTTTATCGTGGCCAATCATGTTTTCAAACGCAGTAATTTAACATTATCAAATAACATAGTTAAAAATGGTAATTAATATAAAATAAATAAAATGTTATATGTTTATTAAATTTATAACATTGTTAAAAATAGTAAATAACATTATTTTAGTAAAATTAATAAATGGTAAATAGCATAGTAAATAAGAAAGAATAATATTATAGATTATTCCCGATCATGTACCATGTAGCAAGAAAAAAATATATAAGGGTTACTATAATTATTAATATTGGCTCCATGCCTGGCGCAGTTGGCTTAAAACTGGCACGGATAATAGGTAAGTACCAAAAAAACTATCACCAAGCTATTCGCCAAACTGAAACACCCAATAAACAAATAAAAGAATGTTGCCATTAGAATTTTTGTTATTTCTCTATTATCCCGTCGACTACTTTTCATAACAAAAAACTATCGCCAAACTGTAATATTAAATGCCAAAAATGCAGTCCCATTTACTTGATGTTGGAAGCATTATGTGTTTGTTATGTCATCAAGTGGTTTTTAATTCGACATTTGCCTGTATTTTTCATTATGTTTTACTGATTTATTAGTTATTTCATTAATTAAAATAACAATTGTGTCCTTAAATTCTTATATTTTATTTATTTTGATATTCCAATGGCAAAGTTCTCCCGTTTATTTGATGTTACAGTTTGGCGATAGTTTTTTGTTATGAAAAATGGTCGACGGGATAATAGAGAAGTACCGAATTTTAAAAATAATAATAATTCTGAAAAGCCTCACTCACTAACAGGACTAGGTTTTTGCCATGCCAGTGGCAGAAAGTGGTTTTAACCAGGACTGTGGAGTCGGAGTCAGGCCTATTTTTTGGGCAAAAGAGTCGGAGTCATTAAAAAACAGGCAGACTCCGACTCCAGCTTATTTTTTAGACGGTTTGAAGTGAAATTAAACCAATTTTATGTAATTTTAAATTTATAAACTGAATTATTATTTTTATATTGGGACTATATATACAAGGAAACGCAGGTTAAACAAGCCCATTATACTGTCCAGCCTACAGCATATTATATGAAAAATGTTTTTAATTGAAATCTCTATCTTATATTTTATATTTAGTATATAGTCTTTTCTCTCGGTTTTTGGGATTTTCAGAGGGGATGTTTATATGTGGTGGGGAAAATATTTTCAGTCTTGACCTGATCCGATTAATGTAGGGGCAAAGTTCCACAGGCATTTTATAAGAGTATTTTTGTCTTATTTTAAAAAAAATTCTGCATTTTAAAAAGGTGAAACTTTTTATACTAAAATACTATTGGAAGTTTGCCACTGCTGTAAATGAGTCCTAGTTCTAGTTCCTAGTCTTTACTACCTATCATAGCTTACACCCATAATTCATCCAAAAAAATGAAATGTGAAAAAAAAAAAATTATCGGTTAATATGCACATCATATGCTTCAAGGTCAAACAGGAATGTAACAGCAGGTTGCAGTGTTGCCAGTTGAGTTTTTTTTTTTTTTTTTTAATTCCAATTGCTTGATTGCTGCCACATTTTTTAAATAGTAATATTTCCTTTATTTAAAGGCAAATTTAATAAAGTGACTATTACTATTTCAAAATAAATGACAGCAATGAAGAACTGAATAATAGGAATCAGCAGGCAGTACTAGTACTTTAGCCATCCCGGAATCAGAGTCTGTCAGTTTTCCCACTGGCTCCGCAGCCCTGGTTTTAACTGCCATAAACACATTTCGTGACAAAATCTGAGACTTTTTAGTAGTACTAAATTCCTTAAGTACATTTTATTCAGGATAGATAACAAATAAAATATTGTGGATAGTTTTAATTAAAAAATAAATAAATTTGTATTAGAAAAAATGAGTAATGTAAAAGATAAATTTTTTGTTATAATATGGTTGTGTAATTTTATTTATAAACAATTATTTGAGTATTTAAAATCTTAGTGTATTTAGAATTTAAAAAAAAAAAAAACTCTGGATATGCAATACAATATTTTTATAACTCAGTTATCAATTAATAGATTAATTTTATTTAAATTTTGATTATGCGTTGAGAAAACAATTTAGAAAATCTTGATAATTTAACTGATTTTCAGACATCTGTATACAGTCAAACTCATTTTAATACAAGTATGACTAAAACAAGGACACGGTTAAAGTGAACAATTTGCATGTTAAGAATGGTTCATCATTTAAACTATAATTAAGATTTTCACACTTTTTATGAGCTACAAAAGCAGGATCACAGCTAATATGAGCAAAACATTCTATATGATTCTTAATTATCTGAATATCTTTATTGACAGTTAAAAATAGAAGTTATCTAAGGTTTTTAAAAATATTAAAGAAAAAAAAACATTTCCTTTAACTATTCAGTTTGGTCAAATATTTTAATACTCGGCTGACCGAATATTTTGATATTCAGCTTAGCAAAATATTTGGTAGTATGGGCGAATACCGAATGCATGGTGCATCCCTGATATCTACTTTTGTGAATAAATATCACAATATGAATTATACCTTTGCCTTGGAAGAATTTAACTGCTGTACTTTCATCATTTGGCAGTGTCAAATAATTTTTCAAGGCATATTAAAAAAAAAAAAAAAAAAACACCTATTCATTGAAAAATGAAAAATAATTTTTAAGTGACTTAATTTATGTTTATAATCAGGTTAACACACTTTTCGAAAAAAATTAGCCTCAAAATTGTAATTGGTGTCTATCTAATGGAAAAGTACCAAAAATACAGTAAATGTTTAAAGTTGTATATTTATTTAGCCATTTAGAAATTATGTTAACAATTAAGTTCTTTCATTTCTTATATTTTGAGTAGAAAAAAAAAAATATGAAATTTCTGAATATTTCTTTTTTAATATATTGTTGTAATACAAATGATTGATTTTATCTCTAATACTTTTAACTATTCTGATTTAGACGGAACCAACAATTCTTCATGCCAATGGAAAGAAATGCTTCTTCTGAAGAAACTTCTACCATGTAAGTATAATATTAATTACAACATTAAAAATTTTATAATTTTGGTAAAGAAAAACAAGGAGCCTTTATATACAATCTCTGTTCATTTTAGCAAACAATCAAATTGTTTTACTTGTTTTGTTAGAAAGCTTGTTAAAAGTCATCTTGCATTTCCTATGCAAAGTTTTTGTTCCTATAAAACTTTTTTTAACGGAACTATTTTGACCGACTTCAACATTAAATAGCTCTTAAAATAATTCTTTGATTTAAAAACTGTCTGCTTGAGCGTGTTTATCGAACATTTTTCTATAAAACTGCCCATTTTCATATTTTTATATGCAATAGTTCAGGGGTGCAGAAAATGTTTTTACTCCCAACATTTCCCCCAATCCATATGAAAATTTCCCCAAAATGTTACGATATGTTATAGGCTTCTGTATTACCATAGTTATACAGGGTTCGTACGGTCCTTGAAAGTGCTTAAAAGTCCTTAAATTTTTTTAAAGATTTTTTGGTCCTTGAAAGTACTTATTTTTATTCAAAATTTGCAAAAAGTGCTTGAAAGTCCTTAAATTTTTCTTTGATTTTTTTCCCATTAATTTTTGTCTGAAAAATTTCAATGATAATCATTTTTCTAAACTGTCTGCCTTCTTTTTGTCTTTATTACTATCGGTAATACTTTAACAAACCCCTAACCTTAACCAGACAAAGCGGCGACGTCCCCTCCCCCCTTTTCCCCTTCCTAGTCGGCGCCTATGCCCTCGCAGCCAGGAGCGCTTTCGTATCTCTGGATCTATGGGTCCGATCACGACGGGGTATGGCTCATTCGCCTCGACATCGATATCCTTAAAGATTTCAGTTATGTTCATATAGAAGAGATTGCGCCCCCTGGTGGTGGAAGGTGGAACTAATGGATTTTGGACTATCTCGAGTTCTATGGGTCCGATCACGACGCGGTTTGGCTCATTCGCCTCGACATCGATAGCCTTAAAGATTTAAGTTATGTTCGTATAGAAGATATTACGCCCCCTGGTGGTGGAAGGTGGAACTAATGGATTTTGGAGCTGTCTCGGGTTCTATGGGTCCGATCACAACGCGGTTTGGCTCATTCGCCTCGACATCGATAGCCTTAAAGATTTCAGTTATGTTCGTATAGAAGAGATTGCGTCCCTGGTGGTGGAAGATGGAACTAATGGATTTTGGAGCTATCTCTGGCTCTATGGGTCCGATCACAACGCGGTTTGGCTCGTTCGCCTCGACATCAATAGTCTTAAAAATTTCAGTTATGTTCGTATAGAAGAGATTGTGCCCCTGTCAGTGGAAGGTGGAAGTAATAGATTTTGCAGCTATATCCGATCACAATACGGTTTGACTCATTCGACCCGATTTCGACATCGATTTCGAACTTAATGATTTTAGTTCCGTGTTTCACCACCCGGGACAATAGATTGAAGGTTATTACACGGGACCGGGTATCGCCGGGCAGGTCAGCTAGTTTTCTATATTTTAAAATAAATTTATTCTAGGTTTTTATTTATACTTCAGACATAAAAATAATTACATCTTAATTGATTGTATGCTTACATGTGTGATGTATTTGTAGATTATTTCTGATGTATTTTTATATTTCTTACACGTGGCAAACATTCTAAAAACCTTGAATCTAAAAAAATGAAAGATTTCTTCTCAAAAACAGCATCTACTTCAAACAATTTAGATGCCAATACATCAGAAAAAATAGATGCTAGTACTTCAAAAAATGATGTACTAGATGCTGAAATATTGTGGGCCTTAACAGGCTCGGACTGGCACGCCGGCCCATCGGCCCGAGGGCCGGTGCGCCCTCATCCAGGGAAAATTTCGCGCCCTTAAGCTGCTCCAATATTTTTCCTTCGCTATACACATACATTCTGATTAGTGTACTAAATTTCGAGAATTTGCTTAGGGATAATCACCAATTAATAAATCAATAGCAAAAGAGAGTTTTTATTATCATAAAGAAATTGAAGACACATAGAAGGAATTTTCAGAATCGGAAACCAAAGCGGATGTGTGTTTGCATACGATTGAGGGGGAAAATGCGCATCTAGGGAAAGTTTTAATAACCCTGGCGCGCCGTGGCTACTAAAGCTCTACTACTAGGTGCTACTCCCGCGCCCTGAAAGAGATTTTTTTCGTCGGTTCTTAGAATGATATATTTTAGGTCTTAACCTCAGATCAAATATTTTGTGTATTTTCCGCCACTAAGCTGTTAGTACCCAGGGCGGTCGTCCGACTTTGCGCCCCTTTAAAGGCGGCCCTGAATGCACCTATAATTGAAACTATTCTTTTCGAAAAACAATTTGATAAAAGAAAGAGATAAATATTAGAAGGCAAAAGCATTTTGTTATTGATTGGAAAACATAACCTTTCTTTTCGAAGAATAAAACCTTGATGACACTTCTGGATTGCAATTCTGCGAGCAATTTTTTCCTTCAAAAAGCCATAAATTTCGTATAGTAACCAAGGCTTAATTTGCGCCGGAGCCCAGCTCCGATACTTCTCTGTTTTTAGTAAAAATTTAAATATTGGTCAGAATTCCTTGGAGCTCATATAAACTGCGCTCCGGAGCCCAGTGCAATAACACTTCCGAAAAAAAAATACTAAATTACCCTTTCCTTTCTGTCTCATCTCCTATCTTTTGCCTTCTTTTGTATCAAAACATTTATAAGTGGCGTAATGTGTCGCTCACATAAGAGATGGAGATAAAACGATCTCGAATTTTATATCAATTTGCGGGTTTGGGCAGGCTCGAGCTCAATCTATCTTAAATTCAAAATTTTATTTATTCCCATTTCAAATCGTTTTAATGCTATTTTGATAAGACTAAAGAGTTAACAGAATTAGTCTTTATCTATTCTGGATAGCTGCGAACTATTAATTTTTTTCTGTGTTAACTCTATTTCCGAATCTTAATCCTGAGCTTTTTTATTCGCAGAATTATGCGATTAATTAACATTAAGATTAGGCAAAGGTTTCTATTTGGAAGTTGTAATAACTAAAAAGTGGAATAGTTGATAGCTCAGTATACGCAGATAGATATGTATTTAAAAGTTTTATTTTGCTAAATAAAAAAAACAATGCTTTAAAAATTAAAAATAACGTATGAAATATAAATATGCAGATTGGAGTGACGGCGGAGTGTGGGGGGGGGGGGGGGGACGCGCTACGGGTACTAGTACTGCAAAATATTAGGGCGCCGGTACTTTTTTTCTTAGATATTAAGCTCTAATAGTAATTTTCGGTTTATTTATTGACAGCCTTTCCGTAATTAAATAACTATTCGGCAATTCAGGTATGTATTTCAAACAAAAAATTGTTTTATTTAATCATAGAAAAATCGATCATTAAATAAAGCTATGATTACTATTCAGAACCTATTGTAGGTTTTTTAATTAAAAATGCTAGCTTCAAAATCCTGTAGCTAGCAGGATTACAATCCGCCGGGGATTTCATTCACTTATTTTGAAACATAAATATTTCCCTTGATCTCTAATTATAATAAGAAATTTACAAATCATTGGAAGATTGTGCTGAGAAAAGTAAATTTCTTCAATTATTTTAGTGATTTAAGGCTACTAAACGCTATTTTTAATGTCCTTTTTCTGTTGAAACCCTTTTTATACAGCATTTTAAGGATGCATAAAGTCATTTTTAGGCATACAAAATATCTCTTCCCCTTCTGCCCCTCTTTATCCCAAATGTTGCAAGTGTAATTTTATTTTCGCAAGCATGTATTATTTCCCAATTAAAATACCCCTATTAATGCTATGCATAAATTATGTATCGGGAGTCGTCTACATATGAATAATAATTATACCAACTTTTAATTTTAAAACAATAACTTCCATTTTTGACAACCTACGTGAGTTCCTTGGATCAAGACAGCCCGAGAAAAGATATTGTTTACATACTTTATTTTAAATCTTCATAGAGTTAGAAGAGTTTAAAGTGTGATGATGCTAATGTTGACAAACTTATTAAAATCATACGATTGACTTTTTATTAATTTGTTAATGAAATACACGTAATAGACCCAAACATATTCCAGGCTTCTTTTCTATTAAAAACATTTTTTATTATGAAAAGTATTAAAAAATTATGAATTATAACCCGCATTAATTTTTGTATAAAAAAATGTACAATCATCAAAAGCATCGGTGTGCAAGTTTACAGGTCATTTGAATAATTAGTTTTCGAGATATAGATAACCTTTCGACAGTCTAAGGAACCGTCTTCTATTTTCAAAGGTTCCACAGAAAATAAATCGTAGGAACTCACCAGAGACATTTTGCAGTATACACATTTATATAAAGAAAGTTTATTATAAATTTAAACTTATTGAATAATTTTACTGGTGATTAAATGAGTGTTTTCAGTACATTTTCTTGTAAGATTTTAATTTTATTTTCCGAAATTTTAGATATCCGAAAACATTTTTTTTAATAACTCTATGAAGATTTAATATAATTATATTTCCAGGCTGCCTTGATCCAGGGAACTCACAAGGAAGGTCTCCTGAAAGCGCATACTGAGAATATTTTGAAAAAAAAATGCTAATGGGACTACTCATGTACCTAATAAAGGATAAGTCAAATTTTCCCGCTGAATCCCATTAGAAAATCTGCAAAAAAGTAAAAAAAACTTTCGAGTATTCGGCGCAAAAAAGACGCGATTTGGTGAGCAACATTTTTTCATCTGCAAATGAAAGCGATTTTAATGCATTTGGAAATTGCTTTTTTAAGTAAACGATTAAATAGTTTATTATTTATTCTATAAGCTTATATAAAATATACCGGGTGTCCCAAAAATGACTGATGGATTTTAAAATTCAATAACTAGCAAACGGTGACAGATATTAAAAAAATTCTTGCAGGAGGGTTATGTATGATGTCGGGAGTTTTTTTACTGTGATTCTTGATTTTAGTTCGAATTTCAAACAATAGATGGTGCTGACAGCGGTTGGCGCTCATTCCAAGCCGAAACTGACGTCACTCAGCATTGATGCGAAGAAAGGAGATTAAGGCTATGGAGTGGGTCTCATTCGCCAGTACAATCTTGTTCTTAGGCCCCGATTCTGAACTCATTCGATATGATTTTAATGGAATGCGTTGTTGCCATGGAAACAACAAATTCTTCGATAGTGGAATACAGCGTTCAGATCAGGGCATGAATTTAACAAGCAGTATTCGAGTTTGCAGGCGATTTTATATTTATCAGTATTTATGGGAATTTTATCTAACCAATATGAAAATTTAGTTTCGCGAAATGACGGCAATGCATGTATGTGAGAGCTGCACAGAAATCGAATCCGTCACATCTTCATTCGTTATTTTGCTACGCAATCTGCTAGTGAGTACTTTTAAAAGAGTGTACACTATTTATTGAAAATGGTTTATTTCACCTAGTAGTTTTAAAATACGATGAATAAAATATTCTTTAAATCAGGCCATAAAAAGTAATTTAATCCGGGAAAATAAAACTTCATAAATGTAAAATCGCCTGCAACTCAAATACTGCTTGTTAAATTCCTGCCCTGATCTGAACGCTCTATTCCATTCCACTATCCAAGAATTTGTTGTTTCCATGGCAACAACGATTCCATGGCAAGATTGTACTGGCGAATGAGACCAACTCCATAGCCTTAATCTCCTTAATTTGCATCAGTGCTGAGAGTGACGTCAGTTTCGGCCTCGAATGAGCGCCAATCGCTGTCAGCGCCATCTATTGTTTGAAAATCGAACTAAAATCAAGAATCACAGTAAAGAAACTCCCGACATCATACATAACCCTCCTGCAAGAATATTTTAAATATCTGTCACCGTTTGCTAGTTATTGAATTTTAAAATCCATCAGTCATTTTTGGGACACCCGGTATATACAAGTTGCATAATGCTGAAGTTATTTATTTTACACGGTTTTGCTGGCTGGATAAGTTTTGTGTGTATTTTAATAGTAACTGCCCGATTAAGAACGCTTTCATTACATTTCGATATTGAATAAGCCGTTATATCCATGGTAACAATGCTTTTCTCTTGTTGTCTCCGACACTAACAATATATAAATCAAATTGGCAGTGCTCAGAATCGGACATCAATGTTTAGTTTAAAGCATTTTTAATCAATTTAAATTTTGTTTTTAAAAACCGTAGAATACGATTCTTAATTTTCTTTATATACACATATATGTATATGTATATGGCAAAACCGTATAAAAGTGCATTCATTTAAGTTAAACTAGTTCAGTAAGAAGAGTAGAAAAAGTTTTTCCTAAAAGAGCCTTTATCATAAAAGCTTTTTTTTTTTTTTTTTTTTTTTTGTCGCCAACCAGCGATAAAGCGTCAAAAACACGAAATTTTCATAATTTTTACAGACGTTATATCGAGGTTCCGCAACAAGTTTTTTTTTTTTTATAAATGTATATATAATCTTGATAAGAATATTGTGTAATTTTTTCACACATTTCTGAGTATGCACTTATGGAGGCCTTCCTTGTCAGAGTGTCTAAAGTAGATGTTACCATTTGCAAAATCAACGTTTGTGCATTTTTTGATATGTAGACAGTCCAGAAACAAATTTATGAATAGAATTTAATAGTAGAAATTATTCCTAATAAATTGGTACCAATGTATTTTTATACGTTATTTGCAGGATAATTAGTAGGGGTTCATCACTTTTTTTTCATGATTGTTTTAAGGTATCTATTGGCAAAAGAACTAAGTAGGAACACACAGCCTACTGTCAATCTACTATAGAAGGTAATATGTGTTCGACTTTCTAGAGTTTTTGAATATTAGATGACATGTTTTGGAAAATTGTGTAGCATTGTGTAGATTTGATGAAACTTTAAATATGCACAAAGAATATACCGAAGTCATTTATCTAGACTCAGAAATAAAATATTAAGCCATTTTCTTACTTAATGCTATGCGAATGTGTTAAACCTTGTCAAGTCAGTAACACACAAGTAAGTAAAATTGACTTGAGTTTGTTAACATTTTCGCGCGCCCTCTGAAAATCCAAGGTCTGCGCCCTTTCCCCTGGCCCAGTCCGACCCTGGGCCTTAAAGTGCATTTAAAGTCATTATTCATATAAACCCTGTGAAGATATTGCACAATTATTTTCCAGAATGTTCTCAGACAGTAGCATCGCTAGCAATTTTTCATGTGAAGAAAAAAAATGTGCATATATATGCCATTTTGGTCTTGGCCCTCATTTTCAAACGCTTTTGGTAGGTAACTGCAAAAATGCAGAGTTTTTTACTCTGCTCTTTGATGAGACTCTAAATCAAACTAACCAAAAAAAGCAGCTTGATATTCATGTACGATATTGGCACCAGGAGGAATGTAGAGTCAGGACACAATATTTAACATCAGCATTTATTGGGCATTCAACAAGTGAAGACATTCTCTCAGCTTTGTATGAATGTGTTGTAAAATTGGATTTATCAAAACTTCTACAAATATCTATGGATGGGCCTTATGTTAATTGGAAATTCTACAACAGTTTACAGGAAGGCTTATCCAAGAAATATGGCATACAATCTTTGAATTTAGGTTCATGTGGTCTCCATATCCTAAACAATTCCTTCAAACATGAAATTTCATCCATCGGGTGGGACATAACTTCAGTTCTGTCAAGTTTGTATTGGATTTTTAAAGATCCTCCAGCAAGACATGATGATTTTATAAATATCTCATCGATGAAAAAATTCCCTGTAAAATTCTGTTAGTTACAGGTGGTTCGAAAATGTCCCAGCAGCCGAAAGGGCCATAGAAATAGGGAATGATATCATAACATATGTAAAGAAGATTGATATGGGTATTTTGCTAAAAATTACATCTAAATCATTTTGTATCATTAAGGAAGCAACTAAAGATAAAACATTTTTGATAAAATTGAATTTTTTTCTATCGCTGTCAAAATACTTTTACCATTTTTGAAGCTATATCAGAGTGATAAACCAATGATTCCATTTTTTGCCACTGACTTGTTGAAACTTGTAAATGATTGTATTCAGCATTTTATGCAAATTTAATTTTAGTGATCCAAATATGCACAACGATAAGGGTAAAATATATTTAGGTTTTGCTGCAGAGCAACTAATAAAAGAAAAGAAAAGGAAAACAGAAATAACAGAAAATGATATATTTTCACTTAGACAAAATTGTCTAAAGTGCGTTACAACAATGATAAAACATTTAATGCAAAAATGTCCAATTAATTATTCATTAGTAAGAAATGCAATTAGCATTGACCCACGCATGATGGCTGGGCATCCCGAGAAAGCAAGAGAAAAAAATGAAAAGCATCTTTAGTACTATCTCAAAATAAGCGTGTTTTAGAAAAAAATTGTGATGAGATTCCTATCCAGCTGATTTCCTATCCAATGTTGTCAAGCCAAATTCATTCGATTTTGCTTCATTTGACCCAAACAATCTTTCCTTGGATACATTTTTTCAACCTTACTTTTCAGGAAACAAATATGAAAACCTATGGAAGATTATTAAAATGATTCTTATACTCTCCCATGGACAAGCATCTGTCAAAAGAGGCTTCTCAGTTAATAAAGCCCTTGAAGTTGAAAATTTGAAAGAGGCATCTTATATTTCTCAACGTGTGATTCATGAATATATCAAGCTGTCTGGGGAAATTCACAATTTGCAAATTACAAAAGAAATCAAAATAGCTGCTTCATCTGCTCGTTCAAAGTACATGCACATGCAGCATTTGGAAAAGAAAAAATACGAAGCTCAGGCTGAAACAAAACAATTGAAACGGAAAACTTTAGAGGATGAGATCACCTTCCTAAAGAAAAAAAAAGATTTTTCTTGAAAAGGACATGCAAAGTACAAATGTAGAAGCTAATAATTTGGCTGATAAAGCTGAAACATCTAAGAACATAGACTTGTTTATGCAATATCATGAACTGAGAAAAACTATCAAAGAAAACGAAATTCACATTAATAGCCTTGATCTAAAATTGTTAGAAAAAATTTCAGAATTAAAGAAAATTTAATTGTGTTTCTCGTTTCATAATTTGTATTATTAAAATTATTACTGATATTTTCAATTAAATATATTATACGTTTTTTGTAAAGTTCAATTTGTTGTACATCTAATGTACTTATATTTACTTAAAAAGTTCTATGTATTTACAAAAATGAAAATTTCAATTCAAACATGCAATTCATTAGTTTATTCAATTTTTAGGTGCTTAAATTTTTTTGGTTTTGGTCCTTGAAAGTCCTTAAAAGTCCTTAAATTTCATGTAATGAAATGTGTACGAACCCTGTTATAGTAAATTTTGCAACATACAAGTCGCATCTTTAAAAACCTATAAACTGAACTTGTAACATGCCTAGTTATTGGAAAGGTAAATTAAGTTAATGCAATGCAAGTTTTAATCTAATCCTTATGCCAAATATTTATTAATAAATACACAGTTTTAACCAACAAATACAATGTTTTTGATTACCTTTTCTGATAAATTGTCAATTATTGAGAAACTGCAATCTTCCACTCTCTTTGTGGATATTGTCAATCATTTTTGATGTTTTGTAGATCTTGAGTGTGTTTCTTGAAGAAAATCTAGTAAAATGATAATTTGTATCATGAAAATGTCTGTTTAAGGATACTTTTAATAGTTCCGTAGCTTTATGCACTGGTAGTCATTCCATGATATAAACACTTCATGAAAGAGATTATCAGATTTTAGGGTTCTGTTATGAATGTGTTTTCCAATAATAGAGCCAACAGATCCACAAACACAGTCACTGTAAATTTTCAAGCAGTTTTCAAGGAGCTAAAGTATTTCTGGTACCGCTGTCTTGATCTAGAAGTGATGGTTTCTTTTCAGAATTTAGGATTATTTTATTAAATTAAGTTTTTAGAATAATTTTCTTCCAAGTTGTGCATAGATTAAAAATATTTTTCTCATTATTAAATTTAAATTATTTTCAATTTTTGCTCACCCATTCAGTGAGAGCTTGTAGTGAGTTTTCCACCAGTGATGGGTGTGTGATCTTCTTGATTTCATTCTCTTTCTAAAGTTTTCTCTTTCCTGATTTTTTTTTGTCAGAAAATTATTATCTTTTAAAAAAAATTTCTAAGGTAATTCATAAGAAAAGAACTTAGAAATTTCGATTATTGCAATTGCACAATTACTCCGGAACATCGACATTCTTCCACTCCAAAAATAAATTTTTACTTTTTTGTCCCATGTATAAAGTTGACCTCCCTTCCCTACTTTGAAGCAGATTATTTTTCCAAAATTTCTCGACTTATACGTGAATATATACGGTACATATTATTCTCAGATCGATTTTGTGAAAGTCGCCATACGGATCTTTTTATTTGTAGGGAAACATTTTTCTATCTCGGGGAATTATGTAATTCATTGTTAAAATTGAAATCAATTGTATATTTTTCCGAAAAATTTCACCAGATGACTAAAATTTCCCCCAATCCTAGATTGCCGGATCGGACATATTCTGCACCCCTGCAATAGTTTTCTTAATATTAGCATAGAAAGTCCTCCAGTCGTGAAAAATTCATTTACAGTGGTTGACAGCATTAGTTACTTTTTTTTTAAGATTAGAGAGATTAGATTTGTAATTAAATTAGTTAAAATATTTGATAGTTACAAATATATGTATTTGTATCTCAAAAAAATTTTGCACTGTTACATTATTAAAGGATGGAATTGAAATATAATACTGAATAACATATTTTCAGGATTATGAACCCGTCCAAGCATTGTACCTAATCTGTATTTTAATAGAATAAGTTTTGATCTCTTTTCACAGATCAAGCATAGATATAAACCCAGATGCAAAATTTCATTGGAACACAGATCTTTTGATATCATTGGGGCTCTCCATAAGTGTTGGGTCCAGGTACCTGCCATACTGCCCTTAACCCCTTCGGGACCGGTGGCTTTTACACAAATTTTATTCAGTTGGCACCACTTTTTATAAAAAAACTACCTTCCCTTAAACTTTCACAAAATTTCTCTAATTAGAGAAAGCAAATATTACTTTAATTTTTTACTGGTGCGTAAAACAAATTCTGTATGCTCTTTTTGAGGGTGCATATATGCACCCATGGTCCCGAATGGGTTAAAGTAATAAGGAAAATGATTATGATGATATTTTTAATATTGTAATTATTACATTTCATTATTTTAACACAGTCATTCTGATTGCTAAATAAATCATACAAGTTGTAATTTTCCAACTAAGTGAAAAAGTGTCCAGGCTGGGATTTGAACCCAGGACCTTTTCTTAAGTTGCCAACGCTCTACCAACTATACTAGACAAATGCAGACACAATTCATTCTGACAACCTTTCGATAATGACCTCTGGTCTGTTATCTGAAACAGCTTAACAGAATATATCACTGGTAATGGAATTTCAATAAATATTGGATACATAATTGGGCGATTCCACTGTTACGTGTGTGAGTTTTACAGAGTGTTTTTTTTTTTTTTTTCCAAATTGAGACAAATTTGGAAGTGAAATTATTTAGATAACGTTTTACTTTTTTTATTGCTATTGCAGGACACACACAGAATCATTTTTGTAGTGACACCTTTAGTCTAAAATAATAACAATTTAAAAAAAAAATAGTAGTCATTGTTATGTGTGTGTTAAGTAACAATGACTACTATTTTTTTTTTAATTATTATTATTTTTTTAGACTAAAGGTGTCACTACAAAAATGATTCTGTGTGTGTCCTGCAATAGCAATAAAAAAAGTAAAACGTTGTCTAAATAATTTCACTTCCAAATTTGTCTCAATTTACAAAAAAACACTCTCTAAAAGACACATGCATAACGGTGGAATCGCCCAATTACACTTCATTATTTTAACACAATCATTCTGATTGGTAACTAAGTCATACAAATTGTAATTTTCCAACTGAGTGAAAAAGTGTTCAGGCTAGGTTTTGAACCCAAGACCATATGGGTTAAGCTGATAACGTTCCACCAACTAAGCTATCCTGGATAAATCTAGCTCTGATTTATTTAACAATTGAAATGATTGAGTTAAAATAATAAAGTGTAATTGCATATTCATTGTTTGTTGGAATTCCAAATACCTGTGATTTATTCTGTTTAGCTGTTTCAGAGAACAGACCAGATGTCATTATCAAAAGGTTCTATGAGTGAATTGTGTCAGCCAAATTTGTCCAGGATAGTTCAGTTGGTAGATTGGCAGCTTAAACCATCACCCTGAGTTCAAATCCCAGCGTGGACGCTTTTATACTCAGTTGGAAAATTGCAACTCATATGATTTATTTATCAATCAGAATGATTATGTTAAAATAATGAAGTGTAATTATATATCGAACGTTTATTAGAATTCCATTACCTTTAATTAATTCTGTTGAGCTGTTTCAGATAATAGTCTATACTCTGTTCAGTGAAACGAGAGAACGAAAGTAAACAAACAGGTTGCAGAAATATCGCCAAGGAGGTATACTTTTGGCCCAAATCCCTAGTTTGGCGAATTTTATTTTTTCTTTCGATTTGTTAATTTTTTGTACATTATATTTTGATAACTGTATGAAAACACAACAAGTTGCTCACTAATGTTACATTTTAATACGAAATTTTAAACAAAGATATAAAAATTTAATTTACAAAAATAAAAATTATTCTCAGCATTTCAGTTTATTTTTAAAACCATCATCAGGATTTAATTTTGTTAAATACAAAAAGACACAAAATTATTTATATGTTACATTATCGAAGCTATTTTTAAACTCTTTCAAAACAAAACTTTTGATAACTTTTAAACCACTTACCTCAGAAATAACTTTCAGAAGATTATGTTGAAGTATCGGTACTATTCGAGAGTTGATTGATTACCATGGAATCGACTATATTATCTATAGCAGGGGTTCTCAAACTATGGTACGCGTACCAGTACTGGTACGTGAAGCTCTGGTTACTGGTACGCAGAAGTCCGTTACTGGTACGTGAAATAAAATACAAAATGCGGCATATTATTAAAAAATCGAAAACGGCTTGTCTTTATTAACTTGGAAATTTTCAAAAAAATTTTGAACGCGATTTAGGATCTGTAAACGCTTTTTCTATTTTTTTTTGTTACCAGAAATGTTTGTTATAGTAGACTTGCTGAAATTCGCACACAACCCTTATGATACAATACTTTTCCAGAATTAAAAACACAATTATTAGATTTATATAGATCAAAGTTGAATTTTGTAATAAAGACCTAATTTTAAAATTAATGAATGTATGAAGTATTTTTAATTAGCGGAAGAACTGTTTTTAAACATGCTTTATAAATTGAATTATCCGAAGGTAAAGTCGGAATGCTTGCAAGTAGGAGGAGCTTGTGTGAGTAGGAGGAATTAAAACAAAATAACATTCCAAGTGTAATTTATAATCCATTGTTCTCTTTGCATTAGAAGAGCTTCTAGGAGGTGTTGAAATAAAAGTCTTATTTCAAACATAATCCATAAATTGATTCACTGTGTTGATTGAAATATTTTTCTTCGCTTGTGCAAAAAGTGTTATAGTTTCCTCCTATTTCATGAAAATTAGTTTTTAAGAGAGTATATTTATTTAAAGTGGTCAAGAGAGTAAGATTATGTAAATCAAACAAAAACTGTATCATATGCA
The DNA here is from genome assembly GCA_963931845.1 of Maratus michaelseni. Taxonomy (NCBI): domain Eukaryota; kingdom Metazoa; phylum Arthropoda; class Arachnida; order Araneae; family Salticidae; genus Maratus; species Maratus michaelseni. The sequence goes on from OZ007595.1 coordinate 65,068,712, forward strand.
GTGCGGTTTTGAGGTAAAGCATTGTACATATGTATTGAAATGGTATGTACATAAATGTATGAAGAAACTTGTAAGTGTTTGCCTACTGAGCGACATTATTGTCGCATTTAAAGATATGCAGATTATTAATATGATTGTATTGAACCCATGTTAAATGCACTAACTAAGTTTTGGTTAAGAAATTCGAAGTGCCGGATTAATGCAGAGTCCGACTAGGCCGTGGGCTAGGGCCCACTACTGATGGGGGCCCCAAAGTAAATAAAATTGTTTGCAAAAAGTTTCTTAAAAATGCAGTTTTTTGCAATTATTTCCCCCAACACCAAAAAAATTTTTTATTAACTTGGTAACCATATCATAATATCTAAGGTTAACCACCGAACACTCCCCCAAAATATTTATAGCTATTATCTTGGTTTGAGACTGGCTCTGAAAAGGTACTGGGCCTTGGGCTCCACATGACCTTAATCAGGCTCTGGAAATTAGTTTCTCATTTGAGACACCCTGCCACTGTATCTCACGAGAGAGGAAATAAGTAAACTTATTCAACTCTCATCTCCTGTGATGGATTACTGGAGTCCACATTCAAAAGGATGAATGTAATAGACTTTTCGCTGACGAGAATATCAGAGTACCGTCTAATATTGTCAAAGTCTGTTTGTGTTTAGCACAACATATCTCTGTGAATATTCTTTTCTGCCCTTTGTTATATGAAAAACAGGTACAGGAATAAACTAAACATCGAATCTGACTTATGACTAAAACTTCTTAATATTGAGCCAGATATGAGGAAGTTGTTCTTGATGAAACAAGCCCACCCTTTTCTTTGGCCTACTACAACAGTATATGAATATGTATATGCCAATATGTCATTAAGTATTGTGGATTTTTTACTATACCAAAATACTGTATTTTGATATTGTATGCATTATTAATATTTAATGATGGTACTACATTTTACTTGAATGTTTATTATAAAGCAGTCAATTTAGTAATGTAATCATTCATTTTTAAATGCAGTAAAATCTGCTATGAAGGAAACACAAAAGACCGGAGAGATATTTCGTTTTAGACAGGTTTTATTTTTATTAGCTTTACGTTTGTTACCTGGTGGTACGCGGAAGTATGAACTTCGATTTAGTGGTACGTCGGTCTAAAAGTTTGAGAACCCCTGATCTATAGCATTGTCTAAATCCCACATTTGATTTTCCACTTTATTGGTTATGTGTTCAATGCATTTTTTCCATTCTTCAACACCAGTTCTACTGATATTTTGAATGCATAAATCTTTTATATGAGACATTTTAAATGTTTTGTTTTATTTCGTAACAAAGTTCTTAATTTGAGCCCAAATCAGTTTTATAGGATTCAGCTCGCATCGCAAGACAGTTTTATTTTGAGTTTTTGCTATTTCATGCACAGTGTATTTGTCATATTTATTTCACTTCACTAAATGCAACAGTTCTGCTTTTAACATTTCATACTGGGAAGCGATATTTTATTTTTGTTAACAGCCAATCGGCAATTTTTTGTTTCCTCTACAAAGTATTCAGTATTTTTGCTGCTTTTCTAGAACGATAAGGAGCATTGTCCATTATGGTTGGTTACACAGATTTCTTCGAGTCGAAATAAAACAAAATATTAGCAAACCACTTTTCAAACCATTCGGAATTAGTGTCTTCATGATAATCTTTATTTTTATTGGATTCAAAAATGTCATAAATCACTTGAAAATAACTGTCAATTTTAGCATGAAAGACAATAAAGAAGCAGCTGAGATGGAAAAAAAAGCAGAAACTCAGACTGTCTGTTTGGCGTTCCTGGCACAGTGCCAGGCGTTTAATCATCGCCAATCTGCATGTGCGTTTGTTTAGTTTCGTTCTCTCGTCCCACTAAACGGAGTATAGATGTCATTATCAAGAGGTTGTCTGAGTGATTTGTGCTTGCCAGATTTGTCCAGGATATCTCAGTTGCTAGAGCGCAGGCAGCTTAAGGCAAGATCCTGGCTTCAAATACAAACCTGGACACTTTTCACTCAGTTGGAAAATTGCAACTTGTATGTTTTATTTACCAATCAGAATGATTGTCTTAAAATAATGAAGTGTAATTACTTATTGAACATTCATTGGAATTCCATTACTTGCAATTTATTCTGTTGAGCTGTTTCCGATAGCAGACCAGATGTCATTATCAAAAGGTTGTCTGAGTTATTTGCGCCTGCCAGATTTGTCCAGGATAAAATTTCTCTGAGTGCAGAATGAGAATCTTTAATAAAGTGTATAACCTTGGTAGAAGACTGCTCTGATTATTAATGTATAACATATATAAATTGAATTTACTTAAAGCTTAATTAAATTTTCTCATTATTTAAATGTTATCTATGAGTAAAATATTTTACTGCATCTTCAAATATATGTAGTAAATTATTTAAAGAAAATCTGTTTTTTCCATTACTCCTTAAAGTTATAGTAGGGAAATTCTGTATCCTAAAACTTAGTTTTTATTTTTATTTTTTTGTTTTTGTTTTCTGGAAAAAGTGCAGAGCAATTTAAAATGTACATAACGTCATAATATCACATATGCTAGAAAACAAGAAAAAGGCACACTATAACCTAGGATATTAAAAAATTAAGAAAGATAACCCCTTTCTTAATTTTTTGTTTATTTCGTAACAAAAACAATTAAATTGTTTATATTTGTTATGCAAATAAAAGTAATGATAGCAAACTATACTTATTGTAATTGCCATGGACAAAATATATAAGTTACTTAAAAAGTGCAGTTAAGGTAGAACTTACTTTTTTGACGCAAAAGAAAGTGATATATCTAGTGTTCACTCTAGAAAAAAAAAGGGCAGGGTACTAGTCACAAAAAGGGCACTATTGAAGCATAAAAAGGGCATTGTTTCATAAAAAAAAGTATACTTATTCGGAACCAATATAAGAAACTCATTATTGTTCCTCATATACTCATCTATGTTTGTACAAACATTTAGTAACATAAATTATAGAAATACATTTTTATTAAATTGATATTTTAAGGTTCTAGTAACTAATTAGGTTAACATATGTGGACATAAAATTATTAGCCGCCTCTAAACTATGAATTTTAAGGGGGAAGCAGAAATTTTGAACTTAAGATGACTGATTTAGTTACCTTACTAAAGATTTAAAAATAGGACAAAAATATTTAAATAAAAGAGTTTTAACTTTAAATTTCGTGTGCTTGGAAAGAAGGGGTTGGCATCAATTTTGGGTGAGGGTGTGGAAAATTACTTGATCGATTATTTGCTATAATAAAGTGACAGGGCAGAAAAAGTTTAAAAAAAAAAAAAAAAAAAAAAAAAAAAGGCTTTTAAGCTTGGTGAGCTGGGAGAGCAAAAGATGAGTTTTTTTTCCCCAGGGTGTTAAGGGGGGGGTTTGCGTCCCTTTGACGAAATTTGCGTTTTATCGCGATCTTTTGACGAAATTTGCAGTTTTTTCGAGATATGTTGATAAATTTGCAATTTTTTTCGCTATTTTTTTGACGAAATTTGCCGTTTTTCGCGATCTGTTGACAAAATTTACCGTTTTTTCACGATCTTTTGACGAAATTTGTCGTTTTTCGCAATGTTTTTGACGAAATTTGCCGTTTTTTCGCGATTCTCTAACGAAAGTCATGCTTTTCCCGCGATTTGTTGGCAAAATTTACCTTTTTTTTTTTTTTTGCGATCTTTTGACGAAATTTGCCGCTTTTCGCACTGTTTTTGACGAAATTTGCCGTTTTTACGCGATTCTCTGACGAAAGTCACATTTTTCCCGCGATCTGTTGACAAAATTTGTCGTGTTTTCGCGATCTTTTGACGAAATTTGCCGTTTTTCGAGGGCGCATTTTGCTGATTTAAAAAAGGGCAGGGCGCATTTTGCCGATTTTTAAAAAGGCAGGGTGCTGCGCCCTTCAAAAAAAGCCTAGCGGGAACACTAATATATCCAAATGAGTGATATAATGAAACCTGATATAACAAGAGAGTAAACAATGTTGCCGCCTCACAGAATTTTATAATGTCTCTATCGCTGTAAGAAAATTACATTTTAAATATAATATAACCAAAGTTTGATTTCTCTTATTAATATTCATGTGAAAAAATATTTTTTTAGTAGTTAAAAAGACAATCTCGAAATGTGAAATAAATCTCTTGTGTAAATATATTTTTAAATTGAAACTGTTTGTAAATAGGGCTACTGTAATACTTTGAAATATTTATTTGAATTAAGTATATGATGTAATAAACTGCATCTTTATAAATTTCATTGAAAAGCAATATTCAAACATTAAGTGCAAATCAAAATTTGAAAACTTTGATTTTGAATTCTGAGGAGAAAAAAAGAAGGATTTAGGAAATGTACCTTATGTTGTTTCTGTATTATTATTACTATTTTTAATTGTTTTGTTACTTTTGCACTTTGCATATGCAGTTATTTTTATAGCAATGATAATATTTAACTAATATTATTTTAGAAATGTGGAGCAAAATCAACGTAGTAATTCTTCTGAATCTGATGAAAGTGGATCTGAGTATGATCATCCTTCCAAAAAAGTATGTAATTTACAATAAAAACCACCCCTCCTTCACTTTTTCTGTTTTTTCAATTATTACATCTCTTTGTATAAGATTTGTTTTTAAAACTGTCAGTGTGCTTAAACTCAATGAATACCATTGACAAGATATCTTGTTTTTACATTGAATGAAAATAAGCTAATCATTGACAGTTTTGGGATAGCTGAAAGCAAACAAGATTTTTTGTAAATGACACTGAATATGAGATGATTTCTCACATTGTTTGCTTTTGCTGTTTTTTTTTAATTTATCGGCATTTGTTTTTGCCGTTTGCACACGCGATTGTTGGCCATTGTCTTTCTGACTTCATACCGCATGCTTCGGCGATGCCTTTCTCCATTGCATCTTTTTCCCAGCCCCGACAGTTGTTGTTTAGGTTCTCCTGGCATCTTTTTCATTACGGCGTTTCATTCTCCACCTCCCATCATCGTGCTGGCTTTGAAATCGGCGCATACTTTTAAAATTTGCTTCTACATACATACATTTTTCAAATCATCGGTGCGCTGTTTGTTTTGGCTTATGGGAAGTTTTTGTTTTGATATCAAAGCTTGCCATTCGTTTATTTAATTACCGTTGCTTTTGAAATTTAATCAGTTAATTTGAACATCCCCCTTAATCACTTTAGCCTCCCCGTAGATATGTTATAAATCCTTTGACCGTTAATTTTTTGGGCAGTTTTAGTTCTGAATGGATGTCAATAAGATATTGTGCTTAATTTTTTATGATTTTATTTTGCTATTTTTCTGTTAAATATTCTTCAATTGTCAATTCTTCGTTAAAATTATAATAATTTAACATGGTGACTTGAGTCTGAAATTTTAAACACCTGTGTTGGTCACACAACCGCCAATAAGGAAATCTGATCGTCTCTCATTTAATTTAGAATAAAGATCATTTAGTTGAACTTCAATAATTTTGTCTTTTCTGTCTCCATCTCAACATGAATTTTCTAAGTAAGATTATTTTATCTTTTTTCCATTTCAGTAACTATTAAAAGTTCAGACTTGAATATTTTATTTAAGGAGTTATTGCCTCTGTAATTTCAACATAAAATGATTTTCACATCTGTAAAATATTTCATATACGATCATGCCAAAACTCTGATTTAAAATCCACATCACACTGAACATTAACAATTGTTTATTTCATTTAAGGATAATACTCTACCAAAACAAATTTCAGTATCATTTGGTGTCAATGTTTTCGCATAAAAATTATGCCATTTATTTAAAGGTAATATAAAAAGGAAATGACTACCATTTAATCATGTATAATGCATGCTTTTTTCCGAAATTTTATGTCTTAAAAGTGAGCTGTACATTATATTGGAGTACAGTCAACTCTGTGAAATCCACAATTGTCTATTATAGGCATTATACATTGGAATGTAAACAGTGAAAATTGCAGTTAACAGTTAAGCGCATGCGTAAAGTTAAATTAAATTTTCTCTATAATAACTTATTTATTAAATATATTAAACCAATTTTGCACAATAATTTCCATTTCCATTGAACGTTTTGTGTAATGTTTCAAGAAATGAATAATTAATAAAATTGGCATTGTATGTAATTTAATTTTTCTTTATATTAACTTAGTTATAAATATATTAAACCGATTTTGCATTTTTTTTCCTCTTTTCTATTGCAATTTTTTGTAATTATTCCTAATTTATAGTCCAACTTTAAAAAATATAATGCAAACAAAGGGATGATCTATAATCTGCAAAACCCTTGGTCCCTAAATATATGTTGGAAATTCATGAAATTGCGTTTTTAAATATATTATGCGTTTTCCAAATTGTTTACTTAGATGTTATCCTTCAGCTTATTAAACGGTAATTGTTGCCGCTAGAAGCGCCGTCTATGTAAAATTTTTAAAAAAAAAAAGAAAAAAAAATTGTGATTGTGAGTTGGGTTTGAGATGACGATCAGAGAAGTTGTGTAAATTTCGGCTCTCGACCATTTTATTTAGTGTTCTGAGAAATTAAAGAGTTACAGTCCGCTAGTGAGTATTTTATTGAAATTGTGTGTTTTTCTTTGTAGTGATAAATAATAACTGAGTTATCGGCAAAGCCATAGTATTGGTCTCCTCTCGCCGGAGAAAGAATAAAAGAAATTTTTCGATGTTTATGTTTTGGTAATTGTCTGCAGAAGATAAAATGGTGTTTGGAATTCTATCACAGTAATTAGAAAGAGTAAAACGAAAATTAAATCATTGTATTGTTTATATTGAAGTACAAAATATTGTGATTCAGTTCCAATGAAGTTTTTTTTTAATTCCAGAAGAAAAATAATTTGGATTAACCTTGAGAATTTCGTAATACGGAAAAATAAACTGTGAATGTGTTTACGCAGAGAACTGATATTCTTTATTATTGAACTAATTTGAGAATAGAAAAAGTGGATTACATCTTTCCAATGTGGAATTATCCGATTTGGAGATTTATTAATAGATAAAGGTACGTCAGTTTTATTTATTTATTGTGAATTGTGAATAATACAATGTTTAAAGGTGCAAAAAAGGAAGATTATCAGAGAATTGCTGCTGAATTAGACATAGATATATCAGATTCCAAATTAACTATTTATGATTTAATAAATTTAATAAAGGAAAGTTCGAAGTATGAAGCAGATAATAAACTGGTTGAAGACATAGCAAACAGTTTAATTAAGGAAAGAAAAAATGAGGAATCAAAATTACTAGAACTTGAGAAATTAAAAATTGAACATGCAAAGTTAGAAATTGAGTTGGCTAAGGCCCGTGCAGAAACCAAAAATGATAATTTAAGTGATCTCAAAAAAAAAAAAAAATAGTATAGAATCTTTAGACTTTCTGATTAAAAGTGTACGAATGTAAACGATTAAAATTCCATCTAAACCAGAAGGTTAGGGTTATTTTTTTTCATCGTTAGAAAGAGCCTTTATTTCTAAAAATGTCCCAGAAAAATATAAATCAGAAATTCTACTAAATCTGTTAGGGGAAAGGGCAACAAACGTAATTACATACATTAAAGATGGGGAATTAGAAGATTATTCAAAAGTAAAGGCTATAGTACTTAGAGAATTTGAGCCAACCCCCCAGACTTGTTTAGAACATTTTAGGAAAGTACAACGTCATCCTAATGAAACATATGTACAATTTGCATCCCGATTAACAACGAGTTGGGATTATTATTTAAAATTGAGGAATGTGACAGATTTCGAAACTTTAAAACAGTTAATAGTTTCTGATAAGATTTCTCAAACGCTTGATAAAGATGTCATGTATTTTATAAATGTTAGACAAGCAGAATCGTGGTTTTCTCCCATTGAATTATCTCGGGAAATTGATTTATATTATACGTCTAAGGGAAAACCTGTTGTTGACAATTCTAGAGCGAGTAATAAAAATACTTATTATCGAAATGTTTCTAAAGTTTTTCTCACTGACGTAAAAAATTCTAAATGTATTTTGTCATGTAGTGAAAATCATCCTTTGCATAAATGTCCTGTTTATAAAAACATGTCAGTGGGTAATAGAGTTGAGCTTGTAAAATCCAAAAATCTTTGTTTTAACTGTCTTATGAATCATAAAGTGATTGATTGTAAATCTAAATTCTCTTGTATTATTTGCAAAAAAAGGCACCATGTGACTTTGCATTTCCCGCATGAACAAAAAATAAATAAAGGTGAAAATCCAGAGATAATTTCACAGGAAATGAGTTCTAAAAACGAAGTCGGTAATAAATCTAATTTGGATGCTTCGGCTCCAGTATTCCAGCCTTTCCAAGCTAATAACCAAAGCAATTTATTTTCAACGATATGTAATTTGTCTAACGAGTTAAAAGCTGTGTTACTTAGCATATTTGTTTGTTTAATAAAAGATGAATATGGTAATTTTCATGAAGCACGAGGTTTATTAGATGTCGGTGCAAACTCTAATTTTATGAGTAAAAGGTTAGTAGATAAACTAAATTTGAAAAGAGAAAAGACTAATATTTCTATTTCAGGAATAAATAATTTGCCCCTTAATGTTAGATCTAGAGTTAACACAACTATTTCGAATAGAGATAAAGATTTTTATTTAAAGTTAGATTTTTTAGTCGTTCCGAAAATTACAGAATTTACGCCTTCTAGACCGCTTGAGATTTGTATTTCATCGTTAAATAACATAAAATTAGCTGATGAAAAGTTTAATGTGTCAGGCTCTATTATTTGCTTTTGGGTGCAGAAAATTTCTATGAATTTTAAGGCCAGGTCAAATTTACCCCCAACCATTAAATACTAGAATAGTGTTACAAAACAGTGTTTTTGGTTATATTGTTAGCGGAAGCCTTCCGGCTAAGGGTGAAAGTAATATACATTGTGGGTTGATAACAGATAATTTGGAGTTAGAAAGGGTAATTCGAGATTTTTGGGAAATAGAAAACATTGAGAGAGAGTCTGAAGTTTCTAGAAATAAGGAATCAGAAATTTGTGAAGAACATTTTCTGAAAAATTATTCCAGAACTGCAACAGGGCAATACATGGTAAAAATGTCATTTAAGCAAGACCCATCTTGTCTTGGTGAATCAAAGAAAAAGGCTATGAAAGTTTTAAATGCATTATGGAATCGCTTAGTTAGAGAACCTAAATTTAATGATCTTTATAAAGTCTTTATGCAAGAATATTTAAGTATGGGTCATATGGAAGAGGTGATAGAATCTGAAGAACCAGATATCACTTATTACATACCCCATCATTGCGTGTTCCGTGCTGAATCATGTAGCACACCATTAAGAGTTGTCATCCAAGATGAGTTATTTAGTGTAATGTTGCGATTTCGAAAGCACAAATTTGTTTTTGTAGCAGATATTAAAAAAAGTACCATATGATATTGATACATCCTAGTCAAAGAGATTTACTGAGAATCTTGTTTAAACCTGAGGTACATGAACCAGTTAAGGTGTATAAATTATGTACGGTGACTTATGGCACAACTAGTGCCTCTTTTTTAGCAACAAGAACCCTTATCCAGCTAGCTAGAGATGAAGGAAAGGAATTTCCTTTAGCTGCAAATGTATTATTTCAAGACGTATATATGGATGATATTTTGACAGGTGCTGATGTTTTGGACACAGCTAAAGAGATCCAATAACAACTGATATCTTTGTTAAAGAAGGGAAGCATGGATCTTCACAAATGGTCAGTAAATAATTCTTCTCTTTTGTGTAATAATGCAATATCTGAATATTTATTTTCCAATGAGACAAAAACTTTAGGAATATTGTGAAAGCTGCAACCAGATTGTTTTGGATTTAATTTAATTATAGAGCAAAGTGAAAGGTATACCAAACGCTCAGTATTATCGCAAATTGCTAGAATATTTGACCCGTTGGGTTTGATAGGTCCAATAATTACGAAGGCCAAGGTTTTCCTCCGAAAATTATGGTTGCTAAAAACAGATTGGTGTGATTATCTTTCAGTGAAAGAAAATATCGAATGGACTAATTTTCTTATTTCCTTAAAAACTGTAAATATGATCAATATCCCAAGATTTGTATTTGTAGAACAATCTAGTTGTGTGGAATTGCAAGATTTTTCAGATGCTTCTGAACTTGCTTATGGTGCGGTCGTTTATGTAAAATCTCTTAATTCTTATGGTGATTCTGCTATCAAACTGCTCACTAGTAAATCTAGAGTGGCTCCTCTAAAGCATATTACTATCCCTCGCTTAGAACTTTCTGCCGCAGTCCTATTATTATCTAAGTTGATGCAAAAAGTGTTAAGTGCTCTAAAGCAAGAAGTTTCTAAAACTTGTTTTTGGACAGATAGTACTATTGTACTTGCATGGTTAAAAAAGGAGTCGAATGATCTAAAGACATTTGTCGCAAATAGAGTATCGATTATACAAAGTTTAACTTTGATTGATCTGTGGAATTATGTACCTTCCAAGCAAAATCCTGCAGATCTCATTTCTAGAGGCCTAGATCCCATCAAGATCCAGCAATGTGATTTATGGTGGTTTGGTCTATCATTCCTACAACAGCCTGAGATGGTGGAATCTCCTGATATTATTTCTGTTGAAACCAGTGAGTTGTTTATCCGTGAATTGAAAGCACCATCAGTAACTCAAGTATGTACCTTAGTTAACACTGTTGAGCCTTTAGACATCATTAATAACAGTTCTTCATTCATAAAACTGCAAAGAGTAGTAGCATGGTGTAATAGATTCATCCATAACTGTAGAAATCCCTTGTATCCCAAAGGTGGAACTTTAACCAGCAGTGAACTCTCTCAGTCCTTATTCTGTATTGTAAAAAACATCCAGAGGACTTCATTCGTGAAGGAAATGCAGTATTTAGAAAAGGGTACTGCAATCCCTAACAGTAGTAAACTGACAAACTTGTGCCCATTTTTAGATGATAATGGTGTAATCCGAGTTGGTGGTAGACTGAGAAACAGCAACTTAACTGAGCATCAAAAATATCCAATGATTATTCCTTCAAACCATAATTTTACTTTTTGTGTTATTAAATATTTTCATAATTTGTATTTCCATGCAGGTGCTGAGACAACTCTTTCTCTCATCCGAAACAAATTTTGGATCTTATCTGCTAGAAATATAGTTCGTAAAATCCTTTTCAATTGTATGACTTGTAAAAAGGTAAATTCTAAGATTTCAGAGCAACAGATGGCTGATTTGCCAGCTTCTAGAGTAAAAATGGCCAGAGCATTTATGCGTACTGGATTGGACTACTGTGGTAGAGGTCTGCACGGGCCGAAATTTCCAGGCCCGGGCCCGGCACGACCCATACAAAAAATAATTTGGCCCGGCCCGATACAAAAATTAAAAGTTCGGCCCGAGCCCGGCCCGGCCCGATTTAAAAGTTAAAAGTTCGGCCCGAGCCCGGCCCGGCCCGAGTTAATTTCTACAAAACATAATTTTTACGTCGATTTGGTTAAAAATTTGCCTCGTAGGAGGAGATCTAACCAAAAATTCCTATCTTAGCCTTTTTTTTTTTCATGTTTATAATCTTCATTTTTATAGAGGTGCCGCAAGCTGAAATATTTATTTTTTTAATAAATCACTATTTGTTGTATGTATGTGTTTAAGTTATCATCAATATTGTTAATCCATATTCCATTTATTGAAATGTTAAAAATCAGAAAAATGCTATACAGTAAAATCTTCTAAGATGGAATTGCATAGGGAAGAAAAAAAATGAGTTATAGACAATTTGCCTTCTTAGCAGGTGTAAATGTATTATATATTCTTTTCTTAAATATTAGCATATTCATTTTTAATGGATCAACACATTTTTCAATTTAAGACAGGATTCCATCATAAGCAGGTTCTTTTTCACACGTTTTACTATATTTTAATTTAGCCATATTTTAATAAGTGTATAAATCTACTATTCTTTAAAAAGAATAAATTTTAATGTTTAATTATAAGATAATGGCGATTTAAAAATGTATGCATGTTTTGAAAAAGATTTTTATGCCAGAACTTATTTTACACCATAATTTAAGGCACGGCCTTATCCTTCAGGAAAAAAGTAAGGCCCGGCCCGGCCCGTAAAGAGTAATTACTAGGCCCGGCCCGGCCCGAGCCTTCAGAAAAAAATATGGCCCGGCCCGGCCCGAGTGCTGTGAAGAAAAATAGGCCCGAGCCCGGCCCGCCGGCCGGGCCGAGTATGGGCTTCGGGCCTTGGCCCGGCCCGTGCAGATCTCTATACTGTGGTCCCTTTGAAGTAAAAAACTTCGTAGGTAGAAGTTAACAGGTAAAGATAAAAGAGGGAGATTTAGTATTAGTAAAAAATTCTGATAATTATTGTCCTTTAAAATGGCTTTTGGCCCGAATTATTAAAATTCATCCAGGCCAAGACAATATCATTTGTCACCTTGAAGGATAAAAATGGCACATATAAAAGGCCAGTCACAAAAATTGTTTTGCTGTATGTGAATGATGGTTTATTAACTACTTAAATTCATACATTTGTTTTATTAAACTATATATACTTTTCCTGCAGGGTATTACATTCTTGTGTTTATATTTGTAAATTTAGTATTTTATTTAGTGTAGTATTTTTGAGAAGAAATTGTGTTTTCTTTTTTTAGATTGTATTTTTCATTTAGAGATTGTGTTTGAATTATATTGCATTTATATTATTGAATGTTAGCAACATTCAAGGCCCAGCGGTATATGTTGCCGCTAGTCTATGTAAAATGTTAAAAAAAAAAAAAGTTGTGATTGTGAGTTGGGTTTGAGATGCCGATCAGAGAAGTTGTGTAAATCTCGGCTCTCGACCATTTTATTTAGTGTTGTGAGAGAAATTAAAAGAGTTACAGTCCGCTAGTGAGTATTTTATTGAAATTGTGTGTTTTTCTTTGTAGTGATAAATAATAACTGAGTTATCGGCGAAGCCAGTAATGATTTGTAAAATTATTTTGGAAGCGTTGGGAAGTGTTACATAATCTATGCTTGATGCATGATTTTTCTTCTTGTTTAATTTTAACTGTGTCTGTTGCTTATATATGCAGGCACATGTGTATGAATAGTTATAGTTGTCTGCATGTTTGCTCTTTTATAGGTTTAAAAACACAATTTGCCATAAATATAAGTAAATTATTTTTAGTTTAATAAATTAATGCTTTGCATTTTTCAAGATTAATCTCTAGGTTTCATAATCTGGAAGTTTTAACGAGTTCAATGAAATAATTTCAGCCGGATGTACTGCCGGATAATCATAATATCCGGCATAGTGGCCAAATCAGCCGGATATCCATTGCACCTCTATATAAATCCACGTATTATCTCAAAAAGTCCCGGAATACAACACATCGATATTGTAAAAAAAAATTGTCCAATGCAGAAAGTAAAATAAAAGGAATAACACCACTTTTGCATGTAGTTTGTGTATTTTGAGTAAATTTCTGGTATTAATTTCTGGTGTCAATAAATACATTAAAACTAAGTGCAACAAAAGAAAAATCCTGCTTCAAGCAAAGATTAAGAAACACTTTCCAACAATTCCAGAATAAATGTAACTTCACCATTTAAAAAGATTAAAAAAGATAGCTAATAAACAACTTAGGAAATACATAACACATTTAAAAACCAGATTTCAGCAATTATGTCTATAGCCAGAAAGACACTTAAATACTTTTGTGCATCTCTGTACATAATCTATAGTATGCTAAAATTTACAGGCCTTGAATTTCAGGGCGCAACAGTGGGATTCGCACCCAAAATTTTGAAATCCTGCCCACAACAATTTCACCATTTTCCGAAGAAATTTGCTTTTTGAAGCGATGATCAAGTCCCGCAACCAACTGACTAATTTCACAATATTTTCCCATGACAGATTGACGAAATTCGCGATTTTTTTCCCTCAACTAGTCAACAAATTTCATGAATTTTTTTTTTATTTATTTTTTTTTTTTGACAAATTGTGCGATATTTTCCACGACCGATCGGTGAATTTCATGGTCTCTTCTTGCAGGGCCGGATTTAGCCTTTAAACTACTCTGTGCTAAAGTAAAAAATTGCACCCCTACATAATAAGTAGACATAGTCAAACTAACATGAGAGGTGTAATATTGTTCATTTTTTTTTCTCTTTCTTTTTTTCAAGCCACTTAAAAACATACAGTAATAACAATGGTTTTCTTCAAGTTAAATTTACTCATGCCCAAGGACAAGGATAAACACTTTTCTCAATTAGATAAACTCTTTTCTGAACTTATTAAATAAAAATATTAAAGTTAAAGGAAAAGTGAAGCTAACATACTTCTTATAATATTCTTATAATCTTCTTATAATATTATTTTACGACAAAACATACCTTTTGATTTTTCGTCTGTTTTTTCATAGATTAGATTTTATGCAGGAGAACAAGACAAGACAAAATGTTTTCCCAATGCAATGGTCAATGATTCTCAGAATAACAATTTTTTCTCTCTCCTAAAATATAAATAGCACCAAATAGAACCTTCCCATCATCGTCTCGCTCTAACCACGTGACATGCATCCGCCAATTACGATACAACAAACAGAGAAACAGAGAGAGATATTTTCCTAGGAGCATTTGGATCAAGAAACATGCTTAACGCTTAAAACTTTTGGCTTGCGAGGAAAAAAAAAATGAACTTCTCGTTGTATTTGAATAAATTTTCTTTCATCTGAAAGCCAGCTATTGAGGGTATTTTTTTAGGGTGCAGCATCCTGCCCTTTTTAAAATTGGCAAAATATACCCTGTTTTTTAAATAAATAGTGAAATTCACCTTTTAGTTGTACCCAGAAAGTTCTTGTAAAAAACTTCCCTATACCACAGTATTTCTAAATCCGTGTGCCCATGACCTTGCAGGAAAAAAAAAACTTTATTTAGAAAAAACAGGAGTTTATTAAAGTCATCTTGTAATTTAATTATATTTATCAATTTGTATTTCTTAAAATCATTAAATATGAATGTCACTTTATTTATCATATTATAAAATTATATACCTTTTTTTTTCCCTTATATTGTCACTAAACACATTACTAATATAATACCTCATGAAATAACGCCGTATTCTACTGAACTAGTGCCCTTTTTGGGAGCTAGTATCCTGCCACTTTTTCTGTCTAGAATGAATACTACTACATTATTAATTACATTTTAGTAATTAAATCATTAAAATGTATATTATTTTTCTAATTGGAGAGTTAAGTATTTAATAATTATTAATTTTAAGCAGTATTAACAATTTAATATTATTAAAGCAGTTATTAATAATTTTAATAAATATAAATAGTAGTTAATGTAGTTTTACATAATTATTACAAAGTATTAATGTACGTAACATTATTGTATGCTACTAACTAATGAAATTACTAATTTCCAGCTCTTATAATTTCTGATAATGTTACTAATTAGATGGTTAATTGTTTTGGAAAACTGAAGTTCTTGGTAGCTATTCTGTATTTTAACGCAGGAAAAATAATCTTAAAAATCCAATTTAAATTTTTAAAAATCTGTTTTTATTTAAAAAAAAAAAAAAATCAGATTTTTTGAATTTTCTTTTTAAAATCATGATTTTTTTTACATCTTATTTTCTATTGTTATTGTATCATTTAATTTTTGTTTACTTTATCTTTTTATCTGATCAGACTTACTTTTAAGTTCATTTTAAAATTTTCTAAATGTTAATTTTAAATAATTTAGAAAAGTTACGTAAAACAAATTGCAAATATCTTATGCATCTCAGCAAATATTTTATTTATTTATTTTTCATATTGCAGGTTGCTCTTCAGTCTGCAGTTATAACAAATATAGGAAGTTCTAAAACTAGAAAAAAGTTCATTCGTACTTATAATTCGGATAACAAAGTACAGCTAAGGTAGTAGAAATATTTGTACTTTTTAAATTTTTAACTATTTTAATTTATTTATCTCATATAGAACTTTTCTGTTTCATGTTCTGTAGAAACCGTAGATTTTTAGGTATGGTGCAGAATACCTTGCAAAAGTTTCGAGATGAAGAAGTTAGGAGACAGCCTCAAGTATATTTTCTTTTTACTTAAGTACTGCTTTGTATGTTCTCATTAGCAGGGCCTGATTATTGCAAGGGCAACTGCCCTAGGTCTTCACTTCTTAAGCTCCCCCCCCCCTCCTCCTTAATACCAAAAGTCATTAGTACTTAAGAATTTGGGTATTTTATTCTATAAAAAAGTACAAATTAACATTATAAACATGTCGCAAAAATCCCTCGTAAAATGAATCTTTGCCCATGGCTCCATGTATAGTTAATTGGGCCCTGCTCATTAGCATGTATTATTGAATTTATTTTTAAAGGTCTGTTTAAATTCATTGAACCAATACAGTCTTTTAGCTATCTTTTAGCACTTTCAATAAATAATCAGAGACTGTGTGGCATACAGTGCTTAATTTGTGCCAGAGCTCAGCTCAGTTCTGGTACTTTTAATTTTTTTTTTAGTTAATATTTAAATATTAGCCGAAACTTATCAGAGCTTAAAAATACTGCCCATTGAAGCCCACTGGTAAAGTGCAATTGACAGTCAATCAAAGGAAAAAATACAGAATGAAAAAGTTTAAAGTCTTGATATGTTAGCTTAGCTCTGTGAAATATTTTTCATTAAAGCGGCAATTTTTGCATAGGTATAATCTCATTACCATTAACATTAAGGCAAGTTTTGTTTTTCATTAGATTTTATTATATGTATTTTTTCATTAGATTTGTTTGTATGTATATTTTTTTACAGGACTTAAAACGAAAAAAAGCGCTGGAGAAAGTTGAAGCTGCTGCTGAAGAAGAAAAGGAATCAGTTAAGAGACAGAGAGCAGAATTATTTTACAAGTCAAGGAAACAACGGATGGAGCTTGAATGTTTGGAGAAGATGATGAGAGTAGCTGAATCGGTATGTTTTGTTCTAGTTTAAAAAAATCAGCTTTGTCATTATTCAGATTTTATGTAATAAGTATCAAATGACTACCCACAGTACATTTTTTTTAAAAATTAAATTTAGTAATTGTAATGATAATAATCTCTTACTAAGAAAATATTTTGGAAATATTGAAGTTCATGAAACAAGTCAACCTAAAGTGTCTTTTTGATTTTTATTTGCCAACAATAATTGTAATTTTATGCATGACATGCAGGAAACCTTTCTGAAAGCAATTTTGGATGTTCTCTGAATGGATATGAAACTACAAAAAAATATATTCAATGTATATAATAGCCAAGGAAAGAAACAGGCTGCAATACTTCTATCCTCTTGGGGTGTCACCAGGGATGCCAATTTTGGGGGGGCAGTTACTTCCTTCAAGGAATTTGATATTTCAGAATGTATCAGCAAGCCTTGAAGTGGCTTGCTATTTTTTGTATTTGTCTCTTTTAGTCTAAATTTTTCAGAATTTTATCTTTTTTCTATCATCCTTTATACATAGATTTTTTTTTCTTGTTCCTATCCACCCCACACACCTCCTGAATTTCTGCTAACTTATATTGCGTGAGTACAACATTATATGCATGGGTGAGAGGAAAACAAGATCGCAATCCACTTACTCAGTCAAAAATGCTGTGTATTTCATCCAGGCCAAGCTTGTATTTTTGTTTGTTGCTCTAACAATAATGAAAATATTGTAACAATATTTTTAACAGACTTACTTTGATTTCTGTGAAATATGATGACAAGAAGTGCTGCAAATTGACACCATTCATATCCAAACAACACTGAGCTAGACATTCCATTATTCAGAATGCAGCTAACAGTGCATATATTATGTCACTGATCAAAATATAGTCACTTTCAATGATGTTGTCACATATCACATTTTATACAAGGAAAGTTTATATGATGAAAATTTTGCTAAAATATCTTCATTGTTGTTAAAGTTGTGAAGGAAAATTTGATTTCAGCTTGTATGACACACGCTGTATTTTTGATGGGATAAGTTGATTGCAATTCTGGTTTCCTTTACAAAAAATCTTTGTCCTGACCACATTATCTCCCCTGAAAGATTTTCAAAATTTTACAAACCTGTATGTGTGCAACCTCTGAAAATGATCTGCCATTCCAGACTCTTCTGCATTTAAAAATTTCCTTTTTAAATTGAAAATGATGAGGAAAGTTATTCTTGCTGAGTTGCCATCATTTGAAATATTCAAATTATGCGTAGATATTTGAATAGATTATTTTTTTATTTTAGTCCATGCTTAACAAATAAACACTATTTAAAAGTTAATAAAGGTTGCTAAGTAGATTATGGTTGCTAGTTGTGATTGTCACCTTAATTAATGAGTAAATGGTTCTTCTCTACTATCCTGTCGACCACTTTTCATAACAAAAAACTGTCGCCAAACTGTAAGATTAAATGCCAAAAATGCAGTCCCATTTACTTGATGTCAGAAGCATTATTCGTGTTTGTTATGTCATCAAGTGGTTTTTAATTCAAAATTTGTGTGTATTTTTCATTATATTTTACTGATTTATTAGTTATTTCATTAATTAAAATAACAATTGTGTCCTTATATTCTTATATTTTATTTATTTATTTTGATATTCCAATGGCTACGTTCTCCCGTTTATTTGGCGTTACAGTTTGGCGATAGTTTTTTGTTATGAAAAGTGGTCGACAAGATAATAGAGAAGTACCGAGTAAATTTATTTGAATTTGCATTGCTCTTTGGCCAATTTATTTAGACAGATTATATCACATGATTTTTGAAAAAACTGATAAATTAGATAAATTAGATCACTACTGACGATCAGTGTTAATACCGATGAACATGCTTGCTTGAGTTTGGGATGAATTTGAGTATATGTTGAACTCTGTACACTCTGCTGAAATTTGTAAGTCTAAAAACTTTAAATATTCAGAAATAAGTGTCCACAATTTCAGAGTTAATATTACTTTTATTTTTTCATCTATTATTTGAAATATGTATGTTCTTTTTAAATCATGCTGTATGATAACACTTAAATTAAACTATTTAGATGTTGCTTTTCTTATTTCAAAATGGATGTATTATTTTTTGCCCCTGTATTGTATGTAATGCTTTTTTTTTTTTTAGTTTGAACTATGGGAAAAGAACCATAGGTATTTGCTTAATTATGTTGTGACCAAGACAGAACCACAGATTTTTTTCTTGCCGAAAACACATTCATCTGCCACAAAGAAAGAACTTGAAAGAACAAGAATGGAAATTATGGGTATCATGAATCTATTGTCTTTATTTTATTGTGGCTGTTTTGTTAGATTTTTTTTTTCTTTAATAGAATTTTCAAGAAATTTATTAAATATTTGTTTGAAGTTGAAAACAGTTTAAATTAATATACAGTCGAACCTCGTTAACACGAAATTGAAGGGACTGGGAATTTTTTTCATGTTATCTGAAATTTCGTGTTAACCGTCATAATAGTGGCGCCATCTATGTTAGATATAAAAGCTAAATAAATTAACCTACAAATATATCCCTGCTCAAAAAATCATAAATTAATAAGAAATAGTAAATTTTATTAACAAATTAATTTTCGTTTTTTAGGCAATAATAATTTTATTTACATGCTAATCATATTTTTAAATAGTCCGTTATTGACTTTGGCTTCAATTTTTGTAGAGTACATTTTTTAGGAACGTATGGACCTAATCTAATTTGTCCAAAGCTCGGGAAGTATCCTCTTGATCCATAAGGAAACGTTGTACAGTTTTCAATGCTGCGGTAGATTCATTTATTGACACTAAACTTTTCCGTTCTGTGTCAATTTCTTTTTCCTTGTCTGACACTTCAATGTTGTCATCTTTATTTTTCAGCAATTATTTCTTCGTCTGTCGTCACATCCGAAGTCAGCACATCTTCATCTATGCAAATGTACTTGGAAAAAACAATGTCTAAGAAAGAATTACCGATTTTGGCTACATATCTTTCCACAGACAAGTCTATGACGTTATTTAAATCTTGTCAGTCATCCGTTAGAAAATATGAAATCGCTCTCACCGAGAGCATCAGCAAAAGCCTCTGCTTCATCTTGCAAAACTGCAAAAGTTAAAACAATGTTCTGGCTTATTGCCTCTTTTATCCACTGCAAGAGAGTAATTTAAATTTATTCATTCTTTCTTCTACGCATTCGTTTTCTTACTGGTTTGAACTCACAGCATAAACCACTTCAATCTTTTCGCGATTCTTTAAAATCGTAGAAGAATTGTAGGTATCCCATACTTCGCCGTATTTTGTGATTTTTCGGCACTTTATCGCTAACTTCGTTTAATTTTTTTGCTTGGTTTCTTAAGATACTGCTTGCTGTTTTCTACTCATCTTTCACAGAATTCTACAGAGCAACTATAAACAGCGCTTCCATTATGTTAGTTAGGTAGTGAAGTAGAGATAGTCGCTTCTTTCACTCACAAATAGGAGAATTCAGATCCCCAGTTTATAGTTTATGTTACTGTCAATACAGTCAACCGAGTAATGGAACAATCACTTTCAAAAAAAGAAATTCCTTCCCCAAACTTTCATTGTGACTAATCTATTGCCCATACGGTTAATGTGTGAACACTTGCGCATATCTGAGATCAAAGAAAAGCAGGGATTATTCAGTATTTCAGAATTTTCTGAAACCCTTTTTCACTTTAAATTGTTTTCAAACCATGAGAAAATTCCACTTTTAATAAGAGTATGTGACATTTAAGTTTGAAATATCAAAAACATTGCATAAGGAATAATGGTTTGATTTTGAAGCGAAGAAAAAATTTCGCCTTAAGCGGGATTTTCCAAAATTCTATTTCGTGTTAAACGAATTAATTAACATTGATTTTTAGACTTATCGGACGGGACCTAAAAATTATTTCATGTTAAGCGAAATTTCGCGTTAAGCGATTTCGTATTAACGAGGTTAGACTGTATTTAATATTTAGATAATTTTATTTTATAAAATTCAAAGAATTCTGATTTCTAGCTGTTTGAAGAATACATTGAAACCAATGTTTTTTATTGATGCTTGAAAAATCTATTTAAAAATGATGAATTTGGTTCGTTTTAAAAAATAAATTTATGTTTTAATTTTGCACTTGTACTTTTTTTTAAGTGATGCTTTTTAATGTGCTACTGAACTTCATAAATAAATATCTCAAAAATAAATACATCTATCTATCTAAATATATATATTGTATATACAGAGCTGCGAACTGCTACAAAAAAATCGTAGTTGCTATGATTTTGAGCTAAAAGCTACAATGTTACGAAAATCTGTCTAAAACTGGGATTTTCGGCAAAAAATACAAATTTCGTCTAAGGATTGCACCAAAAAAATGCAAATTTCGTCAAAGGATCTTGCAAAAAAACACTAATTTCGTCAAAGGAATGAATCGCTGAACGCAAAATTCACCAAAAAATCATTGATAAAATGCAAAATTCACCAAAAAACAGCTGAAAAATTTGAATTTCTTCAAAATTTAGTGCATTGGGTTAAAAAATAGAAGCCAGATTCCTTTTACTAATGTAGAAAATTCAACGCAAAAACAAATTACATTTAAAAAATCCAAAAACTGGCTTCAAGGTGCATAACTTCAGA
Source organism: Maratus michaelseni (assembly GCA_963931845.1). Lineage (NCBI taxonomy): Eukaryota > Metazoa > Arthropoda > Arachnida > Araneae > Salticidae > Maratus > Maratus michaelseni. Next base: position 65,090,338 of record OZ007595.1, read on the forward strand.
CATACAGATACTTTCCTGTCAAATCTTGTAGCTCTGTATGCAGTCGCAGCAGTCTCTTCACAAAACAGCACACACAGAGACAAACATCTATGTTTATTATTATAGATATAGTTTTTAATTTGAAACAATATGCTGAACTAACTTTTGAAAAATTAGGTTAACCCGACCTGCAAAAAAAAGTAAAAAGCTCAGACCTGACATGCAGGGTTGAGTCGGCTTACTTGACCAATGTAGGACTCTACTTCAGACATTTTTCGCTGGGAGAAATATCTGTAGGAAAGGGTCATCACTCCCCACACCCAACCCCCTGGAATCTTTCATAAAATTCACTGTAAAGTTCAGAAATTTGGCTTAGGAATGGACAGAGCATTAATTGAATTGAAAGAATTACTTTTAATCTACCCCACTCACAACAAAAAAATTAGCAAAAACAAAAGAGTCTCCTACTTTATGTTCTTATGCATATACACATACGTTCAATTGATTAGTATTTGTTTGCTTAAAATTTCCAGCATAAAATACAGCAACCAACCAACGTCCAGATTAATTTGAATTTTGTGTGCTACTATTTCTCATTTTCAAAAGTTCGCAGTTCTGTATATACTATTAAAACTATTCTAACTAAAGTTTATTTGAGTACATATTTAAAATAAGATTATTTCCTAGGATGAAAATCTTCCACAGATTTGCAATTTCCCCTTTTTAATATTTTAATTATTATTATTATTATTATTTTTTGTTTACACATTTTTCTGCTTTTATTTATTTATTTATTTGTTGTACAGCAATACCATTTTGGTGGGAAATCTTGATTTTTAACCTGACTTCTGTCTATACAGTTTATTTCTTGGATTTTTTGTTGTTGTTTTTTGTTTGTTATTTTTAAGGAAATTTAATCTTTGTCAACGTTTCACTGTCGAATACCATACCATGATTTGCTCTGTTCAATTTTTTTTCATCCACAATAGGAATGTCAGTATTGATATTATATTTAGTTGTATTTACTTCATTAAAATATTAAAACCAAAAAAGGAATAAAATTTTTCAATATTTTGAATACATCTGTTCTATTTTATTTTTTTTTAAATACCAATTTGTATATAGCAAGTTTCTTGTCAATTTTTATTCCAATGTAGAAAGGATGATAAAATTGAACTTGTTTAACTTTTTGCTTGCCAACATTCCACAAGTGGAACATAAATTATGTGAGGCTGTATCATTTTAAGTATTTTTTTAATCTGTTTGAAATTTTAAATATATCTTTTTTTAAAGATATGTTATAATGGATTATAAAGTGTTGTTCAATAATTTTTTATGGTTCCCATCCTGTAGTTTGAAATACAACAAAAAAACTTAAATGTTGTAAGTTGTGCTTTTTCTCTATCTATACCTTTAGAATTCAAATGCGAGTGCTCTGATGATGGTTTATTGTATTTCTAACTGTTTTTTATGAAGTTTTATGTATAAAATAATGATTTATCTTATTTTGTTTTTGTTTTATGCTCATTTGAATGCCAATGTTCCACATGTGGAACATTGGCAGTTCAGAGTACAAAATTATCTTATTATTATTATTAGGATTTTGATCATATTTATGCAGTTTGGTATAGTGCTAGATATGCTAAAACGAGCAGGGAAGACCGAGCTATGCTCGGTCAAAATTAAATTTGAGTTCAAATATCATGACCCATGACCAAAATGACCTACTAATTGAATTTTCTTGAACATGTGACTTAGCCCAACAGTCTTCTCGTGCCCGAAAACCATAGGATGCAAAATTTAGTGTAAATAGTCTGAGCCGTTTTTAAGATAAAATAGCTTGACCCATAATGACCCATGACCAAAATGACCCACTAATTGAATTTTCTCGAACATGTGACCTAGCCCAACAGTCTTCTCGTGCTCGAAAACCATTGGATGCAAAATTTAGTGTAAATTGAGCCGCTTTTTAGATCTTGACCCACAATGACCCATGACCAAAATGACCCACTAATTGAATTTTCTCGAACATGTGACCTAGCCCAACAGTCTTCTCGTGCCCGAAAACCATTGGATGCAAAATTTAGTGTAAATTGAGCCGCTTTTTAGATCTTGACCCACAATGACCCATGACCAAAATGACCCACTAATTGAATTTTCTCGAACATGTGACCTAGCCCAACAGTCTTCTCATGCTCGAAAACCATTGGATGCAAAATTTTGCGTAAATTGAGCTGATTTTTAGATCTTGACCCAGAAATGACCCACTAATCGAATTTTCTCGAACATGTGACCTAGCCCAATGATTTTCGCATGCCCAAAACTCGTAGAATACAAAATTTCGTCAAAATCGTTTGAGCCGTTTTTTAGATACAATTAGCTTGACCATGACCCAAAATGACCCACTAATTGAATTTTCTCGAACATGTGACCTAGCCCAACAGTCTTCTCGTGCCCAAAAACCATTGGATGCAAAATTTAGTGTAAATTGAGCCTCTTTTTAGATCTTGACCCACAATGACCCAGAAATGACCCACTAATCGAATTTTCTCGGACATGTGACCTAGCCCAATGATTTTATCGTGCTCGAAACTCGTAGGACACAAAATTTAATCAAAATCGTTAGAGCCGTTTTTTAGATAAAATTAATTTTACCCGCGTTGACCCACAAATGACCCACTAATCGAAAGTTCTCGAACATGTGACCCAGCCCAATAGTCTTCTCGTGCCCGAAAATGGTCGGATACAAAATTTCGTCAAAATCGTTTGAATCGGTTTTTAGATACAATTAGCTTGACCTTGACCCAAAATGACCCACTAATCGAATTTTCTCGAACATGTGACCTAGCCCAATGGTTTTCTGGTGCCCCAAAACGATAGGATACAAAATTTCGTCAAAATCGTTAGAGCTGTTTTTAAGATAAAATTTGCATATAGATTTTAGTAGAATGATATTAGAACTTGATATGTTTTTGAAATTCATAGATATTATAATTATATATATATATATATATATATATATATATATATATATATAACCACACACAAGATTTGCTCGTATTAGAATATATGATTAGTCTAAATAAGCTAACTAGGGTGCAGCTAGTCCAGATAGGCCCAAATTAGAATAATTGTGCCATAATTAGCATAAATAGGGTTTTACTATGATAACTATCTAAATAGACTGGTACTATGCTACATAGGATAAAATTAGTCTAAATAGGTGGCTAAATAGGGTGCAGCTAGTCTAGATAGATCCAAATTAGAACAATTAGGCCATAATTAGGGTAATTGCGCCATAATTGGGGTAAATATGGTTTTATTATGGTAACTAGCTAAATAGGTTGATAGTACACTTCATAGGTTAAAACTAGACTAAATAGGGTGCAGATAGTCTAGATTGACCCAAATTAGAACAACTGGGCCATAATTGGTGTAAATTGGGTTTTGTTATGGTAACTAGCTAAATAGGCTGGTTGATAGGGTAAAACTAGTCTAAATAGGGTCGATCTAGTCTAGATAGACCCAAATTAGAACAATTGAGCCATAATTAGGGTGATTGGGCCATAATTGGGGTAAATATGGTTTTATTATGGTAATTAGATGAATCGACTAAATAAGGTGCAGATAGTCTAGATAGACCCAAATTAGAACAACTGGGCCATAATTGGTATAAATTGGGTTTTGCTATGGTAACTAGCTAAATAGGCTGGTACTATGCTTGATAGGGTAAAGCAAGTCTAAATAGGTTAAATATGGTGCAACTAGTCTAAATAGGCTCACCTTACCTTGTTTTCTTTGTTTTGATATGTGTGTAGTGCTGTTATTGTTTGGAAATAAAAATTTGCCTTAAATTTAAAATTGTTATTCGTATTGCTAACGTTCAACAAGTAGAACATGCCTCTAACTCCACTTCTAATTTACATAACATCCCAAAATTTTGCACACAACCTTAGAATTAATCTAAATTATCAGAAATAAAATTTCAAATGAATCTGACAAGTAGTTCATGGTGCAGCGGGTAAAAGGTTAATATATTGTGTTTATTTTTTCGCGCTACATTTAAAGTACTGTGTTACTAAAGGATAATTATGTATTTTATACGAGTTTTCAATTTAATAACAGTATTAAAAGTGCTTAGAGTAATGGTTTTGAAAAATGTTTAAAGCTACAACATTGTGGCTTTATTTATTTATTTTTTTACTTCTTTAGATGGATTTGCTTAACTAATTACTAGTTTTAAAATTAGATGATAATTTGATTTAATAATTTATGAATAAGAATACCTGCCAATTTTATACCTGGTAATATTTATGATTAAGAATAAATTCAGGAATGCATCAGAAAATAGGCAGTTTGAGTTTGAGAACAGCCTACACCAAAGTGAAGCAGCATCATTTGTGATCAGTACTTGGGAGTGCGATCTCCTGCATGTGCTGCCTTGCTGTTGGCTCCATGTAGATGCCACATATCTGCATGTAAAAACAATGGTATGGATAGTCCTCTTGCTGGAAGGTTGGCAGATGGGAAAGAGGTACTTAGCTGGGAGATTTCCCCCCTTCCAGTAAGGATCGAAATTGTGTGTGTGAGAGGGGGGGGGGGGACCATTTAAAAGCTCCTGTGGTGCCTATTAAATGGAAATGGAAATTGCACTTTCTTCCTCAGTGCCTTCAGGACTTGGCCTGCTGTCTCAATCAATCAGGGCATATAAAAAATAACAACAACCTTATATTCTTACTACAAAAGTTATGGATTGTTCTTCTTTTCTAAAATTTTTTTACAAAAGTAGAATGTGTGAAAAATATGCAGCACATAAATGATGCAAATGAATACAGTTGATTTCATGAGAACTTGTTTTAGAGATAATTTAAATTAAAAGAAAATTATGAAAACTGATTCAAAAGAGCTCTAAATAATTACTAATAAATTAAATCATTTAACTAACAAAGATTTAGATTATTTGTCCTCTTTGCTAATTTTATCTTAAAGCTTTTACTATCATTAAACTAATTTTAATTTTTACATCTGTAAAACTAGTTCTCTCTATTAATAAATAAATAAATAATAATAAAAATGATAATATTTGCAAAAACTTTTTATTGCATAATCTTTTTTTCACATATGTATTGACAGAAATAATAGAAAGACAGAAAACCTATGTGGAAGGAATATTGTCCAGGATAAGCCAATCATATTACTTATCAATGCCTGTTAGTACAGAAGAAACCCCACAAATATCTGAAGTTGATAGCACTCAGTGTGTCTTGCAACCAGAAATTGCAATTAAAGAGGAAAAAGATGGAGAAGAAATTCTGCACTTAGATCTTAGTGAAAGTGAAGTTGAAAATTTTGATTAAAACGTTAAATTGATGTAAATTTTGTTAACTGTTGGTTTTTCATATTATCCTCTAGTCTCATTAAAATAAAATAAAATAATTCTATAATTTCTTTGTGTTTTTTTTTTTTTTTTTTAATCTATCTATATATTTATTTTTATTCATCTTTACTATATTAAAATATTGATCCTTATTCATGGGACATTGCAAAGAAAACTGATTGATTTTTGTTTTAGTTTTTCAACCTAGTCATATATTGATAAAATTATGATTTTATTATTATTATTTTAACTGAGCAAAAAATGTCCAGATTAGGATTGAACCTTCCAGTATTCTACCAATTGATTCTGGGATGACTCAGGCCAACATACTTCTCATAAAATGTATTTAGTATTTCATTTAAATGTAAAGACAGGAAAGTAATATAAGCAATTGTAAGACATTGAAAATTTCACGAACTAATACTGTAGTCAAGACTGTCTCTACAAAATCTTATCCACTTAGCTATGGTGAGGATAAAATAGGGATATTTCTATTTTTAAAAATAAACTCTATTTATTAGTTTAATTTTTAAAATCTTGAAACCAATCCTTTTTTTTTCCCCTGCATTTCGTAATTCTTTATTATTATTTATTAAATGTAGAAATCTATTTATCAAGTTAACATGCTTTTATCACCTTCTCTACAAATAAAATACAATTATTTTACATAGATAAAAAATTTCATGATGTGAATATTTCCATAAGTGTACAGTGTTATCATTTATGCAGCTTTGATTTTAGTTAATTATACCATACATGCACTTAGTCCAGATCAAGATTTTTATGTAATGATCTTTTAATTCAGTTTTTTATTGTTCAACATATTTTTCTAGTTCAAAACAAAAGTTGAAGAATTTTTGGATATTAGTTTATCATCCAGATAAAATTAAATAAATCACCCAGAAATTAGAATATACATTACAACTAAGTCTGGGTGTTTAAAAATTAAAAAATTAAATTAAAAAATAACATTAAAGAATAAAATTTAAAAAAATTTAAAAAAAAAATTAAAAAATAAATCAGAGTTAGTGAAAAAAATCAGTTTAGCTTCCAAATAATGACTCATCATATACGCAACACGGAAAGAATTATTTCACACTATAAAATTCAAATATCTGTTTTTTATTGTTGTTCGACGTGTCATATGTCAACTGCGCACCCTGAAACCACCTACAGAAATCCACCCTCTTAAAGAAAACGGATGTATTCTTCCTATACGTGCGGGCGATCACGCCGGGTGAAATTGGAGAGAATCAGAGAATAGTTGTTCAACGAGCTCCTGCCCCACTCACTCATTTTGTCTACTATGAACGTATCAGAAGTAAACTAGAAGATACAAGCTTTATAATTGAAATGAATCTGGCCTTAGTTTCAAAATGCTACCATCTAAAACAATCGCGTCAAACTAAGAGAAAAGTACTCCAGATCACATAAAAGCAAAGAGAGGTTAACACTTCTTGCTGCATCAAATGCTTCAGGAAATCACAAGATTAAACTTGTTATCAGAAAAGCTGCAAAGCCAAGAGCATTTAAGCATGTCTCAATATCTTCACTGCTGGTTACGTATACGAACCAAAAAGTGCTTGGATGACTCAAGAAATATTTAAAAACTGTTTTTTTACGATTTTGTGCCAGAAGTTATAGAGGAATGGACAAATAGTCACGAACAACTAGAATTTATGGATTCTGCCAGAATCCGAGAGATTCACACTGCTAATGAGGCACAGCCAGGGGCTGCCTGCTGTGCTAGAGTACACCATGCGATACTTGGAGCAATAGCCTGAGTCGACAATATGCTGCTTCGACGATGACGTGATATTGCTGCACGGAAACAAGGCAATGCGTGCCCAAACAAAAAAAAAAAAAAAATTGACAATTATTATAACATAATTAACTGTTACTATCGGCAGTAATGTAATAATTTGTAAGTACATTTTTACTTTTAAATATACATTAAAATTTAAAAATCGCTTTATCTTCATTTATTTATTAATTACATTTTATGATTTCGATAATTCGAGGTAAGCCCGGTCCCGTCCACCTCGAATTTTCGAGACTCTACTGTAGACATTTTTTATCTACTGTTTCCAGATTTTGAAAAGCTCAAATAATATTTCCAAACACTTTTTGAATAATGTATTTACATATGAATGTTATAAAAGAAAGAAAAGTTTAAAATAATTAAGATATTATATGTAAAAAGCATGTAATGGTGAAATATTTAAAATAATTTCCTTATAGTGTCTAAAAGAAAATTCTTCTAGACATTATAAAAGTCTGGAAGGCAGCAATATTCTTTAATTAACCATTTTATATAAGCTTATTTTCAGATGTGTAATTAAACTCGATCATGAAAACGGTTGTCGCAACAGCTGTGTATGCAGCCTTGGGAGCTGAAAAATGCCCTCAGTTAAACAGAAATGAATGGCAAGCTATTTTAAAATTATCGTCACTGGTTGTGATAATATCATCCAATCTTCCATATTTGTGTAATCTTTTTAAAAATCAGGGCAAATTAGCGTGTTTTTAGAGTCTATGAGCTGTGGGTTGGTGAGTGTAGCTCGTAGGGGACAGAGCTCTTGGTTTTTAAAAGACAAAGTATCAAGATGCTAAAAACTGAGCTATAGTCTTTTTCTTTAATTAAAAATGGACAAAATTGTCACATGATTGGATTTTTTTTTCTCAGGTTGTTTAAAATATCCTAACAATAAATGTGATTGTGAGTGTGAATGTCTGGCTAAAGTAAACATGAAAACGGAAGATTTAATGGCCCTGTATCTTTGCATATAGTTGGATTATAATAACCCAGAAATAAACATAGGCTAGATTTTATTTATTTTATTCAAATATTTTTCATAATTAAAAATTTAATTATTTTCATAGAGAATCAATAAACATTTTTTCCATAAAATTTAACCATTTTTCTTTCTTGTTGCCAATATAATATATAACAAACCGGAACAATATCCCCAACAATTAATTTTCCATTTAACGATTTCCGTGTGAAAAATGAAAATTCAAAAGATGAATTGTCATGATATTTTAAACAAAGATATGGAGTGTTTGTTATTATACTTAAAGTATGAATATCGGTTACATTGAGAAGTTGTCTTGCAAAAAGATTTCTAGACCCTGTAAAGTATGAAAAGGATCCTCCCCTGGCTTGGATAAATATGACGTCATATTGGAAATTAAACATGATTTTCAAATATTCGTAATAATACAAGGAGCATGAAAATCAGTATATAATAAAAGTAGATGGATAATGATGTCATATTTAAGATGAAAATACTGAAATGTTTTTTATTGCTGCTAATGTCAGATACAGATGTGAGTTTTCTGCCAAAATTTGTTTTGACTGCCAGGAAAAGAAAATTAACAAGAATTATGCCATTAAAAAGACATTTCTAGTGATGTCATATTTGAAATAAAATAGGAATTTTTAAATATGTTTCAAAAGGAACGTGAATCAATTTTATATATTAATAATACAAGGATCAGTAAGTATAGAAAGTAGACGAGTTTCACGCCATATTCAAAACAAAAAATTGAAATATTTGTTTATCTATACTGATTAATAAGCATGAAAATATGAGTTACATACAGATGAGTTTTCTTCTATAATTCACATGATTATTAGGAAAAGAAAAATGAACACTAATATTTTTTTTAATCTTATCATCTGTTTGTATTTTGCTACTCCTCCTCTTAAATTATCGCAAGCAATGCGATTTAGTTAACACCGGTTATCATTTGTCTGACAATGTCATATAAACTCTCTAAATTCAAAAATTTTAATTTGGTTCCAATATATATATATATATATTGTAAATTTTAACGAAATTTCTCTAAAAACAGCAACTAAATTAACTTTATTTTTGTGGATAAAAGGGATTAACATATTTTTCACGCCATTTGCTCATTAAAACTGAAAAAAGTATTTTGAATTTGAATGGATTGTGAAAACAAAATCTTGATTACAGTAAAAAAATTTTTGAAACAAAAACATATTTCCACATATTCAAACTTTATGAATCAAGTTATTCTGCAGAACAAAAATCATCTGTCAATATATTGTCATTTAGAAATCAAGATTTGTTTCAGCTATCTGTTAAACCAAAGAGGCAAATTTAAGCTCCTTGCATTTAGGTGTACAAATTATTGCTCCCTATTCACAAGAAATATATTTAAAGAAAAAGCATATATTATTTCCAATTAATTATTTTTGAAGGATGACTTGTTAAAACATTTCACAAAGTCATTAAAAGTAAAATGGTTTATCGGGTAAAATTGACATTTGATTTTACCCAATTCGTTGATTTCCACGATTTTATTTAGCCCCCCTTTCCATTGGTTGCAGTTTACATTTTTGCGATTATTTGGCACAAAATTTCACTTTTTTAAAACAGAGTTATGTCAAGGCTCCATACCATAAAATACTATATTGTCTCCTATGGAATGTGATAAACGGTTAATTATTTAAGTTTTTAAATACTGAGAGTGAAATATTTTGCTTAATTAATGTACTTATTCTTCAATTTTACGTGAACGAAGTCATGGGTAACAACTAGTTCTTTCATATATTTAATGGGGAGGGAGGGGAGTTAGGAAACAAACTGTATTCCTACTAAAATTCAAAGGTATGTTTGTTGGATTTTGACTATAATCAACTACATGTAACCAAAAATCAATTTTTAGTTTGAACTATGAAATTCTGTAATGGAATTAGATGGATTATTATAGTTACATATGAAATGTACACACTGAAGATAAATGAGTTGAAACTATGATTGAAACTATTTATTTGTATGAAACAGAATAAATATTACATTAACAATTTCAATTATAAATCATTTAAAAAATACATATAAACTGTTAAAATTTTATTTATGGTACAATAAAGAAAACCAATTCATAATGCATATTTAAATTATCAACAATGATCATATCTTACACAAATTAAAATAATCCATAAAATCAACAATTATTAAAACAAAACAAAATTATTTCTAACAATTTCTACTGATAAAAAACACAACATTTAGAGTAAAACCTAAAACCAATCTTTATTGATAAATATTTTCAGAATATCAGATATTCATAGTTTCAATAAAAGTCATTAAAAAAAAAAAAATATATTATATATATATTATTGTACAATAACAAAAGCTAATTCACAATTGTTAACAATGATTACATCTTGCACATGTTACAATAGCCCATAAACTGAACACTTGAATGGGTGTCTGAAAGAAGGGCAGGGCCTATTTTACAAATTTTGGAAAATTGGTTTTTTTGTTGTTGGAAAAGAGCCTATGTGAAATGATTGATGATTAACCCAGTGTTAAAAATTGCAATTTCATAATATCAAATTTGTTTACTTTAAATAAAAAAATTAATACTTCCCTTACCCTTTTTATTACTCGTCAATGCTCAGCATGAAGACAAACGTGGAGAGTAATTAAGATCAGAAGAAAAGCCTATGTTGCAATTGGTGCTCAGGACATTGTTAATCAATGCCATTAATAGTTTCTTCCTCCATTTCTGTAAAATTTTTAATTTGTAACAAAGCCCCCTTTTCCAGACACACATTCAATTTATTAAAACAAAATAAAATTATTTCTAACAATTTCCACAGATAAAAAAAAACTCAATATTTACAGTAAAACTTAATAAAAAAACATCTTTATTGATAAATATTTTCCAACCTTAAAACAAAATGACCGGATTAAGCAGAAGTACCATCATATAATGGGTTTGGACCAACATCCAGATGATGGTGTACATAAAAATGTAATTGATTCAGCATAACAAGGTAAATATTTACCACTATTTAAATTATTAAAAAGTACAATAAAGCAACATTTGCTTTTCCCCCCCCCCCCCCCCAATAGGACTACCTCTAAAAACCATATTGAAAAATTTAATCAACATATTATACGTTGGCTATATGTAATGAAATTCTAATATGTTTTAATGTATTCTAAATGTGTAATGTATTCTAACTATTCTAGTCTAAAATTAATGTATTCTAACTGTAACAATTTTGTATGTCTCTGTGCTGCTTAATTGTTTAAGACTTCAGCTTATTAAAACATTTTTCTGAAACACTAATATTTAGATAACACAAATTTGAAATTAATGTTTTCACATTTATATGATGAAAGAATTTATAAAAGCCATATTTAATAATGAAGAATCATCAGCCAAAGCAATACATATCAAAACACAATAAAATTTAACGCATGATGCTTACATATTACAATGCAATATTTCTGTAGAAATTTTTCATCATAATCATACATATTACCTAGAGTAAGTTTTCTTTTGTATAATGTATTTTATTAGATAATGAAGTCATAGGAGAAATAAACAGTAAAACTAATAAGACATGCATCTTTTTTTTTTTTTTTTTTTTTTTAAGAACTTCACAATGCTTCTGCAAATAAAATAGGGTGTATGAGAAACAGTCCAATTTATCATCTTAAACTTTATTTTGCAGAGCAATTATAAGATAATCTCTTTCTTTCCAGTCTTTCTTAATTTTAAAAATAACCATGAACATTTTCTTCATTAAAATTTAAATATATATATATATATCTTCTTATGTTTCCAAATTTATTTTTTTAACTCTCACAGCATTTAAGACTATGTGATGGGAATCTTTTTTAATTAAAAAGGTCTCTTTCACTTATTAAAATACATCCAATTCTACACTTGCTTAACATATTGATAAAATCAAAGTTTGAACAAAAACAGTAATTAAAAAGCATAATAGAATTTAAGCATAAACTTTTAAAATAGTAATCAGTTATATACATGATTTTGTGTGTATAACTGGATCAACTTCTTAAAAATGTATAAGTCCATACACATTAGAGACTTAAATTTTTATACAATACATTTTTCACAAGCCATTAGATATTTTGCTCTTATTTTTTATCCATTGAGACAGATGATGGCAATGACTGTTATAAATATCATGATTATAGCCAACTTGTCTTTTACCTTGATCAAGAAGCAAATTAAAAAAATAATTTTTTTTTTCTCAATAAATAACCTTCTTTTTTCTAAATTAAACTTTGAAAAAAGCTTTAATGAATGACACTAAGTCTCTATACTTGTGCAGACGTATGAAAAAAAAAAAAAAAAAAAATTATTGTTATTTACCTTATTGTAAGCAAAATTCTGGCCAACAAGACAAAGAGAAAAGAAATATGTCTTTTAGGAAACTTTAAAAACATTCGCATATTTGCTAGCTTTCTCCATAAAAATGATAAAGCATACTTAGTGAATACTAACAATTCACACTACACAATATTTATAAGCCCACAACATTTATAATGTTGGGGAATAAATAATGCCAGGAAAATCAATCCTGGCATCATATTATGTAGCCAGCAATATATCTCTGGCTACAAAATACAATACAGAGCCTTTATAAAGGCTGTTTATTACAAGTAAATATAAGCTGCCTTTTTTCTCCTTTCTTTATAAAAATATTAAAATACCACTAAATGATCCAAAACCAATTTTTAAAAAAAATGGTGCAAACTTTAAAGATATCTATAAAAGAATTAGCAATGTGAAAATAAGATATTTATAATCACAGAAATTATATTATTAGATAATGGGAAGATTTACTATTTGGAAATAGTGGTACTCAAAAAAAAAAAAAAAAATCATACATACACTATATGACACAAATACACAATACTAAAGAGGTTAAATATTCAATGACATAACTGAATATTTTAGATGTACAAACATGATTTAGAATTTATCATAACTGTACTAAGTATAAAAACAAAGGATTTGCAGCTTACATTTACTGAAATATAATGTTGGGTAATTTAAATAGGACATTTAAAAAACCCATGTGTATATTTAGGTAGCACATAATAAATCATTATTTCTAAATAAAAATTTGTTAAGGCCGTCAGTGAATGGACATTCATCATCTAATTATTTCGTAATAAGAAGAGGAAGCATTTTCCATCAAATTCCAACATTTTCTGCAAATTGTATGACTCTCCGGGTTTTAAAACATTGTTAAGATAAATTTGACCTAAAAATAATAATAAAAATAATTAAAAAAAATGAAAGAATCAACATCCTATAGCATATTTGTGTTTCTATAGTTATGATATAGAGTTTATAATTCAGATAAATATTTAATAACATAAGAAACTATCTACATGCAAACCTATTACTTACCCATCAAACGTAGCATAGGGTAAATCTTGTAATTGTTTTGAAAAATCGGAAAAATTTTTTGCCGTATTTTCACATTTCAGACACTAAAGATTCCGAAAAACATATTTTTATTTTTAAAAAATCTGTCCGTCTGTCTATGTGTGTGTCTGCAAACGCTCTATCTCCTGAACATACTGAGATAGACTTGAAATTCGGTATGTATTTAGTATGTAATAATGGGAAGAAGCGTATTGAATTTCAGTAACCTCAATTATCCAGAACTATTTTTTTCGGACTCTCAAAATATTCGTTCTGATAAAAGGTATATAAAAATTTTCGAAAAGGTTTTTTTTAAGGAGTGAATATAAGACAAATAATTTACACATGGTTTATTTTCATATTTTATATTATGCATATCCATGATGGGTAAGTATAACGGTGGCCCCCAACGACTAGTTTAATTCTTGCTTATAACTGTACTTTTTTTTTTTTCAAGCACAGCAATGTGCACCCTGATTATCACAATACCTTATTTGTAAAAAAAAAATCAGATGAAAAATAAAAAACATTTCAAACCTATTTTATTCTATTAAAATTTAACAGTGACTGCTAAAATAAAAATTGTACAGTATTCACAATTAGTTGCTTAATCATTTCATACATTTATATACTAAATTACTGCCTAAAGATTTTATGTGTAGTGACCAATTATATATATATATATATATATATTTCTTTAAATCCAAAAGTTAAAATAACCAAAATTAGCTGGATAAATTTTCAAAATATTATTAAAATTGCATAACACAATGTCTACCAAAATCTTGAAGATACTTTTCTTACAATTATTATGATTTCCTATCAGTTTTAATGTTTAACAATGTGCAATCTTTGAGCAATTTTCACAGAGGTCAGTTTCTACCATTAGGCTAGACTAGAACTCCTATAATAGAGGCTGACGCATCCTTGCAGATTTGGCACCCGAATTTGAGCCCATTCGAAAAACCAAGCTAATCAGAACCGGTTCAGCCAATCAGAACCGAGTCTTAGGCAACCCCAGCTCCGGCTGCGGTAGCTTGATGTTGAACTCTGTACCAATAATCCGAAACAAAATTGATATGCGTCAGCTCCTATTATAGGAGTCTTAGGCTAGACTAAGCTGCCCAAGACCTTCAGAAGTGGCAAAGAGATAAAAAAAAAAAAAATAATAATAATAATTTTAAATCAAACAGCAATAAGGATATAAGTGAAGGAATGGCATTTTTTCATTTCTTGCCAAACGTGGCAAAAAAATCTAGAAATACCTAGAAACGGCCGTAATTTTATCAGAAGCATAATTATCAAATTAATGCTCACAATATATATAAATTATGGTAATAAACCTTATTTTTATTTTTTATGATTGTAAGAAAAAAAGGGGGAAACTATAGAAACCAGGGCAGTATTAAACATTCACATCACCAAATGCAAATTAATCTGAAAATTGTAGATAAAATTCACTTTTGGTTAAATATTTGGCGAACAATTATTTTTGTGCCAGTTGTTTAAGTAGGAACATATGCCTAAGTTTCTTAAAAAAAAAAAATTAATAAACTGAAGGAAAAGACGAAATTTGGAATTAATCAAACCTACAATAAGAAATGGACTCATAAAGCATAATTCAATTGAAGTTTAGGTTATCATTAGTGACCAATTCATAATTTGAATTCTCCAAGGCTTCCAGAATAACAATAACTTTTGGCTAACACTTATGAAAATTGGCTAATTGTTATAAGATAATATAACATTTCTTATTTTTTTTACAGGTCCAAATAATATTATAATGTTCTTAATTAAAATCTTAATTTTAACAATCATCCTAATTCTAACAATCTCAAATATTTAAATCTAAATATATTAGTTTCAACGATCCTTTAAACTTCATTCTTATTTTAAATAAATAAATAATAATAATCATTTCCATTGCTTTCATTTTAGTTTTAACAATCAAATTGAAATTACCTTAATTTTCTTGTTAATTTGATAGCTCATACAAACTTAGAATTTAATTTGGGGGAAATATATTAAAAATTAATCTTAAAAGTTGAATTTAACATAATTCAACATCATTTTATGTACATCATTTATGTATGTTTTAATGATCATCAAGATTTTTTTTTTAAATCTAAATAATACTATTACTACTTAAGGTACATTTAAAATTAGTGCAGAGAGAAAATATAGATGTAAAACAATATTTTGATATGTATACGATAATTTTAAAAGTATTTTTATTGCAATCTCATGCAAATAATAAAACAATAAATGATTATACATTAAATAACCTGATACTGAAACAAAACAGAAATTTTGCATAGTTATTAGCCAGTGTGGAAGGGGTGGGGAGGCAAAATAAAGACAGAAACCCAAAATCCTTCAATAAAAGGTTAATACTTATAAATAAAAACTTTTCACATTGATAAAAACTTTTCACATTGATAAAAACTAAATCACCATGCTGTAAATAACATATATTACCTTCTATAAATCCTTGGTCTTCATTTAGAATGACCTGTAAAAAAAAAAAAAAAGTGTAAAGATTCTTACAAATTAAATTGAAAAACAAATAAACAAAGTTGAGTTTCTTCCAGGAAGGTGTAAGAAACTGGAAAAAAACAGAAGAAATGGAAGCGGCATATTAGAGTTCATTAAAAAAGTATCTTTTTTTTTTTTCTCAGGTATTAAATATATATATATTTTTTTTTTTTCCTTTTCTTGCAACCGCTTGAAATAAAAGCAAGCAAGATCTTGATGATTATGATATTTACTTAATTTTAGGATACTTTTATGTTAGCTGGGCGACAGTGATAACTCGCCAAAATCCTGTTTCAATTGCCATCATTAGAATTGCAAACTAACAATCCATTGAACAATGATTTGAACCATCTAACGATCCATTTTTACAAATTCTAAATGATACTAAAAGATTTTGGGACCTTATATAAGTTTCTATTTTTCTGTAAATAAAATTAGATACGATGCTTTCATTATGAAATAAAATGTTTCTAGTTTATGTTATGTCTTATTTTAACATTTTTGTAATTGACTAAGCCTAATCATTAATAGACCTGAATATGCGAGATTTTGTTATTTGTATTAATATGTTTGTTTTTACATATTTTACCATGATTATATTTTAGCTATTTTTAAGTAAGTTTTTTAAGATATATTACAATGTTAATATATTGGCTTTTAAATCTCACATTAAAAATATTGACTGGTCTCATGAAAAGAATTTGTTTCCAGTTAAAGTATTAATGTATAATATGGATCACTTTGTGAAAAAATAAATATTTCATTAGTGAATGTAAATATTATAAAATAATTTTCATTTCATGTATATCTTTAAAAGATGATTTTGTTGTGCTAATAACAATAGCAATTCATGATTCATAAAAATATTAAGATTTTTAAAACTCTTTTCATAGGAATGGATCATTTAAGCACTTCACCTGGGAAATTGAAAAAATCATATAGTTTAAGATAAAAGTAAATTATTACAATTCAAAATAAATATTTAATATATTTAACAGGAACTTCATTTTATCTTTTTTCCTGAGAATTACTCATAATATATATATTTTTTTATTGAAACAAATTTGTCTCTAGTTGGATATATATATATATATGATGTCACAATAGAGAAGGGAGGATTGTGACAACCTGTGACAAACACAGAGCGAGGAAGAGTTCAAAATTGCATGAAATTTGCATGATATAATTAATGGATGATTTAATACAAATGATTTTATTATTAGCCTTTGATGTAAAAATTGTTACATAAAAGAAGAATATATTCAAGGAAATGTATTTGTTTTTTTAATTACAATAAATAAGATAAAATATTTTTTAAATTACCTGCTTTTCACAAATCAGAAGTAACGTTGAATCAATATGGAGCTTTCTAGTACATAACCAATAGGTACTCTGTATTTTTGAGGAATTAACTTCAGTAGCGGTTAGTTCAATAACTGGCTTTCCTGGAATGTCATTAAATGGCTGAAAGATTTTTGCATCTAAAAGAAAGGAATGAAAAATGAATGAAGAAATAACTCATTAGTAAATAAAGTGGTAGAATTATTTAACTTCAATAAACATAAATGGAAAAAAAGGATAAAAATTCTTTCATTTTAGCAGATATTTATTTGCACTTTAATTTTTCACCATTAAATACAATAAAACTCTTAATTATCTGGACTAATATATTTTGGACATAATCTGTATATGCATCAATCCAGACAACTGAAGTAAGACACTAAATATGTGAGTATAAAACATCACACATTTTTACTGAATGCAAATACATTTGTATACACCATTCAGTAAAAATGTGTGATGTTTTATACTCACTTCTTTAATGTTGTAATGTTACATGGTGTAATCGTCCAGCATTTATATTAACTGAAGTAAGACTTGAAATATGGAGTATCATGAAAAAGATGTTATGTTATGAATTGAGTGTTCAGACACATGGCCTGTGTAAAATCAGTCCTGTGCACTCTCAGCATTGTATTCATGAAATTGAAAAATAAGCTTTTGTACAAAGAATAATATTAAAACAAAAATTAATTTCAACTATATCCTTGGAAGAAGATTGCATAATCAGACCTGCCAACCTTTGAAAATGAGAAATAGTAGCACACCAAATTCAAATTAGAGTCCTGCACGGGTCGGGTTGAACCCGACCCGAACCCGCAAATTCAATTTGAAGTCAACCCGCAACCCGACCCGAACCCGCAAAAATAATTTTCGTCGACCCGCAACCCGACCCGAACCCGCAAAAATAATTTTCGACTACCCGCAACCCGACCCGAACCCGACATACTTCAACCCGCAACCCGACCCGAACCCGCAGTGAAAGGACAATAAACCATGTTTTAATGCTATTATGAAAAGTATATGTACAATTATTTGTCTAATACCAATTTTATACAGAACAAGTTTGAAATTGTACGTCAAACGTGACAAATGTACTATAACTAGTTATATAAATATTCAGATCTTGGTGATCTTTAATTCTGTGAAATTAATTATATCGTCTGCGGATTAATTTCCGTAATAAAATAAGTATCTCGGTTGCTTGACGATTAAACCTCGGAAGCTCCTATAAGAAAGAAGTACCGCCGATTTAAAACAAAAATTCAAATTATTAATAAATATTTTTATGAATATCGTTTTAAGTTTTTATCCGATTGACATAAAATTTGAAATGACTCGTCAAAATTCTTCAAAGAATATATATATTACACTTCAAATCATTCGGTTGGGTAGATTTTGCGTTGTCATATGCGGACAGACGGACGGACGGACGGATTGAACGACGACAATAGGTGCTACGTATTTACATAATTACGAACGCCCCTTAAAATGGACAAATGTATGTTATTTCATATTCAAATACAGTGAAATCTCTAAATAGCGGACACCTCAAGATCGTTGAGCAGAATCCTGCATCAGGTCGTGTACTTGACCCCTCATTTTAAAGAGAATTTCATAAGATTAAATTTGATATACAAGTTTGACTATGCTTGGTTAAAAAAATAATAAATTAAATTAAAAAAAATAAATAAATAAAATAGTGTTGTTTTTTTTAAATTATTTTTTTTTAAATTTAATATTTTAAATTTTAAATCCTGAAAGTTTTAGAATGGAATATGAATGGTATCAGATTTATGGAAAAAAAAAATTACTGTTTAAAGTTAATAAGACAATATTGTCTTTAGTACAATCCTAAAGTTGGCAAGGTGCTTAACTTTTTAAATACCAGCCCTAACTGGTGTTTAACATTTTTTCTTTTTTTACATAACTGCTGATCTCATTGAGATCCCACTCTAAAACTTTTAGGATTTAAAGTTTATAATATTACAAAAACATACAATTTTTCCAAAATTAAAAAAAAAAAAAAAAAAAATATTATAAAATTTTATTATTTTTTTTAGCCAAGTATAGTCAACATTCATATCAAATTAAATCTTATGATATTCTCTGTAAAATGGGGGGTCAAACAACTCTCTACGCCTGATAGAGCTTGAGAAATTCAAAATTGAAAACAAACCAAAAGATGATGAATTTTTGAAATTTAAAAATGAATTGTATGAAAATTTACTGAGATAAAGAAAAATTATAAAAGCATATTCTCATTTATATCATCAGGGAGTTCCTGTAACTTTCATTAAAATCTAAAATGCACAGGTTGAGCCACTCGTTGATTTGGCATTCCCAATCCAATAGGAAAAATTTTTAAAGCTTATTATTAAACGACATAGCTGCCAAACCTTCCTATATAGATATAATCAAATAAGCACCAAATAAAAGAAAGATTAAGATGCCTTATTCTATAAATTTTCTGTTTGAAAACATGTTTATATATCTGGAAAAACATTAGAAGGTTTGGCAGATACGAAACGACAACTATTTTGGTTAAAATTATTCTCAATAGTTTTTTTTTTCTAGAATTAAATGCTTGTTACTTTAATTTCTGTTTCTTTTCCCATTTTCTGATTTAAACGAAGACAAAAAAAGATCGAAACTTGGCTGGTTTTAATCTAAATTTTAAATAAAATCACAAAATTTTAAAGGGATATAGTTAACTGCGACATTGATATTTTGTGCGATTTTCAATGCAATTTAATTTATACTCAATAAAACTATCTCCGCAAACTAGAAACAAAAACAAAGTAATGTAGCTTATTGAACAAACACTATAAAGCTAATTGACAGAAATTTGCGCCGACATTATGGTATTTCATACAAAATCCAATAATCAGCTATTCTGCCCATCAGTGCTGTGTTTAGCACTTTTTTTAGTTAAAAGTTTTCACTGAATCAGCTTCTCACTGCAGTCGGAGAAAATTATCATGTGATGTTTTCAATTTTAAGAAAGTTTGCACTGACAACATCCTGTATAAATGAGCTAAATTTAATTGTAGAATCTTACTGCCCATTAAATTTTATTTTTTACCTCCACTGCATCTTTAGATTTAGGGAGAAGGAGAGATATTATTTAAGAACATTTAAAAATTAATAAGACATATAATTTTTTTAATTCCCAAAACTCAAAAGCTGTAAAAAATAACTTTAATGATCAAATAACCACGAGTCAAGGTCTAAAAATTTGAATGTTATTTTAATTTGTGGCTTCTGCACATGTGTCTATTGCACATAATTCCCTTAAAGGGCGGTGGCATATTATATAAACATCTTACCATATATCAAATACCCATATGCCACTATGGCACCAGAATTTTTGAATAAAATTTTGCTTTTCTAATGCACGTAAAGAAAAGCTTTTAGTTATTTTCAGAAAGTTTGTTCACAAATTCTGGTGTCATTCAATCCTTTCAACATCCTAACAATAGAATACTTTGCCCTTAAAAGCGTTAAACGAAAATTAGTGCGCAATTTACATAACAGAGCCGCTCAAAGATCTTAATAAGATTATACAATTTCTATAATTTACGAAAAAATGCTAAAATAAAATGGTTTAGAGTGAAATAAATCTAAATAGTGTAAGTGTTTATGGAAAAGAAATACTAGTTTGTAAGTGGCAATTTTCATTTGTCATAAAAATAAGAATTTACATTTTGTACATATTTCTATCGCTCCCTGGGAACATTAAAGTGGTAACTGAAAACGCCTGTCGGCATTTTAAAGTGCTTGGTGCCTGGTGCCGGGGCACCGTCCGCACTACTCTTGGTGTGGACCTACTTGCGAGTCATTTGGATTTTTTAATCAAATTAGAGTTCTTTGAATTTTCATAAAATTTTGAACAGAACTACGTTTTAGAAGAAAATAAATACATATTTGAATATGAATGAGTATATATTCAATTTACTGCAAAATAATTAAATTATATATAAGAAATTTAATCATAAATTATTCTCTATGGTACAGTTAAGAACACTGGAATATGAAAAATATTACCAACATTTTATTTTTGATACACATAAAAATACATGTATCGTATTTTTGTATTTGTGATAGTTCCTACATATACACATATATTACACTTGACGAAGCAGTACCTTGAGGAGAATTATTCGAATTAAACTCCCTATCTGCATTCTTCCCCATTTTTCCAAATTATGTATTATTATTCTAGAACAAAACTGATACAATCAGTCATCCAGGCAGTAGTGGGTATTTAGCTCTTTATATATATATATAAACTTTTGTTAATAATAACCATTAAATAAATAAAAAAAAAAAACATACTATAATATTAACCGACAAATACAATACAATATAACGAAATATCCAATAAATTGAGGTTCTAATTTTTGAATAAGATGAAGATATATATATATATATATATATATATTACGTAATGTAGAGTGAATTAGAAAGTGACAGCAAGTAACCAAGTTTGATAAGGAGAAAAAGCACCAATTGTAGCCCCGGCGCACAGGTTCTAGGTGGTGGAGGGGAAACAAAATTAATAATAATAATAATAATAATAATAATAATAAGTGCTGTTTTAAGGTGGTTCTTAAATTCCCTTCTCGCAACAACGCGAAGCTTTCTAACACATTTTTAAATGTAAAGTCATAAAACTGGCAGCCATGTCAATTGAAACAATTTGGAATCTAATACCGTTTTCCATTTTTTGATAAATAAAAGTTTGATAAATAATCGAGTTATAAGCAATTCGTGTCACGTGGCAACTAGTTTTCCACTTTACCACGCTGTCACGTCCGGAATTCGCTTTAAAATGCCAACTTTGACAGTATTTTCTGAAAAATCTTCTGCCTTCACAAAAAAAACGCCAATCAATTACATAGTTTCTGAATAAAAAAAAACCTGCTAGTTCCATCCTTTTATGAACATAAATGAATTCCAATATATGTCAGAAAGTAACTCTTTTGCATTTGAGAACATCCTTAATAGAAACATAATATTTGATGAAATAATAGTCAGAGATTTAGATAAATATAAATACACACATAAAATTGATATATTAAAGGGTGTTGAACTAATAAACTGTTCTGAAAATTATTGTAAGGCCATTGATAAATTAAAACCTAGACCACCAAATGAATAAAAATAATAACAAATTTAATAATTTCAAACTTCTTGAGATACAACTCAGTATTTTAAAATTAATATGTGTTATAAATTTAATAATATTTTTCTTCCTATTTTGTAAAATTAATAAGTTACTCAAATATATTAAGATTTAATTACTGAATTTGATTTCCTGTCATAACTTCATAACTTTCATTTTATATTTGTTTGCATTTGCATCCGGTTAAATATACTTATTTGAGACTCACAATTTTGTTATAAAAAGTTATTTAATCTTGCAATTTAGACAAAAATCTAATTTTCTAATTTTTAATGACATGGCTTTATTTACAATAAAAAATTACTGAAGTATTATTAAAAACAGATTTTTTTTTCTACTAAATACTTGATATACAGTGCTATAACATTAAAAATAAATGACGACCTTAAAGGCCAAGGGGTACAAGTTACAAAATTTCGATTTCGAGTAAATTGAGTTCAAAGTTTTGAGTCAATATTAATCGACTGAAATAATTATGAAACTGTTGCTTATTTCATTGTGGTTTTTGAACTATTATTTCAATAACTATGTAAAGAAGGTGGAGTACATTGTTTTGTTTTTTCAAATTTATAGTTAATCTGTATTGATAAAAAGTGGTAGAAATTTCGAATGCTTCAGTAAATGACCTCCAGAACGCAACAAATAATTAAACAATCACTTATATTTTTTACGTACTAATAAATAGCCTTATTTCGAGATCGCCTGTGCAGTTAACTCAGTTTTTTCAATTTTGTCACTTATACCCCTTGGCCTCTATGGTCCTCAAATACAATAGTGAGAAACTTCAAACGACAGAATTAAGTATTTATAAAAATAAAGAAACTATCAGTAACTAAGGTGAAAATTAAAAAATATATATATCCATAAAGAATTTACAATTAAGCATATTCAAATATAAATGTTGTTATATATATATTTAAATATTATACAGAAAGCATTTCCAACTATTTTCTTTCATGGATTTTTGATATAAATATATATATATATATATATATATATATATACATAAAATCTATTTTTTTTCCCCAAAAAATTGCAGATTGAAACATTGACATTAAAATTTACACAGTACGAAAAATGATAATTTAAAATCAAACATCCATAAAAAGTTGACAATGATAAACATATTTAAAACATATTCCTGCAATTATTTTATGTTATATTATTCATTTTAAACTACTTTAATTTTCAATATAGAACAAGAATATGCAGATATCACCAAGCTGTATCAAATTTACAGGCTGAAAAGTTTACACAACAGCAAGGACAAGGAAGGATGATAATTTGAAAGCAAATATATATATATATATACATATATATATCGTTTAAATTTTATAGTATTTTAAGTTTAATTTGGAAATTTAATATATATATAGAGAGAGAGAGAGAGAGGGTGCGTAGAAGTGTTTTAATCTGAATACCAGAATAGTAAGACTTATTAAATTTCAGATTTCTGCTATTAAATTAAGCTAGAATACTATTCGGAAATAGTGGTAGTAAAAAATGCACGGTTATGCATCCTGAAAATTTAGTACTTAAAAATAATCATATTTCAAAAGTTATACTGTAATTATTTTACGTTAACTTCTCTTAGTGAATCATGATACTTTAAATTTGCCATGTAAAACAAAATTTTGCAGAAATGACTTTTTTTTATTCTTTTATGAAACTTGCTGATTAAAACAATTTATCTGACAAAAAAATAAATAGATAAATATATAAAAAATGATAATTTAAAAAGAACACATAATAATAATAATAATAATAATAATAATAAATAATTAAAAGATAGATATAAGTTGAAAAATATACAGTAGTTAATATACTCAGTTATGAATCATGATTATTTAATTTGCAGTACTGAATAAAAAATATATAAAGAAGTATCTTACTTTTTGATGAAACTTGTTGATCAAAATATTTTATGACAAAGTATAATTATATTTTAAGCTTATATAGAAAATGTTTTAGTTTCTTTTTTTCTTTTTATGCATCATGATATTTTAAATTGCTGTGTAGGAAAAGAATATCATCCAATCTCTTTGGACATAAATTTGTTCTTCTATCACTAAGAGTTAAACCCGCTGAGGAAAAATCTCTTTCACTAGCTGCACTACTTGCAGGAATACTTAAAATGAATTTTGCTATTCTGGATAGCAAAGGAAAATTTGCTTCATTTGTATGCCACCATTTCAGAACATCTGTTTGATTACCATCACTGTCCCTAAATTTGCCAGGTTTTAGAGCTATATAGCGTTCCAATTCACTAATTTCGTTGTCACTTTCATCTGTGTCTTCAAAATCTGAAATGTTACATTTTATTTTTTGCTTTTTGGCCGGGTTTTTTTTACATATTATTTCCATTGATTCATAACTTGGAATAGATTTCCTGTCAGTAACATTTGTATTTTCATCTTTAATCTTCTTGCTATAGGCAGAAATTAAATTGTTTATTTCTGCATGCACAGAATCAATTTCTGTTCGATCGTTCAATATCTTCAGCGACTTCATCTTTGGATGTAAGAAAATAGCCATCTTATGATATTTATTAATTTCAAAAGTTTCTTTGAAAATGGCGTGGCATGATGATTTTAAATCACGAAAATTTCCATCGTCATCATCGGTAACTTCAAGATGCTTTAACAGTCGGTTGTACCAAATTATTACCAAAAAAAGTGTTGATCGTTTTGTTGCTTCAATTTCGTCAGATGCAATTTTAAATTTTTCCAGGAATGATATAAGTTTTTCAAGGCAAGGCTGTCGGATTTCAATGAGCTTGCTCTCTTCTTTTCTCTGCGAAAGAAGCTCTTTCACTTCACAGTAAACATCTGCAATTGATTTCAGCATAAAAAATGAACTGGTATCTACACTAGCCTTTAAAGACTTCGACAGTTTATTTTGCAAGCCACTTTGCTTAAAAAACTTCACAAGGGATTTTGAAGCATTTATCATATCTGAAAATTGAGTATTCCTATCCACAGTTTTTTCCAGAATGTTATTTAATATGTGAGCAGTACAAGATAATCTAACATTGTTTCTAAGAGCAGCAATCAAATTTGATCCTCTATCTGTTACATAGATTAAATTTTCAAATTGTTCACTAATACCAAACTTTTCTAGATTCTGTATAACTATGGGCTTTATATTGTCACCCGTTTTCTTCTGGTTACTGTCCCATAAGGTAGTATGTAATACTCGGTCTATTAAATCCCACTTATCGTTTATATAATGAATTGTCATGCAGAGATAAGAGTTTTTTTTGTAATCATCTGTCCACAAGTCTAGCGTAACTGCTCCACCCCATTTTTCAATTGTGTTACCTAGTTCTTCTTTAACCTCGTCTCTAATATTCTGTGCTATTTGATGAATGTTCCTTGATACTGTTGTTGGATCTGGAAGTACATCTTTCACATCCATATCGCCACATCTACTTCCCAGCGAAATTAAAGATTGGGCTAACTCCTGAAAACCTTTTCCTTTAATGATGTTAAATGATCTCAGGTCCCGACATACAAATTTTGTTATTTTTTCAATGATAATTTTCTTATCTTCTTGAGATGGTTTTTGTACAGAAGGTACCGTTTCTTTTTCTTTGAAGAAGCTGTCAATAGATTTTCCTTGAGCTCCTTTACTTGAAGGCATACATTTATGCTTTAAAAGAGTAGATGTTCCTGTTTTATGGCTGTCAAAACGAAACACTTTGTGACAGTTTCACAAAGTGTTAATTAAATAATTAATTAATAAATTAAATGGAAATTATCGTTTCACAAGTTATTTACAAGCTATAACATCCGGTACTAAAACATCGTCTTTATCAAAAACTTGTTTAAATCTTTTCCATATTTCTGATTTTCCAACTTTTGGTTTTAAGAAATATTCTTCTTCGTCTATCTTTTTCTTTATATCGTCGTTAGACATTCTCGATCGACTTATCCTCTTCAACTACTAGATTTCAAATGAGTAAAACAGTGAGAAACTTCTCGCACCAATTCATATAATATGTTGCATCCAAAAACCCATGTAAACAAGAATCTGTCAGTATAAGTAATATCCAAGTACCAGGCAACGTTTAATTGGTGGTACCCACTTAGAACTCTCTAGTGAAATAAACACCATTAAGTTGCTTATGCTTTATTTACATCCAGAAAACTAAAACACTTTCATCCCTGGACGTTACCAAGAATAAATAAAAAGAGTAAAACGATCTTGAACTTCAATTATAAGACACCAGCTGAAAACGAGTTTCAGTTTTCTACCATTTCTGTTTATTTACAACTCGGGACATAAACTGATATATTCGCAGACTGATAGGATATATTATCTATTAAATGGAGTAGTTATATTTAAGACATTCTAAAGAAGGGGAATGCGTAATTAATTACGAGTTACTTATGATTATAAAATAGATGTAGAGCGGAAAATGTATTATCTGCTCACACGTTTTACTAATTTCTCGAGCTCGTTTCACCGGCTCAATATGAATATGAATATACAAGTTTACATTAGATGAATTTATAAAAATAATTAAAAATATTAATTAAATATTAATTATAAAAATATTTTAATCCATTTGAGAAGTTTTGCCAACTGAATGAAAAAATATATATATGCGTGTATATCACTCAAAAAGTTATGGCATTTATTGCTTATGTATGATATGAAAAAAAATTCCCTTCTCCCCTACACACATACTTGCTTTAATTGTTTTAAAGCTTGGAGGAAGGGGGGGGGGGGGGTATATTGGTTGCAGTTGCAAGGAATGGAAATATTCTATTTATTATTTACATGTATAAATATATGGCATTTATATTTTTAGACAGTATTAAAGCTTTTGTTAGATGCGGTCGCTATTAAAATACAGTTTTAAAAAAAATTTTTGAATTAACCATTAATGTTATACGAAGGAATTAAATTTAAGTAAAAGATATGAACAAAGATATATTAAACACAGGCAAAATTATGCTAAATGTAAACAAGAAACAGTAACATATTAACAATAAATATATAAATGTTTTGCTCTTGCCCTCAAACCACGGATTAGTGAAGAATGACTAACTAGATTTTTTCGACATGCGTTCTGCTTTTAAGATGGTTAGTCAGTGTTTCTTTTTTTTTTTTTTTTTTTTTTTTTTTAAATCGAGTTTTAAACATTTTCTATAATTAAAGTTTTAATTTTGTCGTATTTATCAGTAGATGCTTTTTAATTATTATTATTTTTTTACAATATTAAAAAGATAGATTAAGTGGAATTCCTGAGCATTAATGTAATGCTACTAATTCATTCAATTAAATAAAGAAAAGTGCCCAGTTAAACTGATGGCATTGAGCTCACAGGCTATTCACACTAATCGTATAATGAAAATTTTTTTAAATATTATACTCTTTTATTTCAAAGAAATATTTTCAAAATTTGAAGCAAATCGGATAGTTCTGCATAAAATACCTATTAAGGGGAATTAGGCCCCCGTTCCCCCCGTTACACTTAACCAATAAAACCCCCAAAACTACTGAGGTCTTATCAGTATGAACCTATGTATAAAAATTGAAGCAAATCGGATAATTCTGAATGAAAAACCCATTAAAGGGGGATTTCCCCCCTTTCCTCTCTTTATACTTAACCAATGAACCCCCAAAATTGATCAGGGAAGCGCCTTATCAGAATGAACCTATATACAACATTTGGACCAAATCTGATAATTCTATCCAGAATTATCGCGTTATGTACGTACATACATACTGCTCAGCCAAGCTTTAAAGACTGGTCACGTGAGTAACGGGTCCAAATATGACCAGTCTATTCTTCGTAATAGGGATCGAGGTAATGAAAGGGAGTCGCCCCTAGTTTTGCTTTCGTGGGGGGATGAGTTGATTCCCGATAGTTTCATGTTTACTTGTTCCAAGATTATAAAAGGATTTTTGTTCTTATGTAATAAAGCAAATAAAAATTGTAGTTTTCTCTTCGATGAAGGGGATATCTTCAATCTAAAGAAACATGTTATGATAATTTAGATTATTTAATTATCGGATATAAACATGTTAAGTAAATAAATACTATTTTTTACTGTCTTTTTACACATGTCATTGCAATTTATTGTTTTCTTAAATAAATTACGATTTTAAATATCGGTTCCTTACAGTTATAGGGTACACTTATGTAATTGTAGGAGAAGTGTGGTTTTAAAATGTTCTTTTATTAGTAAAGTTATTAATACATATTTTTTTTAATTTTACCGCAAGAATTCCATTTTTTTTTTTTTTTTGATTGCTCATGTTCATTTTCCTATATGAAACCATTTAATAATATGGCGAAAATGTATAACAAAATACTCAATTAATAAGAAAAGAAAATAGTTCAAAGTGTACAGAGTCATACTAAAGGATGAAAAATATTTTTTACACTCAAATATTTAAAAAAAATGTGCTCGAATTCAAATTAAGTTTCCTGATGCCTTTACTAAATCTTTTTAATTGATAAATGCGCGAAAGTTTCAGACGTTCTTATTCAGATATCAGGAAATTGAACAGCGTTTTTCGTTTTATTATAAAAGTACCTAATTTTACTGAAAATGTCGTTGAAGGTCGCACTTTGAACCTATTTTTCGGATAAGTTCACGAAAAAATTGTAATTGTAACTCACAATGTACCGAATTTATAGGAAAATTAAAGACGCTGTTCGATTTTTAAGTATTTGAATGTTAATTCTTGAAAATTTTCAGGCAAATAATAATAAATAATAATTCGGAATAAAATTGAAATTATTGTCAAAATGAAATGAAAGAACTTAACAAATATATGCTAAAGCTGGTAAAATTAAAATTATTTTAAAGTGAAGGTCTCAGAAAAAAATAAAGCAATAAAAATGCTCGTATTTCATAATATCATCTCTTAAAAAAAAAAAAAAAAAAAAAAAAAAAAAAATGTGCAGGGGAAGGAGGGGGGGTATTCATTCACTTTCGGTGTCATCATCAGAATCATCCAGAAAAAAAATCATCGTCGTCATCATCGTCGAACGAAATAATTAATGGCTCACACATTTCTTCTATTATGCCGTCTTTCTTCCAATACTCATTTTCCAGGTGTTCTATGTTCGTGCAGTAGTTTTTCCATTTCTCAGCATTAACATTTTCTACTGCAAGTTTGGTCAATTTAAAAAGTTGATCCATATTTAAACCGCCGTTATATTTCTTTTTCGAATGAATTCCTTCATATCCGCCCATACATACTCTATTGCATTTATGTCGCAATGGTATGGACGCAATCTTAACGCATAATGCCCATGTTCGGCTAACATGGTGTCGAATTTGTAGATTTTAGTAGAGGGCGAATTAGTCTTAACAAGGTCCATCAATTCAACTTTTCGCATGTTTGAAGAATATGGCACTTTGTTCAGTGCCAACCAATCCATAATTTCCCTTTTGTTTTTTGAAGAATTCGGAGGCTTATTCAATTGAATAGAGTGATATGACGCATTGTCTATCACAACAACAGAATTTTTCGGTAAGTTTGGAATGAATTTTTCATTTGCCCATTTTTCAAAAATTTGTGAGTTCATCTGCCCGTGATAATCACCGGTCATCGTGTTGACTTTATAAATTAACGATGAATTTGGAATAAATCCCATCCCCCCCCCCCCCCTGCACTTAAAGCAATAATGCGTCTCGATGCCGCCCCCGTCTCATAACACCGAACACCTCTTCCAATTGCCAGCATTTCCCAACAGTTAAATTGCTGTCAATCTATGTTTCATCAACAAAAACTATCGGTTTTCTATCTTTTCGGAACTGGTGAATAGTCCGTAAATATTTCGTGCGAGATAAAACAATATCACTTCGTTCCAAGAGTAGTTTCCTCTTATTTTGACATTTTTTCCAGCGGAATCCCATTTCAAGAAGAATTTTGCGCAATGTCTCTTTTCCTTTTGAAAATTGTATATTTTCTTTCAACTTGGCTAGCAATTTCGGAACAGTAGGCACTCTTTCATCTTTAGTGTAGAAGTCCTGGATAGGTCTTCGAATTACATCCAAGTTAAAATTATCCAAGTTGACATTCTCTATGGTTGTTTTCGCCTTTTTCCTTTTAGGAGAAGCGAAATTATTTGCATTGTTATTAGCTTCTTTCCGAATTCTTCTTATAGCGCTATCCGAAATACCGGCAATTGCACTAGCTCTTTTTGTTGCATGTGCTAATGGTATAGTTAGGCAGTCTTTATCTGCTTCATTATCACAATATTTTACAACATTGTTTAACATATTTTTCACTGCACTGTGAAAATGTTTGCCTTGAGAGCTTTTAGATTCTTTTAAATCCATTTTATAGAAGTAGAAACAAATACAAAATGAATAGCAGACAAAATAAGGAGAGAGAGAAAAAACGCTAATAGTACAAGAACAGCCAGTGAAGAAATGACAAGCGGTCAGGCAAGATAAGGGAAACTTGAATTTTGTCTCCTCCTAATATAATGCTTCCCTCCCTTCGGACGGGTCTATTTTTTTGGCAGCATGCCAAGGTCCGTCTTTCTAGAGTGGTTCCACAGTACGTACATACATACAGATCGGGTGGGCACAGTAGCTCTTAGACTTTGATAGCCTGTAAGCTAAAAAGGGTTTTCCTTAATGATATTTAAATGAACTATTTGTTTTATTTCGTTGCGGGTTGCGGGTCGAGTTCGAGTTAAATTATTTCGTTTTCCGATTGAAATGTGCCGGGGTTGGGTCTGGTCTCAGGTTGCGACTCGACGATAAATATTTTTCATGTTCGGATCGGATTGCAGATTGATTTCAAATAGCTTTTTCTGTTTCGTGTCAGATACAACTGAGCGAAAAAGGAATCTACTGTCGAAGCAGTTTGTTATTCGGAAATATCTACTATTCAGTGATAAAAGCGTACAAAATATATGTGTTAAAAAATGAAGAAGTGATCGCTAAATAGAGTTGTTCGTTATAAATATTTTATTGTAGATATATTTTTCAACTGAAAAAATATTTTGGATATACTTTAAAAAAAGCAGGTCAACCCGAACCCGACCCGCAAGAGTTAAAAGTCAACCCGAACCCGCAAAAAATGAGAGTCAACCCGACCCGCAGCAAAAAAGTAAAAGTCAACCCGACCCGAACCCGACCCGCAACGAAAAAATAATGCGTCAACCCGATCCGACCCGACCCGCGGTTTGGGTCGGGTGCGGGTAAAATCGGGTAACCCGACCCGATGCAGGACTCTAATTCAAATTTATCTGAAGGTTGGTTGGTTGGTTGGTGGCTGTTTTTTTACGCTGCAAATTTTAAGCGAGCAAATCAGAGGTGATTCTGAGTAAAAAAGAAAAAAATCTGAAAAGTTACAACAGAAGAAGGGGGGGGGGGGGGGGGGGGGGGGTCCACTCCCTTGCGTCCCTTTGACAAAATTTGCGTTTTTTCACGATCTTTTGGTGAAATTTGCAGATTTTTCGAAATCTGTTTATAAAATTTGCATTTTTTTTGACAAAATTTGCCGTTTTTTCGCGATCTTTTGACAAAATTTGCCGTTTTTTCGCGATCTTTTGACGATATTTGACGTTTTTCACAATGATTTTGACGAAATTTGCCGTTTTTACTCGATTCTCTGGCGAAAGTCACGTTTTACCCGCGATCTTTTGACAGAATTTATCATTTTTTCGCGATCCTTTGACGAAATTCGCCATTTTTCGCAATGTTTTTGAAGAAATTTGCCGTTTTTTCGCGATTTTCTGACGAAAGTCACGTTTTTCCCGCTATCTATTGACAAAATTTATTGTTTTTTTTCGCAATCTTTTGACGAAATTTGCTGCTTTTCGCAATGCTTATGACGAAATTTACCGTTTACTCGCGATCTTTTGACGAAATTTGCCGTTTATTCGCGATCTTTTGACGAAATTTGCCGTTTTTCGCAATGTTTTGGAAACGTTTTCGCAATGTTGGAAATTTGCCGTTTTTTAATGATTTTCTGACGAAAGCAGGGATGAGATTGACAAAAAAGCAAAAAAGCTGAAAACTGCACGAACATTTGAGCAATAATTATGGATTTCAAGCGCAACAAATATTATAATTGCTATTAAAAAAATATATTTTTTTAACTAAAATAAATATATATAATATAAAAAATCGCGTTTTTACGGCGATCTTTCGGCTAAATTCGCGTTTTTACGGCGATCTTTTGACGAAATGTGCGTTTTACATCAATTTAGCTGTGAGTACATTAAAAATAAATTATCAACAAGAATTTAGGTAGAAATTATTTACTTACTCTAATTAAAAGTCTATTTTACCAAGATACAGCACATTAATAAAATCCTTCAATGGAATGAACATTTTTTTTAATTGAAATTTTGAAAAATAGTAAGATACTTTTCTTGAAAGAGCAAATCAAGTATGTGCTAATAATTGCAACCACCTTAAATAAATGATAGTGTTGGAAAAAAACTGGATAGCTTTCCCTTTACTAATTCTTTTAGTTCTTATCACTCATTCAAATCATATCTTAATTGACCTAATTCATCCATTCATGCTTTATTATATTTATTTTGTTTATTTAATATTTAACTTTATTCAGCTATATTCAGTAATTAGTTCAGTCACATTTCAGTAATTAAATCCTTCAGTTTAATAACCTTGGTTTACAATATGAAAGTATATTTTTATTTAAAGTAATTCATATAGTTTTAAAGTAAAAATGTCTTTATTTAGTTACTTACCATTTGGCCATATTATCTATTTTAACGCTTCAGGCTTTTCCATTTGCTTCTATTTACTTTCATTTCATCACGTTTTTCACTTCCTATGGACATCGTTATCGCTTGTTTACATTGGTCACATCTCCTCATTTCTCGCGGTTTTCGGTAGATCGATTACGTCACGATACAAGTGATTACGGCAGCTGGTGACAGATGGCTCTAATCTGTCATTACCTGTAGTATCTATCTGTGACCGTGATCGATTGTCACGTACCTTCGGGAAGCCGGAAGTGACCTGTTTGTTGCGGGATGAGGAGGTTACGTCATTAACCTTGACACGAGGCGGTAAGGTATTTAAGGAACGGGACGATCGTGTGTCGATATCTTCTAGCTGGCTGGAAGCCGTCTCGGTTGTTGTTTTGGTGTTTGTGTTGTCTGGAAATGTTTAGTCTAGTGCTGTTTGTCTTTAATAAGGAAGTGCTTTTTAATTCGTGTAGTGATGTATTGTGGTTAATGAAATGAAAGATGGAGTTGTTTTTCAATGAGGTTGGATCGGTATATGAATAAACATATTTCTTTTAAAGAACGCCACGTATTTCGTTTTTCGAAAGTGAACTCTTGGTTTTTCATCATGCATTAAAACAACCTGTTCTTCAGAAATAGTTGGATAATAGAAAGGCAGCTTTTCTTATGTTTTTCGTGCAGCTAATTCGTTATACATTGGTTTAGTTTCTTAATGGATAAAAATGCTTTTGTTTAAAGTTTGTAATGCTTTTATTTTTATCCTGTTTCATGGTTTCTAGACTTTAATAGTATTATCTTTCGCTTTCATCAAAAGACTACTTGTATTTTAATAGTTCAGAACGTGATTCCATTTTTAGTATGTTGACACCGTTCTGTCTATTATTCTAGCAACAGTAATTTCGGAAGCCGAAATTACATGTTACCGATTTGCTATTGAAACACCAAATACGATGGCTCGGTTTGGGTTTCAACGGATAGCTCTTTATACGGGTAGATCGTTTGCCATTGGGACTATTACTAAATGTATAGTTAGTACCCTGGAGTGGCATGTTTTGTCCGGCGATTCAACGTACTACTGTTTCGTGGTCGAGCAGGTGCGGTTGGTCGTTACTGACAAGTTGGTGAATGGAAGTTGTATTTGGAAGGATAGAAAGTAATGAATCGGGAAGTAGGGAAATATATTGTTTTATGTTTGGTTTTTACATTAATGGAATTTACTTAATGATAATATAATTTGTATATGGTTAAGTTTATTTAAAAGGTTATTAAAGTAAATTAGATGTTTCTTTTGAATCTCTATTAAAGTATTTAATTAAAAGTAATTGTTTTTCCTTGTCAGTTAATTCGGTAATGAACTTAAAGTAAATTTGTTAAATAACTTTTCCATCGGTGCTCCAGTTTTCACATCTTATTTATGAGATATAAATTTAAGAGTCTCAATATATATTGTGTAAGTTTTTAAGCATTCTGTTTTTACAAATGCAAATATAGATTGAATAGTAATGTGATATCGTTTTTACTCTGGAATATTGGAAATATGTATTTTATTCTGAACTTAGTAATTTGAATAAATCTTGTTGAGTTTAATTACTTTTGTCTGTCTATTATTTCATTAATATTTTAGAAACTTTCAGTTATCTTTATTTTTGCTTTTGAACACTTTAGATCCTTGGTCTATTACAGCATTAACGCACCACTTGTGCCAATGCTCTGCTTACTTCAATTAATTACCTTAGGGTTTAATATAACAGATAGAACAGAGTTCCCACCCTTTTTTAAAATAAAAAATAAAGTTTTTAAGGAATTAAAGAGATTTTTTAAGGACATTATCAGTGGCACTAACTAGTCAGTGCTGTGGTTATTCCAGATTCCAAGTCATTTTTACCAGTCAGCTTGAAGCTAGTTTTTGGATTATTTGAATAGATTTTTTTTAATTTAATTTGTTTTCGCATTTCATAGCAATATTTCTACATTACGAAAAGAAATTTGGTTTCAATCTTTTAACCCAATGCAGTAAATTCTGGCGAAATTCACGTTTTTTCAACAATCCTTTGACGAAATTTGCTTATTTTCAGCGATCTTTCGACGAAATGCGCGTTTTT
The DNA here is from genome assembly GCA_963931845.1 of Maratus michaelseni. NCBI lineage: Eukaryota > Metazoa > Arthropoda > Arachnida > Araneae > Salticidae > Maratus > Maratus michaelseni. The sequence continues at coordinate 65,125,800 of OZ007595.1, forward strand.
ACTGCGATCTTTCGGCTAAAATCGCGTTTTTACGGCGATCTTTCGGCTAAAATCGCGTTTTTACGGCGATCTTTCGGCTAAAATCGCGTTTTTACGGCGATCTTTCGGCTAAAATCGCATTTTTACGGCGATCTTTCGGCTAAAATCGCATTTTTACGGCGATCTTTCGGCTAAATTCGTGTTTTTTCGGCGATCTTTCGGCTAAATTAGTGTTTTTTAGCGATCTTTCAGCTAAATTCGTGTTTTTTCAGCGATCTTTCGGTTAAATTCGCATTTTTACTACGATCTTTCGGCTAAATTCGTGTTTTTTCAGTGATCTTTCGGCTAAATTCGCGTTTTTACGGCGATCTTTCGACAAAATGCGCGTTTCTTTGCACGATCCTGTGACGAAATTCGTCCTTTTTCGCGCGATCTTGCGACAAATTTCGCGTTTTTCTCGAGTGATCCTGTGACAAAATTCGCGGCTTTTTTTTTTTTTTTTTTTTTTTTTTTTTTGCAGAAAATTGTAGTTTTAGACAGATTTTCGTAGCATCGTAGTTTGTGGTTCAAAATCGTAGCAACTACGATTTTTTCGTAGCAGTTGGCAGCTCTGCATAATGCAAATTGCACAATCTCTGCTTTCTATAGTAAAACCATATCCATTAAATTGAAATATGTATCAGACATGAAATTCAACTATAGTATAGGACAGTTTTCTTCTATATTATAAGGCAGTTAGCCCCGTCATTATGTTACTCATTCACATATATCACACTTAAAAAAAAAAAATTAATAACTTTTCTATACTTTTTAATTAAATTATGTAGATAATAATATAAAAAATAATTCTTTATCATTTTTACCAACCCCTTCAGAGTAGAATCTTGCCTGGCATCGGTCTGGTAACTAGATTTTACCTGAGCCAGGTCAGGTCGGGTTGAATTGGTCAGGTCAGGTCTAATTTTCTTAGTTGTAAGTCAAGTTGGCTTTAAATGTTTTTGGTTGGATTTCCACTCTTTCAGGTTGGGTTGACCTGATTTTTCAAAATAAATGCCTGAATATTTTACGACTCTTTTTTGGAAAAAAAAAAAAAAAAACTTTATATTTGAATATTAATGGGTATATATTTGTTCATTTTTATACAAAAATGATAAAATTGATATTACAGATGTAATTGTAGACCACTTTTCCATAATTGTATTAAAATATGAATTAATTTTCTTTCACTTTGGATTCAAGTTGATGTGCGTCTGATTCAGGTCAGATTTTGGGTTGACTTTTTTTTTGTCAGAATCGAGTCAGGTTGACTTTAAGCAGAAATTTTGGGTCAAGTTTTAATCAACCTATGCAGGACTATTTCAGATTAATTAACTTTCCAGTATTTTATCTTTTAATATCATAAATTATTGGTTCATACAAGTAGTCCCTATTTTTAAATTTAAAAAATGAAACACACGATTGAAAAAACAACTCAACAACTGTATATCGAGCTCTTAACAAACATTTTTTTTTAATTACTAAATGCTGAAACATAAACTAAGTGGAGAAATAATAGTAAATTTAAAGACATATACTATCATTACTATATACAGATATAGATAATAACAAAAGTAACTGTATTCCTGAAAGGATTAAGAATCACTAACACTTTTTAGTAACAGGTATATAAGCAAAAGAAATATTTGGAGATAAAACATACAACATTCATTTATTACAAGTTTTCACATTTCTTAATTTTTCAAATTACTGTACTTTTTTGTTGTCTCCTGGCATGCACAATATAATGAAGGGGAATTGTAATAGGTAAATTTTAACAGAAAGTATCAAAAAAGTTTATCACTATTCTTGTTGGCAAATATTGCATTTAATCAATCTCATATTGACAAGAAAATATTAAATAGCTTAAAAACTTACCATTTAATTTAATATCAAAGGGAACTACATCATGCTTGTCCTCGGTTATAACATTTGGTGGAATGGGAACAGTGTCTATGCTGTTCTCACTTATATCATATGGTGAAATGGGTATAGGATCTATGCTGTCTTCAATTATACCATTTGGAGAATAGTTGTTTTCAAGGTCCATAGTAATATTATTCAATGCATTAATATAACTGTCTGGATTCTTTAAAAGATCATCTACAGCATCAAGAAAACTATTATCTTCAGAAATACTAACTTCTTCAGACACTGGCGTATTTTCATCAGAATCTACTGGCATATTTTCATCAGAATCTTCACTACCACTTTGATAACCAGAAGAATCTGATGGAGGCGGATTTGGAGAAGGTAAAGGAGGGACAGATGGAAAATCCATTTCATACAGAAATATTTCTGATTCTTCAGACAGAGAAGCTTTATGTAATGGATCATGAAGAATTAACTTAGATTCCGATGCCTGTTTTCTTCTTTTTTCTGTAAGAATAAAAATTCTCATCAAGACAGGAATTTATCATGAACAATTATCATCAATCTTAATAGATCATTTCATATAACAAACCTTTTCCGTGTGAATCAAAAGACAAAGAAAAAAAAAAGTTTTTTCCTGCTTTTTAAGAAATTAAAAAAAATAAAGACTATATATTCTTCTGAGGATTTTTAAAAACTATTATGAACATTTTGGGTCTACTCCCAGCAAATTTTAATAACATTTTTGCTATCAGAAAATACCATAGTTAAAATAATGTAGATGTATATAAATTAGAGTTGGGTGAAAAATAATAGAAACAACATAAAAACAATGAAATTAGCTCACGCTTGCTGTGCAAATCTTTGAATTAAAATTACATGCATTATATTCCAATTAATATTAAAGCAAGTTTTTACAATAACTGTATATATATTTTTAATCTATTTTAAAATATATATTTTGCTAAATTTACTATATAACTAGGTTAACTATAATTACTATGCTATCAAACTTAAGGCCAATTAGTTTGATGCTTCAGATGTTTGTCTACAAATGGATTTCAAGCTTTTTTTTATGAGCAGATGTTAAACGTTGATACAATGCGCTTTTACATATTTAAATATTCCTGACCCTTTTATTGCTCTTCTTGCAGTTCCTACTGATACTATCAATATTATTTGGCTTCTAATTTTGTCTGCTGTCATTTTTTTTGTTTGCTACCATGCAAACAATCAAACTTTCGGATCAATTAAAAAGAATTTTCGACCTTCCTGTATCTTTTGTAGTACCATAAAATAGTCAGATTCTGTAAGAAATTAAAATGACATTTGATTTTTTCAGCAATTCTTTGAAGGGCCCATCGAATGTTGTAATAAAGAGAAATTTGGCCTTTTTCGAAGTTAGAAAACACTTTTCCTCTCTCCATTGTAAAAAATTTTTGCTGACCGATTCTGTGAATGCTTTTCTAGATGGTATGCAAAAATATCCAACAATCACAAGCTGTGGTTTCAAAATATTTTCGATATTCTTATCATTTTGTACGTTAAAATAGAAATAAGAAAATAATAGGGAAAAAAAGTTATTGCAAGTGGGATTTCTTTTACTTCAACTGCCTTAAAACTTTTATCAAAACAAATAACTGAAAACCTTAGAAAAATTATACGTAAATTTATACCATTTAATTTGAACAAAGTAATTTAAAACGTTATGAAAAATTGACGGAAAAATAAACAAAATAAAAGCCAGAAAAGTCCTCTTTTTTTTTTTTTTTTTTTTTTTTCCTACTGAGCAGCATGATAAGCTGAACCAAAATAAAAGTATAAAATAGAGCCCCCCCCCCCCCCCCCCACCTTTTCCAAAGATTGGTAATGACGCCAACATACAAATAATTTCCAAAAAAGATAAAAGTTTAAAAAAAAAAAAAAAAAAGACATGTAAAACACACATGAGCAGGGGTGGGGAATTTTCAGAAAATATTACCAGCCAGCAAGATGCAACTTACAGTTGAAAATCCTTCGGACAAAATGTACACAACTGCAAAAATAGTTAATTACTATTACTACAATGCATTTTCATATTTTTTTCTATAAAATTAAAAAATATATACAACAGGGGAAAGCTTATTATAGGATAGAACGTAGCACATTGTTTACATCGCAGTAATTTAGAAAGTTATACAGCTAATTAGTAAAAAAAAATACAGTTTTTAGCATATCTTTTATAGCCTGCAGTTTTTTTAATTCACTTGCTCCATCACAAAATCCACTCGCCAGTGGCGAGCAAAATAATGTATTTCCCCATTCCTGCGCTGAGTCATATGCTTACCAGTGATCAGAGCTCTTAAATATTTTCCGATAAGCAAACATTTTAAATGTTATTAGACGTGTTAAAAATCTATGATAGAAAAGATTCACGTTTAAGAAACATAAATAGGTGGTTAAAAAAAATACTTTTATTTCATTGTAATAATTGTTTCAAAAATCAAATTAACATGAATTGAAAAAATATTAATTGATTCCATTTGCTTCCCTAGTTAGAAGGAAATGTATTCTTCTATAATACAAATTCTAATATTTGAGGCTATAGTTGTATTATTAAATGCAAATTTATCATGTTTGATTTAAATATAAGGATAAAAATGCAGAGAAGGTTGAAATAAGTACTTCAAAAATTATTTTCAATGGTGGAGCATTGACATGGTGACAATACAGTACGAGTCTCTAAATGTCACCATACAATTAGATCTTATTATGCACTGAATCATTTTCCTTGTATTTTCTAGATGAATATTTATTCTACATAGAGTCTAAGATATGTTTTAAGATTAAATTTAGAATTGAAAAAATATTTCTGATAAAAATGCACTTTAATGTAGGAATTAAGTATGATGATTTGCTTGATATTCCTTGATTTTGAACTCTTATGTATTGGATCACATTTAACCATGTCAAGATTTGTCTGTTCCTTTAAATTTAACCCAGCATCTTTTCTGATAGATTTTCTTCTATCTAGATGAAAACTGTGTATTTTTATTATTATTATTATTATTTCTGAAATGTCTTTTCTAGAAGCATTCATGTCAAAATATAAAATATTGCATATTTCAACAAATATCATTTCAATGACAGGAAAAGACTATTATCAAATGCATTGCCTTTCACTTTTGATATCAAATAACATAGTGCATTTCATTTTTGTGTCTGTTAGAAAAGATTTTTAACTTAAAAAGGTCTAGATTTTTCTGACAATTTTCTACCTTTTTTTCATTAGAAAGAAATAACATATAAAGACGTAGATCTAAACAATCTATTATAAAGAACAGAAATCATCATAAATTATTTTAATGTATTTTAATTATATGATATAATCCTGGTTTTCTAATATCTGCTCGACTTTTTGAGCTATTGTACATGGATTACACAAACTTTATGTTAAATTACCTTCTCACATGAATAATGTACAAATAAATATGTGTATAAAAAATAAGCATACCTTCTGCTTCAGCTTTTGTTGCAAATCTGAAATGAAGGCCATTGCTATTACGGCCCAGAGAAACAAGATAAACAGATTTTTTCAGAGCAGCTTGGATGACCGCTTTTGCCTGACTGTATCCAAGATATTCACGATTATTTACTATATACCACTCCTGGATTTAAAAAAAAAAAAAAAATCCTTATTAGTAAAGTGAAATTACTATATGACACGAGAAATTAAATAACCACATTACAATTGACTGTCTGCTGTTAAATTAAAAATATTTATTACAACGAATCTCATTTAATAAAAATTTAGTTATGTGAAGATACATATATGTTATAGTCAATATGATTAATCTGGTCATTATTAATAATCACCAGCTATTATTAATAATGACCGGATTAATCATATTGACCGTAACATATATACTAACTTGATTTATTTTTTTCATTTAAAAATTTCAGATTCTGTTTTTTAAAGATACTTGTGAAAATAAATCGTATGAGTAATAAAATTGTATTGCATGAGATAACAAATGAAAAGCATTTATTAATACAAAATATCATCACTACATCTAAAATATTTCTAATAGCATTTCGGCATAATCTCACTTTTGTATTTAGGGAAACTTAATTTCTGTCTCTTTTTTTTATACTAATCTGTTTTTTTGCATAAATTTCAATGTGTAAAGGCTTCCCAACACATACATACACACACACAAAAAAAAGTTTAATGTTGTTTTTGTTTCTAATATGATTTTTAAATAAAATAAAATATTAGTCAAATGAGCAAGATGCAAATTTATGATATTATCCAAAAACAATATTCTTAAGGAAAATGTAATTGCAAAACTAAAATGCTTTTGAAAAAAATTCTGTATAAAAAATAAAAAAAGAATAAGGAGAGCAATAACAAACTAACTGAACAGTGAATTGTCAAACTGTTTTTAACTTTATTACAAACTATCTGACCTGCCCAGCGTTGCCCGGTCCCATGTAATAATCTTAAAACTCTTAAAAAAAAAAACCCTTTGCACTGTATACCGGGCATGCTGTGTGGAAAATTTCTTAATTCCACCGCCAAGAGGCACATTCTATTCTAAACAAACACCTTTCCGAATGAACCTCCGTCACAGGCCCCCACTGCCTAGGGCACCGTATCTAAATAATAAGGGATGAAGATTATTAAATTTTTAGGGTTTTAAAGGACCTCAAAACACAAAAATAAAACTGGAACGCTGTAGATTAAATTGTAGAACAGTTACATTTTATTCGTAAATGGTAGTGATACAACATCTGTAGTCAACCAAAGGTGCTGGAATAGAATTCAAATATTATAATTAAGTTATACACAAATATTTAAGAAAATGTGAGATTTATTACCCCAACAGCAAGAGATATTGGCTAACTTTTGGCCTATTATAACAATTATCAGTAAATGAACGGTAATCGTAAAGAGAAATTCACATGATATTGTCTCAACAATAACTGTTGAATTCTCTAGTTGTAAATCAAAGGCAAATATCAGCAGAAAATCAGATTAATGTTGGAAATAAATTAGTCGGCACATACTGTTAAGAAGCTACTTCACTCAGGTGAAAACAGTCGCTTGCTAATCTTAATCCTATGGGGGAAATATTTTACAATATCTTGCAATATTTCCCCCCATAGGATTAACATTAGCAAGAGGGTGTTTTCGCGCGGGTGTGTAATCGGTGTAACAAATGCGGTGAGTAATTACTCTTAAGTGTGTAATCGGCTGATGTTTGTAAACAACCAAAGTTGAATCATTTTACTGGGAGCATATTATTATCTTTGCGGTAATCATTCCGCGGAAATGTGTCATATGACTTAAAGTGACCAATATCCTTCAAGATATTTATCTCACAACCCTTCAAAAAGCTCTTTTCACGTTTCAAGGACAGACAAAACCGCAGTTATAAACAGACAGGCGATAAAGGCAGTGGAAGTCAAAAATACATCTAAAGGAAAATATTTCTTTGTGAATATAAATAATTGTTTATGCACAAATCAGTAAACTCCAATCTGTTGAAAAGTTACAGATAGATAGTGATGTAAAAGAAATTTAAAAGAGTTTCTTCTACTTTTTAAAAATAATAATTACTTATAGTCATTCATAATTAAATATATACTTTGATAAATGGAACTTAATAAATTCACTGATATATTTGTAATAAGCGGTTAAAAAGACTTGCTGTTTTATTGATTTAGATAAATAAACTGACAAATATTAAACATCCAAAATTATAAACTACAAATTATTTGCTCTAAATGCATTTTATAAATTATGAATTAGAAAAGTAATTTTTTTAAAAAATCATTAAGGTAAATTTAGGAATTAATAAAATACATCACTAGAACTGTAATTAAATAAAATAGGACATAAATGGGATAGTTTTTGAGGTTTTATTTTCTAAATGTTATGATGTAAATTGTTTTATACAGTAGATCATCTTTTTTTTTTTTTTTAATAAATATATAGAGAAATTTAATTGTATGCTTTTTTTTTAAGTTAAGAGAATATTTTTCATTGTAAGATTCAAAAACTGTATAATTAATTAAAATATATGAAAGTTCGTTTTAATTCAAATAATAAATTTTGCTAAATGGGATATTTTCCTCTATAAAATGTAAAAATATTTATTTACCTATGGAGTGTGTAACTAATTAAAACGCAAGAAATTTATTTTTGTTTAGAGACTAAACATTTCTGTTTAATGATTTTGCAATAAAAATTACATTTAATTACAAATTAAATTATAATTTTTCTTTGTAAGATGCAAAAATATTTATATATAGCAATAGTATAAGTAACTAATTAGTAAGAACGTAGTTTTTAACTTAAAAGATAATGTTATTTGCATCTTACAATGGAAAATTAATTGCAATTTAAATTCAAATTGCAATTAAATTTTTATTATAAAATCATTAAACAGCAATGTTTAGTCTTTAAACAAAACTAAATTTCTTCCATTTCAGACCCCAAAGCGCCTTTTTCCCCAAAAAAAGTAGGAAAAAAGGAGGAAAAAAACAATAAATTAGGAAAAAATAGGAAAAAAATATCGAAAAAAATAGGAAAAAGTAGGAAAAATTCGTTAAAAAAATAGGAATGCAAATATTAAATTGAATAAAAAAAAAATACAAAAATAAATCAAATTTAAGATAATTTATTGAAATGTTGTGTCAAATACACAATGACTGTTATAAGTTTTTCTTTTGTTAATTTACAAATAAAAAACAGAAAGAATGGCAGCAAAATCTAAATTTTTAAATTGATTGTTGACTGACTCTTGATTGATTGTTGACATTCACTCACGTGAAAACATATGTTCGTTTATGTCAATCCTATAGGAGAATTTCTTGTGAAATATCTCTTTTGCATTTCACAATATTTTTATTTTTTTTTTCATTGGATAGCTGAGGTCGATCTCTACAAAGACCTTTTTTTTTTTTTTATTTTACGATTCCGAAAGTGAAAGTCCCAGTGGCAGAAAGTTCTGTAGCTGTCTGCGACAAGCTTTTAAAGTTTCATAATCTGTCTGCAAATTTTGCGGGTAATTTTAATGAATGAATAATACACTAAACTAGGGATTTTTCGTCATTTTATTTAAAACATGGTAAGCATTATACATTCTCATGAAATCTGCTAATAACTTTTGATGTTACATGTCGTTTCATCATCTCACTTTTTGTGGGATTTCTAAAATGGGAAGGATACGCTTATCCCAAGACCAAAGGTGATTCTGAGTAAAAGAATATTTTCTGAAATTCACAGAGAATTTTCTGAAAGGATCCAGGGTGGGAAGTGTGGAGGATGAGAGAAATTTCCCTTTCCTGACGCAGCTACAGAAATTCCTTCTGGAGAAAAATGTTTTAATTGAAATCCTGCATCAGTTGCAGATCGGGTTAATTCTGTTTTCAGTTCGAACTGAGTTTATATTCCTGCAGGTTGGGTTCGGGTTAACCAAATTTTTTAAAAGTTGGTTCTGTATATTATTTCAGATTTAAAAATTTATGTATTAAACATAGATGTTTGTCTGTGTGTGATGTTTTCTGAAGAGACCGCTAAGTATAGAGCTGCAAGATTTGGCAGGATGAGTCTGAAGTGTTGTTTTGTCTGAAGTTATGCATTTCAAAGCCCGCTTTTTGACTAATTTTCTTAATTTTTATGCATTTTTATTTATTTATTTTTTTTGCAGCGAATTTTCCACATTAGTAAAAGGAATCCGAAATTCCTATATCTATTTTTGAATTTTTTTGCAATCTTTAGCATTTCTTCTCGTTTTGAGACGATCTTTAGACATTAGTAAAAGGAACTGGGTTTCAATATTTTAGCAGCCTTTTTATACAATAAATTTTGTCTATGATCACGATTATTTTTTTCCACAATGATTTGATAAAAATCGCGTTTTTTTTTTTTTTTTAACCACGATCCTTTGCCGAAATTCGCTTGTTTTTACCGCGATCTTCTGCCGAAATTCGTGTGTTTTTACTGCGATCTTTAGCCGAAATTCGCGTGTTTTTATCGCGAACTTTTGCCGAAATTCGCGTGTTTTTATCGCGATCTTTTGAAGAAATTCGCGTGTTTTTACCGCGATCTTCTGCCGAAATTCATGTTTTTTTTAACGCGATCATTTGCTGAAATTCACGTATTTTTACCGCGATTCTTTGCCGAAATTCGTGTGTTTTTATCGCGATCTTTTGCCGAAATTCGCGTGTTTTTACCGCGATCTTTTGCCGAAATTCGCGTGTTTTTATCGCGATCTTCTGCCGAAATTCATGTTTTTTTAACGTGATCATTTGCTGAAATTCACATATTTTTACCGCGATTCTTTGCCGAAATTCGTGTGTTTTTATCGCGATCTTTTGCCGAAATTCGCGTGTTTTTACCGCGATCTTTTGCTGAAATTCGCGTGTTTTTACCACGATCTTTTTCCGAAAATTCTGTGTTTTTACCGCGATCATTTGCCGGAATTCATGTGTTTTTTAACGCGATCCTTTGCCAAAATTCGTGTTTTTACCGCGATCCTTTACCGAAATTCACTTGTTTTTGCCGCGATTCTTTGCCGAAATTCTTGTTTTTTGGCGCAATCCTTCGTGTGCTTTTACCGCGATCTTTTGACGAAATTCACGTGTTTTTACTGCGATCCTTTGCCGAAATTCACGTGTTTTTACCGCGATTCTTTGCCGAAATTAGTGTTTTTTTTGCCGCGATCCTTCGTGTGCTTTTACCGCGATCTTTTTATGAAATTCGCGTGTTTTTATCTCGATCCTTTGCCGAAATTCACACGTTTTTACCGCGATCCTTTGCCGCAATTCGTGTGTTTTTAAAGCGCTCTTTTGCCGAAATTAGTGTGTTTTTTACTGCGATCCCGCGGTCCGAAAGTTGCGGACAATGGTTTAAATTAATTTCATTACTGCAGACAGAAACTGTCTGCAAGAGATTTTCTTTGTCCGCGACTATGTCGCCGTGTCGCGGTGTTTCTGCCACTGGGGTGAAAGTACACTTATACAATAACTTGCAAATAAAATCGTAATGAATAAAAAGCGGCCTTTGTAGAGATCAACCTCAGCTACCAAATAAAATAATTTAATAATAATACTGTGAAATGCAAACGGGATATTTTACAAAACATTTCCTGTAAGATTGTTTTCGCGTGAGTTAAGTAGCCTCTTAATTGGAAAAAATATATATCATGGGTTCTTTTTTGCATAACGGAACATTATCCATTCAAAGCAGATGACCTGATTTTGATAACATTCCACTTCCAACTTAACGTAGTTCGATAAACAAAACAAACTGGGGATAGTTGTCCCTCTCTTTCTTTGCAGCTGTACAGTGGGAGTTTTTATAGGGGGACTATAATTTTCTTATAATCTATTATATTTTAATAAAAATTTAGTATGCAGCCTAATTTGTTATTATTGAAACCTGCTGAAAATTTGAACGAAATCAATCAATTAACAAAGAAGATACATAAATTATTTTTTAATAGCAAGGAAAAGAAGGGTTTTGCTTTCGGTTCTTTTTCCTTTAATCATTATTTCTGTTTGCTGCTCAATTTATTTTTCCAATGACGCCGAACTTTCTGACAAATTCAGGGAATCCTTTTTATATTTATGGAATAAAATTTGCAGGCATGACAACTGAAATGGTTTGGAATTGAAATGTGTATTCCTTTTTTTAATTAATATCTTACGTCTTGATTTTTTTAAATATCTGCAAAATGCGAAAACTATAAAAATTACATAAAAAATTTCAAAAATCGTAAAAAAAAAATTGCATAAAAATTAAATAATCACAGAGGAACAAAATGTTAGGCCCAATCCCGTTAACAAATATGAAAAAAATGCATAAAACGCAGAAAAACACTGTATAAATATGAATGAACTTTATTGAAAAGAGGTTAAAATTTGTTATATTGGGCTAAGATATTAAAAGCTTTTATTAATTTATTTTTCTAAATAAAAAAAAAATAAAAAAAATCGCTGCAAATCATGAAAAAAACCCTTAAAACTGAAAAAATTTAAAAATTGCAGTAAGAATTCCGAATAAAATTTGTTGAATGCAAGGGATAAAACCTTACAACAGGATTTCTTTTACAAATGTGGAAAAATCGCAGTAAAACGTGAAAACAATCACTAAAAATTAAAAAAATAGCAGAAAACAAAATTTACTATATTGAATTAATAAATTAAAACGAGACCTGTAAAGTACTTTGAAATAGCTCTATAGAACGCAAAAAAAAAAAAAATTGTTGTACGCATCTAAATTGAATTTTATTGGGAAAAAAAAAGTCAAAATTTACGAGATCGAGCTAAAAGTCAAACTCGATTCCGTTTACTAATTGTGGAAAAATCGCGGCAAAACGCAAAGAAATTGCTGAAAATCTCTGAGTAAACTAGTGATGCGTCAATCTCAAAACTTTCTTCTACCTCATACATATGTTAACGCTTCAAAATTCGCTACAACAGTGCCAAAATAAAGTGGCAATCTATGCACATCATGAGGATTCTAAAGTTATGAAATTCTGTGCATTAGTTCTTGAGATAAGACTATTGCTAAAATAGTGTACATCCTGCAAAATGCAGCACAGAAGCACCACCTGTTGGGTGATTATCACCAAAACCTAATCAGCAACTACTTATGTCAATGTCTAACCGATCTGAAATTTGATGAAAATCTGTTCATTAGTTCTTGAGATAGAGCTATTGCAGAAATAGCGAAAAATGCAACCCGGCAGCGTCACCTATTGGGCGATTTACACCAAAAACTAATAAGCACAAATTTATATCAGGCACTAACATTATATATTTTTAAATTAAATTCCGTGCATCAGTTCTTGAGAAAGAGTGCCTACAAAATTTGTGTCACATACAGACAGTCACAGATGGCCATTTTGTAAAAACTTGTTTTACGGGATCCCCGACCCCTAAAACGCATTCATCCGTCGAAAACCAAAAGTAGAAAATTTTCACTAATCCAATATTTTCTTGTAAAAATAGAAGAAAGTAAAAAAAAAAAAGATGGAAAAATCAAAAAATTGTAAGTGTAAAAAAGTGCTTTTTTATTCAGCAAAAATTGCTGCCTAAATCAACATAAATGCCTTTTTAACCGATCAAAGTACCATTTTTAATAAATTCGGCCAAAACCCTTCTTAAAAGAGATGTGAACACTATCGAAAACGCATGAAATTGGCAGGTGTTCTTATTCAAAAATTATGCAATCGAAAGACGTTTAAATTTTTTTTTCTGGTAAAAGCAGAACTTTCAGAAAATATTATCTAAGTTTTGCATTTAGAACCTCCAGTGTGAGGAGAAAAATCGGTCATGTGACCAAAATATTGCTTATAACTCAGTAAGTTTTTTTTTTTTTTTTTTTTTTTTTTTTTAAATGTAAAATTTTTGATTCTAAATTGTTTTAATAGTCAGACTTTCCAATGTTATGCCTTTACTTTTTTTTAAAATGAGTCAAAGTAAGTAAACAAAACCGAAAGTAAAGGAAAAAAAGAAAATACATTCAAATGCAATCACTAAAGAGTAATATGTATTCGACACGAAAAAAATATATACATCAGCTACAATTAAACTCAATCTCTCTTCCCCTGTCCCTTTCCTAAAAATTTTTTAAAGACTAACTCGAAACCCAATTAAATAAGTAAGAAAGAATCAAATAGATCTCATGAAGTCCTGGGTTGGGTTGATTATTGACGGCCAATTATCTACACTTGGGATATAGTGCCCTTTGTGGGGGTCTTTCTAAGGGAACCTAACCCGTATTTACGCATGGAGAAATCCACGGCTCGAAGAAAACTCCGAACGATTAGGCCGACGGGCGCGATTGGGAACGAACCCAGCACCTCCCGTCTACCAGCTTCGAGAGCAGAACCTCTCAGCCACTGGTGGGGCATGAAGTCCTGGGAAATAATATTAATGCAATTTGTTAATGTATTTAATACTGATTTTGTCAACTGCAGCTTTAAGAATAAAAAAATATTTGAAGCATAAAAAAAAATACTTTGTTGTATGATCTCGAAAATCCGGCATTAAAATCATCTCTTCTTCTCACCTTTATTTTTTAATTATTCAACCTTACGGGAGAAAACAAATATAAATTTTTTTTAAACTTCGAGATCGGAAATGATGGATTAGCAGGCACCAAGATCGTTGCGGCTGTGCTAAATAATAACTGCAGATATCGCTGGTAGCAACTCCGAGGAACGTGGACGAGAAACTCGTAGAAGAAAAACATGTCACGGGAAAAATACATAAATTTGACAGGAAAATTAATGTCTTCTTTAGAGAAAAAAAAAAATACTATTTTCGAATCTGAAATATTCTTCACTTATATTAAAAATCCAAAGAAAACTTGTTAAAGAACTGCCAAAAAAATTGAAACAAATAAAACTGACATCGATGTTTCGGAAATTATACAAGAAGAAATGACTTCACTGTTGACTAGAATTTTCTTTGTAAGAGAAAATATTAATTAAAGTAAGGTTACTATTATTATTTATTTTCTCACATAAATATCACTTGGGTGTAAATTAAATTATGAATAAAGACACTATTAAGAACAAAGGAAGTACTTTTGATATTTTTTTCCAGAAATCCGAAATTTTCAGAAATTCGGCTCAGTCTTGGTCCGGACAATGCCGAATTTTCGAGGTTTTACTGAATTAACTGAAATGAAATAATTGTAGTTGATTATTTTAAATTAAAATGTTAAAAACGAAAGCAACATTACTTCAAACTAAACTTTACTTCAGAAAAGACCTTATGGTATAGAGGATTGATTTGTAAATCAAAAGGTTTGTATGACCCTTGACCTCTCGTTCATGACGGAGTATGTTCCTAGAGATATGCTCCTCCTCCAATCTAACGTCATACACAGACAGCCAATGGAACAAACTGCTTATTCCCGCTGTTTCGATTGCAGACAACTTCCCGATCGCTTGTGGAACGAAGAAAAATAAGAATGACGGGCCGACGTGGAAGTTGAAAAAATTTGTTCAAAGTGGAGAAAAATAGGAAAAAATAGGAAAAAACAGGAAAAAAAGGCAAGGGTTCTAAAAAATAGGAAAAAGTAGGAAAAATAGGAGCTCTGCGGGGTCTGCCATTTTAATTAGTTACACACTCGATACGTAAATACTTTTGCAGTTAAGGTGAATTAATATCTAAACTTTTAAGAAAGAATATGACGATGAATAGAAATGTGTTTTGGAGCATATGGGGTGCATTTTTGGGGAAATTTCAAATAGGAAAGGTGGGCATAAGGTGGTCATTAGCAGCCACTTTTTTAGGGTTTCGTTCATCTCACGAAACCCTATTCGTCCCGCTTCTTTGTCTGTCCGTCACAGAGCCGGTTCTCAGAAGCTGTATAACTTACAGACTTGAAATTTTGTGTACTTACAGCTGAATACCTACTGTCACGCTGAAATTCATGAAATTTTTCATTTAGTAGCGCTGTGGCCAGTGTTACAAATTTTGCCCTTTACATAATGAGCACAAATATTCTTACTTTACACTTCAGTTATATTCTGAAGTATTTTTGAAATAATTGTAAGAATGATGGTTCCATATTGTAATAGCCTATTTTAACTATACCTTGTTACATTTTATGTATTTTTTTCTTTATCTGGATTACTTAGAGCCCCAATTAGTCCAGATTAAAAAGGCAAACTATGACAAATTTCGAGCCAGGTGATCTGCCAATGTTCAGGCAACTTGCCATTGAAACGATTTTAACAAGACTGCAGAAACTAATTTTATAATTTAAAAAGAAACAATAAGATAGTGATAACAGGAAACAGTAAGATATAATGATAAACTTACACTTAGTATTCTTTCATAATTTCTTAAATCTTTTCTTTTTTCAAAGCGTGGTAGTTTCAAGGTAAAAATTTGAGAATTTTTGTCTTGCCATTTTAAATTGCAAAAAGAGTCATTCAGAAGAGCATCTTTCAAAAATGTAGTAAGTTTACCATTGGTTCGTCCCATCTGAAATAAATTTAACATTCACATGTTATTTTTCAAGCACAAAATTATACAAGAAATTAATATTTAAAAAAAAAATAAAGTATGAAGTATTATGTGATATATAAAGTTATACAGGTTAATTACACTTCCTATTAACCAGACCACTCTGCAGCCACATTTTTTTTTCTTTTACAGTCATGAGAATAAAGTGTTACTAAACTAGACACAGCATAATTTTGTTTCTTTTTTTAATTTAACAGTATATTTTTATATTTAACAATCATGATAATCAAAAAGTGCAGCTAGATTTAGCATAATGCTATTTAATTGATTGCTATTTATTTGATTGCATTACATTTCTAGTATATTTTTTAGAAATATATAAAACTGATAAAATTGTGGACACTTGTAAAATAAACAGCTGGTTGCTATTAGCAATATTTGTAATTAAAACTTTTTCTCGAAACTGTATTTTGTTCATTGTGATATTTAAAATAACTTTGAAATGAATCTAGCAATTATCTTAAAATTTGTCACAGAGCTTTTGACTACTATTATCTAGCTTTTGTTATAGTTATTATCAGTGATGGATTCTTAAAATTTCTAATCTGGAAATGTTTGATTTTGTATTACAGCAGACTGCAAGAATATGGTTTATAGCTAATGGCAACTACTTGACAAAATTATGAAAAATAAATTTTCTTTTTGATGTTTACATTTACTAGGGAATCGAACCCGGGTTACAGAACATAGGCGAAAACCATTTTTTTTCTAATTCTAATAGATTTTTCATATTTAATAACAACATAAAGAATTTTTATAAGTAAAATATCAATAATATATTGAAATAAAATTTCGATATTTAATAAAGCGATACTTTTGTATTAACCGCATGCCAGGAGTCCAAGACTTCGCTGTTACTGCAGGTTTTTTATTCTGAAAATTTCAACTGCTTAGGCACGTAGTTCGAGAACATGTCTGCTAAATTTGCATTTTATTTGAATTATATTATTTTTATAGTTATATTTTGATGAAGTTTTAATTTCGTTCTGTAATATTATCTGGAAATAAATGCAGATCTATTTATATTGTTTTAAATGCAAACGGATTAGTCTTTCGCAATCGGACTGCACGTGATAGAGATAGATTTAAAATTCAAGCTTGTAAAGCATTCCATAAATCATAAAATCAGTAAATTAGTCATCAAATATTAATATGAATTAATCATCAAATAGTTTTCAAAGAAATTGCAATTTTTCTTTTTTAGATTCGACGGTGTAGAAATTGAAATTGTGCGATATTTAGAAGTTAAAAAAGATGCAGTGAAAGCGAAATTTATTAGTCAGTTCGTTGCTACCATAAAAATGACTTCAGCAATAATCAGACATATGTGTTGGTTTATAATATAGATTTTTATTATTAATCAACCCTATTATTGACAACATCATTTATATGTAACTCTCCCTTGACACGGACCCAATTACGTAATCAAAATTTAATAAAAAGAATTTTATTCTATATGTTAGAATCAAGGCAAAATTTGTCTAAAGTTGCCAGCAAATAGAACTTACAATTCTAACAAATACTGAATCATTGTTTTTTATGTCTTTAACCATACGGTCTACACATTCAAATACTAATTTACTCATCAAGGGGGCTTCATCCCAGATTATGAACTTCGTTTCTCTTATTAATTCAGTAAGGTCAGATTGTTTAATAATGGCACACGTAGATGTTTTGTTCAAATTCAGCGGTATCTTGTATTTTGACTGTGCTATTCTACCTTGATCTAATAACAAAGCTGAGATCCCAGAATATGGAACAGCTAACGCAACCATATTATATGATCTCATCATTTTAAAAACTCATTAAGTAAAAATATTTTGCCAGTCCTGGCGCACCAATAAAATAAACCTTAGAATTTTCATTTAAAACAGCAAGCGAAACTTCACCATAAATTGATTTTTGAACGTGATAATCCTGGCGCAAACGATAAACAGCCAAATATTGTTTTGAGTTACAATTTTTATAATGAAAAATATTTTTATGTATCACAAACATTCCTTTGGTTTTTAAATTACATTATTTTGATTTATAAAATTATCGCTCATCAAAACGTTTATTATTATTAATATTATTATTTTGCGTTTTATATAAAATCAGTAAAAGTGTTTTTTCTTTTTACTTTTCAACGTGTCTGTATTAAATTTTACAATTTAAATTCAATAATACTAATTTCAATTCTTTAATCAACGATAATATGTGGTCGCCAAGAGGGGAAGAAAAATTACCAATGGCAACCATTAAACACGAAAAAAGTGAAAAATACCATTTTGTTTTAATTTAAAAGCTATAATAAATCAGCGAATTAAAATACAGTTTTCAAACAAATTGCATTTCAAAGTAGATTTTTTTTTCCTATTTGCCGGTGTAAAAATTAAAAATGTGAGATGTTTAGAAATTAAAAAAATTGCAAAACTGAAATTTCCCGGTAAACTGTTGCCATTCGCAAAATGACGTCAGCGTTACGCACAGACACGTTTCTCCTTTATAATATGGATAAGCAAAACATTTTTTTTTTCTTTTTTATGTCAAATAGTTAACTTTTTACATGATTGAGATTTTTAGCGCCTTAATTTGTTGTCGATTTGCATATGGATAGCCAAAAGCAAATATCTTTCTGTACTGTCTGTTTTTTATATTTTAGGTTATAGGTATTTCTTATTGGATTGTAAGTTAATTTTTTTTTACAAAAGGGGAATGTAAGCAAAGTAAGGATTAAAATCAAATAAAACATTTTTAATATTAAAAAAACATTTAACCCCCTTGAAAGACAAGGGAATATGATATATCCCACAAATTTTAATTCCAAATGCCACAATGGCACCAGAATTTTGGAATAAAATTTTGCTTTTATAATGTACGTGAGAAAAAGCATATTTACTTATTTTTAGATAAATTTGTTTGTAAATCCTGATGTCATTCAATCATTTCAGTAACATAAGTTAGAAAACGTTAAATATTTGCAACATTTAGCCTGATCTATTATGGAATTACAACAAAACATTCTAAAAACTTATAGCATTAGAGTACAAAACGTTTTATTCATTGAAATAGTCCATTTCAATTAATACCTAATGTTAAAATAAAATGTAGGGTGCACATTAAGTTAAAACAATTTTTATGTGAAAAAACAATATTTTATTTTCTCTCAAAAAGAAGTACCAAAACAGAGTTCTGGCACCAAAGCACCCTTGGCTTATACTATTATAATTCTATTTTAATAAATTAAAGAAAGGTTATTTTTAAATATAACTTCAATCTTAATACATGCATCATTTTACAAAAAATCAATATTTTAAACATTCAGATAAATTAAGATATTTTTGACTTACTAAAACGTGCAATAGGTACAGTAGGTTAGTGAAAGATTATCACAAGATATCATCTATAAAGCTTATTTGGTCCCTTGATTTTAATAATAATTTCATAGTTATGAACATAATTTTTCATGGTTTAAATATTTACTTTTGACACATATACATTAATTCATAGTATATTGAATAAAATTATGTTTGTTCTTTAAAAAATCGTATATTTTTAATGACTGATAATGAATGGGACAACCTTTTATCATGTGTAGGATAATACCAAACTGTCTTAAATCACAAAATGTACCGTACAGTGTTGAATTCAAGGGGTGGCCCGGGGGGGGGGGGGGCATTTCCACCGGGAGCATTGAAATGAACCCCCCCCCCCCTGGAAGATTTGAGATTTTATGCTTTTAATGGTTAAAATGTCCAATCCCCCACCCCCTCCCCCGAAGCCACAGAAAACCCTCCCTGAGACAAGTGTCTGAATTCATCACTGGTACCATATGAGTGCAGTTTAATATTCAAATACCGTTTTCTGAAAGAAAAGCTGTATGTAAATTTAAACTTACAAATTAGAAATAAGATAAGAAGAAAATCTTGATCTCCATAAGTTTTTTTTTTTTTTTTTTTTTTTTTTTTTTTGGATGATCGAAAAATAAAATTCAATAAAGTAAAAATCTTTTGCAGCACATTGAACGATTCATAAATATTTCACAAAAATTCCTACTGAGAATTTCTGAAAAATGCATGTGTTTGTAAAAATAACTAATAGTGATAAATAACACAACTTACAGGCACGATTTAAAAACCCGTAAGTTATACGAATAACGCTAATTTTTTTTTTATTTTTATTTTTTTTTTTTAAAAAGAAAGGAACAGATAGTACCTGAAAATGGTTATCATTGAACGAAAGTTATCCCCTATGAAAGGGCTGCCCACGACTTAAAAATTACGGTCAGGTTATGAGACAAATTTAGCTGAATTGAAGGGGATTCCCCTTTCCTCATGCTGAAAGAGTGGAATTCACCTCCATTTATATATTTCAAAATAAGTTAAAATGAACACAGTATTTTCAGTTCGGATTCGCATGAGAGTAAATACACACACCGGCATATATAAAAATATAAATAAGGCAAATTCAAATGCTTCAGAAATATAAAAATTAACATAATCATTAGTATACGTTCAAGGTCATTTTTTAACATCTACAGCAGTCGTAACGATTTGGACAATACTTTAAATAATTATCGTTAACATTAAAATATTTCTAAAATTAAATGTTAAGCATTTATTAGACTGTAAAAAGATACATAAACTCCATACCTTTAATTCACACTATAATCACTTAGGATCTTACACTCAACTTCAACCTAACTCCAACAACTTTAAGTTATCGAGCGATTTCCCCCTTAAATAAAGAATAAAAAGTACATAAATAAAATTTTATAAACACTTATTTCAAATTAAAAGCATAGAATGTATTATTCAAAATATTTCATACTTGAGTACACACTTCCGTAGCCTTTTAAACAACCAACGCCTATAAACAACAAACAACGTAATCATAATACAAAAAATACCTTTACATTAATGTGGGAGGGGCTTGTTTAAGAGTTTCGGTTTAAGAAATAGAACTTTAACCTAAACCAAAGAAGGACTTTAGCGCAAGCAAACCAGATTTCATAGCGTGGAAATATTTATTGATTTTCAATGATTGAGTTGATTTTTTTAATTAAATGTTTATGAATAATTTAAAAATTCATATAATCATTTACAATTTTCTAGGTCATGGGACTAAAAAAATTCGGTCAGTAGTTGAACTAGCATGAGAAAAAATAGAAAGAAATGAAAATCGTCGCTTGTTTTTGTTGCTTTTGATTTGAAAATAAGAAATATACACATATTTCTTTTTGATTTATTAGTTTTCATTATAACTGAAACGGTTAGAGAGTTTAACTGTTCGTAAAAAAAATTGTAGTTTCGGCTTCAATCTGGCAGCATATCGTTATATAAATATAAACAATGATTTGAGCTAGATGTAAACAATGAAATAAGCGTTACCTCTGGGGGTGCCAATCCAGATGCAGGTCTCTCATTTGGAATTAGTTCAAAATTAGGAGACCAGTTTCTGTGTTATATGGATCATTCGAGACAACTATAGGTCTCAAAGCAATCTTCTTCAATTCAGATCATCATGTCAGCTGTATAGAAATAAAAGAAAACTGCCCAGTTAAACTGACGGCATTGAACTCACAGGCTATTCACACTAACTGTAAATTATATTCTTATTTCAAAGAATTTGAAATAAGCCCTCGAAAAATGAAGAAATCGACAATATATTAAGGGGAGGAACCATCCCCCCGTTTCTCCTTCTTATAATTAACCAATGAACCCCTAAAACTAATCAGAGAAGCGCCTTACTACAATGAACCTATATACAAAATTTGAAGAAAATCGGATAATTCTGCATGAAAAATCATTTATCTAAATTAAGGGGGGTTAGCTCCCCCCGTTCCCCCCCTTTATAGTTAACCAATGAACGCCCAAAACTAATCAGGGAAGCGCCTTATCACAATGAACATATATATAAAATTTGAAGAAAATCGGATAATTCTGCTTGAAAAACCCATTTATCTATATTAAGGGGGGTTAGTCCCCCCCCCCCGTTTCCCCCTTTATACTTAACCAGTGAACCCCCAAAACTAATCAGGGAAGTGCCTTTCCACAATGAGCCTATATACAAAATTTGAAGTAAATCTGATAATTCTGCATGAAAAACCCATTTATCAAAATTAAGGGGGGAGGGGTAGCCCCCATTTCCCTCCTTTACACTTCACCAATGAACCCCCAAAACTAATCAGGGAAGCCCTTTACCACAATGAGCCCATATAGAAAATTTGAAGAAAATCGGATAACTCTGCGTGAAAAATTCATTTATCTAAATTAAGGGGGGAGGATTAGCCCCCCGTTAGCCCCTTTATACTTAACCTATGAACCCCCAAAACTAATCAGGAAAGAACCTTATCACAATGAACCTATATACAAAATTTGAAGAAAATTGGATAATTCTGCATGAAAAAACCATTTATCTAAATTAAGGGGGGTTAGCCCTGTCCCGTTCCCCCCCTTTATAGTTAACCAATCAATCCCCAAAACTAATCAGGGAAGCACCTTATCACAAGGAACCTATAAACAAAATTGGAAGAAAATCGGATCTCTGCATGAAAAATTCATTTATCTAAATTAAGGGGGAGAATTAGCCCGCCTCCGTTAGCCCTTTTATACTTAACCTATGAGCCCCCAACACTAATCAGGAAAGAACCTTATCACAATGAACCTATATACAAAATTTGAAGAAAATTGGACAATTCTGCATGAAAAAACCATTTATCTAAATTAAGGGGGGTTAGCCCCCCCCCCGTTCCCCCCCTTTATAGTTAACCAATCAATCCCCAAAACTAATCAGGGAAGCACCTTATCACAAGGAACCTATAAACAAAATTGGAAGAAAATCGGATCTCTGCATGAAAAATTCATTTATCTAAATTAAGGGGGAGGATTAGCCCGCCCCCGTTAGCCCCTTTATACTTAACCTATGAGCCCCCAACACTAATCAGGAAAGAACCTTATCACAATGAACCTATATACAAAATTTGAAGAAAATTGGACAATTCTGCATGAAAAAACCATTTATCTAAATTAAGGGGGGTCTGGTACATTGAAGGTATACCGATGACTTTTCTAGGTTAGTTACCTCGTTAGATTATGGCAACTTGAAGCAGCAAAGGAGGGATAGGGTTGATAGTTATTGTGGTCTATCATTATTTTGGCGCAAAAGTATTTTATGTTTATGTGAAATAAAAATACTACTTTTCTAGGTTAGTTACCTCGTTAGATTATGGCAACTTGAAGCAGCAAAGGAGGGATAGGGTTGATAGTTATTTATTGTGGTCTATCCTTATTTTGACGCAAAAGTATTTTATGTTTATGTTTTTTT
Organism: Maratus michaelseni; assembly: GCA_963931845.1. Taxonomy (NCBI): domain Eukaryota; kingdom Metazoa; phylum Arthropoda; class Arachnida; order Araneae; family Salticidae; genus Maratus; species Maratus michaelseni. The sequence continues at coordinate 65,149,035 of OZ007595.1, forward strand.
TTTTTTTTTTTTTTAAGAGATAAAACCGAGATGTTTTTGTTTACGTCATCCATGTTTTTTTTTTTTTTTTAATTAAAACTCCTTTTACGTTCAATAAATAAATTTAAAACTGTAAAGAAAACTAATATTTAATCACATGGATATTTATTTAATTGTGCTTTATTTATGTATTATTATGTTGTTAAGTACATTTTTGTAGCTTTATTTTAATTACTTAGATAAAGATATATCACCATGCTCATATTAGAAGGAGACACAAATTTAATAGCAGTAAACTCTTATCAAATGATAATAAAAGTTTTTTGAACTGCGTGTATAAAGTAGAAATAGTTAATGTTTAATATATGATGCCTTGATACTTTATGTAAAACAATAGCTGGAAAATTATTTTAAGGAACAAATACTGTTTTCATATTCTGATAATATTTTATTTTAATAAATTATCTAAATGAATGTTTTACATGAAACTCAAGTTGCTTTTTATGTTTAAGCTTTTTATGTAAGGGGGTATCAATATACGTATATATATATATTTTTTGCTTTAGTTTGACGAAATTTAATAGTTTTAATGGATATTTTGGCTAAACGTTAATAATCAGGTGTCGATGTAGGTTTTGTTGTTTGTTTGTTTGTATCTTGGAACCCATTTTGAGAAAAATAAAAGTTATTTTTGTGAAATTTATTACATTTTTGTGAAAAATAACATTTTGTTACGAAAGATGAAAGCCTCAAATTCAAACCAAGTATTTAATACTAATAATTTCTTTAAGTCCGTCTGCTAAAGTTTTCCTTTCTGGTGAATTTGTTTTCTTTGCAAATTACACATTTTAAAACCTAACAAAATAAAAATAATTAATGGAGAGTATGTTTTTATAGAATGGAATTTTGTGAATTTAATTAAATGAATTTATTTATATCTTATCATGAGTAATTTTGTGTTTTATTAAGAGGAATTTTGTGAATGGGCCTGTTTTATTAAATGGATTTTAGTGAAGGTGCCCTAAATAGGCCTCAATTTTTTCCTGGTTAATATAAAAATAACTTATACTTATTTGAAGAAAACAAATTTATAATTGTGCAATTTTTTTTCCACATATTCAAAATTATTAATATGAAAAAAAGGGGGTGGGGTTAGTCATTATTATTGCTACTTGCAAAAGAAAAGTTAATCTACTTATATAAATGTGGCTGAAAGAAGGGCTATAAAATATTAAATTTTTATCCAATTAATAAAAAGGAAATTTTAAAAACTGGACACATGTGGAACATATTTATGTGCACAGAAATTGCATTATTAAGTAATAAATTCACTGATGACAGAAAACACGGCTAATACTAAAAATACTTCATAGAAAATAACCATTTTCTAAAACATAAAAAGTTTTTTAATATAAATTCTGTACATCTGTATGATTATCATAAACTGCACACATAAAACTAAAAATTACTTTATTATTTCTAGGCAGAAATACTTAATATTTTCTTTTAATCTCATTTCTATTTGAATAAACACACAATACTAGATATATATTCATCAAACATCTTAATGTTTAAAATGGTAGGCTACCATATCTTAATACAGTAATCTTATTAAATAAGACTATCATACCGATTAAGGTAATGGTAATGTTGTGTACTTCTGTTGTTGTTGTTTTTTTTTTTTTTTTCAATGTACAATATCTCAACGTACAATATACAATGTCTTATCAATTTTATTTGCACTGCCAATTTGGCCATTAAATCCGTCTATTAAAGTGTAGGAAGCACACTTATCTCATGTAACTATTACAGTCAATTGTTGCATTTTCACCTAGGGGGGAGAGGGGTGGAATGTGACCCTTTTTTCCCAAAAACATTTTTTATTTATTATTTTCTGCTGATACAGCAGTAAAACTTTCTGAATATCAACATAAAACATTTTTACATATTTAAAATATAAAAAATGAAAAAAATATAATGTTAGTTTTTTAAAGTAATTAAAATGACAAGAAAATTGCCCCATCCCACTCACATATGTGGGAAGGATGGGACATACTTTGAAATTTTTCAGATACCTGAATATTTTCTATGTACTTATAAAATAATATACAATTTATTATAGTAGTAAGAATGTATTTTCACTCAGAGGGAGTTCTGAAATAAGTTTTTCATAAAATTTGACTTTTACCATGATATAGTTTAAGCTATGGTGATCATAGTAGATTTTATTGAATTGACAGCTGTAATAATGAATGAAATAGTATTATTATTAAGAGATTATATGTGCTGAGACAATTTGGAAAAAGCTTATTCTGATATCTGGAGTTTAATGGATTCATCTAAAAATCCAACAATTGAATTAATATCTATATGTGTATTATCTTCATTTTCTGGAAAAATGAACATTGTATCCACTTTTATTTGTAAATGTTACAACTGATGTAAAGTCATTTATTACATTGGTTACTTGACCGACATGACATATCTTTTATCCAAGAACAACTTTCATGTGGGAATCTGACAACTACCCAACATCCAACAGAGACTTTTTTCACTTTATCCGTTTGAAGATTACTTAGTATGGTTTCCTCGTTATTCTGGATACTATAACCACCATCATCTTGTACATCACGTCACATTTAGGTGCAAAGAAATTAAAGATGATCCCTTATCACTAGACTCGTCTTCTAAAAGCTACATTTTCCTTTTTTTTCGGTTTTGTCTTTTTAGTTAAATTTTCTGGTTTTTTTTTTTTTTTTTTTTTCTGCATTCTCTCAAATGTTTCTCTTTCAATTCCCTCTTTTTTTGTTGCATAGCATATTAATATTATTGAATAATAATTCATGATTTAGTAAATTATTCTATATTAACCATGCTACTATTGTTTAGCCTACAACATAATCAAATTATTTTAGCTAGAACAAATTTTTAAGAAATTAAAATTCCTTCTTCAGTTTTCCAAATTTATTGTTTATTACATGATTCAATACCAAGATAAAATACTTATAAAGCATTGATACTTATGTATGTGTATAGTTTACATAATAATTTCCTTAAATGGATCAAAGGGTAAGATGTGACATGTCCCATCCCTCCCTGATCCTTGATGTTTTATCCATACCATCACATAACATTTCAATAAAATAACTTGTAACTAAAACCATGTTGCTTTTAGGCTTAATTAATTGCTGCTTCATCAAAGTTATATCACTGGATTTACAAAACATTTATTATATATGTTTTTAACTTTAAATGAATTGATAAATTATATTGAAACTTGAGATAAATAATTACTTTTGATGTAGCAAAATAAGCTTTTTCCAATTTAACACCTGTGAACATGCAACTAAAATAATTCCTGCATATAAATATGATGCTATAGCTAATTCATATGATGGAAAAACTGGAAATAAATTGAAGTGCTTTATTTAAGCATATTTGCAGCTGTCCTATCCCTCCCCACTCTCCCCTATATACTTTTTTTCAGAATTTGATGTATTTTATTTCTTCTGCCTAACACTATATAACTTTTTAGCCCTTTTTTTTTTACAACTTTTTATAATGAGATTGTATCAATGTCAGTACTTGGTAAATCAAAGACTGGTTTCGTATTTACTAAAAAAAATACAGGTGATTTAAGGAACAAAAAAATACAACATGCAATTAAAAAAAAAAAAAAAAAAAATCTGGAGCGTCAGCTAAAAAGCAATATGACAATAATATGAACACATGCTGTTTCTTTAGAACTGCGAACCATTTACAATTTTTTTTAACCTAACTTGGCATACAAGGTATGTGTAAAGTTGTGTGCTGCTCCCAAGCAAATATTGCAGGTCTGCTGCAGCAACAAAATGTTCATATTCATAGTGTCCATGTCCATATGGTCTATGAAAGTGAATAAAAATCTTTTATTTTATAAGACGATTTGGCTATGATGTCATACACTCAGTTTTTTTTTTTAGTTTTTTTTTTTAAATCTGTTATAAAAAAGAAAAAAAGTCGCCAAATTTAGGGGATTTTTTCCTTTAATGGCAACCTAGCCATTGGTATTAAGTTATTCGTTTGGTGTGGTCTTGAAAATCGCGCCAACCAAACAGTCGCCAAACTTCTGTTTATATGTTTGTGTGAGTTTAAAGCATCTGTTCCGGCGATTTTCTTAAATTTGTTTTTTCAAAGGTGCTTATTTTTTATAAAGTTTACAAAGAATTTAATACATAAGAGATTGTTGTTAGATAAGGCATATATAAAAACAAAAAATAAAAATATATGTTTTAACATTTGTTTACACTATGCCATTTCTTAAATATGGCATTTTCATGAGGCTTTCTGCTTGTAAAAGATCCATATTTTCTTAGAAAAATATTTTTTTTGGTCAAAGACTGACAGTATGAAAAGATATATACAATTAAATGAGAAAAAAATAATGTGAAAAAACATTGAATATAAAAAATTAAAAATATTTCTTGTACTCAAAATGACTTCAATTTTATAAACAAGAGTATTTGTTATATGATTTTTTTTTAAGTATTTTTAAAACAAAATGGAAATAAATTCATTGAAATTATGTTGATGATGCGAAAATCCCTGTTCCTGTCCACACACATACTTACGTTGAGTGTTTTTAAAAAAAATATATGATTGCATAATGATAAAAAATGTTAGAAAAACTAGCAGTGGTGCCAACTTATATGGGCTCAGGGGGTTCGAGCAGTGCCGAACCTAGCCTTTTTGGCGCCCGGGGCAAACATGGATTTTGGCGCCCCCCCCCCCTCCCCCCTCCTCCGAAAAGAAAATTTCCAAAGCGAATTTTTTCTAAGTTTCTAAAATTTAAAGTATATAATCAGATAATCTGTAATACTGAACTAAGTAATCAGCTTTGTCAAATACTGATTCATTAAAACCTTGAAAATGGAATCGAAAGGAACCGAAAAATATTCCGCTTTATACAAGTTTTCATCTTAGGAAGTATAATTATTGATATTCTCAGGGGTGGATTTAAGGGGTCACGGTGTTCTCAATCGCGAGGGGCCCCGCATCCAAAGGGCCCCCAAAATCCTCTTTTGAGTTCAACGAGAAAAATTATTTTTTGATCAAAGGATTTTCTTAGCACTTTTTTTTTAAATTAGTATTACTACATAATTTTCATGTAATTTAAATAGAATATTTTTTATACCATTTGCTATTCCCAGAAATGTTTTAGTTATGTTTAAATGTTTTTCCTTGCCTTCTTTTCTATTAGCAATTATCAGAATTGTGAACGGTTGTGGAGCGTTGGGGTGAGACTCGAACTTGGATCTGAGCTGAAAGGAACCCTGTTACTGTTAGATAATTTTATGACGATTTAATTACACAGATTCAGTCTAATTAAATCAGAACTGATAAATCTAAATCTGGATCGTGACACTGGGGCCCCTGATTTAGGGGTCCCCCACACTTGGTATGCTATTTACATAAAGCTGATATTTAGAATGCGTTTGACTTTGTTACTGATTATAATCGATATTTTGCATTTTCAGAGTAGGATAAGATTAAAAACAAAAAGAAATTGAGCTTGACTATTACAGGGGTACACGATGTATTTGCCCCAGAAATTTACATCTTTATCTAAAATAATAATTACAGTAAAAGAATGGGGCGGCAAAACACGTAAGAATGGGAAAAAGACGATTTTTTTTTTTTGGGGGGGGGGGGCAAAGATAAAGGCAGAGACGATTTTATTAGCCATGGCACCCTGTGCGAGGTTCTTTTCTGCGTCTCTACAAATGCCATATTCTTAAAAAAGGAAAAAGGGGAGGAGAGGTTACTATTTTATCTTGCATATGTTTCATCCCCTTAGTTTTTAGTATCGTTAGCAATAGCCAAACTCGTGCCCTTTAAAGCCGGATCTGTATGTAAAAAAGTAATTGTAACAAATGGTATGGTGGCATTTTTCGTTTATCTGGAAATGGCCAAAGGACCAGAAAATAATTTGGGAGGATAAAGGCAGGGACGGCAGCGGTTTTATTAGTCATAGCAACTTGGGTATGGTTTTCTCCCTGCACCCCTACAAATAACTTTTTTTCAAAAAAAGTTTTAACAAAGAGTTTTATTTTGCGTATTTTTAAAATTATCCTTTCAAATGTTATTTGTTTTTAGTATCCCAGGTAGTCGCCCAACCTCGCCCCCTCTAAGGATACTAGATTGGATCTGGATAAAAAAGTAATTTCAGCAAAAATAACAGGCCGGCATATTCCAGTTGCCGCCAAGGGCGGCAAAACGCTTAACAAACGAGTAAAAAACTTTTTGAAAGATAAAGCCAGGGGTGACACCGGCTTTACTAGCCATGGCGCCCTGTACGAGATTTTTTACTGTACCTCTACAAATGCTATACTTAAAAGAAAAAGATTTTACTGCGAATTTTACTTTGGGCATTCATCCCCCAATTTGTGTTTATTGTCCTGGGCAGTCACCCCTCGCCCATGACAAAATGGAAAAAGAAGAAAACTCCCCACTCTTAGAAAAGGGAAAAAATAGAACAGCCTTCATGGAATATTTTTATCTAATAGAAAAGTCAAAGTGAGGGAATCGTTTGCCAATTATCCATGCTGGACAGTGCAGTACCGTATCCAGACGACGTTGAACAGTGTCATATACAGACATGAGTAGGGACTGACCATGAAAAATGTTAGTCATTCTCCTAAGCCACAGGAAGATATTTAAATGATAGACGGCATAGACATGATACGTTTGGAATGGGAGAAAGAAAATTGCCTAAGAGAACAGTTCGTTTTTTAATCATTTGCTATCTTGTATTGTAGACGAATCTTTTAATCTATTTGTCTATTTTAATGCATTTGGTTCAGTTTTTTCTTTTGGATTTTCCGGCTGCGAGACTTTTATACAAATTTCATATATATATATATATATATACATTTTTATATCAAACAACAAACAAAACCTGAATTTGGCGCCCCCTTCGCCTTCTGTTTTGCTTGCGCCCGGGGCACGTGCCCCCTCTGCCCCCCCTTAGTTTCGGCCCTGGGTTCGAGCCTACCTAATAATTTGTTCTCCTGAATTTTCTATTCCGTTATATTTTAATACTATTTTTTTTAATCACTAAAAGAAAATTTTGTTCTGTTGATGTTCGCAAAATTATTTTGTTTGAAAATCCTAAGGACAGCAGTAACAGACACATAGGAACATGGAAAATATTTTCAGAAAACATATAATTATATTATTCAATAAAAATAAACCATTTCTGTATATTTTATCACTAAATATAAGTCAATGATCATCTGTTTTAATGCTTTGACATCCATAAAACACTTACACTGAAATGTTTAGCTTTTTTAGGCATTGAACTTGTAGTAATAGAATTATAGTAAATATTAGTGTCTTTATTAGGAAATACACATGCAAATATAATTTAATAAAATTCCAATTTTATACTTCTGTACTATATATGTGTTTATAATCTAAGTCAAGTTATGTTCTTATTTTTTTTAAAACTAAGTATTGTACAGAAGTATAAAGTTATAATTTTATTAAATTATATTTGCATGGATTCATTCTTATAAAGACACTAATATTTATTAGAATACCATGAATAATCAATCATCTTTTCCCAGCCCTCCCCACTTCCCAAATTAAAAAAGAGCTGCCCGTGTAATTTGACCCCAAAATGTTTGATCCCACCCAATATTTTTGAAAAGTTGGTGCTACTAAAAACTAGTCTGAAAAAGGAAAGGCGTCCTAAAAGTTCTTGCACCAGGCAGGACCGGCGCTACCATCAGACAGACAAGGCAGCTGGTGTCCTGCATCAATTTGGGTCTTGTTAGGAGCCCTGACTCTCTCTACAAAATTTGAAATACCATTCCTCTATATAAAATAATAATATTTTTGCTGTAGATTTGTTTTTAAATTCATGAGAAAAAAAGTGAGTATTAAATTATTTGTTAAAGGCAAAGTTGATATTTTGTCGATGACTGTATAGATTTGATAATCCTGAAAGAAACCGTGAATGAAAACAAATAAATATTTAAGATTTTACGAAATTAAAAAAATAATTATGCACATTAAAAGTGAAAGCAGTAGCATTTTTCATACATTGTATTATCTTTATTATATATTACTAGCTGACATGGGTATGAGCAGCTGATGTTGCCCATACCCATGATAATAAATTTAAAAAGAAACATCAAGTTTATTATTTTATATCTTTAACCGGATTTTGCATGAAACTATATTTTAAAATGAAAAATTCACAAAAAAATATTGCTATTTAGTGATAAAAGAGCTCATTTTCTTGTTTATTACATAGGGTCGTTTCATAGTTTTAAAATAAAAAGTTCTTTTTTGTCCAAACTCTTTGAAATCTTTATGGGTGTTAAATAAAACGGTTTTTACATCCTGTGTCAAAATTTCGTGAAAAAAATATTGTTATCGAGTTGTAAAAGAAATGTTTTCTTCTCGCTTTTTTGTTTGTTTGTTTGTTTTTCTCATCGGCTCCTTTAATATAGCAATTAAAAATTAGATCTCATCTTCTGACCCAGTGTTGAATTCAAGGGCGGTCCGGGGGGGGGGGGGACATTCCCCCAGAGCATTGAAGTGTATCCCCCCCCCAGGAAGATTTGAGATTTTAAACTTTTAATGGTTAAAAAGTGCAATTTCTCCCCCGGAACTCTACAATGTCCCCTCCGGAACCACAGAAATCCCTCCTGGAGAAATGTATCTGAATTCAACACTGTTCCGAACTCTCTCACATTTCAATTGGTTATAAATATAACTGTATCCAAGCTCTCTTTAAAATTTTGTATGTAATTACATTTTAAAATGAAAAATTTGCAAAAAAATATTGTTATTTAGTGATAAAAGCGTTCATAAGGGTTTCGTTCACCTCACGAAACCTTATTACTCCCGCTTCGTTGTCTGTCCGTCAGAGAGCCGTTCTCAAAACTTATATAACTTACAGAGTTGAAACTTTGTGTATATATAACTGAATACCTGCTATGAAGCTCAAAATATTAAAATTTGAAAAAATCATATTTTAATAAATAGAGATAAAAAACCAAAATTCTAACAGCCTTTTCCTATTAAATTTGAACATTTTTCGTTATAGCAGCTGTCAACAATTAAAAATCCACAATAAAATTCTTTCTACAATAATTAATTTTCTATTGAAAAATTTTCACGTGAAAAATGAAAATGAAATAAAAAGTTTCACCAATTGAAAAAAAAAATGACATCATATGGGTAATAAAACGGAAATTTTCAAAGATTTCTCAATAATACAAGGAGTATGTGTATGTACAGAAAGCAGATTAATCTGATGTCATATTGGAAGTTTAATGGATTTCTCAAATGTTTGAGAATAATACAGCGTAAGTACCAATATGAGTAATAGAGAATAGTAAATATATGAGTTTGAGGAATGTATTGAATCATGATAAAAACCCGATTATGGAAATATTAACATATTTTAACATTTTGAAGGTGTACAATGTATTTAATTTTAAAATTATTTTTTTTAAATATCGCATTTAGTCCACATGACAGATATTATTATGACAGAGTATAATAGCGGGCTTCGCCTGCTATCGGGCTGGTTTAGATATTTGAAAAAATAGACCGGTCAATTTTTACATTATAAAAAACATTACCTTTTTTTGTTGCTAAATGAAATTTATTTGGATTTATTAAAGAAAGGATAGTGTTTTGAAAGGAATATTAAACAAAACCATTTGTACGATCTTCGATCACACTTCCCCACTTGTTTTCTTGTTTACATAGGGTTGTTTCATAGTTTTAAAATAAAAAGTTCTTTTTGTCCAAACTCTTTGATATCTTTATTGGTGATAAATAAAGCAATTTTGCAGCCTGTGTAAAAATTTCGTGAAAAATATTGTTATCTATTTGTAAAAGATGTTTTCTTCTCGCTTTTTTGTTTGTTTTTGCGTTGGCTCTTTTAACATAGCAATAAAAGAATTGTTCTTATTTTCCAAACTCTTTGACATTTCAATCTGTTATAAATATATAGCTGTATCCAAGCTCTCTTTAAAATTTTGAGAAAAAATATGTATACTTAGTAGTGGAAACATGAGTTCTTAAAAAAAAAGCTTTAGCTTTCAATTTCAGATTAAAAATATATTAGGTCTTTCAATGCAATGGTGACTCCATCCATTTTCAATCCCCTTAGGCTAAAAAGGTGAGGGCTAATCCATCAGGTTTCCCCTTTCTGAGAGGAATAAGCCTCCAAAAAATGTTGGCGCATGCACAAAGAGACGATGTCCGTGTGGAAAATTTAGCAGAATGCACTTTTCGTTTTAAATATATAGATTCTAAGATATATACAATCTATACCAATAAAATGAAGTTTTACTCTGTGTGAATGTGTGTGCGTGTGTTAGCGAAATCTAGCACACCTAAAAGTCTGAAAATTTAGGTGAGGATAGTCCAAGGTCTGTCCTGATGCACCTGAGACTCAGAATTTTAATAATTAGTCGAGATATTAATCAAAACTCATTAAACATCGCAAAAATGCAATCTTTTTATCTGAAAATGGCACTAACCACAAAATAATAAATGAATGCAGGTGTAGATGTTTCACTGAGATATGAAAGAGGTTGCCACAATGGTTTACCAGCTAAAGATTCTAGTTAGAAATTTTAAGGTTTGTACTAATTTTTAAAACTATATAAGATACAGATTTGAAAATTGGTATATATATACACAAAATCATATGCTGATTAAGAGTAGTGAAAAAATTGGCCAGTAAGTTTTTATTTTATATAAAAAAAAAATTCATTTACTTTCAGATACAAAAGATAAAAATAAACAATGCTTAAAAAAATTAAAAACCACACTCAAAATTCAATGTATGTTCAAATTTTTAAAACTATATATGATAGGGATTTAAAAATTGGTATATATCCGCAAAATCATATATTATATTTAAGAAATTCGACTGGTAAATTTTTATTTTAAATCTGATTTTTTCATGGGAAAAGAAATTTATTGTGCTTTTATCGTATCTTGAATCCACAAACCTTAAAAGGGGTGGCAGGGTCGGAAGTAAACTGACATTTTAATTTTTACTTCTTCAGTCCTTGGTTACCACTCAGAGGCGGATTAACCACCTACCGGGCCCCTAGGCTTAATACATTGGGGCCCCCCCTCCTGCTCTATATGTATATACATTGACATACAACATATATATATATACAAATATACATACGCACACACAGATATACATATATATTTTTTAGGACAAAAAAAGGTCACAAACTTAGCGCTGGGCCCTTAGTTTGTCGGGACCCTAGGCTTCAGCCTACTCAGCCTATTTGGTAATCCGCCTCTGTTACCACTATTTCAGAATATTAATCTCCAGCGGGTGAGGAATTTATTTTTTCAGTTTCTATAGGCCCGATCACGACCGTGTTTATCTCTTTCAACTAGATTTTCGATCTCTTTACAGATTTTAGTACCTCCTTTCACCGCGAGGGGCGCATTCTTATCTCGGGTTCTATGGGCCCGATCAAAACGGGATTTCGCTCATTCAATTTTGTTTTCGATCGTCTTACAGACTTTAGTACCTCCTTTCACCGCCAGTGGGCGCATTCTTATCTCGGGATCTATTGGGCCCAATCAAAACGGGATTTGGCTCATTCAACTTGGTTTTCGATTGTGTTACAGATTTTAGTTCGGCCTTCCACCGCTAGGGGCGCTTTTTTCTCGGGTCCTACAAGTCCGATTTCGAATGGAATTGGTTTATTCAACTCCCTTGATACAACGGGTACTCTTGTCGGATGTTCGAATATAACAGATTGCGCCCCCTGCCGGTGAAGGGTGAAAGTAAGGATTTTGCAGAGTGTACGTTTCACGCCTGCTATACGGTGCCGGAGGCAGCGTGGACACGCGTCGAAGTATCGTTCGAAAGGTGGTTTGTTTAGAACAGAGTGCGCCCCCTGGCGGCAGATGGTATAACTAAAAGATATTTAATCGTGTGCGATGCACGCCTGCTATACTGTGCCGCAGGCAGTGGGAACGCGTGTCGGAGGTTCGTTTAGATCAGAATGCACGCCTTGTCGCCGGAAGGTGCAATTAAAAGATTTTCCGGCACATGTGCAGCACTTTAAAAAAATAATTTCATACAAAATCAGGTTAAAGATATAAAATTAAAGAAACTTGGGGTTTGTTTTAATTTATTATCACGAGCCCGGACAACGCCGGGAAGGTCAGCTAGTTTAAAAATACATATTTTATTAGTCCAATATTGAAGTATACGTTGGGTCTCACTAACTGCTTTGCCAGGGTCCCGTGCGACATTACGCTGGGCGTCGCTTTTGTAGTAGACGGCTCTACACTCTACACTCGTCCCCCAAATATGTTTTCGTCTTTTTGGACTAATGGATTTATATCACACGCCCTACTAAAAGACTACATTTATAAACTTTTACAGATTAAAACTAAATCTGCACATATTTTTTCATATTCTACTTACGGATCTTCATGCTACTTTCATTTTTACGCTTGAATTCACCTCCTTGTTTATCTAATGTAGTTCCCATTTATGTTATTCAGTTCTATAGGTCTTTTGAGATACAGTTCCTGCTTTGGGCTCTTTTATTTTCTTTCTAATTTTTTGTGGTTTCATCTGTTTTACTATTCAGGGTGGATTTATGCTCTAGTTCTATGCATATGCACTTTCTATAAGGGCGCCTTTATTTAAGCTTAAGTGTAGGAGCCTTGTCAGAACCGAAAAGAGAGTGAAGAAGTTGCCAAAGCCATAAAATATAGAGCAGACACGACCAACGGAATACATAGCCGAATCATGGCATTTTAAAAATCATACAGAGTGGATTGGTACAAAGTGCGCGCCCATCGTTTTGTGGTCCTCCTTGATCGTCCCCAACTCCTTGATGGTCTGGGGAATCCCCAGTGAACTGAGGTGCCTCCTCCCAATCCATGGTGGGACTCTTGCAGGGTGTACCTACCAGCGTTCTGCTTTACGTTGAATTTCGTCTGCACGAACAGGGCCCTCGCTAAGGGGGGGGGGGGGGAGGGAGCCTCCCCCACCAAACGTTCCCGAATGCTGTTACACTTGGCAAATTTAAAAACTTTTAGTTGGCAAATTTGTTTAAAACTTTAATAAAAACTATAATATACTTTCTATTTCTGATAGACTTGGCAAAAGTTACAAATCTAATTGGGAATATTATTATACTTTTTACAAATAAGAACTATATTACATTTTCTAATTGTGGTGACTTGGCAAAATTATAAAACTAATTGGCAAACTTGTTGAATTGGCGAAAACTATTTATTTTTACTTCTCAATAAGTTGGCAAATACTGAAATTTAACTTGGCAATTTAAGGTCCTCTCCCCCCTCAATAAAAAGTCTTAGCGATGGCCCTGTGCACGAATACAGACTGAGCCTATTTCTAGGTCGCTATTCATACGGAGGACTCTTGTGAGAGGGAATTCATTCTCCACCTGCAGATCTAGGGCCATTGCACCTGCCAGTATTTGAACAGCTGCCATACTGGTAGTACAGAAGCACCTTGTTATATGGAGGAGAGCTGGTCTCTGAGCCGAAACCAGCTTGTCTCTCATCCGCTCGGTGCCTGTCCCTGTCCACTCAAACCGCAGTCCCTCCGACTGAAGGAGCGGACCGATCTGATGTAATGGGCTATTGATTCCCTTCCATACGCCACGTGAGCTATGCCGTTCAGCTTCGCATCCACCATTACACCAAGGTACCTCACGGAATTCTTCGTTTTAACGGGAACCCCGAGAAAATGCATGCGAGGGAGAGTCGAAGGACCCCTCCTTCTGCCCAATATACGAGTCTGTCGGAAGTAGACTGCGACTGTTTTGTCTGCACTGAATGCGAGCTTATGCTCAGTGGGCTTTATTGGGAATCTGGGTTCGAGATTGTAAGAATACCACCAACACGTGATTTCTTACAATATCGACCAATGTATGCATGCGATACATAGACAAACAAATATAAACACAGCAGGGAGGTCACGTGATGGTGGTTTATGACGTCATGCCAATAAAGCCCATTGCCCACTCTGCTGTTTTTGCCAAAGCTGAATTAGCTTGGCAACTGTACTGGTAAGCATCAGGCGCATCTATCAACTGACCGAAATCATTCGCATAGGCAGTAATCCGAACAAATTCGCCAAGATCCAACTCCAAGAGTGTATTTGCTACTAAGTTTCAGTAAAAAACAAAAGAGTTCGAGCCCTGCGGACAACCGACGTTGTATTTCCGTTCCATCGATGAGATTTCTGTTCGGTAAACTACCTTCCTTTCAGAAAAAACTGCTAACCAGGTTGAATAGGTTTCTAAGGTACATTTTACTCAGACCAGCAAAGATCGAGGGCCACCACAAGCTGTTAAAGGCTTCTTTGATATCCAACAGGTTGAGACAACAATCGTTGTCCGGATTTTGACAACGTTCTATTGCAGTGTTGAATTCAGGGGGGGGGGGGCGGGGGAACAACACCTCCCCTCCGTAAGATTTGCGATTTCATGCTTTTAATGGTTAAAAACTGCGATTTCCCCAACGGAACTCTGTAATGTCCCCCCCCCCAGTGCCACAGAAATCCCTCCCGGAGAAAAGTGTCTAACACTGTTCTATTGTTGTACGCAGCTCCTAGAGAGCGTCTTCCGTTCCCATACCCGGAGTAAAAGCAAACTGGAGTGGATTCCTGAGCCCATGTGACCTAGAATAGTAAACCAATCTATTGGTCACAAACTTGTCTACAACTTTATACCAGATGGGCAATAAACATATTGGACGATAGAAGCTGGCCAGCCCACGATCCTTGCCCATTTTATTAAACAGAACAAGGTCTACTATTTTCAATTGACTTGGATAGACACTATCTGCCAGACATTTGTTCATTAACGCTATGAAAAGTACTTTATTTGTCCTAAAAAGAAGTTCTGTAATCTATAGAGGTATTCTATCCATCCCCGAAACTTTGCCACGATTCAGAGACCTGAAAACCGTCTCAACCTTCTTCAGGGTGAATTCCGGGTCGTCGTCCCCTATAGCGTATTCCTGATCAGAGCGGTGCTCATTATCACTTGGAAAGTGATAATCCATCAGATCTTCTGATGTTGAGTTAAAGTCCTTGGTTCGGCTCCCATCCTTATAGAGAACTGCACTAACTTTTAAAGGGTTCGAGGATTTACCCTAGCACAATCAAAAAGAGAACCAAATGGTTTACGTTGGTCAATTTTCTTAAGAATCGACCGGTAATGATCCCACTAGGCCCGGCGGATCGATTTTCAAAAACGGTCCCGGAGTTTATAAAAAAGTATTTATTCCTCCTTTCTTTGATCCAGGTTGCCGTTGCAACGCTGGAGGCGGCGTCTTTGCCGCTAGAACAAGTCTTCTCACGATCGCTTAACTTTCACTTCATCAAGGAACAATTTTAACGCGAGGTCTTTTATTTCTCTTGACATCTGCACACATATCCTGCAAAATTTCTGTTAATTGAGTGACACTCTCGTTGACTGATTTCCCATCTAGTCAGGCCAGATCCATGCTTCCTATCTTTTCGGACAGGGCCACTCGGAACTTTGGCAGATCCAAGTCTTTAATTCTCACCCTGTATTTAGGCTATGGAATTGGCATGTCTGAAGAAATTACCGAAACAATACGTCGATGGTCGGTAGCCGTCTCACGAGGTTCGAGCTCCCCTCTGACCAAACGAGCTGGTCTTCAACGTCTGCTCAAAGCTAAATCTATCCAACTTTTTCCTTGGGACCTGATGAACGTGGCTTCAGTAGTGGAGTCGCCCCAGACCTCTAAATCAATCTGAGCACAAAACTCCCGAATAAGGTTCCCATGATCGTCGAACTTGTGAAGAGGGTTCCCTCAAACCGAGCTCTTGGCATTAATATCTCCAACTATTACAATGGACTTGTCCATGTGACTGTCAAACAGACCCTGAAGCTGTTAAGTGTATAAACAGTTATCTGTAAAGTGAAGTATATAATAAGTATGTATGAATATATATATGAAGTATATAATATATGAAATATATATATATGAAGTACCGGGTGATCCAAAAGTCAGGACGAACTTTAAAAATGAATAATTCGAAAACGAATCAAGATACAAAGATTCGGTTTGCGCGAAACCGGGTTTTGTGTGGCAACGAAAAAAAAATAGTTCTTTTGGCGACCAACAGATGGCGCTATAGTGTTTTATTGCACCAAAAGATGATTTACAAATGAAAAAAAATGTTGACAACTTACAAGTCAGCTTAATTACAGTTAATTAGTACTACAGTAAATGTTCAATGTGCTGTCCAACATTCAGAAGTCCAGCTGCGAGGCACCACACCGTTTACAGCATTTAGTAGCATTTCTTGTTCTTCAGTGCTGATTTCATCTTCAGTGCTGCTAGTGATGCCAGTTGGTCGAGGTACACTTTTGACTTCAAGAATCCTCCCCAGCCAAAAGTCACAGGGTGTCAGATCGGGAGATCTTGGGGGCCATGCGTGATTAAAGTAGCGACTGATAATGCGATCTTCTCCAAATGTTGAGCGTAGCAGCGTTGCACAGGCAGAGCAATATGAGGTGACGCTCCATCTTGCATAAATGTGACTGTTTGGAGTGCCTGTTACGCTTGCAGTTCAGGAATAATGTTGTTCTTTAACAGTGCTACATATCGCTGGGCAGTGATAGAAACTGTTTTGAAACCCATCTGTGTGACTTCCTCGAAAACAAATGGACCAATTATGAAATCAGCAGTAAAGCCACACCAGACTGTCACTTTAGACTGTTGAAAGGGTACCTCAAGAAATGCATGTGGATGTTCTGTGGTCCACACTCGACAATTGTGGGTGTTAACAGCGCCAGAGAGTGTGAAATGCGCTTCATCTGTCCAAAACACAGCGTGAAGCCAGTCGTGCTGCTCTCCCATCTCATTGAATACCAAATTCACAAAATCTCGGCCAGAGTCGAAGCCAGGAGGTTTCAGTTCTTGGTTATGTTGCAACTTGTAGGGACACCGTTGCAATGTTATTCGAAGTGCTCTCCAGACACTTCCGTACGACATTCCTATATGCCTCAAAACTTCTCGAGCACTGCATTCCCCATGTGCAGCAACTGCCGACATGGATCGCACCGTCTGCTCCACTGTCGTGGCAACAGCAGCGGCTGTTGAGGGACGTCCATTTCTTTGGCGTGACGCCAAAGAACCTGTAGCATCAAATTTTTTCAGCATTTTGTTCAATGCAGAAGCCGTTATTGGTTCTTTGCTATCTCGCATACCCTTCATGTAGTGATATGCTCGCAATGCCGCAATGGCACTTTTCGAATTCTTATAATACAATTTAACTAAGAGGGCTTTCTCAACTATGGACAGCATTTTGATGCATACAAGTTCCGACTACCATTACCTGCTGCAGTTGCTCCTTTTTATATCGCTTGTTGCTTTGGATAATCCTACATCAGAAATCCGACAGCGCCATCTGTTGGTCGCCAACAGAACTATTTTTTATTTCGTTGCCAGACAAAACCCGGTTTCTTTTCCATCCGTTTGGTACAAACCGCCTCTTTGTATCTTTATTCGTTTTCGAATTATTCATTTTTAAAGTTCGTCCTGACTTTTGGATCACCCGGTATATATATATATATACAGGGTGTCCATAATTAAACGACCCTACTTTAAAGTTGTCTACAGACGAATCTATTGGTCAGAAAGTTGTGAAATTTTATGGAGAACATAATGAAGGGATGGGAATTTGTTTGAGCGAAAAAAAATAGTTCAAAATTTCGCCACCAGATGGCGTTTTATAGATAATTTTATCGATAATTTAGCATAACATTTAACATACATTTACTATAGTTTAAAAATTTTATTACAACATATCATATTCTACATGACGGCCATCCTTTTCAGCTACCATCTGGAATCGTAAGATAGCATGTTCCACAGCCGTCCGGAGTGTGTTTTGGGAAATGCTAAGAACATGTCGCAAAAAAAGTTTTGTTGAACATCTTTTGCTGTAATAAAATTTGTAAACTATCGCAAGTATATGCTAAATGTGTAATTCATTTAAAAAACGCCCTCTGGTGGCGAAATTTTGAACTAATTTTTTTTCGCTCAAACAAATTCCCATCCCTTCATTATGTTCTACACAAAATTTCACAACTTTCTGACCAATAGCTTCGTCTGTAGACAACTTTAAAGTAGGGTCGTTTAATTATGGACACCCTGTATATATATATATATATATATGAAGTATATAATAAGTATGTATCTGTATATAAGCAGTTATCTGTAAAGTGATATCGACGCCATCTCTTTGTGGCGGCAAATAGACCGAAACTACAAGAAATTTTACATCTACACTCAAATCAAACTGCTCCGTAACAATGTCGCTGTCCGTCATGACCTCCTCGTCGGAATGGTTTTTTTCAAGACGTAGACCACAGATCTCTTTTGGGCCTGAGAGTAGAACGCTGTTGCCCCATCTGGAATCCCACCAACTTTACCTTCAGCGAACACATAAGGTTCCTGAACACAGAGTATCTCGTAGTCGTCGATATCCACACTCACCTTAATCACTGCCGTCATAGATTTGCCTGCATTCTGCTGTCCTGTGCTAAGATTAACCATAGTCTGTTATTTGATTTAACGTGTGCTTACCTCAAGAGCTCGGGTAGGACAATGGGGGTGGAGGGATAGATGATTCCCATTCACCCTCTGGTTGACAGGGTACAACTTGTTCACCGTGACACAATTCAAACATTTATTTTCCCCCTCTCCACATTTGTGATTTTTACAATGCTTGTCCGACTTCTGCTTGGAGCTCCCACACTCCAAACAAGCTTCCTTATTCTTGCACGACTTGCTTATGTGGCCATAATTCCTAGATCTATAACACTGAGTCGGTCGGATGTGCTCAGCCAGTTTAGCTCTTGTCCAGCCGATCATCAGCCTTCGTAGATTCGCTAAGACATGGAAGGCTCTTTGAGTGATTTCCAGGACCCAGTTGGTCAAGTCTCGTCCTTTAATAGGAAACTTGATCTTAACCGACCCTGCCTTAGCACCCGACTTCTTTATTGCAGCTTCGACGATTCGTTATGTATGTCGTATGCGATGATACGAGTGTGGCGACGCCATCTTGTACGGGCAGTAGAAAACGAGTATCTCGCAGGAAGCGATCGAGCTAGCCTTTTGCTCGGCACTTAAGATCTCACCTACTGCCCGTGGGTTCCCAGGTTCAATCCTGGCTCCCGCACCTACTCCCACATTGGTGACCTTGGACAAACGAACACGCACCTTCACCGACACAATCACCTCCTCTGGAGTCCAACAGATGGCAGCACTGAAACACCCCAGCACGCAAAGCCTGTGAAACGATCACAGCACGAAAGCCTATGACGACTCTCATAGCACGAAAGCCTGTCACGCCGCACATATCGGGGTCACACGTGCGCACGCCGTGACAGCAGCAACCTGGCAACCGCCACGCAACACGAGTGCACATCGTTCGTTCAACGTCAACGAGACGTTCTCCTCACTGGGGTGGAGTACTGTGGCGACGCCATCTTGTACGGGCAGTAGAAAACGAGTATCTCGCAGGAAGCGATCGAGCTAGCCTTTTGCTCGGCACTTAAGATCTCACCTACTGCCCGTGGGTTCCCAGTTCAATCCTGGCTCCCGCACCTACTCCCACACGAGGACTTCGAAGCCTAGGAACAGTGCACTTGACCGTATCCTTCACCTTCTCATGTTCCTATATCGTTTTTTATAGAATTTCGGCATCCTTCTTCGTAGAGAGGCGCACTAACAAACCCCCGGACTAAAGAGGCCCCTTACCCGTGACTCCCACCTGGCTCTATCGCCTCTGTCAACCTTTTCTCCAAAGACCTGGTATCCTCCTTCTTATAGGGCAGTTGCAATAGACGTCATGTTGGAAGTCACAGACTACAAATAGGCAGTTCTGATTGGTTTAACTACCCTGACCTCCATATGAAGTACAATGGTTGATCAGCTGATTGCTACTTCCCTATACGTGAGATGTACGAGAAGGACATGGTCTGTGGTGGCACTTGCAGCACAGGTCTTCCCTCTTTTCCCCGTTGGACGCTTAATTTTCTTCTCCACTTTGGAACCTTCTTCCGGTGCAGGCGTCCTGCATATCTTTTATTAAATTCCGACTCAGTCACCTTCAATGTAAAGTTGTTTATTACAGTTCTAGCGACTCCAGAGCTTGCTGTACGAACAGTGCATAAAGCTCTTCCAGATGTGTCAGTGTCACCATCACATCTTTTTCATTTTTGTTTGGCTTTCCCTTGCAACACGATATTCGCTTTATTCACTATGTATTGTGCTGGTACTCGTTTGTCCTCCTTCCCATCGTCATCGACTTTGGGGACACCCAAGTCGGACAACGTTGACTTATTAAAGTCAATGGCTCCCTCATCTGATTGTGCCATTAAGAATTCAATTCTTTTTTGTGGATAGTTCTAACCCGACTGAAATAACTGATATTCAATTAATTCCGGTTTCTCGGAAACTGAGACAACTGGTCAAGCTTGGCCCCAACACGTTCTGTCTCCCGGACCACGACTGGAGACCTCCGGGTGCGGCGCGTCAAAGCGTTGCACCAGTTCTATCCTATGCTCCCACAAGTAAAAGATCTAATAAAATCGTCCAAATTCTGAAAATAACACGGACTAGCCCCCTAGATCTGTAACGCTCTTAATAAATTTCGCTTTCTAAATCACAAGTACTGACAACTAGCGTTACGTACAATAGGACGCTGGAATGTGTTTGCACCCGGTCCCTATTTGTAAACCCGATCTGTCAGAAGTAACATTCACGCAGTGACATGTTCCTATATAATATTAAGCAATAATTTATTATATTAAATCGTTTTACATACAATAAAATCTGAAAACAGAATCACTAGGGATAAAAAAAAAAGTTTCGTTTTAGGCAAGTTTTTGTCTTAGCAGGTGTTCCTTCCGGCAAGACCAGGAAAATGTTCCATTTACTGTTTAATACTGTGTCGATTATATGGAACTATGTATCCCCCCCCCCGTCCCCTTCCCTTAAAAAAAAAGAAAAAGATTCTCTTGATTTGCTTTAGAGTTCGGAGATCATTTTTATTCAAAATCTTAGTTCTGCTGAAAGTCAGCGTTTCAATAGCATAACATTATAAGCATAAATCAAACACTTTGTGCGAATTTTTAATACATAAATTAAAACCTTTTACAACGTTTTAACGCACAAATAGGGCACACAACAAATTTATGTATTAATAACATTATTATGTCCAAAATCAACAAATATCTAATTAACGAATGCTACTGGTTCCTGCATTTAAGCAATCGAAATTCGATAAGAAAAATGAAAAAAATCACATGTGAACAATTTTTTATTTAAATGAACATTTCTCAAAGGAAATTTGGGTTCTGTTTATTATTCCTGAAGATTACAGTGTAAAGGGCTGAAGATTACAGTGTAAAGGGATGATTCACCAATACAGGTTTTCAAATAGCTAGTCTCAAAATCTCATGTTCATCATCTATGAAGAAATTGGATTAGGTGGTGACTTATTACCTAACTATCGAAATACAGTTTTCACCACCAAAAAGTAGACTTCTGATGCCTATACGTAGTGCGTTTTTTAAAGTCTCCTTAAATTTTAAGTATTTCAAAAACTGAAATTTCTACTTGTAGAAAATTTTCAAAATTTATCATCTTAAAAATACTAGGCAATTTTAAAAAAGCACCACGTCGGCATCAGCCGTGTACTCAGTGCCGAAACTAGCCATTTTGGCGCCCCCCCCCCCCCTCCGCAAAGAAAATTTCCAAAGCAAATTTTTTCTAAGTTTCTAAAATTTAAAGTATATAATCAGAAAATCTGTAATACTGAACTAAGTAATCAGCTTTGTCAAATACTGACTCATTAAAACCTTGAAAATGGAATCGAAAGGTACCGTAAAATATTCTGCTTTATACACGTTTTCATCTTAGGAAGTATAGTTATTGATATTCTCAGGGGCGGATTTAAGGGGTCGCGATGGTCTCAAAGGGCCTCACATTCAAAGGGCCCCCAAAATCCTCTTTTGAGTTCAACGAGAAAAAATATTTTTTGATCAAAGGATTTTCTTAGCACTTTTTTTAATTAGTATTGCTTCATAATTTTCATGTAATTTAAATAGAATATTTTTTATACCATTTGCAATTCCCAGAAATCTTTTAGTTATGTTTAAATGTTTTTCCTAGTCTTCTTTTCTATTAGCAATTATCAGAACTGTGAACGGTTGTGGAGGGTTGGGGTGAGACCAAGGCAACACTAGATACCGGGCTTAATCATTCACTCTCAAAACGTCACAAATGGTGGCTGACCGCGACCAGCGATTGGTCCAAAGCAACGCGCCCATCGTTTTGTGCCAATCGCTGTATGTCTTTCCTCCTAGTCAGCCACCTTTTGTGACGTCATCATAATGAATGAGCAAGCCCGGTATGTAGTGTAGCCCTGGTGAGACTCAAACTTGGATCTGAGCTGAACGGAACCCTGTTACTGTTAGAGACTTTTATGACGATTTAATTACACAGATTCAGAGTCTAATTAAATCAGATCTGATAAATCTAAATCTGGATCGTGACACTGGGGCCCCTGATTTAGGGGTCCCCCACACTTGGTATGCTGTTTACATAAAGCTGATATTCAGAATGCATTTGACTTTGTTACTGATTATAATCGATATTTTGCATTTTTAGAGTATGATAAGATTAAAAACAAAAAGAAATCGAGCTTGATTATTACAGGGGCACACGATGTATTTGTCCCGGAAATTTACATCTGGATCTAAAAAAATATTTACAGCCAAAGAATGGGGCAGCAAAACACGTAAGAATGGCAAAAAGACGAAAACATTTTTTTTTTGCAAAGACGACTTTATTAGCCATGGCACCCTGCGCGAGGTTCTTTTCTGCGTCTCGACAAATTCTATATTCTTAAAAAAAAGGGGGGGGGAGGAGAGGTTACTATTTTATCTTGCATATGTTTCATCTCCTTAGTTTTTAGTGTCGTTAGTAATAGCCAACCTCGCGCCCTTTAAAGCCGGATTTGTATGTAAAAAAGTAATTGTAACAAATTGTATGGCGGCATTTTTCATTTATCTGAAAATGGCCAAATGACGAGAAAATAATTTGGGAGAATAAAGGCTGGGGCGGCTGCGGTTTTATTAGTCATAGCAACTTGGGTATGGTTTTCTCCCTGCACCCCTACAAATGACATTCTTTTTCAAAAAAAAAAGTTTTAACAAAGAGTTTTATTTTGCGTATTTTTCAAATTATCCTTTCAAATATTATTTGTTTTTAGTATCCCAAGCAGTCGCCCAACCTCGCTTCCTCTAATAATACTAAATTGGATCTGGATGAAAAAGTAATTTTAGCAAAAGTAACAGGCCGGCATATTCCAGTTGCCGCCAAGGACGGCAAAACGCTTAGAAAGCTTTCGCAAAAAGACGAGTAAAAAACTTTTTGGAAGATAAAGCCAGGGTGGCGCCCTGTACGAGATTTGATTTTTTACTGTACCTTTACAAATGCTATACTTAAAAGAAAAAGATTTTACTGAGAATTTTACTTTGGGCATTCATCCCCCAATTTGTGTTTATTGTCCACGGCAGTCACCCCTCGCCCATGACAAAATGGAAAAAGAAGAAAGCTCCATGCTGTGAGAAAAGGGAAAAAAAGAACAGCCTTCGTGGAATATTTTTATGTAATAGAAAGGTCAAAGTGAGGGAATCGTTTGATAATTATCCATGCTGGACAGTGCAATACCGTGTCCAGACGACGTTGAACAGTGTCATATACAGACATGAGTAGGGACTGACCTTGAAAAATGTTAGTGATTCTCCTAAACCACAGGAAGAGATTTAAATGATAGACGGTATAGACGGGATATATTTGGAATGGGAGAAAGAAAATAGCCTAAAACAGTTCGTTTTTTATTCATTTGCTATCTTGTATTGTAGACGAATCTTTTTATCTATTTGTCTATTTTAATGCATTTGGTTCAGTTTTTCTTTTGGATTTTCCGACTGCGAGACTTTTTATACAAATTTCATATATATATACATTTCTATATCAAACAACAAACAAAACCTGCATTTCGCGCCCCCTTCGCCTTCTGTTCTGCTGGCGCCCGGGGCTCCTGCCCCCCCCCCTAGTTTCGGCCCTGCGTGTACTTTCTGATGGGGGAAATCGTATTTCTATAATTATATTACGTAATGAGTTACCACCTAGTAATTCAATTTTCCCATAGGTTAACATGCGATTTCGCTATAGAGTGTGCGTTTGGGGTAGGGGGATGGTGAAGCAGTCCTGTAAAGGTGAATTCAGAAGGTCAATCAAAATGAATGCTAGCATTCATTTTGATGAGAAATGACGAAATTACCACTTTTTAATAAAAAGTATGTAAACATCGCCAGTATATTCTTGCATAAACATCAGATAATTAGGATATATGCGAAAAAGATTTTGTACTGCACCCATTTTCGTTCAAAGGATTCAGAGTGCCCAGTTTATGTTTTTTCAGTATATCACATCAGTATGTTCAAAATGCTAAAGCTTCAACATATGTTTCTCAATACTACTTACTTGATATTTTTTAATGACTTTCATTATGGTGTATTGTATAAAATTAAAGATCCGATTTGCAATAATGTAAGTAGTTTATTTTTTTAAAACAAAAATATGAAGCAAACATCCATTTTTACATCATATCATTTATATTATACAGAGTGCCCAAGATAAAGAGGCCCGGTATACAGAAGTACAAATACTTACTAATTTTTATTTAAAAGTAGTAAATACAGAATATTATGAATAACACCTCCTGTGAATTATTGAATATTCAGTATGTTGTTATTCATAATACTCTGTATTTACTACTTTTAAATAATAATTAGTAAGTATTTGTACTTCTGTATATTGGGCCTCTTTTATCTTGGCCACTCTGTAGAACGTTCCTATGAAAATGGAGTGTGTAGCACTTATAGAGGGAAGTTTGTGTGTCCCTAACACACTAAACTGCATATTGATACAAAAATAGAAAAAATTATGAAAAACAAAATTTTTATTTGAAATTGTCCAAAGCAATGTATTAAGTTATTGTCAAACAAGAACCATAGCCAGAATTTGTATTTGGATTTTTTTCGTAGGAACTGCTTGGCAATTATTCTTGTTAGACACCGGATAGTGGCACAGAGACAGGAGACTGACCGTGAAAATGTTAGCGATTCTTACTACACTGGAAGTGTAGTGTGTGATAGATAGAAGACATAGACATGGTGTATTTGGAATAGGTTAAAAATAGCCTAAGAGAACAGTTCTTTCTTCTTATTCATTTGCTATCTAGTATTTTAGGCAAACCTTTTTATCTATTTGTCAGTTTTAATGCATTTGGTTGTTTTTATTTATTTATTTTTATTTTTCCGGCTACGAGACATTTTTATACAAATTTCACATATATACATTTTTGTATTAAACGACAAACGAAATCTTCATTTGGCGCCTGGAGCACATGGCCCCTCTGCCCCCCCCCCTTAGTTTCGGCCCTGGACATTAGAAACAAATTATATGTTGGATATTATAATTTACAATATTAAGCAACCGATTACAGTGTTAGATTTATTTCATTAAAAATGTGGCTTGGTACTTTCTTGTCCCGACACCCTCAATGGAAAGACATTATTTATTTTTTTGTAAAGGCAGAATATATTTCAGAAAACACTGTCAAAATCGGCGTTATGAATGGAATTTCCAATGCAGCAGCACGAGAAAGGGAAAAAACTTGTTATGTGACAAGAGTCACTTATAAATCAATAATTTATTTATAAATAAAAAAAATGGTAAACGTGTTTAGATTCCAAATCACTTCGATAGTCAGGCCAGCCAATTTTATGGCTTTATGTTTACAATTGAGTCAGAAAGTTTTGCATAGTTGAGCAGGGAATTTGAGAACCACCTTAAATGAATAATGATGCTTACTTAGCCAATATATTTAATCATTTATCTTTTTATCCTTAAATCGTAGTTTTAAAATTAAAAACATTTAAAAATATTATATTTATTATATTTGAACATGGATTATTATTTAATAGTGTATTAGTATTTATCTTAATAAAAAGTTCCAAATTCACACAATCCTTCGAACCAAGGTGTACAGATTAGTGGTTTTCTACTATAGTTCATTATTTTTTTAAAATAAAGTATTTATGTAAATACTCATTGTTTTTCATATATTATAGCATTTTATATATTTTTTCTTAAACTAATTAACTTTTTTGAAATCTGAATCTCTTACAAAAGAAGTATGAAAAAAAAAAAGAAAAAAAAATATTTTTGAAAAAAGTTGAACGTTGTTTTAAAATTTTAACTTAAGAACTTTTTTTTAAAAATCATTTTCCTTCATAAAACCACTTAATATGTCAAAAGGTATAAAATATTCAAATAAAAATTAAAAGGGTACCGAGCCCCTTACCCCATAACTTTAGTGTTTCATAACATTTCCTTTTTGTAAAACAAACAGACATTTCCTAACAGAAATGTGTTATTTCCTTTTAAAGAAGTTCACAATGTTTAAAACAAAAAAAAAGTAATATATTACTATACTTGAATTCATTTCAAAGAGAAAAAAAAAAAAGGCATATTTCATGTTATTTGTGTACCCAAGATAATTAAATGAATAAATCTTATAATAAAACTAATTAACATAAATTCTATTCATTTACCATTTTAGAAAATAAAAATAAATATATATGATAACAATACAAATACACTTAAACGCTTTTAATAAACAGATCTACTAGTTTCGTACACACAATCATTCTCCAGATCAATAATAAACTATTTTAGCAAAAAGTTTTTTCAAATGTTTGGGAAAATAGTTAATTTATAATTATTAATCTTGAGAATGTTGTATGAAACTAGTAGATCTGTTTATTAAACGGTATTTATAAGGCTTTTTGGTGTACTGTTATCACTTTTAGAATATATATATGTATATTTTAATGATACTAAGGGATTTTCTTATAAAATTATTTTCAAAAGTTTTAATTTTAAGAAGAACAATTATAATAACACCCTCAACCCTCCCTAGAACCTTTTATAGGTTATTTACAGTGGTGATGTGTGTTGTCATCTTTAAATTCAGAAAAGTAAAGACAACATGGAACATCTTAAATTTAAGTGAGCATATTTAAAAATATGTTGTTTAGTTTTTATCAGCTTTTTTTTTTTCAATTTTCTCTTTTTCTTAATATGTATAGTGTTGCCATCTATCATTGTTCCATTTTAAAATTTACTTGTATCAGCCAGGAATGTATATAATATACAGTATGGATCCGTTTATCTAAAAACCCAGTTTGACATGTTCATTGCTTGAAACATTACAACATTCATGGTATAACTTGATGCCAACATCTAAGAATTGAAATTGAAGTATATTCAGCTATATATTAGGCGTTTTGATTTTTATGCAGAGGAATTGCTATTTGCAATTGATTCCCATAAATTGCCTTCTTTCAAACTCTAATTAATCTTTGATCTTGATTCTTAATCTGAGTAAATTAATTTCAAATCGGAAATAATGCCACAGTCACACATATTCTACAAATGTGGTCAAATATTTGACCACATCAAATGGATGTTGCTTTAATGTCCAATCAATTATCCAGAAAATCCAATTATCTGGAATACATCTGACACCACCCATTCTGTATAAATGGTTCTGTAATAATTGAGGTGTTTGATTTCAAAAATATTTTTACCATCACTTGAATGTTTTGTTATAAAATGTCTGCATTTTTCATACTCATTCATTCTAAATTAACCCATAAAAACATGAATTTGTTTTCCAAGCTAGAAAACAGCAAATACAATTTATACTTTTTATTTTATCTTTGAAAATACATTTCAGCATTTTAATGTTACAAAATACAGAGTAATATTTTATAAATAAAATTGTACATATTTTGTTCAATTATGACTCTGCTGAAAATTTTTTCTACTAGCAGCATCTGAAAAAAAAAAAAAAAAAAAAAAAAGAGATAAAAAGAATAGCATTGCAATAATAAATAAATAAATAAAAATAAAATCCCCTCTTCCTGGGCTTAGGACCGGTGTTACATTCCAACTTTTGAAAATGACCAAATGTCATGCAAAGGAAGTATATTTCACACTTATGTTTCAAAAATATGATTCGATTTTTAAAGTAACACATTAATCACTTTTTTAAGCTTTTTAAATAGATAATAGATGAATGTTGTTAAGCGATACATAGGTGACCATTATGTATTTTGATATGAAAAACATAATATTAATTAAGAAACTGATTTTTAAAACATTTGATTTACATAGCTTTTTTTAATTTAATTTTTGCTTTTTAAATATCAAGTGAGCAAAAATGTATTCAAAACATGACTTTTTACATAACATACAATGAAAATTAAAATACAGCTGAACTTGGCAAAAATAGCACACATTTGTTGAGATGACTCAAATTGTGAGACGGGGAAAAGTAATGTCAGTCTTAGCACCTGAAAATACAGAATAAATGGTTACAAAAGTAAAATATTGAAACAATACAGAACTTTTATAAAATAAAAAATTTATATTAATAAAAGAAAGTTTTGCTGTGTGTGGGCAATGGCTAGCACAATTTAGCGCAGCTAGAAGTCTGAAGAACTGACCACACAGTTTTTTGTGATACTTCGTATTTTAACATAAATCGACCAAACAATTCTGTACAGTTAAAATTGGAAGACATATCAGAAAGATCGTACTCTTACATCTCAAACACTGCAATCAATTAAAAAATATATATCATTGTTAAACCTTTCATATTTTTTTTAAAAGGGATCATTTTCCTAAAATGACCCCCCCCCCCCCTTCCCAAACTTTTTTCTCACACATACCTTTTGCTTAGGTTTTTTATTTATACATACCCCTTCCCACATAAACCCATTTCAAAATATCATAATTAAGAAACGTATCATAATTAAGAAATTATGGGTTTTTTTCTGTTTTCACAAAAAGTTCCCCCCCCCCTTGGTTCGATTTTGCCCATTAACAAACTTTACCGAGATTTTATGCCTCTTGATTTTATGTATCAGTTTCGAAAAGATGCAGGAGTTGGAACCGCCTACTTCGAAAAATAACTTGTTTGCAGGCGGAGCCGGCAGGGATTTTTTTTGTTTTTAATTTTTTTTTTGCTATAACGGTTGGTCCTATAAAAAACTTGTCAATATAAAAGTTTTAGATAATACTATGAGGATTAATAATAAATTTACACGGATTTGATATCTTGTGAATTGACGAAGCTATGATTTTTTTTCTTCTAAAACCCCCCTTTCACCCCCCCTTGGGGCCATTTTTAATTATATCAAAAATCTGTCATACATAAATTTTCGGCCCTTTTCCTAGAAGTAATAATAACTTTAAACGGATTCGATACGTATAAAAATAAAGAAATTATGAGGGTTTTTCTGTTTTCACAAAAAGCCCCCCCATTTCCCCCCCCCCCCTTGGTTCGATTTTGCCCATTAACGAACTTGACCGAGATTTTATGTATCAGTTTGGAAGAGATTTATGCAGAATTTTTCCAATTATTGTGGTCAGAAAAAAGTGACATAGATAGATAGATATATAAAGTTTTGAACTGGGGGTGGTTTTGGGTTCTGGGAGTCATGATCGGCGTAGATCTGCAAAATTTTTTCAAAATTTCCAACTTAGGTGAGAATGTAATAGGTAGTATTTCTTACGAAATCTACCTAAAAGTGGCTACTAAAAAATTGTTCGTCAGCGGACACCTTATGGCCACTGTCCTTCAAGATAAGAAAATTTTTTTGCATTTCATCAAGGATTCTACTTTTGCTGGTTGAAATATGTTTAGATAATGGCAATAGAATATCTCAGGTAGGGGAACGCTGTGTTACGGTTTTGACTACAAAATGAAGTTTGTTAATGCCCAGTAATTCATGTATTGGCCAGAGCGCCATCTATTGTCTGCATTTGAAATTAAAATCGAACACTTTTTTTTAGATATAACTTTTTTTTAGCTACATCTATATAACAAAAGCGCAGAGCATTTAACTGTCATCAACAATTCCTGGAATGTCCGTTTTACTTTTTCATATGCCAAACATATGTATTTTTTGTACCATTGTTGAGTCTATCCTGATTGTTAATTTTGTATTGTTGCACCTTACAGACAAATATTGTTACATCATCATTATAAACAATGTTATCACTTGTGATGATTTTCTAAACACGAAAGATTCTTTCATCGTGAACATTTAAAATATTATACCATGGACGTAATCGTTCACAATGTAGCCTGTAATTTAAAAAAATGCGAATTGTGTTTAGAAATCTTGATTAAGTATTTTTACTGTTTCTTTTTCTTTCTTTCCAGTTGCTTTATGTTTTAAAAAACAGCAAAATATATTTTTCTAATGCATTTAGTGATAATATTTTTCATAATTGGGATCTATTTCAAATTAGCAAATCTTAACTAACATTTTTTTTAGAACAACAGGAATAACATACATGAAAGTAGGTGTGATTTTAAGAAATGTTATTTGGAACAGATTGAAAGTGCTACTTCAATTTAACTTAGTTTCTCATCAAATGACACAATAAGATTTTTTTAATGATACATTGTAACGCCAAGTTTCTATTTTTGCCAGCATTTAGAGGTATGATTTTTTAAAATTCAATTTTTATCAAACGAAATCACTTGCGTTTATCTTTTTTTCTGAGAGCCTCAGAAACGACCGTCTAGACAGGCGAAGCCCGGCTAGTTTTAAAAGAAATGCTGCGTTGTTTTTTTTATCGAGTTTTTTAATAATAATAAAAAAAAACACGAAACATGAACTATTTTAAGAATTTGTGAAATATTTATAATACGTTTTACAAACTGCAAATATATTTTTTTTTCAACAAAAAATATTAATTCTTATTCAAGACAAGCCTAGAACAGTTAATTTTTTTTCTTTTAAATTTTACTGTACTCAGATAATTTTAAGTAATTAAGACAGTACTAATAGTACAATCTAGATACAAATTGTGGACACGATTTATTTAGATTATTCAGTTTAATTTTCATAAATATTTCATGGATTACTTTTTTTTTAAATTAAAACAAATCCTGCAATGTTTAAGCGTTTTTTATTTTTTATTATTAAAAAAACATAAGGATTTTTCAGTTTAAAGAATTTGAGAAATATTCATAATAAATTTTACTAACCTACAAATAACTAAAAATTATTATTTATTTTTTCAGCTGTATGAGAAATAAATAATTCCCATTCAAGACAAATCCTGAAGCAAAGTTTTTTCTTTTAAGTTTACTGTACTGAACAAACTATTTAAAGTAATTAAGATAATATCTAGGTAAATTTATTAACATTTCTTTTCTTTTTTCAAATCCAAATATAAGTTGATGTCTATGCCTACAGGGCATTTGATCAATATATTTCAATAAATTAAAACTTCTGTCCCTATGTTTGTGCATTTAAATATAAATGACATAAAGATAAGCAGATTTTTGTAAGAAACAATCAGCAAACATTTTTAAAGACAAGAGAACAAACACAAAACATAATTTCAAGAATTCAAGGAATTAAACATCTGAAATTTAACTTTTGCTGGTGCTGCCATCTGTCGCTTCAGTATAAAAATAACTCCATATTTAAAAAGATTTAATTTCAAATGGTTCTGTCAAAATCCTTAAATAAAGCTTTTATATCATGAGACTTTTAAACAAGACTTTGGACAAAAATAACTGACTTTTTTGTTATAGAAATATTTAGCAGATACAAGGTCTGATTTTATATACTTGCCTTAAATATTTCATTTAAAAGTGCCTGTTTAACATAGTGTCAAAGTTTATTACAATTTTTTTTTATGAAACTTTTGTATAGACTCTTAAACAAGACTTTTAGAAGGAATTGAAAGAAGTTATTTCAGACCTTGTGTTACTCACTCATTTTTTTTTTTCAAATAAAAATCAGTTAAATATTAAATCAACATTATATACTATATAAACATACATTAGGAGCAGAAAACAATGATAGATTTCTGATACTCAATTCATTATTCAGTCTTTCGGCTTTCACATAGTCCGTGTCACATCCGTATACAAAACAGTTCCGAGCCATATGAAAATATAATGTAAAAATAATTTATAAAGGAAATAATAACACACTCGTATAGCAAACAATGTTAATTTGAAGCTGGTACAGACCGCAGTGCTGCATGCGCCCACTTTGGTGTTAGGCCCAAGTTTGCTTGGAGGATGCCATAGGCGAAATTTCTCCTAATCTATTTATATCTCCCCGGTTTATATTAACATTTATTTGGTTATATTGTTTGGTTGTATTATTTTGGTTATTTTATTTGGGCTATTTAATTTTAGATGAATACTAATTGAAATTAACAAAATTTTGCTGTTTAGAACATTTAAATAAGAAAGTGGCCACTTATAAAACTGCTACTACTGGCCACTAATGAAATTTCCAAGTTTTGCCCTTTACATATCAGACGACTAGATTTACATTACCAGGGGTCTGTCCAGCCTTTTTTCCCAGGGTCCTGTTTTTGTGAAATTGTGAACAGCTTTTTATATTTGTGAAAAAACTAATAATAATTTTGTGAATTTGAAATGATCGTTATAGTCAGGTTCTTATATATACATTTTTAAGAAGATATATGGATGTAAAATACATATATTTTCTATATATATATGTAAAAGTAATAGGTCAGATTTTACTTTTAAATGATTAATTTGTGAAATGTTCGGTTTAAAGATGGAAAAATTTTGTGAAAAACCTATTTTTAAGACAAATAATTTTGTGAAGGGTCCTGTTTTAGAGAAAATAATTTTGTGAAGGGTCCTGTTTTAGGGAAAATAATTTTGTAAAGGGTCCTGTTTTGAAATGAGAAATTTTGTGAAGAGTCCTTTAAAGGACCCAATTTTTTCCTAAACAAATCCCTGATTACATACAAAATTTCCAAATGTTTAAGACATATACAGGTATTAAAAAAAAATCTCTCAGAAAAAAAAAAAAAAAAAAAAAGGTGAAAAAGCAGGACTTTGGAATGGCTTCTCTCTGCTTTGACTCATGTTTCATCACTAAATATAAAGAGAGCTTTGATACATTTATATTTATAACTGATTACAATTTCAGAGAGTTTGGAAGATGAGAACTATTCTTTTATTAGAACAGAAGAATAAAGGAACATTATACAACTGTGAATACCATACACTTCCTCAAATCTGTGTCATTTGGGACCAGAGGTTATGCAGATTTCTGGTCACTGGTTTGGTTATATTTTTAAATCAGTAATTTGAATGTAATAATGCACTCAAAATTATAATGAATGCTTACAATAACTTAAAATATTAAAATAATAATGTATAAAGTAGTAAAAATTAAGAAAATTTAAATATTAAAAGTACATAATTAATAATGCATAATTTAATAATGATGAGATAAAGTTTTCTTGAAATATTCAATGAGATTTACCTCATAAAGGTGCACAAATAATTTACATCAACATCTTAAAATAATTAAGTTTTATTTCATGTTTAACCAGACTTAACTAAAAAAGCTTTATTAATACATAAATGTATTTGGTAAAAAGATCATGATCACCACTGATATCAGCACTCTATCGTGAATAATTTTCTTGGAAATAAATTTAAACTTCCTATATGAGAACACATGAGTTGTCATATTAACCAGAAATTACATATTAAAAAGGATACAGAATATAAAAATAAAACAAATCTTGAATTTTCCCCCTACATTTTCACCAAGTTTCACTGTTTACATCTGCAACAATGTGCAAATTTTAGGCATTTGTAGATGATTTTAAGGTCATGGGATTTGAGATAATATACTGTATATAGTATAAGAAATATTGCAATTATTGTAAAATCTACAACAGTACAATTAAGAAAAAGTTTTTAAAAAAAGTTTATGCCAAGCATACTTTTACTTACCCATCATACGTAGCAGGGCTGCGGAGTCGGTGGGAAAAATGACCGACTCAGACTCCTGAAATTTTAAAGGAACTGACTCTGACTCCGGGACGTCTGAAGTACTAGTATTGCCTGTTGATTCCTATTATTCAGATTGCTTTATTGCTGTCATTTGTTTTGAAATAGTAATAGTCGCTTTATTAAATTTGTCATTAAATAAAGAAAATATTACTACAGTAGAGCGCCACTAATCCGCAATCAATTTATGAATGTAAACAAAGAAATTTCATTCTTGAAATGGTGACAAAATTTTGAATTTTGAAATTTTTTTTCACCAATTTTAACATTTTTCTTATCTTTATATATATAGTATTATATATCATATAACATTCTTTTTTATAGTTTAAAATGAAAGCACATTTAATTAGTATATTATTTTATATATTCATTTCTTCATAAAATACTTGTAAATTACAATTTGAGCTTTTGTGATTTCTTTTTATGATAAAAAATCCTTACTTAGACAATATATTTTATAATTTATTCATTTTTTCATTAAATCATAATTATAAAATTGAAAAACACATAAAAGAATACATATATATTGCTTTTGAACTTTTACTTAAAGATAAAATTCAACACTATAAACCAAATGTCTTAAAATAGACAACAATTGATGCTATATTTAAAAAATTTAAAAAATAATAAATTTATTTTTTACATAGTTATTATTTTATCTATATATTAAAATGTGTAATTTATTTATTTTTTAGTATTAGCAATCTAAATTTGTCCAAAATATGAATTTAAAAAAATGTAAACAAAGATTAAATAGACATGGCCTGTAATCCGCACAACACTTGGAACCAAGCTTTGCGGATTAGCGGCTTTCTACTGTATTTAAAAAAAAAAATGGCAGCAATCAAGCAATCAGAATTAAAAAAACTCGGTACTTTTCGGTTAGCCGGGCGCCAGTGATATATATACAAGTATATATACGCACACACACACATATACACATATCTACGTATACATATAGATACATACACATATATATACATATATGCATGTATATATATACATATATATGTATATACATATGTATTTATATATGTACATATATCACTGGCGCCCGGCTAACCGAAAAGTACCAAAAACTCAACTGGCAACACTGCAACCTGCTGTTACATGACCTGTTTAAAATTGAAGTATATGATATGTATATTTTTGAATGAATTATGGGTATAAGCTGTAATAGATAGTCAAGACGAGGACTCATTTATTGCAGCGGCAAACTTCTGACAGTATTTTAGCATAAAAAGTTTCACCTTTTTTTCACCAAAATATGGGGGAAAGGATGTTTAATTTTGGTTTTATATCTATTCCTGCAGAATAAAATTTTACAATTTAAGCATCATTTTGGGGTCTCCAGAACCCGAAAAATTATGGGGGAATGCAAGAAAAATAAAAATTTTACTATTTTAGATTTATTCTGTTCTCACGGTTTCATAAAAAAAGGGGGAAGAATTTTTATATTTTTGGCATTTTGGGTCCTGCAGACCTGAAAAATCTAAATATTGAAATCTAAAGAAGTAAATAAAATGGAAATTTTACTATTTCAGATCCCGCTGACTTGGAAAAGAAAATACAAAATGTTGTAATTTTGGAGTTATTGTGTCTTCCAGACCCGAAAAATTCCGATGTAAGGGAAGGAAAATAAAGAGGAAAATTTTGTATTTCCTGCATTAACTTTATAATTTTGTCTTTATTTCGGGTCTGCAAAACCTGAATATCGAAAGGAGAAAAATAACTGAAATTTCACTATTTCATCATTATTTTGAGTACTGCAGACTCAGGGAAAAAAAAATTGTAATTTCACTTTTTTTTTTGGGGGGGGGGGGGGGGAATTCTATGCACACGAAAAAAAGGGGAGACAATTTACTACAATTTCAGCATTACTCCTGGTCCTACAGACCTGAAGAATCTGAAACAAGGAACAAGCAAACAAAAGGGAAAATTTTTCTATTACAAAGATATTTTGGATTCTGTGGACTCTAAAAAGAGCAGAAACTTCCAATTTTCGCATTACCTCGGGTTCTGCAAACCCCAAAAACCGAGAGAAAGTACTGCATACTAATATAAAATATAAACTAGAGATTTCAATTAAAAGCAGTTTTCATATACACTGTAAACTGGACAGTATACTGGGCCTGTTTAATCTGGATTTCCTTGTATATATAGTCCAAATATAAAAATAATAATTCAGTTTATAAATTTAAAATTACATAAAATTGGTTTAATTTCACTTCAAACTGTCTAAAAAACAAGCTGGAGTCTGACTGTTTTTTAGTGACTCCGACTCTTTTGCCCAAAAATAGGCCCGACTCCAACTCCGCAGCCCTGATACGTAGTATAGGGGTAAGTCTTGTAATCGTTTTGAAAATCAAAAAATATTTTTTGATGGATTTACATGTTTCAGACACTGGAGATTCCGAAAAACATATTTTTAGAAAAAAAATTTGCTGTCCATCTGTAAACGCTCTATCTCCTAAATAAATTGAGATAGAGACTTGAAATTTGGTGTGTACTTAGTATGTAATAATGGAAAAAGCTTATTGAATTTCAGTAACCTCGATTATCTGGAACTATTTTGTTTCGGACTCTTACGCTTCATCTGATGCAGTAAACCGTTAGTTACAGATGCACCACGCTTGATAGAAACCTGGAGCGAACTGCACATGGGTGAAAATGGCTAGTCTATGTCGAAAACGGGGAAGTCCGTAAGCCGTAAGTACGCTGCCCAAGATAAAAAGTGATGATTTCAGCTTCTTTTGCCGCGGCTATTCTCCCTACAGTGTGAATGGAATCGGCTTGGCATTCTGCCAACCGGGGTTCTTAGAAGTGTGGTTGAACAGTAATATGATTAACAATTTTGGAGTTATAAATAAGGATGTTTATTTTACACAATTCAGTAATAGAGCATTTAAAGTTTGACATCATCAAGCCACGATTTTATTCGAATTGCAATGCATTTTATAAATAGTTTACACATATTTGATTTCATATTTTATATTATGCATACCCATGATGGGTAAGTATTAAGGTAGCCCCCAACGACTAGTTTTAAAATCAAAGAAATAAATAAATGTAACACGCATATGATAGAACACATATTTACATTCTACTTGGACCAGATATAAGAAAGGGCAACAGTGCCTCATGAGTTATGCAACAATTTTGAATTAAGTATCATAAAAGTCTTATGCAATAGAAATAGAAGTGTGATAAATTATACAAAAACAATAAACACATACTTTTGGCAAAGCTTTCTCCCTGCTAGATGAGTTGCTGAACAGAGCTTTCTCTGATTTACTCGCTGGTGTGCCCAAGTAGTCGAAAAAATATTGCTTGTGTGTATAATTCAAATGGACCAATACACAACAGCAATATTTATTCAACTTGCCACAATGCTGTACAGAGGTAGTTCCCATCAGAGAACAGCAGTATCAGCTGTGGTTAATACTTTAGACGATGGCTCCTGGCACACAAAATCAGTGGTGCAGAGAGTATTCTCACTTGGAAGGAGACATGCCACAATAGGTCAGACTGCTGCCCATGTAATGTCTTGTCAAATGGAAGCTGCACAACTGGGCAAACTCAATGCCTTCAGAACCTGGTCTATGTCTACATCCTCCAAGGTACATCAATTAACAACAAAATTGGATCTAAAAAAATTTGTTTAAAAAAAAGTTTAATAAAACAGAAATAGATTATAAAATTTTCATTTAAAAATACTCAAATATATTACATATGAAGCAGATAATCATTTCAGGATCGCTCTAAAATATTGTTCATTAAATTAAAATTTAATAAAAAATATTTACACAATTTTCATATTTATTTCAAAATACTCATAAAATTGTTTTCTTATCTATTACTACACCTATACTTGATTATCTTTAAGAATACATAAATTACAGTGGATCAGTTCACGCCACTTATGATTGACTTACATAACCGAAAAAAAAAAAGCTACCTAACTGTTCGGTTGATATTGAATATTTAAAATTCATATCATGAATGAGTCCTGACATTGTAAACATATATTAGAACTTTTTAAATAAATATATTGTTCAGATGGACAAAAAATAAAGATCCTGGGCTGAAAAGTCAGGGGTCTATTTAGGGTTCCTTCACAAATATCCATTTAATAAAACAGGCCCTTTACAAAATTCCTCTTAACTAGTAAATCTACAGATCAGAGGCCTCAACGTCAGCTCTACAAATCATTGTTCATTAATCTCACTAATTTTTAATATAATCTGCATAATATTTGATAGCTTAAAATTAAATTTTTTAACGTTATTTATACATTTATAAGAATATAAGATTTATTGAAAGGTCCAAAAATTTTAGAAGTTTCACATTAAACACAATTTTATGTCGGATAAATGATCAGATAAACTACTTATTACTGTATTTTTTCAGAATAAGATTACATATCTTCAGGGGGGTGGCCCCCGAACCCCCCCCTCCCCGTTGTCACTTTAATTTTATATTATCAATTTCCAGTAATTGTGCGCTTTCATTAATCGAGTGTATGTCTGAGTGCATTTACTATTTTAATTTCATTAAAATTAACCATCTCTTTATACAGGAGGTTTTTTCCTATCCTTAAAAGAATACTTATTTTTCAATCACTAAATATCATATGTTGCTAAAATTGAATAAAATTCCGTGTATTAAAAGATGCTTATACAAATGTAAATTTCTCTTATGAGACATATTCCATTTTCACATTCAATGTTTTTATATTTTTCGTTTGGAAAGCCGATTTGGTCATCTTTCTTTAGTAGTTAAAATAAATTCTCATCTATTTCATTAGAAAAAGCATATTAAAAAATTAAATCACCCGAAAATTCGCTATTTTGTTAATAACATTTCGCGTCAAAATAACTCACTTGAATTTTCCTTTGTTGATATTCTTTGAAATACAGTTGCTTAGCAACCATTTAATGAAAGAGAAAAAGTAAATGCATTGGAAATTTTTGTAAAAAATGAGAAATTAAAATTTTCATATCTTTCAAATTAATGCGTATAATTTCCCAATAATTTATACAATTAATTTAGAAATTCCAATAAATATATTGGGAAATTTTCAAACCTATCAAATTAAATTAAGATATCCATTTCGTAAATTTAATATCCATAATTTAGCATTTACAATTATCCCAATGCGTGATTTTATTTTCGCGGAATGTTAAAATAAAAAAATAGTCTGACTTCCTATTGAAAAGCATTATGACTTAAAATAAAATGTTCTATATTTTTCGAACGAATGAACCAAATTTAACCCAAAACTATACAGCTAATTCCGGGTACCTCGCCAACATACCCACCAAAAATCAACCTAATCGGACCCTTTTTGCGGCAGTTATCGCGGAACAGACAGACAAACAAACAAACAGACAGAAACCAAAAACTTTTCGGGTCTCAACAGTAAGCCTTCACTGACGTTTCGGCAATAAAACAGGCCCTTTACAAAATTCCTCTTAATAAAACAGGCCCTTCACAAAATTTCTCTTGATAAAAATTCCTCCCTTCAAAAAATTCCATTCCATAAAAACATACCTACTCTCCATAAATTATTTTTATTTTGTTGTTAGGTTTTTAAATTAGTAATTTGCAAAGTTAAGAAGTTCACCAGGAAGGAAAACTTTAGCAGAAGGACTTAAAGAAGTTATTTAAGTGTTTGGTGTGAATTTGAGTAACTAGATTTCCTTTTTTGTAACAAAAATATTTATTTTTTACAAAATGGGCCCCAAGAAAAACAACTTGCATCAACCCATGAAAGTAATGTGTAATACACACACACACACACAGTTCCACAGCCCATATGTAAAGTGAGAAATAATTATCTTCTTCAATCAAAATGTACCTTACAAATTATCGCACACACTATAAAAAATATTATGTGTCAGATCTACATCTAGTACACCAACTAGAAACTCAGATGGAGTAAAATAATGTGATTAAATGGTGAAAATTTGATTGCTTTAACCACTGGCTATAAAAGCAAGCTATCGCTGGTATTCAAAACAGAGGCATTTAGTTATTAATTTATATTAGGTTGAATTACTCAAAAAGGAATTAATACAAATGGTAATTTTATCAACTTTTGGCAGTTTTATGGGCCAGTCATTTCTTCAAGAATAAAATATTTACTGCTGCACTGTTATGCTTAGTAGCCATTTTGAAATTTCTTGATGATGTAGTTTGGTTATGATAGTAAGAAAGTTTGGATTATTCAAATAAGAGGTGAGTTTTAATTCAGCATATTGCATGCAATAATTATTCTGAATAAATTTTCTACTTTTTTTCAAAATAATGTAAAAATTATATACTTTTCTTAGAAACAAGACCAAATAGGGTAAAAGAATTAGACAACTAGGCTTAACAAACAACAACAACAAAATTATGGTAGATGTGTCAGTATCAGTAATGGACACCCTACAGGAATTTCTTTAAAATATATTTTTTAATTGATAGTTAAAATTATTATATTCCAGATTTTTTTTAAATTATTATATTATTCTATCAACATTTAACCATTTATTTAATCACACATCTTAATGTGAATAAAAAATTAATTGTAAATAACAAAAATAAATCAAAATACCAGTAATGGACATCCAGCAAAAAGTACAGATAATTGTTTTATGATTGTATTTAGAACCAGAATTTAATGAGAACATACTAATGAAACAAAATTAAAGTCATTTTCAAATAAATTTAATAATTTGAATATCAATAATATAATATTTATGAGAATAATTCATTGTGTAAATTAATTTTGTCATTATCACAAGATCAATATTTTAACTAAACTAACTTAAATAGAAGATTTGAAATACTAAATTTTAAGGAATAAACTTTATCAAAGTATTGTGACAATGGGGTGGGAGGGTGTTAGAAGTTAATAAAATAAAAAAAGTAAATGCCTTGGAGTACTAGTGAATGGAATCTTATTTCCTATTATTCTTAACAGTTAAACTTCCTGACACTACTTGGTATAGCACTCGTAGTAATTAGCATTAAAAATATGAAACTGTGGGTTGAATGTTTTAAATACCAAATAAAATTATTTCAAAATAAAACTGCAGAATTGACATTTGAGGCCTCTGATCTGCAGATTAACTAGTTTTATTACTACTGCAAATTTAATTGATATTAGTTTTATATATATATATGTACAGTGTTTTGCCAGAGATGAATAATCAAACATTTAAGACAGAAAATAATAATTTTTAACAACTTGTGCAACTTAATTTTTTAAAAATTTAAACAAGAAGGGATCAAGACCCCTGAATTCCCCCTTTCACTATGACCTACTCTGCTTCTAATTGGTTTGGTTGATTGCCAGATTATAAAATATGCATGGCACAGTTTAAAAAAAAAGTGATTACAATCTTAAAAATTTTATTAATTATGAGAAATTAATAAAAGCAGCTATTTATAAACATTTTTTTTTGCTTCCTGACTGGTTTGATTAAGAGTGCCAACAAAAACCCAGATTAAAAACATGCAAAGAGAAGTTATAAATGGAAAAAAAAAAAAAAAAAAAGAGCTAAATTTTTATTGGTTATTTTATTTTATTATTTTAACTTTATAGGGTGTCCACTATTGGCACATCTACTCTATAATTCCATTTCTTACCAGTTGGATCATTTAAACATATAATTTAATGCAACCAACATTTTTTTTAAAAGTTGAAATAGTTTATATCTCTTGTAAACTAAGTACTGAACAAAAGAAATTATCTACTCTTTCTATAACTATTTTATTTGGATCTTTCATGCACCTACATTTTGAATATTTTAAAAATAGATGCAAATTATTTTGTTTTAATAAATTCTAGAAAATATTTTACTGGCCGAGACCAAGTACTCAATACACCACTATGTAACATGTAACAGATCTGTGAAATTAATAAAAGAAAGTAATTCAGAAAATATAAAGATCGATATATTTACATTCCTTTGTATTGGTATAATCATCATTCCTGTAAAACAGTATACAATTTCTACATCTTAAAATTTACAAATAATCTTTTGACAAGATTACAAGAAACAAGACAAACTTATTGCAAATCTACAAATCTTTCTCTTCATACAGATATGTTTCCTGTGGCAATTTCTCAAACGGATAAATTTATCCCCCATCACTTCGAAACAACTGATAAAAAACACACTCATAAGTAAGTCATAAATGAAAAAAATCAGAGAACTGCTAGAGTTGTAATATTCAATATAAGATGTGCAGTTTGCCATTGGCGATATTTCTGATTTTGCAGATTTCTCTAATTGGCAACAAGAGTGCTGAAAGTGTATACACTTTGTAGTAATGCAGTTTGGAAGAGATTTGTGCAGAATTATGGAAGTTATTGTGTCCATAAAAAAGTGATATATATAGATAGATAAATGAAGTTTTAAACCGGGGGGGGGGGGGGGGGGGTTCTAGGGGTCATGATCAGTGAAGATCTGCAAAATGTTTTCAGAAATTCAAACATAGGTAGTACTATATAAATCTACCTAAAAACATGGCAGAATTTTTTTAAAATTGGGATTAAAGATTTAAAACTGTTTACTAGGGAAGGGACAGAGAGTGAAGTATATTTTGGTGAAGAGGAGGGTAAAACAGATTATTTATTTATTATACTAGAAATCAACAAATACGGTAGAAGATTTTTTTTTTAGAAAAATAGTTAAATTTTGTATGTGAAGGGGAGGGTGCAAAGAGGAGAAGAAGATATTTTCAAAGTAGAGATATAATTTAGGTGGCAAATTATCTATTTATACTCAAAAGCAACAAATGTGACAGATTTTTTTTCCCTCTTTAAAGAGTTTTATGGCTGGTGAAAAGTAAAAAAAGATTTTATCTTTTAAATATTATTCTCACTTTAAAACAGTGAGAACCCTGCTCATATTATTATAAATTTTGAAACTTATAATATTAGTTTCATATGACTATCTTATATTAAATAAATAATGCTGCATTAACAGGAAAATTTAAAAACACAGAATTTACACACACTTATAGTTTTACCTATTTTACCCTCACCCACCTTCTATGTGGTATTGAGTTTTGCACCGAGGGGTGTATAAACTGGGAGCCAATGAGCCGATTGTCACCACTAAATTTTTATCAGTATTCTTGCCTAAATTTTATTCTATACTTCGTCTAAATTGTATTAGTAATATTATTAGACGAAGAATACTAAAAATTGAGTGCTGGCAATCGGTCCAGCCCAGATTTTAACACCCCTGTTTGCACCAATCTTAAAAATAACCAAAATGGCATTTAAAAAAAGCTAATTTCAGTGAAACAATTTATCATGACCGAAAACAGGCGATGCATTTGTGTTTACGATTATTAATAACACGTAATAGAAAAGAAAATTAAATATAAGAAAGAAATAACTAATTAAATAAAGTCCTCCTTCATCCACAGAAAATAATATAATTATCAATAAAAACCAAAAGGTATATTCAAAGTATATTAAGAAATCAGTGTACAATAGCACGTGCAAGAGGGATAAAAAAAAAATAACAAAACGTATATT
The DNA here is from genome assembly GCA_963931845.1 of Maratus michaelseni. Classification (NCBI taxonomy): domain Eukaryota; kingdom Metazoa; phylum Arthropoda; class Arachnida; order Araneae; family Salticidae; genus Maratus; species Maratus michaelseni. Next base: position 65,192,663 of record OZ007595.1, read on the forward strand.
ATTAATCCTTATTAAACAATGAGATACTTATGCAAACAATCATTCTTACCTGACAATAAATAAAACAGATATTATGAACATACATTAATTAAAATCAATAATAATGAATCAAAAGCTAACCTACCAGAAGCAACGTGAAGCAGTAATATGATTATACGCAACGCAAGCTTTGTATTTTCGCTAGCCAAGCCGAAAATATCGCCAAGTTAGTGACCCACGTCATCTAAGTGAACACGTCATCGATGACGTAGGTCACTAACTTCTGGTGATTGGTCTTACCTCTATTCTGCAACTCTTTTAGCGCAAGCAAACCAGATTTCATAGCGTGGAAATATTTATTGATTTTCAATGATTGAGTTGATTTTTTTAATTAAATGTTTATGAATAATTTAAAAATTCATATAATCATTTACAATTTTCTAGGTCATGGGACTAAAAAAATTCGGTCAGTAGTTGAACTAGCATGAGAAAAAATAGAAAGAAATGAAAATCGTCGCTTGTTTTTGTTGCTTTTGATTTGAAAATAAGAAATATACACATATTTCTTTTTGATTTATTAGTTTTCATTATAACTGAAACGGTTAGAGAGTTTAACTGTTCGTAAAAAAAATTGTAGTTTCGGCTTCAATCTGGCAGCATATCGTTATATAAATATAAACAATGATTTGAGCTAGATGTAAACAATGAAATAAGCGTTACCTCTGGGGGTGCCAATCCAGATGCAGGTCTCTCATTTGGAATTAGTTCAAAATTAGGAGACCAGTTTCTGTGTTATATGGATCATTCGAGACAACTATAGGTCTCAAAGCAATCTTCTTCAATTCAGATCATCATGTCAGCTGTATAGAAATAAAAGAAAACTGCCCAGTTAAACTGACGGCATTGAACTCACAGGCTATTCACACTAACTGTAAATTATATTCTTATTTCAAAGAATTTGAAATAAGCCCTCGAAAAATGAAGAAATCGACAATATATTAAGGGGAGGAACCATCCCCCCGTTTCTCCTTCTTATAATTAACCAATGAACCCCTAAAACTAATCAGAGAAGCGCCTTACTACAATGAACCTATATACAAAATTTGAAGAAAATCGGATAATTCTGCATGAAAAATCATTTATCTAAATTAAGGGGGGTTAGCTCCCCCCGTTCCCCCCCTTTATAGTTAACCAATGAACGCCCAAAACTAATCAGGGAAGCGCCTTATCACAATGAACATATATATAAAATTTGAAGAAAATCGGATAATTCTGCTTGAAAAACCCATTTATCTATATTAAGGGGGGTTAGTCCCCCCCCCCGTTTCCCCCTTTATACTTAACCAGTGAACCCCCAAAACTAATCAGGGAAGTGCCTTTCCACAGTGAGCCTATATACAAAATTTGAAGTAAATCGGATAATTCTGCATGAAAAACCCATTTATCAAAATTAAGGGGGGAGGGGTAGCCCCCATTTCCCTCCTTTACACTTCACCAATGAACCCCCAAAACTAATCAGGGAAGCCCTTTACCACAATGAGCCCATATAGAAAATTTGAAGAAAATCGGATAACTCTGCGTGAAAAATTCATTTATCTAAATTAAGGGGGGAGGATTAGCCCCCCGTTAGCCCCTTTATACTTAACCTATGAACCCCCAAAACTAATCAGGAAAGAACCTTATCACAATGAACCTATATACAAAATTTGAAGAAAATTGGATAATTCTGCATGAAAAAACCATTTATCTAAATTAAGGGGGGTTAGCCCTGTCCCGTTCCCCCCCTTTATAGTTAACCAATCAATCCCCAAAACTAATCAGGGAAGCACCTTATCACAAGGAACCTATAAACAAAATTGGAAGAAAATCGGATCTCTGCATGAAAAATTCATTTATCTAAATTAAGGGGGAGAATTAGCCCGCCTCCGTTAGCCCTTTTATACTTAACCTATGAGCCCCCAACACTAATCAGGAAAGAACCTTATCACAATGAACCTATATACAAAATTTGAAGAAAATTGGACAATTCTGCATGAAAAAACCATTTATCTAAATTAAGGGGGGTTAGCCCCCCCCCCCCGTTCCCCCCCTTTATAGTTAACCAATCAATCCCCAAAACTAATCAGGGAAGCACCTTATCACAAGGAACCTATAAACAAAATTGGAAGAAAATCGGATCTCTGCATGAAAAATTCATTTATCTAAATTAAGGGGGAGGATTAGCCCGCCCCCGTTAGCCCCTTTATACTTAACCTATGAGCCCCCAACACTAATCAGGAAAGAACCTTATCACAATGAACCTATATACAAAATTTGAAGAAAATTGGACAATTCTGCATGAAAAAACCATTTATCTAAATTAAGGGGGGTTAGCCCCCTGTTCCCCCCCTTTATAGTTAACCAATCAATCCCCAAAACTAATTAGGGAAGCGCTTTATCACCTATAAACAAAAAGGAACCTATAAACAAAATTGGAAGCAAAACGGTTATTTCTGTCAAGAGTTATCGTGTTACGTACATACGTACATACATACAGAACGGGCGGGCACATAAGCTCTCAGGCTTTGATAGCCTGTGAGCTAATAAAATTTGAAGAAAATCGAATAACTCTGCATGAAAAATTCATTTATCTAAATTAAGGGGGGAGGATTAGCCCCCCCCCCCCCCCGTTAGCCCCTTTATAACCTATGAACCCCCAAAACTAATCAGGAAAGAACCTTATCACAATGAACCTATATACAGAATTTGAAGAAAATTAGATAATTCTGCATGAAAAAACCATTTATCTAAATTAAGGGGGGTTAGCCCCCATTATCCCCCCTTTATAGTTAACCAATCAATCCCCAAAACTAATCAGGGAAGCGCCTTGTCACAAGGAACCTGTAAACAAAATTGGAAGAAAATCGGATAACTCTGCATGAAAAATTCATTTATCTAAATTAAGGGGGGAGGATTACCCCCTTTATACTTAGCCTATGAACCCCCAAAACTAATCAGGAAAGAACCTTATCACAATGAACCTATATACAAAATTTGAAGAAAATTGGACAATTCTGCCTGAAAAAAACCATTTATCTAAATTAAGGGGGGTTAGACCCCCGTCCCCCCCCTTTATAGTTAACCAATCAATCCCCAAAACTAATCAGGGAAGCGCTTTATCACAAGGAACCTATAAACAAAATTGGAAGCAAAACAGTTATTTCTGTCAAGAGTTATCGCGTTACGTACATACATACAGAACGGGCGGGCACATAAGCTCTCAGTCTTTGATAGCCTGTGAGCTAATAAAAAGCTGCTCACCACGCCCTTAGGCCAAACCAACCAACCAACCAAAATAAACAATGAACTTAGAAATATGTATCTATTTCTATGTTCATGATACTGTCTCGTTTGTACAATGATCTCTAACTTTTTAATTTTTTTATTTAAAGAAGACTTAACATAGCTTGGGGGTTGGGGCCATATGTACTTGGTTGTTGTTCAGTATTGTATACATTTACATCTGAGTATTCGCAATTTGCCAACATTTGTATGCAACTTAATAGGAGTGTAATGTTACAAATTATTTAATTTTTCATTAAATCTATCCATTTTGCAAATAAGCATTATATCATAACTTGATATTTGATAAGGGCATGCTTTTAAATTAACTAAAAGTCGGTTTAGGATCCGCAAAATTATGGAGCCCAAGGCCCGGGCATAGGTGGAAATCAGGCCCTGTTTAAACTACTGTTAGAGTAATTTTAAACGATTAATTTAACATGAACAAAATTTTCTGAAATACTCCCAAGAGCGAGGTTCTTGGTTAGGCCACCATTATGTGCCACTGCAAAAGACCAGAAAATCACAATTGCAATATTGATGATTTTAATAAATGTGCTATCCGACAAATTATTCAAGACTTTTATGTTAATTAAAAAAAAGTTTCTTCTATTTCAAAATTATTACCAATATTGAGAGAAGGAATTGAATTCAAATAGCAGTGAGAATTTCTAAGAAAAATTTTACATTCAATGAATTTCCATTGGAAAAAAAGCAGCAGTCGCAGAAAAATTCTGATGGAAAGGCCTGACATTGTATTTTGGCGAAATCGGTATCTGCGGGAAATGAAAAAAACATAGAAGTAATAACCAATGCATTGTTTACATTGATGAAACTTGGATCCATAATCCATAGTAATTTAACATTTGGAAAATGTTGGCTAGATGAAAAAATTATGGGTATTGAAGTAGACACAAACTCTAAAAATCACCTTATAGTGGTGCATGCCGGTTCCTCTAGTGTGTTTATTACTGGAGTTGAACTTGTGTATAAAGTCTCTACAAATGTTGGAAATTATCATTGTATCATCAAAGGACCAGTTCAGATGAACTTCAATAATTTTCAAAAATGGATTTTAGGAAAACTGATACCGAATTTGCTGCCAGAAAGCATAATTTGCATGGATAATGCAATATCATATGAAAAAAGTTGATCCCGTTCCCATGAAAACTGTAATGCCTGACTGGTTAATGCTGAAAAAGATAGCACATGACCCAAACATGCGAAAAGCTGATTTATTTGAAATAATAACTAAAAATGCCCCTAAATCTGTCGAATATAAAATAGACACTTTATTAAGGGATGAAGGGTATGAAGTTCTCAGATTACCACCATATCATTGCCGCCTTAATGCAATTGAATATGTTTGGGCCTGTTAAACATTATATAAGAGATAACAACGTAACCGACGATTTAAGTTTTGAAAATTTGCATTCATTACTTAACAAGGCATTCTCAAAATTTCTGCAAGTGGGGAAACCATTGCAAACATATTGAGAATATCGAAAATAAGTATTAGAAAAGTGACAGACTTATAGAAGATCTCGTGGATAAGTTAATTATTGAGGTGAATAATTCGAGTCTGATTCTGATACTGACACTGATGAAGCATCAAATGATGATAGTGGAAATGATTTCGATGACATCTAGTAATTAGATTAATCGAATTCATTTTCATAAACAACAACAAAAAACAGTCCTTTTAAGGACTAAAGAATGGTCTCTTTAAGGACTAAGCTCTTCCCAGGGCTAAAATATGAAAAATAAGAATTACACTAACACACAAAATCCAGTCGGTAACTTTTACATACATAGCATATTTATTCTATAAAATAAATATGCATTTTTTTCCACATTGTTAAGATATTACTACACTTTTATAATATGTTATGTATGTTTTTATAAATGTTAAGATATCACTACACTCAGAGTTTCCTTTATGCAGTTTCAAGAGGGTGCTGCACCCTGCTTGTCATCTTGGTTTGAAAAATACCACCCTTCTTGCCCCTCAATCAAAAAATGGCACCCCTACTGCTATTTGGAACCTAGGCAAAACCGTGCTTTATTTAACAGAAAATTCCTATAATAAAAACTAATAAAAAAAATTTCTCATATCGTCTCCATATCAACTGCATAAGATGAAAACATATGAAACAGCAGAAATACCCGGTTATGATTTTGAGTACATTAATGTGATTGTTCTTAGTTTTCTATTTTTCCGCACAAACTCGGTAAACATTCCCAGAGTTTTTTCTTCTCAAAATAAGGTATGATTTAGAATCGAATAGCTTTTTTCAGTTTTCGATAAATGTATTAAATATTGAGTTATAAATAATTGTCCTCTCATGACGACTTTTGGGGTTCTCGCATACAGAAATTCAGTTCAAAACGTCAATTTTGATAGCATTTACTGAAAGATTGTATGCCCTTGTCAGAAAATGGAAAATGCTATTTGATTCCATAGCTTCTTAATAAAGAAACTTGAAAGTGTTATACATTTGCGAGTAAAAATTAATTCAGGCATGGATCAGAAAGTAGCTACATAGAACTTGAGAACAGTCTTAAAGCATCATATTATCATATAGTCATAAAGCATAATGTATATTACATCTTAAATTATAATCAATTGCTGTCTTATGACCACCTTTCTCAAGCTATGAGGTCCCGAAAATCGGCTCAAAATTCAAACCTTGACGGCATTTTCTGAAAGATCATTTGCTAATTATGAGCATTTATACTAATTAAAAAAGATGTTTTAGTGTCTGTCTGTCTGTGAATCCTAAGAAAATCTACTGAGTGTTCATTATTTTATTTTAGGACAGAGATACATATAATGCATAAGTAAAAGTGTCCCTATAGATAGGATGTGTATTTGTAGTTAATTAATAATATTTTTGTGCACGTGTGTTAATAACTTAAAATTAACACTTGAGAATTTCGTTTTCTTTTAAAGCCAAACCTCGAGAAAGGACCAAAATTACAGTTTCAGTTCGGGTTCGGCCTGTAGAATTTGTTTCAGTTGGGCAGTGATAATGATGATTCACATTGTTTAATAATTTAAGGACAAATGACCGGCTCAACAACACACAACTTTCTGACACATTTTTTTACTTGTTTTTAAATGCAAAGGCACAAAACTGGCAGGCCTGACTATTGGAGCGATTTATAATCAAAATGAGTTTTTAATTTTTTGATAAATAAACTACTTATCGCAGGGCCGTGCGAAGGGGGCCTTCGCCCCGGGCGCGGAAATTGAGGGGGCGTCAAATTTATACTGCCAACCACGGTTTAATTTATTTATTTATTCATTTTTTGGTCATCGATCATTTTCTGAGGAATTTCTTTTTCTCTCTTCATCATTCTTTTTTTTTCTGTCACAAAATATTCTGTACTCTCCAATAAATGAGTGCAATTTTCTCTTATGCTATTTAGTTGTTTGCAATTTCTGAATTAAAATTAAACCTTTTAAAGTTCCAAAATAAACTCGAAATGTTTATTCAATAGAATTTATTTCTGTTTCTGTACTTTATCAGTTTTGTGTTACCTGTCATAAAAAGAAGGGGGGGGGGGGGCGCCAAATTGAAACTTTGCCCCAGGCGAAGTTTTCTCTTCTTACGGTCCTGACTTATCGAGGCAAAAGCGATTCTTGTCACGTGACAATACGTTTTTCCCTTTTCTCATGCTGCCGTGTCGGAAATTCGATTCAAAACATTCCCTTAATAATGACCCCAACATAATGACAGTATGACCCCTCCCCAACATAATGACAGTATTTTCTGAAAGATCTTCTGTCTTTATCAAAAAATGAAAAAGCGTCTTTCGATTAAATAGTTTCTGAATAAGATCACCTGCCAATTTCATGAGTTTCCGAACAAAAATGAATTTAAAAATGTATCAGAAAGTAGCTCTTTTGGATCAGTCTTAATGCCTATAAAAAAAAATATTCTAAAGATTTGATTTAAAATGTGATAGTTTTGGAGATTAAATCCATTATATACCTATTTAAAGTGACTCGGGCTTATGAAATTGCTAGTTTCGTTTTGAAACACCTTTTTTACTTTCTCCACAAGCAAATTGCATTCTACTCCCATTTTTCAGAGTATTTCTATTCCATGTATAATTTTGCGTCCTGGGAATGCTGGTCATAATTTTTTTTGCCAAATCTAAAAAATTTTGCCTACAACTTCGTACTTATAGCCAATGTATAGCCAGTAGCATGGGCAAGGTGAGGTCAAGAAACTCTGGATACCACTATTTTAAAGAAATATTCTTTGCCTTATCTAATCGCAGAATTTTCTCCAATTAAACAAAGTGAACATAATTTTATGAAATTAGTAGTAAACAGAGCATTTGCATACTACTACTACCCCAACCTGGCTTCGCCATTGTGTATAACACAACTATATATGAAAAAAGTTCATTATTATAAGTTATTTGAAAGATAGTTGAAATATAAAAAGGTAAAAATTCAGTTTTCTACTGTTTTTGTTTTTTACACTTTTATTTAACTTAACTTTGTTTTTGTATGTAAAGATATAATTTTGTAATCAATTTTTCACTCACTTCCTGATAGGCTAGAATCATAAAAATTATGTTCACAGATGTGTTTCTGATGACAATACAGCATTTTAATATTTTTAGAGCTATAAGTTAATAAATTAGTTATAAGGCATTTTTCCATTAGCTGACCACAGGTGATAAATCATCAAATATTCTTTATGGTTACAATTATATATGAGTTACAACAGAGGGAACTGTGACTACCTTTGTAGGTTTTCACATCCCTCGAGTTCTGGTAAAGCAAGTACGTGTCGGAAAAACCCGACTTAAGTCCTAGGACCTGGTTCCCTTCTGTATATCCAGCTCCGAAGCTGTTGGTGTACGCCGGCCCGTCCCCAAGTGTCTCGTGGTAACTCCACTACTGGGTTTCACCGTGTATCACAATGACTTACGTCATCGACACATGGGTTTAAGGTTGGAGGGTCCGCAAGTGGCGGTCCTCTGACCGGCCGAAGCGCTGTGGCAAGCAGCTTCTACTGGTGCGATAAAAGTCCTTCAGGACTTGGGTTCGGTGGTCGCCTATGTGCCGGGCGGCGCAGCTTTCTTTTATATTAGTTACAACAATGGATTTAATTATCCACCAAACCATGTTTGACAAAAAAGGCCAACTAGCTGTGAAACTGCAACAACCAACTATTTTAAATACTAAAATCTAGAAAATATAAATAAAAAAGTGTATTAGTATATATTTTTAAAAAATACACTTTAATTATTTAATAGTTTCATAATAATCAAATTATGGTCAAACATTGAGAATTAAAATACCAATTAAAAAAAACAACATAAATGTCCAAAAAACATATACATACCATTTCATAAAATATTTTACTGAAGGTGTTTTGATTTCATATACAAAACTGTATTTTACATATACGACCGAGCACTTTTGAGCAAACCTTTGCTCATCATCAGGGTTACAAAACAAACGTACTGTAACAATTTCATTAAATCTCTCACAGTCTGCTAATTAGGCAGAGTAATCAAAGATAGAAGTTCCCAAGAGTTGGAAAACTTTTCTCACGCTTAGCTGTGGTGTGACAAGAATGTCGTTTGCTACAATAGGAAAAGATGAGCTTCGATCAATCTTGTGAAACTGAAATTGCTAGACAGCAAATATTTCTCTGATCTGACCGTCTATATGTGGGGTCTCAGATCGTGGGAAAATTTCCTGCGAGAACATTTAAAAGTTCAGTAAGACCTCCCTAAAAAAGGCTTTATCCAATGACGTAAACTAAAACTTTTTTGATTGGTGATCGGAGAATCTTTTGTTCGAGCAAGCGGACCGGAGAAGAGAATCGAGGGGAAGTTAGTTAGAGTTTCGGCAGGAGAACGAGTGTTGGTGGAAAACACTCAGCTCAGGACGAATTCCCATCTAGTAGGGAAGGAAAGGCGATGCTGACAGATTTTTGAATGAGAGAGTGCGATCTCTCTGAAGTCAACGCAAAAGCCTTGGATTTGATCTTTCGGGGAGAGTGAAAAGTAGCACTAGTTAAGACTTTAAGATTTTAAAACTACTGTAAAAGACTGGACTATTTGGTGATTTGCTATAAATTACAAGTCGAGCGAACTCAGCTAAAAAAAATTGTTGTAAATAATTTTTACCTCTAGAAATTTCAAGAACGCTTTTTAAATAAAATTTGTTCTGAAATATTTAATGAAGGTGATCCATTGTGAAACGGTTCCACGCTACCCCATTTCAAAAACACACAACATCATGGATTCTTTACAGTACGTACACAAATGGCAAAAAAAAAAAAAAAAAAACAGTAAGAACATCGTTCACTGCTGGAAAATGGAACAAACCAACAGGGGTGGGAGGCAATGGAAGGGGTGTGATAATCATATTTCGTCTTTAACAATTCCTAAGAGTCTATACCATAATTTGAGAATATTGCAGGATAATGAATCATTGCATGTTTTATCTTGTTTAGTTAAAATTTCTATAGATTCATTGATTATTGCTTCATAAAATGTATATGCTTAATTATTTTAGCTTGATCAAAATGTATTTTGACTGATTCTTCTTGTTTTAGTGCTGTTTCAGTTCTATTGAATTTTATACCTGAAATTGAAATATACTCTTTTAAATGAGTTTTAAACTTCCTTAAAGTCATACCTATAGTCTTTTACTTTATAACATTTCTTACCATTTTCATTTATTTCCATTTTAACTAAAATAGATAAAACATGCAATGATTCATTATCCTACAATATTCCCAAATAAAAGTATAGACTCTTGGGAATTGTTCAAGACGAAATACGATTATCACACCTCTCCCAACCCTGTTGGTTTGTTCCATTTTTTAGCAGTGAACAATGTTCTTACTGGTTTTTCGCCATTTGTGTACTTACGTTTGTTTTGATGATGAGCAAAGGTTTGCTCGAAAGTGCTTGGTTGTACATGTAAAATAGTTTTGTATATGTAGTCAAAACACCTTCAGTAAAATATTTTATGAAATGTTATGTATACGTTTTTGGACATTTATGTTGTTTTATAATTAGTATTTGTAGTACAAGGTGAATATAGATAAAAAGAGTATGTTTTATCATAACTCAATTTTTTTATTATTGAGAAATCAATTTTGAAATCCTAAAAAGATAGTTCAGATAATTTTTCATTTTTTATTTCCTGTATACAGCAGTCATTTAGAGGGTATTGCTTTGAGACTTTTACCTACTGTGGCTGTTGTCTCAGATGATCTTTTTCATCACATACAAGTCTTGTTATAAATTTCTTCTTTTTACATAATCTTTTATTCTGAAATACATACACAAGATGACAGCCTTGTTACATATACTCCACAGGTTGACACAAATACAGCTGGGAGCTCCACACACTGTGTGTGAAATGGAGTCACCACCACCATTGTGATGGATGAATGTCCTTACACTATCGGCTATGGGGGACCTAATATTTCACCCTAAGTCATGAAAAAAAAAGCATCGTAAAGATGTTTTTCATAAATGTGTGCCTTGACAGAGGAATTGAAAGTAACATTGACTCATTTTAGTTAAACTGATGTTTTGAATTCGAATGATTGGTATCCTTACTTACATCCCGATTAATAAATGATTTAGACTGGAATATTAAAACTATTCAAGTTGAAGTAAATTAAACAAGAAAATATAATATTTACCTATGAGATGCCACTGATGTAATTGCATAAAACATTACTTTTCAAACCAACCTCAACAAGTCCAACCTCTCTTGAGGCTCTGGCACCCCTTCTTTCAGAGAAGTGCTTTGGCACTTTCTCTGACTCACCAAAAACAACATTACTTTTCAAAACTAATATTTTCTAGATTAAATTTTTGTTAAAACCAGTTATACCTTGAAAAAGAAAATATTTTTTTCGCCTTCTTTCAAGAAAAAAACATAGGTGAAAAAAGTGTTTTAAGACTGCTTTTGATCCCCCCCCCCCCCCTCTGCACTTTTAAAACTACTAGTTGCTCAATTCAACATTTTTTTTTCAATGATTCTTTCTTTAAAGATTTCTATACACTGAATGCATATTGATTAATATTTTATGGAAAAATACCTTCACATAAAATTTTCATTTTCTCCAGAAGAAAATAAATGGTATGATGGTGGTATCAATGTATGGTATAATCAATAAACACTCATTTGATATTACTAAAGAAACCACTCTGCTCTTTCTGAAAATGTACTAGTAATTTGAAACTTCTGAGAAATGGTAATTTTTCTTAGGAACTACCTATCCTATTAACTATCAGTATACTGAAAGCTGAACAAAAACACATTTGCACTTCTCAAGTCATTGCTTCTTATATCCATCCATATTTTTGGTAAAATTACCTTTATAATTTTCAGCGCATGTAGGATTGATTACCACAGAGGCAAATTTCTGCTAGTCTTTTAATACAGAAACTTTTGTCTTACTTAAAAGCAAATTTCTGTCTTAAATAGGGTGAACAATTTTATTATAAAATACTGTTAGAAGTTTGCTCCTGCGGTAATCACACTTTGAGTGTTTTTATCTATTTATTTTAATTATATGTATATTTTTCAACTTCTAAATTGGGGGGGGGGGGGGGGGGTCTCTTACGTTTAAAACCTCTAAACTGATCCCATTTACAAAAAAGTTTTTTTAGTTGTTGGCAATTTTGAAAGATGAAAATTTTTTCAAATACATATAAAAAATTAACTTTTCTTTCGTTCAAAGGAAACATGTACATATGTAAAGTTGGAGAATTACATAATTTTAATCGCCACTGGCGAGTGAATTTTCTGACAAGGTGAGTGAATCTTTAAGAAGTCTTTTAAAAACTGCAGGCTATAGAAGATTTTTTTTTTACTTGTTAGCTATATTTTGCAACTCTTCAAATTACCGCAATGCAAATGTGGTACCAAGTTCTATCCTATTCTAAACTTACTCTCTTTTGTATAGCTTAATTTTATTGAAAAGAAAATGAAAAATGTATTGTTGTAGTAATGCATTATTTTTGCAGTTGCGTAAATTCTGTCATAACAATTTTTAACTGTACATTGCTTCTTGCTGGCTGTAAGATTTTCTGAAAATTCCCCACCCCTGTACACATGTTACCATGACAAAATCACATTAAAAATTAGTCTTGCCAGTCTAAATTAAACTGCCATCAAGAAATTATCAAATGGGAGATGCTCCAATTCATTAGAATTAAAGTGTCAATTTATGTTTGGGGAGGTTCAAAGTTAAAGAAACTTTTGCCTGTTTTAATAGAAAAATTCTGCAATTAAATAAGACAAAAATTTCTTTTCTTCAGTTTTCCTGGAGGATACACATTCATGCCTAAATGTGGTGATATATACAAATTATCATGCTAAAAGCATGTAAAAAACACATATAGATACTCCATTTACATTTATGTATATTGCTTCTTTTATACTGAAGAAGGCATACGAACACAACTATAGATTAGGGCGTCTTTCACTTTATTAGAAGAGAAAAATAGATGAATTTTTGAAATTCTATAAGAAGAAACAAAAAAGAGGCACTAAGTTTTTCATTATTTTTTACTTTTGGGGCATAACAAAATTGGAACCTCAACCTAACTTTCTTGACATACTTAGCAAGACGTACATACCACTACAGTGTTTCTGTTTTTGGTAGTGCTACATTGTTCTTTTTGTCTAAACCAGGGCTAGCTGTGCCTTTTTAAAGTTCTAATAATTTTTTATGTATTTATTTTATGAATAAAAGTGTAAAGGATTTTGAAGACACATTTTGAAGAAAATTCCTTGGGGTGAGCTCAGATACCCTCATGCTAGTCTTACGAGAGTACAAGCTTTTCAGATTTTTTATTTATTTATTTTATGTGAAAATGTGAATTTCTACCTCTTCCCAAAGGTGTTTTTGAAAGGATTTCTTTTATGACTGTATGAATAGATATGGCCCTGTTTTTCTAAAAGATCTAGTAAAGCTGATTACTAGCTCTATTAAAATATTTATGATTATTTGTTGATGAATTATAGAAGTTGGCTGCACATTGGGAAATTATACTTCATTTTGAAAAAAATAAGCTATTTATAATGCATTTTATCTCGTTGTGGCTAAACATAAGGGTACTTACCCTACGTATTTTCTTTTAAATTATTGGTTCCCAAGCACTTTTTTTAATTGAATCTTGTGATTAATGACATATTGGGGTTAAGTTCAAATTATGACAACTTGTGACATTGGGAGAAGAGATTTGAGAACTGCTGAATTTAGATGACATAATACATGGATTTTTAGCTATGGGCGAAATAAATAAATAACTGATCTGTAAAAAAATTTGTATTCCTGCAGTTAGCATTCAATAATACAAGCAACAAGAAAAAAAGAAAGAAAATAAGGAATTATATCAACATACTTAAAATTTGTGTGTTTCCATGATAAAAAATTTTAAGAAGTCATGCTGTTGATCTAGAACAGCCATACTCAACCTTTTTTTCTCGCGGGCCGCACACATATGTTTGAGACTTTAGGCGGGCCGCAACATACTTGTATAATAATGTAAAAAAGTGGAAAAAAATGTCATCAAAAAATGTAACAGCTCTATTTCCAAACAATATATTTCGTAGTAGATTTCTTTTCATAATGATGTAGAAATACGCCGCAAAGATTTTTGTTTGGAATTAGTGATATAAAACTTTTTGCTGCCATTTTTTTCTGCAGCAAACGTTTAACTCTAATGTTCCTAATAGGCATAATTAGTTATAAGTATAAACGTAATATTATAACAATGCAGCATTTCATTAGTTTCTAAAAAGAATCAGGTGATTTTCTTTAATACAACAGTCATTATCTCAATGCAAAATTTTTTTTAGAAATATATAGTGCAAATTTAATTAATTTGAAATAAAGTTTGTTCAGTGTTGAAGATTGAGAAATATACACACCACTATAGCACAAATAGTTCTGCATGTAAAAAGAACTTTTGACTAACGAAACGGCCTTTAACATGTTTTAAGATAATTTTAAATTAGTGATTATAAATAACATGGCAGGTTTTGTCTTCCCATGAAAAATATAAAAGAACAGTAAAGGTCTTAACATTTTTTTATACACATCTAGATTTTATAAATAGAGATTAATGATTACGTGTCGTGGGCCGCATATTAAAGGTCGCCGGGCCACATGCGGCCCGTGGGCTGCAGGTTGAGTATGGCTGATCTAGAAGATGAATTAGTGTATCAATATTTAAAATGGAAGAATTTGTCAAACACTTTAATTTTCTCAAATTCTATTAGCAGAAAATATATCTTTGTGTTATTTGATATGTTTAAAAGTACTCTCATATCAAAAATCAATCATATTAGTAAACTAAGTTTGAACCCTTTACAGTTATTCTAAAATAACTACCACCAATGGATCCATGAAAAGCTTTCCCACTGCAATCTTTTGTGCCTGTTCAAAAAAACTTTCATATGATACTTCATTCATCATTGTGTGTTTTGTAAGTGCATAAAGAAAGGAATGTTGACATCAGAAATAATATTATATGACTTGTCCTCCCCCCACACACAAACAAACAAACAAAAAATAATAATAATGGCTAGCAAAATTTTGTAACAGAAATATTCTATTATAGGCAATTCCATTTATGCTATTAGAGTAGACATTAGGAAAATATAAAAATAATGAAATGAGACTACACTTAACTTCTAATTATTTTATTCACAACAAATGACAATGATTATTGCACTATATAGATTTTAAAATACAAGATAAGATAAAAATTTAAAATGTATTCAATGATTCAATTATAAAAATTCAACATATATATATACACACTTTATAATTAACAATGATTATACATACATTTTATGTAGACTCTCTCATAATAGAACTAAATAAAACTAATATATATATATATATTTTAATGTTGTACTAATTCTGCTGAATATTTAAAAATATAAATTCAGAACTTTCTGAAAATTTTGACAAGTTATTGCATGTGAAGTTTTTAATTTCAAAGTAAAAAAAAATCTCCCCCCCCCACCCCCTCCCCCCTGAAATATACAGTTTGAAATTTTCTGACATGGGCTGAGTCCAGCTAAAATGAAAGCCATCATCTTCGTCCAGCCTAAGCAAAAATCAATTAAATTCAGGCCCGAGCCAATTTTTACACTATTACTTAACCAACCATAATTTCTTTTCTTTCTTTTTTTTTTTTTTAATATTTGCATAAATATGTATGCCAAAATTTTAAAGTACAATATTTAGTTTTTATAGGCAAGCTATGAAATATGGAAAAAACAATATTTATAATTACTTTGACTAAGCAGTTACATTCAAATGATCTATTAAAAAATAATTAAAAAATTAATGTAGTTTAGATTTTTTTTTTTAAAGGCATTTAAAAAATAAATATAATTTTAAAGCTCTATTTTAAAAAAATAAATAAATAAAAGTAGATTTTTAAAATATTTCTCTGTAATTTATTATAGATTAATTTCTATTAGATATTCTAATAGATTATGTTAAACAAATTTACAATTTCACTAATCTTCCATAGAAAAAAAAAATACATTGCTGGCCTGACAGCCCAGAAAGAATAAAATCCAGTCCCGGCACGACCTGTGTCTGCAGGGGAAAAAAAGTAAGCCAAGCCCAAGTGTAATGAAAGAAAATTGGCCCGAACCTGTGCAAACCTCTAGTTCTCACCCTCAGTATAATAAAATTCTTCAACTTGCCATAAAATAACCTATCCTTCATTGTATTCAAAATCTGTTAAACAGAAGCTGAGTGTAAATAATCTAATTTGGTTTCTCCAAACATGTCATACACATGATAAACACACAATCCTGCTTGGCATGTTGCAGCTAGGTAAAAATAAGATAACTCTCTTATGAATATTATATATATATAACATTCTACTATTCATATTTCTCTCACTTGCCTAAGTTATGACAGAATCTAATAGATATGGGAGAGTCTAATATACATTAAAACATCTTGCAGAATTATTATAACAGAACAAAATGTAAGGAATGAATAAATAGTCTTTCACATAATATTTTTATAAACTTCACAAAAGTTTTCCAAAAAAGAATGATATTCTTCATTTTTGTCACACATTGTCAGCTTTTCTATTACATAATGCACTGGTGTCAGTTCAAAACAAATGATTAAAGCTGTTTCTTATAAAAGGATTACATCATTAATTAAAAAATCAGTAGATTGAATATCTTGGTTAAAATTTTAGTACATCCATAGTAAAATACAAGCATGAATAAAAACAATTAGCTAAAGAGCATAGTAATAAGTTTTTTTTTTTTTTTTTTTTTTTTTTACAAAAAATGGACAGTCAATTATTTAGTGCAAGGAAGCTTGAAAATTTCATAAAATGCAAAGTTTCATAACTCGGTGAATTTTGGTCGTAAAAGTATTGTACTTCTCAGAGCATGGAGAAAATACATGTAACATGCCCACAACATTTTTTAATGTTGAGGATCAAATATTGCCAGGAATATACATCTGGCATATATATAGGAATATGTATGTATATTGTAGCCAGGAATATACATCTGGCTACAAAATATAGTGCCTTTATAAAGGCATTTTTTTTTTTCAATGGTAAAAGTAAGCTGTAAATGGTTTGTTATAAGCAGAAATCCACTAAGTGTGTAAAACAGAAGATTTACAGCTTATATTTACCAAAATAGTGAAATAGTGGGTAATTACCCATGTGTATATTTAAGGTAGTAATTAATTAATGATCATTATATATAATCGTGTTAAGCACTGTCAGTGTACTGGACAGAATAAGTTGGTAGGAAGAAGAGGAAATATTTCCCATCTAATTCCAAAGCCGTTTTCAAATCGTATTCTTCTCCAGGTTCCCAGACATTGTTTGGAATCACAACTTGACCTAGTGGAAAAAAACAAAAATTGTATATAATAATTTTTTGGCACTTCTTTTTTACAAGTGCCTTGGGTGCTAAAATGACATTGTTGCAGTTCAGGCTTAACTGATATTTGTTGATAAATGATATAAATATCTATGAAAACCAAATCAGGTGAACAATGTTTGTTTATGTATATGTAAAAAAAAATTATTTGTGATTACATGCATCAGATAAATTACGTCTGTTTGTATATAATAATAGATAAATGAACTTCTGCATGCATAAATGAATATTTTAAATAAATTGTGTAAATATTGAACAGATTATTTGTATGCATGAAATAGTTAATAGGTTGTCAGAAATTATTTGTGAAAATTTTTCAGACTTTCTAAGGTCATTTTCTCAATCCCACCAAGGCTCCCGTAAAAGTGAAGTGCCCATTCTTCTATAACATATTACTAATTTATACAATATTATATAAGGTTATAAATATTCTATAACCAACAAAAATATACATTATATATAATAATTATTAAATTAGAATAGAAATTAGCCTTATAGCAGTTTTTTGTAATAACCTTTTTACTTATTTTAAAATCTATTTCTCAGACAGGCATATGTGTAATTTTTAGAAAATAAAGACAAATAGTTTGTACCTACTAAATTTATCTATTATCTTGATTTTTGATTAACATAAAAAAAAATATATATATTAGCATTTGTTAGAGATTAAACTTTTTTAAGTATCATCTTTTACAAAATTTGTAAGAGATGACTTTCTCTTCACAAAATCATGCTATGAGCATTCAATTTCAGAATAGAATCAAACTTTTCAGATTTTAATCAAAATTCCCTGACGTATTTTCTCGTTGTTAAATTCCCTGTTGTTTACCCTGACTTCCAGGTTGGTTGGTCACCCTGATGTATTATTATAAATCCTAATCATGGCTTTCTTCTGACAGATGTTTTGCCATTTATATAAATTATAGAAATCCCTACTGCGTTGTTGAATGTATAGGCCATAAAAAAAAAAAAAAAAAAAAAAAAAAAAAACATCTCCCATTAATTCTGCCACAAATAGTAAAAAATAATTCATAAAGCCCATCAATTAGAAATAATGCTTACTTTTAATTGACATTTTAAATTTAACATAAACTTAAAATAACTTCTAAATTTGGCACAATAAACACTGTATACACCTTTCAATTTGCCAAAATACAAAATTTTACAATGTTCTTACGATTAGTTTGCAGTTACTATTTTCATGGGTAATACAGGCACTTAGAGAAATTTCAGGACACATTTATCTGGCACATTAATTGAAATACAAGACCATTTAAGAATTAAAATTTATTTATCTTTTTGAAAGGGAAATACCAATAAATTTATATGCACATAAATTAAAAACAAACAATCTATAAAAATAGTTTCAAAGATTCTTTATAAAACTGAATAAACACACATTAATTACTATCTAATAATCTGCATTACAGTTGTATGCAGGGGTGTAGTGAGGGTATATGATGGTATATGCAGTATTACCCTCTGGATTTTTTTAAAAAAAGCCTCCATATGTCCTCTGTTTTCCAAATAAAGCTATAGCATATACTCTCCAGTGCATATACTCTGTTCCTACAGCATATATATATAGGCCCCTTTTTAAAAATTAGCTTACATATGCTGTCCCAGAGGAAAAAGAAGAAAATTCAAACATACAATAATATTTAATGTTTAATTTGAGCTATGCATTTTATAAAGGAGACTATATTAAATATTTCTAGCATTAAAAATTTAAAAAATCCACAAAAATTGTTGAGATATAAATTAGTATAAATGGATTAGTGTGAAATCCGTTACCAAATGGCAAGTCCATCACCATACAAAATTACTGAAAATAGTCACCTTTAAATTTTTTTAAAGTTTCAAAAATCAACTTACTTTGAAGTGACGTATGTCCCCAAATTTCAGAACATGATACTTAACAATAATACTTAAATTAAATTGAAATGAGATCATTTATAACGACAAATTTTGCCCACATAGAAATTTATACAAATTTTTTTCTATAATAACAATATATATTTATGTAAATTATTGAATTTTAAGAAGATTATATCTCTATTTCTTAGTTGAAAGAAAAATAACAATAGAATAGTGAAAAAATTATATTAATATTAAAATACATTTCAAAAATGTGCAGATTTGACATTAGGTAACAGATTAGACACTAATCCATTTATACTGATTTATATCTCAACAATTTTTACTGATTTTTTTTTTAATTTTTAATGCTAGAAATATTTAATATAGTCTTTTTTATATAATGCATAGCTCAAATTAAACATTAAATATTAATGTATGTTTGAATTTTTTTCTTTTTCCCTCTGGGACAGCATATATAAGTGAATTTTGAAAACGGCCCGTACCCTCTGGGGTTTTCTTTTACAACTACAACACTAGTTGTATGGAAAGCCATATTATATCTAAGATTCAGAGCTTTTCTAAAGGTAAAATTGCATAAATAAAATTTTGAACTACAACAGAGTTCATACTCTTCAGGAAAACCTGTGAATCAGGAAAATATCAGGGGAAATTTTTTTAATGTAAATCTCAGGGAAAAGTCCAAAGTATACTCCAAAATCTGGGAAAATGATCAGCTGACATGTGTATGTGCTTATGATTCAGTAGATTGTTGGACAAATGCTTGTGTTTGAAAACAGTTTCCAATTTTATACAACCAAGATAAGTAGACAATTAATTATTTTTTATATATGATGTATAACTTTACTTTTTAGATTGCCTTGTTTTAAAGGAGCGGCATAATACTGGTTTTAAAAATATCATTAATTGTGGATATGGAAAAATTATTGATCCTGGAAATTAATTCAGGAAAAACTCAGTTTTTTTTCTTTCTTTTAAACAAGTATGAATCCTGTACAATTAATTAATAAACATTAAATACAAATATGGATACTCCTCCCTTACTTAGTCAGGCAACTCAACAGCAGATTCAGTGAATTTTACTATTTATTATCAGGACAAAAGAGACACTTATAAATATATATATATGTAGGGTGATTCAGCACCAGTGCAACAAACTTTAAGAGTTGATAGAGCATGCTGCAATAAACATTTTTTGTTAAAGGAAAGCTGGGTCGAAATTGACTTACTCAGTCATAAATACAGGGTAATCCACATGTATTGTGAGCTACATTCTGAATTATGAAGCATCTAGACCAGTGTTGTTTGGACACAGATTGCGCCAATTTCTAGTCATTCTCAGGAAGGAAGTTAACACATTTCATAGAAAAAGAATAAGTCTATTGAAAATATTTTCATTATTGTTAGTTATGATCGAAAATTCAGATTTGACTTTTAGTGAGATGCCCTGTATTTTATGACTAAATAATTGGATTGCAACCCAACTTTCCTATACAAAAAATGTTTGTTCCATAGGTGCTGAATCACCCTGTATATATGCAAGAAATATGGAGAGGTTTTATTTGCTTTTAGGTTTTAGATTTTAATAAAAATAAATTTAACAAATTCTGACATCCATGTTACAGATGGAGAAAGATCAAACAAAGTAAGCCTTGTCGCAATTTGTGTCATAGATCATTAAGAAAACTTTCTTATGCATACACTTGCAATTTTCAGTATCAACTGATGAGAGTAGCGACTGATTAGCAAGTTTCGTAAATTTATCTATGCAAATATATTCAATTTGGAACTTTTCCCTGTGCTTGCTTGATGAAATTCGTGATTTTTTCAGCGATTGATTGACAAAACCACAATTCTTTTCAGCAACCGATTGACAAAATTCATGATTTTTTTTCAACCAATTAATTAAATTAGTGATGTTTTTCAAAGACTGATTAACACTACCGTGTTTCTTGTGTACCTAAAACTACTGGGATGGGTTATACCTGACCCATTGACTTTAGTGATGTTATTCTTATTTTGTATGGAAGACACAGACACACAATAAGGTTTGATGTTTAATACAATGATTTTTAATTAATGATTAATAATATTTGGCTTCTAGTATACTACATAATATGAAATTTAATGATCAGATATCATCAAAGAAAATTTAAATTTCTAATTTCCGAATAGATACTTTGAAATTTTGACAGCTTGTATGAAATATAAAATAAAAAAATCTTTTCAAATAATATACATTTAATTATCAATATAAATTTCATAATAATGTTTCGACAGATTAATAAGATATTAAAACTGAATAAAAATTAAATATATATAGCTCCGTGGTTTTTTACTTACATTTTACACACAGCAATTCTAGTTATACAGACCTGTAGTTAAAAAGTATTTGTCGGATTTCAACTAAATTCGTGTTAAAGCATTATACTGTGCATTTAGGAAAAGTCATGAAATTTAAAATATTTATTCGGAAAACAACAGTGATACAATGGAAAAATCATGTCATAGGTCATAGACGACCCTCCTCGGTATAGTTCTAGTGTTAATGAAGATAGCAATTTTTTTTTTCCATAAAATTAATGAAATTCCCTTTTTTTTTCAGTGATCAATTGAAGGAATTCTCTATTTTTTTAATGACCAATTAACTAAATTTGCGATTCCACCCCCCCCCCCCATCTCATTAATAAAATTTGTGAATTTTTTTTTGTGGCTGATTCACAAAATTTGCAAGTTATTCATAATCAGTTGGCAAAATATTTTACAACTATTTTTTGTCTTTAATGGCTAATTTAATTAACTTAATTCATGGTTGCGAGAAAAAGCATGTGCAGATTTTGGTTGCTCAAGGGAGAAAATTTTAAAATCTCTGTTATATAGATCAAATATAAATAAAAGATAATGCGGGAGTTGGTTTGAGGGATAGGCAGTCGAGATGAGCCTGAGCCCGACGATTTTAAATCCGAGCCCGTCCGAACCAGATACCAAAAAAAAATTGCATAATATTTAAAAATAGTTTTAAAAGTAATATCTCATTTTTTTAAAACTCTGTACTTTAAAATAACTGTTAATCCCATGGATATAATTAATTTTAAGGAAATTTACATTCAATCTTATCAAAAGAGAAGTTTGGTATCAAATAAAAACATACTTCCTTTAAAGGATGTTCATACTTTTCTCTCCGAACAAGCAAATCTGATGGACACATTAACAAAGTTCACTTTTATGAATAAATGAATGAAATTTGCAGAAATTACTATTTCGATGCCGAAGAATCGAACAATGTTTTCTATTTCTTAATAAAAGGTTTTTTTCGTAAATTATAATTGATCCCTTAATTAAAGCAATATTTCGTGTTCCTGAAAAGTAGCTTAAATTAAAAATTTGACACCTTTATCTGAAAGATCCTATGCTTTTATACGAAAAGTGAAAACATTGTTAGATTGCTTTCTATGGAAATAACAATACATAACAATTATATCTACTTACGAATGAAAGTGACTTCGTAAATGTGCAGAGCAGAACTCTTTAGCATGAGCAGAGTTCATAGTTAAAAACAAAATCACTAACGTTATTTTCATATGAAGAGCGATTATGACTCACACACAATAGAAGACTAAAAATGTGCAAACCTAAGCTATTGCTGATTGACTAAAAACAACAACAACAAAAAATATTCATTTTGCATTAGATCTCTAAAAGTAAATAAATAAATAAATAAAATAAACGTTCCAATTAAAAAATATCCCACTGTCCCAATGGCGCCATATCACCCAGTCGCGTCACAAATATTGTAAATTTTCTTTTTAAAGTGGCATTTTAATACTAGAAAAGTAAAAAAAAAAATCTGTTTCTGCTTTTATTCATTTTGATCAAAATAACATTAAAACGACTTGAAATGGTTTATGTAATTTTTTTAAGGCAAAAAAGGTTATTTTTATTTTTCTTATATGAGAATAAATAAAATTGTTAGTTTCCGAAAGATTGAGCCCGAGCCAGTGTCGGGCCCGGGCCCGGGCTCGGGCTGAGCCCGTCTCATCTCTAATAGGCAGCTATCAGTATGTTGAAATTCACATTACATTGCACCCTTTAATGGTCATTGCTATGATAGCTAAAACTATAGTCAAAGAGTAATACAATACTTTACCTGCTGTAATTTCCTCATTTTCATCTTGAATAATCTATAAAGTAAGAAAAAATTTATTAACTTTTGCAGAGAATGTAAATGACAATAAAAATGTTAAAATTTTGAGATAGCGTACAAAAATCAACAAAACATTTTTTTAAATATAATCTATTCAGACATACTGTTTATAATACAGTCGAACCTCGTTAACACGAAATCGCTTAACGCGAAATTTAGCTTAACACGAAATTTAGCTTAACACGAAATATAGCTTAACACGAAATAATACTGCGGTCCCGTCAGATGAGTCTGAAAATCAATGTTAATAAATTCGTTTAACACGAAATAGAATTCCGGAAAATCCCGCTTAAGGCTTGAAAAAGGTCTAAAGTGGAAAAGGGTTTCAGAAAATCGTCAAATACTGAATTCCTGACTAATCCCTGGTTTTCTTTTATCTCTGATATGAGCAAGTGTTCCCACATTAACCATATGAGCTATAGATCAGTCACAATGAAAGTTTGGGTAAAGGAATTTCTTTCTTGAGAGTGATTGTTCCATTACTCGGCTGACTGTACTGACAGTAACATAAACCATAAACCGTGGGTCCTAATTCCCCTATCTGAGAAATGACAATCTCTACTTCACTACCTGACTAACATAATTGAAACTCTGTTTACAGTTGCTCTGTAGAATTCTGTGAAAGATGAGTCGAAAACAGCAAGCTGTATCTTTAGAAACCAAGCAAAAATTTTAAACAAAGTGATAAAATGCTTAAAAAATATAAAAAAATGCGGCGAAGTATGGGATACCTACAATTGGTCCTCTCTACAATTTTAAAGAATCGTGAAAAGATTGAAGCGGCTTATGCTGTGAGTCAATTCAAACCAGTAAGAAAACGAATGTGTAGAAGAAAGAATGAATAAATTGAAATTGCTCTCTTGCGGTGGATAAAAGAGGCAATAATACAGAACATTGTTTTAACTTTTGCAGTTTTGCAAGAGAAAGCAAAGGCTTTTGCTGATGCTCCCGGTGAGAGCGATTTCATATGTTCTAGTTGATGTCTGACAAGATTTATACAGTGTTATAGACTTGCCTGCAAAAAGATATGTAGCCAAAAACTGGGAAATTCTTTCTTATACATTGTTTTTTCAGAGTACATTTGCATAGATAAAGATGTGCTGACTTCGGATGTGACAACAGATGAAGAAATAATTGCTGAAAAATAAATATGACAACATTGAAGTGTCAGACGAGAATGAAGAAATTGACACAGAACAGAAAAGTTTAGTGTCAATAAATGAATCTACCGCAGCATTGAAAACTGTACAACGTTTCGTTATGGATCAAGAGGATGCTTCCCGAGCTTTGGACAAATTAGATTAGGTCCATATGTTTCTAAAAGAAATACTCTACAAAAATTGAAACCAAAGTAAATAACGGACTTTCTAAAAAAAAATGATTAGCATGTAAATAAATTTATTATTGCTTAAAAAAAGATGATTAATTTGTTAATGAAATTTTCTATTTCTTATTAATTTATGATTTTTTTTTAGTAGGGATTTGTAGGTTAATTTATTTAGTTTTTGTATCTAACATAGATGGTGCTACTATTATGATGGTTAACACGGAAAAAATTCGCAGTACCTTCAATTTCGTGTTAATGAGGTTCAGCAGTATTTGAAATAAATAAAAATAATAATCAAATCCTGTAACATAAAATCTATTATGTGCATTTTACTCTATGCAAAACTATTATATTTGTTATTTACCCATGCTTTACTGCAGTGAGATTTGCTGAATAGGTTTTATAGAATTTTGTCTTAAAAAAAAGACTGCAGAAAATATCTAATGCAGTTAAGAGTAAATCTTACTGAATATTGAAGGAAGCAATTTTTTTTTTTTTTAAATATATATAGCATGTAAAGCATGCATTTGTTTTATTACTTTTTTTTTTCTTTTGGAAAATTTCTGTCAAATCTTTTTATTTGCTACATTTATCATTAGAAACATCCTAGCCTAGATCATTTTTACATATGTTATAAACAGTAATCAATCCCTTAATTAGTGGAAGCAATATATTCCCAAATAATTATTAATTTATAATTAAATAAATAAATTTTTAAATGTAAAAAAATTAAAATTAAAACATTTTTAAAATCCATTTTGAATTTTAAGAAATTTGTATTGATAGTATTTTAAAAAAAAGTTATCTCCATATAAAATAATAAGTTGACAATAGTTGATCTGATGACCGCAAACTTCAATTTGCTTAATTTTTTTTTTAAGTACACACTTATTTTTAACTAACATTTGAGTAACACGTCAATGCTATAAAGCAGAACTATTGAACATGAAATATCAATTCTTTTCTTTTAGACTGAAAAACTTTTCAAAGTTGAATGCAAATGCACTTTTGGATTAAAGAATTTAGCAAATAAAACAATCATTATATAAAAAAGTTTGTCAAAGATGTCTGTTTCTCTTTGGTGTTATTTTCTAATTTCATTAGCATTGCGAAACCCCCTGTTTTTTTTTTTTCCTAAAGAAATTAAAAAATGAAGTAAGGTACATAGTGCAACTATAGCATCTTAAAATGCGATAGCTGTTTTTTCTGCAACAAGTTTGTTGTCGCTCTCACTAAATTTTTTATCAAAAATTTTTGTTTCTTCTATCATTTTGCAGCTATCATTTGTGGGAAAAAAATTCATGAGTTGAAACTGACTATTTAACAGTGTTTTATATTTTTTGAGCATGGGTTTATTAAGATTTTAGTACTATTTCCTTATCTTTTATCCTGGAATTTCAGAAACTGACATTATATGCAAGGTAACATTTTAAGCAAGTGACTGTTTAACAATTTCTTACTGTAGTAAGAAGAATGATGGAAAATGAGAGTCCATGTAAAGTACCAACTAGCAGGAAATTATGAATCTATGGATAATTTTCATCAAGGATTGACATAAAATATAAATTTTAATCAAATAAAAGTATTTCAGAATTGTTTCATTATTATCATAAAAATATTTGGTACTTCTCCATTATCCCATCAACCACTTTCCATAAAAAGAAACTATTGCCAAACTGTAGCGCACATTAAACAAATGGAAGAATGTTGCCATTGGAATCTCGAAAACAAGAAATTAGGAAAAGCTCTATTCACTACAGTATCATTTTTTTTTTATCAGTAACTTTAAACAATTTAAAAGAAACGAAAATAATCTTGGATATTTATTTATTTACATTATTTTTTTTAATTATCTGTTGGATAAATGTTTGTGATGTGAGTTGAAATTGATCTACGTAATTACGCATCACAACATTTTTTTCAATAATGCTTTTTCTCTTTTAACATGGTGTGGAAGACATAAATTTTTATTTTAATTTATGAAATAACTAATAAATCAGTAAAACATCATTAAGATACATTAAATGTCAAATTAAAAATCACTTGATAAGATAACAAGCATGTGGAATGCATTTGATGTCAAGTGAATGAGACGCCATGATCATGTAATAGTTTTTTTTTAATGAAAAGTTGTCGACGAGATAATGGAGAAGTACCAAATATGTATATACTATAATTAATCTAAAAGTCTAATAGTTGCACATCACCATCATTACACTTCATGAAATGTTAAAAAATGCATCAATTTTTACAAATAAACATAAAAATAAAATAGAAATATCATTTTCGGAATTACCTGTTTTTCACATATTAAAATTAGTGTTGAATCAACATAGAGTTTCTGGGTACACATCCAAAATGTTTCTCTGTTCACCATTGCACTTGGATCAACAGCTGGCTGAATATCGATCAATGGTTTTAATAAATCTGCCATAAGAGAAAAAAATATAAATTAAATTAAATAATATTGTAGGAATAGAATTTAATAAAAAATTTTAGTTTAATTTACAATAAATTCAAATGTATAGGTGCCAAAATTATAGAGATTTTCCCTATGACATAAAATGGAGGATTCAGTGCAATGGTAAAATTTCTAATAAGAAGGAACAAAGAGAAATTTTGCAGTTGAATAGTGATTTCCGTCTCTTCATTGTAAAATATACTATGTAAAATAACATTACAGCCCCAGGAAAATAACGTAATTTAATTTTAGTGTGATTAAAAAATATATATAGGTAGATATTTGGAAGCAGGTGAATCTTAAAAAAAAAAAAGTAAAATAAAACTTGCCTCAATAACTTTAAAATTACAAGAAATAATAACAGCTAAATATGGAAGATAATTACTGAAAATATGTGTTCTGCGCTTAGAACAAAACTATTTCTTTTTTAAAATAAATAAGCCCGTAATCCCAATCACTGGGTTCTAGAGGATCTTATGTATATAGTGTATCCCAGGAAGATTTAAATATGCTTTAATGTTTTACCTGTTGGAGATATGTATGCTATGAAAAAATGCAAAACTGTTCAAAATAAGGTAGGAATTACGATTAGGTGAATCAAATAGTCCAGCAATTAATTTTCAAAAAGTTCACTTTTTTAATTTTTCGATGGTGTCTGGATCGTATAAGTTATATTTAGAAAACATTTTCTATGCTTTGATGAAGTACAGCAGTAAAAATTCTATTATTCTACTACCAAAATCCAAAGTAAGTCTATGAAATTTGGTCATAAAAGAATAGAATTTTTACTCCTATACTTCATTAGAGAACAGAAAATGTTTTCTAAATATAACTATAGGATCCAGACATTGTATAAAAATTAAAAAAGGTAAACTTTTTAAAAATTAATGGCTGGATTATTTGATTCACATAATCTTAATTCCTACCTTATTTTGAACACTTTTGCAATTTACATAGCATACATATCTCCAACAGGTTAAAAAATTAAAAACAGTGTTTCAAATTTTTTTGGACACCCTGTATACTTAGCGTAAACTACACGTTAAGTCAAGTAAAGAAATAATGCATGTCTACTAAATTCAAAATATCAGAAAATAAAATCTATGCATCAAGTATTACTTGAAAAAGTTTCAGTATTAGAACACTTTTTTGTGGCAATGCATAGTTGTTAGGCAATACTATACTGGATTTCTTATTTTAAAATCACTATTTTGATTTGTTACTGAAAATGCATACTACTTTAATACATGTATTACTCTAAAAAGATGCACATTAAATCAAAGGTGAAGTAAAGGGAAGCAGAGGCAGATAATATAGACGAACATGCGAATGCCGTTCGCAGAAATTTTTCAAAGTTCGCAGACAGTTTTGATGGGTTTTTTTTTACAAATTTCTTTATAAAAAAAAAAAAAGAAAAAATTATTAAGACCCCAGGCAGAGAATTGGTGCGACACATGTCGCAGACTCTTGAGAAGGTCTGCAGACTGTTTTTCAACTGGAGAAAAAAAAAAGTTTGCTAGAAATTATTTGCCATGGTACAGTATTTTTTTTTAAGAAGCGCCGCGGCGCATATGAGTTTAAAACTTTAAAATATTGTAAGTGCGGCGCTTATGCTGGAACGGCGGGTACGATACTTTTTTTTCCTCCTGCCAGGGCTGTTTTTCTTTCATTCATTAGTTGTCTGTATTAAGCATACCATTCAATACTACATTTCTTGACTGAGTTTTAATAATGCTTGTAAATTAATATTTTTCTTTTAGTCATGTTGCTTAGTGGCACTCCACTCGCTTATAACTTTTCATCTTTGCTGTTAGCGGCGATATAGGACTCGGGAGGGGTGCAGTGTTTTTTTTTTTTTTTTTTTTTTTCAGAAAATTTTTAAGAAATTATTTGAGTTTACAGACAGTTTTACATTTTATCTAAATCTGAAGGGAAGGGCTTGTGAAGCTCAAGCTCTCCTTCCCCCTGACTCCCCAAATTTTTTGTCTCATGAACTGTTCCTAAGAATGTTATTTTCTATTTTCGATGTTTGATAAATTGTCTGTAAAAAACAACTCTGTACATAAGGAAATGCCATAAATACTGACTACATTTTTAAATAGAAAATCTATACATCAGGAGTCTTAACATCACATTTGCAAGTTGCATTGTTACCTTGAACTTATTTTATTTAATACTTGAAATTTTCAATCTGCAATTTCATTTCTTTTATATTGGAAATACTGCAATTAAAATTTCAAGTAGTTTCAGGAGATTTAAGTCTTTTGAATTGTAAAGGGAAATATATTTGAATGCACTGATACTCTGAAATTGTTTTTTAATATGATTTTTTTTTTTTTTTACTATATCAAATATTTTTTTTAATATACAGTAGACTCACTCAAATCTGCAAACCTAAAATCCGCACATCATTTCAGATGTAAACAATGAAACTTACAATTAAGATGTAGGTGAAAAATTTAAGTTTTGGTTAATATGATTGAACTCATGTTTTCTCATGAAGGAAACATATATTTCTCAAAATTTTCAAGATAGCGCTGATATCAGTGGCGATCACTTTCATTTTACCAAATACATTTATGTATTAATCAAGTTTTTTGGTTATTAAGTATGACTAAACATGAAATAAAAGTTTGTTATTTTAAGATTTTTATGGGATTTATTAGTGTTTATTTATAAGGAGAGTTTCACCGAATAATTCAAGAAAAAACTACCTCATCATTATGCATATTTAGTTATACATTATTAATTATTTACTTGACCTTTACTTTTCATGTTTAAAAAAAAAAAAAAAAATTCTTAATTTTTATTATTTTACATTACTGTAAGCATTCATTATAATTTCAAGTGCATTATTAAATTCAAATTACTGTTTAAAAATGTAAACAAATAAGTGACCTGAAATCTGCACAACTTCTGGTTTTAAGCTATGCAGATTTAAAGGAGTCTACTGTATATCAAGGAGGCTCTGTCACTCTGAAACTCTATGTCATCAATTTAATTATCACATTCTTCAGACACACAATCACATTCTCTGGTATTTCCACTGCAACATTGGATTAGTCATTGTATTTGCATTCATTCAATCTTATGATTAGAAAACATTAAAGAGTACAAAACTCACCATCTACTTTAATGTCATCCAAAGAAACGAACTCCTCATCTTCTCCAACAATTATGTCATTGATGAAATCATCATTAAGATATTCTTCTGGATTTTTTAAATACATTGATACTAGAGCATCAAAATCATAATCTTCAGGAGCACAACATTCTGAAGTAACTTGCATGTATTCATCAAAATCTTCATCATCCACAGTATGATATCCAGAAGAATTGGATGGGGGTGGATCAGGTGATGGTAAAGAAGGAGATTTCAAATTTGATTCTTTTGACAATGGATGCAAATTAGAAGCTTCAAGCGATTGTTCCTCAATGATTAGACTTTTTTCCTTGGATTTTTCTTTTTTCATTCGCCTTTTTTC
Source organism: Maratus michaelseni (assembly GCA_963931845.1). Lineage (NCBI taxonomy): Eukaryota > Metazoa > Arthropoda > Arachnida > Araneae > Salticidae > Maratus > Maratus michaelseni. Next base: position 65,223,275 of record OZ007595.1, read on the forward strand.
TGCAGGGATAAGAATTCTTGTAAATACAAGAGTTCAAAATTATTCTTTTCCAATTCTATTACTTAAACATAAGCATGTATCTTATCCAGCACTTTCCTTACAGAAATTTGAAAAGAAAAGAATGATCAGATATACATATCCTATTAAGAAAAAAAAAAAAAAATCAATGTTATAATATGTATTTTCTTTTCCCAAATATCTCCTTTAAAAAATGCAGCACAATCTTATTAGATAATTTTTAAAAAATATTTACACGAAGTCATACATTCAACATTTCACCCAACACAATATTATGGTCAGCAAGTCAGCATAATTAGCTGAAGGGGTCCATACTTTTGCTTAGTGAACGTTTCCATACTCAAATTGAAGGAGTTGTACATTCACACAATGCTCAGTAATTCAACCAGTGGTAAGAAAGGCTCTTACCATCTCAAAGATATCCATATTTATCCAATTAAAACCTCAAATCTTCTGAAGGGGATGTCTTCCCCCAATCCACCCTGCATTCATAACTGTGCTTGGTAGGAAGCGCAAACTAATGAATTTATTTTAAAAAATTGAATTTTTGTCCTGTTTCTTTTTTTAAGATATGGCAACAGAAAAGAAAAGCATTATTATTTAAACTATCTATTCAGGATTTCTAAATTGTTTTCTCAATATATAATCATAATTTAATTACTATTAAACTATTAATCAATAAAAGCGTATTAAAAAAAGAATATGCTCTTTAATTTATTTATCTTTTATTTTCTACTTTTTAGTGTTTTAAATATTTTATTACTGCAGTTTCACAGACAGTTAACATATTTTAGCAAGTGTGGTTTGGCACAAAATTAACATCATTCTTGTTATAACCATAAAGCATATTTGGTGATTTATCACATATGCTCAGCTAAAGGAAAAATACATTAAAATTAATTTACAGGTAATTAAGTTCTAAAATTATTAAAATGTTGTATTGACATTGGAAACGCATATGCATACATAATTTTTATTATTCTAGCCTATCAGGTAGTGAGAAAATTGACTATAATATTCCATGAACTAAGCTAAATAAAAGAATGTAATAAAATAACTGAACAATCAAATTATTATACAGTAGTTTAATATATATATACATATACTATAACTAGTTCATTTTAAACAAAAAAAATTTTTTCAAAATCACATGACACATGTGCCACACAGATCAGTCACAATTAGGAAATAATGTAAATAAATAGATAAATAAATAAAGGTACTTTTCCAGTATAGGGGCCTTGGCAAGTATAATGATATTTGGGGATCGTGATGAATATAAAAGGAAAATTTAATAAAAGGGATGAATCACCAGCGACTTGCACCGGAGTGATTCCGAGAACCTAAAAAACAATTTAGACGAAAATATATTCAACACTTTCCCCAAACACCATTATAGGCATGATCAAAAGTGGCAGTACAAGGTGAAGCCATAAAATTTATAAGTTTAATATTAAGTTAAGATTCAAGGTATTATTTAGCAAAATTAAATAAATGAAGTTAAATTAGTATAATTACTTGATCTTGGTAAAATGAAAGATAAAAAAGAAAAAGAAAAACTCACCAGATTAGAAGAAACACAGATTTTTATTCTAATCATCAATGCACTGAATAATCATAATAAATCTGAAAGCTTTCATAAAATATCACCACAAATTTCATAATCATATATCTATTTTCCATTTAACAATCTGCTTCAAATTTTATTATATCAATATATGAAAATTCTCAGTTCACTTTTAAATAATAAATGTAAATTTTGCTTAATCATTATTATAATTAATATGGATCATACTATTAGTTTTAATATGAAAGTTCTTTGCTGAAGTTAAGTCCTGAAGAGGTTAATAAAGTCTAAAGAATTATGGCTGCAACTGTTGAACTAGAATGAATGTTCATCAGATGGAAAGTTCGTTAGTTTAAATGAATGGTTATCACAAATAGAAGAATCTGCTGAAGGTGGATCTTTATATATCGGACCCTAGTTGAATAAATAGGAATCTCATTAAATGCCTCTTGACGGATTTAAACGAAATCTCATAGTACCGATGACTGGAGAAGATGTTGCAAGTCTATCGAAGGCGATCAGGATTTCCAACTGTATGGACAAACTTGTGTTAATTTGGAGATCTTTAATTGTTGGTGTGACTTCACACAACGTTGGCTGTTGCTATCAGAATATTGAGTTGTAGGTGAAATAAGATGGGCGGAGAGATTGCAGTAAATGGACACTAAGTCCAAAAAAGGGACATCTTCATTGTCGATGAAAAATTCAAAAGAAGTTGACGCTCAGATGAATGCCTGCTCAGCATACAGCTATCCGCTGCCAGGTAAGAAGCCCAGCAGCCTGACAAAAAAGATGGTACTTCACATGCTGGTGTCTCGTTGAGAAGAGAGCTCACACGGCGCTTCCGAAATACTGGAAAACTTATGGTTTTAAATCTCCCTCCAATCAGATAACAGCATTTCCCAACGGTTCCAAAATTAACTGTCGCGCGCGTGACACCACCTGATGGAGTTTTTGTAAAAGCTCACCCACGCGGTCAAAGTTAAATATTAACTGTATCGCACCCCCTTGACGACACGCCAATTCGAACGTTCCGCGGCCTTCTTCACTAACCTTGAATCGGCCTGAAGATGACCTTGCAGTCCGCGAGTCATTGACACAGAAAAATGCATGGGAAATGGGAGTAAATAGTTGTTGTTTACATGAAAGCATCTGAAAATTTATCAATGGCCGTTCACAGCGAAAATCCACGAGCTTCAAAACAAAATAAAAGAAAGTGATCAAAAATCGATAACTGCCAAACTTATGGACGAAAATAAATGAAATTCTAGCAATTGCAACAAAATAAAAAGTTCTTTCCAATAGATATGTTTTGAAAGTAAAAATATTTAATTTAAGGAATTTTGAAAAAGTGATTATTGGACTTAGAAAATGAAAACATCGCGATGCTGAAAGAGATTTTTGTATATATTGAAATATACAAATGTGAATTTTGCAAAAGGAATAAAATTAGAGAGTAATTATTTTTAACAATAATTATAGAAAAGTAAATACGCTTTATTTTAGAATCATTATTTATTTTAGACTGTTTATTATTAAGATGGATATTATTTAAAAGTAATAAAAAGTAAGTTAGAAATATTTTTCTATTATATAATCTGAAGTGATGTCTATTTAAAAGGAAAGATTAAAGTATCTATTGTAAATGAAATTTGAAATGAATATCCTAAAACATATGTAATGGAAAGATTCTTAATTAAATTATACTCTCACCAAAAGTAAACAATTTTAAAAGGAATGTTTGATTTAAAATGAAATAACGAAATTTAGCTTAATGAATTTAAATGAATTTAATTAAATGGATGAATAAATTAAAGTTAAATATTAAAATACTGAATAAATTAAGAGTAAAATTTTAAATCATAACAGCAAGATAAAGAAAATAGCCTTGACAAGAGAAAGAAATCTGGCAACGTATTCACTGTTTCATATCCAGAGTTTCCCTCAGGCAGAACTAGGTCTAAAGACTGGCCGCAGCATCAGTAGAACGTTTGGTATTCATGCGCGAAGATAGTGGGGTGGACAACTCTATGTACGTTTGGATTTATTTTCTTTAAAAAAAATATATCATTAAACTTTGATGTTTTGTAAATTTAAGGCTGTTATCACGGGCCCGGACAGCTAGTACAAAATAATAATAATAATAATAATAATAATAATAATAATAATAAAAACATGAAAATATCTGAATTAAGATTTTTTTTTTTTTTTGTCAGAACTCATTGTGCAAGACAATTTTTACTTATCAACATAAAAATCAATATATAAATTTACCAATTAGGAAATACTAAATATTCAAAAATAAATATTTCAAAATAGAGAAATGAAACAATTATTTATTTTTTTCATTTGGTCCTCAATTCCCATGTAAGATAAGTTTGAAATGTATAAACGTTAAAAGGAAAACAAAATTACAAATTGTGTTGCACGAGTGTGGGGATGGGGGAATGATTTAGGAGATGAGTCCTTCTGACAAAAAATTCTTAGTTCTTTCTTCTCTTAGTGTTTAATTATTCTACAATTTATCGGAAAAATAATTTTCGATTAAAATTATTAGAATTTTTTCTTTTTTTTTTAATTAATCAGATACAGAAAATTCAATTAAATTTACATATATCTGTACCCTTGCCGGTACTAATGATAAAATAATGTACCAACCACCACCCCAAAAAACATCGAAATTCTGATTATGCCCGTACTGACTTTTCTAGATTATCCATACTTAAGGTTATCAAGTATCAGGTATATTAAGTATTAAATAACAAGGCTTATTACATAGTTCCCACAATTCTTCAATTTCAGGTACCATTATTACTGAATCGTGACCATCGCGTTATTTAATCGCAGAATTTTTGCCATTAAATAAGGAAGTTAGGAAATAGTGGAGCTCAATGGCAACCATTTGAACCCTTTATGGTACCCATATGAATGCAATATGATACCCATTTGAATACTGTACTTTTTTTGTATTGAAATACAACATTTAAAATATAAACAGTAATAAAACAAACGATTTCTCATGCTGGAAAGTAAAATTATACAATTTGAAAAAAGAAATTTTCTCTTGATTTTACCAACAATTAAACAAAAATTTCTTCCTGTCAATTTTCCTTCAAACTCAAAAACAAAAAAAAGGTGCTGTAACGGACACGTAATCATTTAAAAAAAAAAAAAAAAAAAAAAAAAAAAAAAAAAAAGAGAGGAGCGATTTTACGTAGACAAAACATTTGAAGGGTGAGACAGATGATATGTTGCCCCTCATCTAGTTTCAATTGAACAATGTCTGGAGTAGTTTTCAGTGCTACAACATTTGAATACAAAGTATTCGAATGTTGGTTTTGATTATCAAAAGTTTTTGAAAATTAAGGTATCGATTCTTAAAAGATCTCGAATCGGCCCATCACTAAACCACAGACATTTGAGAACGGTTATATTACATGTACCCAAATAAAGATATTAAAGCTAGGATAATAGGTTCCTTTTTGATTAGACTTAAAATAGATTTTTGATGTAAGATATTATAGCCGAAATAAAGGAATCTAAATTAGAAAATAAGTTAATTTGAGTATATTAATTTACTAATATATGATTTTGTATCATAAGAGTGCCAACCCGACCCGACCCGACTAGGGTTGAAATCCAAAAGTAAAAATATTTTCCTCGACGACAATTGAATTTTGACCCCGATGTGGGGGTCCAGATATAAGCACAAGGCTTCATTATAGTGATTGCTGCATAATCAGTTTATAGGCATGAAAGCCACAGGGCTCTATTAAAATAATTGTCATTTTAAAGATTTATGCATGCAAAATTCACAGGGTCCCGTTATAGGAATAACTGTATTAATGATATATGGCTGAGAAGCATACAGGGTGCCGTTATTTTGATCACTGTATTAACAACTTATGAGCGTGACACCACGGTGACCATTTACAATGATCGCCATGTATTTTAGGCTGTCCCATTTTTAAAAATTTTATCTGAAATCTCTTCCTGTCCTACAGGCAGGGTCAAGTGGCTCTTTGTCAGAGGCTCATGAAAAATAATTATTATTTGTCACGAAATCTTTATTTATGGGCTTTATTGATATTCTTATTAGTTATTTTCATATAGTTAAAATAAAGTATTTTTCTGTTTGCATGTAAAATGCCCTTTCTAGGCCCCAAGCAATGTCCGGGCTATATGCTGCAGAAGGCATCTGGGCTCCAGATGGAAGCGACTAGCTAGTATATTATAAATTTCTATGTTATGTAACTAATGTCGCTACAGATCAAGGATTTCAATGCTTATGCTTAAGCGTCATTTATTATTTTTTATTCAACTTTTTGTATTAATAATTAATTATATTAATTAGCATAATTGTTCACCAATATTGCTAATTCATAAATTTTATTCATAAACTGTTTTGAATAAATGTAAGTTTAAAACAATATCTGTCTTATGAAAATTGTCATAGTTATTAAAATAATGAATTAGCTAGTTCATTTGAACTAGTATAGAGAATGAGTGCATAAAATAAATAGTCACTACATTGCCCATCTTTAATACTAGCAAAAAAAAAAAAAAATTGTATATTTACTGTCATACGAGCTTTTCCAAGAATTAAACTTGCATTCAGAAGTAGAGTAGGAATTACAGGATTAGTGATTACAGATTAGAAAAACTGTGCAAATTTCCATGCATAAGAAAATGAAACATTATTATATAAGAAAATGTACATGCATACACAAATACTATTTAAAAAAAAAAAAAAAAAAAAAAAAAGTTACCTTTTATTTCTTTTGGAGAGGCAAATCGATAACAAAATTTGTTCTCATATTGCGGGTTGTGAACCAGAAATACAGAATTATGGTTGGCTGCCAGGAATACACTTCTAGCCTTGCTATAACCTGGGTACTTAGATAATTTACCATTGATGGTGTACCATGCCTATATACAAAAAAGAAATATTTTATTAGCAAAATAGAAACTATTAAATCAACATATATCACTGACTTGTTTTAGAAGGACTAAGGCTATTATTTATCAAGAAAATCATAAAAAGAAAACGTCCTAAATTAGATCATTCATGCAAAATGATGAGTCATACTTGTTGTGTATTTTTACATCCACAATAGGCAGGTAACGTGTAGACCTCTGGTATATTTTTAATGTCTACAATCTATAGGTATAAGTTAGACGTTGTTTGCTGCTAAACTGCATTTTGTCCACCAAATATACAAAGTGGCTGTTGAATGAATGGGTTAATGCAATTTTTATTTTTTTTGAAGTGTAAAAAAAATGAGCTACATATCTAAAAAGAAATAGTTTTTCATAAATATATAAAAAAAAAGGGAAGTTTGATGTAAGTTCTTTTAACTAAGCCACAGATACACAAATCAAAGTTTAGACTTTCACAACCCCTCCACAACTGTCTATAAAAACAATATTTATGAATCTAAGATGCATGATTTATAACATATTACATAACTGTGTGAAGGGAGGGAAGGAGTATCATAAAGTTCTAATTATTACTCAAATATTGTTGAGCTATGTGGCTGAAATTTTGTCAATATATAATCACTAGTTGTTAAGTATATTTATCAAGGCTGCAAAGTCTGGTCCCCAATATGGCATATATTTTCTAGAGTTTTTAAAGAAGTTACATATACCCTTCGTTTCTCCCATAAAGCTACAGCCTATACTCGTCATTTGCCTATATCCTCTAATCTTTTACGACTACAGCACTGGTATTTATGGTACAAAAATATATCTTACCTAGAACTTATTTTTTTACTGGTGGTGATAAAGTAAGTAATCTGTATGCTGGAAAAAAATTGAGATTTACAGCATGATCTACTTTTTCCATATAAAGTACTATAAAGGCCACCAAATTCAAGATGAAATGAAAGCAGTCTGTAGTAATGATTGCCCATCATATGACATGTTGTGAAGCAGAATTTTTTTTTAATTATCAGTAGGGATGGTCTGAATATTTGGCCACTATTCGGTATTTGGTCCTTTTGCTAAATATTTGGTTGGCCGAATACTTAAAGCTAGTTGACTGAATGCTTCGGTCGAATACTGAAGGCTGACTGAAGTTGACCGAATATTGAAGGCTAGTTGACTGAATGCTTCGGCCGAATATTGCTGATATCTTGCTGAATATCTACCAATATCTCTCCGAATATTACTAGATATTTCAGCGAATAAATTCAGAATATTTTTTTTTCTCATTTTTTGCATTTTTTACTCTTATCCAAACTGGTTACTTTATGTCCTATTCATGAAGTCGTTTTCATTCTTAATTGCACAAAATGTACAGTATTTGGATACTAAAAAATCATATAGCATATCTATTTCTTATAAAAGTTAAGGATATTTTAGAAATAGTGTACAAATTGGAGATTTAAACTGCCTTTAAAGACACAACTGTCATGGAAAGTCTTCATTGTAGAATGATACATTACAATCAAGATGTAAATACTCTTATAGAATAATGAAAAACATTGTTAGATTCTAAAACACTTGAATATCCATTAATGTCTACAAATTTCAATAGGGACACAAACTCCTCACAACAGAATTTACCAATAGATTAAATGTTATTTCAGGACATATTTCACTATGAATTATGAGAGAGAGTAAGTATTATCATTGATTTTGAATGCATGAAAGGATAAAAGTATCATTGGATAGTAAAAGTGAAGTACATTTTAATGGAAATACAGTGACCTCTCACTTATATGACTCTCTCGGTTATACACCGAGTTCTCTTGGTCCCATCCATGTTGTATGAGAAATAATGCTAAACTTCTCTCAGTTATACGATGTTTTAAACGGTGCAGGCAATTTTACATTTCTCACTCAAGAACTCATTTTTACAATCTTTAAAGTACAAATCATTCACGTTTTCTTACCTCTATCCTTTCACTATTGTTAAAATGTTTATCAATAACGAATCACATTTCTTATCTACCTTCGTGTGTTGCTAACGATGAAATGTATGGCGGGAGGGTGTTTGGGTATGGAAGTCCCTTGTGCTTTCCATTTAACAAAAGCGATTAACAAAAGCCAAATGACCACCTTCAGATCACATCTCTGTATAGTACTGAGTGAGAAATCAGGGTTATTGCAAAATGAGCTTTCCTGGAAAAATTTAACAGGTTTTAGAAATGCGTCATCTTTTAGGAATGAGGCTGTTTTAAGAAAGAACAGACTTTTATTTCAAACTTAACAAATCGAAAATGATAGTTAGTGAACGTCACTATAGGAAAAAATACTAAAGCGAAAACAAATCTGAAACACATCCCAAGCTAGAATTTTTGCCAGCAAATTCTGCAAGCAGATTAATGTCATTAGATTTAGGGATTATAAAGAATCTCAAAGTAAACTACAGAAGGAGTTTGATTTGTCATTTTATTTTTGATTGGAAAAACGAAAAGGAAGTTAAACCAATTTCCATTTTAGATGCTATGCATCTTACAGCAACTGCATGTGAAAATGTGACATTGCAGATAATTAAGAATTGTTTTAAGAAATGTGTTTTTTTAGAATCCCAAACTGCTAGTTCAACGAATGAACCCACTTTTAAGAGCATATGGGAATCCTTTAATGATGAAGACTGGGATGAAAGGTTTGTGGATGAAGGTATTAATTTCAAAGACTATAAGAAAAAATTCTGTCAGAACTGAGAACTGCTGAAGAAATCTTTGAGGATAATCAAATCAATAATAATGACCTGCGTTCCGGACCAATGTTCCTGATGTTGTAAATTTTTCAGAAGCAAATGCTGCTTTAAATACATTAAAGAATTATGTCCATCAAAATCGTTATTTCCAAACTAGCTTAAAAGTTTTATTAGACTTAGAAAAAAACATTTTCTCTTTTCGTTGATGACAGAGACAAAATAATATCCCTTCATTTTTTGAGAAAATCTAATCTGTAAATCTTTAAAATAAACAAAATGGTAAGTGAACTATTTTAATATATTTTGTGTTTTATTTTTTAATATATTTTATAAATTTTGTTAAAATATGTTCTTGGTGCTCAAAACTTATCGTTTTTAATATAGGTAAAATAATTAATGCATATAAAGTTAGAAACTTGTATAATAAGACGGTCTCTCACTTATACGACTTTTTTCTACGATTCCCTGAAAGTCGTATAAGTGAGAGGTCACTGTAATTTAACTTACTGTTACCGTACTGAATTACAGAAAATCTATTTGATATATCTAAGAATAAAAGGATTAAACACAATTCCTTGATTTTCTGTGCTAAAATATTTTTTTTTTACATTTTAAAAATAAATTTAAAAAGTAAAATTAACAGTGATAATGACTAACGAGTTCATTTTTTAGATGAAATGTTTATGAATTACTTTCCTGTAGTAGATAAAATTGAGCTATTATTAATTTATATGTAGTAAGAGTTGTTTTATTATAGGTGTTTGAAATATTACAAGAAATGAATCAAACTATTAAAAATTTTACACACATAAATAATAAAAATATCATTTTGTGTTTAATCCTTTTTCCATTTTAAAATTTTAAATATATGTACAGATAGATAATCAAAAGTTATTTTCTTTTTTCGAAAACAAAAAAATATATAGGTATTCAGTCGCCGAATATACGGTATTCAGCTTAAAATTTGGCCAAATCACTATTCAACACATCCCTGATCATAAGCATCCTAAAAAAATATGTTAGAGTTTCTTTTCTAAGAAACATGGTATTTACACATTTCTATAAAGCATAAAAATATATAACAACAGAAATTAACATTTTTAGCAGGAAACAGTTATACAATCTGAATCTTACATATACTTACCACTAATATCTTTTCAAAATTTTGTAAGTTTTTCTTCTTATCATATCTGCAGAACTTCAGAGAAAATACTTCAGAACTTTCGTCCACCCATTCCAAATTACAAAATGCTTTCTTTTCTAAACTCTCTTTTAAAAAGGGAATCAGTTTACCATTCTTCCGTTCCATCTGAAATAAACTGTAAATTAGTGAATCATTCATCAAGTAAGTTATATTATATAAAGTATTTATTCACCAGCCGAGAGGGATAATTAAGAAAAATAATGTAAATAAATATCCAAGATTATTTTTTTCTGATTTAATTAATATTAGATGTGCCAGTAATGGACACCCTTAAGGAATTTCTTTAAAAATTATTTTTTAATTAATAGTTATAATTGTTATATTCCACATTTTTTAATATTATATTAATCTAGCAACAATATTTAACCATGCTCATAGTCACATTTCCCAATGTGAATCGAAATTTAATTGTAAATAACATAAATAAATAAAAACACCCTAAATTCCAGTAATGGACACCCCACAAAAAGTAATAGATAATTGATATTATGATTGTATTTAAAACTAGAATTTAAAGAAAGCATATTAATGAAATAAAAAAAGCTGAATTTTTATTGGTTATTTTTTTATAAACCAAAAATGTTGAAGGTGGCCCATTACTGGAAGGCGGTCCATTACTGGCACATCTACCCTATTGTAAATTTTATTGTTTAAACTTGCCAATAGTTGACACTTTGGTGAGTGGGGTTTTTCCGAATTTCTTGTATTTTATTTAATTATTCATTTTGCTATTCCAATGGCAATATTTTATTTATTTGTTTATTTATTTATTTTTTACGATTCCAATGATAAAATTCTTCTATTAGTTTATTTGGTGTTGCAGTTTGGCGAGGTTTTTTTTTTTTTTTTTAAATGAAAATTGATTGACGGTATAATGGAGAAATACCTTCATTTTTTAGATTAAGGGTGAATTTTTTACACACTAACTCCTTGCAACAAAATTTATTTCAGCAAGGGTATTTCAGGTGGTATCTATCCCACTGAAATATGAATGAGTAAATATCTTCTATTTGAAAGTCCTATTTTAGGTAAAATGTGTATGAATTACATGTATCTACAGATAAAATTATGCTACTAGGCTACTAGTATTCAGATTTATAAAAAGTCTTATTTTTTTAATTAATATCAAGGTGTTTCAAATATTTCCAAAAATACATCAAGCTGTTATTTTTAAACATACAAATAATAAAAAATCTATTTTTGTTTTACTTTATTTCCAATTTAACATTTAAAAAAATATAAAATCAATATATATACTTTTTTTATTTATTTATTTATTTTTTTTTTTTAAAGTTACTATTCGGCCAAATTACTGTTTTGTTACATCCCTAATATAAACTACATATAAAGAGAAAATACAATTAACTATTTTTTCCAATTTGGTAAAAGGTTAAAGGGTGGCAAGTATTACATTGTAATGCTCATGAAAGTAGATACTGAAAAGTACAAACATAATTAGAAATTTTCCTTTTGTGCATTTGAAACCACCTCTTAAATAACTGCATGAAGCCTTTTGCTGTAACATGTTCTAGTAAACATGAGTTAGTGATAAAAATTCACTTTCATTAATTCTCAGCTGCTACAGACCAACATGCACATAAGGGGAATTCCCTTGAAATAAAACATTTATTACTTTAAAGATAAACGTATTGTTTTCGTAGGATAAAGACAAACATTGATATGATGGGAAAAAAAACACAGACAAACTTTTATATACAGAAAATAAGAGAAACAAAAAGGATTTAGAGATGGAAAATGAATGCTAGCTTAATCAATCTTTTTCCTGATCAGCGAAAATACTTTTCCAAATTTTCATGCATTCATGAATGCGATTAAAATATGAATATGGGCAAGTTTTATAGATTGTCAATATTCTAGAAGACAGATTAAAAATCAAAACAAAGTAAAGTCAAAATCGAAGTTTGACATTTGCAGTTAATAAATATCTTTCAGTAAATTATTTTTTAATAGCATTATTAATGATTAACAATTATATAACATACCTTTTTCAAAAATCCACGTAAGTTTCCTCCAAATACAAGACGATGCACACTAACCAACACAATGTTTTTAATTGATCAGATGAGCGGAGCCGACGAACAGATCTATCAAGTATTAAGCACCGGCTTGATAATTTTACAACGATAGACACTTTTCCTGGCCAATCAAAATTCAGTACTCTGTTCATCGCCAAAACAAATTGCTCTTTGGCGACTTTATTACGGCTGTTTAGTGTTTACATGTTTGCAATTTGTCCACATGTTCATGTTTACCTAGGGTCTAGCGAGTGGTTTAGCTTATAGTATGATCTTTATTAGAACTCTTGAATTTAAATTTAATAATAATAATAATAAAAAATTGTCCTTTTTTCTTTTTAGATGTTTGATTATTTGGGCTTTTCTTTCTTTCTTTTCTTTTTTTTTTCCATTGATTTATGGGGATGAAAGTGCCTTTTGTACTTGCAATTAATTCAAGCATTTATGGGTGTACGGCAGGGATTGCAAAAGTGCTCCCCTCCTCCCCGTCCAATACACTTTCAAATCATTAAAGAATTTTAAAAATGCCGGAAGAATGTAAATATCAAAAAGCTGTGATTGTTGTGGTTGCACTGATTATTGCATGATTGCAAATTCATAGCATGAAGTTATTATTATTAGTGTGTTTAATTTAAATACTTCTATTTATTATTATTATTTTTTAAATAAAACTGTTTTTATTAAAATTTGCTAAAAAATATAAATAAATTTTTAATTAAAAGCATAAAATAACTTCTTAATAAGACCAAAAAAATAAGAAATGCACATTCCTTATTTTTATGGTGTTATTAAGAAGTTTTTTTATGCTTTTATAGTATCACACCAGTTTATTCAATACTTTACTGACATTTTAATTAATTGTAAAAAAATGATTCATTTTGATTAACAATTAAAACATTAATTAATAACAAATACTTTAAAAATTATTAACAATAATAAATAAATTATTATTTTTAAAATTAATAATTAAATTATTTATTATTAAATTTATTATTAATTATATTAAAAATTTAATTGTTACTTAATTTATTATATCAATAATTTAACAAATTATTAATATTAATAACATTTAAATATTTCTAATTGTTTTTAAACCTGTTTTTATTAAAATTTGTTCAAAAAGATTATACATTTTTTAAACAAATTTTAATAAATTGTAAAATATGATAATTAATTTTTAATTAATAATTAAAACATCAATTAACAATAAAGATTTAAATATAATAACAATAATAAATAAATTATGAATTTATATATTTATCAATTGAATTAATTATTAAGTTAACATTTTAGTTATCGAACTTTTTAATTATTTTAATAATTGTTAAACTGTTTTTATTAAAAATGTCTAATATATGTTTGTTTGTTTTTTTTTAATAAAAAACCATTTATTAGAAAAATCAGTCAAAAACATAAAGTCTAAGTATTCATTAACTAAAAAAAAATAATGCAACAATTACAAATGCATAAAAAAAACTTTTGATACTGTTAGGTGAAGTTATTGTTCAGATGCATATATATCTTCTATACTAATATTATAAAGTAGTAAAGATTGTTTGTTTGTTTGTAGGGGGTAATCTCTGGATCTACTGAAGCGATTTAAAAGTGATGGTGGCAAATTGATGGTGACAATCCCTACTCCAACATAGGCTATATTTTATGTCGGTGCCACTACCCCCAAGGGGGTGCAGAAGCGAAAAACGTTCTAAAATTTCGATTTTTTTTACACTGAAGGAGCTAGAAACATGAAATTTGGCATGGTAGTTACTTATAAGATGTAAATGCTCTCTAATTCTAAAAAAATTCGAAATTTAAAAGGGTGAGATGAGCGAAACGCGTTCTAAAAACATTCTAAATTTCAATTTCTACGGAATTTCTGGAACTACAGAACTGTTTAAAAAAGTGATGGTGGCAAATTAATAGTGACAGTTCCTGTTGTAACATAGGCTATATTTCATGTCGGTGCCACTACCCCTTGGGGAGTGCATGAGCGAAAAACGTTCTAAAATTTCGATTTTTTTTTATACTGAAGGTGTTAAAAACATGAAATTTGGCATGGTAGTTACTTATAATATGTAAATGCTCTCTAAGAAAAAATCCTAAAAAAAATTCAAAATTTAAAACTGTGAGATGAGCGAAAAGTGTTCTAAAAACATTCTAAATTACAATTTCTCTTGAATCTCTGGAACTACCGAACCCTTTTCAAAAGTGATGATGGCAAATTTTTGATGACAATCCCTGCTGAAACATAGGCTATATTTTACGTAGACCTACGTAAAATATATACCACTAATCCCAGGGTAGTGCAGGAGCGAAAAACGTTCTAAAATTGCATTTTTTTCTATACTGAAGGAGCTAGAAATTTGAAATTTGGCATTGTAGTTACTTATAAGATGTAAATGCTCTCTAAGAACAAAATAAATAAAAAATCGAAATTTGAAAGGGTGAAATGAGCGAAAAGCGTTCTAAAAACATTCTAAATTACAATTTCTATGGAATCTCTGGAACTACAGAACCGATGTAAAAAGTGATGGTGGCAAACATGGAGATAGAAATAAGAAGGAGAACAGTGAAGATAGGCTTTCAAAGATCAGAACATGGACCAGAAATTAGTACCCGGTTCGTGGCGCTGGTGCTCCCAAAGGTCGGTCATGTGACCTGTCAAACATGACAAATTGTCGTCTGCTTTTCCTGCATTTTGGTTTCGAGCATGGTAAACAGTTGTCAGTCGAAAGCGGAAATAGAGGGCACTACACTCCCCAAAGGCCCCAAAAAACAGGAACGCTGCCATACTAGGTACCGCTTTTAGTTCCATAAGTAGAAACATTATCATTGTTCTCCTTCTCTCTATCTCCCTGGTGGCAAATTGATGGTGATACTCCCTGCTTCAACATAGGCTATATTTTATGTCGGTGCCACTAACCCCAATGGGGTGCAAGAGTGAAAAATGTTCTAAAATTGCGACTTTTTTTTTATACTGAAGGAGCTAGAAATTTGAAATTTGGCATTGTAGTTACTTATAAGATGTAAATGAAAATTTTGATGAAATTAATTTGAAAGGGGAAAAATTATATATTTCTTGATATAAATTTCAAATCTAATGATATGCCATTTTCAAATATTGAATTTCAAAAATTACCAAATTTCACAATGGAGTACCATAGCGAAACCTTCACGCGTAAAAATATAATGATAAGGGCGACGTGTCCTGATGTGTATATTGGCTATAGCACGAGTCACAAATTATAGTAGCCTTATTATTCTGTTAAAATATAAAAGTGAATTATGAAATGTCAATATTTTGTTTGATTAAAGGTTCGTTAAGAGAAATTGACCAGCGTAGCAGGCGTAGCTTGCTAGTATATATATATACACCTTTGAAATCAAAATATAAGTTACAAGTTTGTATATGACCGAATTTCTCTTTATTATAGTTTATAATTCAGAAAGAGCAAGATATTAATTAATTAATTATATCTAAAGAAAAAAATATATATATCATACACTAAATAAATAAACAACTTATTTATCATTATACAATGATTATGTATTTTATCGCTATATTGATGACATTATCATTTTTTATTTCAATGATAAAAATTGCACATCACCACTCAATTTTTATCCTAATCAGCTTACATTAAGCGAAAATGATTTGATTAATAATAATATAAATTTTCTTGACTTAAAAATTAATATAAATGATAATTATAAATTAATATTTGATATTTATGATAAAAGATTTGACTTTCCAATTTTGCTTCATGTTTACATAAATCAGTTTATAAAAATATAATTATCAATTATCTTCATCGTATAAAATATCTATGCTCAGATATAAATAAAAAGAAAAATATTAGATTTATACGAAATCAAGCAAAACTATGGTTATCCTATTTTTTGATAAATTCAATTATCAACTCTTTTAAATAACATTTATTACATTATATAAATATAAACATGTTATGTAATAATTTATTTTGTTTTAGTGTGCGATAAAATATAGCAAATGATATAGCAAATAATACAATTAAAACATATATAAAGGACTATTATTAAGCTGGTTGAACATTGTTTACACTTTATATGGTCATGGTGAATGTGCGTTTAGCCGATCACCTTTATATTAAGTGATACTAATGATCAGTTATAAAAAGTCTATAAAATGTCTTGTGATGTTCACGGAATTTTGGATAATTATTGTGAGTAAAATATTTTATCCATTCTTTACAAGTTTTTTATTTCCAATTTTATTATTTCCAACTGTTTTCTGGTAATAATACAGTATACCTGGATGAATATACTGATCTTAGCATAGATGCCAGTATATTTATGAAATACTGTATTATTTTTTTAAACACGTGTGGATACATCCAGGCTGGTGATTATATCTACACGTGTTTGTTCATTTCCAATTCGAATTTAAATCTCTTGTTATCCAATTTTCCATTATATTTAGTTCATATTTCATTTCAAAATCCATTTGTATTCACTTGATATCAACTTCAAATTATTAACATTTTATGGTTTATTATATATTTTTTTTTTCTCTCTCTTTTTAAATATTCTTCATATTTTCAGTATTTTTGGCCAATTACCATTGAAGCAAATGCTGTGGTAAAATTATGATTGCACTTGTTAATTTATTATCTATGTGGTATTCTGTCTACACTTTATTACTAATTATCTCTTAGGAGATTTAATTAGAATGTTACAAGAACTTGATATGTTTTTTGAAATTCAAAGATATTATAATTATATATATATATATATATATATATATATATATATAATTATAATATCTATGAATTTCAAAAAACATATCAAGTTCTATTATCATTCTACTTAAATCTCCAAAGAGATAATTAATGATATTGTGTATACAGAATACCACATAGCTAATAATTAACATGTGCAAACATAATATTACCATAGCTTGTGCTTCAATGGTAATTGGCCAAATTTTACTCATACCTAAAGAATATTGAAAAAAGAAAAAAGAAATAGAGAGAAAGGGGGAAAAAAATATATATATATATATATAAATTGGAGTTGCAATTAAGTAAATACAAATGGATTAATAAATTAAATATGAACCATATACAATGGAAAATTGGACCACGTGAGAATTAAATATGAATTGGATATGAAAAAAACACATGCACATGTACTCATCAGCCTGGATGCACCCACATGTGTTTTAAATAATAATTCAGTGTTTCATAATTCTACTGGCATAATGCTAAGATCAGTAGAATCATCCAGGTACACTGAATTATTACCAGACAACAATTGGAAATATTAAAATTTGGAAATATTTAAATAGGAAATAAAAAACCATTAAGAATATACAATATATTTCACTCACATCGATTATCCCAAAAACTGTATTTAACACCTCACGAAATTACCACGAGATAACAGTTTTGAAATAATAAAATTGGAAATATGAACGCGTAAAGTGTAGATAAAATATTTTACTCACAATAATTATACAGAATCCTTAAAATGTCACAACTTCTGCATAATATTCACATCCACATGGCAATGCATCATACATGTTGACTAAGTCGAGTTGAGAGAAATGATTTGAAAGACAAGTTGAGAGCACACTTTTTTTAAAACACAACCCCATCGATGACACCCAAACACAAAATGATTCAAAAACACACAAAATAATTCTGGTTTTAATACACTTATAATTAAATTATATCCGTGAATATATATTACTCCATCCAATTTTAATTCCTGAAAGTAAAATTAATATACAATCAATAGCTCCCTCTATACTTAAATTAAATATAATATTATCAATATTATCAACAACTACCTGAAAGGTAAAGTGTCGCCATCTATTGGTATTATAATAATTCCTAATTAATATTTAGTTAGATATCCACTTTATTAGTTACATACTCGCTTCATTAGATTTAATTATATAAATAAACTTTAAAAAACAATACTAACTTGTAGTTTTACTTTAAATTCAAATAAAATATAATACTACTGTATCAATAAATCTACACAGAATTAATATCTTTGAATTTCAAAAAAATATCAAGTTCTTGCAACAAATTAAATCTCCAAAGAGATAATTAATAATAATGTGTAGACAGAATACCACATAGTTAATAAAGTCCCATTAAGCAAACTAACATAAAAAGACAACTATCTAAAATCCATAAGCAATAATAAGTCAATACAAAATTAATGTTGGCAAAAAAGAACCTGAATAAGATGCTATAAATATGCATTTGAAAATTCAGTAGATGAACAAATGATACCAAGAAATATTAGTAATATTATATATATATATATATATATATATATATCCTAATTAGGTTAATAACTAAGTGATTAATGGTATGGGAGAGTTTATAGTTTTCTAGCTACAGTGCCTTTCTTCGAAATAAAAGTATCTCTCTAGTCTAAAAATAAGTAACTAATGCTGCTGCGTAATTAAATTTATTGCGACCTTTTCAATTTCTCGGCTCATAATAATAATAAAAAAAAAAACTATCTATATATTTAAAGCTAAAAGAGCATTTTTTCATATTTCACATGAAATTGGCCTCAGTACGCATGCTTCAATTTTGTTTTTGTTTTTTCATAGCAAAAATAAAAGGGGAAATACCATGGGGGTTCTCCCCTTCTATAGTTTGAGAGTTTGCTGGATCTAAACAAAAGGGAACAGGGAGGTTCAAACCCTCACAATGAGAAACCCATTCATCATTTTCCCCACTTCCAATGGGGAAAAAACTTTCTCTTTCTGAAACACTTCTTTTGAAATGGCAACTTTTCCTTCAAATGAGTTTTACAAGCAGCCATTTTGTTGCCTGGATCCATTTTCGTTGAAGAGAAACGCTTCACCCTTCAGACAAAAAGAAATCAACAATCACTGCTTTTAAAAATACGTTGATGCAGTTTCTGCAGGATTCTAAATGAAATTTTCTTTTCTTTTTTTCTTTCTTTCTTTTCTTTCCTTTTAATTTCTTTTCTTTTCTATTTTTAAATTTAAATCCGAGTTGACCGGTTCCGAAGACAGTGGGCCGCCCAAACTTAAGTTCGTATATATTATTCGAGGTCCCTTCGAAATAAACCGACCAGCGTAGCGGGCGAAACTCCGCTAGTTGCATATAAAAATATGAAAACTAATAGTTTTATAGATAAAAGTATGATAAACACGCTGAAGCAGACATTTTTTTAAATCAAAGAATTATTTTAAGAGCTATTTAAGGGTGAAATCGGTCAAAATAGTTCAGTTAAAAAGTTTTATAAGATAAGAAACTATGCATTGCAATTTAACCATCTCCCACAGGCACATACTTGACTAGAATGTGGTGCACAGTGACCAATCATTTTAGGTAGATTTCGTAAGAAATACTACCTATTACATTCTCCACTAAGTTGGAATTTCTGAAAAAAATTTGCAGATCTACGCTGAACATCCAGAACCCAAAACCACCCCCAGTTCAAAACTTTATATATCTATCTATGTCACTTTTTTACGGATACGATAACTTCAGTAATTCTGCACAAATCTCTTCCAAACTGATACATAAAATCAAAGGGCATAAAATCTCGATCAAGTTTGTTAATGGGCAAAATCGAACCAAGAGGGGGATGGGGGGAAACAGAACTTTTTGTGAAAACAGAAAAAACCCATAACTTATTAATTATGATACGTATCGAATCAGTTTAAAGTTATTATTACTTCTAGGAAAAGGGCCGAAAATTTATGTATGTCAGATTTTTGATATCATTAAAAATGGCTCCAAGGGAGGTGGGGAGGAGAGGGGTTTCAGAAGAAAAAAATTCATAACTTCGTCAATTCACGAGATATCAAATTCGCTTAAATGTATTATAAATCCTCTTAATATTATCTACAACTTTTATATTGACAAGTTTTTTATAAGACCAACCCTTACAGCAAAAAATAAATAAAAATAAAAACAAAAAAATCCTCGCTGGCTCCACCTACATACACATGTAGATTTCGAAGTGGGCGATCCGAACTGCCGCATCATGGCAAAAAGGTCATTTCTTCTGTAATTCCCAATAAACAGGCACCCAAAGGTCTGCGTCTTCGAAATCTACCTGTGCCTGTAAGCCGAGCCGTCAGAGATTTTTTTTTTTTTTTAATTTGTCTAATTTTTTAAGCTTTTTTTTTCTATTTTGTGTTTAAAATTTTATTATCAGAGATTATTAATTCATATTCAGTCACAGCTTGAGAAATAGCTTTTTTTACCCACTATTGCCAGATTTTGAAAATCCCAAATAACAATATGTACAAACACTTACTATTGAAAAATATATTTATCGTGAATGTTAAAAAAGAAAGAAAACTTTAAAGTAATTAAGCTATTACGCGCGAAAAGCATTTAATGGTGAAAATTACGTCATATTTAAAACAATATTTTAAAATGTCATATTTAAAACGATTTTCTTCTAGCATCTAAAAGAACACTTTTCTTCCAAAATGTTATAAAAGTCCGGGAGGCAGCGACATTTTTTGATTAACCACTTAACCATTTTATACAAGCTAATTTTCAAATGTGTAATTGATCTTTCTTACCACCTTCGCGGCGAACATCTTTAGAGAATTTTTAGTCTTTTATCCCCGATAATTCAAAAAGAAAACTTTTATGTAATTTAATTGTAGAAATGCTGTGACAAAAGACATAAGACAAAAAATTTCATTAAAAATTACCGGTAGATGTAATCAAGGATTCTGAGTACCACATACTACGTCACATATACGTGACGCTCGTCGCGAAGGTTTAATCAATCATGAAAACAGCCATTAGTTGTCGCCACAACGGTGGTTGCGTCCTTGAACAACGAAAAATCCTACAGGCAAAGGGAAATGAATGATAACCCGATTACAGAAAATCGCCACGGGTCGTGATAATATCATAATCAATCTTCCGTAATCGGGTAATCTTTTTTAAACAGAGCAAGTTTGCATGGTTTTAGAGCCTTCAGGCTCTGCGAGCATAGCTTGTAGGAGCAGAGTCCCCTAATATAAATACGTAATAATAAATAAGATTTAAAAATTATAAAATAAAGTATTTTTTTCTGTCCTATTTGTTACTTTGTAGTAATAATAAACAGAAATTATTAGAAATTACTAGGGGGGGGGGGGGGGATTTAAATAATTCAAATCCCCCTCTGACAATTTTGAATGTTGTAACTATTAGACTATATAGAGGCGGATCCATCCTTCCATTCAGACAGGTGTCATATCCCTTTTTTAAGGGTGGGGTGGGGGGGGGGGGGGGAGTTGTCATATCTCTTCATGAACAATTTTTATATCTTAAGTTTGCCTGTAACTTCAAATTTGCATTCGTAAATGCATAAAATATCCAGGTAATTTCGTAAAAATATAAAATTTGCAAATCACATTAAGACACCCAGAAACCATGATCATATCCTCCTATTCAAATTGGGCATGATCTTTCCAACCTTTAATTTCGTTAAATAAATTTTTTTAATTAATTAAAACGTTGTTAAAGCTGGCATTTTAAGCTAAACGGAACGATCATTAAAACCGAGCAATTTTTAAACACTTTCCAACAAGGTTGAAAAGTGTTTATGAATTCTGTTTGTCTATCTGTTTGTCCGTAACTCTAACTCTCGTAAATATACTCGGATTGCCGTGAAATTTTTATATGTTATTAATGTTTACTACAGAATATTCGGTATTTAAAATTAAGTGTATAGCATTTATAGCTCATTTACAGGGACACACAAAAGAATTCCGTTACATTACGATCTATTTGGAAAAATCGTTTCCGGTGCATTTTATGATGTTACAATACTTCAAACATAATGAAATTGATATACATCACTAAGGTGGGCTAAAAAAAATTTCTAAAGAGTATAAAATAAATAGCATTTACAAATCGTTTACAGGGATGCGTAAAAGAATTACATTATATTATGATCCATAGGGGGAAATCAATTGCGATGCATTTTAATGCTGTTATGATACTTCAAACATAATGAAATTAAAAAGGATCATTAATGGACATTACAACATGTTTTATATAGATTAAGGAATGCGTAGCATTTACCTTTAATTACAGAAACGCATAGAAGAATTTGGTTACAGGACGGACTATGATCGATTTCCTTCTATATGAAAAAAAAGGAAATTTCTGAATAATATTCTAATAGCGTTGGAAAGTGTTTTATAATCAATGCCTGATGCATGCTTTTCATTCTTGTTGCAAACGTCAGTTGAGGCTCACGGTTGAGACCCGAAAAGTTTTTGGTTTCCGTTTGTTTGTCTGTCTGGGTTTTGTCTGGTCCGCATAATACCTGCCGCAAAAAGTGTCCGATTAGGTTGATTTTTGGTAAGGTATGTTGAGGTGAGGTACCCGATTTAGCCATATAGTTTTTGGTTAAATTTGGTTCATTCGTTCAAAAAATATAGAACATGTCTTTTGATGTCATATCATAATGCTTTCCTATGGGAATGCAGACGATTTTCAAATTTCATTGTTAACTGAAATGAAAATGGCACATTTGAATAATGGATTTAAACGTAAACTTATGGATGTTATATTTTTTATATGAAGGTCTTAAATACACCCAATGGCTTTGAAAATTTGCCGGTACATTTATTAGAATTTAGAAATTAATTGTTTAAATTATTTGAAAAAATTTTACATCTGTTCGGGAAATATAAAACATTTTATTTTCATATTTTTTTACAAATTTTAAAACGTTTTTTTTTTTTTTTACTTTCCTCTTTAATTTATTAGTTGCTTAGCAACTGTATTTCAAAACGTATCAAAATAATAAAATTCAAATAAATTGCACTATTTTGCAGCAATATATACACACACACACACACACACACACACATATATATATATATATATATATTAGCAAAATAGCTTATTTTCGGGAGATTTTTAGTATTCTGTTGAAATAGACGAGGATTTATTTGGATACATTTTCTCTTTTAACTACTTTAGAAACTTGAATTATGTAGACGTAGAACGTGTAATTTGTATTTAAGTCTCGTAATAGAGGTTTACATTTGTTATTTGTATGGGTATATTTTTTCATGAGATTTTAATCAATTTCTGTAACAGATGTGGATGTTTCGTGAGCTTTGAGAAATCTTATATGCTTATAAATATATATAGAACTTAAAACAATTAAACTGCGGATGGATTTTACAGTATCAAATATTATGCAAATTGAGATTAACAAACAATGACTTGCGGAGCTGACGGTGACTCTCCGGATCTGCAGATTTACTAGTTTATATTGAAGATGTATCATATGACAGCATAAGAAAATATAAAACTTGTTCCATTTTTTGGTACTTAACGAGTAATGTATACAATTATCACACGTGTGATAATTGTATTGATATTGGCCGATATTGCTGTGCTAACTGGGACATATCAGTTTTAAATTATTTCTTGAATATCAAAAATATTTGTTGTTTCCATGTTTTTAATGGTTGTAAATTCATTTAATAATATTTTTTATGAGCACCCTTAATGTGTATTTACATTAAAAATAAAATTATTGTTGTATAGAAACTCTTTTCGTTCACAGGGGGGGGGGGGGGGGGGGAGAGTCATGACCCCCGTGACCTCCCCCTTGGATATGCCATTGCATAGAACTACTTAACTAACTTTTAATAATGTTTTATATTTATACATACACGTACAAAAACTGTGTATAGAGTTTTGCTGAATATTTTTATTAACTGCTTTATTTTATATTATTAAAAAAAAAAAAAGAAAGAAAAGAAAAGAAACATATCAGCTATTAAACTTGGGAAAGGCGGGATGGGGAGGTGGGTAGAACTAGATCTAGTGGAATTTTGAATAAAAACAGCACACATAGATAAGTATAATACTTAGTTATAAGGCAGCAACTATTAATTTTACTTGAGGTATTAATGTAAAAATATTTTATTGTAAAGAGAAATAATAATAATAATAATAATAAAAACAATTTAAACGTACGCACACATACAGACATATATATATATATGTGTGTGGAAAAGGGAAATATATATATTAAATATGTTATATAGAAAAATAATAACAATATTAATGGTAAGTTAATTACAATATAAATAAAATTATGTTTTGTTTATTAGTTTTTTTACCAGCAGAATTTTTTTAAATTTTTTATAATACCACATAGCTGTTTCTCATGATTAAGTTATGTTTATATCATTTTATATAGTAAATAAACTAAAATTCGTAGTATAACATACAAAATTTGATCCGGTAGCGAAGTAACGTTTGAAATAAACTTAAGTGACTCTTGGCAAAGTTTTAATCTTTAAATTTGGCGATGAACTGCGATGTGTGCTCTGATTGGTTAAAGGAAAGTGTCTACCTTTGCTTAATTATCAAGACTTGATCAAGCACGTCTGCTCACAATCGCTGTTCAAGCTGTCCAAAAATGAAAATAAAACTTAAATTAGACTCTAGTGCCAGCAAACCACAAGATACCATTGGGGCTGTTCACCGACGAAGATCAGGCGGCGCGCGGGTGATGGAGATTAAAATATGGAGTGAGTCTCTGCGTTCATTATCTTTGATTTGACATTTGACTAAGTTGCGTATTTTAATAATATCCTCTTGAGACCCAAGCTCGTATTTTTTGTGCAAATTTTATCATAATTCAGATTATTGCTGCTTTTGCTTTTGAGACTAGAAATCAATAAATATGTTTTATTTAAAATAAATATAAATATATAGTTTTTTAGCGTGTCCAATAAAATGGACATTGGGTCTTCGTCTTGTGAAAAACATATTATTGAATTACATGAATCTGAATGGAAAATTCTTAATAATGGACAAAAAATAATAACACAAAGTTGAATTAGACAGAAAATAATGACACAAAACTTAATTCGACACAAATTAATGATACAAAAATTAATTAGAAGCTAAATAATAATAATAATTATTGTAAAAAAATTTATTCCACGCCAAAAAATAAATAGATGAACTTAAAATTCTGTACATTGATGAATATGCTTCTGTAAAGCAATTATTTTTGGCAGTTAATAAATACAGAAGTTGCATTTTATGCACACAAATTTAGTTTTCTTTAAAACAAAATTTGATTTTGTATTTCATTGCATTTTACCTGTCCATTATTTTAGGTAATTTGTTGGACACTCTTTTTAGAACTGAGTAGACTCGTTAGTCAAGTCAGATCTTTTACGGCCCCACCAGTGTCTGATAGGTTTAGCTCTCAGACGAGAGGTGCTGGGTTTGAATCCAATACTGCTTGTCGGCCTAATCGTTCGGAGTTTCTGCGGTTTTCTTTGAACTTTGGTAAAACTTGCGTAAATATGGGTTAGGTTCCCTTAAAAAGACTTCCACGAAGGACACTCCCCCTTGGCCTTGTCATAAATAAAACCCAAACCGGTCTTTTACGTATGCGTGGGGTGTGGGGTTGCTTAATGTTGAGATGTTGGATCATGAGTATTCATCATGACTCGAATAACTCAACTTCAATTTCCTCAAAAGCTGATAAGCACTAAGCTAAGCACTTTGAAGTATAAAAATTTGTTGAATTTGCATGAATCCAATTTCTTTGTAGTTTTCTCTATCTTTTCATCATCACTAATGTAATGGAAGAATCTGACACGTCACCATTTATTTTTTTGCTTCCAAAATTGTTTCAGTAACATTCTCTAGATCTAAATAACGCCAGTTTCCAAATATCTTTAAAAACAGATAGGCATAAAAAATCAGAGTTTTAGCGACAAAGTTCTATTTCTTTCACAGCAAACTTTTCTGTCGTCAGAAGTGTGCTTTTATCACTCATTCCACTACTTCTAAACATCGCATAATTTCAATATTTACATCATCAAATAGAAAAAATGTAGGTTCATTTACTAAATTTTTAAATAATTTTCAATTTTTAATTTATTTTAAATCTATTTCAACAACAGCCATTTGTTTTCTAGCATAATGATAATAATTAGTGGCACAGCTACCACAATTCGCAATTGAATGCCAAGTGGAAATTTAAAAGAAATAAAAATGAGTTTATTTATAATCTTTTAATGATATGTTTAATTATATATATATTTTTTAATTTGGGTTTTTTAAATTTGATTATATATTATTAATTATACATTCGGCCACGAAGCTCATTTCTAGGAATTAACAATATTATTATTATTACCTAATTATTATTAATTATACATTAATTAAATTACAAACAACAAACTAACAGAAAAATAATACAAAAATCTTGCGATGAATAAGAAGAAAAACATATTAAAAGAAAAGCTTAATTGAAAATTTCTTTATATATTGCCAAAAAACACATTTCACTAAAATAAAAAATAAAATAAACCATATACTAATTTAGAACAAGCATTTTATCAGCAGAATTATACACTTCTAGGATAATATTTAAAAAAATTATTTAATTACCAATAGAAATATATATTATCTACTTCTGTATTTATAATATTTAAAAAAATTATTTAATTACCAATAGAAATATATATTATCTACTTCTGTATTTATTTTTTTTACAGTACAGTATGGAATTCTGAGTAAAAACCAATCTTTCCCTTCAGTAGTACACAAAAATAGCCTAATTTGACAATAAACAACTGACGAAGACCCAACGTCCAATACAATGGACATCGATAAAAACATGTGTTTATTCTCCAAAATATACATTCAATTACTTAAACTATGATCTAATTTCATTAATACGACATTTAAAATTAAATATATATTGCATTAATATCAAAATACTCTTCAAAAATATATGAAATGTGAGTTAAAGCTGTGTGCTTACCTTGAACAATATTTCACCTGTTCGCTGCCATTTTCAAATAATTAAAATACAGATTTTTCTGCGATTTTTTTAGTCTTTTGGTGTACAGATAGCAGCATTAGTATATCCAGTATAATGGACAGTAAGGTTTTACAAGTTCCAACTGAAATTAAATAATTTATATGAAAAATAGGAATGTCCAATAGGATGGACGCGGGGTCTCAGGAGGATATTTTGTTAATTCCTAGAAATGAGCTTCGTGGCCGAATGGTTAGAGCACTGCTTTTGATTCTGGAGGTTGCGGATTTGATTTTTCTACTTTTTCATTTAAAAATGTTTTATCGGTTACTTTAAATTTTTCATGATTAATGGAATATATTTTATATAAGTTAAATTTGATATTATTAACAATTACTTATTTAATTAAATATGACAAATTCAGCTATTTCACGATTAAAATTTTACATTACAGTGCCTTTTAATATTTAAACATTATTATTATTTTTTTTTTCTTTTAGCAAATGTAAAATAAGTAATGAAAATATAATCAATTTGCACGAATTTCTCCAAGTTTTTATGATGAATACTTCAACGGTGAATTTTTAGTACGAATAGAATGCAAAGCATATTTTACAATCTAAAAAATATTATAAAAATAAAATGTAAAAGATATACATTACTTAAACTAGAACTATCAGTTCTTATTTTTGTAAAGAGGTAAAATACACGTGGTTTACCGTCTAGTTTCGTAATGAATATGAATAAAATATAGTTAGAATGTTTATAAATTTTCTACTGAATGTATAAGTATTTTAGCATTTGTTTCTCGTGTTTTATGATGTTTATTGCAATATAATAAATAATACAATTTAATATTCAAACAGTAAGGGAACTCATAGAAAAACGTAAAGAATATAATTTACCTCTCTGCTTTGCCTTTATTGATTATGAAAAAGCATTTGATTCAGTCTACACATCTGCAGTAGTTGATTCTCTGGAGGACATTGGTATAGACAAACCTTACATCAATATCATAAAGAAGATTTACAAGAAAGCAACAGACACCATCCGTTTGGACAAAGGAATTAATGTTGGATTAAAAATAAATTTGGAAAAGACTAAGGTGATGTTCAAGCTATTTGCATCAAAAAAGAAAATCGTCTACAACAACACTGAGAGAAGTGCAAAGTTATGTGTACCTTGGACAGGAAATATCATCGGATAACAGTATCATGAATGAAATCAATAGAAGAATAAGAAATGGATGGAGTGATTTTGGGAAGAACAGTATTATTCTGAAGAGTGACATGCCTCTTAGTTTGAAAAGAAAAGTGTTTAACCAATGTGTTTTGCCTGCACTAATTTATGCAGCAGAAACATGGACGCTAACAAAACGGATGGTACAAAGATTACAAACAACACAGCGAAGTATGGAAAGATGTATGCTAGGCATAACCAGTAAAGACGGAAAGAGAATAACTGCCAGACGAAAGATTTTGACATCATTGAGATAATTAAACGGCTAAAATGGAAATGGGCGGTGCACATTGCAAGAAGACGAGACAAAAGATGGAGCACAAACACATCTATAGTGGTATCTGTTCGGTGCTGGCATGTAGCCAAATCCGGCAACCCTTTGTGTTTCGTCATTTTCTATTGTAAAGGCAGAGTGTGTTTTATTTTCGTGAAGTGATGATGTATGAGAAATATTTAGAGTTGTGCAAATTAAAAAAAATGGTTCTACAGTCCACAAAGTGTAATTGATTATTTGAGTTGAGTGATTTACTATGAATTATTCATCGAGTATAAAACATCTGGTCAGTCGAGCCGGAGTAAAGTGATAATAAATTTGTGAGATTATATTTATTGTGATTAAGACAGCGAGTAATATTTTGTTTCATAAAATGCTTAGTGCTACGGATAAAGACTTAGTACTACGGAGATACTTGTGTAATAATATTTATATTTAGTGATTCAACAGTGAGCGTGCAAGAAAAGAAGTTTTAGTGTCTGTCGCAGCGATTTGAGGTAAGAGCAATTTTTCCTTGTTTTGTTTTCGAGAATTAATTATGTCAATTATAGATAATTTAAATAAGGATCAGCTTAAGTTTGTAGCTGAAGAATTGGGATTAACAGTACAGGAGGGAAGTAAAGTGGTAGATTTAAGGAGGATTATAGAGAAAAGCGAGCATTATGAAAATGAGGGATTAATGAAAAACGTAGTGGAATATGTAGTTGAGGAAATTAAATCTCGGAAGGAAGCCGAAAAAACGAAATTAGAAGTAGAGAGAATTAAATTAGCGCAATTAGAGAAAGAGCTAGAATTGGCGAATATTCGTAAGGAACCCTCTCAAAATTCTGAGCTTGAAAAAATGAAATTGGCACAATTAGAAAAGGAATTAGAATTAGCTAAGTTTCGCAAAGAATCGAATGAAAGCGCTTTGCTTTCAGGAGTTTTAAAATCGGAAACGGACAATAACATAGAAAGTTTTATTAAGAGTATTAAAACCTTAACTATTCCGGTTCCTTCGAGAGCAGAGTCCTTTAATCTGTTTTTCCAGTCGCTGGAGAAAGCATTTAGAACAAAAAACGTGCCGGACGAGTTCAAAGCCGAAATTCTTTTGAACGTTCTGGGTGAGAAAGCTAGTAATTTAATGATTTATATGTCTGAGGAAGATTTGAGTAACTATGATAAATTGAAAACTATAGTTTTAAAGGAGTTTCAACCCACACCGCAAGAGTGCTTAAATAATTTCCGGAAAGCTTATAAATTACCTTCGGAGAATTATGTACAATTTGCTTCGAGATTAAGTGCTACGTTCGAATATTATTGTCAGTTGCGTGAGGTATCTGATTTTAAATCATTATGTGAATTAATTGTATCAGATAGAATTTTCGATTCATTGGATCGCGAATTAATGAATCACATTGCAATTAAACAAGAGGAAACATATTTTAAGCCGAAGCAACTTGCGAAAGAATGCGATATTTTCTTATCTGTTAGAAATAAACAGCCCCTCGGGATTGCACTTCAACTCTAAGGCCTAGGCCGGGTTTCCCGAGGTGGTCATCACTATCACTATCACTGTTAGAAATAAAACCAAAAGTGAGTCAAATGCAGGTATGAGAAATTTAAATAAAAACAAACGGGGAAATAAATTCCAAAATTTCCGATCGCAAAAGGGAATGCCAAGTGTATTTTTATCTGAGATAAAAAATGTTAAATGCGTGTTATGTAAGACTAATGAATTTCATGCATTACATGCGTGTCCGCAATTCAAAAGACTTCCTATAAAGGAGAGAGTTGAGAATGTGAAATCCAATAAAGCATGTTTTAAATGTTTAAATTATAATTGCTATGTGCAAAAATGTGCAGCTAGAAATTGCTTCTGTGGACGACCACATAATAAATTAATACACTTCCCGAGAGAAGAAAATCAGAGTAATAAAAATGTAGGTCAAGCGAGTGATGAGTTAAGCAGAATAAATGGAGTGCAAAGCGAGAATTCTTTCCCTGCGCACGAAACGGTAGCTTTGAGTTTCGTGAAAAATAAAACAAAAAATGTTTTATTAAGTACGGCTCGAATTCTCGTTAAAGATAAATATTCTGAATGGCAGGAAATTAGATGTCTTTTGGATGTGGGATCTCAAACTTGTTTAATTTCATCGCAGTGCGCTAATAGATTGCAACTTAAAATAAATAAAACAAATACTTTGATATCTGGTTTAAATGATTCCTGGACGACTGTTAAGGGTTGCGTACAGACAACGATAGCTAATAGAGATAAAAGCTTCGAAAGGGTATTAAATATGTTGGTCGTAAATAAGATAACGGATTTGATTCCACAAAGGATGTTTAGTGTAGATATTGAGATTTCAGATTTAACTGTGCTAGAAGATTATCGATTTAATATTCCGGACAAAATCGACATGTTGATAGGCGCAGAAATTTTTTATGAGTTGTTGAGACCAGGACAAATATATTCACAGAATTCGAAACTATTTTTACAAAACACGGTGTTCGGATATGTAGCTAGCGGATGTGTAGAACAGGAAAGTGAGAGAAAAATTCATTTTGGGTTAATTCGGGAGGAGGATTTAAATAAAACTTTAAAAAGCTTTTGGGAAATAGAAAATGTTGAAGTGGAATTACAAAAAGTAGAGAGCACGCCATATGTGAGGAACATTTTGCGCGTACACATTGGCGAAATAAGGAAGGCAAGTACGTAGTAAAAATGCCGTTAAAAGAAAATCCATCGTGTTTAGGAAAATCTAGGGATATTGCTCATAAAAAACTCAGATCGCTGTGGACTCGTTTATCTAAGGATGAACAGTATTTGAAACTCTATAAAGAGTTTTTACAGGAGTATGAAAGACTAGGGCACATGAAAGAAATTAAAGATATTAGAGAACCCGAGGTAGCTCATTATGCCCCTCACCACGGCATATACAAGCCAGAAAAATCTTCAACAAAACTAAGAGTGGTGTTTAATTGTTCGGCTGAAACATCCAATGGCACATCGCTTAATGACTTGCAATTTAACGGAGGAGTGATTCAGCACGATCTATTTTCAATAATGATAAAATTTAGGGAACATGTTTATGCCCTAACGGCCGACGTAAAAATGATGTACCGCATGATTAATATCGATCCTAGTCAGCATGCCCTACAGAGAATTTTGTGGAGCGATAATTATGGTGAGGAGCCTAAAACTTTCGAATTACAAACAGTCACATATGGAACTGTTAGTGCGCCTTTTCTAGCGATAAGAACACTAAACCAGCTTGCGAACGATGAAGAGAAAAACTTTCCGAAAGCAGCACCGGTACTGCGAGAACAGTTTTATATGGACGACGTTTTGTGCGGTGCACCTACGCTAGCGGAAGCGGAGGAGTTGCAGAGGCAGCTCATAGCAATTCAGAAAGCAGAATGAGTCTCCATAAGTGGAGCTCAAATCATAAAAATCTATCTTTAAACCCTGGAGAGGGATATAATTTTGAAAACGAATCCGAAACGAAAACTTTAGGCGTGTCGTGGAACGCGAAGGAGAATTGTTTTGCCTTTAGAGTAAAGGTGGAACTTTGCGATTCATACACAAAACGACAAGTACTGTCAACTATAGCAAGGATTTTCGATCCTTTGGGCCTGATTGGACCCGTGATAGCGAAGGCTAAAATATTAATGCAACAATTGTGGAGAACAAAAATCGATTGGAACGATGCACTTCCCGCGTTAGAATTTCGAGAGTGGCATCAGTTTCTTACGTCCTTTAAAGGTGTAAACAATATTAAGGTTGACAGACGTACTGTAATTGAACATCCAACTAGTATTGAAATACATAGATTTGCGGATGCCTCAGAGCGCTGCTATGGAGCAGCTGTATATTGCAAATCTAGTGATGCGCTGGGAAACGTTATGACAGCATTAATCGCCAGCAAGTCGAGAGTTTCTCCGATAAAGTGTCTAACGATACCGCGTTTGGAATTATGTGCCGCCGTCCTGTTAACAAAACTGGTAAAAAGAGTTTTATGAGCTATTAAAGGAACAGTGACTAGAATATTCTTATGGTCAGATTCCATGATTGTGCTTTCCTGGATTCAAAAGGAGCCTATAGATCTGAAGCAGTTTGTTCGAAGTAGAGTGGCTACAATACAAGAGAACTCTAACATTGACCAGTGGCGTCACATTGAGTCAGAACAAAACCCTGCTGACTTTTTATCCCAAGGTATGAGTCCAGAAAGACTGCTAAACTGTGACTTGTGGTGGAAAGGCCCGGCGTTTCTTAAAAACAATGACTATCCTTACCGTCCAATACGTGTGACAGAAACCAATGAACAGTTCAAAAATGAACTCAAATGCTCTGATGGACCTCTTAAAAACATTAATGAACATATTCTTTCGATTATTAGTGACGCTTTTGTAAATGAGTTAATTGGTCTAAGTAATAACTATATAACTATTGTACGTATTTTGAGTTATATTTTTAGGTTCATCGGAAACTCCAAAGACACCCTAAGACAGGACCTTTAGGATCTGAAGAATTAAGAGATTCAGAATTAAAATTGGTAAGTTTAGTACAGAAGCAAAGCTTCCAGGAGGTGCTGAGTGATATAAAAAAGTCCAAACAAATATCAAAAGTGAATTCAGTAAGTAGTTTGAATCCATTTTTAGATCAAAATGGGATTTTAAGAGAAGGAGGTAGGTTGAGCAACAGTGATTTAAATTATGATAAAAAGTATCCTGTTGCCAGCCAAACATAAATTAACAGAATTAATTGTTAATTATTTTCATAAAAAGTATTTTCATTCAGGACCCCAAGCATTACTGCATCAAATTAGACAGCAGTTCTGGATAATTAATGGGAGAAGTGTATGTAGGAAAATTGTGCATAATTGCATTACCTGTTTTAAGGCCAACCTACAGGTACTAGATCAGTTAATGGGAGAATTACCTGAAGAAAGAGTCAGGAAAACCTTTCCCTTTAATGTAACTGGGGCAGATTTTTGCGGCCCTTTCTTTATCAAGTATAGGGGCCAGAGGAAAGGTACCTACCATAAAATTTATGTTTGTTTATTTATTTGCTTTGTATCGAAAGCAATGCATTTAGAGGTAGTGTCAGATATGACATCAGCCTCATTTATTGCTTCCCTTAAAAGGTTTATTTTTAGGCGAGGTAAATGTGCTAAACTATTTACTGACAACGCGAAAAAATTTGTGGGCGCAAATGCTGAGCTTAAAAGGTTGAAAAAGTTGATACAGCAACCTGATGAAACTCTTGCAGGATACATGTCATCAGAAGGTATTGATTGGAAGTTCCTTCCACCCAGAGGCCCTAATTTTGGGGGTATCTGGGAGGCAGGTGTAAAATCAATTAAATATTATTTGAAGAGAGTGGTGGGAAACACAAATTTAACTTATGAAGAGTTTCTGACGGTATTGATTCAGGTTGAGGGAATGTTAAATTCTCGACCACTTGTTCCTTTGTCTGCTGATATAGATGATCTTAAGGTTTTGACCCCTTCCCATTTTCTAATTGGCCGACCTATCACATCAATAGTTGAACCTGATTTAACAAATATTGGTGAGAATAGGCTGGATCACTGGCAAAATTTAACCAAAATGACACAATTAATCTGGAAAAGGTGGAGCTCAGATTACTTGAGCAATTTGCAGCAGAGGGGCAAGTGGAAATTTGAGAAAGATAATGTAAAGGTTGGAGACTTAGTTGTTATTAAAGAGGATAATTTACCACCATGTCAATGGTCTTTAGGGAGAATTTGTAATATTTATCCTGGAAAAGACACAAAGGTTAGAGTAGTAGAAGTGAAAACTGCCTTGGGTAAATATAAGCGCCCAATTTCAAAGCTATGTCTCCTACCTATGAATAATTAATTAAACTTGTTGCAAATGTATTATTATTATGGTATTCTTTCTGATTGTTTATTAGTGTTTATGTAATGTAATATTAGAACTGTTGCATTTATGATTATAGTGAAAATTTGTGTAATACATTTATCTTGAATGTTTAAAAAACATTGCAAGGCGTGGCGGGATGTTCGGTGCTGGCATGTAGTCAAATCCGGCAACCCTTTGTGTTTCGTCATTTTCTATTGTAAAGGCAGAGTGTGTTTTGTTTTCGTGAAGTGATGATGTATGAGAAATATTTAGAGTTGTGCAAATTAAAAAAATGGTTCTACAGTCCACAAAGTGTAATTGATTATTTGAGTTGAGTGATTTACTATGAATTATTCATCTAGTATAAAACAGTATCCCAGAGATGTAAAACGACCAAGAAGACGACCTCAAGTAAGATGGAGTGGCGAAATCAGAAAAGTGGCTGGTGTTAATTGGATGACTAAAGTACTAGACAGGAAACAATAGAATAATCTGGGGGATACCTACATCCAACAGTGGATTGAAAACGGTTGTTGTTGTTGATGATATATATTCATGAATATACATTACTCTCTTTCTTGTTTGTAAGAAGGTCAATAATTTCTTTCAGATCAAGTTAACAACCTACTGTCTTTTTTTTCTTTTTTCAATTAATTTTGTTGTTTAAAGAAAATGTGTCAATTAGTTTTCTTACACATTTAAAAAATCATTTTAATTTCCTGCTAATGTACATAATTCATTCCAGAATTATGTTTGTTAG
This sequence comes from Maratus michaelseni, assembly GCA_963931845.1. Taxonomy (NCBI): domain Eukaryota; kingdom Metazoa; phylum Arthropoda; class Arachnida; order Araneae; family Salticidae; genus Maratus; species Maratus michaelseni. The sequence goes on from OZ007595.1 coordinate 65,258,721, forward strand.
CCGAAATATTCGTTAATCGAAACTGAATTCATGTCCAATTAAAATATAATGTTGTTGCATTATGTTAATGCACATAAAAAAAAAAGTTCATAAGCCAAATCGAGTTCTGATTAGGTTTGTATATTTTTGTCTTTTCTTCTTTATAGATGCTGTAAGAAAAGAAAATATTTCTATAACAACAGCAAACATGGAAGAATCCTGGTTATTTCATGCAAAAGTAAAGAAAAAAATTGTAAAAAGAAAATATTTTGTAACTTGTTTTTGCATAAGTTGTAAATAAATATTGTTTGTGTATTATTTTTTTACTTATCATTTTCAAACACTTTGTTTTCAGATTGGCTTCTTGTGGACAATTTTATTTTGGGCAGATTTTTAAATTTTAATTTAATATGGAAAAATTTGCTCATTTCTTTTTTTTAGGGTTTCGTTCATCTCAAGAAACCTTATTACTCCCGCTCCGTTGTCTGCCCGTCACAGAGCCGTTCTCAGAAACTATATAACTTACAGGGATGAAAATTTGTATAATTATAGCTATCTACCTACTATGAAGCTCAAAATATTAAAAATTGGAAAAATTGTATTATTTTAATATAGAGAGATAAAAAACCAAAATTCTAACAGCCTTTTTCTGTTAAATTTAAACATTTTTTCGTTATAGCAGTTGCCAACCATTAAAAATCCACATTAAAACTCTTTCTACAATAATTAATTTTCTATTGAAAGATTTCCACGTGAAAAATGAAAATGAAATAAAAAGTTTCACCTATTGAAAAATAAAAGAGTAATATGACGTCATAGTGGTAATAAAACGGAAATTTTCAAAGATTTCTTAATAATACAAGGAGTATTAATATGTGTATGTACAGAAACCAGCTTAATAGGACGTCATTAGAGAATTAAAAAGAAAATTATTCTGACGTCATAACGGATTTTTCAAATGTTTGAGAATAATACAAAGCGAGTATTAATATGAGTAATAGAGAATAGTAAATATATGAGTTTGAGGAATGTATTGAATCATGATAAAAACCCGATTATGGAAATATTGGCATATTTTAACATTTTGAAGGTGTACAACATATTTAATTTTGAAATTGATTTTTTTTAAATATCGCATTTAGTCCACATGACAGATATTATTATGACAGAGTATAATAGCGGGCTTCGCCTGCTATCGGGCCGGTTCATATATTCGAAAAAACGAGAAAAATAGACCGAAAAATTTTTACTTTATAAAAAAACATGACTTTTTTTTTGGAAAATGAAATTTATTTGGATTTATTAAAGAAAGGATAAAGTGTTTTGAAAGGAATATTAAACGAAACCCTTTATGCGATATTCGATCACACTTACCCACTTGTTTATATTTAACGATAAAGTAATAGTAGTCTATTATCAAGATAAAATTGTAATTGATACTTTTAAGTTTCTTTATTACACAACTCTGCAGGTTTTTTAAAGCCTTTAAACATATTATTTTTATAATTTAAACTTTGATAGGAGTAGTTATTTTCGTATAATTTTATGACGATGAGGTATTTATACACATTTCTTTAGACTTTAGAGCTTTATAGCTTTTGTAATTTAAGCAAAGTTCACGAAATTTGATAGCACTAGTCATTTTCTCCTATAATTTGTTTTGCGACGGTGAGGAGACATTCTTTAACCGTGTAATTTTTTATAGTTAATCTAGATTTTCCTTCATTTCCATGTAAATTGATTGAAGCAAATATTTTTTTTTAAGGCTCCCACTTGTCCGTTTTTTTAATACCAGTAATTCTGTAGATTTTTTTTTTTTTTTTTTTTGCTAGATTTTTACAACATTTGCAACAAAAATTACGTTCCAGATAGGTGTCTATAAAATTTGCAAAAAAGTCTAGAAAAGAAAAAAAAAAGAATTTTCTTAGAAAAAAGTGGTATTTAAAAAGAAACAGAATGAGAGGCCTGTTTTTTTTGTCATTGTCTGAAGCATTAATTTGAAATTGTACTAATCCTTCATATGCAGAAAAAAAGTTCACTTCAAAATCACATTACTACCCTCTACATTAAGCTAAACATAACCATGGTACTTTGGGAGGCTCGGTAAGGTAATTTTCTTGTTTAAAGGATATCTGTCAATAAGTTTTCTTATACATTTTTAAAAGCATTTCAAGTTCCCGCTCCTATTTTTTAAACTAAAATTATGCATAAACATTTACTACCTCGGAATTATTGCAATAAGCTTGGATGGATCTAGGCTGCTTCGACAAACAGACCATTTTCTAATTGGTCTGAAACTCTGAAAATTCATAGGAGAGGGTGATGAAATACAATGGTTTGTTCGAAATATGTGATGATTATATCTATAGTTGCAAAAAACACGAAGATTTTGAGGTGCGGGAATAAAACCGGTAATTTTGGGGAATACTCAAAATTTTGAAGGAGTTTTGAAGATAAACAAAACCATCATTTTTCAATTTGAAATTTCATTCACTGTTCGAAAAAGGTTAAGATAGATTTTTCATTATGAATTCACCAAATTTAGGATTTTACGTTCTAAGTTTTTATAATTTAGTAAAAGTCATTGGCTTTACAACAATGGCGTCTGTGAATTGGTGAGGTTTTTGATGTTTCTTTAAAAAATTTAAATTGCTAATTGTTCTCTTAGCTAGCATATCTACTATTACGGTATACTGTATTCTATATTAATTTTCTAAGCGAGTTGTATTGTAATTTATGAATTCGGTTTGTCTGCCTGTCCGTGCTCTAACTCGCGTAAATATACTCAGGTTTCCATGTAATTGATAAATATTATTTAGATTTACTGTGCAATGTTCGGTATTGAAAATGGGGTGTCAGCATCTTATAGTATTATCACATGTTAGTATTATTGCTCAGTATCACAGTATTTAGTACTTTTCAGTAGGAGTGGTAAATTGTATTTCAGCATTTCATAGTATAATTATTGCTTAATATCACAAAGTATAATTTAGTAATGCTCAGTATAATTAGGTAAACAAACCTTCTGGGCAGGGCTAGTTGAGCTTAAGACGAAAGGTAGGCCTCACCGCCCGGTTTGACTTTGACCTTGAAAATGGTTTGTGTAGCATATATGGTTCGTTTACAGGGACGCTTAAAAGAAATCCGTTACATTACGGTCTATGGAGAAAAAACTTTTGTGGCATTTTTTAATGATGTTACGCTTTTTCTAACATATTGAAATTTATATACATAATTGAGGTGCACTACAGGATGCTTACAACAGACTGTGGTGCACATAACAGTAATCGTTCATTTACAGGGACAAACGGAAGAATTTGGTTACACTACTGTCTATATGAGCAGTAATTGCTGGAAGTACCTTTTCTGTTGTAGTAGCATTTTTAAATTTAACTGTTTTGCATATTACTTGGTAGGTATAAATTCTATAGATCATATACAGGGCTGCAGAAAAGATCTTGAGTACATTTCCGTTTGTTGATAGAAATCGCTGCAGGGAATTTTCAACTGCGTTTTCGGACTGAACTAAATTTTTGCGTACTATGTAGTATACAGAAAAATCTATAGCTCATATACAGGGCTGGACAAACAAATTCAGATATTTTTCCGACTATTGATGATGATTGCTGAAATTAGGTTTTCAAATGTGTATGCATTTTCCAAACTTACTTAGACACCTTCTTTCACCTTATTAAACTGTGAAGTTTTGTTACAGTATTCTGAATGTGTTGAAAAGTGTTTCATAATCTATGCTTGACGCATGATTTTTCTTGCTTAAAAAATAGCATCAGCTAGCATGTTTTAGAACGAGATATTCCCATCAGGTATAATTTGTATAGGAGATACAAGGCTTTTGTGCCCTTTGAGAGAATGCGATATCTGTAAACAGCTAGATTATCACTTCTTCCAGGTATTGATAAAAATCTTGATAAATTCCTGGAAATTATGTAGAGTTTTATCAAATTTAAATACGCATTTAAAGAGATGCACGTGTCAGATTCAGTAAATCGGTGATATGAGAGTTTAACCGTTTTTACATAATACGTGTACTTTAAAAGAGTTGCGTGCGAAAACAATTCCTTAGATTTACTATTAAAATTTATGTATCTTTTTTTTTTAATTGTAGCTTTAGCAGTAGTGAAATGTAATATATCTCGCATTCTTTAATACTGTTAACAATTGGAAGGGGTTAAATACCTTTTAAATCGATCAAGAAATCGATTTTTCTTAATTCACGCGTATTAAATTTAGATAATTTATAATACATGAAACACAACTGTAGTTAAAAGTTTCATTAGAACTAAAGTTAAGGAAAAAGGAACTTCACTTGTCACTACATACAACATAAAGAATGTTAATTTTTAACACATTGACTTACATGACAAACGAATACACGTGCCAGCAATATTTCCCGAGGCGCCATACCACACGAATACGTGTTCCAACAATATTCCCCAGGGCGCCATACAGCACGAATACATGTGCCAGCAATATTTCCCGAGGTGCCATACCACACGAATACGTGTGTCAGCAATATTTCCCGGGGCGCTATACCGCACGAATACTTGTGTTAGCAATATTTCCCGGGGCGCTATACCACACGAATACGTGTGTTACCAATATTTCTCGGGTTGCCATACCACACGAATACATGTGCCAACAATATTTTCATTGGAAACAATTTATTGCTATGAAACGAGTTCTTTGATAATTTATTACTATTTTTTTAGAAAAAAGTACCCCGCGGCTCCCTAGGCATGATTAGTGATTTCAGTTTGGCGTCCAACGTGTAAAAATAACTAAAATTTGATATTCTTGAATTAAAAATGTATAAAATTAACAAACATTGCTGCGTTTAGGAATTGTGAACCGACTGGATAAACTCTGAAAACCGCTTTGCCAATGTCTGCCAAAAAAAACACACTTCGTCACAGTCTGCGAGGTCAACGAGTTAAAGTATTTTTATTCAAAATGATTATTTTGCAGATTGCGCGCATGATTTTGCGAATTTGAATTGTTATATTTTCACGAAATTCCAATACCTTGTATAAGGAAAGAACATGTTTATAAATAAATACCGTCAACCAGACTATCAACTTTAATATTAGTACATTTTACATATACGCTAAACAGACAAATTTGTCATTATTCCTCGTCGTCTGTCTATCAAACGGTGTCGGATTATGTCGGCACAATAGGCACGTGCCTGGAGCCTCCAGAATGGGCAGGAGAGCTAAAAAATTGTAATCTAAAAAATCTAAATTTTTAATCTTAAAAAAAAAGGTATAAAAGTAAATATAATAATAATAATAATAATAATAGTAATAAAAGCCACTCTTTTATAATCATTCAACGTTTATCTTGATAATTACGCCTTCTTTCATGACTGCAATTCATGTTTTTTCCAAAAAAAATTCAGTTTCAATACATTGATGTGGCGTGTGTACCGAATTCAATTATGAAAAATTCGCTGTTTTTTTTCACACTTGGCAGAAAGCGCGAATAAGTGAATTTATTTAAAAAAAATTATAATGTTCACTCTGTTTCTTTTATAAGATAGGGCAACAGGAAATGAAAATAAAAGAAACATTATTTAAACTATCATTTAGGATTTTTAAATTGTTTTTTTAATGTATAATCCTAATTTAGAATGTGCGTGAAAGAAGCTTCAATCTAAAAAAAAATTTGTGAAAGTAAATAGTAAATATAGTAAGGCAAAATAACAAATATCTTTTAAGCAAATTTCAAGTAAAACTCATTGTTTACTCATACTCTTAAAATCATTAGGTACGAAATGAGGAACGAAATCTCATTTTCAGAAGTATTTTGTTACACGCGAGAATTTCTTAATAAAGCAGGGTAGTGCAAAATTTTAATTAGATTAACGATTGAAAACTAACGATTAGATGTTTAATCATAAATGAAGATTAACCGATTGAACTTCGTTTCAATCCTACTCATCGACTAATGATTAACATAGTTTCGATCCCTGTGTCTCTGATTAATGATTAAATCAATTCCCAATTTAATTAGTTAATCTAATTAATGATTAATGATTAAAAACCTCCTGCTTTGTTCCGGCTTTGGACCTTTCATTTTCTTTATTTTTTCTCAAGTTTCTTCTGCTTTTATTCCGCTGCGTTCGCAGCTAAAGTCCTGTATCTGGTCGGGTACCCCAACCACCCCTGACCCGACACGCGGATTGACTTTGCAAGGTTAACTTTATATATTTCGGGTTTGGTTCGGTTTCGTGTTAGGTTTTGACTCATTGAGGTCGAGCTCGGGTTGAACGATTATTCAAAAGAAAGTCCTCAATATTTATCAAATGAAACAAACTAGTATATATTTGAATATAGTGAGTGAGATAGGCCCTTTTTTAAACAAAAATGATAGAATTGATATTAGAGGTTTAATTGTAGCCTACTTTTCAATAATGTTTTTTAAATATAGATTAATTTTCTTTCACTTCGAGTTGTGTTCGGGTGTGATTTTCCGTTTCAGGTCGGGAAACGGGTTGACTTTAAGCCAAAATTTCGAGTTCAGGTACGATACAGTGTTGCCAGTGGGCTACTTTTTTAAAATTCTGATTGGCACCACTTTTTTGAAATTGTATAATTCGCCCTGTTTTCGCCTTATTTTATATGTCATTAAATAAGGCGAATTTTACTTTCTCAAAAAACTGGTGGAAATCAAGAAAACTGAATAGTAATAATAATAATAAAAAGTAGCCCAGCGGCAACATTTGTATGTTATGAGCACAGCGGGATCAGAGTGTGAGTAATAAGTGAGATCGAAGCCACTGGAGTCGTCTGATGCATTAAAAACCCTAGTCCTGATTGTGTCCGTTGATTGATATGCTTAAGTTAACAAAATTTACTTTTAAATTTTCCGGTAGAATCTTCTGTGCTCTTAAATAGCGACAATGCTCTTCTTAACGACAGTTTTGAAGGGAAAAAGGGGGTAGGGGGTTCTTACATTTAGATTACAGTATTAAAAAAAAATCATTGTTTAAACTTTAATTTGGCAACAAGTTGATCTCGAAACTTGATGGCGCGAAAGTAACGTCAAAATGACGAATTTGCGCCTCGCTCTGTTCATATCCAAGGCATCACGAGACAGACAAACATTTGCAGTGTACTAGTCAAGAGTGATCGAATACTAAAGCTTCGTACCATAATTCGAAAACGTGATAGTACAGTTAATATAACGAACTGGCGCCCCATCCTACTCATATCGTACCAGGATATCAGGAGGCAGATAGAAAAATTTGTATCGTACAAGTCAAGATATAAGATATTTTAAATATTATGTGCGCTAATGGCGTCCGGTGCAAGTAAAATCCGTCGTGGGTGCAAAGCCCTCCAAGTTCCCTGTGAATCAAGTATTCCGGTTTGATCCAAAAGGAAGACCGTTAAATGACCATTAGTGTCAAGTGACAGGTATCCCTTTCAGAAATTGAAAAAAGCAGAAACGACGCCATTTTGATGCGTAATTACTTTCTCTATAACTTCCGGTGTTGCTGGTCATTAGCGAATGATTGATCTCCTTTCGAAAAGCAGGAAATTTCTCTTGGTTTTTACCTTTTTTATTAAATGTACAGCCCCTTCTAGGACTCTTCCATTCTGTTTTCACTGTCACACCTGTGAGACAGATGTTCACATACTTCTTCGCACTTGTATTAAAAAAAGTTCTTAGTTACAATGCGTCTTTAAATAAAGAATGCAAAACTGCAGCAAGAAAAATATTTTTATTTATATCACGTCATTGCTTGCACTTATTTTAAACTTAAACAAACAAACAATAAGATTTTTGAACAATTTAAAACTGAAAAATAGTATTATAAGGTTTTTTTTTTTTTTTTTTTTTTTTGATGTTGTATTATTATTCGGCAATATTTTGAATTTAATGTATTTAAGCATGTTCTTGAAAGAAATAATAATACTACTGAACATTGCGAATCTTCTTGGTACTTTAACAAAGTCATTTAGTTTATGAAATTTGCAGAAATTGATATCCAAATGCTTTAGAATTTAATGTTATTTTTTATTTGACTATAAATATATTTTTATCTATAATCAATTGATTCTAATAGATGTGTTTATAACACCTTTCTTAATCTCCAACTTTGACACAATTTTCTAAAACTTTCTTAGCCTTTAACGAAAACAGAGAAATGCTATTCGATTTTTTAGTATATAAATAAGAAGTATCAAAATGACTGAATGAATGAATGTGTCAGGAAAGATAAAGTTTAGATTTGAGAAAAACATGATTTTATACATATGTTATAATACATATAATATATATATATATATATATAGAAATTATTCACCACTACATTAGATATGTCCGTTATGTTATGGAGGTATTTCTCATTATCTTTCAATATAAGGGTAGGGAATAGAGATACACGTGCATTACTTATAATGTAGAATCGGAGTGAGAGTGAACAAAGAAATTTTCTACTTTTTCAAGATGTTACACTCACATCTTTATGCATAAATGTGTGGACCTAGAGGCATCCACAAATCGGTAAAATTTGGCCCAGCCCAACAATTTTTGCGAAAAATGCATATATTTAAAATCGCCATTATTCTACAATTAAAATTAATTCATTTTAAAGAACAAATTTAAAACATAAGATAACATATACTTAAAAAATAATATTTCTAGGAAAACCTATAAACCATTGAAAAAGAACCTGTCTATGACGGAATCCGTTCTTAAACGAAAAATGTGTTGATTCATGCAAAAAGAATATAATAATACGTATGACTTACTATTGACTTTCTCAATATAATATTATTTATGTAAATCACACAAAACCCCCCGGTAGTTATTTTTGATACTACTTCTATTTTTATATTTTAATTTTAAATGTTTATAAGGTAATTTCTTCAAAATGATGGCAATCCTTTTACTTTCATTTTTCAGAGACAAAAGAAAGTAGTCGGATGTGTCAATCCCAAAACTTTCTTCTATCTCACAAAGGTTTCGCATACACTAAAAAGAATCAGCACCAATTTATCGAAAAGGTCTAACTGAAACTCAAGTTTTATTAAATTCCGTGCAATATTTCTTGAGATATAACTATCGCTAAAATCGTGTAAATCCTGCAAAATGCTGCATAGCAGCGCCACCTGCTGGGCAATTTTTACCAAAAACTAATCAGCACCAGTTTATATCAGGGATTAACTGAATCTAAAGTTTTATTAAATTCCGAGCATTAGTTCTTGAGATAGAGCTATTGCGGAAATCGCGAAAAATGCTGCATAGCAGCGCCACCTGCCGGGCGATTTTTACCAAAACCTAATCAGCACCCATTTATATCAGGGACTAACTGAATCTAAAGTTTTATTAAATTCCTTGCATTAGTTCTTGAGATAGAGCGCCCACAAAATTTTTGTCACATACAGACAGAGTCACAGACAGACATTTTCTAAAAATAGTCAAATCGTGTTCAGGACCTTCTAAAACGTATAAATCCGTCGAAAACCGGTAGTCGAAAATTTTCATGAATCCAATACTTTCTTCTTGTAAAGATAGAAGAAAGTAATAATGGAAAATATTCAGACACATGGCTTTTTGGATGTTTTTTTTTAAATTTACACGTAAAGTTTCGGTAAAAATATTTAAACACGTGTACTTTATTTTTATAAGCGGATAAAAAAATATGTTTGTATTTACTGTTATGTCGCGAGAATATTGTTTTACATCATTATTTTATCTTTATCATTCCTTTTTTACTTTCTTCTATCTTTACAAGAAGAAAGTATTGGATTCATGAAAATTTTCGACTACCGGTTTTCGACGAATTTATACGTTTTAGAAGCTCCTGAACACGATTTGACCATTTTTAGATAATGTCTGTCTGTGAGTCTGTTTGTCTGTCTGTCTGTATGTGACAAAAATTTTGTGGGCGCTCTATCTCAAGAACTAATGCATTAAATTTAATAAAACTTTATATTCAGTGAGTTCCTGATATAAATTGGTGCTGATTAGTTTTTGGTGAAAATCACCCAGCAGGTGGCGCTGCTATGCTGCATTTTTCACGATTTCTGCAATAGCTGTATCTCAAGACCTAATGCACTTATTTTCATCAAACTTCAGGTTTAGTTAGATTTTGACATAAATAGACGCTGATTACGTTTTGGTGTAGATATCCCAACAGGTGGCGCTGCTATACCACTTTTTTCTCGATTTTTACGATAGCTATAGCTCAACAACTAATACACGGAATTTCATCAAACTTTAGATTCTATTAGACCTTAACATACATAGATGCTGCTAACGTTTTGGTATAAATTGCCCGACAGGTGGCGCTGCTATGCTACTTTTTTCATTATTATCACGATAACTATATCTCAAGAACTAATGCACAGATTTTCACCAAACTTCAGATTCAGTTAGACGTTAGCATAAGTTGTTGTTGATTAGGTTTTGGTCTAAATCTCCTAACAGGTGGCGCTGCTATGCTGCATTTTGCAGGATTTACACAATTTAGCAATAGTCATATCTCAAGAACTAATGCACGGAATTTAATAAAACTTTAGATTCAGTTAGACCTCGATATAAATGGGTGCTGATTCTTTTTAGTGTATGCGAAATGTTTGTGAGATAGAAGAAAGTTTTGGGATTGGCACATCCGACTAGTTTCATTATAAAGAAAAAAATGTTCTAATATAATAGGTTGTGTTTAAGACCATCAAAGAGTCTCCAGGTACCTAATAATTAACTGATATCATTTTCAAAAGAAAGAATTCATTACTAAAAAACACGAAACTGCTATATTTCCCATAACTGCGTCAAAATTATACATAATTTTCAAAGATTTTTCAATCCACCAGATCTGAAATTAGAGGGTAAATTTTCAAGAAGACAACGCCTTCACCTGTATAAATGCCATCATTTTAAATAGGCATTCAATTGAAAACATATATTTTAATTAAGGAAACTGACATGTTTTTCTACATTTATGTCTAGAGGAAGGAATTTGAATCGGCTCTTCATTCATCTTATATTGAGATTAGGATAATTTATCAGGAATTTTTCACTATGGACTTTTCTGTCGACGAAAATCGTAGCCCACTTTTTCTCACCCGAAAATACTCAGTTGTTATTGTTAGACACATTTTATCGCACAACTTCTAAATATAGCAGCAAAGTTAGACACAACTTCTAAATATAGCACAATTTCAATTTCAACATCATCATCGAAAAAGGAAAATATAATGTGCTTTTGAATTAAATTCATTTGAAAATTGCAGGTCAATTTAGTGATTTTAATAGTTTCCAAGCATGGAATATTTTTTTAATTTTAACTCAACACTGAGCATCGGTATGCTTCAATAATGTTAAGTAGCTACTGTCAAAGTTACCACAGTTGACAATTGATTGCTCAGACGAAAAAAAAAAAAAATCATAAGATCAGATTACTTTTTTGATACAGCACTTTGGCGCTAAACTGAAATTTGTCACGAAAATGCAAATTTTCATTTTATGTTGAACATAAAATGATTACTAAATTAAATTGAATTGATTGAAATATATGTTGCATCAGAATATGCTCGGAATTACACGTTTATTTAAAAAAAAAAAAAAAAAAAAAAAGAAAAGAAAGGAAGAAAGTTCCATTGTGTATGTCAAGTTATAAGAGGAAAATGATTCCAGATCGGAAAAACGGACAACTATCCCGATTATAGAAATGGAATGAAGAACCCATACAAAGAATAAAAACATTAAAAATCATCCTCATCTGCAGATCATATATATTATTTCTGTTGTCAACATCCCTTTTTCTATGCATTTACAAAACGCACAACAATGAATGAGGTAACATTCGAAAGGTTTTTGAACCGGCTTCTGACATACTTACACTCACATTTCGTTAAAATATGTTTGTTGGTTAAAAATTGTAGTTCATTAAAAATGAAATTGGCATTGTTTTCATAAAGGAAATGATAGGTTTCTCAAATAAGTTGTGATAATAAAATACCGCATTATATCATGCCCATCAAAGATTAAAAAAAAAAAAAAAAGCACAAAAAAGGTAAAGTGTGATATATCCGCACACGTTTATTTATTATCTATGATTGAAAAGCAAAATTGAAATGGAAATGTTTAGAAGAAAAATACACTATTGATTGATCGAAGCAGTGGTATTTCACGTGTAGTCTAAAAGGTATGCTTTGTTATATTAGATTACATTGTATATAATATGTATTCAATTTATTTTTTCCCCATGTTTTTCCCAACGCGGATGATGTCATCCTCTAATGCAATTAAAATACGATTGTTATTTTTTTTTTCTCGCGCATGTCTTTTGCTATCTTCGATCAGTTTTAACTGTAACTTTGGTGGAATAAATGGTATGATATTCTGGCTTCACAAATGTTGTTTGCAGATATTTTTATCTTTAATTTTTCTTTAGAAATTTGAACCTGCATCTAAAAAATATTAGATATTGCTAAAATATATCAGACTGCAGTGCGAAATCTTCGCACGGACTGGTTTATTATTATTATTATTGTTTAAAAAAAAATACAGTTTTACATAAACATTCATTAGCTGAAAAGAATGGCTCCGTTACAGACGATATGAGTTTGAAACGAAAGTTTATTGAATAGGACATTTTTAAAATATTTTATTTCTTCGCGTTTCGACGTGTTCCAACTTGCGTTTAATAATGTTTCAAAATGTTGAGTAAAGGATAAATGCTTTCTAAACGTTATAAAAAAAAATCGCGCCGCGAAACTATTTGGCTCTGGCAGGGAAGAATATTGGAGTGATTTCGAATCAAATAGATTTTTCATTTTTCGATAAATAACTTATATTTTGAGTGATAAGCAAATTTTGTCTTATAAAGATCTTAATCAGACTGTCGCACCAAGCGTTAGCTTTGACAGCGTTTTATTAAAGACCTCCAGCCCTTATGGAAAAATGGAAAAACTATTCGATTTCATAGCTTCTGAATAAGAACACCTACTAGTCTCAGGCGTTTATAGGAAAAAGTGGATTTAGGAATATCTCAGAAATTAGCTACTTTAGATTTGAAAACAGGCTCATCTCATCTTGCTACTTTCTGACGCATTCGTGATTTGTAAACTGTACATGAATACAATTATGTATATTATTTCAGATGTCAATATCCCTTTTTCTACGCATATACAAAACATACATGATGGTTAAGATATTATTTGAAAGGTTATTGAACAGGCTTTAATGAGTACATTCACATTTCTTTAAAACATGTTGTTTAATCAAAAATTTAAGTTAATAAAAAATGAGTGCAAAAAACGCATCGACAAAAAATATCAAACTTTGAAGTGAGGAAAAACCTACTGGCTTTCAGATATTTGTATTAAGATTCTAAAATTGTAGTAATTTTTCATTTTTATCTAAAAATATAGCGCTTTTTATAAAATTTGAACTTTTAAAGGATTTTCGAAACATGTGAAAATAACCATGAATTGCAAATGTATTATTAATGAGATACAGATGTCTCTTGTTGGCAAATCAAAATCTCAAGCAATATAAATTTTTGCTTTTTTTCTGAAATGTTATTGAGTTAGCTCGGCTCTTCAATAATAATAATAACTTATTATTATTTATGTGGTTTTTAGTATAGGGTATTGTTTATTTATGTGAGCTGGAAACATTTTAAATTTTAAGCTATGTAAATAAATACCTATTACACTAAAAATATAACACATGCTTGTACTACGTAAAAAAAATAAATATTTGTTTATGTTTTAAAATTATACTATCGGGCGTGGCCCCCCAATATGTTGCATTTGCGTGGCATGATATCTTTTTCTAAGGGGGTGGGGGAAGGGGGATCTAATTAAATTCAACATTTAGAAAACATTCAAAATATTAATTTTATTAAATTTCATATTATAAAAGTAATCATGCTTACAATCTTCAATATGAATGAAAGAAAATTACATCTTGCAAGTTACGTGATTGTGTTGAATTTAGAGTAGGATGCATTTGTAGGAAAATGGCGACATACGGGCAATAAAATTCCATTGAACTAGATGATTTGGGATAAAAATTTGGAGAGCTTGATTGCCATCTAATGTTTCTTCATTTGCCTAACTCGTTTTCAGGCTTTTCTCAGATGCAAACTGACTAATTTCTGGCACATTTTAGGTAGATTTCGTAAGAAATACTACCTATTACATTCTCAAGTTGGAAATTTTGAAAAACTTTTGCAGATCTACGCCGATCATGACTCCCAGAACCCAAAACCACCCCCAGTTCAAAACTTTATATCTATCTATCTATCTATCTGTCTATGTCACTTTTTTATGGGCACGATAACTGGAAAAATTCTGCATAAATCTCTTCCAAACTCATACAAGTTTTTTATAGGACCAACCGTTATAGCAAAAAAATAAAAAAAAAAAAAAAAAAAAAAAATCCCTGCCGGCTCCGCCTGCAAACAAGTTATTTTTCGAAGTAGGCGGTTCCACCTCCCGCATCTTTTCGAAACTGATACATAAAATCAAGGGGCATAAAATCTCGGTCAAGTTCGTTAATGGGCAAAATCGAACCAAGGGGGGTATGGGGGGGGGGGCTTTTTGTGAAAACAGAAAAAACCCATAATTTCTTAATTATGATACGTATCAAATCCGTTTGAAGTTATTATTACTTCTAGGAAAAGGACGGAAATTGATGTATGACAGATTTTTGATATCATTAAAAATGGCCCCAAGAGGGGGTGGGGAAGGAGGGTTTTAGAAGAAAAAAATTCATAACTTCGTCAATTCAGAAGATATCAAATCCGTTTAAATTTATTATAAATCCTCTTAATATTATCTAAAACTTTTATATTGACAAGTTTTTTATAGGACTAACCCTTATAGCAAAAAAAAAACCCTGCCGGCTCCACCTGCAAACAAGTTAGGTTTCGAAGTAGGCGGTTCCATCTGCCGCATCATGGCAGAAAGGTCATTTCTTCCGCAATTCCCAACAAACAGGCGCCCAACGGTCTGCGTCTTCGAAATCTACCTGTGCCTGTAGGCCGAGCCGTCAGGGATTGTCTTAATTCCTTTTGTTCGTAAACGTATTAAATTTTTGGCAGGTGCACTTATTCAGAAACTATGAAAGCAAACTTTTTTTCCATTTATCTGAAAAAAGAAGCGGATTTTTCGAGATATGTAGTCAAATTTGGCGTTTTGAACCGTTCTTTCGGACGCGACAGCGAAGGAAAGAGAAAACCACCGTCCTTCGACAATAGTAACTTATATCTCAAGATTTTATACATTTATCGGAAAAAGAAAAAAACTGTTCGATTACAAATAAGTTCAATGATCGTGCCTGCAAGTATCATGCAAATGAGTCAGCAAATGTGTTATAAAACTGCGCATAGTTGAGCGGGAAAAAATATTTTTTTGAGAACCGCCTTAAGTATGAATTCGACCATGCTAGTTAAGTTCTGAAGGTGGCCCACCAATTGCTTTGGTTTCGACATAAACGTTTAATATATATGCTCTGTAAAATGCTCTGTCGTTTAATATATATGCATGTTCAATCCATTCTTAAAATTCCAGGTGAATTACATGGTCATGATACATATTGTTCTACATGTTATTTAAATTTTAAAAGTTACAAGAAAACTAATATCTCGGAAACTAGTTAAAATTTTAAAGTTCTGTGAGTTATTATGACATCCCCGGATTAATGCAAAAAACTGCTGCTAATTTCATCGCACTGCATTCCATATTATGTAGGAGTTATGAAATGCAAACAGACAGGCAGATTTTCATATAATAGATATAAAAATAGTTTTTAAAAAAAAATTCTATGCTGAATGAAATTCATATACTATATGAAATTCATCGTTACTTGACAACATGAAAACATGAAAAATTTTACTTACAAAAGGGGAAACATTTAATGTTTTATTATTGTTGTAATTTATTTACTTTTTAAATATATTTTTTTATTATTTCAGCTATTCAAAAATATGAGAAATAATACTATTTAGAAAGTATCTTGAGTCTATCTTAAGATGGCTAATATACTATTTAATAAATATTAAAAAATATCTTACCATACTTTCGAAAAAGGAACGATGAAATATTTAAAATAATACATATTTTTAAATCAAGATGTTTTCAACTTTCTGACAGGCAATCAAATTTGATTTTCTTCTTGAAATACAATCCAATTTTTAAAGAATTAATGAAAAAATATTCTGTAATCATATTTCTAATATTAATTACAAATACATATATTATTCACATTACTTATAATTAAATATTGTTTTCCATTTAAAATAAAATTGAGCCTTTTTTAGTTTCCGGACACATATAGTGTAAAGAAAGTATTGTAATAAAAATAAAACCCCGATTATGGAAATTTTGGTTTATCATTACATGTGTTTCTGAATTGGAAATGTTTATTTTACAATGTTTCCATATGTGTATATGTGAGAATGCATGTACGTAGGTACTTTGTAACATTTTCATGTCCCCAGATATCATTTATGTTTGGTTTGCGATTACAATTATGGGTGTGCGTGTGTGAATAAACACGATAGTGACTAAACTGTGTTTCCGATTGAAGTCTTATTTGGTGAAGATGTTATAGCTTTCCTATTTATGAAAATTTCCTTTTATTGAAAAAGACTGATTCTTGACGTTATTTACTCTTATAGAATATGAAAGAAGTGATACACAATAAGATTTCATCAGATCTATGCATTTTTAAAATCTGCGAAAAGGGAAATAAAATTAATAGATATCATTAAAATTGTTTAAAAAGTATTTTATTTTTTATTACTTTCTTTTAAATAATTGATTAACATTGGAATCATAGTATATTTTTGTTTGACATCTGTTATAGTCTTGTCGCCTTATGCGGTCACCGTAGTACTTCTCCTAGCCTTGAGACCTTAGTCTTATGGTATTTGCTGCCACCACCGGTGTTAGACTGATACCGGACACGGATATACCAGTATGATAAAATTTAGTTCAGTTAGAATATTCACATTTAGCAATTTTCGCTAATCGATGGAAATGCACTCGAAATCTTTTGTACAGCCCTGTCTATTATCTGAAGATTTTTGTACACACCATCTATTAATCTAAAAGGCAACTTAAAACTCACTTGCAGAAATTACCAAACGTAAACGACAATGTATCTTTTTTTTTTTTTTTTGCGTAGCCCTGTATATGAATTTATTTCCACAAACATCTATTAGTCTACTTAATATAGTTCAAAAGGAAAATGCGTAACCACAATTAAAAACTATCCTTAAGCAATTCACGCCATAGTCTTTAATACTTACGAATTCCCTTTGTAGGATGTATATGATCAACTGAGTTTATAAACACACACGGACTATGAAAAAAATAGTTAAACTTAAAAACGCAAACCAAAGTTGAAAACGCACTTATCACACATAGACTGTAAATATTGCACATGTACTGTAACCAATATCTTCTGCGTGTCCCTGTAAATAAACGCAATGCGCACAAGAGAGCAATTTATAGTGCACTTCAGTAATGCATATAATTTTCATTATGTTTGAAATAGTGAAATATCACTAAATTACACTGCAAACGATTTTTCTCCATAGAACGATGCGTAGCAAAATTCTTTTGTTTGACCCTGTAAATGATAAATAAATGCTTTGCACCCCATATTCTATAAAAAGCATGTTTTAATGCGCTTCATAATTATATATTAATTTCATTATGTTTTAAATGAAGTAGCGTCATCAAAATGTACTTGAAACGATTATTCCCCATTGTGTGTCATGTAACGGATTACTTTTGACTGTCCCAGTAAAAAAACTATAAGTGCTACACACTTCAGTTGAAATAGGGAACATGCTATAGATAACGACAAAAACATAAAAATTTCAGGGCAATCCGAGCATATTTACGGGAGTTAGAGCACGGACAGACGGCCAAACAAACCGAAGTCATAAACACTTTTCAACTAGGTTGGAAAGTGTTAAAAAAGGTCTAATATGATTAATTGGTATCTGAGCAATACCAGCAAATTTTACGGGTTTACGAGGAAAAATAATTTGAAGAGTTCTCGAAATCTGAATTAAATTTACAAAGTATAAATAAGAAATAAATAAAAGATGATATAATAATTTTAACTACCGATGCATTAAATAATTCTCAATTGTTTGAAACACAAAAAGATTCATGTAACGAAAAGAAAAAAAAAAGATTACTACAATAAATTTTACATACTAAATTTAAGAATGTTTTCTTGCACTTATAAAGCAAGATATTAAATAATAAAGGTATAATTTATTTATCACCTTTTTATTTTATATTTCTGTGTTTCTTTAGATATAATAATTAGTTGTTCAAAATATTGAACTCAACATTATAAAACCAATGGAAATGTATATGATTACATATAATTAGTGTTAGGCTGTTCTCAAATCCAGACTGGCTACTTTCTGACACATTTTTAAATTCATTTTTATTCGCAAATGCATTAAATTGATAGGTACTCTTATTCAGAAACTTTATAATCGAAATACGTTTTCCATTTTTTGATAAAGACAGAAGATTTTTCAGAAAATACTGTCAAAGTTGGCGTTTTGAGCCGAATTTCTGACACCGCAGCACGAAAAAGGGAGAAAAAACGTGTCATGTGACAGGAATCGCTTATAAATCGATAAGTAATTTATTTATATAAAAAAATTGAAAACTCATTTCTATTCCAAATCGCTTCAATAGTCAGGCCTACCAATTTTATGCCCCTGGGTTTAAAAATGAGTTAGAAAATGTGTCAGAAAGTTTGGCGTTGTTTAGCAAGTCATTTGAGAACCACCTTAATGAAACTAGCTGAAATACACTAAATTCTGAATCCTGCATTTTTACAACAAAATAACCGTATTACAATCTTTACTATTATGCCACACATCCAGAGAAGTTCATAATAATACATTGAAGTTCCTTGACACATGTATGCACCGAAGGCACCGAATTTTAAACGATAACAAACTGAAAAAAAGATTCACCTGTCCCTTTTAAGTTGTTCTAATAACTAAAACCTGCTACTGATCAATCTTTAAAAACAGGAAGAAGTATGTCCGTGGTAAGGGGGCGTATATCAAGTTATTTTCCGTTGCACCGGAAGTCTCAATTATCTGAAGTCTTAATGAGTTTTCGCAGCAGGGGATGAATTGGAAAACCTTTCTCCGTAAGTTCGCAAATCACAGATGTTTGTCCAAAAATGGCGCGTTTAATGGCTTGGTTTATCCAAGTTTTTTAACGGAAATCTCATTTATCTTCTATTTTCTCACACTAGTTTGAGTGATCGTTATTGGGTCAGATCGGAAGGAATCCTGTGAATTATACCCCTGGAGGTACCTAGTCAGGTGAAAATCCCGTCACCTGATCAAGGTTTTAAATTACGAGACCAACTCGATTAGCGATGGCATGACGTATGGATGTGCGATGCAGCGTGAAATTAGTAAGTACTCCGGCATCTCACATCCGTCCAGCATGACTTCGCTACACTGTGCAGTTCTGAACCGACTCATCCAACATCAATTAGCAACCGGCCAACTTAAGAAAAAGCAATTAAAGCAACAAGACGCACTGAAGCCACGTCTAGAGATTTATCAAACAGATCCATGCGGAGATCAGGCGAATCCTCGCCACGTTGTCAGGCATCAACCCGTTAAGCTGGGCAAAAGCCCGGCAGGTAGGGCCTAGTCAGCGGTCTAAATAAAAATATATATCAAGAGTCAGCTGGATGGGGAGGCCTCTACCAAATGGCTTAAGCACTCACAAGCCCCGTCCAGAAGAGTTGGTCTCTTAATTTTGAACCAATTCCAGATGAGAGACCTACACCTGGATTGGCACCCCCAGAGGTAACGCTTATTCTAAACTTGGAGGACATTGGAGCCACAAACAGATTTTACGTTCACCAGCTCCCATTAACGTACACGGTCCCACAGCAGCCGCAGTCGAAAGAGGTTGTCACCCTCCCAAACACTGACCACGGTCGATGCTGCTTCACTTTTGGTGATCTTATAGAAACCGAGATTATTCGTCCGCGCCACTGCGGGACAAAATATATGTCAAATAATCTTATTCTAAATAGATACCGTGATCCTTCAAAATCACCAATTTGTGCCCCATTCTGCTCATATTGTACCAAAATGTGCCGCGACAAACATATCATTCTTTCATCTATTCCTAATTATCTTGTCTTACTCGTATAACATAATTTCATCCAGTAACTCGATGGCGCAGTCATTTTTGTCGCCGCCGCCGCCGCTCTATCACAGTTGGTTCTTACGACATACAGAAAACATTTTCCAAATATTAGATGATGAATAATTAAATACTAAACATTGATTAATAAAGGGGTTCAACTGTCCCTCCTCCCATAAATGATTTACATATTTGGACCTCGATGTATCTAGATAATTTTATGTGACCCTGTATAATTTTCAATAACGAAAATCGTACAGTGACCCTTAATAACAGTCTCGTAGCAATGAAAGCGAATTTAAGAAAGTTAAATGGTGGTCATATTTAATTTTTGTCTGTGTAAATAGATTAATAATTAAAATAATCGCGATTGAATTAGTTCAGATTGGATAAATAATGAAACAACTTGTAAAGGATAATTACGTTTTTCAATTTAAATCATGATTACAATTATCATGATTAAATTTTGTATGATTGAGCTTTAGCCGATTAATCAATTGACTAAAAAAGCAACCGGTAAAAGCCAACTTTGCCTATGATAATGTATGATAAAGACAAATGGTTCATTGGATAAATTAAGTATTTTCTTAAAATATTCCTTTTTATGGTTGCAAATATGCTACTTTATATAATAATGCGAGTATCAAAGGGATCTTTATTGAATCTGGACGAAATACTTTCGGCAATGTATCATTCGTTATGCGAATTTAATATGTGTCATCAAATGTTTTTTGTATACTGTGTTTTAAAATTTGCGTTTGGATTTATATACCAGAAAAGGCTTCGAGCTTCCACAAGCCTTTAATCAATCTTAATTTTTAGTGGACGAAGGACAAGGGGGAAGGATAGAGGCCGAAAATTCCAGGCCCGGGCGTCCGAATGAAAGCTATCTTGGTCCAACTCGGTGTACCCGGCCCGTTTATATTTTCACAGTTCACGGCCCGACCCGTTCAAAAATCAATGAAATCAGGTCCGGCCCGAGTCGATTTCTACAAAAAAAAATCCGATTTTTCTTAAAAAACAATTAAAATTCTTTTAAAGAATACTGCATACATATATTTATGTGAAAATTTTACAGAATATTTCAGACTGCATGTCCATAAGCCAAAGAATTCAGAACAGCAACATTAATGATCACTTAGACTGTTTGACTATTATATTCAAATATAGACTCCCTAAAAAAATTAATGTAGTTTAGAATAAAAGAAAAATAATTTTGAAAACCTCATAACTTTTCAATAATGAAAAAAAGTAGATTTTTGAAAATATACCTCCGTAATTTATTAAAGTATATTTCCAAAGATTGCGTTAACAATAATTCATTATCACTATTATTTTTACAAAAGGAAAAAAATATATCTGTCTAACACATGCAGGCTCTGTCCGGCCCGAGTCTTATGCAAAAATTAAGTCCGGGCTCAGACATGATGTAAATGTCCCATGCATATATCTACGCTGGACGTAGACAGACAGGTCTACCGAAAATTGTTCATATTTTGTCGGTTTAGTTCAACCCTTTGAAAGTTGTTATATCGGTGTTGTCGGCCCGCTTAATTTTTTAATTGACCTGGCCCGTTAAAAAAATTGTCTTAATTCTGCCTGCCTTAGCCTCGGGTCAGCGTTACGACATTGAGATAAAGCCAGCGCCACGACATTGGGATAAAGCCAGTGCTACGATACGTCAGAACACGGAGGTACTCTAAGGTGTATCCGAGAACACCTGGATTTTTTGAAAATTCGGTTTAGATTTTAAAAATTGATTTTTAAGGGATATTTTAGTGGATTTTTGTACTGAGTATTCTTTTTTAACGATCTACATCTTTGTTTCGAAATAATATCGCTTTACAGCACAGAATAGAACAAAAATGCGCTTTCAGATAAAGTTTATCTCAAAACTGCAACGTAATTTACGGATTTTTATTATAAATTAAAAAAAAAAACTTTTATAAATAAAAAAAAAAAAAAAAAACATGCAATTTTTTGCTTTTAATTTCAATAAATGTCAATTTGAAATTGAATATTTCGTTTCTCCATTTTGTTTCTTTGCACAACACCGAAACTCTAATAATGATATGGGTTTTTTCTTAAATCTCCCAGAAAATAAAAAATGCCAAACCATTTTGATTATTAATATATATATATTTTCGTTTTAGGATAAATTTAACTGGTTACTAAAATTTAATATTACAAATTACTAAAAAACAATCAAAATTAAGCATAAATACAATATAATTCAAGTAAAAAAATGAAAATGTACCAAATCTTTCCGAATATGATAAGTTTCATCTGATCCTATAAATAACCCGTTTAGGAGTGAACATTTATAACACTTTCCAACATGAAAAGTGTTTATTAATTACGTTTGTCTGTCTGTCGTCTGGCCGTGCTCTACTGACGTAAATATACTGGGATTATCATGCAATTTATATATGTTATTAAGGTTTACTATGGTTTGTTCGGTATTGAAAATGACGTGTGCAGCATTTACAGTTAATTTACAGCGATATTCAAAGGACTTCCGTTACATTACGATGTATGGGGAAAATTCGTTCGTGGTGTAACTTTAATAATGTTTCACTATTTGAAACATATTGAAATTGATATATATATATATATATTTGATTGAGATGCACCGCAAGAGACTTACTATACAACAAGGTGTACATAGCATCCATCGTTCATTTACAGGGACACACAAAAGAATTCGGTTACAGTACTGTCTATCAATAGTAATTGAATAATAATTGCTGGAAGTGCCTTTTCAGTTGTGGTACTCGTTTTTAAATAAAACTCATATTTTGCATATTACTTGTGGGTATAATGTATAAATTCTATAGATCCTATACATGGCTGCACAAAAAAATCTCGAGTACATTTCCTTTTATTTTCGGAATTTGTTGTAGGAGAATTTTCAACTGTGCTATGCGTTTCCTAACTGAAGTAAATTTTAGCATACTATGTATATAGATACAAAATACAAATCTAAAGATTCTTATATAGGGATGCGCAAAAGAATTCCGACATTTTTCCGATTGTTGAAAGTATTTGCTGGCATTGGCTTTTCAAATGTGTTATGCGTTTTCCAAATCGTTTACGTAAATATAATCTTTCACCTTATTAAACTGTGAAAATTTGTTACAGTATTCTGAATGTGTTGGAAAGTGTTTTATAATCTATGCTTGACGCATGATTTTTCTTTCTTGTTAAATCAGACCTTGATTATAATTATTGAGAAAGAGACGATGCTTCACGCATGAGTACGAACTTTCCACTTGAGGTACAAAACTATGCACGTGTTGCCAAATATACAAATACTTATGCCGTACCCTCTATTATAGAATCCAAATACGATCACGTATTGTTTCATCATTGAAGGATTCGATGTTAGGTTTGAACGTTACCTTTAAGAATTAGAAATTAATGAAGCATCGATTTTACATAATTCAAACTTTTAAGGGGGCTCATACCTTCTGAAACCTTTCCACCGTCCCACAGTGGGGCAAAATCCCAAAAACCTGGCCAAAAGTCGAAAAATAAAGTTACTAATTCGGGAATTTTTATTATACAGTTGGATAGAATAATGTTTGGAGCGTCAGAATCTATATTTACAAATAGGTTTTCGCGTTTCCCTGACAACCTGCATTATTTCAAAAGTGATGCTTGGGCGAGTGTCATCTGAGGCACACAAAAAGCGCAAAACAACGCTTTCTTTAAACACGTGCTACATATTTCCATATAATCCGGTTTTAATGATTTAAAATGGATTCACACGATAGTAATGCGTACATTATTTGGATGTGTTACAAAAATTGTTCTAAGCATATAAAAAATAATAATTTCATGATTATTTTTGATAATTTTTTTTAATAAATATATGATTTTTGTGCTTTCAAACATCAAAAAGTATAAAAGTTCCACGGTGTTCCGCAACGAAATTTAAGGAGATAATAGCCTGAACTATTATATAATAAATTATAAAAAAAACAGCTGCTAAAAACTGCCATTTTACGTTTCGTGCAGGTTTTTGCAACAGCAAGTAGAACTGTCACTTTTTTAATCGCCTCAAAAAATATGAAATTGTAAAAAAAGGAGTGTGTATTTTAGAAATTTAGTTTATCGTCTGCGATGTTGTCGTATGTTAAAGCTGAGTGCCAGCAATTCTTTGAGCAAAGTTATTTTTTCTGAAAATGGCAGCATTTTTGATTTGTTGACGTGCATTATTCTATTCTAAAAAAGAATTTTGTAAACCAAGAGGGTTTAATTAAAGTGCGTGATACAGTTATCTTTTTTCTTCAATACGTGTTCGAATTAGTTTGAGTTCGTATTTTATTTAATATAAAGATTTTTATTTAATTAATATTAATTAACTAAATATTATATTCTTGAATATGTTAAAATTATGAGTTCGATTGTATCAGATTTAATTTAGTTTACAAAATCTACTGACATGGCTATGGGCAGTGGTGATAAAATTGGTTTATCACGGAAGGAAATTTTTCTCTTAGTGAGAAGTCACTTAAGTGATAGTATATACAGTGTCTCACAAAAGTGATGGGACACTTGTGCTTTATAAAAAGAAATTGCAATAAAATAAATAAACAAACATGTGCAAAAATTTTTTGGGTGTGTTTCATATTTAAAGTTAGTAACAATTATTACATAACATACATTTTGTCAAAATATTAAAATATTAATTTAGTAAAAATACAATTGTTCAGAACGGAGCAAAAAATGGCTCACATAAGTGATGGGACACTTACTTTTCCATCAAATATTTATCCAAAAATTTTACTTTTTAAAAGGTTTTAATATTTTGTTGGATTTCCTTTTACTTTTAAAACATGATTTAATCTTTTTGGGATGGATTCGACTATTTTTTTTGTGATTTCTGGAGTGATTTTACCCCATTCTTCTTGAAGCACCGATTTTAGTTGTTGTTTTGAAGAAATGGTGTGTTTGCGAATTATTGATTCCAATTCTTGCCAAATATTCTCTATGGGATTTAAGTCTGGAGATTGTGGTGGTGTTTTTATTATTTCAGGACAGTTATATAGCAGCCAGAGTCTAACGTTCAGAGCAGTGTGCTTGGGGTCATTGTCCTGGTAGAATTTAAAATCGTTATGAAGGTTCAATTTTCGTGCTGAAGATTTCAAATTTTGCTTTAAAATATCAATATACTTGTACTGATCCATTATACTGTCAATAAAAACAAGATTACCAACTCCAGCGGACGACATACACCCCCATACCATAACTCCTCCTCCACCATGTTTTACTGTTGGTACCAAGTTCTGTTTGCGAAGTTCTTCCCTGGGTTTTCTCCACACCAAGATTCTACCGTCAGAACCAAATATATTAAATTTACTCTCATCAGCAAATATAACTTTATTCCAGTAATCAGAATTCTTATTTATGTTGGATTTTGCGAAAGCTAGTCTGAGTTTTCTATTCTTTTCACTTACGAAGAATTTTTTCCTGGCTACTCTACCGTGATATCCAGCAGATCGAATTACCCTTCTAATAGTTTCAGGATTAACAATTATTCCATATAATGCTTGTAAATCAGCAGCAACTTTTGAAGCACTAATTCTTGGATTTTTTTTAATATTTCGAACGATAATTCGCTTTATTCCATTGGATAGCTTTGATGGTCAGCCAGGTCTTCTTTTATCCTGAATCATATGATTCTTTTTATATCGTTTAATGATATTGAAAACTGTTGAACGACTCAAGTTAACTGTTTCAGCAGTTTTTCTAATAGATTTTCCACGTTCAATATGCAAATTAATAACTAATTTTCGAATTTCAGGCGAAGTTTCTTTTCGTTTAGCATTCATGACTACACAGAGCTAAAAAACACAAAAATTCCAAAACAAACTGGAGAGAAATACTGCAGACGATTTTATAAATTATTGCCAATTGCTTTTAAGTAAAAATAAAACCCCAAAAAATATTTTTATTGCTTATTTCAGACGATTTTTGTTGCATATATAATGGTGTCCCATCACTTATGTGAGCTATTTTTTGCTCCGTTCTAAACATTTGTATTTTTATTAAATTAATATTTTAATATTTTGACAAAATGTATGTTATGTAATAATCTTTACTAAATTTAAGTATGAAACACACCCACAAAAAAAATGTGTACATGTTTTTTTAATTTATTTGATTAGTTTCCTTTTGTAAAGCACAAGTGTCCCATCACTTATGTGAGACACTGTACATGGTTTATGAAGATATCGAAAAATTTATGTCTGGTCGACTTGAATGTCATTTCACTCTGCCGAAAGACATCAAACCAGTTATTCGGAAGTTGATGACCAGTTTTCGTACTAAATGGCAAGAGGTTAGAAGGGTTGAGGACTTATTTTTAAAAAAAATTGAGAATTGGCTAAGCATGTTTGATTCTTTCGAAGAAACCCAGCAGTTTGTAGAAACGCAAAAAAAAACTAAATCAGGTCGACCTTCTTTAGATTTTAACGCTGCCAGCGAAAGAACAAAACGAAGAAAAACTGAAGACATGCGGTCAGAATCAAGTATGGAGGAGTTATGTTTTGCCACGCAAATGAGTCTTCGAGCTTCTGGACAATTAGATGCTGCAAGCATTGTCAAGGATGTAACCACGGGGAGCCCGTTAAAAGCTCAGAAATACAGAAGATCTACGTCATTCGTCCTAGAAAATACTCTTTCAGGTGATTATGCTCTTTCCCTTATATGATTGAGCATAAATTATCGAGAAATCAGTATCAAGGGTTGAGAAGTATAAGTTTAGAAAATAATTGTAAAATGTATCCATCGTATAAAGTGGTGCAACAAGCTAAACAAAAATGTTATCCCCATAAATCAGACATAACCATAACCGAAACTGCTGCCGAAGTGAAACTGCAATCTTTGCTAGATCATACTGCTGAGCGTATTTTATTAATGCAAACAGACGTTCTTAAGAATCTGACGTCCGAGAATGTTAGTAATTTGAATTTGATTTGCAAGTGGGGATGTGATGGCACATCTGGTCAAAGTACTTTTAAACAAAAGTTTAGCGATGATGATGGTAGCAAATCAGATGAAAATATCTTTTTCACCTCTCTTGTGCCACTACAACTCGTAAGTGTTGCGAATAATGCAGAAATTGTTGTCTGGAAAAATCCGAGACCTTCATCTCCTCGATTTTGTAGGCCCATCAGAATACAATTTTTGCACGAAAATAAGGAGGTTACTGTCAATGAAACTGATTATATTAAAGATCAGGTGATTAAACTTATTCCTTTTAAAACAATCATTGATAGAAAAGAAATAGTCGTTAATTACAAACTAGCATTAACGATGATTGATGGTAAAGTTTGTAATGCCATTACTGGTAATTTGTCAACTCAGCGTTGCTACCTATGTCAGGCAACTTCAAAACAGTTTAATAACCTGGCTGACATTCTCAAATTGAAACTGAATGAAGATCATTTGCAATTCGGGATATCCACATTACATGCCTATATAAGATGTTTTGAATGTTGCTTGCATCTGGCATACAAACTGTATGTAAAAAAATGGCAAGCGCGTACTCCAGATGAGAAGAAGAAAACTGAAATTGCAAAACAAAATATACAAAAAGGATTTCGCTTACAATTAGGACTTATCGTCGATAAACCAAAGCCCGGATATGGAAGCACAAATGATGGCAATACAGCTCGTCGATTCTTTGAAAACGCAACTATAACGGGCGTAGACGAAGATCTGATCAAACGATTCCACGTCATATTACAAGTAATTTCTTGTGGTCATGACATTCATTTGATCAATTTCGAGCACTATTGCTTACAAACAGCTCATAAATTCGTTGAACTATATCCCTGGTTCTATATGCCAACTTCAGTGCACAAACTACTTATTCATGGCAAAGAAATAATAGCTTCCTCATTATTACCAATTGGGCAAATGTCAGAAGACGTGCAAGAATCGTGCAACAAATTGATCAAAAGGTACCGAGAAGATTTCTCGCGAAAATCCAGTAGGACTAAAACAATGGAAGATGTATTTTTACGGCTTTTAATATCATCAGACCCCTTCATTTCAAGCTTACGTAAATTACCACAGAAGAAATTAAGATCATTGTCCCTAGAGGCACAACAACTTCTAATACCGCCAACACGTTCTGTAAACTATTTCGACACCCCCCCCCCCTTCTGAAGAATCTACTTATACTACAGATGATTCAGATGATGAAGTTTAGAATATACTTTCGTTTTATTTTAATAATATAACAATTAAATACTGTGATATTTTACTTTCCATAAATGTACTTAATTGTATTTCATAAACAAAAATTCATTGTTTAATTTTGATTAAAAATGTGTTAATTTCTTGAAAATTTCCTTGTAATGTTTAGTCTCAAAACGTTATATTGTATTTAAATCTAATTGTTTATAACTTTTAATTTACTACATTAGATCCGCCATTTTTTTTTAGTTTTGAATCGTA
Organism: Maratus michaelseni; assembly: GCA_963931845.1. Taxonomy (NCBI): domain Eukaryota; kingdom Metazoa; phylum Arthropoda; class Arachnida; order Araneae; family Salticidae; genus Maratus; species Maratus michaelseni. The sequence goes on from OZ007595.1 coordinate 65,287,379, forward strand.
ATTAGCAACCTCAAAAGCACCCGTATACAAGATTTCATAAAAATTGAAAAAATATCAAAACATTTAAATTTTTAGTCCGCCATATTGGGTCCGCCATTTTTTTTTTGGAATTTTAATTTTGGAATCATAATTAGCATCCTGAAAAATACCTGTGCACAAAGTTTCGTGCAATTTGAATAAAATTTTCATATTTTGGCCAGCTTTTCGGGTTTTTGCCCCACTGTGCGTCCGTGTAATGTGATGAGGTTTCGAGTTCTCATAAATTTTTAAATACAGGCATCCCCCGACTTACGTAATTAATGCGTTCCTCAGACTTTTACGTAACTCGAATTTTACGTAAGTCGAATGTGTAATTTGCTTAAGTAAAATTTCGTAAAAAATTATATATATATATATATATATATATATATATATAGAGAGAGAGAGAGAGAGAGAGAGAGAGAGAGAGATTATTTACATAGTATTGATTTTTAAATAAAGCATCATGTGCAGTATTTACTCGGATATAAATTATACAACTATGAAAAAATATAAGAGTAAACTGAAAAAAACACTTTTCAAATAAAAAATATCTTGTGGAAATTGGGATTTATAACTTTAACATTGATGGAGTGATTTATAACAATTTTGAGATTACTTCAAACGACTATAAAAATAAGAAATAATTAAACTAGTCGTTGGGGGCCACCGTAATACTTACCCATCATGGATATGCATAATGTAAAATATTAAAATAAAAAAGTGTAAATTACTTATAAAATGCATTGCAATTCGAATAAAATCGTGGCTTGATGACGTCATAAACTTTAAAGGCTCGATTACTGAATTGCTTGAAAGAGGTTTTTCCTTATAACTCCAAAAATAATAATCCTATTAACTAGCGGTTTATTGCATCTGATTAAGCGTCAAATTTCCAATTAAAATATATCTTTGATGTGAAATTTGGATGAAATACAGGGTCATGAAAAATCGAAGAGTGTGGAAAATAGGATTCCAAATATCTCGGCAACTAATTATTCGATCGACTTCATGCTTTATGCAAAATTTATGTTTTTTATGGTCTTTTATATTCATTTCTTAAAATAAACAATTTCGAAAATTTTTATATACCTTTCATCAGAACGAATATTTCGAGAGTCCGAAAAAAATTGTTCCGGTTAATCGAGGTTATTGAAATGAAATAGGCTTCTTCCCATTATTACATACTAAGTACATACCAAATTGCAAGTTTCTATCTCAATTTTTTTGGGAGATAGAGCGTTTACAGACACACACACAGACACACACACAGACACACAAACGGACGGCAAAATTTTTTTTCTAAAAATATGTTTTTCGGAATCTCCAGTATCTGAAACGTGTAAATCCGTCAAAATTTTTTTTTCGATTTTCAAAACGATTACAAGACTTACCCTATACGTATGATGGGTAAGTAAAAGGACTGACTGTTGTCATAGAAACCAACCCATTCCAATTTTCGCAGGTGAATTTCGAATAAAAAATATGCACTCGCTCCTCAGTCTTGAAACTTTAAAATTAAGTTTTATTCTGGTTTGGATTCAGCTAATATAATGATAATGGTTGAACCCGAACTTTTTTTGCCTCATTTTAATTTGTATATTCCCAACAAAAATATAACTCTCTCTAATATATAAAACTATGTTATTATAGTTATAATTTTTATCTACATATTTTATTTATAAAATAATTATCAAAATAATGCAAACGCGTATCAAATGCTCTAGTGAGTTCATAAATATAATTTTCAAAAAATTTTTACTTAACTGCGAATTTACGTAAGTCGCAGTATACTAAGTCGGGGGATGCTTGTACTTATTGAAATTACACAAACCTCTGCAATACATTTAAGCCATATTTCAGGCTTCACAAAATGTAAAGATAAACGCTTATAATATAATATAATAAATAATGCAGTTCAGTTAATGTTACAAAATTTTCAGAAATTTTTTCACATGTCACGATTTGCAAGGTAACTTAATTTAATATGTAATAACCGGAAAAACAAAATAACCTATTAAATAACCGGACTGGTGCTGCCACCGGCAAACAGCGAGCGCGTTGCAGTTGAACCCATATGCTCTGAGGTTGAACCTCATATGACACTTTTACGTGGTATCTCCCCAATCTCCTACTCGATCGTCAAGGTCACATGTCGCTTAGTTTGGCTGTAGCATTTGCTTGAAGTGAACCGCGTGTTAGTGATTCGCCGAAAAAACGAGAAGTGTTCAGATTGAGCAACGGATTAACCTCAGGTTTTTTGGAAAACTCTGAAAAATTGCCTCAGAAGCTTATGCTCTATTAAAAGAAGTGTATGGACAAAAATGTTTATCGTGCACTCAAGTTTTATTGTGGTTTAAAAGGTTCAAAGTGGGGACGAGGAATGACCAAAGACGATGCGCGTCCTAGACGACCCTGCACTTCAAGAACGGGCGAAAATATTTAAAAAATTGACCAGTTAATCCGTGAAAATCGTCGTCTGAGTATTCGAGCTTCTGCTGAATTGACAGGAATCGACAAAGAAAGTGTTCGCCAGATTTTTCATGAAATATTCAACGTGAACTTCCTGGATCCTTCACCGGGACAATATGTGCCAGTCCATTCCGCTTTGTCTGTGAAAGCGTTCTGAGCAAAGCACACTGTCCCTGTGTTGAATCATCCTCGATACCCGCCCGATGTACCCCCATGTGACTTCAATGTCAAATCGGAGCTGAGGGGGCAAGATCTTGAACATGGAATCGGTCAAAACAAAAGCGGGGGAGATTCTCAATAAACTGACAAAAGACTTCCAGCACTGCTTTGCACAGTGTAAAATTCGGATGAGCGATGCAGAGATCGCCAAGGGTTTGATCAAGGGCGATAAAGTTTCTGATGTAATTGGTAACGAATAAAAAATTTCATGACGTCAGACCGATTATTTAATAGCCACACATTGTACATATATGAACGTAAAACTAATGTTAAAATGTCCTCTAACGTATACTTAGTTGAATGAATTAATGATATATAAATTCTTTGACAGAAACCATTTAAAAAATTCAATTAAATTTGAATAATAGGAATATGTTTTGTAAAAACAATTAATTAGTCATTTAAAAAGAAATAAAATGTTTAACTATCTCAATAATATTAATTCATTCTGTAGGTAATACATTGATATAGCCACGTATATATTTTTAGGTTGATTTCTACAATAGTTTTTTTGTAAATCTTCCGAATCGCTGAAAAAACTTCTGAAACTTTTTCAATATTAACTGAACTGTTTTTTTTTTTAAATTATATTATATTATAAGGGTTTATTTATACAATTTGTAAAGCCTGAAATATGGCTTAAACATATTACAAAGGTTTGAGTTTGCGTAATTTCAATAAGTATTAAAAAAATTATGAGAAATCGAAACCACAACATATTTCACGGGCAGTTATGAGGAGGTTTCAAAAGACAAAAAAAAAAAAAAATAAATAAATAAATAAAAAATAAAACCCTAAAAAACTCTGCTAATATTGCAATGGTCATTGCAATTTTCGAACTATTGATTTCACATATCCTTTTAATTGTAACAGTACAATGAAATAGATGAAAATGCTGGTTAATATAGCCCAGAATCAGTATTTGTAGGAAGCAAAAAAAGTTTCTACTATCTTCTTTCATTTTTATGGCTCAGTTGCAACGCTTACAAAGCGGGGATATTTGAAAAGTCCTTATCTCGCTTTTTAACTTTTAATTATTTCAAGACCTCAAGGTATTCCTTTGAATATTTCAAGAACCACGCGTCAGATCCCGGTTTTACTAGTTTTAGATGGAAATTAACTTTTAATTCAACATAGTTTATGTCACCTTCTTCGAATTAAATTCATTTTAAACGGACACATTTTTCATAATGAACGCATACTGAAATAATGTGCATACAGGAATATTCTAAAAATTGAAATAGTATTAAAAATTTATAACTTTTTTGTTCCTGCACACTTTGAAATATATTAGATGGCTCTGTGGATGAATTTATGTTTCTAAAGTAACAGGCATGTAAAATTTCAAGTTTCTATCCCTAACAATTTCAGATTAATCATAGCTTAGTAGGTTTTTAGAACGTTTCACGCTCATTTCACTCTTTTAAATGTCAAAATTTTTTTAGAAACCGTTCTTAGCGAGCACTGAAATCTTAAAAATAACCACTATGCCAACTTTCAAGTTTCTAGCCCAGCAGCATAAGAAAAATCACAATTTTAGAAGTTTTTTGCTTCTGCACCCTTTTAAATTTCGAATTAAAAAAAAAAAAAGTTTTTAGTGAGCATTTACATCTCAAAAATAGCCACCATGCCAAATTACAAGCTTCTATAACAATTATTTCACAGAAATAGCAATTTTATAACTTTATTGGTCTTGCACACTCTAAAATTTCTAACTGTTCTACGTGGATGAATTTATGTCTTTAAAGCAGGCATGTCAAACTCGATTACCGCCGTGGGCCAAATTATGCATTATGTACAAAGCCGCGGGCCACATTGAAAAAAAGTAGACAATATTATTCCCATTGCACACAATAAAATTTTGTACGTACAGGTCATGTTAAAGAAATATTCACGCAAAGTTATTATTACACATAGCTTATTTTATCTTATTTTTCGAAAAAATTACTCAAAATTGCTTTTTTTCAACCAAATCTACAAAATTAAATTACATTACCTAAATTGTATTTGTTTTAAAAATTGTTTGTACACGCTGGTCTGTTAATCTTGATCTGGCAATGGCATAACTATCAATCTTCTGATTTTTTTTCTCAAGAAAAAATAAAACTAAACATATTTAGAATCAGAAAATGTATTTAATTAAACGTGTGTCGTATTTATGCGCTACTTATTTGATTTTATTTATTAAATGCATTTTCTGGTTCAAATGATCTTACTTGAATAATAACAAAAGGTTGGCAGCTACGCAAAGATGTCGCATTGTATCTACTCTCAAAAATACTTCCTTCAAAACACGGAAATATCACTGGCAGCGTTATTCCGTTTATTTTTTCTCTGTTATAGGAGTGAAATTTTCCGTTATTTGAAGAATTTCCGTTTATTTTTATCTTAGTTACAGGAGGGAAATTTTCCGTTATTTGAAGAATTTCCGTTTATTTTTTTCTCTGTTACATGAGGGGAATTTTCCGTTATTTGAAGAAAGTCGGTTTTAAAAAACTGTCTTCCTCTTTGTGCCGCCATCTATGGACGGCTGCGGAAGTATTCATTATTTAATACAATTTAAGAATATTTCCTGTTTCACCTGAGGATTGAACTAGGAACCTGCCGGTCTGGAGTCAAGTATGTTACCGATACGGCCAGTGGTCACTTGCTTGAAGAAGAGCTTGGGATGATGATAGAGTTTTCTTCAAATGGCGGCTTTGGTCTTTAAAAATTTGGGGTTTAGAAAGCTGGCAAATTGGAAATTAATTTCTTTGAGATTTTGTCGTTATGAGAAGACGGTTGGGGTTTTAACAATTTATTATTAATAGAGGATAAAAACATGAATTATATATATTCTTAATTCTATTGTTAGACGTAAAATATGGATATTATATTTTTAATTAAATTCGAGAAGAAATGTTTGCTTTTTTAATAAAAATCGATTTCTTTTTCAAGTATTATACAGTTTTTTTTAAAGGTGTTCGGTTCGATGAAATGTGTTCAATGTTTTAGAATATATTTTAATTTCGAATGTTTTTTTTTTTTTTTTATAAATTTAAAAAAATAAATTGCGAATAATTTTAAATAAGTGAGAAAATTATTTGTTACTTTTTTAAATTCGAAAGTATTATTTTTGTTTGTTTCTTTTTTGAGTAAAACCGATTTTTTTTTTCAACTATTATATATATATTAATCTGTTTGTTTAGAATATATATTAATTTTTTTTTTATATAAATTTTTAAAAAATAAATTGCAAATAATTTGAAATGAATGAGGAAATTAATTATTACTTTTTTAAATTCGAAAGAACAATTTTTTTTCTTTAATAAATTCGAAATAATAATTTATTGAATTTTTAGTTTTTCATTTTTAAAATAAATTCAAACTTTAGTATTAATAGAGCCAATCCGCATGCGCGCAGGGAATAAACGGATATTTTCTCTCTTTTTCAGACTTTCGAGAAGAATTCACGGAAAAAGCATGTTTCTAGGAGTACGGAAATTATTTGTTGAAAAATGAGGAATTATTTAATGTATAAAGACGGATTTTTCTGACAGAACGTGCACTACCTAACATAGCTAAAATACGCCCAACTGCACTACCTTAACAAATCGATTGACTGATAAATAATTACAGAAATTTGGAAACCACATATCCCAGGGCCGAAACTAAGGGGGGGGGGGCAGAGGGGGCACGTGCCCCGGGCGCCAGCAGAACTGAAGGTGGAGGGGGCGCCAAATGCAGGTTTTGTTTGATAATGTATATATATATGAAATTTGTATAAAAAGTCTCGCAGCCAGAAAATCCAAAAGAAAAATGAACCAAATGCATTAAAATAGACAAATAGATAAAAAGATTCGTCTACAATACAAGATAGCAAATGAATAAAAAACGAACTGTTCTCTTAGGCTATTTTCTTTCACCCATTCCAAATGTATCATGTCTATGCCGTCTATCATTTAAATCTCTTCCTGTGGTTTAGGAGAATCACTAACATTTTTCAAGGTCAGTCCCTACTCGTGTCTGTATATGACACTGTGCAACGTCGTCTGGATACGGTACTGCACTGTCCAGCATGGATAATTGACAAATGATTCCCTTACTCTGACTTTTCTATTAGATAAAAATATTCCATGAAGGCTGTTCTATTTTTCCCTTTTCTCCCAGTGTGGAGCTTTCTTCTCTTTCCATTTTGTCATGGGCGAGGGGTGACTGCTTTGGACAATAAACACAAATTGGAGGATGAATGTCCAAAGTAAAATTCTCAGTAAAATCTTTTTCTTTTAACTATAGCCTTTGTAGAGGTACAATAAAAATTCTCGTACAGCGCGCCATGACTAGTAAAGCCAGAGCCGCGGGCTTTATCTTCCAAAAAGTTTTTTACTCGTCTTTTTGCGAAAGTTTTCTAAGCGTTTTGCCGCCCTTGGCGGCAACTGGAATATGCCGGCCTGTTAATTTTGCTGAAATTACTTTTTTATACAGATCCAATCTAGTATTATTAGAGGGGGCGAGGTTGGGCGATTGCCTTGGATACTAAAAACAAATAATATTTGAAAGAATAATTTGAAAAATACGCAAAATAAAACTCTTTGTTAAAACTTTTTTTGAAAAAAAAAATGTCATTTGTAGGGGTGCAGGGAGAAAACCATACCCAAGTTGCTATGACTAATAAAATTAGATTATAATCAGTAACAAAGTCAAATGCATTCTAAATATCAGCTTTATGTAAACAGCATACCAAGTATGGGGCACCCCTAAATCAGGGGCCCCAGTGTCATGATCCAGATTTAGATTTATCAGATCTGATTTAATTAGACTCTGAATCTGTGTAATTAAATCGTCATAAAAGTCTCTAACAGTAAGTAACAGGGTTCCTTTCAGCTCAGATCGAAGTTTGAGTCTCACCTCAACCCTCCACAACCGTTCACAGTTCTGATAATTGCTAATAGAAAATAAGACAAGGAAAAATATTTAAACATAACTAAAACATTTCTGGGAATAGCAAATGGCATAAAAAATATTCTATTTAAATTACATGAAAATTATGTAGTAATACTAATTAAAAAAAAGTGCTAAGAAAATCCTTTGATCAAAAAATAATTTTTCTCGTTGAACTCAAAAGAGGATTTTGGGGGCCCTTTGGATGCGGGGCCCCTCGCGATTGAGACCATCGCGACCCTTTAAATTCCGCTCCTGCGAATATCAATAATTATACTTCCTAAGATGAAAACTTGTATAAAGCGGAATATTTTTCGGTTCCTTTCGATTCCATTTTCAAGTTTTTAATGAATCAGTATTTGACAAAGCTGATTACTTAGTTCAGTATTACAGATTATCTGATTATATACTTTAAATTTTAGAAATTTAGAAAAAATTAGCTTTGGAAATTTTCTTTTCGGAGGGGGGGGGGGGGGCGCCAAAATCCATGTTTGCCCCGGGCGCCAAAAAGGCTAGTTTCGGCACTGACATATCCATATATGTTCGCACTAATATGAATCGCACTGAATTTTGAATATCTGCAATAATAATTTCTGTACAACATTTTCAACATCAACAATTAGAGGTGAAGTAAATACATTAAACTGATTTTCATATTTCGTGAAATTCATAAAACCTTTTTTGAATTTATTTTTTTGGTATATGTTCAATATATTCTAAAAATTTCCTCTCCGATGATTTTTGTAATAATGCCTGACAACATTTAAAATAAAATGCATTATCTTTTTGAAAATTGTTTGGTCACAGTAATAAATTGTATTTAAAAACTCTAAAATACTATCAAATAATAAGATAGCATTATGAAAATTGCCTTGAAGTTTACTCAGCTGCTTTGTAATTTCAAATGAAAATTCAAAGCATTTTGTCAATTCGTGGTCTTTATATAATAATCAACATTATAATTTGTCGATTTAAAATGATAACGTAAACTTGTTTAACAGTTAAAACTTTATGATGGAAAGCCGTCAAATTTTTATAAGATGGATCTGTTTATCTTCACTGCTCGTATTTCCAGGATATTTTCTAAATTGACGATGTTTAAGCATGTGTTTACGAATAATAAGCACTATAAGTGTTTAAGCACATATCCGGCTTTTATAAATTTATCCATCTATATATAAATCATTCTAGAAATAATACTTATGCTTATAGTACTTTTAAATTTCTTTAACTACTATGGACATCATATTTTTCCATTCGGTAGTGAATTATTTCGAATGGTATCGACTGAGGGTATTTAATGTAATAAAGAACAATAAATATATTTTAAAGCAAATGTATTTTCTTCAGTAGGCTTGGTAAAAACACTTTGTTTATCTTTTAAGAAGTATAAATTTCAATTCTGACAGTTTATCTTTTCGATGTTTAGCCAGATATTTGTGAGTTTTCTTTATACTTTGTGCTGTATCTTCTCCTGATGTTGTATTCTTTCCAAACTCAAAAGTCTCTACATATCAAACATAAAATTTCAGTTTTCCTTTGAATATAATTGTATTGTAAATCATCTTTAAAAAAAAAATCTGCGATGTCCAACTTCAGTTAATCATATTTATTCAAAGCGGCATAAAGTTTTAACATATTTGTTTTATAAATCCTGCGATGTATGTGAGTATGTCCATAGAATGCGTGTATATCAATAAGAAAGATCCAGTAGGATTAATTAACAATAACACAATTATTAACCTAAGTAATGAAAATAATTAAAGAGCTTAAATCCAAAATCCACATATTCGACTAAAGCTGAAGAGAAGAACCTGGATGACATATTCTGGTTTTTGTGTTTGTGTCAAGTACAAATGTGTTAATTCGTATTTCTTTCAAAGCGACTCATTTTAAAACTATTTAATTTTATATCTTGATTTTTTTTAATTTAACTGTTTTTAATTAGTGCCGAATTTTATTAATTTTACAATACAATTCTTATTATTTCATAAATCCAGTATATTATTCTGTAATGTAATGTAATGTAATATAAAGTCAAAGAGGGTAGGAAAATATAGTATTAGTTTCCACATAAAACAAATAAACATTGTAAGTACAATACTGTAAAAATTCTACGAATGTTTAAATTTTCAGTCTAAAATCGCACGTTTTACTAAACTCCAATCGGTTATCTTTGTATCCACGATTTCTTGGAGCTAAAATTTAAAATTGCGTTATACCTGCCTATTTACATCACTGCTGCTGGATGAGCGGATTTTTTTTTTTTTTTTTTTTTTTTTTTAGAATGTTACCACATTCTGAAGGGAAATATTCCTCTTATACAATAAGGGAATAAAAAAGACAAATATTACTATTCAAAAATAGTCGTAGCATTGAATAATAATAAATAAAAATCCTCTCAACTGACACCACTATATGCATATCTTTATGATGTTTGCCATCTTTAACCCCTTCGGGACCGGCTGCTTTTGCACAAATTTTATTCAGTTGGCACCACTTTAAAAAAAAAAAAAGCTACCTTTACTTAAACTATCACAAAAATGCTCTAATTAGAGAAAGCAAATATTACTTTTATTTTTTACTGGTGCCTAAAACAAATTCTGTATGCTCTTTTTGAGGGTGCATATATGCACCCATGGTCCCGAACGGGTTAAGGCCACGGCTGGTGCAAATGTGTCGGAGCAAAGTGCATTTTCAGCATGTGTGTTCGAACAACTAAATTAAACACAGTTAAATGCCAAAGGCTTGGCGGGCCACAGATAAGCTGTCGGCGGGCCAGTTGTGGCCCGCGGGCCACGTGTTTGACATGCTTGCTCTAAAGTAACAGGCATGTAAAATTTCAAGTTTTTATCCCTAACAATTCCAGATATATCATAGTTTAGAAGGTTTTTAGAACGTTTCACGCTCATTTCACCTTTTTAAATTAAAATTTTTTTTAGAAACCGTTCTTAGCGAGCGCTGAAATCTTAAAAATAACCACTATGCCAACTTCCAAGTTTCCAGCCCAGCAGCATCACAAAAATCGCAATTTTAGAAGTTTTTTGCTTCTGCACCCTTTTAAATTTCGAATTTTTAAAAAAAAGTTCTTAGTGAGCATTTACATCTTGAAAGTAACCACCATGCCAAATTCCAAGCTTCTATAACAACTACGTCACAGAAATCGCAATTTTATAACTTTTTTGTTCCTGCACACTTTAAAATTTATATCTGCTCTGTGGATGAATTTAGGTCCCTAAAGTAACAGGCATGTAAAATTTCAAGTTTCTATACCTAACAATTTCAGAACGTTTCACGCTCATTTCACCCTTTTAAATTTCAAATTTTGTTAGGAACCGTTCTTAGAGAGCACTGAAATTTTTAAAAATAACCACTATGCCAACTTTCAAGTTTCTAGCCCAACAGCATCACAAAAATTACAATTTTAGAAGTTTTTTGCTTCTGCATCCTTTTAAATTTCGAATTTAAAAAAAAAGGTCTTAGTGAGAATTTACATCTCAAAAGTAGCCACCAGGCCAAACTCCAAGCTTCTATAACAATTATCTCACAGATATAGCAATTTTATAACTTTTGTGTTCCTGCACACTTTAAAATTTCTAACTGTTCTGCGTGGATGAATTTATGTCTCTAAAGAAACAGGCATGTAAAATTTCAAGTTTCTATCCCTAATAACTTCAGATAAATCATAGTTTATAAGATTTTTAGAACGTTTCACGCTCACTTCACCTTTTTAAATTTCAAATTTCTTTAGAAACCGTTCTTAGCGAGCACTGAAATCTTAAAAATAATCACTATACCAACTTTCAAATTTCTAGCCCCAGCAGCATCTCAAAAATCGCAATTTTAGAAATTTTTTGCTTCTACACCCTTTTAAATTTCGTATTTTGTAAAAACTGTTTAGTGCGTACATTTAATTCTTAAAAATAAAGGACATTTTGAAGTTTCTATCCTTAAATCTGAATAAACCGTGATTTAGAACGTTTTCCGCTCATTTCATACCTTTAAATTTCGATCTTTTAATCAACTGTTTATATCGTGGATCTGCATCTTAAAAGTAACCACTACACTAAATTTAAAGTTTCTAATCAGAATAAATCCGATTAAAAACTTTTTGAAAATTAATGGCAGAACTATTTTATCAACATAATCTTAATTCCTACCTCATTTTGAACACTTTTGCAATTTACATTGCCTATATGTATCTACAAGTATAAAATTGAAATCGTTTCAATCTTTTTAGACGCCTTGTAAATATGTATGTGTTGAATAACTTGGTGAATGGATGGACCAATGCGTATTTATTTAAAGGAAATGACAACTCTTACAAAATGAAAAATTTATTTACAAAACATTTTTACAAGCAGATAATTCTTGGTAACAATTAATAATAAAAAGAAGAGTTCAAAAAATATAGTCAATTGATGACGAATAAATGTTGCTGATGACGATGAAATGAACAAGCGCAGTATGATAATAAATGTCTTTAGTCACGTTTAAAAATGGTAATTTTCTTTCATAGAATCTGATGATGAATCCAGCAGGTGACTTATTATAGCTTCATTTTCAAAATCTTCTAAAAAGTCCTGTGGTAGTTCCATGTTCTCGAATGTATGATATTGAAATATCGGTCTTTCCAACAATGGTTCCCCCAAAAAAGCATGGTTGCCAGATGTAGCTTCATCTAAAAAGAAAACAAATTTATAATGTAGGCAGAAGCTGTTTTAATACTGATTGTAATAAACTTTTCATCTTTATGAATGGGGGACAGCAAGGAGAGCACAGAAGCGGATCTAGCCCTCCAGTTAAAGGTGTTCTTTTTTTTTTTTTTGGAGGGGGGGGGGGGGTTACATGTCTTTATTAGCAAGTTCTATATCTTAGATCCAAATTGACTATTTTGCAGGTATATTCATAAATGTATAAAATTTGCAAATTTGCATATTTTATTCAGATACAAAGAAATCAGAGTTTCATATTTTCTTATGAAACTCATATTATAACTCATATATATCACTCCTTCATATTATAACTCATATATAGCACTCATTCATATTATTTTCTTAATAAAATGACATTTATTTAGACCACCAAATCCCAAATTCATATCAGGATATTTTTAATTCGTAAATTTTATTATGAGGATGACATTGCCATGCTGCAAGAAATCAGTCACATAATTATAACCGTGTTATTTAAAAAAATAAATATGCAAATTAGTGTTTTAATATACATAAAAATTTTCATATTTACAATAATTCATGAATTGTGTGACCAACAATGTAAGTATAGCCAGAATAAAGGTTTATTCTCATTTAAATACAGTAGTCACTTGTTACATCGCGCTTCACAACAAAAGATCAAATGTAACATAAGTGCCTAGCTACTCTATTATGAAGGTATCCTAGTGTCAAATGGATTGTTAATTTTTGTGTGGGAACGTGCTGTTCCGATTCTAAAATTTGTGCATGAACGAGCCCCCTATTCTGTCATTTCTTTTAAAGTGTGCCTGAATCTCTCTGAATCTGATTTTCACGGTTACTTTGAGCAATAACATGATAATTAAGTTTCTGTGGTCGTCTAGCTGGTATAAATATGAGGTTGTAGTTATAATTAGTTCCATCAGATTTTGTGGCATCTCGTCCCTTGTTGGAAATCAAGACTAGATTTGAGCTTTCATCGAGCGTTCACGTGACGATAGCCAGTGACGCTCCATTTTGAATGAGTTTGGAATAAGATTCTCCAGTCGAGAGTTTGCCTACGTAGTATTGTGTTGAGTTTAATACTTCATATAAAAATACATTGGAATCCACGAGGTTCTCTTCAATTAGTAACACTGCAGTATTTTTTAGTGATATTGTGTATAGTTGTATTTCAGAGTTACAAGTGACATTTGCGTAGCGAGCTGAGGTGAACGTTTCTTAGGATCCGGAAGACAACCAATGTAGTCATCTTGTTTGGAGTTAGTGTTAGAATTTAGAGAATTTCTTGGGGTTAGCATTCCCCCTCTCATTATTTTAGTGCTTGAGCTTATAAGTTCATCGTTAATTTAAGTGTCCTGCTCCACTGCCAAAGTCATTTGTTATTGGTTTTAAATAAATTGTTGTTATTGTTAATTTCTATCTTATGGTTATTTTCTTAGCTGAGGGGCCTGAAAGGTCCCTCATACAACAAAAAGTGCATTATATCCGAGAGCATTAAAAAATGAGAAAGATTTTATCACTTACAAGTAAATATTTTATATTTATTTCCAAAACTGTAGTTTATACGGATGTTACAAGTTTCTTTATGAAATTAACAGTGGATAATTGCACATACTGTAATCAACATACAGTGGCGGTCAAAAGTTTCCGGCCAGTTAGTTTCTTTGATTTGTTTGCCAGAATGTTTCAACGAAGAAGAAGCGCAATTGCTCAAAAAGTTAGGACTATGCAAATGACCTCTGACCACATGATCATTTTGATTGGATACTGAAGACACCAAGGGGGAGGAATTCGAAATTCGCGTGTGCAAAAGTTTCCGGCCATTTGTCATTCGTTAGTTTTTGTTATCGGTAAAGTGTTTTTTTTTGCCGTGTTTGTTAATTAAACAACATAAATAACGTAGTCGAAATTCAAAATGAAAAGTTCAACAATTATTGTTCGTAAACGAGTGATTTGTTTGACGCTAAAGGGCCAATCTTCTCGTGAGATTGCGGCAAAGTTATCGATCGGAAAATCTACTGTGAAATATATATTTTTTTAAATATAAAGATGGCCATGGCCTTCAGGACTTGCCACGGTCTGGGAGATCCCGAAAAACTACTATTCGTGCGGACAGAATTATCAGGAGAAAAGCCGTTGATGACCCGCATAAAAATGCCGCTGCAATATCCCGCGATTTACCGACTGAAAATATTGCTGAAATAAGTTGGTCGACCGTGTCAAGACGCTTACGTGACGTAGAACTTTATGGAAGAGTCGGTGTTAAAAAACCTTTCATAAGTAAAAAAAATCAGAGAGCCCGACTGGCGTTTGCCAAGAAACAGAAAGACTGGTCAAGTGAAAACTGGAAAAAAGTACTATTTTCCGATGAATCGAAGTTCAATCTTTTTGGGAGTCATGGCAGACACTACGTCTGACGACCTAAAAACAAAAGATATGATTCGAGATTCGAGGTATGTTATTCCTACAATGAAACATGGTGGAGGACACGTTATGCTGTGGGGAGCATTTTCTGGAAAAGGTGTCGGTCCGTTAGTTGAAATCCACGGCAAGATGAATGGTGTAATGTATAAGGATATCTTGCAAAATCATTTGCTGCCTTATTGGAGGAAAAATTGTGGTCGCAAATATTTGTTTCAGCATGATAACGACCCATAGCATACATGAAAGCTCGTCAAGCAGTGGCTTTCGCACAAAAAAATTCCGCTTTTGAAAGGGCCAGCCCAATCACCAGATCTGAATCCAAAAGAAAATCTTTGAAGCGAACTTGACAAACGTGTGCGGAATTATAAATATTCCAATTTAGCAGAAATTTCCAAAATATTGCAAAAAGAGTGGAAAAAAACTTACCATAGACTATGTTCAACCGTTCATTCAATCGATGCCACATCGCTGCGCCGCAGTACTTATTGCTAAAGGTATGACGACAAAATACTAATTGTAAATGCTGTTGATCACTGTTATTTTCTATTATAACCCCATTTTTTCCAAACTTGCAAAGATGGCCGGAAACTTTTGAGAACCTGAGTTTTCTTTTGCAATTAATTTTGTCAGTTAAAATTATTGATATTTATTTTTTATTTCATAAATAAGTTCCAAACTATTATGTCAATAAAATGTATAAATATCACTTTGAGATTCCTCTTCATATGGGTATACTTACAAATTAACCAAAAATTGTATGCTGGCCGGAAACTTTTGACCGCCACTGTATATATAAAGTTGCATTACAAAATTTGCTGCTGAGGCATAACTTACCTTCTCTTTTTTTTTTCAAAAAAGAGATATACTATATCCGAATGAACGACGTAAGCGTGTAATATACTGGAGATTACTTTATTTCAACAAAGTTTAGCATTACAAAATCTAACTTTTCGCGTTAAACCAGAAATCTAAAAATCAGCTAGCAGTCTCCAGTGCAAGACGCAGCGCAGCGCGTGTCTGCGCGCCAAATATGGCGGACGCAAGGGGCTGGGAACGGTTTCAAGTGCGTCATAAATGACGACCCCTCCTAGAGTTAAACAAATAAACCTGAACAGGATTCATGAGCACAAAAAAATGGTGGCTAGACACAAATGTTCTCGCGGGCGCATGGCTGATGAGCCGTATTCTAGGGAATACTGGTATATGATACTCTTTCAACTCACCTTGATTAGAAACAATTCTATATGTGCGGCTTTCGTTATCTTTTGATATGCACTCTACGCTTTTTAATTTTAGTAGAGCTGCTCTTAGCCTTTGTTTCGCTTTGGTATTGCATTTCTGTTCGTGTGGATTCCACAGTCCTTTCACCATTGCCCAGTGCTACAAAGAGAGAAAGAAAAAAATAACATTAGTGTAATTTTAATTACAAATGTAATTTCCAGTTTGCAGCCCCAAAAAGGAAAGTAAAGTAGAATTTTAAATACACGCATTCAGCACAGAATTGAAGATCTTAGTGGGATAAGACGCTATGTAACAAAAATTAAATTTCGAGAAAATTGAAGAGAAATCTTTTTGTTCTGAATTTTATTGATTTATTTTCTTCTTGCTAGCATGCGTTTTAATTGTTAACAGGTGATACTAAAGTCTCTCAGAATAACTTATTAATATTTATTTTTTAAATGTTAAAAAATATGATTATTATTTAAATTATTAAATAAAAAATATTGAAAAATAATGTCCCATATCAGGAAGACTAATTAGAATCTTAGAATTTTAGCTTTACCATATGATAGATTATCTTATAATACATTCTTAAATATAATAAAACAATTTTTTAGAAAAAAAATTACACTACATGTTCTTCTACTAAGCTCTTATAACATGTTCTTCTACTATAAACTCTTATAACATGTTCTTCCACTAAACTCTTATAACATGTTTTTCCACTCAGCTCTTATAACATATTCTTCCACTAAACACAGTTATCAGAAAAACAAAATAGAAAAGAAATTAGTATGCTACAGCCAATCACAAAATGTTATATCCTACATCACTCTAATATATTTTTATAGCACAGTTACACACCAACAATTATAACTATGAAACATAATGCATTTCTTTGGAGTTACTCAGTGATAAATCAATAGAAAAAAAGGGAACAGCACAATAGCGCCTGCTGTTCTTTTTTTTTTAAATTTTTAATAAAATGTATTTATTGAAAGGTATACACCGAAACCTAATAAGGATCTATTTATGGCAAGGTCTAACAGAATATACAGTTTGGTGAGATTCCGTGCATTAGTTCTTAAAGTATAACTATCGCGGAAATCGAGATAAACAAAGCATAGAAGCAGCACCTGTTGGGCGATTTACACCAAAATCTAATCTCAGCACCAATTTTTGTCAAGGTCTAACTGAATCTGAAGTTTGATAATATTCCGTGCATTAGTTCTTGAAGTAGAGCGTCCACAAAATTTGTGTCACATACAGACAGACTCGCGGACAGACATCTTCTAAAAACAGTGCAATCATGTTCAAGACCTTCTAAAACGTATAAAACCGTCGAAAACCGGAAGTCGAAATTTTTCATGAATCCAATACTTTCTTCTTGCTGATAGAATAAATTAACAAAACTAAGCAAAACGTGCAAACAAAAGAACACAATTTTAAAGAACACATCGTTTAAAGTATATTTTTATTTTCACAAAAAGCTATTAACAGGTAACATTCGATAAGGCGCCAAGAAAGCCTTCAAAGGGAGCCGCGTTGGATAGCCCTGTACTAGAGTGTATGTTGATAAAGCCGATATTTTGAGTAATCATATGCGGCATGCTTCTATATCATTTTTATCAATAGGCAATTGCTAATTGTTTTTAATTCTCAAACAAAGATACTTTTCATATTCTTAATCCAATAAAGATATCTAATTATAAATCACACTTCATTTTTTAACCAGTCAGAAAAAAATATGTTTTTTTAAAACTGTGCTTTACATCAACTGTCACTAACTCACGGACCTATAATCTTATGTCTCGCGGACCAGTAAAATGAATTATTTTAACACTTAAATACATTTATATACATTAGATCAGAGAACTTCCGTTTTATTACTATGATGAATGGCTCCTATATTTAATGTAACAAAATAAATAATGTAACAAATCACAGCTGTCAGTACAGAAAAATTGTCCCTTTAACTAATGCTAAAGTGCCATTGAAATCCTTATTTATTGTAAACGCGTTTGAAAGTGTTAGATATTCAAATTCGGATAATTTTTACCATGTCAAATAAGCACAGAACACCAATATCACACGAAATTCGAAATTGTACAAAAAAATCCATTATGAACAAATTAAAAAAACATGTAATGCAATGGGCTTTCATGGGGCTTTTCTGAAGCGAGAAGTTATATTTTTTCCCCCACCATAATGACGTATTTGAGCACTTGAATCGCCGATGCTTTTACAAATATTTTACGAGTAGAATCGGATGTTAATCAGTGTTTTTTTAATGAAACATTAAAAGAGTCGTCCATTCTAGATTTGGAATTTGTGGTTCTGAATGGCAACAGTCTTCGTTTGTTTATATTTTTAATCAGTTGTTCATAATAGCTGGTTATCTGTTATTTTTAATTTAGAACTTAAAACGTTATAATTGGATAGTTTTTGAAGGTTTTAGAGAAAATAATGAAGAACAGATGTGATACAAAGCAGATTATGTGTATGTTTCCATAAGTTGAACAATCGGCATACTTACGGCATCGGAATACTTACGCCTAACATGATGGACGCGATATGTTTGCCTTTTCTCAAGGATGTGTAAGACCCGGAATCGTCACCTCAGTTGAATATTATATAAATAGATAGATAGTAAATTTAATCAAAACAAAGTTCTGTAAAGGTTGTTTAATTGTAACAAGATTATTAAAGTTAATTTAAAATAGAGATAATCTTGTTTAAGTAACACACATTTTTAGTGTGATGATTATTGCTGCTTGTTTGAAATGTCATGTATTATTGTATAGAAAGCGCAAACAGGAAACTTATTATTTTTAAATTATAATTTTTACTCTTTTTTTTAAGATATGACAACAGGGAAGAAAAAACATTATTGAAACTATCTATTCAGGATTTCTAAATTAATTGTTTTTCAACATATAATCATAGTTTAATTAGTATTAAACTATTAAATAATAAAAAAATATTTAAAAAGAAAATGTTAAACTCTTTAATTTATATTTTATATTTTTAAATGTTGAAAATATTTCGTTGTTGCAGTTTCACAGTCAGTTGCCTATTTTGGTGAGAGCAGTTTAGCATATTATTAAATCCATGGTTTTTGTAACTCGCAAACAGTTGTGATCATAAAGATTATTCAGCGATTTATCATCTGTGTCCGGCTAATGGAAAAATGCCTTTAAATCATTTTATTAATTTATAATCAAGTTCTAAAAATATTAAAATGTTCTATTGTCATCGTAAATATACCTGTGTTTATATATATTTTTATAATTCTAGCCTATCAGGAAGTGAATGAAAAATGAATTGCAAAATACAATTTTTACATACAAAACCCAAATTAAGTTAAACAAGTTGGAAATTGTACGTTAAACGTGACAAATGAAGTGCGTTCGTTTCGTGCTTTAATTAGTTTTACAATGTAAAAAATCATCGTTATTATTTCAGTGAAATAAATTATATCGTCTGCTATGAACGAAATGAGGATGCCTTTTTTTTTTTTCTTATTACGTATGCCATGTTTACAAATGCGGTTTTTTTTTAAGAAACCAGACAGCGCTTAAATTCACCATGGAGATTTTGCTTTGCGAATGATTATCTCCATGGTTAATATTTCTATGACTCACGATGAATGAATATTTTGTTTATTCATTTTAAGTATTGAGATATTCGGCTGTTAACCTAATTTTCACTGAAGTTATTTCAGAATCTATACATTTTTTAATGTAACTCGTCTTTCAAGTAAACAATTTTTTTGAACGATCTTTCTAAAAATATAACTTTTATGCAATTTTATTCGAAAAAATAATTTTGAATAAAAATGGCCGCTTGGCATATGGAAAAGGATGTGGTTAGCCCGTATTTGTTTTCCTCAGTTACATGACTTGCACTTTTATTATATAGATTACGTAGGATAGGATTTAATAGAATAAAGAAAACTTTTATTGATATCTTTTTAAATTTTGATTCGATTTTCATAAAATTTAAAATGACTCGACAAAATTCTGCAACGATTCTATATATTAAATTTCAAACCATTCGGTTGGGTAGTTTTTGTGCGGTTATATGCGGGCAGACGGACGGAGCAGACGACGACTATAGGTGCTATGTATTTATATAATTACGAGCGCACCTAATAAAAGGGTGAAAAAAATACTGTTTTAAATTTTAACATAAGTAATAAATTAGTGTAAATAGATTTTCATAAGCATCTCGCACTTCTTATTAAAAAAAATCCCGAAAATGCCTAAAAATTTCAGAGCCTCAAAGTAGCATTATCCCTTAAGAGCATTTAATTTTACCTGGAATACACATGAGTCCTCCGGTGAAAACTTCGATGAGCTCTGATGTTTCCATGAGATTCTGAAAATTTTTTGCTGTCTGTCCTCCCAGCATAATTTGTCTCGAAACGTTCCTTGTTCCAGGTGTGGAATAATGAAGTCTTGCAAGAGACGGGGCTTCATGCCATCCATTTTAGAAAGAGACATTTTGAAAAGAAATATGAAGTCACTGTAATTTTTTAACAAGGTTGTTTTCCCTGTAAAGACAAGAAACGGCTCTTATAAGAACTAATCTATGAAACAGCAATAACAATAATTCATGCGTCAAATTATGAAACATTTTCCAGCACATTCAGAATACTGTAACAAAACTTCACCCATAAAACATTTGAAAACCTATTTTCAGAAATTGCCACCAATAGGCGGGAAAATATCAGAATTATTTTGTACAACACTTTAATGAGCTATAGATTTGTATATACACTGCTGGTCATTAAAATTACCATTATCAGAAAGGAAAGCAAATAACATAATGATATTTATTGGACAAAAACATTATAATGGGAAGAACAAGTGATTATATTTTCAGAAAATGTGGAGGTATAAATCCTGAGAAAACACTACCCAGAACAGCACCCCTGGTCGCAATAACAGCATTTATCTGCCTAGCCACGGAGTCGAACAGCGATTGGATGTCATGTACGGCTACAGCAGTCCATGCAGCTTCAACACTATGGTACAGTTCATAAACCGTCGTGACGGGTGAGTAGTGGCGGGCCAGTCGCTCAGAAGCATTCACAAGACGTTTTCAATTGGTGAGAAATCAGGAGAACGTGTCGGCCAGGGCAACAGTCGAACATCTTCTGTATCAAGGAAGGTGAGGATAGCACGAGCATCGTGCTGTCGTGCATTGTACAGCTGAAACGTAGAGTTCCGGAGGCCTCGAAGATAGGGCAGAACCACGGGCAATAACACCTCAGAAATGTAACGGCTGCTGTTCATATTGCCGGCAATGAGAACAAGAAGTTATCGAGACGTTTATTCAATGGCACCCCACATCATCACTGCAGGTTATGGGCCTGTATCATGATGTCGAATGCAAGCTGGCAATGTGCATTCTCAAGGATGCCACCAAACACGGATGCGGCCTTCATGATGCTATACACAGAGCCTGGATTCAAGTGAAACGACGACGTGAGAAGCCAATCCTGCGTCATATACACCATCATGATGCCCACATCCGTGTTTGGCGGTATCGTGGAAAACGCACATTGCCAGCTTGCGTTCGACATCGTCATACTGGCATATCACCTGGAGTGACAGTATGAGGTGCCATTGGATACACGTCTCGGTAACCTCTTGTTCGCATTGCCGGCAATTTCAACAGCAACCGTTACATTTCTGATGCGTTACGGCCCGTGGTTCTGCCCTATTTTCGAGGCCTCCGCAACTCTACGTTTTAGCAGAACAATGCATGACTGCATGTTGATTGTACTATCCTGACCTTCCTTGATACAGAACATGTTCGACTGTTTCCCTGGCCAGCACGTTCTCTTGATTTCTCACCAATTGAAAATGTCTGATCAATGGCTGCTGAGCGACTGGCACGCCACCACTCGCTCGTCACTACGGTTGATGAACTGTGGCATAGTGTTGAAGGTGTATGAACTGCTGTACTCGTCATAACATCCAATCACTGTTCGACTCCATGCCTAGGCAGATATTGTGGCTGTTATTGCGGCCAGAGGTGGCTACTCTGGGTAGTGTTTTCTCAGGCAGTCTTTCATGTACAGAAATATGACTTGGTTTACTTAATGGAATATGTTTTTAGATGTGAATCACACTTATGTATTGTCATAATTACTTTTATATCCTTTATTTTGCCGATAAAAAACAATTTACAATTATTTTTAAATGAAGTATCATTTTGCCCTTTGGTGAGGGTAAAATAATCCTTTGGATACTTTTTAAAAAAAAATCTGTTTTTTTTTCATTACTCAATGTGAGTTTAAAATATTATTGAAATATGTTTATAATGCAAAATATAGTGTAAAACATACTAGCAAAAGGCCAAAGTTTTATTTAAACAGATATGTTATTTTACACAAGTTTTTCCCTTATGAGGATCATTTTAGGCCACCTTCCACTATATCAATTCATCAATCATCCTTATATATTATTTCTCCTGTCAACATCCCTTTTACTCAGAAAATATGAAACGCAGAACAACGAATGAGATACCATATGAAAGGTTTTAGAACCGGCTTCTGACATAGCCCACTTAACAATTCGTTAAAACATGTTTTTGATTAAAATTTGCTGAAATTCAAAAATTAAATCGACATTGTTTTCATGAAAGAAATGAAAGGTTTTCCTGAAATTATTGTTGCCAAAAAAAATAAAATACCACATTATAGGATGCTCATAGCAATTATTATAAAAAACACCGCACGGGTTTATTTTATACTTATGATTAAAAAGCGAAATTGAAATTGAAATGTATAGATTTATATTTCTAAGTCCCATGGTTTTCCCGAAGTGGATGACGTCATCCTCTAATACAGTCAAAATACGATTGTTTTTTTTTTTTTTTTTTTTTTTTCTCGCGTGTGCTTTTAGCAATCTTGGATCAGTTTTTAGTCTAACTTTTATGGAATAAATAAGATGATATTCTGGCTTGACTAACAACTAAATGTTGTTTGCAGATATTTTTATCCTTGCTTTTTCTTTAGAAGTTTAAACCTGCATCTAATAACTATTACATATTGATAAAAAATGATATTTCTCTATTATCCCGTCGACCACTTTTCATAACAAAAAACTATCGCCAAATAAACGGGAGAACATTGCCATTGGAATATCAAAATAAATAAATAAATAAAATATAAGAATTTAAGGACACAATTGTTATTTTAATGAATGAAATAACTAATAAATCAGTAAAACATAATGAAAAATACACGCAAATGTCGAGTTGTTAAAATAAAAAACACTTGATGACGTTACAAACATGTATAATGCTTCTGACATCAATGGGACTGCATTTTTGGCGTTTATTCTTACAGTTTGGCGATAGTTTTTTGTTATGAAAAGTGGTCGACGGGATAATAGAGCAGTACCTAAAAAATATTAGATTTCAGTGCGAAATCTTCGCACGGGCCCTCTGGTATATATTATTTCTGTTGTCAACATCCTTTTTTCTAAACAAATACAAAACGCAGAACGACGGATGAAGTATCACTTGAAAGGTTTTTGAAGCGACTTCTGACATAGTACACCCACATTTCGTTAAAACATATTTTTTGATTAAAAAGTGCTGTTAATTAAAAATTAAATTGGCATTGTTTTCATAAATGAAATGAAAGGTTTTCCTCAAATTAGTGTTGCCGCAAAAATAAAATACCGCATTATATGATACTCAACAGTGATTATATATTTAAAAAAAGTACAACGCACGGGTTTATTTTATATTTATGGTTAAAAAGCAAAATTGAAATTGAAATGTTTAGAAGAAAACTGTAACTTTCATTTGCGGATATTTTTATCCTTAATTTTTCTTTAGAAGTTTAAACCTGCATCGAAAAAAAAATATTAGATATTGCTAAAAATTATCAGACTGCAGTGCGAAATCTTCGCACAGGTCCACTGTTTATTTACGCAAGTTAGAGCACGGACATACGGCAGAAAAACAAACCGAATTCATAAACACTTTTTAACTATGTTGGAAAGTGTTAAAGAAGCTGAAAGAAGCATACAAAATTTCAGAATTTACAGTAAGTAAATTAATATACATAACATAACGATAAAAAATTAAAAATTTACAGTAAGAGAAAAATAAAGCGTAAGTAAATGCACCCAGAGGCGTACTCTGTGTTTAATAGGATATATATTATGGCTGTGGCTCCAAACGTGGAGTAATTTCTTTTTTATGGAGGGAAGCTCTAGATGTCTTGTTAAAAACAATTCCCTATCAGTTAATTTTTGATTTTTGGAAAAGTAATGTTGTAGACCAGGATACGCGTTTCGCCGATTTAAATCAGGTTTATTAAAATAATAATTAAAATCACGATTTAAATCACTCTGATTTTTTTTAATCATTAGTTTAAATCACATTTGAAAATTTATTATTTTGGAATACGTAGTTTTGTCTTGATTTAGAATATAATAAAATTTAACAACCCTCGTTAAATCAAATGAGCCAAAAAAAGAAGAAAAGAAAAAACGTGCCTAAGAATGACTTTTTTACATTGCCAATTATAGTTATCTGTATGTATTTGTTGTTGTTCTTGATGATGGTGAGAGCACTAACTAAATAGATAAAATATACATCGTGGGGAAGACATCCCTAATGGCATTTCCAGAACAAAAATGTCCCCAAATTCATTTGGCGATTATATGACCTTATTACAGACGCCATTATTATTGCCATTATCTGCATCATATAAATGCTATTTAATATGACATGATATTGTTATAATTTGCTTGGTAAATTAACATTTTTATTTATTTTTTAAATATCTTGCATCCATGACTGTGTCGCAGGCTATAAGAGCACAGAATGCGCAGAATAAAGGTGATGAAGCCTATGAGTCTAGAGATGTTTATTTTCGATCATTTATATTCTGATCATGATCAGTTGTTGAAATAATTTTAAATGTTTTTATCTTGACCAAAAGCTTGTTAATTCTTTTGGCAAGAAATATATAAGATTTCTCATGTAATTTATTTTATTACATTGAACATAAATTTATCAACGTCTTGATAAAGTACCTGGCATGACCATGATCACTGTAACATTGAAAAGGACATACACTGGTGCTTTTATTAATTAATAATAATTATAAGTAAACAACTAAACAAAAGTTACAAATAATTTAAAAAATATTTTTGCCTCAAAATGAAGAAAAAGAATTAGTCGAAATGTTTCTTGAATGTACAAAATGCTTTACATTACGACTAGATACGAGCTGACAGAAAAAAAAAATTATTTGTATTATTAGAGTTATATTTAATTAAAAAAAAAAAAAAAAAAAAAAAAAAAAAGAAAGAAAGGAAAGAACACCCGAAAAAAAGAGCTTTTCATGTGGTGTGTGTGTTAAATTGGGAAAATTGCTTTTGAACGTGAAAAAGAGTTTCTTTTTAACACTTTCCATTCTAGTTGAAAAGTGTTTATGACTTCGGTTTGTCTGGCCGTCTTCCGTCTGGCCGTGCTCTAACTCCCGTAAATATGCTCGGATTGCGCTGCAATTTTTATATGTTATTGTCGTTATCTATAGCATGTTCCCTATTTCAACTGAAGTGTGTAGCACTTATAGTTTTTTTACAGGGACACTCAAAAGAATTCCGTTACATTACGGTCTATGGGGAAAAATCATTTACGGTTTATTTTAATGATGTTACACAATTTCAAATACATTGTAATTGATATATATCACTAAGGTGCCTTACAAGAAGCTTAATATAGAATAGGGTGTGCATAGCACTTATAATTACTTTACAGGGACAGTCAAAATAATTCCGTTACATTACGTCTATGGAGAAAAATCGTCTGCGGTTTAATTAAATAATATTTCACTATTTTAAACGGATTGAAATTTATATATATCACTAAGGTGCATTACAATGGGCTTACTACAGAATATTGTGTGTATAGCAGTCATCGTTCATTTACAGGGACACACAAAAGAATTCTCTTTTGTCTGTTAACAATAATTCCTCGAAGTGCGTTTTAAGTTACTGAACGCGATTTTAAATTTAACTCACTTTTTGTCTATTACTTGGTGTGTATAAATTCTGTATTTCATATACAGAGCAGCACAAAAGTTCGCGAACACATTTCCGTTTATTGACAGAAACTCCAGAAGGAGAATTTTTTTGTGCTACTGGTTTCCTAAATAAACTAAAATTTAGCATCCTATGTACTATATATACAAGTCTATAGATCATATACAGGGCTGAATAAAAGTATTCAGTATTTTTCCGAATATTGTATATGTCGGAAATATATGTTGGAAATTCCTGAAATTAAGTTTTTAAATATGTTACGCGTTTTCCAAATTGTTTACTTAGATGTTGTCTTCCAGCTTATTAAACGGTAATGATTTATAAAATTATTTTGGAAGCGTTGGAAAGTGTTACATAATCTATGCTTGACGCATGATTTTTCGTTCTTGTTTCTAAACTAATTTTTGCAGTAAATAATTTTTATCAAAATAATGTCTTAGTTTACTTTAAAATGATCTATGTGTTTATAAACCACTTCCACCAGCCCAAAAGTAATCATGTTCCAGAATGTGTCTTCATTATGACATTTTTACTTTAAAAAATATTTTTTTTTTTTTTCTAAGTACACATAAGTTTAGCAAGAATTTTACAAGAATAGATGAAATATGAAATATGAAGAAAAATTATTTTAGAATATTTCACTCTTAATCGTCCTTGAATATCTCAACATAGGGAAAAAATCATAAAAATTGATTAAAAAAAAAAAAAAAAAAAAAAAAAAACTCTGATTTTAATTTTAAACAAGAACGAAAAATCAAGCGTCAAGCATAGATTATGAAACACTTTCCAACACATCCAGAAAAATGTAACGAAACTTCACCGTTAAATAAGGTGAAAGAAGATAGGTAAGTAAACAATATAGGAAACATATAACACATTTAAAAGTCCAGTTTTAGCAATTACCTTTCATAGTAAAAAATGTAGTCGAATTACTTTGTGTAGTTCTGTATATGTTCTATGGATTTGGATATATATATTACATAGCATGATAAAATTTAGTCCATGTAGGAAATTCGCATTTAGCAATTTTCGCCAATCGATGGAAATGCACTTGAAATCTTTTGTACAACCCTGTATATTATCTAAAGACTTTTGTGCACACCCCATATTAAGTAAAAACTTAATTCAGGTAAAAAACGCCTAAAGCAACTCAAAACAAACTTACAGCACTTACCAACCATAAACGATAATGTACGTTGTTCTTTGCGTAGCCCTGTATATGGATATATTTATTTTTCACAAACTTCTATAAGTCTACTGACTATAGTTCAGCAGGAAAATGCGTAATACAATTAAAAACTACCCTAAGCAATTCACTCCCATATAAAGAAGTAAAATTTCCGGAAAGTTTGATGTAGTGAAAAAAACAGTTTTTTTCCCGTTTTTTTTCTCGAAAAATTGAAAATTTTGGAAAAATTGATTTTTTACAAATGTTTCTCAAAAATAAATTATGTTTTCGTAAAAAATATAAAATAATAAACATTTTTAAAATTTCTGCATACTAAAAAATAAATTATTTTCACTTTACATGAATATAAATACAAAATATAAATACAAGAGACAAAAAACCCCCCAGCTTTTAAAAGTTTAGCCTTTTAGTCTCGGAATTTTGACAGTAGCTTTTCTTGCTTAATTTAACACCATTGTTTGTAATATATCATGTCTCTGTTGAAATGATTTTTCAGTTAAATTTGTTCAATTACCAAAGATTAAAAAAAAAAAAAAAAAAAAGGATAGTTGTATAGCCTTTTTTTTTTTCTAATAAAATTTAATTTTTAATTACATTTCGTTTTTCGGATACGAAAAATCTACTAAAATAAAATTCTTTTTCAACATTATCTAAAAGACTAATTAGCTAAAATTTAAATTTTAATTGTGAACTTGTTAATAACGTATGAGACAAATATGAGTTACTGATTATCTGATTATGTTTTTAACACTTTAAATACTAAAAACGGAATTGATAAATCTAATCGATTTTCCAGGAATCCACAATCTATCACGTGTCAATATTTTGATCATTGCTAACAACCACAATTTGCCAGATTATCAAGGATTAAATATGGTATAACAATTATTAAAATATGATATAATAATAATTATAATATATTATAAATTTCATGATATTAATAATTATATCATATTATTATATGATATTAATAATTATTATAATGTGATATAATTATCATAATATGATATAATAATTATTGTAATATAGTTAAATAGCGTATGATAATTATTATAATATGATTATATATGATGTAATAATTATTATAATATGATTAAATATGATGTAATAATTATTATAATTTGCCAGATTTTTAAGGATTACAGATGATATGAAATATTTTAAATAAATAAAGTTACAAATAACCTTTATTGTTATGAATCTACTGCATTAAATTACAAAAATAAGAAAAAAGGAAAGAGGAACTCACAGATAGCAGGACAGCTGGGTTGTTTCGAGCTTTTTTTTTTCTCCTAATAAAATTAACTTTAATTACATTTCATTTTTCAAATACGAAAAATCTACTAAAAATATATTCATTTTCTACTTTATTTTTAAAAAACTAACTAGCTAAAATTTAAATTATGAACTTGTTAACAACTTAGGAGACAAATATGAGCTACATTTATCTCATATGTTTTCAACCCTTTAAATACTAAAAAGTGAATTGATAACTCTGATCGATTTTCCAGGAATACACAATCTATCACGTGTCAATGTTTTGACCATTGTTAACAATAGTCATTTTTTTTTATTGGCTCCAGATATCGATAAGCGGTCGTTACGATAGCCTACCAGCTTTAATTTTGAGAATGACATCATGTTACAAATGTGGCAGCCAATGAAAGTTTTTGAGGTTAAGTGCAGCTGAAAAAGGTAAATTCCCCTTTTTGGATGTTCAACGAGAATGCTCATCTAATAATAACAAAGGTCGTACTAAATCAACAGACGTTAGTTTTTTGCATCGTTGTTTAATTGAATCAAACCTTTTTCTGAGTAGAATCACAACAAAGTATTTTTAATACATTTTTTCTTTTATACACGTCGATTTTTCCGCAACCCTCTTTTCAAGTGGGCCATCGGGTCTTGGATCCAGAACTCCGATTGATTCCTGCGCGGATCGGGTTATACTCAAACCGAACCTGAACCCGAAAATTCGAATTTCAATTAACCCGAAAACCGACCCGAATCCGACAAGAAAAAGAAAAACCTTAATCCATATTTTAATACTCCCCACCAGTGGCTGAGAGGTTCTGCTCTCAAAAGATGGTAGTCGGGAGGTGCTGGGTTCAAACCCCCTGTCGCGCTTGTCGACCTAACCGTTCGGAGTTTTCCGTGCATTTTTTCGAACCTTGCTGTAAATACGGGTTAGAATCCCTTAGAAAGATGGATGCCCTAGGGAGGACATCCCTCCTAGGACCTATAACCCTCGTGCAGATAATCGGTCGTCATAAATTAACCAACCATATTTTAATACAATTTACAATTAATGAAAAATAGTTTACAATTATATCTCTAATATCAATTTTATAATTTTTGTATGCAAATAAATTAACAAATATACTCATTAATGTTAAAATATAGAGTTTTTTCATTTGAAAAATAGTCATTACTTTTTTGTCAAAAATCGGTCAACCCGACCCGATCCGAACAACGGGTAGGGTAAATTCCGGTTACCCAACCCGATGCAGGACTCTAAACCCCGACGCAGACATATTGTTAGAATCTGGATATTTTCTTTTCCTGTTTTCTTTTCTTTTCTTTTTTTTTTTTTTTGTGCACTTTCCAACATAGTTGATATTTATATACTGAAATTGCCATGTGATTGATATATGCTATTGATGTTTACTATAGAACTTTTGATATTGAAAATAAAGTGTATAGCCTTTATAGTTCGTTTACAGGGACGCTCAAAAGAATGCCGGTACGTTATGGTCTATGGGGAAAAATCGTTTGCAGGGCATTTTAGTGAGGTTATGATATTTCAAACATAATAAATGGATATGCAAAACTAAGATGGACTGCAAGATGCTTACTATAGAATAGCGTGTGCACTTATCGTTCATCTGCAGGGACATAGCAAAGAATTCGGTTACAGTACTGCCTATGAGCGATAATTGCTGGAAGTGCTTTTTGAATTGTGGTATGTGTTTTTAAATTAACTTTATTTTTACATATTACTTGGTGTAGATAAATTATATATTGTGCTGTCCTCTAAATAAAAAAAATTAAAAAAAAACCCACAGTGAAATGTTTCCTAAAAAAACCCACTCTAGTACTACATCAAATATTTCACTAAAGTCTTTTTTGTTTTGTTTTGTTCTGTTTTTATGCACCAATTAGAATAATAAAAATAGTTAAAAATACCTAAGGAGTGCTTATTTAATTTAAAAATAATTAAAACATAACAATTGCAGAATTCTGACAAACACGAGCTTCATTTTTACAGATTTTCTTGTTATAATAGAAATTTAGATTGATCTACATAAATTTTATTTTTTTTTTATGTTAAACCATTAATATGTAATAAAATGCTTCATTTTCTGCAGATTATGTCAGGTGTGGGTATTTTTCAGGTAGCACAGGTTATTTTTTTGGAAAAGTTTTTTTTTTTTTTTTTTTAATTATCGCTTAATTGGCTGCCATCTATACTAATATTATAAAGTAGTAAATATTGTTTTTGTTTGTTTGTTTGTTTGTAGGGGGTAATCTCTGGAACTACTGAAGCGATTTCAAAAGTGATGGTGACAATCCCTGCTCCAACATAGGCTATATTTTATGTCGGTGCCATTATCCCCAGGGGGGGTACAGAAGCAAAAAACGTTCTAAAATTTTGATTTTTTTAATACTGCAGCAGCTGGAAACATGAAATTTGACATAGTAGTTACTTATAAGATGTAAATGCTCTCTAAGAACAAATTAAAAAAAATTCGAAATTTAAAAGGGTGAGATGAGCGAAAAGCGTTCTAAAAACATTCTAAATTACAATTTCTATGCAATCTACTAGACAACTACAGAACCATTTTCAAAAGTGATGGTGGCAAATTGATGGTAACAGTCCCTGCTGCAACATAGGCTATATTTTATTTCGGTGCCACTACTCCCATGGGGGTGCAGCAGCGAAAAACGTTCTAAAATTTCGGGATTTTTGATACTGAAGGTGTTAGAAACATGACATTTAGCATGGTAGTTACTTATAAGATGTAAATGCTCTCTAAGAACAAATTCTAAAAAAAATTCGAAATTTAAAACTGTGAGATGACCTAAAAGCGTTCTAAAAACATTCTAAATTACAATTTCTATGGAATCTCTGGAACTACAGAACTGTTTTCAAAAGTGATGTTGGGAAATTGATGGTGACAGTTCCTGCTGTAACATAGGCTATATTTCATGTCGGTGGCTCTACCCCAAGAGGAGTGCAGGAGCAAAAAGCGTTCTAAAATTTCAATTTTTTTTACACTGAAGGAGCTAGAAACTTGAAATTTGGCATAGTGGTTATTTATATGCAACATAGGCTATATTTTATTTCGGTGCCACTACTCCCAGGGGGGTGCAGGAGCGAAAAACGTGTTAAAATTTCGAATTTTTTTATACTGAAGGTGTTAGAAACATTAAATTTAGAAGGTAGTTACTTATAAGATGTAAATGCTCTGTAAGAACAAATTCTAAAAAAAATTTGAAATTTAAATGGGTGAGATGAGCGAAAAGCGTTCTAAAAACATTCTAAATTAAAATGTCTATGGAATCTCTGGAGCTACCGAACCCTTTTCAAAAGTTATGTTAGCAAATTGATGGTGACAGTCCCTGCTGTAACATAGGCTATATTTTATGTCGGTGCCACTACCATAGGGAGGTGCAAGAGTGAAAAACTTTATAAAATTTTGATTTCTTTTATACTAAAGGAACTAGAAACTTGAAATTTGGCATGGTAGTTGTTTATAAAATGTAAATGCTCTCTACTAACAAATTCTAAAAAAATTCGAAATTTAAAAGGGCGAGATGAGCGAAAAGCGGTCTAAAAACATTCTAAATTACAATTTTTATGGAATCTCTGGAACTACAGAACCGTTTTCAAAAGTGATGGTAACAGTTCCTGCTGTAACATTAGGCTATATTTTATATCGGTGACACTACCACTGGGGGGGGGGGAGGGGGAGGGGGAAGAACTTTTTGCGAAAGAGCGAAAAACTTTTTCTAAATTTTCGATTTTTTTTTTTTTTTTTTTTTTTACATTAGTGTGGTTTAATTAGTAATTTCTGAATCATCTGTGGCAGTAAATTTACTCTAATGATCATATACAGGGCTTCACAAAAGACTTCCCGATTGTTGATGGTAATTGCTGAAACTGGGTTTTCAAGTGTGTTACGCGTCTTTTAAATTATTTACTTAGGTATGCCATCTTTCACCTTTTAAACGGTGAAGATTTGTTACACTATTCAAGGTGTGTTGGAAAATGTTTCATACTCTATGTTTGACGCATGATTTTTTTTTTTAAACTTTAAATATATATAAAGTATTTTTTCGTATATACCGCTTGGTTTCTCTCCTTCCCCTTCCTCAAAACTTAATTCAAGGCTGTTCTCAAATCCAAACTGGCTAGTTTTTTGATTCACTTTTTATTTATTTATTTATTTATTTTTGCAAACGCATGAAGTTGGCAGGTTATTCATTAATGAGGAATCGAAGTTTTTTTTTTTTTCTAATTATCGGTAAAGGAAAAGGCTGTCAAAGTTGCCGTTTTGAACCGAATTTCCGGAAGTGACAGTGGTGGGAAGGAAAAAAATCTGTCGTATCGCTTATAACTTAAAATGTAATTAATTTACCGAAATCGGAAAAAAGTTGTTTGGTTACAAACTACTTCAATAATCATGCATGCAAGTGTCATGCTTTTATGTTTAAAAATGTGTCAGACAGTTTCGCGTTGTTGAGCGGAGGAAAATATTTTTCGAGAACCGTTGGTCATTCCATGTCAAGTGGCCTAAATCTGGATACGGTTCCTGCTCGACCCCCTTTAATTTTGATGCAATTCCTCAAAGACATATATATGTAGGTGTAAGTTGGACTTTTTGAAAACTGTCAGTGTCAGAAGTAGTATAGCTGGGCCAAAACGATCTGTAAAGTTACAAAGTTTTTATTAATGTTATATATTTGAGGAACCTAGCAACGTCTAAAAGGTTAATGAAACACGCTTGACAATATTGAACTAAAAATTTCTGAATAGATGAATATTAACAGAGTAAACAGCCAATTTATAGAAATTCAGTTTTATGTCTGGGTCTCAGGTGTATAGGAATCCTAGACTGGATATAAATATTGGTGTAAACGCAGGAATTAGGGATTTTAAAATGTAATTACCACTTTACCAAAAGTTGAATACGTCAAAAAAGAATCCTGCATTTTTTAGATAAATGTTTAAGTTGGAGATATTACATTAATTGGAAACATGTATTTTTTTAAAGAAAGTTTTTGAAACGTTTCCTTTTTCCTAGATATTTCCGTTAGTTATTAAAACCTCAAACTGTATTAAAAAAAAAAAAAAAAAAAAAAAAAAAAAAAAGTTTTTTTTTTTAATTTACAAAAATATAATATAACCACGAACGACAATATACAATTTCTTCCAAGTTATTAGCCATGATTCTAAGATAGCATTTTTTATCATTAAAAACCTCAAAAATCAATATATTTTAGCGATTTAAAGAATTATTTATCTAAACAAAGTTTTTTTTTTTTTTTTTTTTTTTTTTTTTTTAGTTTCAAAGTTTTAATTTTATTGTTAATGCTGTTAATTTATCATGTTTGCCTGTAAAACATGCTTGTTGAAAATGAAAATGTTTACACAGAGAATTCATAACATCCAAAAAACCGATATTCCATTTTGAGAAAACATATTAATACACTATAAAAACTATCCGGAAACGTTTTCGAAAATCAATAACAAGAAAAGAAACTTTGTTTTTATAAATGATTTTTTAAATGATGAAAATTAATTGGTTTCTGATGTTTCTAAAGATGAAGACCACTTTTCGGAATCATGTATAACTCTGAAGAGGTTATTGTGCTCGTATATTTTCGTTCGTGGTGTTATATTATATTTCCCCAGATTAAGAAACATCTCTATTTTTTTTCAGTGTATGTTATTAAAATCTTTAGCAAAACCTTCATATTATTTAAGGTTAAATTAAACTTTTACAGCATACAATTATTGCTTTAAAAAGAAAATAGTAAATTTAAAACAAAGAAGAATAAAAATAAATGTCTCCTTTGAAAATTTAGGCTGAGTTCCAGTCATTGAAGATGCAGTTTAAATGGTTAAATTGGTTGATAGAATTTTTTACATTTCTTTTGCATTCACTTCTTTCTGTTTATTTGATAGTTTACTATCCAATTTTTAT
Organism: Maratus michaelseni; assembly: GCA_963931845.1. Taxonomy (NCBI): domain Eukaryota; kingdom Metazoa; phylum Arthropoda; class Arachnida; order Araneae; family Salticidae; genus Maratus; species Maratus michaelseni. The sequence goes on from OZ007595.1 coordinate 65,321,832, forward strand.
AACAAACTATCCAATTTTTAATCAGATTTACATTAAATATTCAAATTACAGTGACTTGTAACGTATGTGACTTTTAAGGGGCCGAAGAAAATATTCGTATAACTGAGAGAGACATATAAAAGAGATTATTATATTATATATCAGTATATATATATCATATATATTATATCAGTTTAAGACAGTAGTTCCCAACGTGGGGCGTGTTGAAGGGGCGAGGCCAACGAGGTAAGCGCGTAACATCAGAATATTAAATTCTTCAAATTAAAATTAACTCTGGTCTTCAACATGCAGAAAGAAAAGGAATTGCTTACCTTTTCTAAGGTCTATCCAATTTATGAAATATCCACTGGTTTATATATTTCAACTATTTGAGAATTTATTATAAACACTTCTTGAATAATCGTGTAGATGTACCACTGCTGAAATAAGACTTGTAAAAAAATTATATTAATGCACAATTCACATTGAATAAATAAGTTCACGTTTGGATTGATTTTAAAAATTATATTTTACATTACTTAAAATTTTAAAAGGTTTACATTTAGATTAATTTTAACATCAGGAAACATTTTTTCCTGTGACTTTACAGAATGAAGGATAGTAATACACTGACTCATTTTCACAAAGTTTGGAAAGTTATGAGTAAAGTTGCATCATTTCTTTGAAACAAATTGACGTTGAATAATTGTCCTTTTAAATGTTTTAGTTCTGTAATAAGTTTATAATGGCATAATCACAAATAACAAATTATAAACATATTTCACATTATTAGAAGAGAACGATTATAACGAGGTAATAAATCTCTATTGCATGATAAACTTGAAACTTAAGAGTCATAAATTAGGTCACTTGTTTTAAGAGATGAGAGAAAAATTATCGTTGGGTTTTTATCTGCGTGCTTCATCATTTTCTTTCTTTATTTATTTTACTTTGAGTGGAAAATATTAAGTGATTGAAATGAATGGATTAGTTTTCTACAATTTCCCCCTTAATCCGTTCATGGGGATTAACTAATATTTTCATTGAATTTCTGTGTTCGATGAATCGAGGCTTGGGTAAAGGTTTGGTAAGTGCATCAGCTATCATTTTTTCTGTTGGAAGATATCTTAACTCAATTATGCCTTCTTCGCTATATTGTTTAATGGCATTAAATTTGACGTCGATGTGCTTTGATCTTTTCGTGAATTTTTCTGATTCAACCATTTTTATGGTACTTTGATTGTCTTCATATAAGGTGATTGGTTTTTGCTGTGGAAAGCCTAGATCGTCAAGTAACTTCAATAACCAAATTATTTCTTGGCTAGCATGTGCTGCGGACACATATTCAGCCTCTGCTGAAGATAAGGCAATGCAACTTTGCCTTTTCGTCGTCCACTGAATTGGGTTGTTGCCCAACATATATAATATTCCCGATGTTGATCTACGGGTTTTGGTATCACCTGCCCAATCGGCATCAGCGAATACTTTTAATATTGGTTCTTCATTAGTGTTAATTATTAATTTTAGTTCTTTAGTATGATATAGATATCTTATTATTCTTTTTACGGCTTGCCAGTCTTTTTCGCGAGGATTCTCATTTCTTCTGCTTAAAATGTTTACTGCTGCTGAAATGTCAGGTCTCGTTATGGTTGTTATATAAAGCAATGAACCAAGTGCCTGGCGATATTTAATATTATTTGGCATTAAATTATCATCATCATTTAATTTGTTATATCCTGGTTCCATTGGAGTTTTGCACGGTTTGGAGTTTTCAAGATTGAACTTTTTCGCTAAATTTTCAATCTTAATTTTTTGATCAAGAGAATAACCGTTAGGTAATTTCTGAATTTGAGTACCTAAATAGTTACTAATATTGCCTAGATCCTTTAATTCGTATTCTTGTTTTAGAGAATTTACGATTTCTTCTATTATTTCATCTTTGCTGGCGATGAGTATATCATCAACATATATTATTATGTACGATGTATGATCTTTTTCTTTTCTAGTGAAAAGACATGTGTCTGCTGTACTTTGGATAAAGTTCAAGTTGTCTAGTGTTTCAGCGATTTTAATATGCCAAGCTCTGGCGGCCTGTTTGAGGCCATAGATTGCCTTTTTGAGCTTGCAAACTTTTTCAGGAAATTGTTCGTTTACATAGCCTTCAGGTTGATTTATATATATTTCTTCATTTAAGTTCCCATGAAGAAAAGCGGTGTCAATATCTACATGTCGCACATTCAAATTATTATAAGCTGCTGCTAAAAGAAGTGTTTTGATGGTACAATGTTGTGCTACTGGTGAAAATGTTTCTTGATAATCTTCCCCATATTTTTGACTGAAACCTTTGGCAACAAAACGTGCTTTATATTTTTGTGTATTTCCTGAACTATCAATTTTTCGTTTGAAAATCCATCTACTTCCTATGATTCTTTTATTAAGAGGAGGATCGACTAGATCCCATGTATTATTTTTCATTAACGATTGTATTTCGTTTTCAGTGGCTTTAAGCCAGTTTTTCTTTTCTAGTGGATTGTTTATTTTGATAAGCTGTTTCCAGTTTTCAGGTTCTGTTGTATCGCAATCATTTGCTAAAGCAATAAAATTGTCGGAAGTATATCTTTGAGGTGGTACTCCTCTGTTTTGTCTTTCAGATCTACGAGGTTGATGTGTTTCTGATTGTTTGGGCGCGTCAGGTGTACAGGGTGTGTCACCTATTTCTATTTCAATGTATTTTTTATCTTCAATTAATTGTTCGTGATCATTAATTTTCTCGTTTAAATTGTTCAGTTTTTCTTCCAGAAATTTTACAGATCTGGAAATTATTATTTCACCATTTTTAGTGAAAACGCGGTATCCCTTTGTATTATTATCATAGCCCATGAAGATACCCTCTTCTGCTGTGTCATCTAGTTTAGATCTTTTGTGTTTGTTTATGTAAGTGTATACTTTACAGCCAAATACACGTAAATAATAGAGATTTGGTTTTCTTTTGAACCAAATTTCATATGGCGTTTTATTTGTCAATTTAGTGGGGAGCCTATTTTGGAGGTGATTAGCAGTATTTATCGCTTCACCCCAGAACCTATGAGGTAAATTTGCTTCGGATAATAGGCTTCGTGTCATTTCAATTAAACTTCTGTTTTTTCTCTCAGCAATGCCATTCTGGCTGGGACAAAATGGAACTGTGTATTCATGTTTTTATACCATGTTCCCTTAGAAAGGCTTCTGTTTTATTTCCTATGTATTCCCCACCGTTATCCGATCTAATCGCCGTCGGATATTTTCCTTGTCTGGTTTTGACCATTTGTACATAGTCTTTTATTTTTCCATAAACTTCATCTTTACTTTTTAATAAGTAAATAACTGTGAATCTAGAACTGTCATCTATGAATGTAAGGAAGTAATTTTTTCCTCCTATTGTGGGTGTTTTAAAAGGCCCACATAAATCAGTATGTACTAAATCTAATACTTTTGTTGTTTTATTTTCGATAGATTTAGAGTACGGTGCATTTGTTGACTTTGTTTTTATACAGGTTTCACAGTTTGTTTTATGATTACAGTTATTTATTTTTATCCCACTGGCCAAGTCATTTTTGACTAATTCTTTTATACTTTCATTATTTCTGTGGCCAAGGCGTTTATGCCAAATTTCGAGGCAATCTTTATTTCTGCAATCATGTGCAATGTTTATTTTATTTTGAGAACTTTCTTCTAGTGTTTCAACTTGATATAAGTTATGTTTCTTTAATGCTTCTAAGTATATTTTTCCATTGCACGATAGTATGCATTTTTCATTTTCGAAAAATACTTTGTAGCCATGTTCTGTGGCTTTACTTACGGAAATTAAATTTGATTCCAATTGTGGAACAAATAACACATTCTCAAGTGTAATTCTATTTATACATCCATCAGATGTTTTTGTCATTATTTGTGTTTCGCCGGTTCCGTAAGAATTTAATGTATTCCCATTAGCAATTGTTACTGTAGTTTTTTCAGTATCGTTGAATTTTGTAAATATATCCCTATCGTTCGCTATATGCGAAGACGCTCCTGAGTCAATTAACCAGGTTTTATTAGCGGGATTGACAATTATGAATGCTGCATCTTTATGTTCACTTTTATTTATTTGTACCTGTTCATCTGTTTTTGATTCATTCATTTTATTTTTACTATCACCTTTTGTATTTTCAAAACACAACGATGTGTACTTTTTGTATTTGTATTGTGTTTTAGGTGTAGTGGTCTGTGTGTTTCTGTTCTTGAGATGCCAGCATTGTTTGTAAGTGTGATTTGATTGTTTACAGTAGGTACAATATTTGTTTTGCCCTTTATAATCTTGAGTGTATTTCTTTTGTGTTTTAAACACCTTTTGTGAGTTTTCAACTTGCTCACTATTTTCTACCCGTTTATTAAATTCATCAGTAAGTTTGCTCTTGATGAATTCGGGAGTTAATTCAATTTCATTTCGGGCTTCGAGAGCTGTTATTAGAGTATTATAACTCGCAGGTAACGAGCACAATAGAAGTGCAGATAAATGCGAGTCGGTTATGTTCTCTCCTATTGCGGAGAGCTTATCTTTTATTTCCAGTATATTAGTAATGTGTTTGTGCATGTTCCCATTTTCGGGAAGTTTTGCACTATACAATTTTCGTAACAAATACAATTTACTGGACAAATTGGCTCTCTCATGAATATTTTTTAAACTATCCCATGTCTGTTTTGCTGTTTCTAAATGTTTTACATGAACTATTTGCGTATCGTCTATACTCAGGTTTATTAAAGCGCGAGCTTTTGCATCCTTTTTTCTCCAATCTTCGTTAATTGGTGTAGGGGGTTCCTGAGTTACGAGTTCGTACAAATCTTCCTTAATTAACAACATATTAATTTTAAACTTCCATATAGAATAATTATTATTGTTTAATTTATCTACTAATTGCATTTCCTTTATTGTCGCCATCTCGGAGAACTTGTTTATACAGTTTTTAAAGTTTTATTAGTTTAAATAGTTTATTAAATTCAATTATGTTTTCTTGAATTTTTAATCTAGCATAAGAGCTGAGTATTATTTTTATTAATTAGAGTCAATTATTAATCCTTAAGAATAAATTCTGAGTTCATATATTCATCAGGCTCATGATCACTGTTGAAGGGGCGAGGCCAACGAGGTAAGCGCGTAACATCAGAATATTAAATTCTTCAAATTAAAATTAACTCTGGTCTTCAACATGCAGAAAGAAAAGGAATTGCTTACCTTTTCTAAGGTCTATCCAATTTATGAAATATCCACTGGTTTATATATTTCAACTATTTGAGAATTTATTATAAACACTTCTTGAATAATCGTGTAGATGTACCACTGCTGAAATAAGACTTGTAAAAAAATTATATTAATGCACAATTCACATTGAATAAATAAGTTCACGTTTGGATTGATTTTAAAAATTATATTTTACATTACTTAAAATTTTAAAAGGTTTACATTTAGATTAATTTTAACATCAGGAAACATTTTTTCCTGTGACTTTACAGAATGAAGGATAGTAATACACTGACTCATTTTCACAAAGTTTGGAAAGTTATGAGTAAAGTTGCATCATTTCTTTGAAACAAATTGACGTTGAATAATTGTCCTTTTAAATGTTTTAGTTCTGTAATAAGTTTATAATGGCATAATCACAAATAACAAATTATAAACATATTTCACATTAATAGAAGAGAACGATTATAACGAGGTAATAAATCTCTATTGCATGATAAACTTGAAACTTAAGAGTCATAAATTAGGTCACTTGTTTTAAGAGATGAGAGAAAAATTATCGTTGGGTTTTTATCTGCGTGCTTCATCATTTTCTTTATTTATTTATTTTACTTTGAGTGGAAAATATTAAGTGATTGAAATGAATGGATTAGTTTTCTACAGGGCGTAGGTGTATTCCCCACTGGAGGCCAATTTCAGATTTGTTATTAACCTATTCCCAGTCAGTTTATTGTTGTCTTTTATTTGGAAAAGTAATATTGTAAACTAAAAATGAAAGTAATACATACGGATTTTTAAAATAAAATGAAAAAAATAAGTTTTTCTATTCAATTATTTAATTTTCAAAAAATTCCCATACAACCCTAACCGGAATAATTATATGAAAATGATTTAAGAATAATTTAGACACCATTTTTTTATATTTAATTTTTTTTAATTTTTCCTGGTTTAAAATTGGTTTTAATTTTTCCTGGTTTGTATTTTAAAATTTTTGTGCAATTTTTTCAGAAGTATTTATTAAATGAGACTTTTATTTCTATTCGCTCTGCAATATGGCACATGAAAAAACTTTTACATAAGAAACTACATAAAGCTATATCTAAAACTGACTGTACATTTAACCTAAAAAAAAATATTTCAAATATATAAACGAGTTATTCATCATCATCCTTTATACTTAGGAATTTCCACTGAACAGTGGGTGTCCACGACCCATAAAAGTATTTTTGAGAGATTTTTTCCATTTCACTCTGTCCAGGAAAATAACATCATTTAAACGAGTTATTAATAACCGTATAAAATTACAGTGATACCTCGGTTTTCGTCGATAATCCGTCCGAAAACAATCGGCGAAATCCGAAACCGACGAAAATCGAGTCAATTATACCCATATGAATCTATGTAAATCCAATTAATTCGTTCTAAACACTATAAAATACGTATCAAAAACACATTTTATAGAGAATAAGTATAGCTTTTAATAATAAAAACAATAAGAAATTAATATAGTGTTCTTAGCGTATGGTATCAAGGCACTGTATGTGTATATGGGGTCACTTCCCTTTTTGGTCTTTTGGCAGTAGGACTAGCTTCAAATTCAGAGGAACTATGTCGCTCAAAAAAGCTGTCCAAAGTGGTTTGTTTCTGCCGGTTTTTTAAGATTTGACTAAAATGGGGCAAGACATTATTATTAAACAAGTTGCTTACGAGAAACTTTCTTTGGTTCCATGATATAGCACTCGCAATCAATTAAAAAAAAAAAAGCACAAAAATACACTGGAAATAAACGAAATCCGAGGCAACCGACGAAAACCAAAACAAATTTTTTGACGAAAAAATCGACGAAAACTGAAACCGACGTCAACGAAAACCGAGGTATTACTGTACTTAATTCTCAAACGTACATCACAGAAGGAAAGGGGTACATAGTAAATTTCTTATGTTTCTCGTGCAGGTCTCATACACAGTATATAAAATATACGTATGGCATGTACATTTTTAAATTTAAAAGGATCTTAACACTAAATATACCAACAACCGGCCATTTGACCGGTACCAAATGAAAACATTTCTATTCGAATCAGAAATATTTTTCAAAAAATAAATAAAATGTAAATTATACAGAAATAAGTTAAATAAAAATATTAAATAGTTTTAAAGTAAAATTTTGGTGTAAATATATTTATAAAATTTAAATAAAATTCCCGGTATGTGTAGAGTTAAAATTGATAAACATGAGAATCCAGAAATGTTTCTTGTGTAGCGTATTATTGATAGAGAGATCCCATCTGTTCTTAGTAAAATACTAAAATCAATTATAAAATGTACGAATGTTTGCAAATTTAATATAAAAAGTGAGATTTTCTTGAAAAAATTTTGTGAATATAAAAAATGGAGGCAACATAATACTTTTGTTTCACATTAAGATAAGTAAGTTGGTTAAAAACAACATAACTCACCTATATAAAAAGGTGAAGATGCTTCACTTTGTTGTATTTAAAAATTTATGTTAAAAATTTATTTTTGGCAAAAAAATTTTCTGTGTGGTAATTTAACTAATTTTGAAATGACTTTCATTGTTAATAATACTCCTTTTGGCTTCCTCTATGTAAAATAGAAATCATTTCTTAAATCATAAAAATGAAACATGCAAATCTGTTAACTTGTTCAAAGTTTTCGTGGCAAAAATGCTGAAAAATAGTGTTTTGTGAGATAACTGAGTTTGATTTTTTGCCTTCGCACGTATTGCCGGTCTGCGCGGCTGAGCGTTTACAGCTCGTACGACCGTAATTTTAGGAATTTTTCTAGCGGATCAACTGTACAAGAATCTTAAAGGTTCAAATATTATAAAAATGAAAAATAAAAAATATATATTTTTTCCCATCAATTGGACCCATTTCCTGTCAGTTTATTTTTGTCTTTTTCTAGAAAAGTAATATTAAAACGAAAAATGAAAGTAATACATGTAGATTTTTAATATAAAATGAAAAAATAAGTTTTTATTTAATTAAAAAAAAATCCCACACAAAAGTTAAAAATATAACCGGAATAATTATGTAAAAATTTTTTAATACATTTCAGACACCTCCCCTTCCCCCCTCCCCTTCTTTTTTTCCCCTCTTCTAATACTTACATTTTTTTTAATAATTTTCTGGTTTTAATGTGAATTTAAAAAAAAAATTAAAATTTTTTTAGTAATATTTATTAGATGAGACTTGTATAATCTATTCGCTCTGCAATATGGCACATAAAGAAACTTTACACTTTTACACAAATTCTAGTAAAACTAGAATTTACTCTATTTTATAGTAAAAGTAGAAACTTTTACTACATAAAGCTATATCTAAAACTGACTTTACATTTAACCCAGGCATGCCAAACTCGTTTACCGTCGCAAGCCAAATTAAGCATTATATACAAGGCCGTGGGTCACATAAACAAACTGGATAATAATATTACCATTGCACAGAATAAAAATTGCCATGTTAATGAAATATTCACGCAAAAGTCAAAAATTAATATTATACATAGTTTTTTTTCTTATTTTTCGAGAAAATACTCAAAATTACTTTTTATCAACGAAATCTAGAAAATTTATTGAAATTTCCTAATTGCATTTATTTTACAAATTTATTGTACACTCTAGTTTGTTAATCTCGATCTAGCAAAGGCATAGCTATCAATATTCCGTGTTTGCTTCAAGTAAAATATAAACATAAACATATTTTGAATCAGGAAATTTATTTAATAAAATGTGGCGTATCTATGCGCTTCTTATTTGATTTCATTTATTAAATAAATTATTAAATGATTTCATTTATTAAATGCATTTTCTGGTTCAAATTATGATTGACTTGAAAGATACCAAAAGGTTAGAAGCTATTCAAAGCGGTCCTACAAAAGTGCTGTACCGAACATAGTTAAAATATGCCTAATTGCATACTATACTTTTAAAAATCGGTAGCCTGATGAAAAAGTACAGAAATTTGGAAACTCCATATTCATATATACTCTAATATGGAATCATACTGAATTTTGATTAATTGCAGAATAAAGTCTGAAGAATAATTTCAACATAAATCATTAGAAGTGTAGTAAACAGATTAAACTGATTTTCATATTTCTTGAAATTAATAAATCTGCTTTTGAATTCATTTTTAAATATTTTTTTGTTCTAAAAATTTCCACTCCGATGATTTTTATAATAATGCCTGGCAACATTTAAAATAAAATGCATTTTATTTTTGAAAATTGTTTTATCAAAGTAATAAATAAATAGTAAATACCTAATAATATCAAATAACGAGATAGCTGTTTTAAATTGTTATGAAATTTGTCTTGGAAGTTGACGTTTGCTCAGATACTTTGTAATTTAAAATTTAGACTTCAAGTACTTTGTCTATTTGCGGTATTTTAATAATCCATATTCATAATTTGTAAATTTAAAATAAAAATTGTAACCTTGTTTAAAAGTTCAAAATTAACAGTTAAAACTTCATGATGGAAAGCCATCAAATATCTTTATAAGTAGGTAAGATCTGTTTGTCTTCACTACATATATTTCCAAGATATTTTCTGGATTGACGATGATTAAGCGTACAAATATAATATAAGTTTATAAGCATACTAGGGGGCCTACCCCCTGCGAGCGACGCTCGCCAACCCCCGCTCAGACTTCGAGGCCTCTAAAAACATGACAGCGTGCTTTATTTTAAAAATATTGGTAAATCTGTAATTGGGTTGCCATGCTTTTAACGTTTTAATGGGACATTTTTCGATTATCATGGCCTCATACACAGCTGTTGCGACGACTGTTTTCGGGATTGATAAGTAAAATCAATTACTACTTGAAAACCAGCTTGTATAAAATGATTAGGTTTAAATTGTGACTACCTCTCGGACTTTTATAACAGCGATCTGTATTCCATTCTTCCTTTGCGTTTAAGGATGAGAAAAATTCCATCTGCTTGTGAATAACATTAAGAACCACGGTATTGAAAAGTACTATGTTATAGACATTTTCTGTAACAGGTTTTAATTTTCTCTCTATTTTAGTGCACCATCATGCATATTTTCATGTTTTTTTAAATATGTAAATTATTTTTTAATTAATATGTATATACGAATTTTCTAATAATTATTTATCATACAAAATTAATTAAATATTTTGTGCATGCATGCCTTCATTTATTCGGCATCAATTGATGAGATATTTAAACAAATTTGCTATCCGCGATAATTTTACACCATGTTCTGTCACTTGAATATTGTCCATAAGAAAATCGGGTACTTTTCCATTATAGGATCCTTTGCTTTTAGGTTTGGCGTAATTCGAGCTTCAAAAAGGGATAGATTCGTTAATATACATAGATTTGTTGCCAAAAGTTATGAAAATAAACCCAATGAACTTTTGGTGCTTTTCTATTATAGGAGTCTTGACGCTTTTTTAAAAAGCTTGGCGGAAAAAACCAAGCAGGATATTTTATTCTTCCGTTCAGTTGGGCAATTATTATTACAGAATAAAAATTGCCATGTTAATGAAATATTCACGCAAAAGTCAAAAATTAATATTATACATAGTTTTTTTTCTTATTTTTCGAGAAAATACTCAAAATTACTTTTTATCAACGAAATCTAGAAAATTTATTGAAATTTCCTAATTGCATTTATTTTACAAATTTATTGTACACTCTAGTTTGTTAATCTCGATCTAGCAAAGGCATAGCTATCAATATTCCGTGTTTGCTTCAAGTAAAATATAAACATAAACATATTTTGAATCAGGAAATTTATTTAATAAAATGTGGCGTATCTATGCGCTTCTTATTTGATTTCATTTATTAAATAAATTATTAAATGATTTCATTTATTAAATGCATTTTCTGGTTCAAATTATGATTGACTTGAAAGATACCAAAAGGTTAGAAGCTATTCAAAGCTGTCCTACAAAAGTGCTGTACCGAACATAGTTAAAATATGCCTAATTGCATACTATACTTTTAAAAATCGGTAGCCTGATGAAAAAGTACAGAAATTTGGAAACTCCATATTCATATATACTCTAATATGGAATCATACTGAATTTTGATTAATTGCAGAATAAAGTCTGAAGAATAATTTCAACATAAATCATTAGAAGTGTAGTAAACAGATTAAACTGATTTTCATATTTCTTGAAATTAATAAATCTGCTTTTGAATTCATTTTTAAATATTTTTTTGTTCTAAAAATTTCCACTCCGATGATTTTTATAATAATGCCTGGCAACATTTAAAATAAAATGCATTTTATTTTTGAAAATTGTTTTATCAAAGTAATAAATAAATAGTAAATACCTAATAATATCAAATAACGAGATAGCTGTTTTAAATTGTTATGAAATTTGTCTTGGAAGTTGACGTTTGCTCAGATACTTTGTAATTTAAAATTTAGACTTCAAGTACTTTGTCTATTTGCGGTATTTTAATAATCCATATTCATAATTTGTAAATTTAAAATAAAAATTGTAACCTTGTTTAAAAGTTCAAAATTAACAGTTAAAACTTCATGATGGAAAGCCATCAAATATCTTTATAAGTAGGTAAGATCTGTTTGTCTTCACTACATATATTTCCAAGATATTTTCTGGATTGACGATGATTAAGCGTACAAATATAATATAAGTTTATAAGCATACTAGGGGGCCTACCCCCTGCGAGCGACGCTCGCCAACCCCCGCTCAGACTTCGAGGCCTCTAAAAACATGACAGCGTGCTTTATTTTAAAAATATTGGTAAATCTGTAATTGGGTTGCCATGCTTTTAACGTTTTAATGGGGCATTTTTTGATTATCATGGCCTCATACACAGCTGTTGCGACAACTGTTTTCGGGATTGATAAATAAAATCAATTACAACTTGAAAACCAGCTTGTATTAAATGGTTACATTTAAATTGTGGCTACCTCTCGGACTTTTATAACAGCGATCTGTATTCCATTCTTCCTTTGCGTTTAAGGATGAGAAAAATTCCATCTGCTTGTGAATAACATTAAGAACCACGGTGTAGAAAAGTACTATGTTATAGACATTTTCAGTAACAGGTTTTAATTTTCTCTCTATTTTAGTGCACCATCATGCATATTTTCATGTTATTTTAAATATGTAAATTATTTATTTTAATTAATATGTATATACGAATTTTCTAATAATTATTTATCATACAAAATTAAATATTTTGTGCATGCATGCCTGCATTTATTCGGCATCAATTGATGAGATATTAAAACAAATCTGCTATCCGCGATAATTTTACACCATGTTATGAAACTTGAATACTATCCATAAGAAAATCGGGTACTTTTCCAGTATAGGATCCTTTACTTTTAGGTTTGGCGTAATTCGAGCTTCAAAAAGGGATAGATTCGTTAATATACATAGATTTGTTGCCAAAAGTTATGAAAACAAACCCAATGAACCTTTGGTGCTTTTCTATTATCGGGGTCTTGACGCTTTTTTAAAAAGCTTGGCGGAAAAAACCAAGCAGGATAGAAAACCAAGCAGGATATTTTATTCTCCTTCCGTTCAGTTGGGCAATTATTATTTTATATATTAGTTTCAAAGATCCGAATTAATGATTTTATAAATTCGTTTAATTAAATTTTACAAAAAAATAACAAAATGATATCAATAAATAATAATTACTATTAATTCCTTTTCCCTCCTTTCTTTCACGTTTACATAAATGACGTCATTTGGACGAATTTATTCAAAATATTTTCAGTTTATAAATGAAATTAAATGCTGACATACAATTGTATCCTGACGATAGAAATGTGATTTTTTTTTCAAATTTTCCACAAAAACATAATTTAATCACAATCTTGTCTTCATTATCGATTGAAATAAAAGATAAATTCAATTTCAATTTGAAAATGACGAATAAAAAGAAATTAATAATCCCTGTCGGGATCCTTTTAAATTTTTTTCCCTTTTTTGTCACAAAAAAACTGAGTAATTAGTTGCCATCACTACAGAAATGTCATTAAAATTAGAAAAAAATTAATATCTCGAAAACTAATTCCAATTTCAAAATTCTATTACCAGTTTTGACATCCGCGAATTTTTATGGACAATTTGTATTAATTTCACCATCATGCGTTTAATATTTTATTAAAAATAGCCCTGAAACATAATCAGTCGTTTAATCAGTCGTTTCATAAAATCGTTTCATAAATTCGTTTCATAAAATCGTTTCACAAATTCGTTTCATTAGGATTTTATATATATAGGGTAGATATACGAATTTTATAAATCTATCCACTATATATAAATCTTTCTAGCAATGGTACCTAATGCTTATAGTATTTTAAAATTTCTTTAACTGCTCTAGACATCAGTTCTTCAATTTTGTAGTGAATGATTTCGACTCACAGGACATTTAATGTAATAAAGACAGTAATTAGTTTTTAAGGCAAATGTATTTTCTTCAATAGGCTTGGTGAAAGTAGTTTGATCCTCTTTTAAGAAGTATCAGTTTCAATTCTGATGATAGTTTATGTTTCCGATATTTCGTTTTCTTTACACAATGGGCTGTAGCACTTCTTAATGTTATATTCTTTTCAAACACCAACAGTGTCTACATATTAAACATAACATTTCAGTTTTACGTTGAATATAAATGTACTGTAAATCACCTTTAAAAAAATCTGCGATGTTCAGCTTCAGTTTATCATATTTATTCAAAGTGGTAAAGAGCTTTAACATATTTTTTTTTATATAAATCTTGGGATGTATGAGAGTATGTCAATAAAATGTGTGTATAACAATAAAAAATGTAAGAAGGGAAGGAAAGGTCATGCAGGATTCTAGAAAGATCACGCACAATTATTAACCTAAGGAATGAAAATAATAAAATAACGTAAATCCAAAATCCATATATCCCTTTCCGGCACAGACAAATTCTGTTCGTAAAATGAGAAATTACTGACTGACACCGGAATTTACAAACGACTTTTTTAGAAAATAAGAACTCCTTAGTTTAAGATTTTATTGTAGAAACAAAATTTTATTAAAATATTCTTGGTGCCGTTTGGAATAAAAATTAGGTGTGCCCGGAGTGGGACCACTGTGCCGGAAAGGGATATTCGACTAAAGCACAAGTGAAGAAAGAACGTGGATGACATATTCGGTGTTTGTTGCAATTACAAAAGTGATAATTTTTGTCACTTTCGAAGCGACTCATTTAAAGCTATTTAATTTTATATATTTATTTTTTTTAATTTTAACTATCCTCAATTAGAGCCGAATTTTATTAATTTAGAATGCATTTCTTAATATTTAATAAATACACTATATTATTTTGTAAAGTGGTGTAAAATCGAAGAAAGTAGTAAAATAAAGTATTAGTTTCGACATTTAAAAAAATTATGTGTAAAATAATTTTAAAATTTTACGATTTTTTAAATTTTCAAACTCAAGATCCCACGCTTTGTTACGTACCGATTGGTTATTTTCGTATCCCTGATTTTTTTTTTTTTTTTTTTTTGTGTGTGTGTGTGTGTGTGTTAAAATGTGAAATTGAGTTATATCTCTCTATAATACATAACTATTGTCCGATGAGCGGGATTTTTTTTAAATAAAGAATGCTACTACATTCTGAAGAGATATATTTTCTTTATTTAATGACAGAATAAAGACAAATATTACTATTGAAAAACACTGGGAGACAAAAACAGTGGGAGTTTCAACTTTCTGAGGAGAAAAAAAAAAAGCTCTCAAAACTGGTAACACTGATATACGTATCTTTCTTATTTTTACCATATCTAAGGCTACGGTTGGTGCAAGTGTGGTCGTGCAAAGTGTATTTTCAGAATGTGTGTTTTAATAACTAAATTAAATACAAGTAAAATGTCAAAGGCTTCGCGGGCTACAGACAAGCTGTCGGCGGGCCACGTGTTTGACATGCCTGATTTAACCTAAAAAATATTTCAAATATCTAAACGAGTTATTAATAACCTTATAAAATTAATTAATTCCCAAACGTGCACCATGAAGAAGATGAGCTTTAGAAACACATGAACAGAAGCTGGGCATTAGAAACACATGAACAGAAAATCAGCATTAGAAATCCAGACTTTTGCTCTGTCTTTAGAAGTAAACTTATTGCCATTGAAGTAGGGCTAAATGTCATTCTGGCAGAAAAGCGCTTTGGTCAAGTATGGATTCTATCGGACAGTAGGGGCGCAATCCAACATCTAAAAGACTGGGGTGATGCGGATGATAGCACTACTATTTCCATTCTAAATATGCTGAAACGGATCTCCTTAACTCGAGTAATACATCTGCAGTGGATACCCTCATATGTGGACATTCAGAGAAACGAGTCTGCAGATAAACTTCCAAAGAGCGGTTCAGAGGACCCGCCTCCTGCCCCTGTCTGGACTTTCAATGAAATCTCATCAATTAGGAAAAATAGGAACAATGTTAAGTGACAGGTCCCTTCAGCAAAAGAATGGTACACAAGATCGAGTCCAGGCGGATCTTTGGGCCTCATTTGCGACCGAAAATCTCAGACAACCTTATCCAGATTTGCTAGTGGTCATTTGAGGGGACTTGCTTTTTATGGTGGGCAAAAAGTTTACCCGATTTGCAATAAGTGTGCTTCTGGGAATGCTTCTCCTGACCACATTTTGGACTGCCTCCAATTCACGCACGATGACATAAATAGAGATCCTCTATTGTTTCTGGACTTCTTGCAAGTATATAACCTCAAGGAACAAGTCTACAGCCATGGAAAAAATTATAAGGACAAGCGAAAAGTCGCCAAATGTAGGAGCCGCTTGGCTAAAAAATTATGCAAATATTTGTATGATAAAAATACTTGAAACAGAACATTTCCAAATAACTTTAACTTGAAAATTTGGAAAATCATTAAAAGGCATGAATTTAAAAAGGTTTTCATAGCTGGCTACTCGGAAAAATGATAAGGACACGCATTTCTTTTGAAACCGCAAACAAAATTTTGCATACTTGGTAATATCATAGATTGTTTAAAGTTGCCTAAAACTGTTGCACAGTAAGATTGTTCAGTTTCTCTCGTTCTTCATCAGGCCAAAGAGCACACAACTATCTGAATTTGAAAAGCGGGAAAATATTGCTTACAGAAAATGTAGATTGAGTGGACGTGAAATTGGAAAGAATGTAAGCAGATCTAAAACGGTAATTTATAATTTTTCGAAGAATCCATAAGTTTATGGCAAGAAGAAACATACAAGTAGGCCTGTTTCTCTGACTATGCGCCAGAAACGTGAAACTGCGCATCGAGTTTTCTTTAAAAAAGCAGGCCTACTAAAATTAAGACAGAAATGAATCTACCATGCCCTAGCCGAACAGTACGTAAAGTTCTGCAAAAGAATCCCAATATCAGATATGCTAAACTACGGTCACGTCCACCACTTACAAAACTACATAAGAAGCTTAGATTTGAATTTACTTAGAAACACTTTTCTTTTAGATCTCGCTGGAAATATGTGGTATTTTCAGATGAAAAAAAATTAATTTGGACGGACCAGATGGGTTTCGCCATTATTGGTATGACTTGCGGAAAGAAAAACCTCTTTTCTTCCAAACGCCAATTCGGAGGAGGTTCTATGATGGTGTGGGCAGGTTTTGCAGCCAATGGAACAACACCAATCATGTCCATTTGAGGTCGCATGAATTCAGAATCCTATGTGGATATATTAGCTGAAACATTATTGCCTAAAAGCACCCTTTAGTACAGGTAGTGATTATTTGTTTCAACAAAACAATGTAAGTTGCCATGTGTATCGAGCATCACGTTCATGGTTCAAGGCCAATTCTGTCCAAGTTTTGGATTGGCTGCTAAAAAGCCATAATTTAAACCCCACAAAAAAATCTGTGGAGCATTTTAGCTAGAGAAGTATATATACATTGAACACAATATGCGAATGCAGACGATTTGACATCATCCATCGAATTAGCGTGGAAAAACTTTTCTAAACAAACTTTAACTGGACTTTCTGAGTCAATTACTGCACGATTAATAAAAAATAATTGAAAATAAAAGGTGATTTTGTAGAATATTAATTTATTTGCAGACATATTTCATTATGTCCTTATAATTTTTTTCCATGTTTCACGTCATATATTTCTATTAATATGCGATTTATAAATTTTATTGTAATTTAATTTCGTATTAATAGTTTCCCAATGTTTCCTAATTACGACTAGTAAATTATGTTTAATTTTGTTTTCAATTGATGATAACTTTAATACATATTACTCATTTTTCAATGCGTCCTTGTATTTTTTCCATGGCTGTAGCTGTCGCTGGACATGGAGGATATGAAACAACGTGCACCACAGAAGGAAAGGGGTGAATAGTAAATTTCTTATGGCTCTCGAGCAGACCTTATCCACAGTATTGTTATATTGTGTACATACGTATGACATATACATTTTTAAATTTAAAACTACTTTAAACACGGTGATCAATTGACGATAATGAGTAAGGAAAATCCCGCTAACAAAGAAGCGTATTAAGGAGTATATAGAAAAATGCCTATTTAACACTAAACCAACAACCGGTCATTTGACGAGTACCAAATGAACTATTTCGAATCAAACCAGAAATTTCTTCATAAAATAAACATAATATAAATAATTTAAATAGTTTTAAATAAAAATTCCTGTGCAAAATATTCTTATTAAGTTTGAGTACAATTCACGGTACGTTTAGTGTTAAAATTGATAAAGATGAGAATCCAAAGATGCTTCTTGTGTTGTGTATTATTGATAGAGAGATCTTAATGTCTCAAATTTTCAATCTGTTCTTAATGAAGTAATAAAATAAATTATAAAGTGCATCAATGCTTGCAAATTTAATATCAAAAGTGAGATTCTCTTCAAAAAATTTTGTGAAGATAAAATTAGAGGTATGATACTTTTGTTTCACACTGAGAAAGTTGGCCAAGAACAACAAAACTCTTTTATAGAAAAAGGTGAAGATGTATGACTTTATTGTATTTAAAAATTTATTTACGTTAAAAATTTATTTGCGGCAACATTTTACCTATATGGTAATCTAACATATTTTGAAATGACTTGACATTGTTAATAATACTCCTTAAGGCTTCCTCCATGTGAAACGAAAATCATTTCTTAAATAATAAGAGTGATATTTTAAAGAAGGGGGGGGAGGGGGGCATCTTGCTTTCAGAGATGCTTAACACGTTCACTACCCGGTTACTACCCAGAAATTTCGAAATATTACCAGAAAATACTAATAGCAAAAAATACTAATCCAGTGACAGACATGTCGTGATTACTTAAAATAAAAATTCTTCTTTCGAAATTTCCGGAGTGAATTCCTAATTTTGGAATGAAAAAGGAATGTTGAAGGAGTGACCAAGGGACACCACGTATGCGTCCAATCCAGGTTTTAGAGTTGTAATTTTTACTTACCCATCATACGTAGTATAGGGTAAGTCTTGCAATCGTTTTGAAAATCGAAAAAAAAAATTGACGGATTTACACGTTTCAGACACTGGAGATTCCGAAAAACATATTTTTAGAAGAAAAAATTTGCCATCCGTCTGTGTGTCTGTGTGTCTGTGTGTCTGTAAACGCTCTATCTCCCGAAAAAATTGAGATAGAGACTTGAAATTTGGTATGTACTTAGTATGTAATAATGGGAAGAAGCCTATTTCATTTCAATAACCTCGATTAACCGGAACTATTTTTTTCGGACTCTCGAAATATTCGTTCTGATAAAAGGTATATAAAAATTTTTGAAATTGGTTATTTTAAGAAATGAATATAAAAGACAATAAAAAAACATAAATTTGCATAAAGCATGAAGTCGATCGGATAATTACTTGCCGAGATATTTGGAATCTTATTTGCCACACTCTTCGATTTTTCATGACCCTGTATTTCATCCAAATTTCACTTAAAAGATATATTTTAATTGGAAATTTGACGATTAATCAGAAGCAATAAACCGCTAGTTAATAGGATTATTATTTTTGGAGTTATAAGGATGTTTCTTTCAAGCAATTCAGTAATCGAGACTTTAAAGTTTGTGACGTCATCAAGCCACGATTCGGGGCTAACGCAGAGGGCTACCGTGGTTGAAAGTCACGTGACAGTCGCGGTCTCACTGAAAACGTACTCTGACGCGCAGCTGTCACAAAGGAATTCCATTACTTTGATTTTCGTGTGTGTTTAAAAAACACTTGTTCCAACGTTCCAACCTTTATTAATAAATACAAACGCAATTTTCATTGCGATTCTTTTCTTTTCTTTTAATTGTGTTAAGAGGTTTTATTAAGTAGTTTCATCAATTAATATAAAGGATGAGATACTTAGGATAATCTATCGAATGTAAGTATTAACCATTTTTCCGTTTTGATGTAATATGCATAACATTTAATTGTGCAATGTTATATACTTTTAATCGTTGTAAATATGATAATTTAGTTAGCAGAATGCCGGTAACTTTACTTATATGAAATAAAACAGCAGAGTAAAATCGTAAGATTATTATTGATTATATATTTTTTTCTAAGGGCAGCTTCGGTGGGAGGACATTACAATGTTTCGGGATAATTTTTCATATCTAGACCATTAATAAATCTAAAATATGAAATCATTTGTAGGGAATGTCACTCCTTGAATTCACCACTGCAATACTGATCTTGGCGATGTAATTTTTTTTTTTTTTTTTTTTTTTTTTTTTTTTTTTTTTAAATGAAAGACACCTATGCATTATACGATGATGTTTGTTTTGTATTGTTTAAATATAAGTAAAGCTAATTTATTTTAAATGAATATGTATTTACTTGCACTATTTATTCTTAAAGTTTTTCGCTTATTGATATAAACAAGTCGAAATTTTTAATAAGTTCAGATTATTTTTAAAGATTTAATATTCAGAATACCACACGTGTAATATTATTACGGATTAATATTAAGAATACTATACATATGATACTTTGCATTTTGGTTCCTTTAAACAATTCACGATTTTTTAAATGTATATATGAATGAAATGTTATTTTAATTTATTTATTAACAAATTGAATACAATTCCACTAATAAATGTGTTAATCTTTTTTTAATTTAGTTTATAATAAAATAATAAATCAATAAATTGAGATTTTGATTGAAGCACAAAGAACAAATTGCCAGATATTATTTCAAACTTTTACATTTGTACCATATATTTTCAATTATGTTGTGTATGAATTTCTAACAATCAAACTTTGTTTTACAAGGAAATCCGGCATGCTTAATTCTATATATGCTTATCATTTATGCCATAATTTCTGTTTAAAGTATTGCCATATTTTCCTATATTTGTCTTTGTGTATGTATCATTACTCAGGACTGATACAGTTCAAAAGTGTTTATGATTTCGGTTTGTCTGTCTGTCTGTCTGCCGTCTGACTGAACAAGAACTTTTGATGTAAAAAATTGCATGCACATACCTTTAAAATTAGTTCTGAATTATTAATATTATTAATATATGTCTACGTTAATATTTATTATTAACAGAACTTAAAAAGCTCTCTTATACAGTTTTTCATACCATTTAAATTCATACTGAATAACTGAAAATAGCGACATTAATGTCATTTTTTAGATAAAAAATATGTTAACAACTGTGAAAAAATTCCATCCCAAAATAAATACATCTAAATAAAGCAATACGCCGGCAGAGAACATGTCAAGAGACTAATATAGATTTAAATCCTACAAACGAATTTTTTTTTTCAAGTAATTCTCAAAGCTCCTTATAATTTTCTATAAACTTCAATACATAACTAAGTTTTTATAATAATGCTTCTCTAAATATTTTGGAGTGCTACACAACTAATATTATTACGATTACATTTTGTTTATGATCAGTTAGATTTATTGGTATTTGGTTGTAAAATAAATATGTTTTCTTCCCCAGAAAATGACCTTTTCCCAAATTCTATAGAAGGGAAGAACTCCCCTCCCCCACCCATTTACCTTTCCAGCCTTCAAAAAAGTGAAAGCGCATCCCTTCCCTTTTCCTTTTGTTCACCACTCTCTCAAATAAAGCAGGTAGAAGAATGGATTCTCCCTCCAGGAAGGGGGAATAAAAATGGAATGAACAGGAATTTAGATAGAGTATTTCCTAGAGGTAGGGTTGTGAGCAGTGAAGGTTAATAGGCGAGCTGTTCTTTCCCCAACCGTCTTGATTCTTCTTAATTCTGTTCCCAGCTTTATCCACTACTCAAAAAAGTTGAGGCTTGCGAAGTAAAGTCAAATTTGCACTGAAAAATTAAGACTTTTGCTTCTCGTTTTCATATATTATATGCTCAGAAATAAATATTGAGCATATTTCACATTTCACATATGTTTTTTAAATACTTAAACTAAAATTTTGAAAATTTTATATATTATATAAAGTGTGTGTTCAAAGACCGTGTATAATTTTCATGCAAAAATATTGATATTAGGGTATAAAAGTCCCCCCCCCCCACCTTTTTTCTCTCTCTCTTATTTTTCGACAATCGTATTTTTTTCTCAATAACAAATTGTTCTACAGCTTTGAAATTTTTATATGCTAAATAAATCATAGTATCTAGTATGTGTTATTTTTTTTTATATTTACAGTAACTTCTAGGGTACAGAGAGCTTAGGTACAGTTGTATATACTTACATATATATATATGTTTCACTTTTGACATTATAACTGTTTATAAATTATTTTATTTAATATACTTAAAATTATGATAGTATTTTGAACTTTTTATAAGATTTAATCACAATTCCTCTGGTAGGAAAAAATTATTGAAAAAATATTAATTTTTATATATTTTGTGTGTTAAAAATATTTTATTTATTCTCTGAGATAAGTATTGAGCACATTTCATTTTGTTTTACATATTTATTTTTCTACTAAATCTTTAAAATTTTTTATATATTATATCCCATGACCGTCTATAATTTTGGTGGAGAAATATTGATATTTATGGTATAAAATACCTGTTTGAAAATTAAAAAAAATAATAATCGACAATTTTTTTTTTTCCAAAATCGTCAATTGTGCTTCAATTTTGAAATGTTAAATAAATTATATTTCCGTAGTTTGTGTTACATTTTGGTGTATTCACAATGATTTGTAGGATATAAAGGGTTCAATTATTTGTTTTTCAGTTTTAACAACTTTATACCTGGTTACAAATTATTTTAATTAGTACTTAAAATTATCCCAGTGTTTTGAAATATATGTAAGATTTGATAATCATGATTGTACTGCTTGGGGGCAGTAACGAATTTTACCAAATTAAAAAACAACTCGGGTATAATAGTAATCTAAAATATATTATGTCAATTGGTTTGCTTAGCTCAGCTGAGACCGGGAGCGTCACGTGACTACTCTAAATTGAAGAAGCGCGGTAGCCCGTCTTTCTCGTTAGCCCCGGCCACGATTTTATTTGAATTGCAATGCATTTTATAAGTAGTTTACACGTTTTTATTTTAATATTTTACATTACGCATATCCATGATGGGTAAGTATTACGGTGGCCCCCAACGACTAGTTTCTTTATATTGCTTATTAAGTTGTATCTCGATTATATCTGACGAAAGAAAATGAAAACATAAATAAAAAAAATATATATATAATAAAAATTATATATGTTTTTAATTAACTTGAATTTTTTTTTTCAGGTATAATTTGTAGAGAATTTAATTTCCTTTATGTAAAGAAAAAGAAATGTCTTGTTCAAATGTTGTAGTGGCAAAAACGCTGAAAAACAATGTTTTGAGGTAGTTGAGTTTGAACTTTTATCTTCGCATGTATTGACGGTCTGCGCGGCTCAACGTTTACTCCTCATACGACAGTAATTTTAAGAATTTTCGTAAAGGACGAACTTAACTGTACAATATTCTTAAAAATTCAAATTATATATATATCTACCCTATATATATAAAATCCTAATGAAACGAATTTGTGAAACGATTTTATGAAACGAATTTATGAAACGATTTTATGAAACGACTGATTATGTTTCAAGGCTATTTTTAATAAAATATTAAACGCTTGATGGTGAAATTAATACCAATTGTTCATAAAAATCCGCGGATGTCAAAACTGGTAATAGAATTTTGAAATTGGAATTAGTTTTCGAGATATTAATTTTTTTCTAATTTTAATGACATTTCTGTAATGATGGCAACTAATTACTCAGTTTTTTTTGTGACAAAAAAGGGAAAAAAATTGAAAAGGATCCCGATAGGGATTATTGATTTCTTTTTATTCGTCATTTTCAAATTGAAATTGAATTTATCTTTTATTTCAATCGATAATGAAGATAAGATTGTGATTAAATTATGTTTTTCAGGAAAATGTGAAAAAAAAAATCACATTTCTATCGTCAGGATTCAATCGTCTGTCAGCATTTAATTTAATTTATAAACTGAAAATATTTTGAATAAATTCGTCCAAATGACGTCATTTAGGTAAACGCAAAAGAAAGGGAGGAAAAGGAATTAATAGTAATTATTATTTATTGATATCATTTTGTTATTTTTTTTGTAAAATTTAACTAAACGAAATTATAAAATCATTAATTCGGATATTTGAAACTAATATATAAAATAATAATTGCCCAACTGAACGGAAGAATAAAATATCCTGCTTGGTTTTTTCCGCCAAGCTTTTTAAAAAAGCGTCAAGACTCCTATAATAGAAAAGCACCAAAAGTTCATTGGGTTTATTTTCATAACTTTTGGCAACAAATCTATGTATATTAACGAATCTATCCCTTTTTGAAGCTCGAATTACGCCAAACCTAAAAGCAAAGGATCCTATAATGGAAAAGTACCCGATTTTCTTATGGACAATATTCAAGTGACAGAACATGGTGTAAAATTATCGCGGATAGCAAATTTGTTTAAATATCTCATCAATTGATGCCGAATAAATGAAGGCATGCATGCACAAAATATTTAATTAATTTTGTATGATAAATAATTATTAGAAAATTCGTATATACATATTAATTAAAAAATAATTTACATATTTAAAAAAACATGAAAATATGCATGATGGTGCACTAAAATAGAGAGAAAATTAAAACCTGTTACAGAAAATGTCTATAACATAGTACTTTTCAATACCGTGGTTCTTAATGTTATTCACAAGCAGATGGAATTTTTCTCATCCTTAAACGCAAAGAAAGAATAGAATAGAGATTGTTGTTATAAAAGTCCGAGAGGTAGTCACAATTTAAACCTAATCATTTTATACAAGCTGGTTTTCAAGTAGTAATTGATTTTACTTATCAATCCCGAAAACAGTCGTCGCAACAGCTGTGTATGAGGCCATGATAATCGAAAAATGTCCCATTAAAATGTTAAAAGCATGGCAACCCAATTACAGATTTACCAATATTTTAAAAATAAAGCACGCTGTCATGTTTTTAGAGGCCTCGAAGTCTGAGCGGGGGTTGGCGAGCGTAGCTCGCAGGGGGTAGGCCCCCTAGTATATATATAAATTAATAAATTAAAAAATGAATAAATAATACATTTTTGCTAAACCTTTCTGGCCCCTTTAATTTCTACAGGCATTATTATCTATTGTATGTATTAAAATCAATAATTCTTACGAAAATAAATTAAATTGAAAAATATATAGTCATTAAATAAAAACAATCTTAAAAAATATTAGCTTAAATGTCTATTTTTATTAACACGTTCCAACTTAGTTGTTTATGAAATTCTGTTTCTCTCTCTGTCTTCTGCCCGTGCTATAACTATCGTAAGTATATGCGGATCGCAATGAAATTTTTATATGTTATTAAAGTTTATTATATAATGTTTGGTATTGAAAATGAAGTGCGTAGCATTTATTGTTCGTTTACAGGGACGCTCAAAAGTGTTCCGGTACATTATGGTCTATTGGGAAAAATCGTTTTCGATGCATTTTATTGAACATAATGAGATTGATATGAAACACTGAGATGGATTGCAACATGCTGTCTCAGGAGTGTAGAATAAGTAGCCTTTTACAGGGATGCACAAAATAATTCCATTACTTTATGATCTAAGGGGAAAAATCATTTGCGCTGCATTTTAATGTTCTTATGATACTTCAAACATAACGAAACCACCGAAGTCCACACCAACGTCTTTTTTATAGATTATCAAGTGCATATCATTTATCGTTCATTTACAGAGACACGCAAAATAATTTTGTTACAGGAATGACTAAAACCGATAATTGTTGAAAGTGCGTTTTCCACCGTGGAATGCATTTTAAAACTTATCTAATTTTGAGTGTATTAGATGGTGTGTATAACTTCTATAGATCATATACAGGGCTAAATGAAAGAATTCTCAAACATTACTGGATATAGACAGCAATTGTTGAAAATTGATTTTTGCTTAGTTATATTTTTTGTTTAATTGCTTCATTTAGATACCTCATTTCATTCTATGAAAAAAATTATTCTGTTAGTGCTTGAAAATATTTCATAATCTATGCCTAGTGCATGGTTTTTCGTTCTTGCTTCCAAAATTTACGCTTGATTAGAATTTTTTTTTCCAAACAACACCGTAACATCAATTTGATTGAGTTTGAGACATGATGCATAAACATATCTTAAAAAAACATAAAAAAACATATATTTCTAAATTCTTCTTAATGTAGCCTACTAGGGGCAAATTATTACTAGCTAAAGAAAAATAAATAAAAGAACTTTAGAATGCTGTCTGGAGTTTAAAAAAAATGGTGGGTTCAAATGATTGGTATTCCAAGTTTACAATTCATTCCAACGAATTCTTCGAGAACTAAAACAAATTTTATAATAAAAGATATTGAAAACACAATTAATTGTTTTTAAAAAAAAAATCTATGATCGTTAATAATGTAATTTTTAACATAATAATTCTTTGCACTACCCATTTTCACAGACATTATTTTATTTTCCAACACATAAACAAGCAGTGTACATGTCTAAAAGTCTTTAAAAACTACTTTAAAAACTACACAAAACTAGTCAATCTGTTAAAAATTGTAAAACAGTAAAAATATTTTCACCTGTCACTCGCAGCCATCTTCAGTCACTGATGTTATGTTTTCTGCTTCGTCAGTCAATTTGTTGAAAACACCCATTTTGCTTTTTCCTAATAACATATGGCGCCATCTGTTATCTATTTTTGCGTGGGTTATATCATTGCATGTTTCTGAATTTGATGTAAATATTTCTAGGGCTTCCCTCTGTAATGCGTAGTTTAAATTATTATAATATTTTTACTGTTTTACAATTTTTAACAGATTAACTAGTTTTGTGTAATTTTAAAAGTATTTTTTAAGACTTTTAGACATGAAACATACACTGCTTGTTTATATGTTTGAAAATAAAATAATGTCTTTGAAAATGGGTATTGCAAAGAATTATTATTATAATCACAATTAATTGGTTCCCACCTCCCAAGTTACTTTCTGTAGTTTCAAACAATTCACTGTAAAGAAAAAATTAGTAAAATATAAAAAAGCACTGTACAGCTCGATTGTACATTACACGAGACGAGGATCATTTTATAACATTTTAATGAAAGTTTAACAAAAAGCGCCTCCATGCCTTTATTGGTGAGACTTTGGATGACTTGAGATTGAAGAGAAGAAAGAGCGTTTGGAGCAGAGGTGTCCAACTGTGGACCGCCTGATACCACTAAATTTGGAAAGAAATATTCGACTTTTTGAATCGCAGAAATTTGATGATTAGTTAAGGAAAAGTTTACTATAAAATTTTAGTGGTATCCGGCGGGCCACAGTTGAACACCCCTGGTTTGGAGGATATTTCCATTCTTACATTTTTAGATCATTAGGATCACTACGTTAATTCCTATTGTTGAATATCAAAATGTATGAAATTCGTTAGCAGCAGGATCACTATATCGAATGTTGTGTTCTTCGCGCTCATGAAAGCTCGTAAAATTCAGTAGATTCAGCACCTCGCTGAACAGGAATCTCAGAACTCACGAATTTCGTTATTCTGAGATCACTACATTCGCGCTTTGCATTCAAGGGGAAAAAAATCAATTCGGTCTTTTTTGTTACGCTTTTCCTTTAGGTCAATTTGGCGACAACCCTGCTCGAAAAACGAATTTCTGTTCGAGAGCCGAATAAAATTTTGCTCGAACTTATTGTACAAGAATCAAACTGTCCGGCAACTGGGGGTTCTACTGTATA
This sequence comes from Maratus michaelseni, assembly GCA_963931845.1. NCBI lineage: Eukaryota > Metazoa > Arthropoda > Arachnida > Araneae > Salticidae > Maratus > Maratus michaelseni. The sequence continues at coordinate 65,349,303 of OZ007595.1, forward strand.
GCGAGGTTTATATATTACGTTGAAATTTTGTAATTTATCAGCTATGGTTTCCATACTTGTTAGATATTCATGATTATTCAACAGTATATCAACATCTAACTACTGAATTTCAATTAGAGATAATCCTTGAAATCAGTTCAATTAAGAAGAATAAATAAATTTATTACTAATCGCAACTGGGGTATTCATGGATCGAGGTTCTATACTTTAGAGCGTAGGATTATATATAACGTTGAAATTTTGTAATTTATCAGCTATAGTTTCCATTCTTGTTAGATATTCATGATTATTCAACAGTATATCAACATCTAACTACTGAATTTCAATTAGAGATAATCCTTGAAATCAGTTCAATTAAGAAGAATAAATAAATTTATTACTAATCGCAACTGAGGTATTCATGGATCGAGGTTCTATACTTTAGAGCGTAGGATTATATATTACGTTGAAATTTTGTAATTTATCAGCTATAGTTTCCATTCTTGTTAGATATTCATGATTATTCAACAGTATATCAACATCTAACTACTGAATTTCAATTAGAGATAATCCTTGAAATCAGTTCAATTAAGAAGAATAAATAAATTTATT